>OU963912.1:7607855-8976188 GCA_902850365.2 Chilo suppressalis | reverse complement strand
ACATGACGTATCTGAAACAATGTTTCACCATTTTTGTTTATAAGCTATTTTTAAACTGTGTTTATAAACAAATGTTGTCTAATGTATACGTGGCATAAGAATAGCCTACCATTATGAAAAAATACTCCTACAAAAATGATTTTCAACAAACAGCAAACTTAATTCTTTTTTAACCTTTTTAATGTTTTCAATAAAGAGTTAAATGGCTAAATACCTTGTACTTTTTATTTTCTCTTCTCATGTTATCTTCACTTCATCCTGTCCTAGAATAAAGAACAGCCTCAAGAACGGGTCGCTCCATTTTTGAAAATAATATCCTTCACGTGTCTGCCTGCCTAGAGCTGCTTTCATATAGTACAAAATTCTTACGTACTTTATGTTGCTGTGTTTATCTCTGCAAGTTTTACTTGCGACACCAACTGTCTTTTGCGTAGACATTGCGTAGAATATCGCATATAATACATTTTTATTTACCGATTGGAATAGAACACATACTAAATGTTACAGGAACCTTGCCACAATACATCAGTAAAAACAGCAAATAGGATATTTCTGTTTTCTATATTAGCGCGTCGCTTACGTACTTTGTGATGTTACACTCCATTAATTACCTACTTTTAATTAAAAACCTTACCTGGGCATCTCAAATACAGGAAGCAAGCCGTAAAATGTTTGCTTCAGCTGGTTCCTTGAAAAGTTTACGTAATTTTCTTTCAATTGCTACTAAAACTGCGCTTGCAGAATCTCTTCTCCTACCAATCTTGGACTATGCGGATGTTAGCTATCTAGACCTGCCTGAGGAGCAACTGAATAAACTTGAGCGGCTTCAAAACTTTTGTATTAGGTTCATATTTGGCTTGCGCAAATGCGATTTCCGCACTAAGCTCAAATGGTTGCCAATTCGTCTTCGCCGGAACATGCATATCCTTTCCCTTCTCTACAGTATATTGTTTAATCCATTTACTCCATATTATCTCAAGGACCGTTTTAATTTCCTGCATGATACACATGCTCGTGTTTTGAGATCGTCAGAGAATTAACACTCGAGATTCAAATGCAGTCCACGAAATTTATAGACAAGTCATTAGTAGTTCAGGCTGTTCGTTTGTGGAATAACTTGCCAGAAATAATCAGAGGTGCTAAAACATTAGCTTGTTTTAAAAAAATGTTAAAAGAACATTACTTGACACTTTAGCAAGTCGTCACATCATCCAAAGTAAGTATGATTAAAGTGTTAGTGTGTTTATATATATATATATTATGTTTATGTATTTGAATTTTATACATTATAAATAATTATTTATAGGTATTATTAATGGTAGTTACACTTTAAATGACGCCATCTACTTCCCACTCTCTATGTAACAGTCCAGTTAACATACGGTTGCCTAGAAGAAATTGCTTCTTAGCGATAAGGCCGCCGTTTGTACTATTATGTAATAGTTTAAATTAATTGTAATATGAAATTTCATGGTGTACAATAAAGTAATCATTCATTCATACTTTTTCGAGTTTAATCAACAATTAAAAAAGACAGTATTCAGCTGAGCTGTTCAAACAATTGTTTTTCAATAAAATAGTTTCTATTCTCATGAAAGCCACGTAAGCTGACAATAAATTTTTGAATATTACATTTTGTTTTCAGGACAATGCGTGTGTATAATTTCTGACGCACTATGTTCCCGTCGAGTAGTTAGAATTCATTAACGCAATTTAGCATACGTAAATGGAGGCTAAGCTAATTTAAGAGCTTATCAATGAAAAATTAGAGGGGGCAAGGTGGTAAGGCCCTCCATCTTGTATTCATGAGTCGTGCTCTAAACACGGTTTTCATTTTACCAGTTTTTTTTTTACTGAATATGGTATATGAGTACTATTGAAGTACGGTATCGAACGCTGAGATAATATGTCATGTCCTGCAAGAGCCTTTTGATTGAAGAACATTTTGTGATTATTTTTTTGTTTGTGGAGAAGCTTGTAAGGCCCTTCCGGCCATAAGCATGATTAAGGGGGGTTGTTTTTTAGTCACCTCGGAGAAATTATTTATTTAATAATAAGTCTTAATAAATCTATAAAAATATAAGTTCATAAAACTTAATAATTTGTAGTGGTAATTTTATTCCCAACAATGTTTTTTTACACTTATTGAAAAAATCTTTTCTGCAGATGATAATATAATATTAGGAAATGCTTTGTAGAGTTGTCCATATAAGAGAAAGAAATGAGGTTGAGTATGAAGGTAGAGATATTGAAAATGTAGAATTAATATCAAGAAGAAAAAAAGTTAACGAGGTCATTTAATATGAAGGAATTAAAGTTTTTGATTCTTTCAGTAATTAATAGAGTAGTTGTTAAGTTTTGAGAAAATTTCTTTCTCTTTTATATACCTAATGGTCGATCAAGAATCATCGAAATCAATCTCGGGTATATGCGCGGACAACAATAAAACGATTATTGCCAAAAAGTTTTTTTTTAACCTTTAATGAGCCAAAAATCCAAAATATCATCGACTAACTATGTATGGCATGCTAGCAATTATTATTTGCTCCTAGCAGATTTTATTTTATTCAAAATTACGAATCAGAATATATGTAGGTTGTATCCTAAAGTACTTAACAGATCTTCAGCTAATTAATATGGGACCGTCTCGACAAAAAACTGCTTTATAAAAAAACCTGGCCAAGCGCGAGTCTAGTATCGCTCTATTAGGGTTCCGAGCAGTGAAATAATCCTGTTATTGAAGCTACCTAATATAAATGAGTTAGGAAATAGCTCGTTTCCGAGCTCTAGCGATATATGCATCGCAGTTCGCAATATACCGCGAAAGGAAAAATTTGTTTGTTTTTATCACTACTTTTAAAGTCCATTATGAATCGGCGTTTTCAGTATTTGTTGTTCAAACACAGATTTTGAAATTGGAGTTTTGGTATGTGATGTGCATATGGCACAAACCAAACTTGCACATTCTTAACTATGTAGTTTCGATTTTGAGATAGCCCATGTAGCAAAAATTTTTTAAAAGCGCAACTTTCACGGCTACCCTTTTCTAAGGAAAGTCTCAAGTGTGGACTGGCATTATAATTGCGAACCCCATCCCGATACGAAATATTATTCATATTCTATTCAACGAGCCCTAGACCATGATGTATCACGTGTATGTAGACCTCATTATAAATAATGAAATTGAATTTTGAACTAAACATTCGGCATTGGCAAGCATTCCTTATAAAATGCCAAAATTCAGTTCTGTAACTTATTCTCAACTCTATACACACTTATACGATCTATACACCCTTGGCATACGGACCGACAGACAGACGACAGAATGTTAGCAATAGGGTTCCGTTTTTGCCCTTTGAGTACGGAACCCTTAAACTGAATCATCAAAATCGGCCATAAATGTGCGTACAACAGTTTATGTATATAATTAAGAACTATCTCCTTTTTAGTCGGTTAATTATAAAGTATCAGGTGCGGCGTAATCGCCGTGTTTTGTTCATGTCATTAAAATGCCATTTGTCATTCAATAAACAGATACATAAAATGAAGTAACTAATCCCACAGTACTCTTCGTTTATTAATAAGAGGGATAGCGTTTATTTTTAATTTCGTTCCGATCGAGTGTTCCACGAGAGTAACGTTTGATTTTTGATTAAATGATTGCGGTTCGTGAAAACGGAAATAAAAATAATTATTTAAAATAAGAAAGGTAAGGTATAGCGGGTGTTTTTTTTTATGAGACAGCCTGTCTGGGTTAGTAACCTCCACCTTACAGAAAAGACAGTAAAATAACAATATCTTTTGGTGGTGTTGTGTTCCTGTTGGTGAGTAAGGTTTTCAGTGCTCCGGGTGTTACTTGACCCTGAGCACTCTAGTACCGCAAACATCTATAGCGGCATATACTCAAAAAAACATAGCAAAAAGAACTGATGGCAGTTGGGGCGGAAAGGTTCTGGAATGGCGACCACGCACCTGACGACGCTCAGACAGGCCCCCTACAAGGTGGACCGACGATCTTCTGAAGGTCGCGGGAAGCCGATGAATGCGAGTGGCGCAGGACCCATCGGTGTGGAGATCCTTGGGGGAGGCCTATGCTCAGCAGTGGGCGTCATGCGGCTGACATGATGATGATGATGATATACTCAAAAAGTAGTATAGTTTATCGTTTTTATACTTTGTCTGAACAGCCGAATACCTATAGAGAAGTTCTTAACTTATATATCTCTTTACCCAGTACAAATTTGCTCTTTGCCCTGACCACGAGACTAATCTGAACTTATTAGTGTTATTTAATTTACTGTGGTATTCTGTAAGGTGAAGGTTTGTTCCCCAGATGAGCAATTTAATTCAAGCAGCAAACCGGCTATGCCTTACCTCTCTTAAATGCTTTATAATGCTTCAACTAGCTGGGGCGAAATGGGATCAAATCAAAACCTCAAAATTGCCCTGTAAATACCTTTAGACTTGCCTAAAGGTGTGTCAGAATAGTATCCAACTGCTATAAGTCGTACATTTTGTATATTTATGAAGTGTATTTGAGAATATATTTTAGGTACACATATTTCTATTTCCCCTTCAAACAGCGACCGTAATCATTTCAATTTATTGCTGAGCATACCTTTGATTATTTGATATGGCGCTGTTATTTTTATAAGAGAGTCAGTGAAATGAAGTAGGGTCAAGTTATATTATCTACTATTTTCTGAACGTTCACAAAGCCTACAAAGCGGCTTCCCTAACAACTTCCTCTGACGTATATTTACTTGCTTTAGTCGGTTTAAAGCTTCCGCAGCGAAGCCTTAAAGAACGATAAAAACATAAAGGAGCGTTATAAATTTGTATTATACATTCTTTTCATTCGGAGAGCAGACATTGTCCTAAGAATTAAATTTATTTTGTTTACTCTTTGTTCAGCGATCATTTTTAGAAATGTGTTTCGATCTCAGTTTCGATAAACGTTTACAAATATTTGAACGTCTATTTGTATACTTAATGTTCACAGGCTAAAAGGTTTATGCTCTTAAGTATGTATAGATATTGGGCTGGGCAGCATTTTGTAAGCTTCGTCAAGTCTTCTCGTCACCCATCCCTCAATGTCTCAAGTCGAAAGTCTTCAACTAGTGCGTCCTCCCAGTTATGACATACGGCGTCGAGATGCGGACACTCACGGCTGGACGAGTCCACCAGTTTAAAGTCTCTCAGAGAGTTATGGAAAGGGCTATGCTCGGAGTATCCCTGAAGGACCGCAACAGAAATGATATAATCCGACAGAGAACCAAAGTCACCGAATTAGCAAACTGAAGTGGCAGTGGGCTAGTCACATTAGCCGTAGAACTGATGGCCGTTGGAGCCGGAAAGTTCTTGAGTGGAGACCACGACTCGGCAAATAAGATGGGATGATGATATTCGTAGGCTGGCTGGAGTGGGCTGGATGAGAGTAGCATAAAATCGGGAGCACTGGCGTGCATTAGGGAGACCTATGCCCAGCAGCGGACGAACATGGGTTGATGATGATGATGATGATGTATAGATTTTAATTGTTTTCTTGTGCAACGGGTACAGCTAATTAATCTCAACAGGCAAAATATTAAAATGTTTGATCAGGTATAAAAATACTTTATGAAATAATAGTTACGTTGAAAACTTACTCAACAGCAAAAACACAACACCACCCAAAGTTAGTGGCACCAGACTGGCGCTCTGATTTGGATGGAATATCCAATGTTGAAGCCCCACCTTTCTTAAAAAAAGTGGTATTGCCTAAAGTGACAATAATTTGGTACTTTAGCTAGGTATTTCATAAAATTGTAATTAATAAATAGGACAATTTAAGGGCAATATCTAATACACACATCATAATCGAAATTACCAGATAAAATCGAATGGTGTTCAGCTTTATTACCGTTCAGAAAACGAGACAAATGTTGGCCAATCATATGAAAGGGAAATCAATTTGCATTAATATTTTATACTGTAAATGGACGAAAGAGGAAATGGCTATCATTAGACTATGACCCAGATATAGGTTCGGCCGGATATTCAAGTCACATGGAGCTCAAAATAGTTGCCGCACACTGAATTTGTTCGGAAACTATGTATTTAGTATAACATAAGCTATGCATGGATAGTTTATAAAAAATGCAAAAAAAAGTTTTTCGGATCCTTCGAAAATACTTATACTTTCACTATTCAGCTTACAAATTAAACTATTCTTTTTTAAATCTACTTATTTCCATTCAAAAGATAAATGCTTGTGATAGACAGACATACAGCTAGAATAACCCCGATGAGACGTGAAGACAAATTACATTTACCTCGAACAAATTCAGCATTTTTTTTTAAAGTTCTTATACGTCTGCCGTACGAATATACAATAATTTACCGTCTTATCTGCGGTCACTTCCTGAACATAAGTTTGTAAGGTCCCTGAAGCAATGGTTAATATGTAATGCATTTTATAATCTCAAGGAATATTTTAATAATGATTTGTAAAAATGTCTATTGCATGCCCGATTAGGGTAACTGTTTGTTTCAAGTGTGTGCACTAACATCTAGCAGTAACACGAAATGTAACAGTTTTGTAATAAAGAATTATTATATTCTATTTTATACAGCGGAGGCAATATATAGGGTTCAGTTTATCACTTATGGTTACGGAACCATAAAATGAGAAGACGGAGAAGTATAGGTAAGAAACGCTAATTAATTAATTAATAATAATTCTTATTACGAGAAAAAATAACCTGGCCCGAGTGGATTTTTTCTTTAATTTTTTTAAGATGAAAAACTAGCGTAGTTATTAACACATCAAACTATATGAACATAAATAAGGTAACTTATGTTTTAATAATGAAACGTCAGATATTCATTTATAATGAGACACGTTAATTAAACTTCAGCATGATATTGATGAGCAGAATGTATTTGAGAATCTGATTTGCAAATTAATTACAATAGTTGCTTAGTTTGCGAGTAAGTAGGATGCTCACTTAATCGGCGTAAAATCAAAGCAGTTAATAATAGATTCTAATCATAGTGAACATACATGTCAGGGATGCTTAATGGCTCAATTACACTTGGTCGTTTGTACCGTATTCGGGTGCACGAAAGGCATTATTCGAATTCGGGCACCCGAAGCAATATTTATACGGGCTAGAAGACGTTGTCGGGTAACCAAAACAAAAACTACCCTAATACGGGCGTCATTTACACTAAGTCGTTTACCCGAATTCCATTGGCACTCGTATTCGGGATATCGACCAAGTATAAATAATAATATCGAACAATTACTAATTATTATGTACTTCGGTTTTCGGCCACACTTCAGTTGTTATAATGTAAATTTAAGATAAATAATATTATCAAGTTAACTCAAGTCATTACCTATACTATATCTAATGCATGTAAATTTTATAGTTAACTAGTACTTATTCGAACTGTTATCTTTTACTTGTGTTCTTTTTAGTAGTTTAGGAGTAAATATAAAATTCGTTTACTTTTGTTCGTCGACTATCTAAAATTGCTAGTGGCTGCATTGTCAACGTCCGGCTCTAAGATTGTGATATACGGGAGCCCAAGTGGGAATTTTGGGATTTACCCGAGCGTGGCAAAATAACATAGGTGATCAACCTTGCACCTTGTGAATTACTTCCACCAACCCTGAACCCTTTACGTAGGGCCAAGCGTCTAGGGCGGAAAAATCAATTTCAACAAACGGCATGGCTTTTGGTCGCGTCCAAGTCGTCAGTCTTTTAAATAGAAGCGGAGAGTAGATAACAACTCTCATAACATTGAAATTTTATTTATATTTATTCAAAATTCATAACAAATTTTGGGGTCATAACTGTATCTTTCCCGAGTAGAGTAAATACACTCCTGGACACATCTATCGGCCCACTTAGCATTCTAAGTTTTGACGGTCCCTAGCTTAAAGTTGTTGGATGGATATTGTTTATACAATCAGCCGTCAACCATCCGATAAAATGTATTCTACCAAGTTACTGCATCTCTGCGTTTTATTAAATTCAGGAAAAGTAAATGTTACATAGAGCAATAAGTTATTGCCTACGCAGTTTTGAAGCTGATTTATAAACCATCTTTTCGTGTGTTTTTTAAAATGATTACTCAACCATATAGGTACATATATTTTTACTACTGACCGTTGAAACTTATAACACTAAGTGGGCCGATATTGATAGTCGTACCTATATATGTGTGTGGAAGTATAGTTTAAATAAAAAACTCGGCGGTGTGTTAAGAATCTAGACTACTTTATATGATAAGCTAGCGGGCTCTCCTATCCTAGTTTAGTACGGGTATATCTTTATTATGTACTGTGCCCCGTGGTGTTACCTGCGGTTAGTAAGGGATATTTTCCTGCAGTAAAACGTAGCCTATGTGTTAATCCAGAGTGTCAGCTAACTCCATACCAAATTTTAATAAAATCTCTACAGCCGTTTAGACGTGAAGAAGTAACAAACATACACACTCAAACACTCACAAACTTTCACCTTTATAATATTAGTGTGATTGCTGAAAACTGTATTGAAATTCGCACCGACGTTAAAAGATCTATATGTATGGACAGCAGGAGCGATCTTTTTACTTATTACTATGTAAAGATACCTAAGACATGCTCGCATGTTTGCTCTCTTTGCTGTTCTGCTGACTGTACCGTCTCAGGAGACGAATGCGAGGAACGTCGGGGTACGAAGTCCCCTGTCAGCCAGTCGGGTCAGATTAGCCGCGTCCGGCGCGCGCCCGTCCGTCTGACGTAGCAATTTGTCTTCGTCCCAATCCCAACCTTTTTCGTCGACGCCTTTAGCCGATTAATTTCCTAGTATGGAACCGTGTGAAGTAATCACACTAATTGCGAGTTTGAACTTGAATGTAACTTGCAAAAAGAATGATGGATGAAGGTCCGACAAATAAGCATTACTTACTTGTACATACTTGATAATATTGCTACTATGCAGTATGCTGCGTTTGTAATATATCTCACTTCTGTAGCAAAATCGGGGTCTTTTATATTTTGAAATCCTACTTATATTATAAATGTGAAAGTTTGTATGTTCGTAACCTAATCACGGAAAAACGGCTGAACGGTTTTACATGATTTTTTGCACACACACACGGCTTATAAACTGAAGAAAGACATAGGATACTTTTTATTCGGAAAAAGTGTTGGGTTCCTGACATATTTTCAAAAAACTAAAGTTAATGCGCACGGAGACGCGGTCTGTAGCTTTATTATGACGACCATTAAAAAACTTTTTAACGAATGACCATATAACTACGCTTTTATCAGAATTGACATATAAAAATACATACTTGTGAAAGTTCATAATATTAGTAGGATATTAACTAATAACTTCTTGTTAAGCATAAAACCTGAAAAAGTTGTCAAACTGTCATAAATTGAATAAACAATGGCCGAGATGGGTTAAGAAAAAAGGGCAATGTTAAAATTGGCCTAAGAACCAACACCAATTTGGCATTTATGATAATTCTTAGAATATTTTTTGCGATAATTATCAGTATTTAGATTGTGACGGACACTTCCAGATATGTAAGCTAAATTAAAAAGTTAATAAATAATCTGAGACAATAAATACCATTTTATGTGTGTAATCTATAACAGCGCTGCCTTGAGCGCTGCAAACAAAAAACACTTTCTTCCTAATGCCGACATTTCACTTGGCTATTCGTATTTGCTATTTAAAAATATGACATCAGTCTGTCTTTTTCATTCCTTATTAAGCATGACAAGGACAAACTGTTGTCAAGTGAAGGGCCGGCATAAACTTGATACTCTGTGGTTGTGGTGCAGGCAGTTTGTATTCGTAGTAAACTGTGGCATTCGTGCATCTCGTCAAAGAGTACTTTTTATATACGGAAAATTCTCGTTCGGATTACCTGTTGTGTGTGTTTATTTGCGATTGTTTTTCCTTTAATTTAACTATTACTATTTCGGCTATCAAATATGCCATCGAAGTTAACAAAGAGGAGAGACCTTATTACCAAGTGCTAGTGAACCTGTGCCACAACATCCTGAGAGGATCATACTGCCAAATTATTCAAGAGCACCATTCACGCTGCATAATAACACAATATACATGTGTTAAACAAATAAATACAATATGAAATAATCATATGAAAAATAGTCAATAAATAATAAGAAGTAAAACTATTGTTTTTATTTTATTCATGATTCCTACCTAACCAAGTTCTTCCTAATAGTTGTTCTTTAAAATCGCACCGAATAAAATGAATTAGTTGTAATATTAATCTACTTCATACTGAGTTCATACTAAGTTCATAGGTTGACCTATGTTTCAGTGAATATTAAACATAACCTCAAAAAAATATAGTTTTCCTAATAATTTAAGTTTTCAGAAGTGTCCGTCAATAATCTTTGTTTTTACAGTCATTTACTTGCGATTTCGAACCTACAAAATAATATTTCATGATTGTTGGTTCTTAGGCTAACTATGTATGGACGCAGAACAATGTCCTTTAATCAGTTATTAGCATCATATTAATATTAAATTAGATGGCTTAAAATAGAGTCAATTTATTTTTACCCCATTACTACGGCTCTTTAGGTTGGTTGAAATGTCGGGATATTTAAAGGTAACTTTAAATAGCATGCGAACCTTTAAAATAGCTCTAGACGCCGTTCATTTCATAATTAGATATCCTTTTGCAGATTTTTATAATTTATTCACAACCATTGTATAATATTACGATAATCTTCTGTGTATATAAAAGGCACATAAAATAAAAGATATATAAAAGGCAAAGGAATGAACTGACCAAATAAAATAACTATAATTGCTATTTCTTCTTCCAAATGTAAAGGTATTCATTTGACATTGTGGGTTACCTACAATGCGAAGAGATGGCGCTGCCTTGTAGCCTAAGAAATCCTAGAGAAAAATCGACACGGCCATCAGGGCCGCGGTAGCATAATGGTCAGTGCATTCGTCCAGATAGCGGAGGGTGCGAGTTCGAGTCCCGTCTGCTGCCTGGTCCGCGAGGAATTTTTTCTAGTAAAATTTTCTATATATTTAATTCAATCGTTGTTGATAATGGACGAATGTTCTAATAATAATTTAATTTATTTATATCAACGTTATATTGGCAGAGTTAACCACTGCGACTAATGCAATTACGTTTGTAGTGTAATATTAATTCTGCGAGAAGTGATTTACTGCTGCAACCAAGAGCTTTCATGCTTGCATGCATCAATTTATGCTGATTAAAACGGAACATCTGCTGGTTGAAACAATTAGTAACAGCATGTATTGTATTAAAATAATATTATTATTGGCAACACCAACTAAAGGTAGGTAAATACAATCAGAATCATGATATTGGTAAATTTTTTGGAATTTTTGAATATTGGTAAAAAATTAAATTTTGGTGAATAATTAACTTTATTTCTTTACAATTTTGTGCACAATATTATAAATTTTTCAATTATTTTAAATATTATAATAATATATCACTCATCAATTTTAATAATAAATGAAAATTTTACATCTAAATATAATTCAAACTAAACGCTTCAGAGCTCTTGATAAGATAGTGTGCGGTTTTAAATTTACGTTTTTATTTTTTGAAAGGTTGGCAAGCAAGCATATGACCCGCCTGATGGTAAGCGGCCACCATAGCCTAGAGACGCTTGCGAAGTTGTGTTACAAAATATAGCACATGCGCCATCATTTTCACGAAGACTTCATCCTTTTCACGAAAAATGGATAGGTAATTTATAATCCATAACTATGATATGGTTTTACCCTTAGCTAGCTTTTGAAGTCTTAGTTACAGCAAAAAATAGCACTTGCGCCGTTGCCTACCCTGACCCAATTCCCTTTTCCCTTGGAACCTCACTAACCGACTGAAAATACAACACCACCAAAGGGTATTGTTATTTTACTGTGGTCTTCTCTAAGTAATGAAAATCAATAAAACTGCGATAAAAGGTAGACATATGATATAGCTTCGACACATACTTACGCGTCCAATATAGAATTTGATCATTTTCACGAAGCCTTCATCCTTTTCACGAAAAATGAATAGGTAATTTATAATCCATAACTATGCTATGGCTTTATCCTTAGCTAGCTTTTGAAGTCTTAGTTACAGCAAAAAATAGCACTTGCGCCGTTGCCTTCCCTGATCCAATTCCCTTTTCCCTTGGAATCCTGGAACCTTACTTAACGACTAAAATACAACACCACCAAATGGTATTGTTATTTTACTGTGTGGTCTTCTATAAGAAATGTAGGTTAGTCCCCCTTAATTTTACGTAATAGGTAATGATAGAAATTCCAGGCTTTTTTTCGGACACGAACCCACACCTTTCGCTATCCGGGCGAATGCACTGACCATTATGCTACCGCGGCCCTAATGGCCGTATCGAATTTTCGGTAGCCTTTCCTATGCTGCAAGGCAGCGAGAATCCGCGTGGATTTTTTCTAGTCAAATTTTCTTTAGATTTAAACATCTAGCAGTTAAATGTATAAAAAATAAAACTATAATTGCTATTTCTTCTTTCAAATAAAACTATAATTGCTATTTATTCTTTCAATTATTACTTGTAAAGGTATTAATTTGGCATTGTGACGAAGAGATAGTGCTGCTTTGTAGCATAAGAAAGGCTGCAAAAAATTCAACACGGCCATCAGTGCCACGGCAGCATAATGGTCAGTACATTCGCCCGGATAGCAAAGGGTGCTGGTTTGTGTCCCGTCTGCTGCCTGTATCACGTAGAATTCACTCGTAAAATTTTCTTTAGATTTCCATTTCAGGCTTTTAAAAATGACAGTAATCATTATTGTTACTCCGTCACACCGTGACAGTCAAAGATATCTAGAAACATAAATAGGTTGAGAAAGGAAAAAATAAGAGTAAGATGAGACATCATAGGATGAATATGGAATAACCCCATTTGAAACTAACACATACGCTTTACAAGTCATAATTTTATTTGTGTTTCAAGTGTGGGCCATATTGGGAGCAAAGTGAGAGAAAACAAAGTACGTCAGCGCTGGGATACGTGATTTATTTATCGCGATCATCGTCATAGCTGTTAAAGATGTAAAGTAAATTGATATTAATTAATAAAATTAATTATAAATTCATTTTTAAAGTAGGTAGGCCTCCTGAACGTAACAAGCGATCGCTGTATAAACCCAGTTTCGGTATGAGCGCAAATATTTAATTTGTTCCCGATTTGTTTCCTAATTATATGCGTTACTAGTGGTTGCCCGCGTCTTCGTCCGCGTTCACTTTAGTTTTTTGAGAATCCCACAGGAACCTATAATTTTTCCGGGATAAAAAGTATCCAAATCCGTTCAGTAGGACTGTCACCGTGCACCATACAGGCCCTGTCAGAATACCAGCGTTGTCGTGACACGATTAATTATATGTCACAGCAGCATAATGCTGAGGCAGGGTGCTGATTGACCAATATGATAACTGTAAGGTTTATCAATGTTCGTAATGCTTACTTTTTATGTATGTTTCTATTTAAGCAATTTATAATTATATGTTTGTGTGTTTTATTGGTCAATAAAATGGTTCTCTCTCTCAGTAGTTTTTGCGTTAAAGAATAAAATCATCCATACAAATTAGTTATTAGTTTGATAAACGTTACGTAGCACGTCAAGTATGCTTAGTTTGAAACTAAATAGTTGTTGTGAGTTATCTGAAATTCATAATTAAGTCTCTGGTAGAATTTAATTGCTCCGAAATTCATTTGGTATAACACACTACATAATCCTTCATGAACGAATATTTGTAAGGTATATTTTTCAATATAGGTAATCATTGTTTGGCCGAATGTTTAATGTCCGAATTAAAACTGGTATACTTTTAGTTTACTGTGGTTTTAGGTCACCACAGTAGCACGAGCCGAGCGAGTTAAGCAGAGGCAACCGGCGAAGCGCCATCCACCTGATATAAAATAATAAGGATAAGATAAATATTTTTTGCCAGAAGCGTTTTGACCTTTTGCGTTATGGTGGTAATGCTTTTTAAATATAGTGGATATTAAATTTATGACTAAAAATTATTCTGGCTTACAAAATAATGCGTTTAAATATATAGATGAGTGAATGCCTAACGATTTTCTGCGAAAAAAAGTTGATGCCATACGCTGATATGCATAAAAATATTATGACAATAAAATTTCTGTGATAAAAGGTAGACATATGATATACATATAGCTTCTACACATACTTAGGCGTCTAAATTAGAACTTCATCATTTTCACGAAGCCTTCATCATTTTCACGAAACCTTCATCATTTTCACGAAAAATGGATAGGTAATTTATAATCCATAACTATGATATGGCTTTACCCTTAGTAATAGCTTTTGAAGTCTTAGTTACAGCAAATGTTGTGCCGAAGTATATTGTAACCACATAACTCAACATCTATTGTAATATAGGTCGCGTTATTCCAAGTGCCGGAGGAATAATGGCGGTAATGCGGGCTCCATTTTCTTGGTTTCATTAATATTCAGTAATCCTTAAGTGACCCGTGTCAATATTGGCTAGGCTTACGTCCTTGTTTGGCTATTTGGCTATCTACACGTCGCCTAGATAACATTTCAGTAATGCTGTCAAAACGGATCAGAGGTTTATAAGAATTCTAAATTTATTCTGATACCTGTACCTGATAGGGTAAGTTTTGCCTTTTGATAATCCAATCTTATTTATATTTATTTTCCTTATACCTGTCGCACTTCAAAGTTTCTAGTAGTTTTTTTAAAGGCTTTAATAAGTACAAACCGATATTTGCTCAAATGAGTGAACTTAACACACACACATGTAGTATGGAATAAATTAGGTAGCTTTCTGCACCTGTTTTTAAATCCTCTTTAGCCACCAGACAGACGGTGTTAATGTACAATAGGATAGGATATTTTTTTAACTGACTTGGTTTATATGAAAAATATAAGCCTAAGAACCGAAATTATACTACATATATACCGAACTAAAGCGCATGTTCCTAGTTAATCCTAATACGCAAGTGCAATTATTCTAATTTTCATCATCATCATCAGCCTATTAATGTCCTCACTGCTGGGGCACAGGCCTTCGCTATGGATGAAATAGGGAGATTGAACCATGACCCACCACGCTGGCCCAGTGCGGATTGGTGGGTGTTAACGTCTGACCAACGGCTTAACGTGCCTTCCGAAACACGGAGGAGCTCGTGACGATAAATTTTTGGTCAACCATCCAATGACCGACCACTGCGAAAGTTCTTAACTTCAACGATCGCAGCCGAATGCGCTAACCACTTGCGCCATCAAGCTCCTCATGCATTGTAATGTTAATCAATAGATAAGATCTTCTGACATCGGCTTATTCAATCAAAATAATTAATATTAAATTCGCTCTCGCTTTTATAAACGTCTGTCTAGACATTGATTTCACGAGAGGTTCTATTTAATTATGCTGTTCTCATTAGAACTTTGATATTCATAAGTATTCATAAATTCCTAGAACAAGGGATAGTATAGAGCAAGCACACTCCAGACTATAAATATATAATAAGTAATGTTGTTATTTTTAAGTTGCTAGATATATATAAGTAGTCAGAATCCAATAAAATCTTAATACATTAAATTATTCATGGGGAAAGAAGAACTTCTTAGTAATCCATGGATTCACCGCGCGGGTGTCGGATCCATCGTGTGGCAGAGAGAAACTTAGATATTTTTTGTTTGGGATGAAAATAAGCAGATGGCCATGAAAAGCAGTCACAATAACATACACACACAATCATAGCGATTTCAGAGTGATTTGTTCACGAAAAGATAAAGTTTTACGCTATTACGGCAATAATAAGTTTCTAAATGAATGTAATGCATAACATATTATGTAAATATAACAAATTGGGAACTAGTTTATTATTATTCCCTCCAGGCGAAGACATTTCTCTGGAAAAAAGGAAAGTCATTATGTAAGTTACGCAAATGTTTAGGATATTCTAAGTCTATCTCAAGAACAAAACCTTAAGTTGGTAAGCACTTTGACTTGGAACCGTTCGGAGTAGGTACTCGCAATAACACCAGTTTTTTCAATGAATTGCTTGCTACTTACACGTACGCATTAGTTGTTATCTCAAGATCATAACATCCCAAATTAAGTCTGTAATACTGTCATACAGGACCTATGTGGCGTTTTGCTAATCATTGGTAGTTCATTCACACGAATTTTATTGGTACTAAGTAATCTTCAACCAGTCTTGGTGTTTTAAATGAAGAATAAGTGTCTTCGCTAGATCCGAATATAACGAAACTTGCAAATCGGATATCTAATTCACTTAAAAAACAGATTACAGGATAAAGGAACAAGCGTACTCAAGCGATTGCGTATTCGGGTTCTAATAAAAAGACACCTTAAGCAGCGTTGCATAACGCACGTGCCACCAACCGTGGTGGATGGCCGTCACATGGAGTTTAATTTGTATGGGCATATATGTAATACCTCGTCTAGACGTCGACGGATGCATCCGCGGACGTGTAGAGGAGGTATAAGAAAACGCATTGGCATCCGCTTAACCGCGCGAATGAGCCATATAAACCGCCATCCGCCGCGGTTGGCGGCTCGTGCGTTATGGTAATCAGGGTTCCCAACTTAGGGGTTATTTAATAACGTAGGTCTCTCTTTTGGAAACTTTTTTCTTTAATCAGCAGAAATAGCAATAAAATCTATTTGGAATAAACAAACGACACAGACAACCGCAAAGTCAAATAAAAAATCCAAAGCAATTTCCCTACACCGACCTATTCCTATCAACTAGATTCCTATCAGACTCGTAAATTAGACACATCGTCCATTATTTACACCAGGACAGTAGTTAACGCTTTTTTTCTTGCACGTTTTGTTTGACCGAGGTTTATCGTGGAATGTAGTGTAAACTAGTGTTTTTACCTTGACATGTCCTGTTTAATGGATTGAATTTATTTGGTGCAAATAAGGTTCGGCATTTCCAGGTAACATCCCCCGTTTGATAAAACAGAGTCTTCAAACCGAGCGGCAGCGGTAGTGAAAGCGAGCTGCAAAAAAAAAGATTCTGTATTTTAGGTCTTTGTGAAATGAAAAATACATACCTTCATAAACTAACCAGACATGTACCTCTGTGGTCATAATGTTGATTTTTGAGGACGTAAAGAAACGAATTTGTTTCTAGCACGTCATGTGTCACAGGCGATTTTGGCCATAAGCTCAATATTTTATTTATTTATTTAATACAAAATCATAATCAGTTTATAGATGTCCTCACTACTGTTCAAGTTTTCTCTATGTATGTAATAGAAGGAGAATGACCACCCTATATAGGCCTAATACGGATTGGTCAATGCAAATGACTGCAGATTGCACCCAGTGAGGGTCAAATCTAAAACAAATAGAAACCAAAACAAAAAGAAAGGAAAAAGTCCTGTTACAAAACGGGGGTAGTCGAATAAAAAAAAAGAAAAAAAAACGGTTATTTTTTTTAACAAAAGGTAAATTTTACTAGAAATCCAATTCAGCTT
This sequence comes from Chilo suppressalis, assembly GCA_902850365.2. Classification (NCBI taxonomy): domain Eukaryota; kingdom Metazoa; phylum Arthropoda; class Insecta; order Lepidoptera; family Crambidae; genus Chilo; species Chilo suppressalis. The sequence goes on along the minus strand of OU963912.1, from coordinate 8,958,627 downwards.
CAGTTAGAGGTTTAAATCCAACCAGAGTCTTAATTTTGATTTTCAGGAAACGAGTTAAATATTGTTTGCATGTTGTATATACTCTTGGGGTCGTAGATCTTAATTTATTTTTTTATAGCAAAAAAGATGGCAAAATCTTAAATTGTCTCATAGACAGACGCGACCTGGGGCCGCGGCCGGGGTCTCGGCCTCTTGTATTCGCTTGCAATGTCAGCGAGTGTTCAAACACGAGCGATCAACCAGAGCTGACAGCGGCCGCAGGCCGCGTCTGTCTGTGAGACACTTTAAAAGGGTTTGTACCATTCTCGCTATCGCTGTCACTATATACGTATCCTTATTCCTACGCACTGTTATTAGGCATAAGAAATAGGGGCAATATATCGTGGCACCTATCTATTTTGTGTACGGATATAATGCGGGTGGGATTTATAGTAGCAGTTAATGTTCACCCGTGTTTTGTAGCAAGTACCAATGACGCGCCCTTTGATTATATGTCTCGTTATTTCACTCTAAGTTATGGAAATGAGTTTTCACTCTTGATAAGATAGTAAATGTTGGTGCTGATTATACAAATTTAAGATGGTTCCCTCTATCTGCGAGAATCTTGTTGCTCCGATATTCATTTGGCATAACACACTTTGCATAATCTACTTTAAACGAATATTTGTAAGGTATATTTTTTATTAAGTATAATTATGGGCCGAATATTTATATGTCCGAAATAACTATAGCATACTTTTAATGCATAATGAAATTCTGCCAATTTCTAAATTATTCTAAATTATTAAATATTATAAAAAAAATATTCTGCATAATTTTTAAGAATAATTTGTTCATTTGATCAGTGGGTTAAGTTATTATGACCTAATCTTAGCGCGAGCCAAGCGAGCGAAGCAAGCGTGTGAAGCATAGGTAAATAAATAAGGAAAAGTAAAATTTTTCTATGTCCAAAGACGATTCTGATTGTGAACTTTCTGCGATATGATGGTTCAGCTTTTTAATTATTGTGGATATTAAATTTATGCCTTAACATGATTATAACTTACAAAACTATGAGTTTGAATATCTGCTAAACGAGTGAATGCCAAATGATTTGCTGCGAATTGAAGTGCTGATTTGCATATTAATATTATGACATTAAATTTCTGCGATTCAAGGTAGATCCAATTTAAGCTTGTGGACTGCAAAAGTTTTAAGTGACTTATATAAGGGGTGAGTTATTATTTAATAGATATAAATAGATAGGTATTATGCACAACGTCGTTTGAGCAGTACTTGTAAATTAAAGCCTAACATAGTGGTAACGCCAAAACATTCTAATCTCTAATTTCATACCGTTTCGATCAATTTTCGAATAAACCGCATCCCAATAGATCCTTCTCCTCAAACACTGTGCCTTATGGTAATGAGGGAAGAAGACGCAATATATTTGCCTGCAACGACAAATGGCCGGGAGGAAATGGCTGTCGGCAGGCCGATGGCATGAAGAGTTCTGTCACCGCGTAAGAACGAAATGGTCGAATTTGTCATCGCGCCGCAAACAATTGTGATTATATATTTTCCGCATTATAATTAAATGAACAGTTTTTCTCACATCCGCATTATAATAAACAATCGTAATTAAATAACAGTTTCGCAAATAGGAGGTTTGTGTGTGATTTGTGATAGCGATCAACGAGGACTTTCTTGAACGCCATCGTGAACCGCTGGCATCGGAAGAGACTGCTGCCGGAGAAACTGACGTATGCGCCAACGCCATTATCGAAGCCCTCAAGTAAGCACAGTGTTTTTTTTTTGTCCTAATCCTATCCCATAAACCAACCCCCTTAATACTTCGAACCATCACCTACAGTCCACTTCTCCGGGGTTTCGACCTCACTAGATATCCATTACCACATTTGGCCGCACCACATAGCATTATATTAGTGAACTATATCATCAAACGGTCAATTTGTTATTAATCACATTAGTGACTTTCTAATTGTGATATACTCTGTCTTAATGTCTTAAATTATGCTTTTTATCATAGTGTAATTGAATTGCTACTAAGCAGTTTCACTTTCTCATTAGATTTTTATATTTTATTTTAGAAGTGGCGTCAGTAATAATAATGTCTTCACAACAAGCATCATTTTCCTTTTGTTTCAATATAAGTATTGAGTTAGACAAACATTCATCAGTGTTAATCACTCCCATTAGGTAACTGTACATCAATGACGTCACATTTGGCATTCATTCGTCATCCGCAAACAATACACGTTACAGGTCGTTCACCCCTCGCATATAACCCCCAAATTGATATATTTCTTAATGACTTCCAATACCTGCGTAGGAAAGAAACATAAATTTACTGTTGCCTCGTTCGGCTATTCATTATTTCGATTCCTTATTACTCCATCGGACGCGATAAAACGATCGAAGATGATCAAAACATTTCGTGAGTACCTGGATGGGAGCCAAGCGGCGTCAACAGATCGGCCATCCCTCAAAATAGGTAGCATGATATAACATTGTTGCGAACGCACCGTTCAGCTACATTTAGCAGTGCGGCTGATCGATCTATTTTGAGTTTTCCATACCTTTACTCTATTCGTGTATATACTGTTACAAACATTCTTACAGTTAGTTATACTTTTTTTTCTTTTTTAAATATTTACGAAAACTCCTTCTGAATTGCGCGCACTGTTACGTGTATGACGTAACCAAAAGATGTCATCAGCTTGCACGACGATTTCCAAAAAAAAATCAATAATAATAATATTCTTTATTGACATACCAGACATTAAAACATGACAGTGAAAACTTACACAATAGGCGGCCTTATTGCTAAACAGCAATCTCTTCCAGGCAACCCATGACAGTGAAATAAATAAATAAGAGGAACAAGAAGGGGGTGTAACAGGTATGGTAAATAAATAATAAATGCAATAGATATATCCAAAGAAAGAGACAATAAAGAGGTAAGATTTAAAGTTGGGAAAGGAAATAACCACTAACTTGATTACTAAACGAGCTTAGAATGCGAGCCTTTCGGATTGTAAGATCGGTCAGGTAGTGAGTTCCATAAGCGAACAGAATACACAGAGAAGCAATATGGAAAGTAATCAATAGACATTCTCCTTGAACTTAAGCTAAAATAAAAACAATTATGAATAAGTATAAAGGAAAACTTATTAGAAATCTGGATTTTTTTTATAAATTAAGTAATAGTCTTAATACCAAAAGTGACTTTGAGGAATGACTACAAAAGTAAGTAAACTTGTTATTTTATTGCTAAATGCACCATCATGGATTTACCAACCATGTTAAAATGATAAACGTATGCTAAGTTCGGATTTTAGTCGACTGCAGTTACCGTAACAATATCGCTAACTAGTGGTAAACCCATGATTGTTGACCACCGAGGCACCAACCAACATTTGAAAGTAGAACGTCATAAGGTTATTTTCCGGACTAGAAGTAATCTATTCTGAATTTTTTGATAGTTAGTGGTCTTCACACCTATTTATTCAACAATAGTAAGGGTAGGTTTGATTCTTGAATTTTAAGTATCGTAAGTAGATTATGTTAATAGGTATGTATGGCCCTTCTTTACTGTGAGGGGCATTGTGATAGTTTCGGTCAGTAGGGAGGGATACGGGCACAAGCTGTTTTGAAAGTAAATCCTAATCCTTATGGTTAAAGTAGTGGGTGCCCACGACTTCGTCTGCGTGAAAATGTTATTTTTCCATACAAACGTTTTACCTCTTTAGAAGTTACCCCGATTAACCAAAACTCACGCCAGTTTGAGATAATTCTATCTTAGTGCATGCCTACATCGTAATAGCTATTGGTATGCCAAATTTCAGCGCAATCTGTTCAGTGGTTTGAGCTGTGCGTTGATAGATCAATTAGTATCGGTTGCTATTTATATATAAAGATCAAAATTATGCAATGAATTTATATTGTTTTATAGGTAATCGCAGAATTAGTCGAAATACGAGGAAAGATTTCTAAGCAGAGTAATCCCTTCAAAGAAACGAATCCGGTGCTCTTAATCTTTGATTTCAAGATACGGCGGTGCTGCTTTGTACGCATTTTAAAACCTCTTTCGAATGAAATCGGATTGTTAACTAAACGAGACGTAAGATCAGAGCTTTAAGAAACCTTTTAGCACACAAACCTGATGATTACAAGTTGCATGCGTTTGATTTGGAAACTCAATACGAGTGGATGTCTACATAATGAGCTCATTATCTCGTAAGCACTTAGATTTCGCAGCATGCTGTACGACTGGGCTGGACCCTTTGGAATTCATTTTTAATTTTAAATCTTTTAGGTTGAGCAGGTTACTCACGACGGCCTGATATTTATGACAAATCATAATGCATAAATTGGTAGTTAGCTTATTGTGGCCACTATTCCAACGCGAACAAAGAAATTTGGTGACTCTTTTCATTGTCGCACTATCCACAAATTGAATGCACTGACCGCTGACGTGTTCCTTTCCTCCCTTTAACACGGGGTCCTTTATAAGAGACGTGAAGAAGTAATATGCGTGCCACCAAGGTGAGGGTGGCTGGTGAGGTAGGTAGAACTGGTGTACCAGCTATCATCGAGTCTGGACACTTAACATCAGGTGAGGTGGAGTCATCTGTCGGACATATTTATTAAAAAAAAACACAAATAAATAAACTGATTTAAGAGCTGTTAAATTAGAGTCCATACATATTAGGCATATCGACTTGGCGAGAGAGGGTACAGCTACAAAAAAAAGAACAAGATAAATTTAACGCATATCTTCGCAAATAAATTTGACCGCTTTATCAACAACACTATTTGTTTTATATTTTGCTTCCGCAGATCATGTTTCCTTATAATGCTATCCCAACTCAAAGCATATATTTAGCCTATATTTTAACTTATAAATAAAGTCTGATGAATAAATAAAGAAACTTTAAACTCTTTTTAAAGCCAGAGTGAATATGCTCTTTCTAGGTATGCTACTACACCGTAGACCCAACCTCTGCCCTCGGACTGGATAGAAGAAAGCTTACCCACTCATAAAAAATCCATAAACATAGAAACTGCGGGTTCCTAAGTAAAAAGTGACAAAATCGAAAAACTGCCAAACTCCCTGTATCATTATCATCGTCAGCCTATTAAATTCCCCTCTGCCACACATAGAATCCTTATAACCTATGTATCTATACTTCTAGGAATTATGAGTAAATTTTGTCGCGCCCAAACAAATTGGCCCATTATTTGAAAATTAAATAATACCTTTTCTTTGAAATTTCTTTTATTTGCGTGGTTTGGAAATTTGTAAATGTTATTTTCAAACAGAATTAACGACGGAGTGGTGGATTTTCTTTGCTTCTATTCAGTTCACAATGGAATATTGATGAGATAGGAATGTTATTACAGACTTCCCTGCGATATCAAAACAAATTGGTTCCCTCTTTACGGTAAAAAACTTGGAAGACCTTATTCAGACAAAATAAGATTCATTTAAAAAAAATCAAATAAATTATTTAGTACCGAAATCAATTCTGTGCATATTTGGGTAACTGTTTTATTACATTAATGTGTACATTCAACAAGTATGAAGTGAGATTCATTTGCTAGAAACATAGTAAGTATACATACATTATGGTCTTAAAATAATAAGGGAGCACCACATGTCTCACAAGAAAATAAAAATAGAAAACATTATGGTATCGCTTCATTAAATAAATTCCATTTCATGTAAAGTAAATTCAATGTCAAGATCTATAAATTCAATGTCAATATTTAAACTGCTCATGTCATAAATATTAAAGATTCAAATAATAGTTTAAATTACAAATACCTATAAAGAAAATTTTCGTTTTGAGTGACAGCCTTTTACATTTGTTGACATTTTAAATTGAGGTATACTAAATAGGTAATTTTAAATGTCAGGAAAGATGAAACGCTCCTTACTTTAATTTAACTGACAAAAGCTTAACATGACAGTAATAAACAACTTATGTCTAGATTTTTTTAAATTTCCTTTTTTACAAACAGATGTTTAAAACAAACTTGAACTCTGTTGTTGCAATTTCCGTTTTACCTGAATGTAAATTTTGAGTGTTGTTCGTGCTTAGTAGATACCTACCTGAATACTAGTATCAAAATCAGTTTACCAGTTTCGGACAAACTAATACACAACCTACAAAATCCACCCATATCAATTACAATTATGTTGAACTTGCAAAAGAAAACTTTTAAAAATTTGCAATGAAAATACTTTAGCCTTTAAATTACAATCTTAAATGCTTTTGCAGTCAGAGAACCTCAGCGCCTGAGAGGTTGGAGTGACTGTTGTGTTATTCTATTCCTTTTTCTGTTAAAACTTGGATGCGTAAATATTTGCCTGTTCTTTTAACGACAATATATTGGCCTTTAAGCTTTATGATTAAAATTATAATTTTGCCCTTCTTCTTACGAAACCTACTATTTTATGAAAAAAGTTTAATTTTAGAGACGGAGACAGCATTATGGGCACAACTTAATCTCCCGGTCGCTAAATCACTGGATTTACGTGCAAGCCTTCGTGTTTCCAGATAATAATATGAGACTCTGGTGATAAATAGTGCTATTTTCGAGAAAATAGTCTACAATATTTTTTGGGAACGTTACAACTTTCATGCTTTTGTATTTCTGTTTGTGACTAACAAAGGCTGATTGTAAGTCCTGGTTTATGTTAGTATAATTGTGTTCGTTTGTTTTAAGTAACTACTCGATATATTGTTTTAAACTTTCATGGTTACTAACATTATAGCTATTAACGGATTGTTACCATGTACCTTGTTTTTTATGATTCGTTTTTATGAGTGATCATAGCGCTTGCAACAGTGCCGATATATCGGAGACTCATAAAAAAGTTTCATGGTAACAATACCGTTAATTGCTGTAACTACTCGATGTCTAACCCTGTCTGGGTAGACAGGCCTTGACCCCATACCCTACTCTATGGAACTCTAGAAACCTCATAAGAATAAAATTTTCTTTGCCTGATGTCTGCAGTTGGACTGGGGCAATGGGAGCGGATAATTCTTTCTATCGTTCTAGTAAACATTTTTCGTAATTTCTCTTCGTTGTACGCCTTTAATTGACTCCAGAGAAGTTTCGTAAGCTTTCCTTTATACTTTTTACCTAGTAATCACACAATCTAATATTATAAAGGTGACAGTTTGTGGTATGTATGTTTGTTACTTCTTCACGTTTAAACGACTGGAGCAATTTTAATAATTTGGTATGGAGTTAGCTGATACCCTGGATTAACACATAGGCTACGTTTTACTGCGAGAAAATATCCCCAATAAACCGTGGGGACCACCACAGCTAGTACATAAAAGCTTCTCTATATTATTCTGTAAAAGTAATTAGCAGTTATTTTATTTTAATTTTCAAATCTCTGCAGTTTTCATTTTAAGCCTTATCGGGCTTTTATTAGATTTTTACCGGCTAGATTGTATGCACGATTTTTCAATTATATTCTCTTTTCTTGGGCGTCTGTTTCAGACGAATCTCTTGACTATCTTGTGAACTGGAAAAAAATTGAGTGTTTTTCATTAATTTAGTACCGTTTGCAAGTAATAGTTTAGAATTTCTCATGAAAATTAAGAATTATAATGTATGTGTAGATTTTATTGTAAACTGACTAGGAGTACTTACATAAAAGGAATCATTGACTGATGATTGTTAGTACTTTAAAGAAATAGTAATTTTCATTTCTTGTATTTTCACGCATACCAGTCATTAAATAAAACACTGTTAAAATAAGATCTTTGTAAAGGATATTATATGTATGTATTAAAAATGCATTTTAAACCCGTTTAAAGCTTAGATTAAAACAAAAAGGGTAGATAAGGCACTAGCCTCACAAAAGTGAGCCGCACAAATTGTGGTCCACGACCCTAATCGCTTTAGTCATAACTTGACATACAAATGACGTACATGTGAACGCCAAAAAGAAATATTGATAATATTTTGTGTTTATATTGATAAAACGATGCCTAAGTATGTTTTTAAAAAGTGCTCAAATTGCTCAAGAACTAAAAATAAAACCCACGGCATCACTTTTTATTCGTAAGTATTATAAAATTTATTTTTTCATAAAAATTGTTGTTTGTTTTGAATCTTATTCGGTAGTAACGTCGAGTACTGGTCGCGTGATTGGTCGGTAGTGCAGTGACGCGGATCTCGCCGTCTCGTTCGCGCTGCCGTTGAATCTTAACGTGCTGTTTCGCTCGGGTCGGTAATGCAGTGACGCAGATCTCGCCATCCCGTTCGCGCTGCCGTGGGATCAGTTTTTGTTTGATGCAAGTATGAGCGTACCGTATCTACCCTTGTTTTAATCTAAGGTTTAAAGTGTGTTTTGTTCAAATAGTATTTTTTTTATAAGCACCTTAGTTGAGAATTGTTTGTAATAACTTCTCGATTTCATAATTTTACAGTTCTGGTGTGAGATTTTTTATACTAGTACGATTATATAGGTAACAGATACTTAATATTTATTTACGAGTAATATTTTGTTTCTTACCAATCATGACATTTCGGACTCGCAAACTATTCGAATTCGATATTGGTTCGTGCTAAGGGTACAGTATTAAAGTGAGACAAAGGTTGTTATAAGCGCTTCCAAGGAAGTTCGATCGAAATTTAAAAAAAAAACCGTAAAGGATACGCACGGCTACATGTATGGAAGCGTGCGGTAAAACGATTTTCTCAAACATGGATGGAAATATAGTTTTTATTTTCAAAAAAAGATCATGCAAATTATCGAATTTTTGGGACAAAGAAAACCAAATACATTGCAGTAGCGTTTTTTGAATTTGGAACAATACAATGCTCCAGCAATAATATATGAAACGAAGTGTTGAGGTTATTAAATACTCTTTGATTGGATCTCTTTTATCATTCTTGGCCTACCAAAGTAAGTATCTTTGATTAATACATTAATTGCGTTCACGTGGCTGTATAGCTATAAATGCGTTTGCCTTTCGGCTCAGATGATAAATAGAAAATTAGCGGGAGTTTTTAGCGGGATTTCATCGAGAGCGGTTGGCGTCTTATTTTAATAATTCTTAAATTCGTTCTTAGAGGATATTGTGAAATAAAATTGGTGTGATTTTGTGTAACAACCATCTGCGCAACTGAAGAATTTGTGGAATCTTTAAAATATACGCTATTCCGGTCAAGTGGACGTGATAACTTTATTGTAGTGTTGACTACCTCACAGAAGCTTATCGGAAAAGCCAACTCGATACATTTCGTGCCAAACACTCCAAGTAACATTAGAATGCGTCACACCGAGATTCTAATGTAAAAAAACGAAAATTAATAAAACTAAAAACTTAGCTGTATGGGCATTGTTCCCTTTGACTTCCCTGAAAAGGGAGAATCTAAAAAATAGAAAATTGGCTGCAAACCTGAAAATTTGTCTTGATTTGATAATTACATACTTAATAAATATTAATTTAATAATTAAAATGAATTCCAACTGTTCAGAGAGTGGAATGAAGATTGATCGTACTCCACCAGATTTAAGATGAGACGCCAAATTAGTAATAGAAAATGCTTCCCACGCAGTCAAAAGAAAAATACATGAAAGTATATGACAACTTTATGAGATGGAAAAATGAGAAAAAAGTTAACAGTTTCTCCGAATCAGCATTTTTGGTGAATTTTAATGAGATTTCTAAAACTAAAAAGCACAATATGGGCAATTTATTCCATGCTTACTTAAAAAATTCTGGAAATTTAACTACTTTTCTTAAACGACAATCGGCCGGACTTAAAAGCAAAAAATCGTTTTTTTTGCCACACGGCCTGTTTAGTAAGTAAGCAATAATTGTGGCATATGGACTTTTCAACACCAGCAAAATAACGCGTATTGCTGGTCACGTAGAAATGAATTCCGCCTCTTTTGAAAAAGTTTTTTTTTTCCACCAATAAAATACCTCCATTTTATTCGACAATTAAATTATACCCAGAGATACCTCCGGAAACGCGAACTCTGAACTCCCATAAAATAAAAACATAATTTTACGATGTTTCATAATTCATGATATAGGTAGAAGAGTTTCTATACTATAAATCAGTCTGAGCTTATTTTGTACACAATGAACGTTCGAGGAAAGGTCCTAAAGTAACTTTTTTCAACGCATCCTGCTAATATCATAAAGGCATTGGTAGAGAGCGTGTGTCATTTCCTCAATCACGATGATGCGGTAGAATGAACTTGAATGAAACAGATATGGAAAAAATATATAGAATATTTATTTTTATTTGTCTAAAGCATATTATGAGCTGTGTATCGATGCATCAATATTACGTTATAATGTTAATGTCACCATTACATTACGACGCGTAGGTCGTGAAGGAAAATGCAAGTCATTTTATCTCTTCATAATAGCGTTGTGTTACATTACGCTGTCGTAATGTTAGTCACGTAAGACACTTTAGGCGTGTTGTGTATGTATAATAATATTAAACTTTATGAATGAAGATAAAACAAGAAGTTAATGGTAACTTTATTTTTAAAAAAAATACTGAGACTATTAAGACATGTCGTAGGATGTTTTGATAAATAGAATTTTCGCGAAAATCCTATTGGTTTTGTGAAAACGCGGATAAATAGACAATGGCGATATCATCGCCATTGTTTCTTAGCGGCCTGCGAAACGCCAGAAAGTTTTTTTTTTTAAAGTAAGATTGAGCAATATGACCGCCAGTGTCAAATTATCTGTGTTTTCGCAAAATATCAAGGACTTTCGCGAAAATTTTATTTATCACATCATTCTGCGACAGTCACTTACAAACACAAATGAAAAAAGATATATGAAATTATATTAATAATATATATAATATATTATAGAGATAAATATAGATATAATATAATTATATTATAGAGATATACTGATCCTAGAAGTGTCCAAATTGTTCGTAAAAGATTCACATTCGGTGAAAGAATGGGTAGTTTAAAAATAAAAAATGGGTGCGTGTACTTATGTAGGCGCGTGAGAAGTTATCCTTCTTTGGCATCGTTTAAAATTAGTTTTTAATTGCATGCAAATAATTAATTACAATAAATTAATAAAAAGTCTGGAAAAGGACACAGTCAATAAAGATCAGTTTTAATTTGAAAAAATAAATAAATAATCAAAATATTTAATTAAAATCGCTACTGAATATAATTTATTAGAACATTATGTGATTTGCACTTGTATGAAACTCAAACACGTATTCCGAATATACAAACTAGAAACATGTGGATAAATATTATAAATATGAATACCTATAACTGTTACTTTATTACAAAAAATGAAGATGTGGTTTTTGGTTCTACTACACCAATGGTCAAGAGGTGGCGCTGTAGTCTCCTGAATCGCGCTTTGGTTCCGTTGTTCCAGATTAATAAATACTTTTGATATTATAAATATGAATACCTGTAACTGTTACTTTATTACAAAAAATAAAGATGTGGTTTTTGGTTCTACTACAACTACACCAATGGTCAAGAGATGGCGCTGTAGTCTCCTGAATCGCGCTTTGGTTCCGTTGTTGCAGATTAATAAATACTTTTGATAGGCCTTCACAATGCAGTCGTTAGCACCCACAAAATAGAGATTCTATTTCTATTTTGTTGGTAGATTTTCTTAATGTGCGGTAAACACAAAAGTAACAGCATGAAGTTGGTCGCTTTAGCGATGCTGTTAATTTTTTGTGTTACAGTGATGCGCGCGCATCTTAAAATTTCACTCTCATCATTTTTTCATAACGCGCCTAAAGAAGTATAACTTCAAAATGGTTTTTAATAAGACACATGCAAATACTTTCAAAAACTGTTGAGTATGATGCTTGCTCTGTATATCAAAGAGGGTCATTGCGTGTTTTATTAGTTTCTCAAATCTTTTAATGACCTGATATTTTATAAAAAAATAATTTTAAAATTCTCATATTAAATACAAACATTTTCGACGCCCTGGTCTTAGGCACTACACTTCATAAATTTCGACGGGTTTTAGGAATATGTTAGAAATATAGTAGCAAGAGGGACAAAACAAAAAGTTTGGGAACCTCTGACGAACAAACAAACAAACTACAAACGCGAACGAATTCGCGGACGGAAGCTAGTCAATATATAAAAAAAACTTACATTTTTTTATTAGATATCATAATTTTCAAGGTAAGCAGTGCCATTAACTATTTTATTGCATTTAATTATTGTTCTAAAATATACGAAAGTCAAAAGAAAATTAATAGTTGACTTACCTACGTAAACACAATTCGTCAGAGTAAATGAAACCTTTGCCTTTGAAATTATTACGATAGAAATGAAGTTTCTTTTAACTTTCATTAAACGGTAATAAAATAGCAATGATTTTTTTCATTATCATAAAAGTAATAGAACAGTCTGAAGTTGCTGTAGGTGTCGACGCTGTAAGTGGCGTCGACTCATGAAAATATTCGGGCAATTGATATTTCTAAGTGTGATATATGTGATGGCACATTTACGGTGGAAAACTTTCTCTCTTTAAAAGAGCGAATATTCAGCATGGAAAATGAAATATTCTATTAAGTGAAGATGAAGTGATTAATTTTAGTAACACGCCCTGATGGAAACGTAAATTAATTTATTGTCTGAGTTAAAAGACTAGCTTTCAAATATACAGTGCATTCTCTATAAGATTCTGGACTTTATTTAATAATTGTGAAACGGAGGCTCAAAACCATCAACGACTCGCAAATTATAAAACTTTGTTATTACCTATACAGGGTGGTCCAACTAGTGACGTCAACATTTTTATTAAGATTCCTCGCACCTGCGGGGTATCCTAAAATACCCCATGTATGTTCCGCGATTTTTCTTAGTTTTCGAGTTATAAAGAAAATATAACTAGAAGAAATTCCACGCGGACCAGGCAGCAGACGGGACTCGAACCCACACCCTTCGCAATCCGGGCGAATGCACTGACCAATTATGCTACCGCGGCCCTCACGGACCGCGTCGAAATTCTTCTAGCCATTCTTAAGCTGCAAGGCAGCGCCATTTGTTCGCATTGTAGGTAACCCACAATGTCAAATGAATACTTTTACAAGTATTAAACATTTGAAAGAAGAAATAGCAATTATAGTTATATTTTTTAATTTTTTTAAGCATGTAACTGCTTGACGTTTTCGAGTTATATTTTTTTTGTGTATTTTTAATGATTTCTGCCAGCGAGGTTTCAAAAATTCATATCTTTTTTCGTAGTAAGTATTTTGCAGTCTTTTTTTGTGACATAATTGTCTTGAATGTGGTTTTAATAAAAAAAAATAACTCAGCTTCCTGAAATTACTTAAAGTTACCCAAAAAAGGCTGGAAAGTTGGAACTTTAGTTTTTAGTAGGATTTACTCAAACATTGAACTTCAATTTAAAAATACAAAAAGGAGTCCATAGCTTCTGGTTAAAATTAATAACTCCGCATACTTCTAAACTACCAAAAAATGTACTTTTGTACATTACTACCTATTTTTGTTGTAATTGGCCTTCGAATGCGGATAGGCTAAAATAATTGAAACACGAGTAAAGCATTAAAAAATATTTTATCTTCTTTTTATCATTGTTATGGTAAATTAAACTTAAAAACGTTATTTCAAATTAAATTTAATTGAAATTCCTGTAAAATAATTATAACTCGAAAACTAAGAAAATTCGCGGAACATGCATGGAGTATTTTCGGGTACCCCCAGGTGCGAGGAATCTAAAAAAAATGTTGACGTCACTAGTTGGACCAACCTGTATATACAAGTATTAGTATATTTAAGAAGATTAAAGATAAGGCTTTTCTACAGCTGTTTGTTCAACTTATTATTACGGTTTTAATTTAATTTTTAGGGTTCCGTACCTCATAAAGAAAAAACGGAACCCTTATAGGATCACTTTGTTGTCCGACCGTCCGTCCGCCTGTCAAGACCATTTTTCTCAGGAACGCGTGGAGGTATCAAACTCAAATTCATACCTATTACTCAGGTCTACTGTCCCTAAGAGCTGTGATAAAATCAAACTTCTAAGCCAAAGCAATCAAAAGATACAGCCGTTTATGCCGCAAATTTGAAAATGTGATCACACAATTCCTTTCTGTTTTGTAACGGGCCAGGGGTTGTGTGGCAATGTTACGTAGCTTTCTTAGTGTAGGTCATTTGATAGGTGGCCAATAATTAGTGCTTTTGATAAAACATAGTCCTCTTAAATATTTATGATGGTAAGTACCTACCGCAATCTACATACCTACATTTTCTTTGTAACAAAAATCCTTACAGAAAACATAAAAACAGGCTGTTAAAACAAAGCCTCCGCCCGATCGAACGAACGAAATGACTTGTTCATGATTATTTCCAAAAGGATATGGGGTGAAAGTTACTGCGGACCTTAATGGGGTCATTACGGCGTATCTGAGTTCCGATTACGGAGCGTATGAACAGTTCGATATTCCTTTTGTTTACTAATGTTAGTATTGATATTGTATATAATACGAACGCGACAATATCTAAGATTGTACATAAATAACTTTTTCTGCGTAACAATTCCAGTGTTGTCTTACCTTATTTATATAAATTGAATGTTTATTTTTTTTTTATACTTACTTCGATTCATTGTTTAGCTTTTGTATCTATGTGTAGCACTTGTTTATAATTAATACTATTAATATAATTTTTAAGTGAAACTTCTTTACGCATGCTTCACTTGGGGGGTAAGCTGGCGAATGCGTAACGCGTTACGAAAAGTGTGTATAGGCGAGGCAAACGGGAGTTGAGTGGGGGATATAAGCAAGAGAAAGCAGTGCGCACGCACATTTTCTTTCTGTCTTTCCCTTATAGCTAGCAAATGAAATATGTATATGTACATGTATATATTGTTATATTATTGTTACAGATGGAGCTAAAGAAGTTTCACTTCAGTCGAGTGGTCATAAGCACACTCGTTTTTTGAATTTGTCGCTGAACCTACCTATATCTTCCATATTTTTCATTAGTAACTTTCTAGGCAGTAATTACAATAGAAGACTATTCTGGCAGAATGGAACGTACACCAGTACCCCTAGCACGAACCATTATCGAATTCGAATAGTTTGCAAACCGAAATGTCAATGTCAAATTTTGTATGGAAATTTGAACAGCAGCGGCACAAAGTACGAAACGAGAACTAAAAATCAGTACACATTTGACTATGACATTTCGGACTCGAAAACATTACGAATTCGATATAGGTTCGTGCTAAGGGTACAATACCCCAAGCACGATCTTTTACAGATCCGTAACCATATTGCCATCCTCAAATTATCTATGGAAGGAGCCAGCTTGTTCTTACGTCCGGTAGGGGCGCTGCTTAGTTTCCATAGAAACTTTGACCATGACGGCGATGATGATATACAATTACTGTACCCCTATCACGAACTTTCAAATGTGCACTGATTTTAAGTTCTCGTTAGGTCCACTGTGGCGCTCCTGTTCAAGTTTCCGTAAAAAATTTGACTATGACATTTCACACTCGCAAAGTATTCGAATTGGATATTGGTTCGTACTAGGGGTATAGTAATCGTATATCGTCATCGGTTGCATGGAAACTGGGTACTGATCTGTCAAATTTCGTTCTTGGGGTACAGTTTTCAAGGTGTCTCCAACTCTGATTTTGAATTCCGGTACGGGGGCAGATACGTAAATACGGATACGGGAATACGAGCAGTTGTACCTTATTCTTGGCTGCTTTTATATTTCTACAAGGATAGTTTTATCTATTTATTATATAAATTTCTACGCAATACTATTCCATAACAAAAGCCTCACAGCACTTACCTTGGGGCTAGGCTGTTTGGCGTGAGTGTATTTTTTTTAATTATTTTTAT
The DNA here is from genome assembly GCA_902850365.2 of Chilo suppressalis. Taxonomy (NCBI): domain Eukaryota; kingdom Metazoa; phylum Arthropoda; class Insecta; order Lepidoptera; family Crambidae; genus Chilo; species Chilo suppressalis. The sequence goes on along the minus strand of OU963912.1, from coordinate 8,942,730 downwards.
TATTTGTTAATTACTTACTGTGTACTTTGCTTCTCTTTGATCCCATCGTCACAAAATATTCTGATTATTAGTACAAATATTAATGACTGTAGGTAGGAATTTGTGGAATTCATTCCCCGTGTAAAATTCATTCGTAATGGATCGTCAATTGACTACACATATACAGCTAGCTAGGCACTCATCTGAGCATTCATCACAAATCAGAATGGTGTTTGCCCGAAAATCTCATTTGGGCGTCGGCAAGCAGGATATCGGGGTGCGTTTAATTCGCCTCGCTTAGAGTTGCTTTCATTTCTACCCGTGTTTGGGTCCCCAATTAGCGAAATCAGAATTTCTACGCAATCGATAACATACGCAGGTCTCCAGAGCAAGTTTTGGCGTACACAATCAACAAAAACATTTGATATTTTCATTTGATTCAACAAAATCGTCTACAGTAAACTTTGTTTCATTACACATATGTTGCATCAACAATGTTTTTGCTTTTCGAGACCGATGGAAAACACGTACACAAATCTCCCCCGCGCGGGTCAAGGGGCAGGGTATTGTTTCATCAGCCATTTTTTGACAACTCGCTACTGGGGCTCCGTTCAACATACACTACGTGTCCAACTTTTAAATATTGCCATAAAATGTATGAAACTTTTGTCAAATTAACATTTGTTGCACCTCTTCGTAGTTTTTGAACGTAGCTCTGTATTTTGTGTACGACGGCCACGTGAGTAGTAGACGGCGTGTGTAGAGAAACATGTTTCAGAAACAAAGTTTTGTAAATGTGTTTTTGTTGAATGTTTTCAAAAAACTTTTGCTGGACACCCACCCGGTTTAAGTCTCACGAATCTGAGGAGATTGCTCAAATTGATTTAGGCCAATTTGAGCAATCTCCTCAGATTCGTGAGACTTAAACCGGGTGGGTGTCCAGCAAAAGTTTTTTGAAAACATTCAACAAAAACACATTTACAAAACTTTGTTTTGCACAAAAAATATTGATATATACGGTAATTCTTGGCGTAATTTATAATTTAATTTACAGTCATTAGATTTCAACGGACGCCTTTGTATAATATATTTACTTTAAAAAGGACTTTTAATTTTACCGGTTTGGAAAACATACGAATCATTTTTAATGGCTATAGGTGTAGTAACATTCAGCCAAAGACTGATCGAAGTTGTTTATGTAACATAAACACAAATCTATTTTGTAAAAATCGATAAAATAAATCATTTTTTTTATTACACTGTGGTATTTATATCCACAACAATATTATCTTTTTCACTAGATGCAAATGTGCTCAGACAATTATTATAGATGGTAGGCGACATCATAAAGTCTATTGCCATACATTTTTCGCCAAACACCTCCATAAACATATTATAATCTGTATATATGTTAGATTTTAAGGTATCTATGGGCCTATGTTCCCTGACTATAAATTAATAAATAAATAAAATTATAAGGTGTGATACACTAAAAATCTAAAATATGGTTATCTTAAAAACATAACAAAAATAATGAAGCTACTGAATATATGGCTATAGAACTTAAATCTCTTAGCTTTCTTTGGTTAACGAGAGTTTAAAAATTCTCTCTAATTTGTGGCTCATTCACAATCATCACACAGTTTCTGTCACAGAGTACCTTATTATAACCGGAAATGACACCTTATTTTAAAAGTTACTCTTATGCATTAACTTTAAAAACAGGCAACTATCTGTTAATCTACAGGCTCTTTATACCTGAATCTAATCCATAATTTCGGTACTTGGCTTGATTTCCCTAGTTTATTATATAACTTATTTGTTTTTTATTATTTTAATATGTTCACTGTATATGGTTTATAGAAGTTCTCAGGGGTGTCCGTCAATAATATTCGTTTCTACAGTAATCTCTTGTCTATTAGACAAGTCCGTCCGTCAGTCCGTCCGTCTGTCTGTGGTGCTGTTTCAGCGGCCAAACCGTAAGAGATAGATAAAGAGAATGTTTAAGTTATAAGTTAAGAATAGTCTGATAAGACTACAAACCGGATTTGAGTAACGTAGCACTTCCGGTTTTCGAGAAATCACGAATTTAAAACGAAACCACACAAAATCTCCGAAGTTCTCAATTAATTAAATTTTTTTTTTGGTGAACATTTGGTTCACTGGTTTGCTAGTTTATATATAATTTCGAATCTAGGAAACAATTTTTCATGATTATTGGTCTTTAGGCCAAACATGTATGGAAGCTGAGCAATCTCCTTTGGGTAGATCATAAAGATGAGACCCTAAAAAGACAGTATCTTAAAATGTATTTAATATCCTTTTTCCAGAAAGAGGAGCTCGATGGCGCAAGTGGCTAGCGCATTCGGCTGCGACCGTTGAAGTTAAGCAACTTTCGCAGTGACCGGTCATTGGACGGGTGACCAAAAATTTACTATCTCGAGTTCCTCCGTGCTTCCGAAGGCACGTTAAGCCGTTGGTCCCGGCTGCATCTGCAGTCGTTAGCACCCGCCAATCCGCGCTGGGCCCGCATGGTGGGTCATGGCCCAATCTCCCTATTCCATCCATAGGTAAGGTCTGTGCCCCAGCAGTAGGGACATTAATAGGCTGATGATGATACCAGAAAGAAGTTTGTGTTCGTTTTTTTACTTATGAAGTTTATTGTCTACCTTTTCTGTTTATGTTTTTTGTGCAAGTGATGTTGAGTAAATATGTATATCAGGTATTAAAAATATTTTCACAATGATGATACTTACCAATTTTTGCTCAGGTTTTCACCGCCCTGAAACAAAATAAATTAACTTTACCAAACATTAACAAAGAAAAAGTAATCGCAATCCGGGCGAATGCACTGACCATTACGCTACCACGGCCATAGGGCCGTCAGGTCAGGCCATAATGGTCAGTGCATTCGCCCGGATTGCGAAGGATGCGGGTTCGAGTCCCGTCCGCTGCCTGGTCCGCGTGGATTTTTTTCTAGTAAACTTTTCTTTAGATTTAAACATCTAGCAGTTAAATGCTTAAAAATAAAATAAAATCATAAAGAAAAAGTATTTAACTGCAATTGTACAAAAAAACTGTTGAGTCTGTCAGTTAATTTGTCAAAATATAATTGACACATATTTTTTATTTTGTCAATCAAACAAAAATGGCAAAGGTAAAGCGCACCAAATATTGGAAGTGGCAGCTCGTCACGTGATTTTTAAGAAAAATTGTACCAAAACTTGACGACATGCGACATTCCAAATGAATATATTTCAGTACTTATATTACCCAATAGACAAAATAAAGTTAGCCCTCATCCCTATTGTACATACACACAAGTGTGTAGAAATAAGATATTAGGAATCACATAAATCCAACAATGTTTACGATAAGGCTTCACTGTTGTGTACCAACAATTAATTGTTGGATACAGATTCCCTGTTTTTGGGTCAAGTGGGGGAAGCGTAAGAGTACGTTGTTAGGACATCATATTACATGTCAAGTGATGTCCATCACTTCCCTACGCTATGGTGCCGAGGGGGAGGGAAAATAGACGCACTTGTAAGCGCTGAGTGTTAAGTTGCGTAAACCACATGAGTAAAGAAGGCACAGAGCCAAAGTTTCGTTTAGTGTTTGACTATAGGTGGGCACTGGTGTCGATACTGGCATGATTCTCTAAACCTAAACTTAAATTTGACAACAGTGAATCCTTATCATTCTCTATACGGAATGAAAAGGAGAGACTGATATTAAATGCAGTTTTAAGTTTAAAGAATCATGCCAGAATCGACATCACTGACGCCGCCAAAGGTAGAAATATGCTTATCTGTCGTGTTGTGTTGTGACGCGATCTGACGCGCTAGGTTTCATACATTTAGAACTATACTTCTGTGTCGCGATGTATAGACACCGTTCTCACTCTATCAATACTGAATGTATGAAATAGATAGCTCTCTGATGCGTCACAACACAAAACGAGAAATTAGTCTAGTTTTGCCAAAATGTCAACGTTTCTCTGCGTACGCGACAGGCGCCAGTGCTCACTCACACACACGCAATAGGCTATTTAACAGTATGAAAAATTAGGTTACCAGTTATTGGCATGTGTATTTAACATGAATATTGAGAGTTATTACACTATTCTGACAATAAAAGTACTTGATAGAATAAATAAAAAACATGAAATAGAAAAGTTTTAGTTTTGATCTATTGTCATGTGACCGAAAACGCCTAGGATTGGCGGAGCCTTTATATTATCGTTTTTTTTTACTGATATATGTAATAGAATTATAAAAACTACAACTGTTTGCCACTATTAACTAATAATTAACGTATGAAGCCATTCAAAAATTGCCAATAGCAAAATTTCTTTGCGTACGCGACAAGCGCCAGTGCACACACGCGCAACTGTGTGCAGCTTTATCTCTATGTTTTCTTTACTCATGTCTTGTAACTTTCTGAAAACTCGAATAGTGTTGTGCTCTTTGCAGCAGATTCAATTTAATTACAAAGACATATCGGTAAATACAAATTAACATTGACAACGTCTTTATTACTTACTAGCTGTGCCACGCGGTGTTACCCGCGGTTTATTAGGAATATTTTCCCGCAGTAAAACGTAGCCTCTGTGTTTATCCAGGGTATCAGCTAACTCCATACCAAATTTTATTAAAACCGGTCCAGCCGTTTAGACGTGAAGAAGCAACATACATACATACTCACAAACTTTCACCTTTATAATATTATTCTGATGTACAAATCAGCGACAATGCGCAATGAAACGAAATTACACTTTATTTAAATTGACATACTTAAAAGCTCTTTTGAATTTTTAAGCTTTAATTATCAGTCTAAAAGTACTATCATGTATGTGGTAGAATACCATATTTATTTATTGCGCTATCGTACACAAACATTACAATTTATATTACATTAAAAAAGTTTATCACTCAGAAAAATTCACTTACATGAATCACGTTTAAGCGCACTTAGTGACATCTATTGTAAAGAAATCAACTTACATGAATCATATCTAAGCACACCTAGCGACATCTATTGTAAAAAAATGCATTATCTTCGCAATAAAGCTACCACGTGGACGTCCTAGATAGAGGCTTATTATTATAATACGGTAAAATAAAATATATATTCGTCCAATATATTGAAAGTCAACAACCTTCCCAATTTTATTGTGTGTCATGATGCGATCAGCCTACGTGTTTAACCTGACACTAATTGAATAATTTTTACCCATAGAGAAAAGTGTACAACGCCGCTAAAGAAGTTTTCACTTCAAAAACATATTTTGTGTTGGGTAGTGCATTTATCGAGGAAGGCTACAGGCTATATAACAGCATGCTACGACCTTTAAGAGCGGAGCATCGATGAAAAGTGTTTCAAAAAAGGGGACAAAAATATTTGAGAGCTTAAAGCTTACATAAAAATCATATATGACGGTATTGTGCCTCTTTAAAAGTTCTATAAAACGTCCGCGATAGCATATGTTTGACTCACGATAAACTTTTTCCCTTAATTAACGCGGGTGAAACCGCAGGGGACTATTAGTCGTTCAATATTTAAAGAGTTGAAGAGCGTACCGGCTATTTTGGTATCGATTGCACTAGAAAATAAACTGAGCGTCCATTAAAATAAGCGATTTGTTTTCCATTTATCAAATGTCAGTGAATTAATTTTGATTAATAGTGGAATGCCACCATTGGCAGTGGCCAGTAAACAAAAATCTGCCAAGTGAAAGTCGGACATGCACTAAGGGTTCAATGCATTTGTAAATTTTCATATATTCGAAGTTACAGAAATACACATTTTATATAGCTGGATGGTCGGACGGGAGGATATACAAATGAGTTCAAAATGTTCAAAATGGATGGGCCTTATCGAGCCAATATTTACTATCAGAATCATATCACCCACGATTTGAAATGGTAGATTTTTTATGTGTAAACCCTGTTTTATGCGAATTTATCATTAAGAAGGTAGTTACTAGGTTCGGCAGCGGGGTGGTTCCTATTGTCGGAACATGTGAAAAAATTGTACTTTCAGGTGAGAACCTTTGATTATCTTTTGCTCGCGAGCCGGATTTTAATCATTCGAGGGCCGGAGATGGCCCGCGGGCCGTAGTTTTGCCCGTCCTTGCTCTAGATAGATAAACGGAACCTCAAAAAGAAGATGAAAAGAGAAAAATACCTTTTCCAAAATTACATGTTAATGCGTCCACATTAATTTTCTATGTTGTAAACGTCGAAGGTGTTTTACTTTCAGTATTCAATAAATATTTATGAATAAAATGTTAACAGGAATATTCCATTGTTAATTATATGGCATAAACTATTGCAGAGAAAGAAACACTTTTTGTAATTACCTTGTACATACATTGCGTGACAGCACCAACGTTTATGGATATTTATAAGGGTTTTTCTATTTCAATGGAAGAAATTTAATGTTCATTATTAATGTAAGGCTCGGAATCGCACAGCGAGCGATGGAGAGAGCTGTGCTCGGTGTTTCTATACGTGATCGAATCAGAAATGAGGAAATCCATAGAAAAACCAGAATAAACGTTATAGCTCATCCGTTCGCGAAGCTGAAGTAGCAATGGGTGGGGCACGTAGTTCGGCGGAACGATGAACGTTTGAGTCCTAAGGTGTTTCTATCGCTATTAAATACAGGCGACCTCGCAGCGGGAAGCGTAGTGTCGGTAGATCCCTGACTAGGTGGACTGACGACATCAAGTGAGTCGGCCCCCTCAAGTTCGAGTGGTCTAGAGGCTCCAGACGGAGAGGAGACCCCCCCCCCTCCGTGGGTGCTAATGAGATGCTATCCGCCTGGAATACCTCTAGAGGCACTCGGCCAATTCTCGGCAATTCTCGGCTTGAGGTCTCCTACGGGTCTCGACGTCCCCAAACCCGGTGACGCTGTAAAGGTTATCTGCGACCAACAACATATACACGCAAAAAAAATGTGAGTCAGGTGGACCCACTGGATGCAGAAATCGCAGGGCCGTTGTGTATGGAAATTCCTTGAGCTCGTATATCCAGTGGACGTCTTTCGGCAGATCATGATGACTACTGTAAGGAGGTAGAGCTCGATGACGCGTTTGGTCTGCGATCGATGTTAAGTAACTTACGCATGTTTTGGTCTCGGCCACATCTGCAGCCGTTAACATTCATTAATCCGCACTGGAGCCGCGTGGTGGGTCATGGCTCGAGATCCGTTTTCCTCTGTGCTTATAGATTGTGATGATGACATACATTGGCAAAATCAGTAAGTTTTATTATTTTAGGACAACATATTCTGTATAACGTTTTCCATACTGAACTCGAACTGAAGGAAAAACAAACCACGCTAGCTGCCAACTTTCTGTCAGCAAAAATCTATCAACGGACAGGTCAAGGGACTTATTCCGAACAACCGTGAACAAATTTATTCTCTAAGCTAAGGGCAATAAAAGCCATTTTGACAAAAACTACTTTTTATTCTTAGCATAGCGCAATTTTCAATGCATTACGTCAGTAAGTTGTAATTACTCCGTATGATAATATATCAATGGATGTAGTGGTATTACTGATTTCGTCAATTAAAAATATAGCTTGATTAACTTAACATTGATAGTCAAGAATAAAATAAAAACCGGTCATCAAAATAATTAAAACTTAGCGTTGTAAAATAACTAACGCTCAAAACAAAATTTTACAAATTATATTTATTATATAACTTTTATTACAGATTGTCATATTTTACTTTGTCTTTAATAAGACAAAGAAAGGTAAATTCGTTTTAAATTGTTTCGTACGCTTAGAATAGACCCCATTGTCGGAAGCTAATTCGTGGGTGATGGACTAAACAACGTTTCACTGCTGTTTCAAATAACAACTGACCAAAGCAGAAGTATGGATGATTGAAATCAAAGTGATATCTCACACTAATATTTTAAAGGCGAAAGTTTGTGAGTGTGTGAGTGTGTATCTTTGTTACTTCTTCACGTCTAAACGGCTAGAGCAAATTTAATAAAATTTGGTACCTATGGAGTTAGCGCACACCCTGGATTAATACATAGGCTACGTTTTACTGAGGGAAAATATCCCTAATAACCCTAAGGGCACAGCTAGTGTGTCTATCAATCTCATAATGTTAAATTGTGTTTTAATTTTTTGAAATGAAAACTTCTTTAGCGGCATTGTACACTTTTTTTGTATGGGTAAAAAATGTTAATGAATAACAAGGTAATGAATAGTAAACTAGGTAATCAATAGCAAATTATACTGAACTATTTCATAATAGAAAATAATTTTTCTATGGAAAGTAAAGCGGGCGATAGTCTGGGCCCCAAATAACACTCTAAGATAAAGATCTCACATAGCCTCACGCTATGCGACTACACTACGCAACAATAGCAAATGAATGAGTATCGGAGTCGAAATATTAAATTATTATTATTATTACAGAGTAGGCTTTCTGCATGTATTTTCTTTATGTAATAGTTATTTTTTATATTAAAAGGGTCATAAAGGAGCATACAATCGCCTAAGGCTACCATATAGGCGCCTATAGGCGCTTACAGTATCAAAAAATTTCACGTGTTACCTACCCAGACACAGATCGCCTACCTCGTGGAGCTCTGAAACCCCGACGACAAAAACGCAGGAGTAAATAGATAGCGCAGTTTAATGCTTAAAATAAAATTAAAATCGGCCAAGTGCCCCCCCCCCCCCCCTCTTAAATATTTATTTTACTGTGATTTTAGTATTTGTTGTTATAGCGACAACAGAAGTTCATCATCTGTGAAAATTTCAACTGTAGCTAGCTATCACGGTTCATGAGATACAGCCTGGTAACCAGTGTTGCCAGGTCTCCAGATTTTACAGGAGATCTCCTGTTTTTCTGAAATTTCTCCTGTTCTACTGTTTTTCTACATGAATCTCCTGTTTTTTTAGAAAAAGATTTTCTTTTTTAAATTGCATGTTGAGTTGCATTTTTCGTCATTAATAATGTAGATAGCCTTAATAATTATAAAATAAATGTAATTGTCTAAAGAAAAAATAGCTTTGAGGGGCGGCAGAAGCCACAGAAACACATTCGTTACTGATCTTTATCTTGATTTCTTGATTTGATTTACCATTTCTAGGGGGGGGGGGGGGGGTGCAAACCGGAAAAAGTACACCCCTGCATCTACTATTTTTCTTGTAGCTGTTTCCATACATCTACTGTTTTTACCTGTAACGCCTCCCGATTTTTAAAAATCGGACCTGGCAACACTGCTGGTAACCGACAGGCAGACAGGAGGAGAGTGGAGTCTCTGTTGTGTAATGAGGGGTAATACTATACTTGGCTTGTGTTGCAGAGGTATGCGTATATATGGTATATTTATATACCTAATAAACCTTTTTTTATCTTAAGTCAAATTAATATTTGGAGTCGGTGCCATGCATGTCTGATAGATCTGAGTTCCTATTTACTACTTAAGTTAACATGTCACTGACTCTAAATATTTATTTGACTAAAAAAGGTAAAAAAAGGTTTAGTATTTCTTGCATTTCGGTGGTTTCAATTTTTTGTTAAAAGTTTTTTTTTAAAACAGAATTTTTATATTTGTTTTTTACTGATATACGCAACGGAATTATAAATATCCACTTTTTATGGAATCACTGTACGTACGTAACGTAATAAATCACGTATGAACGTTTTTAAAAACTTGTCAAATAGGCTATTGAACCGTATCTTTAGATAACACTTGTATTAAAAGCTCCTATGTCATTTCCCTGTTTGTTTTCCACCACTTTCGCGGTACAGCACATAAAAGTATTAGGGCTTGTCCGCACTGCGATATTTCACCGCGCTATTTTTATTGACACCTATTTATAATATTCCGAGGCCAAAATTAGAGTTAGTATGCATTGCGATTAAATATCATACGTTTATGACAATTCAACGCGGTTCCCTCTGAGACAAGCGTCTAAAATAAACAACAACAGAGAATCCGCATAGCATCGCATTAAAGGAGAATGCCCATCGTAGTATGGACTGTAGTATCGCTACGAAAAATTTTGTACAATGATGGTTTTTACCTTATTTTGTAGGGTCCTATGTGTAGATTCAATAATTAAATATACTTTTTCTCTAGCTCGACGGGTAATACGAATTACGATATAACAAATGTCAATATATTAATAATTCTTGCCTTCCCTTTTTCAAGTTTATCTATCTATAAAATGGTTGGATCAAATCAAAAATCAACTCAGCTTAAAGGAAATAGATGAAAATAATTATAAACACTGAAATATTTACCAAATAATCTGCTCGAAATTAGAAACGTCAGTGAAAAAAAATCAATTTGACAGACTCCGCTGGAAATATTATTACCAGTTTCTAAAAAATATGAATGAATCGATATTCCTCTTTCCCGATTTATCACTACTGGTACAATAGTTTAATCCCGCTTAATTATTTATTACACTGTCATAGATTTATGATCATAGTAGAAGCATAAATGTTATATTTTGCACGTATAGTACATGTATAGCGTGTAATATCTGATACATTATTTGTGTTAAATCTGTGGACGGTATTGCGTCATGAGATACTTAGTAAAGCAAAAAAGAATTTATTTTATTGATATCAAAACAAACTGCGTTCAGGCTAGGTACAGGCAGATGAATGAAAAGTCCCCATGGAGTTCCTTTTTTTATCAGCATGCAAGTTATGAATTACTCGTATGGATGATCGTCGGTCATGCACGTAGACATAAATGCATGTGATGCAGCATTTACGTTTAGGGCTGTATATGTATCATGTACGACCCTAAAAAATCGGTTTTTTTAACAGACACCGAGCCGTTGCGATACTTTTTTTTCTGACTACCCCTCGATAATATAGACAATTATCCGGTAAATAAACTGTTAGCAGTCGATCTAAACGTGTATTATGGACTTTCGAGTCTATATCTATACTTAATAATCTTAATATACAGATCAGACTACTTTTTTGCGACAAATGTAATGCAATATAATGTTTTCTTTAGCATATTGAATTGTACACATAATCTCACTCGTTATTTTGATGAAATAACTACAAGTGCATCGATTATATTTTGATAAATCGATACGGTTATTACAAAATGGCAACACTGAGAAGACAAGTGTGTCAAAAATACAAATGAAATGGACGTGAATGAATTACTAATTTATTATAGAAATTTTTGTTCGGCGAAGTTAAAGCAAATTATTTAACATGGTTTTGTGAAAATTAAAAACCTAATTTTTGATATAAATTAGGTGAATGTACAAGGCCGACCAAGGACGATACTACCAATGGGCATTCTCCTTTGCATCAAATCACAGATTTTAATGCCGCGCAAATTTTTTAGTGCCGGTGCGGCTACTCTTTTAAAGATTCAATACGTTGCAGATTTGCGGGAATAAAAACGCGCGGTGAAATATCAAAATGCGTACAGGCTCTAATTGAACATAAACGCCCTGAACACATTAGGCTCCAGGCGACAGCTCTATGCAAATTGGAGCTCATTACTAACGCCTCAGAAGTCGTCAGGCGATTTCGGCGGATACGTGACTCGGGTAGTTCATTGTTGTGCTTTTTGGCCTTTTTAATGGGCGACATTGTTTTGAAACCTTCGAGATGATGGATGAGATTATAAAGTTTCATATTTGAAAATTTATTGCTTATTCTCTGGCGTTATAGCGTTGTGTTTAAGGTTGGCCAAATTTTCCGCATACCTCTGCAACAATTTTGCGAAGATGAGTCAGGTATAGATAGATAAATGTTATAAAACCAACCAAAATTGTATAGTGTGTTAAGGGTGTGAGTTCCTTTATTATTATCTCGAGTTGGGTGAACGAACTTTGTTCGGTATTTTTATGTAAAATTGCGTTTTACAAGAAATTATCCTATAAAGGCTAATTAAAGGTAGATTCGTGAAAAAAAAACAAATCGTTACAACCGTTTTGCAAATCATCTGCAAGGTGATAGGATGAAACTAAAACGAAAACGTTTGGATGAAATTGAATTGATAAATATAGCAAAAAGTAATGGAGATACGCCACCCGGTGTGATATTTCTGCTGGTGTACACTACCAGCAGAAATATCACATCAGGAGGAAAATAAATCCTCAATGTGAATTCGCTGTCGGCGAACAGACAGGTAACTACGAAACCCCCTACTCCATCCATAGGGAAGGCCTGTGCCCCAGCAGTGGGGACATTAATAGGCTGATGATGATGATTGAAAGATATCATCAAGGAGAGTTACCAGACGGGGAGGATCTGCGGCTGAGGATTGCAGTGACTTAGAACCTAATATAAATGAGGATCTTTGACGACCTCCGTGGCCGAGTGGTTTATATTTGAATGGTTTCAAGGTGTAGCCTACTCCTGAGGTCCCAGGTTCAAATCACGGTAGGCGCAAATGTTATATGATGAAAACATATATATACATATACTTATATATGTATTCTATCCGTTACCCTAGCATCCCATAACACAAGCTTACAGTGCTTACTTTTAGGCTAGCCTAATTGGTGTGAGTGTAGGGAATATTATTTATTATTATTATAATAAAAGATTTGATTTTTTAAACGTGGCTTAAATAGAGCTCTTCATTATTGCTAAAATATAGCAGAAGATTATTACCAAAAGACAAGTCATAATCTACTAGTGGTCTCTGAGATCGCATCTTAAAAAGAATAAAAAAAAATTGTGTGTGTCAGCTCCGACGCACGACCGGAGTTTACACTCTAAAAACGATTGTCTTTGAACAGACACAAAACAAAATCAAGTCTGAAGAAGTCGGTTACAAGTAGAGATACCTCAGGAATCGTCCCATGGTTTCGACTATCATAGGTTCCATGTCACACATTTTATCATCTAACATCATCGAAATTCATCATATATTTTATTATGTATTTCTGGAAACACACAATTTCAAAAATATCACACACTAGTCATCATTTTGTAAATATGTATTATAATTCCATCTGTACTGAAAATCACTATTCCAGAGTGCTGGACATTTACCGGCATTTCTCTATATTCTGTTATTTATTAGTTTTCATTAATTTTGCTCCGATTTTATCTATTTTTAGTTTATTTTATTGACAAATGTCACGTAATGCATTCGGCACTCGCTGCGCCTCGGCGCCGCTGGGGCTCGATCGGTACGCGCTCGTCTTTCCTCGGAAAGCTCTTTCAAATTCGGAACACAGTCATGACATATCTCTTTTGCATTAAAACACACTTTTCGACTGTATCCCCTCACCATAAAGTCAAATATCGAACGAAGAAACAATAAAGATACGCTACGATACTGTGCTACGGTCTAGCACCGGCTGCTACAGCGTAGACAGTAAAAACGTAACGAGGTCATTCATCGATAGATTTTACTCCTAATATTTTTCTCATACCGGGCCCCTTATATATGCAAATCGATTCTTAAGGAGTAAACTCCAAAAACGAGCGAGCCTTACAGTAGTCGCGTATGATGTGTAACATTTGAAACATCACCTTATATTAGTAAAAAAAGAAATAAAACCTACAACAAAAGGAATAAGCCATTTGAACATTATGTTCTAAAATCAAATAGCGCGTACTTTCGCAACTTCCTGTTACACACTTCCGTCCTATTTCACGAAATCACTCCCACAAATTAGAGGAAAGCGACAGGAAAGATGTTACACATCAAAAATACGTGGTAGGTAGGTGGTTAAGGGTTAATATTAGTGTAACCCTGGCACCTAACTTGCTTAGAGGATCGCAAAGCTATCAAAAGTAGTGTTATTTTACTCTGTCTCATCATCTCATCTCAGGTATATCTTGTTTCCCTACACATGCGCTCCAATGCAAGCAGAAAATCAACCACGTTCAACCTCTTTAATTAGTTTAAATAAATCACAGTTAAACGAAAAAGTATTTTTTCGCTTTAACTCCAAACAAGACTAGACTCTGAGATTTCGGGTCTAATCTAATGGATCCACTAATGGAGAAAACAAACTTTTCCGTATTTTATCGTATTAGTTCGCTTCAAGTTTTCCCACTTATTTATTATTTGTGTCGAATTCGGAGATAAAACTTTTCTGTGTTTTATCGGTTCCAATTTTTTCACTTTCCCTATAAGTATTAGTGATGAATTTGAAGCCATTACTTACACAAATCAGGTTTTATAAGTTCGGTAATCATAATCAATCCTAGTATCCTACTAATATTATAAATGTGAAATTGTCTGTTTGTGTGTTTGTTACTCTATCATGCAAAAACTACTAAACGGATTTGGATGAAATTTGGAACGCAAATAGTTTATGATCTGGATTAAAACATAGGATACTTTTTATTCCAGAAAAGTGTTAGGTTCCTAAGGGATTTTCTAAAGTTAATGAGGGCGAACATATTATATATATATATTTTATTAAATACGTTATTTTTTTAATACTATCGGTGAATATATTTTTAAAGCGGAGTCAACAATCCCACCATCGGAAGACCATACGGAGGGAGGGCTTTTACCCTACATTATTGATGTTCCAAAGACCCATGAATACCCTTATAAAGCGATTGGCTTCCAGTTTTCTAATAAATACATATACCTAAAATGTTAAAAGATTTTTTCCAACTTGGGTAACTTTTATGCTAAGAGTAAACAAGTCTGTGCTCCATATTAGTCTCCATTCTCACTATCTAAGGTAGAATCGGAGAAAAAGTTATAAATTTGAATGTGGAGTAAACAACTCAACAAATCTTTCTTTTTAATATCGTTGGTAAAAATATCCAAAACTCTCAGATATAATACGTCTGGGTATAAGTAAATTATACTAAACTAGCGGGCCACCCGCGTTATATTTAGTTTTTTGGGAATCCCTCAGGGACCTAAATTTTTTCGGGATAAAAGTATCCAACCGCTTTTGCGTGATTGAGTAACAAACCTACAAACTTTAGATTTATAATATTACTAGCTGACCCAGCGAACTTCGTACCGCTCTAAAAAATAGGGGTTGTCCAGCGGACAAAATTCTGAATCTAAACCATTCTCAGATCCCCTTAGGTAGGTGAGAGAGGTAGGTGTAAAGAAAGGTTCTGTTAAAAGTTATCCAGTTTTAATTTTGTTAAAATATTACATATTCAAATTTAATCTCATTTTATTATATGTTGAATTAATATTTATTACACAATACCTGCCGGAGAGTGTTATCTTAACTGTTGCTCAAACACATCAACAATTTTTTTTTTTAAACTACACTTCACTGCTCTGCCGATCAGCAAAATGGACACCATCCAAGACACCCTGTCACAAATGCAGCAAATGTTTACTGAGAGGATGAATAAATACGAGAGTGAGCTTCAAGCAGCTACCCCATCATCCACAGTAGCCAGCCTCACTGCCGATTTTTCCACATTCCGGAATTTTATCTTGACTACTATTCGCGGTCTCCAGGATCAAATTGGTATTCTGTCACGTCAGGTGGATGGCATGGAAATGCATAGCCGCAGAAAAATCTTACTATTTCATGGCTTGCCGGAGACTCCAGAGGAGGACGCTGCTGCTGTTGCTGTGAAGGCCATCACAAATCACTTAAATGTAACATCTCTCTCTGTTAGGGATGTCAGTCGTTGCCATCGGATGGGGCGTTTCACTGGCAGTGATCGGCCTCGACCCCTTGTGGTGAAGATGTGTGATCTAAATTTGCGGAATAAAATTTGGTTCTCCAAGGCAAAATTGAAGGGGACAGGCATAACGATATCAGAGTTTCTAACGAAAGGCAGGCACGATGCCTTTATAGCTGCGCGAGACAAATTCGGCGTTAACAAGTGCTTCACTCGGTTGGGGTTTGTGTTCGTTGTGGGTGGTGACGGAAAGCGACACCGTATCAGCTCTGTTAAAGAACTCCATAAGATCCCAGCTCCAGTTACGGCGACGCCTGTTTCCCCGAAATCTGTGGCCCATGCATCAACCAGTATCAGTTCGCATCCTGAGGCAAATAAGATCCCAGCTCAAACTGCGGAAAAGCCGGAATCTCCGAAGCCTGCTGCCCAAATATCCACCAGGGGCAAGCGTACGGCCAATGCTGCAGTTAAAAAGTAGATAAATGTGAATTTGTTATATCTTGTTAATGTTTACTTTGGTGCATCGTCTCTTCAAGTCTGTGTTCCTTTTTATAATCTTTCAATCCTTCTGTGGATCCTATCGTAACACCGTGTCCATTCACCCCAATGTGTCCCCATCTATTTCATCTCTTCGTTCGTCATGAATTGAAGGTAAAGCTATTTATTGTAATTTTTTCTAACCTTTAATTTATTTACAAATTTTCTAACAAGTTCTTGACACAATGTTCGACAAATTGAAATCCTAATGTCAAAATTACTTTTAAAATTCACGATTTATGTAGGCTAAGAATTCTTTGTTCATACAGCCCTTTTTTTTTTTCATTCTTTAAATCGGTTTCATGATTGGATCCACAGACTTCGAGGTGCACTGTAATAATGTAACTAAAAATGATTTCTTTATATCTTTGATAATTTTTGCATTGCTACTTTTTCGTCTATTGTTTTACTTATGCTTGATTCCTAATTATGCTTTGATTTTGTTCCGCTTTTACATCATATTTAGGTTTTTCTGCCTTCCACTCAGCCGGCAGGTGGAGCATAATTTTCATTTGTGCTTATTTATCCCATTTTTTTTTTTTTTTTTAGTATTTAAACGTATTTATTTTATATTATTATATTATATTTAATTGATCTATGTCTTGTTCAGGGATGGATAGTGATAACTCCTTTCATTCCTTGCCATCAGTAAGCGACTGCACAGATGATAGTTTTGTAAGTTTGCCTTCTCTCCCTGACTGCCTCGATAGTACATTTTCTGATGTTCCTAAAAACTTTAACGTCGTTCACATAAATGCGCAAAGTATTCCGGCTCACTACAATGATATGCTGGCGTCTCTCAATCACAAAAATCTTCATGCTGTTTTAGTCTCCGAATCCTGGCTTAAACCTTCTCTGTCCTCTTCTTCCTATGTCTTGCCTGGTTTCCGTATGATACGTAATGATCGCATTGGCTCTCGAGGTGGTGGAGTTGCAATTTATTTACGTTCTCAAATTCCATTCACTATTATTAGCACTTCTACACAGCCTCCTCCAGTTAATGCTGGCGAGCATTTGTTTATCGAGATTCTGCTATCACATACCAAAGTCCTACTCGGAGTCTATTACAGCCCCTCTTTAAATGTTAACTTCTTTAGTTCTTTTGAACAGCTCTTGGGAGATTATGTACCATCTTATACCCACTCATTGATAATGGGAGATTTCAATACCTGCCTTCTAAAAAATGATTCTCGTGCAACCTCCTTTCAATCTGTTGTAAGATCTTGTAATCTGCATATTCTTCCCCTTAGTGCCACCCATCATTTTCC
The DNA here is from genome assembly GCA_902850365.2 of Chilo suppressalis. NCBI lineage: Eukaryota > Metazoa > Arthropoda > Insecta > Lepidoptera > Crambidae > Chilo > Chilo suppressalis. The sequence continues at coordinate 8,925,340 of OU963912.1, read as the reverse complement.
AAACACTTCTCCTTCACTTCTTGACTTAATAATCGTCTCTGCTCCTCATCTTGTTATGAAGCATGGTCAATGTTCGGCTGATGCTTTTTCATACCATGACTTAATCTTCTTGTCCTACAAAATTCGTCCTCCCAAAGTTAAGCCCAAAGTCATTCTTCAGCGTAATTTTGGTGGTATGGATAGGAACGCGTTTCTTGATGACGCTCAAAATACGGATTGGTCGTTGGTAATTGGGGCGGTGACCGTCGACGAACAAGTTGAGAACTTTAATAATATAATTACCGAGCTTTATAACAAGCATGCTCCTTTTCGTCCCAGAAGCTCAAACACGTTCCAGCGCCGTGGCTTACTCAAGAGATCAGGGCCCTAATGCATAAAAAAGACGTTGCTAAAAGCAAATATAAACATCGCCCGACCGATTATAATAAAGTCAACTATGTAAAAGCTCGAAATCGCTGCAATTTGGTGTGTAGGGATGCCTTGCGTCGCCATATTCATGATTCTGTCGATAATAAAGATCCAGCAAAAGTCTGGAATTTTCTCAAATCACTTGGAATTGGTAAGTCCCGACACGATTCTACTCCTAGTAGCATCAGCGCAGATTCTCTCAACATTCAATTCTCTTCCTCTTCTAGTCTCAGTGACTCTCAGAAGTCTTGCACTTTAAACTACCTTTCTTCTTTACCAATTCCTGACTACTCTCCTTTTGTCTTTACTCAATTCACTGAATGTGACGTTAAGAATAGCATGCTTTCTATCTCTTCCAATGCGGTGGGGAATGACGGCATCAGTCGAAACATGTTGATACCTATCCTGGATATTATTCTTCCTATCCTTACCTTCCTTTTTAACAGCTCGATTTACAACGGAGTCTTCCCGTCAGTTTGGAAACAAGCCCAAATTATTCCTCTTCCTAAAAGATCGAACCCTCAAACCATGGTCGATTTTCGTCCCATTTCTATCCTTCCCTTTCTATCTAAGGTTCTTGAACGTCTTATCCATAACCAATTGAATACATTCCTCACTCGCCACGATCTTTTTAATCCTTTCCAATCCGGTTTCCGTCCTGGCCATAGTACAATGACTGCGTTACTAAAAGTAACCGATGATATACGCTTTGGGATGGATAACGGTCTCCTTACGGTATTAACATTGTTAGACTTTAGCAATGCTTTTAACACTGTCGACTTTGAGGTTCTTTTAGCATTGCTGCGCTCACTTAACGTATCTCCATCAGTGATTGAGTGGTTTCGCAGTTATCTGCATGGGCGCAAGCAGCGCGTTCGCCTCGAGGAGAAATTTTCTTCATGGAGCGAAACGACTGCTGGCGTTCCCCAAGGCGGCGTCTTATCTCCTCTTCTTTTCGCTGTATTAATTAACTCCGTTTCAAACAATATTTCTTCTTCCTACCACCTATATGCAAATGACTTACAAATCTATTGCCAAGCTCCTCTTGGTCAACTTGATGAAGCAGTGCGGTGTACAAACAGTGATCTACATGTGATTTCTAAGTGGAGCAAATCTTTTGGGTTGGAAATAAATCCCTCCAAGACAACTAGCATAGTAATTGGTAGTTCTAGAATGTTAGATAGAGTGGACTGGCAGTCACTACCCAACATCGAAATTGCTGGAAATGTTATCCCTTTTAGTACGTCAGTAAAAAACTTAGGATTAACGTTTGACAACTGTATGAGCTGGGGCCCGCAAATGCAAGTGGTCAGTTGCAAATTGTATGCTTCAGCAGCGTCAGTTAGGAGACTACGTAATTTTCTACCCGTCACCACCAAAATTGCCTTAGCACAATCTTTATTGCTTCCTATACTTGATTATGCTGACGTCTGCTATCTCGATCTCACGGAGGACCAGCTTAATAAACTTGAACGACTTCAAAATTTTTGTATCCGCTTCATATTTGGCTTGCGCAAATATGATCATGTTTCTCAATTTCGTTCACAGCTCAAGTGGCTACCTATTCGCCTTCGCCGGAATACTCATATCCTTTCTCTTCTTTACAACATATTGTTCAATCCCAAGTCCCCGCGCTATCTAAAGGAAAGTTTTAATTTCCTTCATAATTCTAATACGTTATCTTTAAGGTCATCAGAAAATCTTGCTCTTATGACTCCCGTACACGGCACAACTTTTTTCCACCGTTCGTTTGCAGTGCAAGCCGTACATCTATGGAATTCTCTTCCGGGTTCGATAAGACGTGCGGAAACTATTAATGCGTTTAAAAACCTTGTGAAGTCCCACTATCTGACGTTGTAATACTTTTATTTTTAATATCTCATGTTCTAAAAACTGGACTGGATCAATGTATGTATTTATACTTATTGTATCTATGTATGTATTTATGTATGTATATATATCTTATATATGTATATGTGTATGATATGTATTTACTAATAGACTATATTATACTAGCGATTTACACCGCCGTCTCTCCCACTTCCTTCTAATCCTCTCCATCCAAAGGTTGCCTGGAAGAGATCGCTTTAAGCGATAAGGCCGCCTATTGCATCACCTGTACTAAATGTTTTTGTGCAGAATGTTCAATGTTTTTCGTGGTGTTTAATAAAGAGTTTTTGTATTGTATTGTATTGTACTTTTTGATAATCTACCTGATAAAGGAAGAAAAAAAAATAGTCATGATCCCTATTGTAATTGTCTTTCTCCAGTGAATTAAATCAATGTGATTTATTCTGGAAGCTGCCAATCTGATTTTCTGAATTCACTTTTGATTTATCAACTCAGTACTCTAATTACAATGACGCTACGAGTTTTTGTCCGTGGTGAAAAAAAAGCACTTCCGAAGATTTGCATTTTAAAATATCAAGAGGGTCTCTTGGTCTTCAAGATTATTTGAAGAAAGTTTTCTTCTCGGTAGTCAATTCTCACAATTTTCATTCAATAAAATTCAAAATCCAATATCGTTTATTCAATCTAGGCTGTTACTTATATTGTTCGAGAGAATATTCAAAAGCGAAACATAGAAAATATGTAATGCCCTGTGCAAGAATTAACCGCGATGACTGGGCTTAGAGGCGATTGAATCAAATTATTTCTGTATTCTACGAAACTTAAATGCTGCTTCATTTTGCCATAAGGATAGAAATTGATACCATTGCTTGATTTGTAATTAAATTGTGATAATGTAACAATTGCAAGAGCATTAAAATCTTGCTAATCATTCAAACAAACAAAGGCGAAATCAAAATCGAATAAATAAAAAAATATAGATTACTATTACCATGTTAATGTTAAGTAACGGTAATAAATCGTGAAATCATTTCTGCTGGTTTTGGTTTTTTATCATAGTAATATCTAAGGTGATTCGCCCACTGCCAACGCATACCGTTGTTGCGCAGGGCGGCAGATCACACGCATGGCGATGACGGACAAATCTGCGTCACCGTGTGGTTTGCTCGAGGCGCGAGGCGATATTGCGATTTCGATCGCCGTGGTGAACTGATAGAACTTGTTACTACCAATGTCATTCAGGATGCTACAATTATTTTATCTATTGGTTCTTACTAGCTGGGCATTGTTAAATTTCAAATATGAATCTATCTATTTCAAGATCCATCGTGAAAACACGCTTCCGTATTTAAAAACCTGCGCGGGATTGCCAAGCTTAGTGCGCGCCGTTTGGCAGAATACGCGCGCGGGGCGCGCCACCGCGCGCCTACGCTTGGTCAACGTGTTGCAGGTCGTGGTATTTCTATACAAACTGAGTTAGTTGCATACAAACATGAAATCTGCGCTTCCGCGCTGAGCGACGGAGCGTGGTGCAATGGGTACTTTTTTTTCACCCTTTTCATGGTATATAATATTATGATAATCATACACGATTATGGTAATAAGGTACCTAATCTAAGCTAAGAGAGTCTCTTGGCTAAGATCATCCATCGTATCCAATTAACGTGTTCAGTTTAAATTATTATCAACATTTTAAATGCATACCGAAGCTTCATGCAAATAGTCAAGTCTAATTATTATTCCACGGACTTCAAAATTCATAGGGTTTAACTATCTTTTGCATATTTCACTTGTTTCTTTTACTAAGTAACATCTCGGGGGAATCTACTCAGCGCGAGAGAAGTCACCAGCCAGCTGTGTAAATAACCGGTGCCGTTTTGCTAAAATTACATCGTTAGCGTCGAACTATTCTCTAATATAACTCGACCTAGACCTCTAGCTTGCTGTCTTATTTCTCGTCGTAGAGTGCACCAATATTTTACGTAATCTGATGGGTAAAAATCAACCCCATTCTATCAAAATTGGGCAACGTTATATACAAAGATTTACGAGTCAAGGATAGCAGATTTTAATTACCTCTTTAATATTTTAGATTATTACGAGATTTTGTATTTGCTTATATCGACCAAGTGATATACCTTATAGTATAATAAACTATTAATCGAGAAAGTAGAAATAAATGGGCAGTTCTTTCATTTTTTTACAAAAAACAAGTTTAGTGTATTTTTATTTTGGTTTTGTGTTTTTTGTTTTGTAATTTAATACACGAATGTTTTATACATATACGAGCCGACCCAGCGAACTTCGTACTGCCATAAAAATAGGGGCAGGTAGTAGAAGAGAAAATTTAGGGTTGTATGTATTCTTTAATACCACATTACAAAAAAAATTATATCGTCCAAAAAAAATTTTAGGGGTGTGTAACGTAGTGTTCTATCAATTTCCTGGGATAACAGTCCTCCTAACCCATATGAGAACACTACGTTACAATACCCAATAGTTTGAATTTTGGCACGAAGGCGCATTGTAGGTTACAGGTGGACAACCATTATCACTTAAGAATATGAAAAATAGATAGTAGCCGATTCTCAGACCCACGGAATATACATATAAAATTTCATAAAAATCGGTCAGGCCGTTTCGGAGGAGTATGGTAACTAACATTGTGACACGAGAATTTTATATAAAACTAGCTGACCGAGCGAACTTCGTACCGCCCTAAAAAAAATAGGGGTTGTCCAGCGGACAAAATTGTGAATCTAAACCATTCTCACATCCCCTTGAACACACACAAAAAATTTCATCAAAATCGGTCCAGTCGTTTAAGAGAAGTTCAGTGACATACACACTCACAGAAGAATTATATATATAAAGATGAAGTGTTTGTTTGGAAAACTTACTTAAACATAACCTCCTCCTTTTTAGAAGTCGGATAAAAAGTTCACGGGTGTTGATCGGTTGGTAAACTTTTTGAAAATAAAAGTAGTTGTAGTAGGCACTCGAGAGGCCCCAGGTTCGAATTCCGGTGGGGGTAGATGTTTGTGTGATGAATACAAGCGTTTGTACTCTAGTCATGGATGTTTAATATGTATTTCTGTATAAATATACTTATATATGTACAGTATATGTATTCTATTCGTAACCCTAATATCCCATAACACAAGCCTTATAGTGCTTACTGTGGGGCTAGGCTAATTGGTGTGTTAGAAATATTTATTTATTTATTATGCATTTAAAAACCTTGTGAAGCCCCACTATCTAACATTGTAATACTTTTGTTTTTAATATCTCATTTGCTTTCTGCAAACAGGACTGGGATGTATGTATTTGTATAATTGTATGTATGTATATATACTCGTATGTCGTGGCCATATCGTAGATTTGATCACTTCATGAAATGCTCGAGAATTTCATGAAATGTTTCACTATCTATTGGCCACATCATGATGTGGTTTGGGCAGATCAATGATGAGAAATGGTTTCACGATATGGCCAACTAAACGCGTGGCTACTTCATGAAAGTGCAAAAAATATTTGATCATACTGTAAAGTAGTTACATTAATTACCGGTAGAGGCGCTGCAAGCGCTTTGTTTATATATTTATATGGCGGCCGCTGCCGACAATGTTGTTTCTCGCAGTGAAAAAGTGCATAATTCGTTATTTAAAGAGGAAGAAAGTTAACAAAAGGGTTTTCGACGAAACAAATTAAGGAGAGTATGGTGACTACGCAAAAGAAATATATGGACAACATACAGCCAGTAATACTGGCTGTCAAAATATGACATTTTGGAAACTGCGGTTGAGGTACAAAGTGCGGATGAGAATCAATGCCGTACAAAGATATTCTGTAAAACTGTACTTCCACGGCCTAAGAGGTGATACTTGAATTTCTGTTGTAGAAAAGGTCTCTTTTAATAGAGTTTTTTTCCTGGCGCTTCGCCGGCCACTGCCGCGGCACGCTCGCTTTGCTCGCTTGGCTCGCGCGTCATGGTCACAAGACTAACCTAACCTAACCTATTATAGTATGAAGTATTACCGTTTGGGCCCTGGAAGAACAGTTAAGTCTACTATTGTAATATGTACCAAAGTACCTTATTATTTCTAAATATTTGATAATTTTCTAAATATAAATGTGTAAGTTCTTGACGTGTTTGATGTTTAATTTAGGAAAAAAAATCTTTAACTTGTTTATTTTGTTACAAAAATTTGATTTAATTTGTTTGTGTCATTCGGACTTAAATAACAATAAACAAGTTCTTACATATTCTGGATTTTTAATAAATATTTTATGGATATAATGATCGGGTCAAATTAAGTTGGCCATATCATGAAATGTGACCATTTCATGAAATTCTCGAGCATTTCATGAAGTGAGCAAATCCACGATATGGCCACGACATATACATACAATAAGTATATTATACCTTTAAATGACTTTTTAGTAATTAAGTCCAAATTTTGGAAATGGTGTGTCTTACTTTAATTTTTCTTAGGTTTTTGTCGCTTACCTTAAACTGTTCTTATTGTTTTTTATTTATAGTATTTTTTCTAATTTTCAATTTATTTTTTTGTTTCTATGTCCTAGATCTTTTTAATAAATATTTTTTAAACTATATCTTGTTTTCAATCCCAAATTTGTTTCTCTAGTGCTAGTTTTAACTAAAGCTCGGAGTGACAACTAATTTTATCTGAAAATCAAATATATCAGTGGTAAATTCTAGTTTTGACTAGTTATTTCTAGTTTTAACAAAGACATTTAGTAACAACTAATTTTAACTAAGGAAAACGCGTTCTATCTCAAAACGGGTTTTAACTGTAACATCTTTATATATATAATTCTTCTGTGAGTGTGTATGTCACTGAACTTCTCTTAAACGACTGGACCTATTTTGATTAAATTTGTTGTGTGTGTTCAAGGGGATCTGAGAATGGTTTAGATTCACAATTTTGTCCGCTGGACAATGTTTTTTTTTTCTTTAATTTTTTGTTTTTTATGGCGGTACGAAGTTCGCTGGCTCAGCTAGTATATATATAAGATATATATAAGATATCTCAAAACTATAAATATATATAATATATATATATATATGTTAAAACGCGTTTTGAGATAGAATGTTTTTCGTTGTGTTTAATAATGAGTTTTTTTATTGTATTGTATTGTAAAGTGGGTGAAGCCGCAGAGCACACTTAGTATAACATACTCGTATTAAAATGTACCTATTAACATGTACATTTACCTACTCAAGGGAAACCTTACAACGATTATCCAAATCCAAGCGAGGCTACAATCAGTCTCTAATAAAGATATCAGGTAATACCCTAATGAAATTAAGAGGTGTGCTGTGTCATCGTTTTCGTTGAGTCGGAAGGAAATTGATGACGTAGCCGCGAATAATGAATTCGTTTCCAAATGGTTGCCACTTGAATTAAACATGGATGTTGTTGATAAAGGAATTGAGCTCAAATTCGGTTGATTAGTGAATTTAGTTAAAAGTATAATATAAAGAGTAAGCATGAGCGAATTCAAAAATATATATTGTGCAGTCATTGCGTGAGTGATTTGATATCGAAGCGATATGATCAAAACATTTTCCATCTTTCCTGTTAAGATGTTTATCTGCATTTTTATAGTTCTAACAAGGCGAATCTAATAGGAAGTACATTTCTTTTTTATTGTTTTAGAGACGTTAAATGTTATTCCATATTAATGTTATTATCCATGAAATGTAAAGTCAAATAAAGTATTTATATTTTCAAGCACACCGAATAGTTAAAATAATTTAATAAAACCCAGTCTGAACAGCTGTTATTAAAAGCTGTTCAAGCTTCAGGTATTATTTTTTTCAATATTCCTGACGATTTCATCTTTCACAGGCTTCGCGATCGCAAGAATAAAACGTGTTCATACCGTTCAAGAAGTGTTTGGTCAAATACAATATTTTTGCTTTATTTTTTACCAATAAGAGAACAATGAATGCATAGCTTAATTAAATAAAAGTAACATTTTACGCTCAAATAAATTCTTATTTATCTAGCAAATATTTAATGTTCACCATCTGGAGACTACTTATTATTTAATAAACATGTTCTTATTTGTAACCAACCCACGCCCACCTGACGTTGTGTCACAAATACAGCTGTTGCAAAGAAATTGTCTATCCAAAAATACTGGGCGTAATATTGAAATTTACTGTGTGTATAAACAGAATATAATGCTTTATCTGGAGATAGAAATGGCATTAGTCATTTTCCATGACAGACTGTATATTTTTAATGTAATATGCTGAGATCTTTTCACTTCAGAAATTTATTTTTATTTGTACTTTTTTATCATCAATGCCATAGGCAATTTATTATGATTACTTTCTATTGTTATAAATAAAGTGCATTTTTGCTGCACTGCTGCTGTACCCCTGCCATGATGTATGTGTGTATTTTGACGATTTCTAATTGGTATAATATTCATATTGAAGTGCAAGTCAAAGAAAACGAAGTAAAAAACTATCGTAAACAAATAGCGAGTTTTATATGCCTACCATAAGTTACATACATAACGCTATCGCGCAAAATAGACATAACAGAAGATAATCTACATACAAAATGTGCTCCGGCAACGCACACATAGATACTGCTCATGGACACGATATCTCAAACCACTTCAGACCACAGCGAGCGCGAGTGTCATCCCCTTGAGACTCGCGTTTGTGAATTTTTTTGTGCAAAAATGGAGGAATAAATACAAGTTGATTTATCACTTCAGATTGTTGGAATTCAACATTGAGCGGTGAATTGTCATTATTTTTAATTTGTATATATAACAACAACATTAAAATTAAAATGATTAAGTTATTATTGGTTTATATTTTCGTTCCTTCTGTTTCATTCTCGACAATAAATCAAACAACTAGTGTACCTAGTGACTCTCTCGTATCTACCTTAACAGAGCCACTACCGCAACGTTATATCGTTGCACTACCGCGATAGTTTTTATACATTAGTCAATGTTGACAATCGTAACACGACCGCCAAGCGTAGGTATGCAAAGTGAAGTAAATACATGAGATTACCTTCTGTTATGTCTATTTTGTGGCTATGGGCTCTGCCATTGACTATTGTTTTCGTATGACAAATAAAATTAACCATTTCTACTGCAAAGCCTCTGCCATTCGTTCGTCCGTCTGTCAACGAGCTATATTTCATGATCCGTTACAGGTAGACAGGTGGAATTTTCTTAGAATATGTGTTTCTATGGCCGCTTTTACAATCCTACTTATATATCAAATGTGAAAGTTTGTGTGTTTGGATTTTTGTAACTCAATTTCGCAGACATGGCTAAACAAAATTCGATGAAATTTGGTACATATATTGTTAATAGAAAAGAAGTTATGGTACTTCATTTCCCGAAATATTATAGACTTGTGTGGGATTCGCAAAATACGTTTTAGGCTTCCTTACCGAAAGGGAAAAAAGGGACACTTTTAATAATACTACACTGCCCGTTTGTTCATCTGTCTGTCACCAGGCTATATCCCGTGAACCGTATATCTAGAAAGAGGTAATTTTCACAGATGAGATATTTCAGGTGCCGCTATAAGAACAAATACTAAAACAGGATAAAATTTATATATAAGTGGGGCTCCCTTACAACAAACATGATTTTTCTTTGTTTTGTGCTCGATACAAATAACGGCATTAGGTAAATATTCACAGAATATATAGTTTTTAATGACTTTAAAAAAATGACATATATTTAACCGAGCAAATTGGCAACAATGGTGTTGATTGCCGTTTTTTACCTGATATTATAATATTACTAGCTGTCCCAGCGAACTTCGTACCGCCATAAAAAATAGGGGTTGGTGGTAGAAGGGACAAAATTTAGGGTTGTATCTATTTTTGTATGAAGTATCAAAAAAAAATAAAAACAAAAAATATTGTACAAAAAAAAATTAAAGGTGGTTAACCCTTAACATTCAGGGGGATGAAAAATAGATGTTGTCCGATTCTGAGACCTACTGAATATGCATATAAAATTTTACGAAAATCGGTCGAGCCGTTTCGGAGGAGTTTAACCACAAACACCGCGACACGAGAATTTTATATATTAGATTAGATAATGTCTAATTTTGTACAGATAATGGTATGGAACCCTTGGTGCGCGAGCCCGACTCGCACCTGGTCGGTTATGTTAAATAATGAAACCTTGAAATGTTTTATTTCTTTAAATCTTTGGTGTCATCGATGATCTTTTAATGTGACCCTGAAAGGGCTCATCGGATGATGCTAAGAAGAATTTAAAAATATATATTTATGAATGATGTCGAATTCCCATTGTCATTAGAGACTTTTATTACAATGGTGACGGCCGTCACTCAATATCGTGTTGCGTTGTGTGCTAACGATGTGTGTTTAACCAAAGTAAAAAACACACGCACGTGACTCAGAATAAGGATGGTGACTAAATAAAACTACTAGGAGATAGAAAGCCTCTCTGAGTTTGTTTCGCCGGTTCTTCTCAGAAAGGTCTCCCAATTTTGGAACCAGTGGTAGTTGACGGTACTTAGGGTCATATAAATAACTCAAAATTACAAAAAAGCATTTTAAATAAAGTCCTTTACTAACTAAATTAGCTAATACATTCATTCATAGACAATAAAGTTTTAAAATTCTTCCAATGAAATATCCGAACGCTCAATAAAAGTCTTTCGAAAGTAGCTCGACAAAGTAAATAAAAAATCATTATTCTCACGATGCAGACCTGAAAAGGCTGCAAAACGTCAATAAATAAATAAAGCCATGCATTAACCCGTTAAAAACTAGTTTTATATAATGAGTGATGTGCGTGAAAACCTAAGAAACAAAGAAGACGACTATCTTTTTCTTCTTCGTCTAATACTTTTTCATAATCTAACAGTATTGCTATTCTTTCAAATTATCACCCGCAGATCCGATTTTTCTTTATTTATACAATTGAAGCATTACAGAGATATATTGATTTGAAATATCGCATTACGCCACATTTTAGTACAATGTTTACTTAAAAGTGACGTCACGTGCTCCCACTCGCAAACTTTGACCTGCTATATCTTTGTAATTTTTTGGTTGATTGACTAAAGAGAAAATACTCGTCCATTTTTTTATACTTACTCACTGACGGGTTAAATAGAATTTCGTTTACTTTGCACCTCGTCACCCCAATTTCAACCCAACTTTTTTCTAACAAATATAGTATTTTCGAAGCTGTTACCTCTAAAAATATTGTAGATCACAAAAAAATGGAAAATAAAAGAGTATTGGGTTTTTTTTCTAGTAAGCTTTTCTTTAGATTTAAACATGTAGCAGTTAAATACTTAAAAAATAAGAACATTAATATAGTATGTGTTTTTTTTAAATGAGTACATTTTTGTTGCTCTATACCTTAATACTCTAGTTTTTTTAAGAAAGCTTTAACTGGCAAAAGCTTTCAGCTTTAAACAAAATATAGTAGCTTCGCCTACAATATATTTTTTAGAAATATAGTATTTGATCCTCTAATATAGTAGGATACTATATTATATAGTAGGGTTGGCAACCCTACCCGCATTGCTGAACCCCAGCCGTGAGTGATCGTCTATATTGTGAATGTGCCCATTTCTTTAATCAGTAGCTCCAATATTTTTGTTTGTCATTTCTATTTTGACATTGACGTGTTTTGTTTACCTACATATAAAACGATTTTTCTGTAAATATTTTTTTAATACTTATATGATAATTTATATAGGTAGTTGAAGTAATGAAATGAAAACTATATGGAGAAATGAACTAACTTTAGTAAGAGATAAATTAAAGCATTATAATCTGTATAATTCATTACCTAGTTTAGAACAGTATTCGGAGTTTTTTTTTTTTGTAGTTTGTGATGGGCTCGATGGCTCACATGGCCCAATCTCCCTATTTCATCCATATGGAAGACCTGTGCCCCAGCAGTGAGGACTTTAATAGGCTAAATTAAACTTCGAACATAATAATAATACTGGCTTTTGCTCAACTTAGTGATTCAGGTAGCAAATTTTTACCAAACCTGCCAATAAATAATTTTAAAACATAAATATCATGTTAATTTCGATGTAATTTTTAATTAAAAAAGCGGTACATTTCTTGCGCCATACAATGAGTGCAATTCAAAATCCAGTTATTTTGTAAAAATATACATAAATCCTTAAGTGGTTCAGAGCGGTTTCAGAGCGAAACAGAGAAACTTTCAAAAGTATTATAAAAAACCTAAAATGATTGTCCAGGGTGGAAGTCCTTCGTAAAAAAACATTTAGTAGGGTTCTTAAACACTAAAACTAACGCGAATTTACTCCTAGACTTCACAAGGAACCTACGAGCCAAATTTGGAGTCTTTAGATATAGCGGTTTGGGCTGTGCGTTGATATGTCAGTCAGCCAGTCAGTCAGTTTCTACTTTTTATATTTAGATAACGTCGCCTAATGGCACTTTGTGTTGGAAGTAGCTTCCTTAGAACATTGCTTATCTATTAAGAAATATAGGCCCTTAAGCTTTTTGCGAGGGATCATCGCGAACTGATGATGTATTCTTGACGACCTCCGTGGCCGAGTGGTTTGTACGCCGGGTTTCATGGCTGTCGCCGACTCGAGAGGTCCCGGGTTCGAATCCCGGTGGGGGCAGATGTTTGTGTGATGAATACGAGCATTTGGACTCCAGTCATGGATGTTTAATATGTATTTATATAAATATACTTATATATGTACAGTATATGTATTCTATCCGTTACCCTAGCATCCTATAACACAAGCCTTATAGTGCTTACTTTGGGGCTAGGCTAATTGGTGTAAGTGTCGGAAAAAAAAAATAAAAAAAAAATCGGTGTTTTCCTTCTGCTTCCGGACCAATATGGAAGATAAACTAAAAAACACAAAATAGCTACCATATATAGTTAAGATTACAAAATCATAAAAAAGAACTAAAACCGTATTTGATATATTCAGGAACAGGGGTGTTTTTACGGGGTAAAGTACACGAAATTCTATTTAGTCGGCCAGTCACATCAGATTATCAAAAGATAATGGATTGTTCTTCTGTCAATCGACCAAAAAATTACAAAGATAAAGCGCGTCAAAGTTTGGGAGTGTGGGCTCGTGACGTCATTTCTAAGTAAAATTTGTACCAAGATGTGACGTCTTGCGACATTTGAAATGCATATATCGCTGTAATGATTTGATTATGTGAATAAAGAAAAAATACGTGTCCAATCCTTTTTGAAAATGTACCTGATAGACGGAGAAAAAGTGTTAGTCGTCATCCATATTTTTCGAGATTCTATGAAAACTAATAATACTCATACATTTAGTACTCCATCTTATAAATTTAACAAACATTAGCTGGTTGCAGTGAATAATTAACTTAAAGCTCCAGAGCTCCATGCTAAAGCATCTAGTTATGAATCTCGGTACTTTTGAAAGCTTGCTGTTGCGATAATAATATATCCTCCTTAATAATTCAGCTAAGATAGAATATTCAACAACGTTGAAAATGGGGATTTATATTAAAAAGTCTTACTATAATATTACCAAGAGTACGGCTGGAGTGATTTTAATAAAATTTGGTATAGAGTTAGCTGACACCCTGGATTAACACAAAGGCTACGTTTTACTGCAGGAAAATATCCATACCGACTTAGAAATCGCCGGAACACAACACCTCTCGGCCAAAGTTCTTCTTACATAAAAGTCGTTATGTCATATACTAATAAAATAAATTATGATCTTAATAACTATTTAATTATTATTAGAATTACAGTATACAGAAATACAATAACAAGAACTTAAAAACTACCTAATGAATAAAATTTAAATACATTAAATTTTAAATTTTGATCTTTATTAATTTAATAATATGATTTGTACGTCAAGTAGGGAATAAATAGGTACATTATTTGATTTCTCATCAAAGGACAATGTTAAAATTGGCCTAAGAACCAACATCAATTTGGCATTTATGATAATTCTTAGTATATTTTTTGCGATAATTATCAGTATTTAGATTGTGACGGACACTTCCAGTTAAGTAAGCTAAATTAAAAAGTTAAAAAATAATCTGAGATAATAAATACCATTTTATGTGTATAATCTATGACAGCACTGCAAACAAAACACTATTTCTTCCTAATGCCGGCACTTCACTTGCCTTAGTTTTCCAATTACAGAGCATAATGCGACTCAGTGGTGCACAATGCCGAATTATAATGATGCTTAATTGGAACGTGAATTAGTTTTCAAATGCACCAGCAGAGTGCGCTAAGTCAATGTTTGTACCTTCATCCATACTTATATTTATTTTTTTAACACAGTTTGAATTAACTTTGATTATTTTAAAAGAACTACAATGAAACAAAAGCTTGAAAAAATTTTCAACAAAACAAAGAAAAAAAACTTGTTAATTTTCTGTCACTGAGTTGGTAGATTGCACGCATCACACACATCACATTAGGCACTTTTGAGAGTGCTCGATTGTGCGAAGCGTTGCTGTAGTTGAAATATTCAACGATAAGCATTATGCCGCATAATTCGCTGTAGTGCTGTAATTGGAAAACTACCCTTATTAAGCATGACAAGGACAAACTGTTGTCAAGTGAAGGTCCGGCATAAAACTCGTTACTCTGTGGTTGTGGTGCAGGCAGTTTGCATTCGTAGTAATCTGTGGCATTCGTGCATTCCAAAGAGTGGTTTATTATACCGGAAAGTGCATTCTCGTTTCGGATTACCTGTTGTGTGTATTGTTTTTCCTTTAATTTAACTATTTTGGCTATCTAATATGCCATCAATGTTACCAAAGAGAAGAGTCCTTATTACCAAGTGCTAGTGAACCTGTGCCACAACATCCTGAGAGGATCATACTGCTTAATTATTCAAGAACACAACATCCGACACACATTCACGCTGCATATTTACACAATATACATGTGATATGTACAAATAAATACAATATACAATATTATACAACTACGTGAAAAATAGTCAATAAATAAGAGGTAAAACTACAGTTTTTATTTTATTCATGATTCCTCCCTAAACAAGTTTTTCCTAATAGATATTCTTTAAAATCGCACCGAATAAAATGAATTTGTTGTAATATTAATTTACTTTATACTGAGTACATACTAAGTTCATAAGTTGACCTATGTTTCATTGAATATTAAACATAACCTCAAAAACATTTTAGTTTTCCTAATAATTTAAGTTCTCAGAAGTGTCCGTCAATAATCTTTGTTTTTACAGTCATTTACTTACGATTTCGAACATAGAAAATAATATTTAATGATTGTTGGTTCTTAGGCTAACTACACACATCAAAAGTGTCTAGGGATCAACATATATTTTTGCAATAACTTTTCTCCTGATTGATATTAATTAAAATTTTCTTTAAGGATTCATCAAATAAAGTGTTTTCGTTTGTCACAGTAACGAGAAACCATGTCACCTTTGCATTAATAAAGAAATTTGCCATTTTCCTAATAAAGGGATTTTTGACATTTGAACCACTAACACAAAAGTTCGAAAAAAAGACTGAAATAACAGTTTTCTCTAAAATTTTATTGGGTAACTTAAACAATTAATAATCCGTATTTCTACCGCGAACACTAATAACACAAGAACATCGGTTTGGCATACTCAAAATGAGTTCATCCAAATCACGCTGTGGAATGGCCGCCCATGTTCGTTGCAACAACAAAAAAAGGTCTTCTTGCGACTGGATACCCTCCATATTCGGCAGAGCTCTTCTCTGTAGCATATCCCATGCATGCTCAATCGGGTTCAAGTCTGGCGACTGAGCAGGCCAGGGCAGGACATTGATGTTAGCTGCGGCGAGAGTCTGTCTTACAACTCTTGCGGTGTGCGGTCGTGCATTATCATGCATTAACTGAAATAAGGGACCGATTTGCACTTGTAGAGGAACGATGACGTCTGATACAATCGTCTCAGCATAAATTTGAGCGTTGAGGTTGCCTCTGATCCAAATCAACTCAGTTCTTCCGCCGATCCAAATACCCGCCCATACCATGATGGTTCCACCACTATAAGGATGGACTTCCTGGTAGGATTTTAATCGCTGTTGGCGTCCAGGGGTTCTCCAGTGTCGTATACGTCTTGTATCCGGTCTCATACCAAAACGAGACTCATCAGAAAAGCACACGAAACGCCATTGTTCTTCTGCCCAATTTCTGTGTTCAAGAGCCCATTGATATCGAATCCTACGATTGTGCATTGCTATAGGTGGTACCCGTAGCGGTCTTCGGGAATGAAGGTTCACTTCATGCAAGCGGTTTCTGACTGTTTGGTTGCTAATTAAGTTCCCTGAAGAGTGATGAAGCCTCACGGCTAACATCATGGCGGTTATTGTTGGAGCTCTTCGAGTTAAGATTTGAATGTATCGGTCTTGTCTCCGTGTGGTGCAGCGATACCGTCCTCCATGGCGCTCAGCCACGGTACCAGTGCTTCGGTATCGTGTCCAAAGTCGACTGATAACACTCTGACTTGTATTCAGAGCTAAAGCCACAGTACGTTGCCGGGAACCAGCTTCTATCATTCCCACGGCTCTGAGCATTTCTTCCCTGCTTAAATGACGTCGCCGCTCCATAATAACGTTGGTTTTAATCAGTAGTAGGGAAACAGTAGCACTAATAATGTCTTCAATGCGTTGTATGATTTTATAGGGAAAATATTGACAGCTGATTTTCATCTTTTACTCGAATTTGATTCACAGTTCCTGATTCAAATTATGAAATGCACCAAAAAGGATCCATATAAATTTATAAAATCATAAATTTATTACAAAGCCACATCTCAATCTCAAGAAATCCGCATAAAAATGCTTGATCCCTAGACACTTTTGATGTGTGTATGTATGGACGCTGAACAATGTCCTTTGTCATACTTACATTTTCGTAGCTAATTAATGTACCTATTTATTTATTATTTAGTCTTCACCCAGACCAATCATTTAATAAACTACTTTTTAATATTTATAATGTCCTTACACATTTTATATCAGCCGAGTCCAGGATACAATTAAAAACAGGGAAAATAAGAAAATCTTCGCGTTTTCTATCATTGCGTATAAAGAAACGCGAACAAAAAAGTCTCATAAACGTCGTAGGCAATTATTATTTCTGCCAACATTAATTTCAAGGATCGTAAATTGAGCCTTTCTCTGCCTCGGGGCATTCGAATATTCTGTTAAGGGTATGTTGTACCAGATTTAAATGTACCTATATCTAATTGAAAGCATATTTATTATAATTACAATAAAATAACAAATCGGAATCGTATATAATAGCGATATTAAGTGGAAATCTGTTTTCAGATTACGTAAATATTCGGTGTTACCTTTCAGTAAGTACCTTTCTCCACCTACAGAAGATCATAGTGAAGGCTAGCATACTAGAGCCGCGACGGCGACGGGCCGCTGAACACCGTATTGCAAAATTACGCCAAAGCACATTGGAGCCGCGTCGGACCGCGCCGCAACTGAAATCTTGCTTAATTGAATCCGTCAGCCGTTGGCAGTTCAAAGCGATGGATAGTTCGGACACAAAATAGTACAGAAGTCGATCTAAATACAAAGTACTCTCGAGCAACTCACAGTCGCACACATTGACACCTCTCACGGACACTTTATCTCGGACAGGTTGGGACCAGTGCGAGTCCGCTTGAGGAACGCGTCTGTGAACATTTTGTGCAAAAAGCCCGTCACAGACGTAGCTATAATATATATTAATATATCGAAATATATATTATATTATAGCAAACTACCACAGACGGGAGCTATACTATAATATATATTTTGCCCTCACTCGGTCTGCGGTTGTACTGTACCGTAATATACCGAAATATATCTGTCGACATATTTTGGTGACGTCATAGAAATATATATTATAGCTGCGTGTGCGGTCACTCGAAAATTTATATTGAAAATATTTTGTAATATGTCTTCCTGTGATTCATATTAATATATATATTAAACCTACGTCTGTGACGGGCTAAAACGGTGCATTTTTTTTTATTAAAACTGTTCTGGACGGTTGTGTATATTCAACATTAAATGTCGAATTGTCGTTTCTTTTTAATTGCTATATTGAAAACAATAACTTCTTCACTACGAGTATATCAGTCACCTCAGGGGTGAAGGGCGTGGGTCGAAGGAACCTATTTCATTCTCAACAATAAATCAAACCACTAGATACGAGTGCCACTACCACGATTGTTTTTTGTACATAAGCCAAAGTTGACAAACCTAGCGCGACATACATGACTTTGATCTCTGTACTATCTATTTCGTGGTTCTGGCATCAAATTAAAAGCACCTTCCAAAGCACCGCATAACGTCACGTCGTTCGCCATAAAAATACGCCTAGCAAGGGATCCGCCAGTGTGTTGCAATGCGGCCCGCTGCGGCCCGCTGCGGCCCGCTGCGGCCCGCCTGTAGTGTATCCTAATGGGTAGATCCCTACCTACCCTACCAAATACCCTTATTTGGTTCACACCGGCAAGGTTCAGGATCAGTCGAGCCGCATATTTTTCTGCCATATCATCTATTTTTATGACTGGATTCTACTTATATTGAATATCGAGAACTAAAAGTGGGTATTTTGCTTAGGGTTCTTTGCTTCAAACTGTTATTACATAATTTACTTCACTGTAATCAATCTGAAAATATTAGGGTAGATGACAGGATGAAAAATTTGTGTATATTGTTTCAAGAAAACGTCTACATACTAAATGTGGCACAAAAGTTGAAATGTGAATATAAGATATTTTTTTTAAGTGTGTATGCTGTTGGTCGCAGATGACCTTTACAGCGTCACCGGGTTTGAGGACGACGAGATCCTAAGGGGACCTCAAGCCGAGAATTGGCTAGCTCCTCTCCGTCTGGAGCCTCTAGACCACTCGAACCTGAGGAGGTCGGCTCAACTAGACAACTTATCCGTTGTCGTGGGGGGTGAATATAAGAGTTGATGTTAAACATATTTATAGCTCATCTGATGCCCTGTAGATCTTGCAATATGTTCATAGTAAATTCGTAACCGAAGAAGAAAACCCTTTAATTAACCTATTTTAAAGTTCAGTCGTATCGGATTTTTCTTTGCCCAAGTTCTTATAGCTCTATTTACCGTAGGTCATTTTCTGAGACGGTTTTCAATCAACTTTTACGATGATCAATCAAAGATTAATGCCGTCGTCGTTTAAACGTACCTTATTCCAGAACTCAAACAATCTGAAAAGTGTGCGAATCTCAGTGATCCATCATGAGAAGATTGACTTTGCTTTATGGAGATAACGATATTTAACACCTAATTTCGACTTATTAATTTTTCACAAGATAATTCTAGCTTCAATTTCTTCCTTAAACTTATAATAATTGCTCTATTAAAAATGTTTTCCATTAAAAGTTATTTCATAATTTGATCTTGTTTCACTTTCTTTTGGTTGTTGTACATATGTTTTTATTTTCCAATTTCTAGGATGACTTATCTTAGTAACGATTTATAATTACGAGTTACACAATTATTTTCGGTTTGGTGGAATATCATTAATTCAAATTAAAGGAACTTTCAAAGTGAGATATATAAATATATGTAGAAGTTTCTCTCTCTAAGCTTTTCTTATCGCTACCTTGTTTACTGTTCGTAGGTAATGCATTAAATCTCAATAATGCTGTTGACACTCCAAATCCGCTTATTTACGATATTTCCAATACTGGGCAATGGGGGGTTTCAAATTACGACTTGAGTACTTTCTGCGTAATATAAAAATATTTTTTTCTTTCCTGAAAAGAATGGATCAGACCATTTATAATATCGTGGATGCAATGTATTTTATTTGTATAAATACAGTATCTTTATTTGGTTTATATTAAAAATTGTTGACGTGGCTTAAAGTGAAAATAACATTTTAGTATTTGCGATAGCTATTTATATATATCAACTCTAATTAGGACACAAACACGATGAAAACAGCTCAATCAACCTGATGTATTCTGAGCAGTTTATCAAAACGTAATTTTACACGGCTACTCAACGGTTTAAGTCCCTATACGTATATCGGTACGGTCATATTTCAGGCTTTCACTGAGAGCTCAACTGGATTCCGATCCAGCTAATTTCTTGAGTACACGCACTTTAGATGAAGTACGTTGATACTCAACTGTTGAAGAATCTTTTGAGTTCTATTCTAGGTATAACTTTAGTAGAATAATCTACGCGTTCTTCTTTTTTCGTTCTAACTGCTTATCTATATAAATAAAATGAATTGCCGAAAATTATGTACTGTCAGATACTATAATTTGACATCCAATTAATTAAAATGTGGTTTAACATTCGCATTGCAATAAGCTTGATATCTCTAGATAAACATAGCGTTGAAACATCCGCGTCGATCAAAGATCTTATTGTTTTTTATCGCTGTCATACAATATAAATACAAATAGTGTCACTCATTAGGTATAACTAGATAATATTTCGATAAAGCCGGTGGCAATCTGTTTCTATTACTTCTCAACTATAAAATAAGACCTGAGAAAGCCTGACTGTGATGTTATTTCAATTGTTAAAAATAAAAGCGAGCTAAAAAAAATTCTTTAATTCTTGAAATTGGTCTGTAAATGAGTTATTAAGAAAAGGTTAAAAGTAGATAAGGTATTCTTTTTAAAATTCGTTAAAAAGGTCGCTAATGCTAATCCCTAAGAATTGTTCTGAAATTTTTGCTTGAGATAGAACTTCACGTTTTATAACTTAAAACGAGCATTACGCGTCGTTAAAAAGTGAATTTAACAGTCCATTTACATTGTTGAAATCAAATCTGACCGACAGAGCCAATAAAGACCAGCAATAAAGTTAACGACTCTAACCACCGCAACTTTTGTCAGACTATTTTTATTTTTGCTGTTTCTACACAGACGATGAAACTTGAAAGAGTTTCTTTGCTGGGATATTTATTGTTGTTGACGTAGAGAGAGTAATTTATGTCGATTCTTTTTTGTTCAATTCAACAACGTGTGATACCATTTTCTTGTTGTCTTTTTTTCGCGGATTGATTGAGTGATAGCTAAGAAATCTTTAGAAATTACGAATTATAGTTAGATTCACTTACGTAGAAAATAATCGCCTTAATATTATCAAGAATGTTCTGGAAACGAATTTATCCAGAGCGCTGCATGGCTCGATATATTGGCGACCCAAAGTACACAAATCTGTAGGCCATATTACGGTCCACTCGAATATGAGCCTTAGCAGTGCAACGTAAGGGCGAAAGTGCAACGATAGCTGCCTACTGCTTACCACTCATGCAACAGAGGCCCAAGCACGTGTTTTTGACAGCTCCGTAAAGTACCGTAATCTTCAAATTTTGTATGGAACAAGCTAGTTTGTTCTTACGACCGATAGGGGCGCTGCTTAGTTTTAATAGAAACTTTAACGATTACGATACTGTGCCCCTAGCACGAACCCTTATCGAATTCGAATAGTTTGCCAACCGAAATGTCAATGACAAATTTTGTATGGAAACTTGAACAGCAGCGGCACAAAGTACGTAACGTGAACTAAAAATCAGTACACATTTGACAATGACATTTCGGATTCGCAAACAATACGAATACGATTTTGGTTCGTGCTAGGGGTACTGTACGGAGCTGTCAAAACCTGTGCTTGTGCTCTGAACTTTTCTGGAATACGCCGTTTTGTCGTTTTCGTGTGCGGGAGTATTAGTATACAGGACCAATTTAGTATACAGTCAATGTAGTATTATGTGTTTAAGAGGGGACGCGGGCAAGTTATTTTCCTTACAAACGTCCTCGGCTGATCCTACTTGATTTTTATCACTAAAGAATTGATTTTCATACATAAAATATAATTTTACTCATTCTATGCTCCTATGTCTTCTTTTTTCGATAACTTGTGTTTCAAAGAAACACGTAGCCTTCAAAAATGCCGAAAATAGTCATTTTTAATCATCGCTAAAGACGTCTAGTGTGGAGATTCAATAAACATTTGGAAAAAAGCAAAACATAGAATCTTAGTATAACTACTTATTGAAGTGAAACTTCATTAGGCATGCTTGACTTTTTACAAGCACAATAAATTAAAATTATGCATTATTCTAAGTTATATTTAATTTAACTAGATTGTTTGATATTATGTAAAGTAAACTAAGAATTATAGTGACCTAAGCAATACGAGAGTTGAAGGGGTACACAAAAGAAAGGGTCTCATGAATTTTAAAATAGCTGACACGTTCTTTGTATAAATTGACTGATTGAATATTGAATAGGAGTCGAGTTCGTTTAACTAGAAAGTAGAAAAAAGTCAGTAGAATTTGACTTTTGCCAAAAATGGTTTACCTCGTATTAGATTTGGGGAAGTATCCTCCACCATGTTGGAGTACAACAGTAAATACAACTATCTTTTGGTAGTGTCGGTAAGTTTAGAACCTCAAGCACGAACATTGACAGATCCGAATTAGTATATAGCCATTGTCAAAGTTGCAATGGAAACTATGCAACGCGCCAACCGGACGTAAGAGAACAAGCCAGCTCCTTCCAGAGAAACTTTGACGATGGCTATACGAATACTTTCTCGCTAATTGTACGTGCTTGTGATACACCAAAACTCTTGCCACTTTTTAGTATTTTTTTGTGGTAACATTTATTCTGTAAAAAGCTTTATCTACGTGGTTTCAATAACACGGGGGCGTCAAGTCACTTGGCAGTTTTATTAAATTAATAATTACTTGAAGTGGTTACCGTTCGCTCTCGAGTGCCTGATAAGGTAATCAGTAATAAAATGAGTCAGAGCAATTAAGATAGCGACGAACTTTTGGTAGTGACTCCCAATCTAACTATATTTATAGTTGCTATGTTGATAGCTAATCGATGAACGTAGTAACAAAATAAATATTCACTATTAATACAACTTTTATATTGATAAAAATAATATAATAATGAATATTGTTAATTGTATTGATATGCGTTTGTTTCATGTGCCCACGCAAGAGTGAGATACATATTATAATATGTATTAGGCACCTCGCGCACTAGATGGCTACGACCACGGCCAATGGCCGCAACGACCAGATTGACCAAAGATACCATCAGGTCTATATTTCTCCGGAACACCTTGGCGACTTGGCGGCGCAATCAGTCGCGCCACCATGGTGTCTGTAAGCAAAAAACTAGTCACCATACACCACACTGAGACAGTATCAAAATGGATCTCGAAGAGATAGCACTACTGCTGTATACGTAGAAAAAGAGAATTCAAGAGAGAAAAAAAAAACAATTATTTGACAACTAATTTAAACAAAATTTTGACGACGTCCGTGGTCGAGTGGTTCGTACGCCGGGTTTCATGGTGTCACCGACTCGAGAGGTCCCGGGTTCGAATCCCGGTGGGGGCGGATGTTTGTGTGATGAATACGAGCATTTGTAATCCAGTCATGAATGTTTGATATGTGTTTCTATAAAAATATACTTATATATGTACAGTATATGTATTCTATCCGTTACCCTAGTATCCCATAACACAAGCCTTATAGTGCTTACTTTGGGGCTAGGCTCATTGGTATTTGTTGAACAAAAAAAAACAATGGTGGTAGCCGGTCCGGCGGCCATGTGAGTGAGACACCTTATAGTGCTATAGTAGTAAGTGCAGGCGTGACCAGCGCGTGGCGGCGCGACCAGTAACATTTGGCGCACGCGCCCGAGCTGGTCGCGCCCCTAAATTGGTTGTGCAAACAAACTATCACCAGCTGAGTAACTCTCTATAGAGCTGTATACATTCTGTTGGTAGCGGCGACTGGTTGCATCGCCATGGTGTCCCGGGGAAATATAGTTCTGATTACGTCACGCAGTTGGCATTAACAGCCAAATTTAGTTAATCTGGTCTTTGCGGCCACTGGCCTTCTAATGCGCGAAGTGCCTTACTTTTAGCCAGAACGGAGAAATGAGATTTAGATTAAATTTGGCGCGTATAGTTTTAGGTGGAATATACTTTGGATTAACACACATGGCATACTTTTTATCGCACTAATATGATTTAAAAGGATTACTTAGTGACGAACAAAGAAGTCAGGCAGAAGCTAAATTATAAAATATCTAATAGCTATTTTTTGCTACCCGAAACAACATTTAGGCGATTTTTTTGTTTGCTTGTTATAAAATGTGTTAGTAAAAATATATAACACAATTTATATCATGAAACTTCTGTTATCTTCTTTAATCCTTCTATCAAACAAATAAAAAACAAATGAGCCGGTTTTCACGGGTAAAAACACAATGTCTGAGAAAGTTAATAATTCCATTTACACGTACTTCCTTGAAGGCAGCGACGCCATTTTAACGAAACTCACAGGCTAAGAACGTAACATAAACCATGAAATGTTGTATACAAACATTTTAGTGTTCGTTGTAATGGGACTGTATTAACAGGTTGCCAAATCCCTTTAAAAATGAAAGAAAAATAACAAATATTTTATATCACACTTAGATTGATAGCACCACATAGGTTTTTCTCTTATCATAACCTCCTTTAAAGCTTGTTTTAAACTGCTATAGTTACATCTAAAAAGCCAACTATTATTTCCCGTAGACAAATGGGTTTTGGAATACTAAGTACTTGGGTATAATTAGATTTGAAGTCTTAACATTCGATCACATTATTGTATGTAATGTGATCGAATTAAATTATTTTTATATTACTGTATTTCTTGAAGTACATAACTTCATGGATATAGCCAAACACCTGATTATGCAACTTCACAGATAAGGGGATACCCCTCTTTCTCTCCCTCTTCCTCATTGAAAAGGGTAGGGTTGGTATACTCCGAAGTTGGTTCTATATAAATTAAAAAAAAAAGTTTTTAAGGGAGTTTCCCTACATTTAAAAATGAGGTTATTTTTTTTATTGTGTGGGGTATCGTTGTATAGTTTCTTTCAAACGACTAACGAGTTGCTCAGGCTATTTTTCGATTAAAGGATCTAAATATTAAATAATAAAGTGCAAATTTTTGTTCGAATTGGTCCCCCCGCCCCTCTAAAAGCTAAACTATTTAAATGAATGAAATTTTACTTTATTCAAATTGACTTATTAAAACCTCTTTTGAATAGTCTAATATTTTTTATTAACTCCCATTCAGGACATGTTTTAGCTGATGAGAAGAAAGGGCGCAATAAGCTCAACAGCATTTAACAGAAGTAGCAACATTTACAAAAAAAATATGTCGCTACCTATACAAAGTCCACTCACATTTTGATTGCTGTGTAATACAGTAGAAATACAAACAGTGTTCATATTAGGTACAACATATAGCATCTCAAGAGTACACCTTCAGATGTAGTATAGAGCAGACCCATCTCCACTGGCAGCACCCTTTCACGAGCATGACGTATGAGCCAGCTATCGCTTCGCTCAACCATATTTTAGGGAACGTGAATTCGTTTGAATAATCTGCAGAAAATCATGATAATAGTGCTTTTCATGAACTTACAAAGATAATTATGACGGTTTAGATTAGAGCTGCCAAGAATTATTGGCAACTATTCGGTATTTGGCTATTCGGCTCTTTTTTCGCTATTCGATATTTGGCCGAATATTACAAACTATTCAGTCGAATACCGAATAGCAAATCAAAAAAAGAAAAGAACTCAAAATATTACTCACAAAGATGTTTTTTGAACCAACAAATTGACTTAATATTTAAAATTAACCAGTGTGGTAAGTTATGATAAACGAAATATTTATTTTTCAGCATCTGTCGATAGCAGACGATTGCGATTTTCCACATAAATTGTACCTGCTTCCGAAAACTACCGCTCATTGTATACAGTACTACCGGAAGATTTATATCTACATATATAACAAGAATGTAAGCTTCGCGTGTCTATAAAAAAATAGTTTGTGGGTCTTACAATAAGGAGTATAACATAATTCTATCTATATTCGACGCTTCGGCCATTAGCCTCGCCGAATATTCGGTATTCGGCCAAATAATTATTAGTGGCATCTCTATTAAATGCATATCAGTTAGTTTAAGAGTAATAGTCGTTTAACTTAGGTATAAGAAAATTTCTTAACTAATTAAAATTCCTTAGAAGAACACATTACAAGCGACTTAGATGAATTGCTTGCATATATCGCATAAAACCTTGAATTGAAAAAGAAATTTTAAAAAAATACACAAAAATACATCTACAGTGCAAGTGGCACGACACCCACTTAGCCGGTTTTTATTGGATAGGGTATACTTCAAAGCTGGTATCAGATTTTGGAAACAAAATCCTACCCTAAAGGTGGAGAAATAGGAGTGACTCACAAGATTTCAATACCGAGTTGTATATTAGAAAAATTAAAGCCAAGCCACAAGAAATTATAAAATAAAAACTTTTTAGCCAAAAAATTAAACCGCCGAAAATACCGAGAAGCAGAAAATAATAAACCTTTTTTATCTTTAGTCAATTCAAAATTTGGAGTCGGTGCATGCCAACCCAAGTAGTAAATAGGAACGCAGATCTATCTGATATACATGGCACCGACTCCAATTAAATAATTTGACTTAAGATAAAAAAAGTTTATTATTTTCTGCTTTTCAGTTTTTCGGCGGTTTCATTTTTTGCTTAAACTTGAATGAAGCAGATATTTTCAGTGAATCACTTTACAGCTTCAAAAGGAAAGTGAGTGAATTATTGTTTAAATAGTATATAACATGTGCGGCGGCGATGTATATCATATGTTTATAGTTATCCGTCACTTTTATACCGCTTGAATAATTATATTGGGAATAATTATTAAATTATATATATCAATTAATGGTACTTTAAGTCTATTTGTAAAATTAAATTGTAAAATTGTTTGTATAAGACTGTTTGTTACCTAAATTTAATAAATAATTAAATTTACCCCACATAATTACGTTTGTACAATATCATCATCAGCCTATTAATGTCTCCACTGCTGGGGCACAGGCCTTCCCTATGGATGGAATAGGGAGATTGGGCCATGACCCACCACGCGGGCCCAGTGCGGATTTGTGGGTGCTAACGACTTCGTTAACGGTTTAACGTGCCTTCCGAAGCACGGAGGAGCTCGAGATAGTAAATTTTTGGTCACCCATCCAATGACCGACAACTGCGAAAGTTGCTTAACTTCAACGATCACAGCCGATCGCGCTAACCACTAACTTGTACAATATAGATTTAATTTTATATTTATTAGAAACAAAAATACAAAACTACTTTTGTCAATTAGATGGCATTACAATTTGGAATATATGTATTAGACGCTATTGGAATGAAATTAAACAGATCGAAAACATATTATCTAGAAGAATGTGTTACTTCAACCACCCTCATCTTG
Source organism: Chilo suppressalis (assembly GCA_902850365.2). Classification (NCBI taxonomy): domain Eukaryota; kingdom Metazoa; phylum Arthropoda; class Insecta; order Lepidoptera; family Crambidae; genus Chilo; species Chilo suppressalis. The sequence continues at coordinate 8,897,674 of OU963912.1, read as the reverse complement.
TCGGCCTGAACCCAATTTTCTACACCAGTGGACTAAGTACTAGAAACCTTGATCACTGATAGAAACACAACATCACCAGAAAGTTGCGTTATTTAACTCAGTCGGGCGCTCCAATTCGATATTGAATCTAGCGGAATCGAGCCTTGCTATTCTTAGGCCCATATTACAGAATGACAACTAAGTGTTGATTTTTAGTTGAGTACAGTTAGAAAGGGATGTCGCTATGTGCTATATATAGCGACATCCCTTTCTAGCTATGCTCAAGACTAGATCAATCACTTAGAATCTTTCTATAATACGGGGGTTAGAAAAGGTATATATACCTACCTGAAGCAAATACTAGATAAGCAAACATGAGTGTCGTGGAGCACTAGGTTGGAACTAAATTAAAAATAAAACAGGTATAAGTACACAATTACATACAATACTCTAAGGAACAGCTGACGTCGTGACGGAAAATGAAAACAGAATAATCTAACACTATTTTTCGCCTAACCCCTATCCGCCAAGTCCGTATCGTGCGATAAGGAACTTTATTCCAAAATCGAACAATTAGCTCAAATATTGGGCTTGATAAAAGCTACATAATTACAAACATTCATTCATACTGTTCCTTGAGGGGTTTGGTCCGTAGATGACTAAAGATGCGGATAACGAAGGTATAAAAATAGCTTGCATATAAACAATATGTAATATATGGGTGCATATAAAACTATAAAAAATTAATGTGTAACAAATTGTGCAATACGTTGTCGCCAGCAGTGTTTCCTGACTAATGCGACCCAAAAGCGTTTAAAAAAAGAGCGTAGTGCGTAAAGAGCTTTAAGGACGTCATCTCATTTGTGATACGACCGATTTGTGAGGCGACCGTGATCGCATCATGGTGATCATTTACCATGAGGAGAGGCGTCTGCTCGCAAGTCCCCATTGTATAAAATAAATGTATTATGTAAATAAAATAAAACTTATTATTCATTAATTTTAAATCGTTTTCGTGTTCTTTGTGAAACTGGGCCCCACATTAGCGAAAATGACATCTAAAAATTGGTCAGAGCGATCATTTGGTTTAATTTATGTTCATTAATTTCATCAAAAATCCTTCAAAAAATATCACACTAAGATTGGTTTTATTTCACTATAAAATTTAAGAGTGCTCTTAATGAAAACCTTTGTAGTGCTTTGATATAATGCAAAATGTCTTTCTACATGGAATAACTTCCCATTACGGTGAATTAATGGCACTTGAAATATCCACACGTTTGTATTGTTTTACAAACGCTTTGCAATAGTATGTTGAACCGACTCTCTGAGATTCCTGTTACACTCTCATCTACTAAGTGAGAATTCCGTAACATAAACACAGATAATAATAGGTACTAGCGAACAAACTTTGTGAGCATGTAAGTTTTCTTTCAACTTTGTTATTAGGGTTCCGCTAGTCATCACCGGTAGTCACCCTTTCTATAAAGGGTGACTACCGATGCCTATTTATTACTAAGCCTTAGCTGTCCGCCCGACCTTCTATCTTACAGAAGGCTGTTTCCTATGGCAGGGTTTATCTTAAATTTCAGTACTTATAATAATAATTTTCAGCGGATGGCATTTAAGGACATTGCTCGTTCCCCATACATTGAATGCCCTAGAACGCACAGCAATGACAAAATGCTAGCTGTGTTTGGAATCATTTATAAACTCTAATTAGGCATTTGTTGAGATACAGATAACTTGAGGAACCGTGGCCTACTACAGAATGTATTAGATTTTGAGGTTATAATTATTATACTTAATCGTAAAAGATGTACACTTTATATATTCTGAATAGATTAAGTGTTTACCTCTATGTAAGCACTTAAATAATATACATTAAATGAACATAAAATGCAATTAATAATAAAAATAATAAATGCTTATATTAATATTGATTTATGAATGTTGGCAGTAACCTGTAGTAATAATAGATTTCTTTTCAAATGAAATGTTTAGTCTTTCCATTTACCTGTTTCTATATTTTACTATCGGTAATTAGGCATGTACCTGGTTATCATTATGATTTTCATAAAAATAAACAGATATTATATGAGATGGGATTAAATACTATCTTTACATAATTTCAGAAATAATCTTTTTATAAATATAATATAAATACTAGTGATAAGTATTATTAACTAAGGTACCTAGTTCTATTCTTATGTTGATAAATATATATGGTCGCCTATATTGCTTTTATTAAGGTAAACAATCTTGGCACAATTTTTAAACAAAATCACCCATTTAAAAATAAAATAATAACGGAGCCAATAAACTATTAAAATAAATCGTTATTATAGACTGAAACCTATTGAATCCAGTTATCAGTTGATTTTTAATGCTGATATTTCAATAAAAAGGAGTGCCAAGATTGTTTACCAAATAGGACAAGTTAGGAATTTAGGATGAACAGGCTGTAGTATCTAGTAACATAACTTTTATTTTTTTAAACAGATTGTCCGTTTACTATGATTAATTGCTAATAAGTTAAAAAAATAATAGAAAAATAATAGTGAAAGACAATCTTTTGTGCATGCTGGGGCCGATTTCGTCTATGTCCTTTATCTCGCAGATAATCATTTGCCATTTACTAATTTATCAAACCTTCAAAACTCATAGAATTGTGACCCAGAAACATCTTTATGCATAAATTTAATATTTACAATAATTAAAAAGCAGAAACATCAAATTGCAGAAACCTCACAGTCATAATCATCTTTTGCATTACAGAATTTCATAAGGCATAATTCCATTTAATAAAACGTTTATTTAGTGTGATAGAGTCGGTATTTATAGTCAGGGGGGTAGGTTACCTAAGTGGGTTATTACGAACCGAGCGAGCAAAGCGAGCGTGCCGCCAACGCATATCGGAAAGGAATTTTAATGGAGTAGGTTCATACTTACTACCCCTTATCTACGAACTTTTTCATACATTGTGATGCTGACAGACAAATTACAGTGTTAATCCGTTGCAGCAGAAGTCGGTATAAGCTTCCGCATATTATATTGTGATAACAGATAACACGCACTGCAACCCACGCACGCATAAGCTACGCACGAATGTGAATATCTGTGACGTCATTACAAGTGGAATATGTCTGTTTTGTTTTGTCACTTTATGTGACAAAAATAAAACTAGGTTAGTGGGTGAAATAGGGAATACAATTTTGGATCATAAAACAATTAATTCTTTGCTGATGAAAAAGTCCAGCACATTATACTTATACGCAGCTCGCCGATGTATTGCTTATTATTTATTTATTGAATAGTTATACTTACAGGCTAATACATATATCAGAATATTTGATAGGTACTACAATAGTTATGAACTGAGACTATTGGACTATTAATATATAAGCCCTTACGAGTGTACGTCATCATGTCGTAATATATAATCAAAAGTTATACAGGACTAGCGGAACCCGGCGTCTGCTTCCACCTGAAAAAATGCGTATTTTTTTACAATTTAATAGATTTATCTTCAACCCTTTGATGATTTTTTTTTTTTTTACTGGGAAAATGAAAGTTGACTGAATGAATAACGCGAATGTGCCTGTTATGTTATTGCATTTCAAGTAAAACCTATTTAGGGCACATCCACAGAATACAGAAAGAGGTTTTTTCTGTTCGAAGGCATGTGCCTACCCCTCCAACCTATGTAGGTTGGGGGGTTACAGAGTATTTTTTTTTGTGTTTTATGTTATTCTATTTCATAAGAGGATTTAATATGCTTCACTGGAAACGAGACTCAGTGGCAATATATCTTTGTCAGGATGTATCCAATTCTAAAATGACATATGTACCACTGTAACGGTTTGGCATAGCCGCAACCGTTCTTCTTGCTTATTACCTCCATGTTCGACATTCTTCTTAGCCACCACTTATTTTCAAATTGTCATTTATGACATTTTTTTCTTAGCGTTTAAATTAAATTCCGCCAAGGCTTTCAAAAAATAATTTTATTGTCAGTCCAGCAGATATCTCATAGAAGAAAGAACTAAGTATTTTGTGTTATTGATTTGTAGTTTTATTCGGCGCGATTCAAAATGTTTTAAAATAGGTAATTAGTTTACATCTCAATATGGGATCAGTTACATTGTTTTTGATAAGCAATATTGTATTTTATTAATTTTAGTGTTAAATGTACTGGAATACCTACATATTTTTTTACTCGATTGTGTTACAGTTTTATATTGACATTATAAAATAAATACTAAATGAAGCTTATTGTTGCCGAGTTATTTATTTGAATCTCCTCTCCACTCGATGGCACAGTGATGTGGTTAGCGCGTTCAATCAACGATTGTGGAAGTTCTGGACGTAATGGATGACAAAAATTTACTATCTTGAGGTCCTTCGTGCTTCGGAAGGCACATTATTCTGTTGATCACGGCTGCATCTGCAGTCATTAGCACTCACTAGTCATCATTGGGCCAGCATGATGGGTCATGCCCATTTTGTTATCCATAGGGAAGTCTTAATTCATCAGCCGCAAAGATGAAACAATAAAACACGTTTATTTTGAAACGATTGCACTGCGCTCGTTTCATTTCATCTTGACATCTTGAGAACTAATTTAAATAAAATAATTTACACAACACAAATACTTATCGATACCATATTAATCTCCCTGGTGTGGTAGGACCACGAATACATAGTGGTTTATATGGCCTTTTGTCCCACCGGTAGGACAAACCGGTAGGCCCTTAATTTTCGGTGATTACTTGAGATTTATAATAATATAGGTATTTTTCAATGTAAGTTCATTCCAAACTTAAGTTAACCTATTAGACATACATTGCACAATACACGGTCGTTGTAACATTATTTCAAAGAGCCAGCAATGAAAACGCACTGATCGTCAAATTGAAAGCGACCGGTAATAGATGTTGAGTAGGTGGTACACAATATGTTCCCCGGTTTAGATAACGTAATGCGTAACCAATTACATTGAATTGTAAGATATACGGGTCTCTACGGAGTTCTAGGTCAATGGTTATTGAAGTTGAATGGGTTATTCCAACTGCAGATACGGAGATAAATCTTCTTGTTTTTAAAGCGAAATCTGTTTAGTAATGTTGCAGCTGCTAGTGTTAATTTATTTAATCTTCGTTATCATCACTGTCAGGCCAGTGAAAAGGTTAAGTTCCTTTTCTTGTGTGCGTTCGCAGATAATCACCGGGTGCTTGGCCTGTCTTAAGCACTTGTCCCATCGCCGAAGATGAACGAGAAGGGAGTAAAGCTAGAAACTAGAAACGAGTTGGCGAGCAGCGGGAAGCGATCGTGTAGTTCCGAGGTGAAGAGAGTTTTCGCCGGCAGTGTGAACAGTCTGCGATCAACTATTAATATATTATTACTGTACGTTTATTGTACGTTTCTTGAGCAAGAAAATAACCGATAGTTACACTAAAAAAAGTTTTGAGCTATTATAACAACATTTTTTGTTACCTACCTATTACATAAAAATAGTTAATTAAATCGGGGATCAATTGGCAGGTTTACCGGTTCCAGATGTGAATTTTGTCCCAACTGCCACAAATCATTCTGTTACTCAGTTCCTCCTATCACAAGATTCTGCCCTGCCTTGCAAGATTCCAGGACTATCTACATGCGATACGGAAGACCAATAGAAAGATTATTTTTCATAGCCATAACTTGTAAAATAAGTAGAGAAGGAAGTTAAGACAATTTTACCTTTCGGGATGTATTCACACCGATTCACAGTTCGGTTAACGTTCTCGCGCTATGTCTGCCAATATCCACTAGGATATAAACTTTTCGGATCTAATTAACCAATTAACGGGGCTAGAGCGTCCCTTTTTCAATATACTTTGGGCAGAAAACAAAACGGTGAAGAAGCAATTAAACTTTCAAATGTTGTTTTGAACACTGAGCATAGAGAAATATACATCAACTGCCAAATCTGTGTCTACGATTTTTCTCTCTCCAACTGAAGGCAAAGGCCACAGTCAAACAGACAGCCGCTGCCTCGGAAACAAGATGTATCAACCCAGAAACATATAACTATGCTCTCCCTAAGCGGAGGAAACAAAAAATACCTACCTATATCAACGAGGAAATTTAATTTAAATAAAATGCAGTTTTTTATATTACCTTGGAAAAGTGCCTGATTGACGACTCAAATCGATATGGAAAAATAATTCAAAATTTAACAATTGGTAAATTTAATCCACCCATCAACACACAACAGCTTAGACCCACTGTTTTGTCTGGTTTTTTTTATAAGTTGAAGTCGATTCTTAAGTCAAATGAAAAAAGCAACTATTTCTTCAATGTTACCAACCCAACCACTGAAGTTTGACAGCAACGTTGACATAAGCGGTTCGCTATCATAGACAAAACAGCTGTCCTACGTGTGTCAGTAATATGAGTGTCAGTGTCACGCCCTGCGTAAAAACAAACATTACAACAGCTTATAACAAAATGGTTTAGTAGTTTTTAACTAAACTCGATTAACTGAGATGATAATATAAAATGCAAGAGAATATTTTGGTCTATGAGTGACTGAAATTTATTTATTAGTAAACAAAGTTTCGCTATTCTTCGGTTAACTCAACTTGTTTTGTAAATTACTTTTTTCACTGTATAGTCGCTTCCTCGCCGGCAGTGGGACAACTGCCTAGAGTTTGCCACAACCACACCCACACTCTCGGCACGCATTCTCGGAGCCGCGGTCCTTAGAGTGCGTTTCGGGTGACCAGTGGTCGGTGTGTCACCTGACACGCACTCTAAAAGTAATAGTAATACTCCTGGTGTATGGTTTTTGACGAGTAGCGCCCCACTCATTTTGCAGCATCAAAACGGGCAGTCACACAAAAATACACCCTCGTCTTGTTTCTCATATTCGTGGAAGGTCGTTACTTTTCCAGGCATGAAAAAGAGGGGGTCCCCCTGTTGGGCCACAAGCCTTTCTTTTGGATGGTATAACGGAAAAGTCATCACGTAGATTCGGAGCAGAAACCTTCGCTTTAGACCTAAAGATCTATTATTATTTCATCTGAGCTAATATTTCATGTTAATAATAATATTATTAGGTCCCTAAATCGTTAGAAGGTATTATATAGACTTAATAAGTGCGAGAGAGCTGTTTTTATCTATTAGGAGAATATCGATCAATAATCTCGCAAAGTAGATAATTCACAAAAGCAATCATTTTTCACTAAGTTTTATTTGAAAGATAAGTGAATTGAATTAAGAAATATCAGGATTTTTCTTCTAAGAAATCGACTCGGTGGATCGTTGCCATGACAACTTACATACTGTCGGATCATAGGCGTCGTCTCCATGGACTAGAGAATCGCGGCCAGTCCGTCCACTAGCTATGGATAAATTTATGCTGTACTGTGATATTTTACGTATTGTGTCGTTGAGACTTACAACTGAATGCCTCAATAGCATAATGCCATCGTAGCGCCCAGATCAAATAAAAAAACTAAATCTATAACTCTCTAGAAAGAGAAAAAAGAACCATAAATAAATAAATAATAAATAAATATTTCCAACACTCACATGCAAGGCTTGTGTTATAGGATACTAGGGTAAGGGATAGAATACATAAACAGTACATATATAAGTATATTTATATAGAAATACATATTAAACATCCATGACTGGAGAACAAATGCTCGTATTCATCACACATACATCTGCCCCTTACCGGGATTCGAACCCGGTACCTCTCGAGTCGGCGACACCATGTAACCCGGCGTACAAACCATTCGGCCACGGAGGTCGTCTTATATAAAGGAACTATGGGCCTAACTATGACTTCGTCTCCCTAATCTGCCCGTTTTACTTGACAGTTGATTAGAAAACGCGCAATGCATTCTCTATGCCTATTACTACTACGAACTTGCAGCGAGTATGCCGCCCGACAATGTAATATCGCTGCGAGTCACTACAGTATTGCTGCGAATCCAAGCAGAGTCATTCTGTAATATTACGATCTACCACTATCAATGGTTGCATCGCTACAATATTAAAGACCTGTGGACACACATATTTGCAAATCAAATTTAGTGGACATAAGATAGCGTTGCTATCTTATGTCCTAATCCAGGTAATAAGATGTGTGTGCCAAAATCCATCCAAATCGATTTTATGATTGAGTAGGTAACAAACATCCCATCATATAAATATGTCAAATTTTGGAGTATAACATTGGTAGTATTGATATAATATACTTTTCATTGAAACTTGTTAACCCGTATATGTTCACAACTATTATTTTATTTGGTTCCTTATGTGCACCTTGATTCGAAAACGAAACAAAAAATGAGCTTTCGTTGAAGGTCATTAAAATCTACATTTTGATCGGAAAGTGCTTCCTATCACCATATATATTAAGATGGTCCTTTTGTCTCTCTTTGTTTTGATGGTCATTAAAACGGTCCTTTTTCAAATTTTGATTTAATGTTTTGAATATATTAAACTTTTTGTTCGATAATGAATCGATACAACTTGTGACTTTTTTTCAGAATGTAAAAATCAACGCGTCTCCTACAAAAAAGGAAGTATCTATTCGAATCAGCTCAAGTTTATGAGTTTTGTGTATTTTAAACTAAAGTTACATGAGTGCAGCATATATTTGTATAATTGTAACGAGTTAATTATTAAATAAGAATACCTAAAAGATAAACAAATAAACAGCGATTCAAAAACGATACATTGGGCAAATATACGGCATTATACAAAATATGCATTTTGAGCAGCCTTCACAACAAATGATTTAGTCGAAATTTTTAATGATTTGACTTCGTCGATTAGTGACAGGCTTAGGTATATATTTTGACTACCACGGCGATGGATTAATTTCAGATTTAGATTTTAGAGTGGAGATAAATGTCAGTTTTGAGGACTTATCAGTAAGATAACTTCTCCAAGCGCCTGACCAATTAGTTCACGGTGTTAATTATGCTATCAGTGAGTTTGAAGAAGATGAGTTTCCTCTCTGTCAAGGTTCCTGCCTGCCAAACTAGACGAAACTGCTGTAATCGAGATGATGGTAGTCTGGTCCTCATCTCGATGAGGCCACATACCCTTAAGTGGGTAAAACGAGACTTTCTTTCTATATTGGATAATGAGGGGCTCGCTCGACCATCAAGAACAGCGGTGACTGCATCAGAAGATTTTAACCCAATTGATTTTTTCTATTTTATAAACAATTAAACACACGTCGCACTGGAAGTAGACACGCTGGAATTTTCTGCGTTTTATTGTCCAATATCTACTCCAAAAGTACGCCATTGATTTCCGTCGGTTCTTACAAAAGAGTTTTCAAAAATATTTTTACCTTCAGTCCGAAATTGAAATGCTGGGAACATGCTCGTTAGAGTCCTAAGCCGAACTCTTTTGTACTTACTGCAAAAATCTGATGGTCACTACGTCTCATGAGCGTCAACATTCATCTACACTCCTAATATTGTTTGCATTTACTCTTAAATTATTAGTATTTAAATTTAAGAATATTTTTAAAATAACTTCTCGTCTTAAAAATACCTAAATAAAAAAAACTGTTGTTTATTTACTCATAGTAAATGTAAGGGATTTTCCCAATGTTTCGTTTTCGAACCATTAAAAAAAAGGTACATAAGAATGGAAGTCAAAAATAGTTCTGGGCATAAAGGGGTATTTATCGTTTTCGAATCAAGGGGCATATATGGGTTAATGATTTTAATAAAATGTTACTTTTTGTATCATGGCACTAGGAATATCGCTTCATATCTGCATAATAAAGACATGAATCAGTTAGTTAACCAAATCCAAAATACTCACTCAGAGCAAAGACGGGTTATGCTAGCCAATGAGTAATTTTAATTAGTAGGGTTATCCTTTCGCGCTGTTTGTCTGTTTTGCGGGATGCCGATTGTAAAAATTCTGTTTGACATAATTAGCAAGCGCGTTCATTCGAATTTCGAATACGTCGTGTCTGTGGTTCAGTGCTGTGTTGTTAATTATTTTTTTTTTTATTGATTTCAATGTTTTTAATAGTCAAACGTTAGCTTTTCGTAGCTATATGTTAATTTATCGTTAAATACGTGAGCGCTTTGTTTGCCTATTATTTATTTTATTATGGGCTTTATAATATTAAAATCACTGATATAAGTGTCAAAGGTTAATATCGATATAGAACTCTATTTCTTAGCTTTTAAAGTTGAAAATGTACCTTTAGCATCACTCAGATTTATGTCAATTTTTATAGTCGAGTAACTCACCCGTACAGCAGATTAAGGCAACTGTCCACTCTTATGCGAGGTTTGTGTGAGTAAAACGTGTTATAAATAGCTTTATAGCCTTTGGCTGGAATAGCCGTGATAATAATATCGTCCTTTCCGAGTTATATCTTTGCCTGTATTTTTCCGCTGAAATATAATTGTGTTTATAGGATCGTTGTTTTTCTTATTTATTGTTCGAAGACAAGAACAACATAAAACACATCTTATGTGTAAACAATGTTATATCTAGCTCTACGAAATAAGTAGCTGTGATATTAAAAGTTAATATATCATTATAGTTCAGTATTATAAAAAAAGTTGATGTGGTTATATGAAACCACAATGAAAGTGAAAGTTTTAAAATCATTAATAAAAAAGTACTAACTCGGCTAGGAATCTAAACAGAGCCAAACGCGTGGCAGGCGAGCTTTCTACCACTCAACCACCGAAGCTTATTGATAATGATAAAGTCAGAATTTCTTAATAACAATTCAGAATGTAATCATGTTTTTTTAATCATTTAACTGCTAGATGTTTAAATCTAAAGAAAAGTTTACTAGAAAAAATTCCAGGCGGACCAGGCAGCAGATGGGACTCAAACCCGCACCCTTCGCTATCCGGGCGAACGCATTGACCATCATGCTACCGCGGCCCTGACGGCCGTGTCGAATTTTCTCTAGCCTTAGGCTGCAAGGCAGCGCCATCTCTTCGCATTGTAGGTAACCCACAATAGTTCATATTAACGAGTTCGCTCTGTGATCGAGGTAGATAACGAACTTTCACAAAATGCCTAAAAAATTATAATTTCGAATTCCGCTACACGTGCTGTTTCGCTAGCCTAGCACATACAGATCCGCATAAGGCCCGCATGGTAGGTCTTTTCATGGCACATTGGCCATATTCCATCTATAGGCAAGGTCTGTGCTCCAGTCCTCGTAGCATGAGCATCACAATTTACGTTACACCGAACTTAACAATTTACGTTATCAAACGACCTGGGTTCGAATCCCGGTGGGGGCAGATGTTTGTGTGATGAATACGAGCATTTGTACTCCAGTCATGGATGTTTAATATGTATATTTATAAAAATATACTTTTATATGTATAATATATCTATCATATCCGTTACCCTAGTATCCCATAGCAAAAGCCTTACAGTGCTTACTTTGGGGCTAGGCTAATTGGTGTGAGTGTTGAAAATATTTATATTTATATTCAACGTTTTTTATCGTGTAAACTCTACAGTAATTTGATAACCAAGCATGATAAAAACGCGTTATATAACACGGTGCTCATGATAGCGGGGCAGCAGTGTGCCCATTATTCGTAAAAAAACCGGCCAAGAACTAGTCTGACTCGCGCGTGAAGGGTTCAATACCATTATCTATATGAAATTAGACACTATATTATCATATCGAGCAAAAAAGGACAAAAAATGTTGTAAGGCCTCTATAAGCCTCTCCTTAAAAAAATATTTTATATTAACTTTATTATTTATTTTTTAAATGAATATTTACTAAATATTTTGTGAATATTTCAGGCGTCTACCTTACCGTTGTTATTGTTGAGCAAAAATGGCAAAAATAAAACACGTTTGTTCTATGGGAGCCCCCCACAAATATTTATTGTATTCTGTTGTTGTTTAATATTTGTTGTTATAATGGCAACAAAAATACATCATCTGTGAAAATTCCAACTGTTTGCTAGAACGGTCCATAAGATACAGCCTGGTCGGAGACGAACTGTGAAGTCTTAATAATAGAACTCTTAAAACCACTTAAACCTGCCATAAAGTCAGAAGCAAAAACATTATTCACATTTTGTCTTTATTTGAGGATTCCACAAAGTAAATGTTGTTGGGTGATAAATTCGTAGTTATTTGAATGAATCCGTGCGGTAACTAGCTGTGTTCCAGCTTTATAGCTGTTTTACGACTGACCCGCTTAATCGGCGCAGATTGTGGCACTGGTCACTCTAACGTACCCTTTTCTTCTTTACTCTCGCACTATAGTTTTCATTGCTAATTAGAGTGTTTATACTCTGTTCTGATTGTTAAGACGCGTTCAGACTAAGAGAAGAGGAGCTCGATGGCGCAAGTGGTTAGCGCGTTCGGCTGCGATCGTTAAAGTTAAACAACTTTCGCAGTGGTCGGTCATTGGATGGGTGACCAAAAATTTTACTATCTGGAGTTCCTCCGTGCTTCGGAAGGCACGTTAAGCCGTTGGTCCCAGCTGCATCTGCAGTCGTTAGCACCCGCCAATCTGCACTGGGCCCGCGTGGTGGGTCATGGTCCAATCCCCTACTCCATCCATAGGGAAGGCCTGTGCTCCAGCAGTGAGGACATTAATAGGCTGAAGATGTTCAGACTAAGCGATATTATATAGGTAACCTAACACCCCTTTTTACGATATCTCGCACTATTCATTCACATAGAAGACGTTCACACCACGCTATACTAAATAGTTTGGGCTTACTATATGCGCTATACTCCATGTATAGCGCAACTGCATAGCATATTCAAGCGTCCTTCATCTTTTGTGTTGAGCATAATAGGCAAATCTTTAAAGGTATGCCTATTATGCTCAAGCTTTAAAGCTTTCCTCCAAATGGTAAATAAATACTCGAAGACACCCCTATTACATAATTCTATTATAGAAAAGCCATATTTTTATTGGAATGAAGTTCCTTACGGCAGGCTTGGAGGGGATAGAGATTTTGCTGCGCGACCGAACTGAAAAAAATGTGATAGTAAAACCGTAAGAAAAAATCTGTGGAAAAAAGTGCGTGGAATAAAACCGTTAAATGAGACGTGCGCATGCGCGACAGTCCTTACGGCAGGCTTGGAGGGGATAGGGATTTTGCTGCGCGACCGAACTGAAAAAAATGTGATAGTAAAACCGTAAGAAAAAATCCGTGGAAAAAAGTGCGTGGAATAAAATCGTTAAATGAGACGTGCGCAGGCGCGACAGTCGCATACACAGGCGAGTTTACAATTTATGTCGATTCTACATTAGCCGAAGGAACTTCGTTCCTAACTGGTGTCCCACGACACCACATCATTTTTTTTATTTGATACTATCAGTTGCCTACAACTTCGTACGCGTGGAGTTTGTTCGTGATCATGGCGCTTGCAACAGCGCCGAAATATCGGAAACTCGCTAAAAACAAGGTACGTGGTAACAATCCCGTAAATAATTGGAACGAAGTTCCTTACGGTAGGCTTGGAGGGGATAGGGATTTTGCTGCGCGACCGAACTGAAAAAAATGTGATAATAAAACCGTAAGAAAAAATCCGTGGAAAAAAGTGCGTGGAATAAAACCGTTAAATGAGAGGGGATAGGGATTTTGCTGCGCGACCGAACTGAAAAAAATGTGATAGTAAAACCGTAAAAAAAAATTCGTGGAAAAAAGTGCGTGGAATAAAACCGTTAAATGAGACGTGCGCAGGCGCGACAGTCGCATACACAAGAGAGTAGTGTATAATACCTTTCTGTTTCTCCCTCTTTCTTTTTGTTCTCTCATCCCTTCTCTTTCTATTACCACTCCACCCCGCCAATGCATAGTATATACTCAACTTCGTTCCTACCTGGTGTCCCGCGACACCACATCATCTCTTATCTAATAGACAAGTCCGTCCGTCCGTCCGTGGTGCTGTTTCAGTGGCCAAACCGTAAGAGATAGATATAGAGAATGTTTAAGTTATAAGTTAAGAATAGTCTGATAAGACTACAAACCGGATGTGAGTAACGTAGCACTTCCGGTTTTCGAGAAATCACGTGATTTCTATTTCAAACGAAACCACACAAAATCTTCGAAGTTCTCAATTAATTAAATACATTTTTTTTTTGGTGAACATTTGGTTCACTGGTTTGCTAGTCTCTTATCTAATAGACAAGTCCGTCCGTCCGTGGTGCTGTTTCAGCGGCCAAATCGTAAGAGATAGATAAAGAGAATGTTTAAGTTATAAGTTAAGAATAGTTTGATAAGACTACAAACCGGATTTGAGTAACGTAGCACTTCCGGTTTTCGAGAAATCACGTGATTTCTATTTCAAACGAAACCACACAAAATCTCCGAAGTTCTCAATTGATTGAATACATTTTTTTTTTTTGTGAATATTTGGTTCACTGGATTGCTAGTTTTTTATATAACTATACCGTGTGGAGTTTGTTAGAAATAAAGGTTCACTGCTCGTTCCCCTTATATTAGGCGATAGAGTGATAATATGAACCTTATATGTTGACCCGGCTTCTTAATAATATTCGTGCCAAATTTGAAGTAAATCCATGTAGTACATTTTAAGTTTATCCTGGACATACATACAGACAAACACAAAAATTCTAAAAACTATATTTTTGGGTTCGGTATCGATTGTAGATCACACCCCAAGTATTCTTTTAAAAAAAATATTCAAAGTACAGTTTTGACTTTCCTACCATTTTATTATATGTATAGATTTAGATATCAAATAATAATATGGCTTCTCTTTAATAGAATTATGTAATATCAAGAAGTTATCGAGCTCATCGCATGAGCTTGCTGTACGCTTAGTCACTAAGGTTCATTCTATTTAAGAGTATAAGAGAAAAATTTACTTATAAATCTAAAACTCCGTAGCAGCCACAGGCATCTATTCAAAACGCTTTTGTTACCTGGAACCACGGGAAAAGGCAGAAAGCTCCGCTTAAAACCGTTTCAAAGAAAAACTCGTAAAGAGAAACTTGCAGAGAATAATGTTTAAGTTAGAAGAAAATGAGGTTGTGCTGACTCGGTTGTTATGAACTTCAACTTGCACCTATCCTGTGATCGGTTGTTAGTAAAAGTAAGAGTTTTAGGTAAACATGGTGTTTTAAAAGGCTCCACGAGAAGTGGCTATTAATATTTACAGGGTCTACGTAAGTCTTATCATGATTTTGATTGATTCCATTTGTAATGTTATTTGATATTTTATCTGTCACGTTTTATCATAGGTCGAATATAATTTTAATTTAGGTAATTAATTAGGGCTATGAGTCTTACATCCAATTCGACTTACATCTAGCTACTCTAATTTAACTAAAAGCTAAATTTCGATCGAAACTTCGCACGTTTCTTTCGTTCCCCAAAAAAAAAATTGAGATTAAGACTCTCTAAGCCTACTCAACGATAAATTTAATTTGGTAGCGTTCACATTAAGTTTAACCTCAAATTAACGAAATTAAATTTTAGTTTTAACTTCGTTACCGAAAGTTCGTTGCGGAGAATGAGAGTAGACCCCCGTTTTTAGTGCCAAGTAGGTAATAACATCTCTCCGAATTAAAAATTATGTAGACTCACTAACGAGCTTACACTGTACGAATAAGGTTTTCTCATAATTTGAATATGTTACTCTAATTTAGCTTTTGTAATACACATATTTGAAACTGTATGATAAATTGTTCTCACATCACATTTATTCTCTCTTCGCTTATCAACTATAGCTAGTATATGAAAACGTATCTTTATGAATTGAGTAATTCATATTAAAAACTAATCGTAAACTCACTCTAAATTCAAGAAAAGCTTTAAAAGCTAAGCAATTTTATTTCATATATCCAATATGAAAATGTGAATCGCTATCAGCCCACGGCTTCTTTCAAATTGTCGTTCTGTTGATCGGAATTTCTTACCCGGTTACTCGATTTGGCATCTCGAAATTGCGATTAAATTTATCGCTAAAATCTAACTACGAATGGTGTTAAAACGGAACTTTGCATTGATTCGCGCAGTATTCTCTCTACATGCCTTCGTAATGAATTACGCTCTAGTAGATATCTAGAGAGAGATGACTAGAGTCTTGTAATATGAAACTTAGTAGATTTCATTTGATTTTTTTTTAATTAAAATCCTCTTCTGACATGCACTAAAAAGAGCAAATTTAACGCTTTGTATACATTATTGAGAAATATTATTATTATTTATCTATTTATTGTAATATCTTTAAAATTTGGACTAATTATATTAAATAGAAAACTTGCCTTCTGGATAATATTAAGACCTCTCCCTGAAGACCAGAAGACAATGCTCAATAATTTTCAATGCTCTTCTCAATTTAATTTAATTCACAAAAATATCTTGTCCAAAAATTATGATTAATGTTAAAGTCAAAGTTATATCTAAGTGGTAGGCAAGGAACCAGAACCTTCAAAAATATGTTCATTTAAGAATGATATTTTCGAATGATTCTATCGTCACGCAAATACATGTAAGCATTTGGTTCATAAAAATCATTTTACATTCATATACCGAATAATATTCGATTTAAAGTTTCGTTTCAACGAATTCTTGGTCCAATAACGCACATGTATAACCGATATATGTAAGATTTCACAGCGCTATTACAACATCATACAACATTCATAACTTTTTCAAGATTTTGTTGGGTATCCGGAATAATAGGCCTTGGCAACCTGACGGGAAGAATACTTCCAAAATGTGGCTTCTTCTTGTATGGATTATGTTTATCTGTACTAATATTATAAAGCTAAGGAGTTTGTCTGTTTGATTGAATGCGCTAATCTCAGGAACTACTGGTACACTTTTTATGTTAGATAGTCCATTTACCGAGGAGATTATATGCTATAAAACATCATGCTACGATCAGTAGGAACAGAGTATTGATGAAAAATGTTGCAAAATGGGAAAAAAATATTCCATTTGAGAGCTTTCGTTGCATGTGCTACGTAAACGGTTAAAGTTACACAGAAATCATGTATAACGGAATTGTTTCCCTTTAAAGGTTGTATAAAAAACGTCTGCATAATGCCAACCTTTTAAGTTTGACCCACAAAAAACTATTTTCCATAAATTAACGCGGGTGAAACCGCAGCGGACCTCTAGTATCTGCATAAATTTGAGGATAAAAGTAATATGTTCTTAATTCTCTTTGTATAAATATCATTAGATGGAATAATTTAATTAAATTTTGATGAAGTCAATTTTTAAAATTCATGCACTTTTTTCAAAAAACTCTGATACCCATTATTCTTTATATTTGATCTTTAGTAAAATTACCAAGTTTCGTGTTAATTGAAATGCGCGTTAAAATTAATCCATAAAAAAACTTCGACACCCTCCCAATCCCTTTTTAGGGGGTAGTTCAGGAAAACTAAAAATGACAAACTTTATTATTTATTTAGAGAAGTATTCGTACAAAGTTTTTATTCTAGTAACTCGAAGAATATGAATTTTCATACAAACTTTCGTCCCCTTTTTTACCCTCTTAGGGGTAGATTTTCGAAAAACCCTGATACACGTTTTTCTTTATTTTTGATCTTATGTTAAAATACAAAGTTTCGTATTTATAGAAATACGCGTTAAAATTAATCCATATAAAAACTACGAAACTCTCGCAAGCCCCTTTAGTGATTAGTTTAGGAAAACTAAAAACTTATTAATTTATTTAGATAAAATTATTTATATTTCGTGCCAAGTTTCAAGTTCATTTACTCAATGAATAAGATTTTTCATACAAACTTTCATCCTTTGTTTTAACCCATTCGGGGGTGAATTTTGAAAAACCTTTCTTAGTGCCTTCGACCTCATAAGGAACATACATGCCAGGAGTCTCTATACTTAGCGGTTTGCGCTGTGCATTTATCAGTGAGTTGAGTCAGTCAATCAGTCAGTTTGTTCTTTAATACATATATTTAGATAAATGGATAAATCATCCCTTACGCCATCGCAGCATTTTACGTCTAAAAATATAACGCACAGCTGACTAAAGTCCCTCTTTTACAAACATCAATCATATTCAAGGTTGCCATAAATATTTTTACACCTAAACATACACCTGCATAATATAATTTGGCTTGTGTTGTGCGCCAGAGTTTGTTACTGAATACGCGCTTCTTTTGTAGTAACATTTTATACAGCTGAGCTACTGATGAAACTATGAACGGTAAAAATTACGACTTTATCTACAAAAGACGCGAAACGTTTAGTGAATCTATTTTAGAAAAACCGTGTGTTATTTATAGCACAGATTATACATGGCGCTTCAAAACTTTGCCGTATTAAGGGAAAGCATCTTAAATAGAATAAAGAGAATCTTACTAAATGAAGACTTCGTTTTATTTTAAAATCAGTATGGATTACATTCAAATAATTTTAAATAAATTGCGTGTCTGAACCGAGAGTCAAATTCGTTAAATGTGAAAATTAATTATTAAACCTGTAATTTTTACTGTACCGATCTAAATACAACTACATATCCCCCTCTCTCTCTCTTAAATACTTTGTCATGAATCCTAAAAACTTTTTAGAATATATTTATAGAATGTCTACGATCGAAAAAAGTATCTTACTACATTTAAAATGGATTCCATTTATTGGGAAAACTCGAAAAGTCAAAAGTGATACACTACCGATTCCTACTTCACTAAAAAACCCCTACTAAATAATGAATGTAGGGACCGAGAAGCAATTTCCGGTGCCTTTTTATGTTGATTTATAACAGGCAACGACATATTAATGGTTATCCATAACTCGAAATTGTCATGCTGGCCGTGAAATTATCAATCTAAAATTGTAAGGCATAAAGTTCCGAATAGACATAGCTTTGACACTTTTATGATGACCCGAAGTGTAGACTGTACTGTGATCAATTACGGATATTGAATATTCAATTCATATCACTTTACATAGAGCATTTATGACATCGATTGTCTTACAATCACATTGTTTGTCTGCGATGTTAGAGCTGTGTATCTATCTAACCATATATATGTTTGCTCATATTGTTTGCACGTTTTATAGTTCCTGTTACTTGAAAACTTTTGGCTTTATAGCAATCAACAACATGTTAAATTTAATAGTTGCATTGCATAATTAACTGTCAATAGATCTAGGTAAGGTTGAGCATTAAATGTTTGATACGTGTTCGGTTACTTGATTGCTCTAATAATTTGGATAAAAATGTAGTAATTAAATGTTAAAAATGTAAGAAATATTATTATAACTAGAATAAAGTAGTTTTAGATAAGTAATTAACAAATTGAAAAATTTGCGATAATCTTTGTGAGTTTATTATATGTACAAGGGGGAGAAAATTATCACATTCACCAGCTATGGAGACATAGAGTTCAGAATCATGTATGAGCTATTCACCACTGAACTCTATGTCTTGTATTAAAACACAAAAATGTACCGCCCAAGCAATGCTTACTCTGGCAGTTTGAACCCAATCTCGTAAACCTTACTATACTCCACAATTGTTGTAATTTCAATGCAATAATGTTTAAGGTGGAAGTCCGAGGGGGACAGATCCACTTTGCCCTAAACTTATACAGAACTTCAGAGTTGTATAACAACATCAATTGCCAAAACTTCCCAGCCTAAAACTTAACCAAGCAGTTCCAAAAGCTGAACGATTTTTACTATCTTCAAATTAAAACAAGCTGATAGGATAATGCAAAAATCTGAGAATCAATCAGCATCACTACTACAAACAAAATACCTTGATTTCCGATTTCAGGAATCAGGTTACATGACGACAAATAAGTAAACATCGTGAAAGTTATCATTCTCGAAGCCACACGCCGACGACAATGCAGCATAAGGCAGAATATTTAACAATTCGGACACAATAGTGACAAATCGCCAGGTTAACGTCCGCAATAGTTTTAGAAACTGATTTGCGGATTGCTAGGTCTTTATGATTAAAATACCGGAGCAGGATTACATTAGTGACAATACTTCCACCTTAGTGTCGCCGCACACGGGCCACACGCCACATCCACAAACGCCGCCACGAGAAGCTAGAAGCGGCTACTAAAGTGGCTGAAGCGCGCGAAAGCGGCCGACTAAGGTAAGGGAGAGACGGGTGGGGAATCGCGCGAGTGACGTGTGGCGGCGTTTTATATCGGCGCATCAAGTGGCCGGTGCGGGCCACAAGAAGCGAGCAACGACGATTTGTAGCGTGTGGCGGCCACCGGCGTATCGTGTGCGGCGAGTCCATATAAAATGTATGAAAACTACAAGAAATATGCCGGTGGTGGCGTTTTGTGGTTGTTGTCGGTGGCCCGTGTGCGGCGACACTTAGGGTACAATTCCGCAATGGGCTGCAGGCGACAACCGCAGGCGAAACTGCGGCTAGCGCCTGCGGCTGACTCGCCTGTCACCGCGCTCAGAATCAATTTCATAGAGATTCATAGAAACTAGTAGTGTCGCCTGCAGTCTGCAGCTGCAGCCTGTGGTCTGTGGTTCAGTTCGGACTTGTACCTTTATGCTTTTCCCATGCCAAATGCGCTAAAATAAGGGTTCGAAGTTGGAATTTATTTCAATGGTAATGAATTATAGGGCTGCGTGTCTAAAGACGCTAGACGATAGCTCGATTGGCATTTTTACACATATAAAAGAGGTAGTGAGAGATGATAAATTTGTATGTGCAGCTGTAGAAGCGTACATGCGATGGCCCTTATTCAAATTTCGAGCGCTAATTGTAGCGCATTTTAACACCAAAGCTTCGTCGCGCAGATGTGGGAAGCATTACAGAAAACCGTAGTAAAGCACTTTGTTTTGATAGTGTTATTTACTTATGTTTAAATTGTTAAATTAAAATTGCCAGAGCGTCAACGGTTAAAAGCAGAGATATACAGGGCGTTCCACGGCTACATCACACGGAGGGAAAGTATATTATATATTGAAGATAGGATATTTTACTGAAACAAGACATCATTTTATTTTTAATAATAACTAGAACTGCATTCACCGTTTTTTTTAAATCGCCTGTTACAACTGGGAATCAAACTCGTGAAATTTCGAAATATAAACATAACATATTTTATGATAACCATCGAAAGGATTAATCGTGAGGATTATTTTTTGCTAAATAACATACTCGTAGCATTTTAAATGAAAGAAAATTAATTAAATTTAACATTTTATTTCAAATTATTTAACACAAACTAATATAAAATCGGATACGCCTCGAAGTAAGTTAAATTGTTGAGTTCACCATTGTAGACGTTTATCATCCGCTGCTGTGGTTTCTGTAAGCGCATACCAAAACGTCCTAACTTTCTTTAAGTATCTACTAACCTTTTAAACACATATCGAGAAGGGTCTCTACCAGGTACCACCGCAAAGCTAATATGTCTTTGTGGTTCATAAAGTAAGCTTCCATTAAATCCATTTTATTTTGATATTGCGTATCAAAAGAAATCAAAAGATTTGGTAAGTAAATAAACAAAAAAAATGCAAATAAATGAAAATGAAACTCACAAAAAACAAAAGAACAGGCGCTTGAAAATTTATGTGTTCAATTTTGGAATTATTATATTTATAAATTTCAGTCAATCGCATTGTAACTGTGAGTTCAACAAGAAAGCATACGTACTACAGTTTATATATCACTTTATTATTTTTATCACGTAATAAGACATTCCTTTAATTTAAAGGCTATGTTATTTAGCAAAACAATAATCCTTATGATTAACCCTTTCGATGGCTATCATAAAATATGTTGTGTTTTTTTCGAAATCTCACGAGTTTGATTCCCAGTTATAGCAGGCGATTTAAAAAAAAAGCTGTGAATGCAGTTCGCGGTATAATTAATTTCAGTTAATGCTGCAACTGTGCTTCTTGCACTACGAGTTCTGTTGTCGTTGCTACAACGATTTTTTTTTATATTATTATGTTAAATCGCACTTAAATCCGATATCCCAAAATGTTTCCCGTCAATCCATCAACTTGGTTTGAACTTTGTCCATCGGTATTGGACGTCTTTTGTGAACATTTTAGATTGCTTGTTTGTATATTTCCTCTTTTATTATAACATGGAAAATAATCCCAAATAACTATAGCTTTTTCCTTTCTTCTAAATAGGTCACATAAGCACCGCAGTATTTCGTTGAGTGCGCAATAAAAGATTAACCGAATCAACATAAAGTTTCAGCTCAGCCGTCTGTAGCTATGTTCACATTGTTAATCTGGATTTGATGAAATTTTCCTGCGTCACTAAGCCAGATCTCATGATGTCCATTCGGGCGGAGATAAAAGCTATTTACTTAGGCTCTGACATCTTGAAGTCTGAGTCACATTTTAAACATTTTGTTATAATTTTACTGCGATACAAATCATGTACTACCTACGATTGAGATTACTGAACTTGGAAATCAAGGTGATTTGTTTGTTGTTGATGTTGTTGTTTTGCTGGTTTATTCCCATATGTTCGAAATATCCCAGCTCTTGCTTTTATGTGAAGATAGTAAAAATCTTCTAGCTTTTGTTACTTATTGGACAACTTTTGACAATTGATTTTGGATAACTGTTGACACCCAACAATGCCAATCTCGTTTAAAAGTGTGCTAGAGTCACCGTCGCTCGTTAGAAGCTTTCGAAATAAGTTACAAACATTAAGATGCTTACAATATATTTGGATTCAATGGATAAAAAAAAACAAAAGCCATTAAATAAAAATACCAACCAACTCCATGCATGCGTGTTTAAATGAGCGCGCTACCTTTTGAATGCTGAACAAAATTATTATAATCCGGGCCTTTTAAAACAAAAGAGCAAACGACAGCTCTTTATATAACACAAGCATAAAGGGACTAATTAAAATTTATCTTTTGTCAAGTATTAATCATATATATATCTGCTAATGAAATATCAGCTTTGTTAAACTCATTAAAATTATTAACAAATTTTGCTTTAACTCAGTTTAATAGAAGATACATATTTTATATGTAGCTTTTCGAGATGGCGAATATACTTGTATTTAATAGTAACGTTTATTTAAATTTTACATGAATGTTTTATTTGTGCTTGGTTATTATGACAATGAAATGCATTCATACAGGTGCACATAAATGAGTCATCTCAATACGACTCAGTCACAAACAAAATAATATTATTTTCACATTTATAATAATTAGTAATGGTATTTTTGCATTTATTTACATGGGAAATGTATTGGCGTATCAAAATAAATTAAACTTAAAAATCTACCCCCTGTTATAGAATCTTGTAATGTGGCTTGTAAAAAATAAGAATTGAGACGATATTTTATGGTTATCAGTTTTATTATAATTAATTGACACGTGGACAATGTACTAAGAAAAAAGTTGTATAGGTTTGCCAAGCTAAGAAAATAGTTTCTGAAACGTGTCCTGTCCTTTTATATACTTTTGTTTTAACAGCTGGTAAGTTATTTGTTTCCTTTAACTTCATCACGAAAACACTTAACTAGTGAATTTTCCGAGTGTGTGGGTGTGTATGTGTTGGGGAGAGTGCGAAAGGTCACTCTTTCATTGAAAAACCGTGTAATATTGCAAATTACTGGTCATACAAATAATAATACTGTTTTGCACTCCAACAAAACACTAATTATGTGTTTGAGAAAACACCTGTTTGAAGAAGCGCGGCAATTTTCCGGATCAAACAAATATATAAAGGGACTTACTTACCTGTATGTCTTCAATATAATTAAACAAATAATTCTTTCACCCATCAACAAGGCTGAATGGTACAATGTCCTTGGTCCATGAAGCATCTCGATGGCAGTTGTCACTGTTGATTCATAGTCATCAGAAATCACCTGCAAGAAACTTGCTCAGGCTGGTATGCTCACACACATAATAACTGTTTGTTGTAGTGCAAACAGTATTATTATGTGTTTCCAAAACACAAAGCCTGTTTGAAGACGAATGCAATGTCAATAATGGTCAGTGCATTAGCCCGGATAGCGAAAGGTGCGGTTCGAGTCCCGTCTGCTGGCTGGTCCGCGTGGATTTTATTTTTCTAGTAAACTTTTCTTTAGATTTAAAAAATTAGCAGTTTTAAGCATTAAAAAATTAAAACAACTATAATGTTGTTAATGTAATTAATCAAAACGTAATTCTACTAAACTAATACTATTAGCATTTTATTGTGCTGAAGGCAGTCTTTTTTTTGAAATTATCTATGTTAATCTCAGGTCTGCATTTTATTAACCAAAAGTTTTTAGTAACCTTATTATTTGCGCTCAACCGTTAATGAGGCCAGCCAACAGACTAAATATATTGCAAAGCCTCTCTACTGAGCAGACAATATGAGCTTCCCTGAAGATTCTTAGATTTATCACTTCTTAACAAATTAAAAATATATCATTACAAGTTCTTTTTGTACTACTAACCTGTAACGGTCAGATCCGCAAATAATTTTGCTAATATTAAGAAATCCTAATAATTATTGAAATAACATACTTAATTATTTACTATAAGGGCAACACAACCTACAGTTACAAAGTAATGACTCAAATACCATTTCAAGATTTGGACTTGCAAATATCTTTCCGAGATTGCTTATTGTAATTAAGCAGTATTGTGCAAATCTCATATTGGTCTTCATCAAGAACAAAGGTTAGTTAAATCTGTGACCCTGAGTCAGGTTTGTAAAAACTAGTCATAAAAACGTTAAGTTGGTATAAATGTCAGGTATCCGACAACAGTCTTGACTAAATCTGGTAATTTTTTAAAATTATATTTAACTATCTTTCATAACATTAGTGCCGACAAAGTTGATATATACTTCAACAGCATTTTACCAACTTATAGAAAGTAGGAAAACAAAAACTCCTTTACCTTCTGAAGATGAAGCAGACGTTACATCTATTGCGCCCTTACGAGATACTCGCTTTTCATCCGAAGCAGTGGTATCCGTACTTCTTGGCGCTGTGTGCGATCTACCACTTTGCTTTGATTCCGCTCAAACTAATCTCCTTGATTGCGCATAATACCAATTATGAATATTTGTATCATAAAACTTACCAACTTGGTACTCGAAACATTTTGATACCACAGTGACAATTGTTGAAAACTTTCACGAACACGGAAAACTCATTTATTTAAATATAAATATATTTTCGTCCCTGAAAAATTTGCATGTTAAACCGGGAAAATTTGCAAACGCTATTGATTTGATAGTGGCAGCTGTCACCGAGATGCTTCATGGACTAAGGATTGGTGGATGGGTGAAAGAATTATTTGTTTAATTATACTGAAGACACACTGGTAAGTCCCTTTATGTATTTCTATGTTCCGGAAAATTGGCGCGCTTCGTCAAACAGGCTGTGTATTTTAAAAACACTTATAATAGTAGATTAAAAACAGATGTCAGTGCATATCTTTTGATAATATAACAATACAAATAATTTAAAATTAACAAGTACAGTTGTGTACAAGAGAACTACGTATGCGATCTTGTTAATCGATTTAAAGGTTAAATTTGGAAGAAAGGTATGAAACCTAGCGTTTTAAAGCTTGATTCATATCGGCAGTATTTTATTATATTTGTAGCTACACCGCAATCGACGAATTTGCCATAGCTGCTAGATAAAAGTGCCCTATGTTTTTAATTTTTTTATCCAAGCAATAAACTCTTTGTGTGCCCCGTCCAAATTGGTTTACCCGTTTTTGTGTGATTAAGTAAAAAACAAAAAATCTTTCACATCCTACATAATATATTGTAGACATTAATAGACTAAAAGAAGTTATAATTAGTAGAAACGTGCATTTCATGTTTTTCCACATGCAAGGGCAAAGAAGAACAACGTACTTACACGGATTTAATTAAACTTTGTGAAGAATGTTACTGCGAAGTGCCAGTACCTGTCCGTAAGTGGGTCGTCATATAGCTCTTTCTATATGAACCCTTGGACCCAACCAATCTTGTTATAGCATCAAAGAATCAATTCCGCAAAAAGACGATATGTCAGGCGTCGGTAACACCTAATAAAAAATGGAACACTTCATTTTTCTTCGTTTGTTCGTGAGAAACGGCTTATTAGGGATATTATTTTTCTTTCAATTTTCCGTTATCGGTCTTAATGGACCTTTCATTTGTTCGTTATTTACTTTTCAATTAGTCTTTTACGGTTCCCTGATATGATGTTGTTTAAAAAGACTTTTTAACAAAATAAGTTTACTGCTTGGTTTGGCATGGCACCGACTCCAAATGAATTTGATTTTAAATATATTTTAAATATAAGTAAAGAATATATATTATTTTGAAGTGAAAACTTCTTAAGCGGCGTTGTACACTATTTTGTATGGGTAAAAAATGTTAAACTCGCGTCAGGTTAAACACGTGGGCTGATCGCATCATGACACAAAATAAAATTGGAAAGGTGGTTGACTTTCAATGTATTGGACGAAACATAGTAATATTTTATTTTATCGTATTATAATAATAAGTAAATACTAACCATTCCAAAATATCAAAAATGTACAACGTTAATATTTAAGTTTTTACTTCTGCCGGCACTCCCGGAGTGCAACCCGTAGTTTTTTTTTACATTTTAGTGATCTTTTATAAATAAGTCGGTTTTTTAAGTTTTTTAAAAAAGGTTTTGAAGTGAATCTTTTTTTGGACAGGGTGTAAATGGAAAATATGAATCGGTTCAGCAGTGATATTCATTAAAATTTTCACATAATTCCGTTAATTACTTAACAAAGCTACTTTAACAGTCGGGACCCATTAGATATTCAAGAATGGATCCACGTCTGATCCGCGCGGTTCCGATATAAACATACAACTCTTGCCACAAAAAAACCCGCCTGCTTAAATATTACTTTAAATAAAAAATGAAAAGAAAAACACAAGTCCTATAGTCTATAATTATGTTAAATAAGGAACAAAGGTACTTTAAAAGTCTGGGCCCATTATTGAAAAATTTTATCCATTCTTGAATATCTAATGGGTCCCGACTGTTAAAGTAGCTTTGTGAATTATTTAACAGAATTGTAGACTACCTACAGGACTTGTTGGAGTTTACTCCTTAAGAATCGATTTGCATATATAAGGGGCCCGGTATGAGAAAAATGTGAGGAGTAAAATCTATCGATGAATGACATTAATGACCTCGTTACGTTTTTGTGCGCAACCTCATCTGCGCACCTTTCACTTTTAGCCATGGCAACGGATAAAAAACATTAAGTTGTCACAAATGTCAATAAATAAATAAACTAAAAATAGATAAAATCGGAGCAAAATTAATGAAAACAAATAAATAACAGAATATAGAGAAATGCCGGTAAGTGTCCAGCACTCTGGAATAGTGATTTTCAGTACAGATGGAATTATAATACATATTTACAAAATGATGACTAGTGTGTGATATTTTTGTAATTGTGTGTTTCCAGAAATACATAATAAAATATATGATGAATATCGCTGATGTTAGATGATAAAATGTGTGACATGGAACCTATGATAGTCGAAACCATGGGACGATTCCTGAGATATCTCTACTTGTAACCGACTTCTTCGGACTTGATTTTGTTTTGTGTCTGTTCAAAGACAATCGTTTTTAGAGTGTAAACTCCGGTTGTGCGTCGGAGGTGACACACACAATTTTTTTTTCTTTTCAGTTTTATTTGAAGTAATATTTAAACAGGCGAGTTTTTTGATTTTTTAAATTTATCCATTTTTGCTACGCATATTAGGTAGATTAAAAGTATTGAAAACATAATTCACATAAAACATTACAGACATATTGGATTGAAATGTCGCGTGACGTTACGTTTTCGTTATATTGTTACTAAAAGATTTATCTTTTATTTAGCTTTAGCCACGAATGTCTCACAAGCTTTAGAGCGTTTTATCTTTGTAATTTTTTGGTTGATTGATAAAGGGATAAGTAGAATTTCATTTACTATCGAAGGGATAAAAACGAGGTGTCTTTATCCCGTCGAAAGGTTAATAAATTCAAAAGTTTAGTGTCAAAATTCTCACTAGAGTCTGAAAGTTGTAATAATTAGTTCCAAAAAATGTTCTTAATTTTCGTATTTTTTTACTATGAAATATAATGTTGTAAAATATCATAACATAATACATGTTATGATATTTTAAGTCTAATTATATTAGGAATATATATTTATTCGTTTATTTGTAGCTCACAATACTGCATATTTGAAGTTCTGCCACTCCGAAAATATTAATTTCTTGTTTGAAATTACATTGATCAAAATATAAAAGATACTAATCCCTCTGAAAAATTTATCACTTTAAGCTGATGTATTGTTTATTTGTGTGAACAATATAAGTATATTTGTTAATTTAGCGCAATTTTTCCCATTAATGTAGATATTCAGTATCTTTTTACGATTCTGAAAATTACGGGAATCACAGCGAAAAGCGACAAGCGAGGGAAAAATATGTTTCCATCGAACTTTTCGAAAATGGCATTATCTCACCGCACACAAGCGTCCTTTTTTCTACAATCCCAGGGATCTTTAAAAGAGTAGCAAAGAAAAATCTTGCTGACAGGACAAACTGACGGCAGCTAATATGTCACGTTTATCTACTGTCATCAGTTAGAGTGTAGCAATTTGCTTAGAATTCTTGGAATAGAACCAAAAATATATTAGACTAGTGGGCCCGCCCTCGCTTCGCTTCGGTGTAGACGATAGTTTTTGTTCTAAGGCTTGAATTATATATAAGATTATATAAACCTACCGTGAAAAAAAATCTAACTCATAATGAACATTTTGTATTAGCACTAGTACCGAATACACCATTGCTTTGCTGTTGAAAAAAGTTTGTCCCCGTTATAATTAGTATATGTCCTTATTAATAAATGCATCTCGCGCCACAGTATTTTGTACACATTATCTTAGTCTTGAATATATAGCCTATTATTTTTTTTATTTTGACGACCTCCGTGGCCAAGTGGTTTGTACGCCGGGTTTCATGGTGTCGCCGACTCGAGAGGTCCCAGGTTCAAATCCCGGTGGGGGCAGATGTTTTTGTGATGAATACGAGCATTTGTACTCCAGTCATGGCTGTTTAATATGTATTTCTATATAAATATACTAATATATGTACAGTATATGTATTATATCCGTTACCCTAGTATCCCATAACACAAGCTTTATAGTGCTTACTTTGGAGCTACGCTAATTGGTGTGTGTGTTGGAAATATTTATTATTTATTTATGTATTAATGCCCCCATAGGCCTTCCCTGTGGATGGAATAGGAAGATTGGGCTATATGAACCACCACGCGGGCCCAGTACGGATTGGTGGGTACTAACGACTGCAGATGCAGCCGGAACTAACGGCTCATCGTGCCTTCCGCAGCCGGGAGGAGCTTGAGATAATAAGTTTTGGCCACCCATCCAATGATCGACCATTGCAAAAGTTGCTTAACTTTCAACACAAATATATTATGATTATGAGTATAGATGTTAGGAAACAGAAATTAAAATAAATCCTAAATTATATCTTTTTGTAAGTTGCTTAAAAGCTCCCCTTTGTAAAACATCGTAACCTGAAATGTATCCGAAACATCAAGAATAATAAAAAAAGACATTGGATTTGATTTATTTTTAGACGACCTACGTGTCTAAATGGTATGCACACCGGGTTTCATGGTGTCGCCTACTCAGAGGTCCGCGTTCGAATTCTGGTAGGGGCAAATGTTTATATGATGAATACGAGCATTTGTACTCTAGCAATGGATTTTTATATGTAAATCTATAGAGATATACTTATATACGCATGTATCAGTATATGCATTCTATCCGTTACCCTAGTATCCATAACTCAAACCTTACAGCTAGGCTAATTGGTGCGAGTGTTGGAAACAGTGTTTTTATTTTATTTATTAATTTAATATAACACTTTTCGTTCAAATATAGGTATAAATTTATAAAGACTGGAAGCGTCCCAGCATTATTTAATATGCAAATTCAAGGTACACGTGGGTCTATACAGTAAAAGCGAAACATGCTAGTTCAGATACGCGCCATACCTGAAAAATAATTTGCATTCTTCTACGAGATATTACATTATTAGATAGGACAAGTGACCCGCTCTTGCTTCGCTTTATTGAACAGCATATTGCTTGTTCTAGAACATATTAAATTATTACATCTTAACCTTACGTAAACGATTATTCATATAAGTGATGGTGAAAACCACATGAAAATCTCTTCTCTCTACCGAAATTTTTTAGTATTAATTATCTCAAATAACGTAAAATTTGAGAAAATAAGACGATTTAAGTGATTTTGCACTTAAAAACTTATACACTTGTCATTCACCTTAGCTATACTTGAAAATAGCTTTAGGTATCCTAGTGAAAACATGTTGATAACTTTCCTTTTCATTTAAATAAATAAAAAACAGTGAAATACGTTTCAAAGGTTTTAACGTGAAAAATCTTCTTTTTTCGCATATTTCACATTAACTATACTTGAAAATAGCATTAGATGGGCTTGTGAAAACAACTTGATTACTTTCCTCTCCCAATAAATAAATAATAAAAACCAAAAATATTGCCAGAAATACTGTCTTTTTGTGACAGTTCCACTGCTGGATGTGTCTGCTACAATATCTACTAGTTTCAGCTTCATAAATAACATCTGTTTGTATGATACAGAAACACGCGGCAAACAAATCATCCTTGTCTTATTTATATATGTAAGAAAAAAAAGTAGCAATTAAATACTTAAATGAAAATTAAGGAAAAAAAATAAATCCTTTTCTAGGCTAAGTATACGCCGTTTTAGTAATGAATCAACACAATTCACACGTCCATAACTAGCTATAGATTTATTAACAAATTGAGCAAACATCTCCCTCAATGCCGGGGTCAGTCGATAACGACACTGATTTCGTTCAAGATCACTAGGAAGACATATATCTCGAACTTCACACTTGTAGCTGTGGTTCTTATGCCTATTTCCATACAGTTTTCATTGCTATGGCACTGAACATTTAAAAGTTTCGGATCAGCTCTCATCATTGGTCAGTGCAAAAGTCTGCATACTTCAGGTCAATGCTAGATATCATAAACATGAACTGTGTTATAGCTGTAAAACAATTTTCCTTTTAGGTTTCATTAACTTTATTTGAATATATTCGTCTTATAATTTATGTTATTATTACGATGGGAACTAACATTTGGAATAATGTTTTGTTTCAAAAATATTTGTTCATCAAAGAACTAAAAGTAATAAGTTTATTCTTCTTACCATAACCCTTATGAATATTAACCAGAATGATCAAAGAATTAGGTAAAAAGTGACTATAATAGTCACTATAGTCAGACTATTAGTTGTAAATCACTTAACTTAGCTAAAACCAGAACCATTTAAGTATTGTACCTATAGTATATCACAGTTTGTGTTTTTTTTATTAATAAATTGATTATTTGTTTTGACAATTAACAGAAAAGGTTGCCGTCCACAATTCACAATATGAAGAGAAAATTTTCGTCGTTAACTATTTAAAAACTTCTGCTTCACTTACACTAGATGAATCAAGAGTTGGTTGAAAAATAAATAACTTGTCTTCTCAATATCAACTAAATGAACAAAATGTAATTCAATATTTTAGATAAAAGATTACTTACCGTAAAAAGTGCTGTCAAACGTATAAAAGAAGAAATAAAAAATCAACATCAGAACTATTCAAAACCTCACAGAAACTTCGCACTGACACTGATTTGATCGGTCAAAAATCATAAGTAAAAAAAAACAGTTCTCAATTTAAAATGTACGATTTTTAAATTCACAAACTGTCACGATCGTCGCACAATTTCAAACCACTTGTCGCGAAAATTCGAGTGAAGAATGATCGAGCTACAAGCACGCCCGCGTCTTGTCAGCGGCTCGGTTGCACTGGCAGTTTCACCGCGTATTGAGACTGGACTCGACACTCCCGCTCGCCAGAACATCCCTCACCCTAATTATTCTATTTGTTTTTTACATAATTTCACCCTATACTATACCACCGAATTTAGTAAAATTTGGTCAGAGATCTATTGTACATTTTCTTCTCATGGAATAACAGATGAGGTAGACTTAATAAATGTTGTTTTCTCACGCTATGTCTTGGCCATTGTTTCGAACATAGTTTGTGGGTAATTTTCA
This sequence comes from Chilo suppressalis, assembly GCA_902850365.2. Taxonomy (NCBI): domain Eukaryota; kingdom Metazoa; phylum Arthropoda; class Insecta; order Lepidoptera; family Crambidae; genus Chilo; species Chilo suppressalis. The sequence continues at coordinate 8,865,534 of OU963912.1, read as the reverse complement.
CAAATTATACTCTTTGCGTTTATTAGAATGAGTTATTATTATTTTTTTCTCTGTAATTGTAAATTGTCATTTGATTTTTAAAGTTTATCAGCACGCTGGATTGCTTAAAAACATTGGCTATTCGTGTTTTTTTGAGGAATGAAGTATTATATTATAACTAGCGGCCCGCCCTCGCTTCGCTTCGCATTAGAGCTGAAGGGTAGACTACAGTTTTTGTTCTCATGCTTGTATTAAACACAATGACATTCATCTATGATTCTTCTTATACCTGCATGCAAAGTGTCAGCCCGGTCGGTTTAAAATTGACAAAGTTTCATACAAACTTTCATTCCCTATTTTATCCCCTTGGGGGTAGAATTGATCAAAATCCTTTCTTAGCGGATGCCTACGGCATAACATCTACCTGCATGCCAAATTTCAGCCCGATCCGTCCAGTGGTTTGGGCTATGCGTTGAAAGATGTATGTCAGTCAGTCAGTCACATTTGAGTTTTATATATATTATATATATATAAATAATACATTTTACTAATAAGCTGTAATATAAGTTGTAGTTTTGCCGCTGTTATTATGATTTAAATTTATGTAAGTAATGAACGTTTACATTTCATTATCATAATCCTCGAAAACATTATTTCAAGAAATGAAGAAAACAATGGTTTAAATACAAGAGTCGCACGTTTTGCTATTTGATTTTTGTTGCCTACTGTATACTCTTTCAGGCCACATAATTATTAAAAGGAGCCAATTCCACATCACTTTCTACAATGTGACTCTGTGCTTTTGAAGCATTTTAGTGATTTATTAGTTCAAAATTCAAAAATTCAAAATTCAATATCGTTTATTCAGTCTAGGCTGTTACAAGCACTTGTGAATGTCGAAAAGCTACGCCATCGGTTCGCAAATCTACGGCGGGAGACCTTGTACTGAGAAGAACCGGCAAGAAACTCAGCAAGGGCTGTTTTTTTCTCCCTGTATTATATTCAGAGTCGTCAAATTGAAAAATGACTTCAATATGAGGTAACTCATAGTCACTTTTCATTACAAACAAAAAAAAATGCAAATAATATAAAAATTATGACTATAAAATAAAAAATAAAAATATGTAAAAAAAAATGGTTTAACAAAGTTTAGGAATGACGTATCCAACCGTTTAGGCAAAAAATAATAATAATAATAATGAACGATTCAAGTTTAGAACAACGATTAATAGTACCCAGTGAATTAAGAGCAGACTCATCTCCGCTGGCAGCACCCGTTCACGAGCATGACGCATGAACCAGCCATCGCTTCGCTCAACCATTTTTTAGGGAACGCAACGACCCGCCTCACACGACACCACCGAAGAGATTTTTAAGAGAGCATGACTACTCATAACCACACATGGATACTATGTTACAAAATAGAAAAAAAATATATATATATAATGTACCAGTGTACATTATTATAACAAACTATAAACACAACGTCAGGACACATGCATGTGATTACCTAAACACTGTTGTCGACTCTGGCAATACTCTTCCAACCCAAAACCAAATCCAACATCAGTCCCCCCTTTTCAGTCTGTATAGAGAATGACAAGGATACACCGCTGCAAAACCAAGTTCAGGTCTAGAAAAACATACCAGAATCCACACCGCCATTAAATCTTTATCAGAGCAATAATATATGTTCACTTACATTTTGATTGCTGTGTCATACAGTATAAATACAAGTTGTGTAATGTAAAATACAATCTAAATTTAATAATAATTATCACGCAGTTCTTCGCCGTTTAAGTCTTATGTCGATATATTTATAGATAAATAAGACATCAATTTTCATGATTTCAAAAAGCCTACTGTGTGAAATAATATGGAGACGGCGATGAGAGTGGATCTACAAGTATGTTCTCATACAGACTTACTTTCCTTAACGAATATCGAATTAGGATTTCGTAGAGAGGTAGAGCACACAATATGACGTAAGCTTATCATATAATCTTATAGATTTTTTACGCGCTATTATTATAATCTTAAAAAATATATAATGAAGGTTGAAACAGGTTTTTCCTGTTAGGTTTTTTATATTGATGACAGAAGCATATCAACTGAAGATGGATGTCGGTTTTAGCCGGTGTCAAAGGATGTGAGGCACAAGTCAAATCAGTTAACAAGCAGACGATAGAACAAATTAAGAATGCTATAATTATCCTACCGGTTGTACGTGACGGGCTAGCTGAGTCACTAATGTTTTTTGGCAACGTCTTAGACAGAATTAAAGCCAAAAAAGTATCATTTGTAAAAATTGACGTATTCACAACAATCATTTTGCCTCAAACTCAACATAGTTCGTATAATATTGGGTGCTAGATAAGGTATAAAAATATTTAAATACATATTTAAACATCAATAACTGGTAGGAAAATGCACGTGTTCATCAGACAAATATTTCCCTCCTCCAAGATTCGAAACTAGGGTCGCTCTAGATTCGCAGTTACCGCTAGGTCAAGCGCGTCGTTGCAATTTTGGAAGCTGTAATTAATAATTATGAATGTTTGTTTGTGTGTTAGATGCGTGATGGAGTCACGCAAAAACTACTAAACGGAACGGTTTGTATTACATTTTAGTTCGTATATAGTTTATGACCTGGATTGAGACATAGGATATCTTTATCCCGATAAAATGTTAGAAAGTGGGAATGTGGGATTCGCAGAAAACCAAAGTTAGCGGACTGAAGTGGCAGGTGACCGCTAGTTTACAAAAAATACAAAAATGTACATATTAATTATTTATTTCTGTTCAGGAGGATCTCGATGGCGCTAGTGGTTAGCCCGTTTGGCTGCGATCGTTGAAGTTAAGCACCTTTCGCAGCGGTCGGTCATTGGATGGGTGACCAAAATTTTACTATATCTAGCTCTTTCGTGCTTCGGATAGCACGTTAAGCCGTTGGTCCCGGCTGCATCTGCAGTCTTAGCACCCATCAATCCGCACTGGAGCCGCGTGGTGGGTCATGACCCAATTTCCCTATTCCATCCTAAGGAAGGCCTGTACCCCTGTAGTGGGGACATTAATAGGTTGCTGATGATGAAGATGATTTCTTGGCATCACACAATCAGCCTATTGATATATACAATCAGCCAATAATATCTTGTAACATTTATATAGGCAAAAATAAAAAAAGCTAGAAATATATTATGCCGTGGATATTCATACCTATACTTGTTATTACAGTAAAATTTTTATTACATCGCTACAAATATTTTCGTTCATCTTTATGTCGCATTACATTTTTAATTGTAATTATAAATAAACAGACCATACCAACAATCATCGGTGGCAGGTCAATAGTAGAAATCTCGCTTGCTACGCGGGCAGTCCGGGTTCGATTCCCAGCTGAGATAGGATTGTTTTTAGGGCTCCGCACCAAAAGAGTATAACGGGACCCTATTATTAAGACTTCGCTATCCGTCTGTCTATCTGTCTGTCTATCACCAGGCTGTAATCTCATGAACAGTAAGATCATGTATTTCTGTTGCCGCTATAACAACAACTACTAAAAACAGAATAAAATACATATTTAAGTGAGAAAAGAATCGCGTTTTTTGTATGGCCAATGTGATTTTCTTGCCTTTTTATTGCTTGTTAATAATAACGACAACAGGCGGACGCTTGAAATATTCACAGAATATTTAGTTGTATAAATCATTTAAATAAAATAAATATTTAAGGGAGGCTCCCATACAGAAACCTTTTTTTTGCCATTTTTTCTCGATGTGATAACATAGTATCTAATATTATAGATAATATTATATTATATTATACGGAAGCCTTAGTGCGCGAGTCCGACTCTCACTTGGCCGTTTTTTTTTATTAATGATTTTAAAAGTTTCATTTATTCAAACATTTGTTTTTCTTTCTTATCTCATTGATCGTTATATCTTTCGTTTTCAGTCTCCACACCACCACTCACTAGGAATCGTGCAAGGTCCTTTACGAAGCCTATTCTAAAAAGAGATTGGTTTCGGCATAATGCCGCTGCGAATGTGATTTAGGACCATTCTGTTTAACACCTGTCATATAAACAAGCTCTTCAGCTCAAACGATGTCGGAAATGTTCGTACTCTGACACGCTTGGGATAACAAAGCTTTATGCTCTGACGTTTGCTTAAAGGACTAAGGTTGCTTTTCCACCAGAGATGTGCTATGCTACGTTGCTGTGGGATGTGTTTGATATCCGCCAATCAAATTCATTGGCTAAGCAATGTTTTTTATATGGAAGGATACGTGCTATGCATGCGTGCTATGGATGCGTACTCTGGATGCGGGCTATAATGGCCGCGAGTGGTGTAGCTATATCAAGAGAAGAGTACCCGCGTTTGTCACTGAAAGTAGACATGCTATCGTGGAAGCACCAAGGTTTTTTATCTCGCAATGTGCTAAGAAGAACTCATGGCGGAAGATGAATCGTTGTTCCTCTGTTCTCCAACGAAGAAATCATAAATACATCGCATAGCTCGAGCTGCGCATCTTCCTCGCGCAGCTACATAGCTTAGCATCAGTGGAAACGGTCATGTAGTTTCGTAGATTAGCTAATACATCCTTGCAGCATAGCTGTATAGCACATGTCTGGTGGAATAGCAGCCTTAGACAGTTGTCCCACCGCTCAGTCAGCCCAGTGAAAAAACAACAGACTATCGGCTATATTTTCGCACGAGAAACGTACAATGGATATGCCTAAATTCCAGATAAACAAAAGACAATGCATACTATATAGTCTAGTCAACAAGTGCCTTTTTGGTCAACTTTTTTCAGCAGTCTCCGAAAATTATGATCGAGGTGTCATTCGATTCGGAATGGCATCTAAAAAAAACAGGAGGTTTCGTTTTTTGCAAATATCTCGAAAACTAATAAAGATATTTCAAATTAAAAAAAAAGTTTCAAAAAAAGGAGAAAATTTTCTAAAAAAATCTCCGACTCCCGGAACTGTAGGACCAATATTTATAATTTTCCCAGAGGGATGAAAATACGGCCGAAAACGGGTCCTCTGGCTTGCGTAAGCCACGCCTACTTTGAGCACTTTATTAATAAAAATTATTTTAACATGTTAAATATAACATTTAAGAGATAAAAAATCAGGGGCTTACTGGATAGATGAATAAACAATAATCCGCGTGAAAAAAATTTTTATCACAATTTTTCAATTAGTTATGCAATAGTTAATTAAAATTTTTTTTCCGCTTGAACATGAACGTTGCAAGTGTTATTATTGTTAAACTATAAATTTGAGATTTTTTTTCTCTCTTGGAGCAATTCTTGAAAGGCTTTAGAATAGATGCCCGTTGGAAAAATTAAAAAAAATATTTTTTTCAGTTTTTTATTAACAATTATCGTTGTTGCAAAATTAAAAAGTTAAATTACTCATCGAAAAAAAATTTTTTTTTTTAATATTTTTGATGATCCGTTTTTATAAAATAAATCTAGATTTTTACGGGTTAATGCACGAAACTTTACTGACGTTTCGTAGCCTTTACAGGCTTCGTCGTCAGAATAAAACTTTTATTTAATTTGTCGAGCTACCTTCGAAAGACTTTTATTGAGCGTTTGGTTATTTCATTGTTCGATTTTTAATTTTTATTGTCTATGTATGAATTTATTATTTAATTTACTTAATAAAGTATTTTATTTCAAATTCTTTTTTGTAATTTTGAGTTTATTTATTTGACCCTAACTACCGTAAAATACCACCGGTTCCAAAATTGGAAGACCTTTCTGAGAAGAACCGGCGAAACAAAACCAAGAGAGGCTTTCTATCTCCTTCTTATGTTAGATTATGCAAACAAAAAGAACTAATAGTATCTGATGGTCTTGCAGTGTGTGCTCGGGGTTAGGATTTCATCTCCTGTATAATAGGTTCCCAAGCTGGTGGTATATATCAACCATCTTCACTATTGATTTAATGAGTGATGTGCGTGAAAACCTAAGAAACAAATATGATCCGTTTTTATGTTTTTTTTAATTTTTATCTGTTATTGTTTAAAAAATTGTTATAAACAAATGCTGATAATAATTGATTTTTTTTTATGGAATTTCAATCTTTCATACAAATAATGATTTTTAAAAGAAAAATTGTTCCTTAAACAAAAATTTTATTGCTTAAAAACGCATTTGTTAATTATCCATTATGTTTTCTCACTTCTAATTAATATCAAGGAACATTTTTTTTTAAATCATTATATATTTTTCTTTTCGATATAAAAGAAAAAAAAACGTTTTATTTAATTTTTCATTGTTTATGTAATAAACAATTTGTCATAAACAAATAAATTTTTATCTTATATTTTTTTTTCCTATTCTACTTACTGTCACAAAAACAGCCATGATTAGGTTTTTTGTTTAACAACACACAAAAGTCCAGTGGGGTTAGATCTGGGGATCTCGCTGGCTATCTTATTTGTCCATAAGAACCGATCCAGGAAGGAAAGTGTTCATTTAGAAACTCGGCAGTTCTCCTACTGTTATTTGTCACATTGCTGGAAAATGAGATTTCGTCGATTTGCATCAGGAAGATTTATTGATCTCACCTCTTAAAATATTAAGTATTTCTAGATATCTTTCCGTATTTAGATTCCCTTTGTAAAAATGTATTAAGAGAACCCGGTTTTTAACTAAAATGAAAAACACAAAAAAAGAACAGTACCCTTAGCACGAACCAATATCGAATTCATATAGTTTTCGAGTGCGAAATGTCATTGTCAAATGTGTACTGATTTTTAATTCTCGTTACGTACTTTGTGGTGCTGCCGTATAAGTTTCCATACAAAATTTGACATTGACATTTCACACTCGCAAACTATTCGAATTCGATAATGGTTCGTGTTAGGGATACAGACTCTTGAAAATGTATGTGTTCTATTTTCGAATTATTATTTTTACAAATTTCAGCCAATCGCATTGTAACTGAATTCAAAAAGAAATGCATACGTACTACAGTTTGTATATCACTTAATTCTTTTTATCAAGTAAAAAAACATTCCTTTCATTTAAAATGCTATCTTAATTAGTAAAAAATAATCTTTATGATAAACCCTTTCGATGGTTATTACAAAATATGTCGTATTTTTTTTTTCGAAATTTCACGAGTTTGATTCCCAGTTGTAGCAGTCGATTTTTAAAAAATCTGTGAATGCAGTTCTAGTTATTATCAAAAATGAAATGATGTCTTCTTTCAGTAAAATATCCTATCTTTAATATTTAATATACTTTCCCTCCGTGTGAGGGACGCCCTGTATACTTGCTAGCTGGTGCTGTAGGCCAGTTATCAGGTGGCTCAGGCTCGTAAAAATTTTATTCACTTGACTTACATACTGGGGACTGATTCCTAGGAAGGCACGTTGTAAAAAATATTTTAAACGATTTGAAATTAATACTGCCAGACACATTCTGTCAGCAGTTTTTATTGCCAGACACTTTTAATGACCAATGCAAAAAATACAACCTTACTTATTTTCTGCAATAATTCTGATAATGAGATAATAAGAAATTGTTTAATTATTGTATAAGGCTTCCTTTACGTTGTTTATAAGATAACTTTAATGAAGCTTTATTAAAAAGGCACTTAATTACCATGAGCGCTCTCTTTCTCACAGTGGCATTTTAAATAAGAAATAGTTTTGGCCCCTACGCCTGTGGCTCTCCTCCTAGGAGAGAGGGCCGAAGATCGCGGGCGCCGGGACAGGGGACGACGGCTTTTTCGCTGATGACGAGGGGAGAGGGATGGGAAGAACTACGCTCCCCCTCCCGCTCCTCCGGGAACCAGCGACTCGGCGTGAGGGGTGACAAGTCTGCATCGCACAGTTCCTGTGATGCTCTGGGGCACCGCACATCGGAGTGGGTTTCGTTCGCACCGTTAGCGGAAAATCACCAGCGGGTGTGCAGGCATTCGGGAACGGATTACCGCAACATCACCCGCACGTGCGTGCGGGTGAACGATGCTCAAGACTGGTTTTACTGGGCCTAGGACAGGGCGTTAGGTAGGGCACTGCTCACTTACTAGAGATGGGCGTTTTAAGATATTTATGAAATCGATGCGATTTCAGATAAATCGCATCGGATGCGCGCATCGATGCCAAGTGAATTTCAGTATCATTGTTTCACAGAATACGATGCGATATTAATTACGACAGATGCGTGTTTTATGTGGGTGTGTCTCTTAGAATACATGATTTTTTTCTGATTTGAAAATGTAAACGAAACCATTTATTTACTTTTCGTTATGTTAACTGAAAATATTGAATGTTGGCAAAAATATTGAAACATTTTAAACACAATGTAACCATAGCATTTTGTCATTTTTATGACGTTTGTTCACCGCTAGCGACATCTTCACCGGCACAGATAAGTTTGTGGCACTGTTGCTATATTAACGTTGACAAAAACAAGATGGCATCGGCATCCAATAACGGCATCCAGTCGCATCGGATGCGCGCATCCAAACCTGGCATCGTTATCGCGCATCGTTAGTCTAAAAACGTCCACCCCTATCACTTACTTCTTCGAGCCCTATGGCTGGCTTTCGCTCCCCCGTCAAAAAATGGGAAGTTCTGACCTCTAAGATAGATCGCCAGATCAAGCTTACAAAATAGTATTATAGCCCCCTAAATATCATATATAGATTTCAATCAAAGGTCAGACTTTAAGAAGTTTGTGGTTTTTGCTTCCGACATTTAAAGTCTGGACATTATATAGGGATGCGTATTCTGTTTTATGAAGGCAGCGGTTGAAGTAAGTAGTCTGCGCGCTTATTCTTCGTTGTGCAACCCCGCTTGCTCAAGAATTGTGCGCTTTTTGTTTTTCTTCTATGGTTAAAGGGTGGCAAATAAGCATATGACCCGACTGATGGTAAGCGGTCATCATAACCTATAGAATAAATGCTTGCAATACCAAAAATATCACTGCATCGTTGCCTACCCTGACTTAATCGCCTACCCTGTGGAGCCCTGGAACCTTACTTACCGACAGAAATACAACATCACCAAAAATTATTATTATTTTATTGTGATCTTCTGTAAGGTGGAGGGTACTTCACCAGAAAGGCGCTGCAATTCGAGGGGCAAACCCGCTATGCCCTACTTCTCTTAAGTCCGCTTTTTCTGTGGAGTAAATTTAATAATCCTAAATAAAACTTTTATTAAAACTTTAATAAAACTAAATTTTTATCGGTAAGATGTAACTGAATTTATTTATATATTGACGTTTCACATCCTTTTCAGGAATGCGTCGTCGGAATAATGTTTTTTTGTTTACTTTGTTGAAATAAATAAATTCAGTACTAAAATCTAAAATCTAACCCGTAAAAACTAGTTTTATTTAATGAGTAATGTGCGTGAAAATCTAAGAAACAAATATAATCCTAAATGTATGAAAACGCTGTGTTAACCTTTTTATGATTTTGTCACTATTAAACTGTCACTACGTAAATATTATAATGCTTAAAATAAAAACTCTTTTTTGCTTAGTTGTTAATTACATAGTGATATAACAAAAACGCTGAGACAATCTTGTATTTATTAAATATTATTTTACATGTTTTACATGTCTTTGTCAATACCACTCTACCACTAGTCTTTCTTTAGTTATATTTGTAGTATAATAATTAACAAACAAGGATTGCAGTTATTTTTTAAGCATTTGACTGCTAAATGTATACAGTATATCCAAAGAACATTTTACTAGAAAAAAATTCACGCAGTCCAGGCAGCAGACGGGACTCGAACCATTTCTCGAACCCTTCGCTTTCCGGGCGAATGCACTGACCATTATGCTACCGCGGCCCTGATGGCCGTTTCGAATCTTTAGCCTCAAAAAGGCTAGACCTTTTTTAGGCTACAAGGAAACGCCATTTCTTGGCATTTTAGGTAACCCATAATGTCAAATGAATACCTTTACAAGTATTGAACATTGAAAGAACACATAGGGCCGCGGTTTTCGCCCGGATAGCGAAGGATGCTGGTTCGAGTCGCGTCTGCTGGATTTTTTTCTAGTAAAATTTTCTTGGATTTATAGAATCCACTAGCTCTCGCTCTCTCGCGGCTCTCGCGGCTACCCTTCGCTACAACGTGTAAATATTTTACGTGTTTTTTTAACCGACTTCAAAAAAGAAGGAGGTTCTGTGTTCGACTGTATATTTTTTTTAACGTATGTTGACCTATTTCTCCCTCAATTGTGGACCGATTTCCAAAATTCTTTTTTTATTCGAAAGAGTGCACTTCCGAGGTGGTCCCATTAGAACCAAGTCAGAATCTGATGGTGGAATCCGGGGAAATCGAAAAGCAAATTTCAAAGGCACGCACGATGTTTTTTATACATGTTCACCGATTTCTCCGTCAATTGTGTCATTGTTTGCTTGAACGATGTAATTTTCATTGAAATGGATGAAATATTTTTTTTTAAACAAAAAGTAAAACCGACTTAAAAACCTAAAATGGAACTAAAAAGTAAAAAATAATATCTGGTTCATGATTTGGAAGTCGAGCGGTGTCAAGATTCCATTTTCGATTTTAAAGTCGGTTTTATTTTTTGTTTTAAAAGTATACAAATTACACGGGTACTAGTAGAGACAAGAAAAACTCATTTTATTCGGAAATACAGGTAGCTTTCCAATTACAGCATTATAGCGCATTATGCGGCATAATGCTTAACGTTGAGTTTTCCAACTACAGCAACGCTTCCCGCAATTGAGCACTCTCAAAAGTAATGCTTTCGTGTGATGCGTGCAATCGTACCAACTCAGAGACAGAAAATTAACAAGTGTTTTTTAACCATTAACCATTTGAAAACTAATTCACGCTCCAATTAAGCATCAGCATAATTTGGCATTGTGTGCCAATGAGTCGTATTATGCTCTGTAATTGGAAAACCACCACAGTTTTAAAGAAATTAATGTAAAAAATATTTAGTGATTACTTATTTGACAGTTGCTGACACAGTTGACACGTGGGGGCTAAAGAGCGAGATCTTCTTTGTCGGTATCACTGTTGACAGAGTGGTCGTGGTCATCAATTCAGGTGTTGGTGGCAAGCTTCACAACAAGCCGCCACTCATCTCTGATGGCCGCCTTCCTTGTGCATTCGTGTAATGATGAGCCATTTACTGCAGCTTTTATTTGGTCAGTCCACCTCATAGGAGATCTTCCTCTTGACCTGGTACCCTCAAACTTTCCCTGGACCACAAGTCGCTCAATAGCCACCTCCCCTCGGCGGCATCATGACCAAAAAAAGTGAGGATACGAGACTGCACCACAGACGATAAACGCTGCTTGATGCCGAGTTCTCGAAGTATAGACTCGTTGGTACGGAATTCAGTCCACGATACTCCGAGCATTCTCCTCCAGCACCACATATCTAGGGCGTCAATCTTCTTCTTCTCTACTTCGCGCAGGGTTCACGTTTCTGAGGCGTACAGAGCGAGATGTAATCTGCTTAATGAATGAGAGTGAAAGAGACTGCTTTCGTGAAAGTGAGCTTGGGGCGGGGACTACTTGTGCTATTTTAAAATGCAATAATATATTACGTAATTGTTTTGAAGGAAATGAATCAAACGTAGGAGATTAAAAAATATTCATTCAGTGTCCCTGTGTTGTACATATTTATTAAAGTCTCAGCAAGAAATAAAAAAAAACTGTTTGGCAACGAATCTATGGATTTACGCACTGCTTTTCGCCAGTGCTTGCTCCAAAGATTTTTTAAGACTCAATGTCGCCGTGTCATTTAGAGCAGGGCAATTCCTCTAAAACTGACCATAATTTGAAGTCTAAGTGCTTGGCCACGGAGACGGACTAGGAGCGGTTGCGGGTGGCGGCAGCGGTTGGCTTATTAAACAAATGTATGAGAATGTATGAAGTATGCCACGACACGCGTGCGGCGGGCTAGAGCGGCAGCGGTTGGCGGCGGCGGTTCGGGACAGCGGTAGCGGGCGAGACGGGCGGGTGGAAACAAAGCTATGGGCTAGTTTGCGCATGGCCACGGTGCACAGCGGTTTTTCGGGCGGTTGAAAACGGCTAGCGTGGGAGGGATCGAGTCAAACAAAATTTTTTGGACGAATTCAAGAGCGGCAGCATTTTACTATGGACACTGAAGCATTTATCACACAAATATTAAACCGACCGAGTATAAAAATGTAATAAAAAGTCTATGGGGAGAAATCAAACAGCTTTTAAAAGTAGTTTCTGTTATTTTTGTCTAAAGTCTTTTGCTGCACCAGTAATTTTGTTGTATTATATTTTATTTAAGTCATGGTCAACAACAGTCTACTCGTTCAACTTCAATATGTTGAAGTATATAATCAAAAGTTCCAATACTGATTCTAGTGTACTCATAAAATTTGTCCGGATACTTCCTATAATCTGCATAAATATTCAAAAATTCGCCACTTTTATGACGATCTTTATTTAATTCATGCACTCCGTCTCTTGAATTTAAAATGTCGTGCATAAAATACGAACTGCTGTCAAGGCAACTACGCATCACTTTAGTTAGAGCCATCCTCAATACGTCCACATTAGTCAGCCGCTGTAGCCGCTACTGAATGTACGTGGCATGCCACCCGCACCCGCAGAAGTCACTACGTGGCCAAACCGTAAAGCGTTGCTGTCTGGGCTAGATGAGGGCCAGTCTTCAGCTTTTATAAAGTCCGGAACATTGGTTTCAAGCCAGGCTTGGGTAGTTCGTGCCTTGTGACCAGGTGCAGAATCCTGCTGGAAAGTCCACGGTATATTTTTAAAAAGTGTATTGCTGAGAGATACGTGGCCAAGCCATAAAGCGTTGCTGTCTGGGCTAGATGAGGGCCAGTCTTCAGCTTTTATAAAGTCCGGAACATTGGTTTCAAGCCAGGCTTGGGTAGTTCGTGCCTTGTGACCAGGTGCAGAATCCTGCTGGAAAGTCCACGGTATATTTTTAAAAAGTGTATTGCTGAGAGATTTCGTATAGAAGACTGTATCTTGATACACTTTGGCTGAAGTTTTCACTTCCTTTTTACAAAAATGTAGTTTTGTGACACCTTGATAAGACACGCTCCACCAAACCATCACTGACGCAGGATATTGAGCACGTTGTACCTCTCCGACCACTTGAGCAGCTTCTTTAGAACTGTGAGCGTACACTTTATCATTTTGCTTATTGTAGTGTTCTTCAATCGTGAAATTTTTTTCATCGGTGAAGAGGATATTTCTGTGCTTTTCACCTGCGTATCGCAACAGAAAGCGTTTTGATCGACCCACTTCTTTAATTGTAAAGATTGATTTAGGGCATGTCCTGTATATCGACGATAAGCACCGGGCTTCAGGTCTTGTTATATAGTACGCGACAGAGTCCTAGCGGGAATCTTAATTTCTCGCGATAACATTTTTTACTTCCTAATGGGGTTTCCACGAATTCTGGCTTTAACAGCATTATCAGCCTTTGTAGTTCTAACTGCACGCGGCCGCCGCGATCTGTTGTGGTCTTCGACAGACGGAGTGTTATTGTATCTGTTGATAGTACGATATACGAACATACGACTGATACCAAGCTTTTGAAGGCGATCACTGCAATTCTATTTTCTTTATTAACACCTCATTCCATATTGTAATTTGATAATAAACACGACAAAATATGTGAAATGGCGCAAAATCGAAAGAAGTTATAAAATAATATACGTGTGCCAAATTAAAAATAATTAAAAAGTTGAAAAAAACAAAATTTTCTGAAATAACCGTCTTTATGGCCAGACTATCAGACAGATTTCAAAGTATAGAAATCTGTCTGATTGATATTGTGTTGTAGGTGATGTTTCATGTAGGTGTGTTTGTGTAGTGGAAAACTGGACCTGGAAAATCTGACTTGCCCCCCCCCCCCTAGGCTAGAATAGAAGCTGGGTACGCCCATGATTGGTGAGGAAATGAAAAGAAAGTACTACCCCTTTTTATGTAAGTTTTAATGGCTTTATTACATTCAATTCAATGGATATTTTGAAATTACCTTATTAACTATAAATTACTACATGTTTCCAATTGCAAATAGTCATTAATTATTTTTTAGTGTAGTATAATAAAAAACGGCTAGATTATATAGATTGTTATCCAATGTTTTTCTGCATTGTGCACCAAAACAAATGAATATAAATTACTGTCGGAATGTCGGAATGGCTTAATTGGAATTGGACATGCAATGATCGTATCGCATTGAATTTAAGTTGGGGACGTTTTATATTTATGTGTTCACCTTCAATTATTATTCATCATTCTGAATAACCAGAGCAATATCCCTCTATAATTTGAGATAAAATTGTTTCATTATTATTCCACGTGCCCTGACCCCTGTATGCTAGAGGATGAATTATTTTTTGGTGATGCGTATAAGGAAGCTAAACTTTTGCTTTTATCAAAATACTGGCTAATTACCTACGGTTTTATCTTGATAATTTTATTGAAAAATAGTAGTTTAAAAAGGTAACCTACTTAGCCCTCTATTATGTTCTATTGATTGAGTATGTAGTGTGTAATGAATTAGTATGGCCGCAACCTAAATAATTTTAATCCAGTTTAGTCGCCAAATTATACATATTCATAACTAAATTACGTATTCATTAATACGATATTTATGACTTTCGAGACGATGATTTATAGCGTAATAACGCTAGGCCGTCTACGAAACCGTAGTTTTGTAAGAGGTTTTTATTACAGGAATATAGATAAGAAATATCCCTGTTAAATAATTATTTTAAATTAGAAATTAATGTTGTTGCTGATAGAGAGAGACCCAGTCCGTATGGCGTCGTTCTAATTGGCAACAATAATACGATGACGCGATGCGTTCTCCTCGTGCGATGTTTTTCAAACATAAAGATTTATTAAGTCCTAATATAGCTCTTAAGCCATCGTACGAGCACAGGTACATTATTTTCATCGCACGATAAGATCGTATTGTGTCATCGTACGACCGTTGCTAATTATGACAACGCCTAAGAATTTCCGCGGCATCAGTGTCATTGCCTTGTCGGGGGTTAGTAGTACGGCTGACTGTTTCCGCAAGTCGTCACCATGTGCTTATTTTGCGTGAGTAATGGCATTTTCATGCTGCATTGCCATTGCCATCCCAGCTCCTCCAGAAAGTCCAGCAGCCCCTGGATATTGCTGCAAGCTTCTACTATCATAGTGTCCGTGGATTTCTCAGTACAAAAGTTTGTCTTGCAATGCCTTTACCCTCCAGCAGAAAATGGGCGCTCGTCTCTTCCTCTGTCAGAAATACCTCATATATATTCATAAGCCTTGCTGATCATTTTGTGGCATTACCAGAAAATAATGTTTTCGTGATAGTTTTGTCTATGTGTGATTCCCAGTAGTTACGAATCTAGGGTTATTCCTAGACACTTTACCTCATTGGAGAGTTTTAATGTCGTGTTGAAGTTTCGGTAGGCGTTAGTCGCCTAAGGATCTTTTATTCGTGGATATTACCAGTTCCGTCTTCTTTGGATTCACCTTCTGACCATAATCGTCATATCATTTTTCCAACCCTCATTACCTCCCCTGTGACATCACAGGTGGTGCTCGGGAATTTACCCGGGATTATAATTGCCAGGTCGTCCGCATAACCAACCGTTTGTGTTATGCGGACGACCGTGCGAAGATTGTTTAATTTGGTGATTAGGTCGTTTACCACTACATTCCATAGCAGCGGCGATAGTATGCCTCCTTAAGGACATTCTTTTGTCGCCAGTGCTCCGAGATGTTTGTCGTCTTGTAGTCTGATTAATCTATTACGGTGCATGTTGCTTACCCATTATATATTGATCTCATTTACTCCGTGTTTGTGTAGTGGATCGACGATGCTGGCTAAACATGTTTTGTTAAACGCGCCTTATATGTCTATAAAGATGCCTAAATAGACATCTTTGCACCGGAGACTATCCTCTATTTTACTGACCACTGCATGTAGTGCAGATTCTGTCGACTTACCTGGACTATATGCGTGTTGGTTCGAGTGTAAAGGGATTTTGACTAATTGATTGTCTCTCAGCTTTCTTTTTAATTCTACACCTGCATTTGGATATGTTTGTCATATATAAAAATCAATTACTGTTCGTTTGTCTCACTAAAACTCAAGAACGGCTGGGCCGCTGAAGCTGATTTTGCTTTTGCAATGTTTGTCGTAGTCCAGCAGAGAACGTTTAAACAGTGAGAAAAAATGGAGAAATTTCGAGGTCGATAGTAAAAACCTCCGCTTTCCACGATGAATCTACCTCCACTAATACACTATATTTCCGACTACCTTTAGACACAACACTAACGGTCTCCATATTACGAAACATGGCCGTATTCTGGAGTTTAGCTGACTGCGAACAAAAAGGTAATTACGTTTTTGCCAATACTGGATTCCAAGACGCGAATACTTTAAAAGCCGTCTTCCCGATTGCAATTATTAGGAGTTTTCCTGATTTAAATCGCTTTACCCACTACTTTTGAACAAAATCTGTGAAAAACCGCCAGTCTAATAAACCAGCGATTGCAGAACACCTACCTACTTGAAAAGGGAGCAAATAACTGGATCGAGTTTTATCGTACGCAGGTCCTTTTCAAGAGTAGTGAAGTGTAGTAGTGAAGGGAAGATGGTTTCAAACTATCCGCGTCTTGGAATGCAGTATTAAAAATAAAACGCAATTACCTTTTTGTTCGCAGTCGGCTAAACTCCCAAATACGGCCAGCTTTCTTAATACGGACACCGTAAGTATTGTGTGTAAGGATAGTTGGAAATATAGTGTGTTAGTAGAGGAAGATTCGTCATCAGAAGCGGAGACATAACAGCAACGCACTAGTCGCCCCGTGATCACCACCGGTGAAGCTGGTCAAAACGTCAGGATAATTAAGGTACCAAAACCTTTACAATATAGTACACGTTTTGACCCGTGAAATGTTATATTTATAATGAAATTGTTGTTTTCGCTCTCTTTCACGCATTTTGTCCATATTTTCTCACTCTACTACGACAAACATTGCAAAACCAAAATCAGCTAAATCGGCCTAGCCGTTCTCGAGTTTTAGCGTAACAAAATGAACAGCAATTGATTTGTATAGATGGCACACCAATCATAACGCAGGTGAATAATTATTGTATATTTCATATAATATAAGGTTCATGAATCATCTCATAATTAAAGCAATTTGCTAAATTGACGACTCTGTATTTATAATAATACAGGGAGAAAAAAACAGACCTTGCTGAGTTTCTTGTCGTTTCTTCTCAGAACAAGATCTTCTGCCGTAGATTAACGAACCGATGGCGTAGCTTCTAGACATTCATAAGTCCATGTAACAGCCTAAACTGATTAATATTTTTTTGATTTGATTTGATTATTAACTCTGGATTACGAATCTTTTTGTGTCAAGTCAAACTTGACCTACTTATGTGCCAATAAACTTAACTACTTCAGAATTTGTTCAGATAAAATCAGAATTAAGACAAGGTATTAAGATTAAAAAGTTTATTCCTGATTAAGGCACCTCGCGCACTAGATGGCCATAACCACGACTAGTGGCCGCAGCGACCAGATTTACTAAAGAAACTACATATTGGGAACACTGCGTACTTGGACTACTGGTCATTGCAGCCAACTTAAGTATAGATTGCTATGAGCGATCGAGCACTAGATCTGCGACCGTGTATGCGGCCAGGCCGCGTCCAGCTATTCTCAGTGTCAGGTGGACAGTTCATGAGTGGACATTCTTTGTATCACGTATCACGACACAGAGTTAATTGTCAATGAATTTAAGAAATGACAATCAATATCACCGCTTTATGGCCAGTCGTGGTCGTGGCCGCAAACTTGGCCGCAAGCCAACCGTACATTCTGCGGCCAAGACTGCAACCACGACCACGGCCATCCGTGGCCGTGGTATAGTGCGCGAAGTGCGAAGTCCCAGCCGAATGATTGAAAGCAAATGTTAAACTTTGGCGGATATTAAAAGTTCCTAAAGCTTTCAAACCTTGTTATAAATCTATGCAATGGTGTCATTTAAAATTGAAAGCTTTGTAACAGTTTAAGCTGTTTTCAACAGTTTGATTAGTTGTCATCGGATGATTCAATCCAATTTTGGTGGGCTTTTATGGACCTGCGAACTTTGCTTCGGTTTATTTTATAATCTACGAGTGACTAGCCGCCTATTAGTTAAGCGAGAGTAGGCTTAACATCCCCAGCGGAAAATTATCTATATATTAACATTAAATATATAATGAGGTTTTATAAACTAAATAGATTTAATTACGAAATAAAACAATTGTGTTGCTCAGAAATGAGAAACAACATTTATAGCTATTATTTCGTACAATTTTTCGTGCACAAATATTATATTTTATTTATTAATTGACGGATGTCAAAACCATATCTTTTTCTATAGTCACTCACTATTTTACCGTCTGTATTGAATGAAGGGTAATGAACCTCATTTACATCTCCCCCCCCCCCCCCCCCCCTTTAAATCCAGTAGGATCTTTACTCCTGTAACACTGGAACAAGTTTTGTTATGTGATAGAGGTTTGATTCACATTTCTTGTGTCCTGTATCAACTTTGTATATAGTATTCGAAATTTTTTCTAAAACTTTAAATGGTCCAATTTTTATTTCATCCAATTTTTTTCTGTTTAATCGAATTCCGTTTTCAACATATACTAAATCTCCTATTTTTAATTCACATTTTTTTCTACCTTTGTCAAAGTGTTGTTTATTATAAGTATGTGATTTTATCGTATTTTCCAACGCAACTTTTCTGTCTTTCAACAAATCATTAAGTGTTCTTTTTTGTTTTATTTCTTCAGGTAATATATCTACATTTTCTCCTTCCAATAGATATACCATTATATCTGTAATCGTATGCTCTGTTTCATTATATTTTTTTGTACATTCGTAAGCAATAGTAGTCCACGCCAGTTTATTGTTCTTTTCGTTTATTTTGCATCTAATTTTGTTTACTAAGGTTTGGTTTAGTCTCTCATTCAATCCATTTGAAAATGGCGCATTAACTGCGGTGAAGACAATAGTTATGTTTTCCTTATTTAAAAAATCTTTAAAGCTCTTTGAATTTATACCTGGATATTGATCTGATAGAATCATGCCAATCTTATTTCCAAACTGCGTTACCTTTTGAACTAGCTTTATAAAATCTTGTGAAGTGGTCCACGAGAAGGTGCAAATATGTTTTCGTAGAACGTGTGCCACCAAATCCACCAATTGTATCAATAGATATTATTTCAAATGGGTAGGTAGCAGGACCCAAATGAGACATTAGTCCATATTTATATTTACCTCTTGTTTTATTTTTTATGCAGATTTCACATTCTTCACATATCTTCTTTATATTATAAGTCATGTTTTTCGCTGCGTAAAAAGGAGTAATTTTATTTTTCAATTGTTGAATTCCAATGTGACAGTAAAGATAATGTATTTTTTTATAAAGTCTCTACTAAATTCTTCTGTTAGTACTATCTTTGTTTTTTTCCCTGTTTTTTTATAGTAAACTGTATCTTTCAATTCAAAAGCTTTCTTATTTTGTTTTATATCTTCATTCCTTTCTTGGTCATTTTGAATCTCTTCCATTTTAATAACATTTACAAGTCTTAAATTATCGTCTTGATTTTCGTCTGACTCTAACACCGGATTTCTACTTAACCTGTCTGCTTCAATGTTATATTTTCCTGGAGAATATATTATCTCAAAATTAAATTGTGAAAGGTAGTAAGTAAGATCTCCTATTTCGTCGTCCGTTCTAGCTTTTATATTCATTTTTTCCAAGGGCTTGTGATCAGAAAAAACCTTAAATCTTAACCCAATCAGCCAGTGCTGCCAATATTTTATTGCTTCTTTTATTGCCAAGCACTCCAGATAGATAGCTTTTTTCTTTTTCTGTATGTTATTCAGTTTTCTTGAAAAATATGCAACAGGATTTTCCTCTCCATTGTTTTGTGGCTGTTTTAAGACAGCGCCTATACCCTGTATGCTAGCGTCCGTGTAAATATGTATGGGGAGATCTGGATCAAATATTTGTAAAATAGGTTTCTGGCAAAGTAATTCTTTAATTGTTTCAAAAGCTTCATGACATTTTTCTGATCAAACAAAATTTTGTCCTTTTCTCAATAAATTATGTAACGGGTCTAATATAATAGATAAATTTGGTACATATTTCCCATAAAAAAATATTTTTCCCAAAAACTGTTTAGACAGTTTAGCAGCATTAGTGCTTTCCTGTGTTTTTGGTATTGGAAATTGTTTTATCGCAATCAAATTATCTTTTAGAGGTGTAATTGTATTATTTTGTATTATGTGTCCTAAATATTTCACAGAGTTTTGTGCAAAATTACATTTTGAAAATTTTAATCTGAAACCTTCTGCGGATATTGCTTCCAACAGTAATGATAATGATTAATGTGATTATTAAATGTTTCTGAAAAAATCAAAATATCATCAATGTAATTGACAGTAAAATCTGTCAATTTATGTTTTCTTATAATGCTACTCAATATTCTTTGGAAAATTGCCGGCGATGTTTTTAAGCCGAATGGTAAGCAGGTCCACTGAAAGTGTCCGTCTTGGGTAACAAATTCTGTTTTATGTCTATCTTCAATTTTTAAAGGAATAGCCCAAAATGCCGAATTTATGTCAAGGGTTGTAAAATATTTGCATCTTCTAGTCTTAACCATTAAGTCTTCAATTAGTGGAAAGGGCTGTGATTGAGGAACTACAATTTTATTAAGGTCGCGGAAATCTATACAAAGCCTTGATTTTTTTCCTTCTTCCTTTTTATAAGCCAGTGTTACTGGCGCAGCGAAAGGACTGTAAGATTCCTCAATCAAATTTCCTTCTAATAATTTCGATATCTGTTGTTCTATTTCCTTTTTATCTTGAATAGTGCACCTGTATGGTCTTTTACTGCAATATTTATCAACTAACAAATCAATGTGTGCTTCGTAGCCTTTTACAGTACCAATATCATATTTATCTTTAGCAAATAGAGATTTATATTTGTAAATTAGTTTTTCTATTTCTGCTTGATTTTCCATATTCAAATGATTTATTGAAATATTGAAATTATATTCTTCAAT
This sequence comes from Chilo suppressalis, assembly GCA_902850365.2. NCBI lineage: Eukaryota > Metazoa > Arthropoda > Insecta > Lepidoptera > Crambidae > Chilo > Chilo suppressalis. The sequence goes on along the minus strand of OU963912.1, from coordinate 8,844,430 downwards.
ATGTTCATTAAAGTTTACTTTATATTTATGATTGTCTTTATTTGTAGATTCTTTTAAACTATTGATATTGTTATTTAATATACCGTCTTTCATATTTTTCTTACTACCCGAAATTTTAGAAGTATTTTTCTTATTTATCTCATCTGTATTATATTTCAATTTCGAGTTTCGTATATTTTGAGTGACTTCTAACTCATCATTTTGAATAAGATGAAAGTTTTGTATACAATCTAAACCAATCAAGAAGTCGTAATCAAAATTTTCTTCATCCACTACAAAGACATTCATATTTTGTTCAATGTCGAAAATCTTTATCTTTATTGTAATTATTCCTTTAGTCTTTTTTACACCATTAATCGTTTTCAAGTTCGCATTTTCAAAGCTATTATTTTCCCAGGTATTCTTTAATGACAACAATTTCGAGTTAATCAAAGTGACATTTGATCCTGAATCGTAAATACCCATAGTTTCTAAGGTGTCATTTAATAATACTTTGATTTTGATTAATGGTGGAATAACTAGTTTTTTGGGTTAATTTCGTTTAATTCTATTTCTAATTCAGAATTATTGACATGCCTTATCTGATCCCTTTGAGGTTTATCCATACTTCGGTTTCTGAACCAACATGAGGATTCACTGTGATACCGGTTGCCCCTATTTCCTTGTTCACAAATCTTGCATGGTCTATCTTTTCCATCTTTACCTTTATTATCAAAACCTTTTTTCTCAATACTTTTCTTATATACCAAATGTTCTAAACTTCTAATACTACTAAATAAATCTCTTGTATCACTTAAATTGCTTCTATCAATTTTATCTGCTATAAAGTTTGGAAGTCCAATAGCAATTAGATCAATTATAGTAGGTTTGTCCATCAATTTATTAATTTCCAATAAAAGCCTTTCCTTTTTTACAGCATACTCTAAAAGGGATCCTTGTCTATATTTAAACAACATGGCATACCTGACCGGCGACCAACTTCTGTCCATGTATGTTTCACAAAAGTTTTCTTTCCACATTGACCATTTCGAATCTACTGTATATTTTATTAGCATAGAGTTATACCAGTCAAGACATGATTCATCCAAAAATAATCTCAAGGCCTCAATTTTCTTAGTATCCTCTTCTATTTCAAAACGAGTGCATTCTGTTTCAAAAGTATCCATCCATTGAGGTACATTTGAAGTTTTTCGAGTGAATTTATTTATTACAAACAGCTCCTTCAACTTGCCAATATTACTAGATTTAGGCGAAATCTTCTTCATTTCGGAAAAACTTTCAATAATCCTTGTAAAATCTTTTTCTGTAATGCCAGCCGTAGCACCCTGTGTTTCTGGGGTTAATTCTTGTAACAAATATCCTCCGAATTGCATGTTTCCATCTTCATCTATGTAGGTTTCATGAATCTCTGGAGTGATAGAGATCCAAACCTGTCTTTTTTCATGTCTCTTTTGTAGTGTAGTTTTTACTTTTTGAAAAGCTGGAGTTTTTATTACCGCATCATGCAATCTTGCCTGTTGAAAATGTTTCGGTAGTAAGAAGGTGCATTTGTTGGTGTCAGTGATTGATATTATGCAGATTGTATTGGTTTTCGGATCCTCACTTGCTTTCACTACAAACTCAAACTTTAACTTTTCCATTGTAGTAAAATAGCTGTAGAAAATGTTGTTTTATAATGAGGTTTTATAAACTAAATAGATTTAATTACGAAATAAAACAATTGTGTTGCTCAGAAATGAGAAACAACATTTATAGCTATTATTTCGTACAATTTTTCGTGCACAAATATTATATTTTATTTATTAATTGACGGATGTCAAAACCATATCTTTTTCTATGGTCACTCACTATTTTACCGTCTGTATTGAATGAAGGGTAATGAACCTCATTTACAAATATTATAAACCATCAGATAACTATATTATATATATTTAAATATATATTGATATATTGTTAAAATTTAAATTCACCAAAAACACATAATTTTGGGACTTCTATGCCCAAATGGAATTGTCACTATCATCTTCATCATCGGCCGATGGACGTCCACTGCTATATAGGCCTCCTCAAGGTATTTCCATACACAATGGTCCTTGCGCATCCAGTGGGTCCACCGACTCACTTGATGTCGTTAGTCCATGTGCTGAGGGGTCTACCGACACTGCGCGAGGTCACCATTGAAGCACCTGGGACCCCAACGTGTATCAGTCCGCCGAACTATGTGCCTCGCTCACTGCCACTTCAGCTTTGCGATCCGTTAGCTATGTCGGGTTTTCTAGTTCTTCTATTGATTTCCTCATTTCTGATACAATCACGTAGAGAATCTCATTTAATCGGGTTTAGACAATATTGTCAAATATCTATTAATAGCTGCTTCAACATGGCTGCAATAGTCCAACTTACATTTTGCCTTGTATTGGCGTAATGCAAATTATTCCAATCTCTTTCAAGTCAAATCAAAAATTTGATTTATCGAACTCTGAGGTGAGATTTTATTTTACAGAATCGCTTTGTTAGTAGCGTAGATTTGACCGCAAGTTCACTTATCTATATGCCGTGGTATTGACCTGCATACAATTCACAAATAACAGGCAGTGTCAAACAAGTCTGGCCACGGCCAACTCTCGTGGCACTCGAGAGATATTCGGCCGAGACACTCGGCTAAGAGATATTATTGACGCGCCCACCACTCGACTTCAAGGCGAGCACCCTTAAGTTGGGAGGTCATAATTGAACGCGGCGCCTGAGCTTACGAGGGTTCCGTACGCTTGTTGAACTGGTAAAATTTTTATTATAAAGTTTGCCTATTGTCAGGTTCAATTATGTTTTTCCGCTTCAGGTTTATATGGGTTGATATTTAAGCTACTGCATAGCTTTTATAGCGGGCTTTGAACCCGGCGGCCGAATCAAGAAATTTCGTAACTAAAATAAACCTTACCCCTTCTGAATAAACTTTTGATTGGGGTGGGATGTTCAATCGAAAGGCTGAAGTATATTAAAAAAAGCCCATTGATAGGGATGGGCGTTTTAAGAATAACGATGCGCGATAACGATGCCAATTTCGGATGCGCGCATCCGATGCGAATGGATGCCGTTATTGAATGCCGATGCTATCTAGTTTTTGTCAACGTTACCATAGCAACAGTGCCACAAACTTATCTGTGCCGGTAGAGATGTCGCTAGCGGTGAACATTTATGTCATAAAAATGTAAAAATGCTATGGATAAATTGTAGTTCAAATTTTTCCCACCGGCACAGAAAAGTTTGTGGCACTGTTGCTATAGTAACGATGACAAAAAGTAGATGGCATCGGCATCCATTAACGGCATCCGGTCGTATCAGATGCGCGCATCCAAACCTGGCATCCTGCCTGCGTTCAAAACCTACGCTCTGAGTGATTTTTTTTATGTAATAAATTTTGCCAGCATTCAATCTTTTCAGATAACATACCGAAAAGTAAATAAATGGTTTTCGATTACATTTTCAAGTCCTGATTCAAGGAATCGAAGAGACACACCCACACTAAACACGCATCTGTAGAAATTCATATTGCATCGTATCCTGTGATACAAGATATCGACATTCAGTTGACATCGATGCGATGGCGGCATTAATGCGATGCCGGCATCGATGCGGGCATACGATACCATTGCGCATCGATTTCAAAAATATCTAAAAACGCTCATCAGCCTATCTCTACATTGAACAGGTTTAAAACATACATAAATAAACACCGAAATCAAGCCATACCACAACTCACAATAACTTAGCGCAATCTTTAACAGGTTTTTCTTTTTGATTCCTCCCAGGCGGGGGGCGGGTGTGAAATCCTCATGGATACCTTACAGCCGGCTGCAAGGTTATGTCAGACTCCTACTGACTAAAACACACCCGTAGTGTATGCTTATTTATGGCCTGAAGGGCCTTACAAGCTTAATCTGAAGCGATTATTCCCTGATATAATGAGATAATGCAGAACTAATTTTATTCTATTAACTAATATTATCTGAAAAAAACCATATCGCAATTCACAATGCATCAACGCCTCATCATCACATAGATATGTGAGGTGTTGTGAACTAATTTAATATTTTAGTTTGGTTTTTATTTATTTATTTTTATCGTTTTACATTTATATTATTTCTTTATATTAACATTTATTTATAGGTATATTACTGTAGTTATAAATCTTATACATGCCGCCCACCAAGGACATACTGCAGACATGTCCTTAAAAAAGGGGGAGTCGATATATCATCATGAGTATATAAATTACACCCTTCTTTTAAGGTTTATAAAAGGACTCATGTTTACATGCAAAAACATGGAACAAAATATCAACATAGTGAAAATAAAAATTAATCCAAATCTTATATAATATGTACCTACTACAAAAAATAATATTATAAATTTAAGATAATGGAAGTACACATAGTTTTACAATGGGGCTTTTTATCAATGAGTCTTTAATAATTTCTTTACAATGCTAGGTGCTATAGGTGAGACAGCGTGCTTTTTGGTCGCGTCCAAGAGTGAGCTCGAGCGATTAGTTGAAGCTTAACATGCATGTATATGGTACGGCTGTACAAAGCTCGCACGGATCGAGACGAGCCGCTCCGAAATCGGACGAATACGTAAGCAGCTGTTTATTAGAAAGTATATAAGTGTATAGGTATCTAACATCTATGTCCAACAGTGAATAGATGTACGCGTAAAATTTGTGTATAAAGTGTTTTAAATATGAATTAACAAAGTACTCCATAAATAAATAATATTAATTGCATAAGTTGATAAAAAATGCTATGCAATACCGCTTTACCGCGGCAGTCCCCGAGTGCCTGTAGTGTTTGTTTTTAAACAGAGCGTGACACTGACACACGTAGGACAGCTGTTTTGTCTATGATAGCGAACCGCTTACGTCGGCGTAGCTGTCAAACTTCATTGATTGGGTTGGTAGCCTTGAGGGAAGAGTCGATTTTCCTATTCGACTAAAATATTCGCCTTGAGACTTATAAAAAAAAAAAAAAAAAAAAAAAAAAAAAAGTAATCAGGCGGGGGATCTCTGTGGGGGCGCGTGGATGAATGGATGGAGTTTGACAGTTGTTGAATTTTGAATAGTCTTTCCCAGATCGATTTGAGTCCTCATTATCGGGTGCTGTTTTTAATCGATTTTGAATTTTACTCGAAATTGAATTTCCTCGCTGATTTGGGTAGGTATTCCCTTTTCCTCAGCTTACGGCGAGCGTAGGTATATAGTTTTGAGTTTATTCTTCGGTTCGTCTCGAATGCGGCGGCTGTCTGTTTGACTGTGGCCTTTGCCTTCAGTTGAAGTGGGAAACAAATCATAGACACATGTTTGGGAGAAGACGATCCGTCTATCATCTATGAGCAATTGTCAAAACAACTTTTAAAATTTCACAATCTGTTTGTGGTACAGTTAACTTTTCATCTTTTCTTCTGCCCAAAGTATAATAAACGGCATATTGTTGTCGTCGAAGTCGTGAGATAGATCCGAAAAGTTTATATCCCGAAGGATATTGGCGGAAAAAGCGCGGAGTCGCTAACCGAACTGAGTTTCGTAGGTATATTGGAGTGGCTCTTTTTTCCTACATAATTTGCAAGTTTGGGCTGTGAAAATAACCTTTCTGTTGATATTCTGTATCGTAGGTGGACGAACACGAACCTTCGCAAGGCAATTGCAACAATAAGGCGGTAACTCGTGATAGGAAACAAAATACTTACGGATAGTTTCATATTTCGAACGGTAAGCTATCCTCTGACCTCATATTTATTCTCCTAGCACTAATTGAACTGCATTATGCACAATATAGTGATTCTTGTCATCAAATATACCTAATCATTCTTGTCAAGTTAGTGAACGTGGAATTGATTTTCTTCAAACCGGGTGGGACGGGCCCCCAGTCCTGTATTGATTCAAATTTTAAAGTGTAAACATTGACCGTGAATATCCCTCACTCCCTCACCCACCACAGATGTGGTAATCTATGTATTTTCCCCATATCTGATCATTCTTTTTCAATGTGAACTTCAGGCTTGTACGTTCCCCTCAAGAAATACTGGAGGACTAACAAGGAGACTTTTGTTCTGTGCACGGACCAGAAGGGGCGCGGGAGTTTATTTGCCAGCCGCTCTCCGGTTTTATGTAACCCGGCCGAACAGCAGACAGATTATACACAGCTTAACCTATCATAATCAAGGTATTTCTCTACTAACCCCGGGTGAACGTGAAAAGGAAACAACAGGCGAGGTTGGACCCCGACTTACCCATTTCCATATATTTACATATATCTATATAGCTGGTTATCTCACTGAGAACTAGAATTAACTAAGTTTGTCACCAATATCGATCAAACGAGCCGTAGAACCTCTGAAATCCACTCAATAGCTTATTCAGTCTAGTCTATGTGGTATTTGTGGATAAAATATATTAGTAAGGATTATATTGTAAGTACATGGTAAAGTGTTATGAATGTTTGATATTCATATAATTATAACCTTTCATGACAACTTGTTGGTTTATATACACATTAACTTTGAACTACTGTATTCAGCTTAGATATTTATAATTAGTGAAACATAGTTATTATATAAATAATAAACATAGTTAGACTTGTTGATTTATATAAGCAATAACTTAAATCTACTGAAGTCCTAGGCTTTGGTATCTAAAGTGGATAAAATATACTTATAACATTATCTTAATTTTTTGGTTTTCTTTTATTGTTCCCCCGGTGCTCTGAGTGGGCTAAAGGAGGGCTGTTGAAGAGAATTTAACATTACATGTGAATCGACTCTTCCCTCAAGGCTACCAACCCAATCAATGAAGTTTGACAGCTACGCCGACGTAAGCGGTTCGCTATCATAGACAAAACAGCTGTCCTACGTGTGTCAGTGTCACGCTCTGTTTAAAAACAAACACTACATGCCACACGTATTTTATTCTTATACATTTGATTTTTATGTCATGCTGATGCACTAAAAATACCCTGTCTGATCAAGACTTAAAATAATTTCACAATGCATTGCGATTCATCTCGAAGAAGGTTGTCAAAGTAATGCTCAAATTTCCGAGCTTGTTTGAGAAAAGTACAATAAATTCACTAACATTTCAGAAATCAAAATATCTGTAAAATTATTTTTTTCCAAAGTAATCAACACTGTTCAGACTTGACCAGCTTTTTTTATTTAGGTGTTTTTATGTATGGTAGCTTTTGTGTTTGAATGGAGGCCGAGTCCATGATTACGAAGCAAATTTCGAGGGGACAAAGCGAGGGTCCTGTAGACGTTTCGGGTGGAGGGCATTTTTTTTCAAATAGGCAGTTTAAGTTTTTCAGCTGATCTGAGAGTGAATAAACACAGAAAACTTTTCTATCTACAAAGTTTTTTTTTTATCAGAGGAACTGCAAACTTTTCTTATAAATAGAGTTTACCTGTGAATTGTGGAAAGTTTAATCAAGAGAAACATCAGTTTCAGTTTGTTGTATTAAAAAAAATGAATGAAAAAAACAGCTTTTTTATGACAGTTAAATAGTATTTGTATACTTCCGATTGCATCCTTAGTAATTTGTTATCCAAATAATCAATAAATATATTTTGTACACACTAATTAAGAGCACGTTGGCACATGCGGCTAGCGCATTCGGTCTGCGATCGTGAATGTTTAGCAATTTTTTCAACATGGCTAGTCATTGGATGGGTTACAGAAAACTTAATATCCCTAGCCCGGCTGCATCTGTAATTCTTAGAATCCAATAATCCGGCCTGCATAGAATATTATGGCCCAATTTACCTATTCCACAGATAGTGAAGACCTGGTCACCAGCAGTGGAGACATTAAAAGGCTAATGATGAAAATACATAATTAATTGAAAGCATTTCAATAAATCAACGGTTAGGAGCTCCGTAATTGTAAATCAGAAATCCAAAATCATAAATTTGATTTAAAAAAATACATTAGAATAGGAGCAGGTTCTCGATGACACATTTTTTCATTGATTCCTTAAAATTTATAATAGCAGCAGAGATAATCTGAAATTTTATATTCATATCTTTACACAACTAGCGGCCGCCCGCGACTTCGCCCGCGTAAACTTAAGTTTCTTTAAAATAAAAGATAAATTTTTTCGGGATTAAAAGTATTCTATGTATTAATCCAGGTATACTATACATATGTGTGCCAAATTTCATCCAAATCCGTCCAGCCGTTTAGACGTGAAGAAGTAACAAACATATACACTCACAAACTTTCGCCTTTATAATATTAGTGTGATTAGTCATGTCTCTAGCCTTAACAGCCCTTATAAATTACTAAATTGATACTTACGTACCTACAATTACTTTATTGGTCAACTCTTTCACATGTCTTAAAATGTATATAAATATTTTATGTTCTTACCCTAACCCTAATTGTATTTACTTTGTGATACATTCTATCGACCCTAATATGGCGTAAAGTTATTTATGGATATTTTATGCTGTGATTGATGGATGATTTTACTTCGATAAGAATATAGAGAAGGGTTACATGTTTACAGATTGTCGCCAGGTGTGAATGAGGACGATGCCAACCTTAATACATAGCACAATAGGAGTGTGCTGAATTTACGCTGAATAATATATATATATATATAAAATGTATCGTAAAAAAGAAGAAGAAGTTTGGCTTTTTGTCCAAATCAGTGACTATAAGATATTTAAGTAAAGAAAGCTCACAAAAAATGTGGGGTTAATACCATATTAGGTATATAAATCTGAAGTGAAATTATTCCATTGTTTTGGCAAGGTGACAGGCGAATGTGGTAAATATCATAGTTTTTTTTTCAACAACATGACATAAATCTTAATTACTGCATTTGGTTTTGGTTTCCAAAAAATAAAACCACTCTTGACTGTCGTAAAGGTCGACTAAGGGATTGACTGTGTTTGAAGCATATTGAGCAAAGACCTGGAAAGGGCTCCGTCTACGCCCTCGGGGAATACGGACACGAATTTTCCTTTTAAAAGATTAAATTTTTTTACTGTCTTTATTTTAGATGAGAAAACTACTGAGAGGGTCAGCTCAGTACATTATCACGTATAATATTATTGTTTGACAATTCATCAAAACGACAATAAGTAGGTGAGCCATTTTACTTTTTAATGCCTATAACTTGGTCTCCTTTAAACTACACTCTCCTAAACACGAAATATTAAATTTATGAGAAATGTATAAATTAATGAGAAAAGTACGTTATGTTGCTATTTTTAGTGGCTGAAATTTGCCTACGAAACTTTATTTATAAAATAATCGTTATAATTATAACGTAATATAATTATACTCATATTTTAAGTAACTCATCTGTATTCATCGGTAACTCAGTTGTTTTTCATACAAAATATGGCTGTCACCGTATGATGTCCAATGTTGCAGTATATCTTCTAATACGACATGATATAAAATATCTTTAGGTTACTTAAAAGAACTTGAAGTTTACAGTTATGCAATGCCCAAAAATTTTAGTCCAATATATACTTTAAAAAAATCCGAAAGCTTTGTCACTAACGTCGAGTAAAATGTTGACTACATACTATTACCATAGAAAACATACTTTAAATCAAACAAATGAAGTCTGTTTTTATTGGCAGGCCTGTCAGATTGTGATCACAAATTGTAACGTGGCACCCGCGCGGAGGGAAAGCGCAGTAACCGAGCCAGGTGACCGATAAGCGTGATGGTGTGCGTGTGTTTATCCTTAGTCTGCTGACTTACTGTCGCGAATACTCACCGTATCACAATTTATTATATCCTCAGCTAATAAATAATGTGTCTATATCTTGAAATTCATACTACTCGGAAGTAATTATTTACAGTCTGCCATAAATTATTAAAATAGTTTAAGATTAACCACTGCGTTGCCGCTATACTTCGTTACTTCTTAAGGTAACGCAGTTGTTGGTTTGGTAACGCTCTATTAATTTTTAGACATTTATTGCAATTAAAATGTTGTAAGGTTAAAGGTACTCGTCTCTCAAGATGTTGTTACTAAAAACAGAAAAACAGAGACGCTTTTGACAAAAAATAAAGCTAGCTACTCTATTTTTTACAAAGATATTTGAAGAATAACAATTTGATCGCATCACATAGAAATTTGTTAGTTCGTTCATGGTAAGGGAGCCGTTGACGGAGATGAAATGAATAAGAGGGATATTTAATAATATTCGTATCTTTACTTCCTTACTATCCTTACTAATATTGTAAACCCGAAATGTTATCAGTCTTTATGTACCTCTGTCTGTCTGTATGTTACCTCTTTACGCTTATATAGCAGTCTATATGTTACCTCTTTACGCTTATATAGCTGAATTCAGGTGAACTTTGGTATGACGATAGTTTGAGTTGCAGGAAAGGACATAAAGTAGTTTGAATCCCAGAAAGCATCCTTTAACATGGTGAAAAGGAGGGGTGAAAGTTTGTATGGGAAAGCCATTTTTTCTACGCAGACAGATTTGTTCTAGTAGGTAAATAATGTTTCTTCCAAGGATATAACATGTGATAAAAGTACTAGCGTGTTTTAAGTTTTACAACCACGTTACTTTGTCTCCATGACCAGTTTAATATTTTGTATAATATCTGAGCTATTTTACATAAATAATGTTATACTATATTCTTGTAATAATAACAGAAATTACGCATTTCTATAAATACCCAGCTTTTATTACTGTTTTTGGCTATTCCTAAAATATTATTGTTCATGTTTAGTTTCGATAACTCAGGGACTGTTGGTATCAAAATAGTTCCGTAAATGATTATTTTTTGTTATTTGACTTAATTAGTTAATATTTTACTCTATTTCACAGAATAATTACAAAAATCAATCTCGTTTTGATTTTTATTTAAATAAAAAAAATACGTGTGGCACTCGGGGACTGCCGCGGTAAAGCTATTGCATAGCATTTTTATCAATTTATGCAATTATAATTATTTATTTATTTTATTTATGCAGTACTTTGTTTATTCATATTTAAAACACTTTATACACAAATTTTACGCGTACAGCTGTTCTCCATACTAGATGATAGATACCTATACACCTATTATATATGTATTGTGAACTGCGATATGGTTTTGTTTCTGATCTGTCATAGATGGCGTTAAGTTATTGTGAATTACGGTATCGTTTTATTACGGTGTCTAAGTTAAGTTTTAGTTGTTTGTTTAAGTATGTTTTAAACTTTGTTAATGGGCTTGTTTCGCTGGTTGCCATATTAAAATTGTATGGATATACTTCAGCCTTTCAATTGAACATCCCACCACAACCAAAAGTTATTCAGGGGGTGTTAGGTTTAATTTTTTGATTCGATCGCCGCGCTCAAAGCCCGCGTTAAAAGCTATGCAAAATCTTAAATAAATGTTCAAAATTCAGTAACGCAGTGGCTTTATTTCTCAATTTTTTCCTCTTGAAATTTTAAATTAACAAATATTGACGGTAAAACTTCGCTGCTAGCATTAGCACGTATTATGTTATTATATTCCCTATGTCTTCATCCACTCACATTGCCAAATTAAACCAAATTGTATTTTTTTTTTATAGTTAGATTAAGGTGTTTCGGGGCGTAATGACTTTACTTTCTAAAGATTTCCGTCAAACAGTAGCAGTTATTCCAAGATGGATCACTACCAATGTAATTAGGGCTCGCTTCTAATCAAATTTGTACCGCCATGTATTGAATTTACTGGCTATTTAGCTGGCAGTAAATTGCTGAACGGTCAATCTACAAAAGATTGCTACAAACAATTTCTCACTATGGTAAAAGCTGTGTTCCTGTCGAACGGATAGCTTGCATTTCCTTCAAATTATTGTGAACAGCTAGTGGAATACAATTTTCTTATCTTTAAAAAATCCTCCAGAAAATGCATCATCATCAGCCTAAGGATATGGGTCAATGACCCATCACATGAGTTCAGCAGGAATTGGTGGATGCCAGCGCCTTAGGAGAGATAGAGCGTAGCGGATTTCCCGCTCGAATTGGAGCACCTGTCTGGGGAAGTAACCTCCGCCTTACTTATTAATACGTAACACAATAAGAGTGTGCTGAATTTACACTGCATAATATCGAATAAAATTTCCTTATCTCCAAAAAATCCTCTCCAGAAAAAGCATTATCATCGGCCTACCACCACAGTAATTTATTTAATTAATAAATAAATATTTCCAACACTCGCACCCAGTTGCCTAGCCCCAAAGTAAGCACTGTAGGCTTATGTTATGGGATACTAGGGTATCGGTTAGAATACGTATACTGATACATAAATAAGTATATTTATATAGAAAAACATATTAAAGATACATGACTATTAATCATTGTAGTTCACTTTTATTTTTTAATTTATCAAAAAAGGCTATGACGTCAAGTTAATATGATAAAGTTGACTTAGTTTAAACTTATTTTTCTTCGGATTGTGCTGTTTGTTTACGGGATTTCCGAAAAGTTTTGTAAAATTTTGCTTTTTTTACCTAGCTACTTTGTTTTATTTCATTTGTTCCTATGAGTAAAGATAGAATAGTGTATGCAACTGCATATAATTTTGGTATTAAGACAATCCAGTCAACCTATTATCGTAAACAGACTCTCGTGTTTTTATACCCCTTATATGAGTCTCATAAACTACTTTACATAAAGCAATATATTATATTGCTTTTGCAAACATAACAAAAATTATAATATCGAACTATGAAAATATTGACACTACAGCTTTAAGGGTGAAAGCATAAGAGATGAATAAATTTATTAAACTTTGGAAAGCTTTGTACAAAAACAAATATTATTTTTTAATAAATTTGATTTCGTTGTATTAATAGAATACCTATTTCTCAAAAGCTCTGTGCTTTAAAAGGCATTTTAATCCCGCTTGATCCCGACTGCATCTGCAGTCGTAAGCACACACCAATCCACACTGTGCCCGCGTGGTTGAAATTGTTAAGGATAAAAATTGTTAAGGTTTTATGATTGCACAATAATTGAGTTTGACGTGGAGACACTTTTCGAAAAAAATAATTTGATTATTTTTTACTGAAATTAAAACCTTATACTAGCGACTCGCCCGGCTTCGCACGGGTGCATTATGTTAATGAGATTTTAATACAAAAACATTAGTACATAACAGTACAGGATTTCCAGAAATTTTGGTTGTTTTGTTTTATAGTTAAAAAAATACACAAACCTTGTTCTGACAATTAAGAATGCAATAAAAAGATTTCTTTTTCCCATTTGGTGCAGTTTCTCAAACGGTATCTGTGAACATACATTTCGGTAATTTATTTTGATGTGCTAACGTCTTATAAATTAATTAGTTCTCCGCCCTCGCTTCGCTTCGGTGTGGAGCTGTAATGTAGGTAGACTATAGTTTTTGTTCTCAAACTTGTATTATACACAATAAAAACGTATTTATCTGATAGTTGTTGTAAATGTTGTTGCGTACTTTAGGTCCCGTTGTACCGAATGCACCATTTTTTGGTTGAACGCGCAAATCTCAGAAGCTAATGGTCCGATTTGAAAAACTCTTTTTGTTTTAGATAAACCATTTATTAATGAAGGCTTATGGCTATGTAATAGTACGCTGCGGCCAGTAGGAGCGGATTATCGATGTAAAATGTTGCAAAATCGGGTAAAAATTAGTCAGCTTGACTCAAGCTGACTCAAATACTGACTCGAATACCTAGCAGGTACTCAAGTACTCGAGTACTCAAAATATTGTATTCGGATCCACAGTACTCGAGTACTTACGGTATTCGAATACTCAGTCGTACTCGTACAGTGAAAGAAAATCTCCGAAGTATGGAATTTTAATAATATTTTTACAAATAAAAAAGTGGAGTGCAAAGAGTGTAAAAAAACATTTTCATCCCACCACCTCGGAAAGTGTAATTTTGCGCTTCGAAATCTGGCTGGAAAATTCTATTTTATTCGCTTGAGCGGCAAAGTAGATTTGAATTTAGAACATCACATATAATGAGTACTCAATATAATTGTAAATTCAAAACGTCATTAAACCTATTTAATGTAACCTCTATGGTGCCAAATTTATGATTAGAACTTTTTAAATTGTGAAAAAATTTAAATTTGGAACCTTCTTGGTTTCTTTGTTTTATTTGCGTGCTTCGCGCCATTCTAGTTTTTCACGTTTTATTGCTTAATATAATTAACATAACCTAAAAACTGTACAAAAAAATCAACTAAAATGAGTGACATTAGCGACGATGAAGTTTATCTAACGCCAACTGAGTTAACTGAAACAGTTAATAATGCGCAAATGAGCCTTCTCCCTCAGCAATCACGAGAGAAGTATTTGAAACAGTACGATATATTTAACATGTGGCGACTAGCTAAAGGAGCAAAAACTTTCTCCGAAAACGTTTTGCTGGCATATTTTATAGAATTATCTGAGACCAAGAAAGCAAGCACGCTATGGAGTACGTATTCAATGCTAAAATTAACAATTAAGATGAAGAAAGACGTTCATATCGACACCTATCATAAATTAGTGGCATTTTTAAAAAGAGCCTCATCTGGTTATAAACCAAAAAAATCGAAGGTTTTCACAGCATCTGAAATTGCAAAGTTTATTAATGAAGCACCTGATTCCGTATATTTAGCGGCAAAAGTAAGTCAATACGTGTAATTTTTTGTTGTTGATAAAATTGTACATAGTACTTACAATATTTTTAATTTGATTAATTTATTTACGATTATAAATACTTCTTTTGTTACAGGTTGTTCTTTTTATTGGTATAACCGGAGCATGTCGAACAAATGAACTTACACTACTTAATGTCAATAACGTATCAAAATATTCTCATAATTCTGATGAATTGCTATTAATTAATGTACTAAATACCAAGACAAAAAAAGACCGCAACTTCGTTATTCGCAAGGAATATGTAAACATTGTTCAGAAATATCAAGCTTTACGTCCTTCTAACACCCCAATTGAACGATTTTTTCTACAATATCGCAACGGAAAGTGTATCCGACAACCTATGGGTCAGAATAAAATTGGCAGTATTCCACGAGAAATAGCAACTTTTCTCGGACTTTTAGAACCCCCGTTATACACCGGTCACTGTTTTAGAAGAACCTCAGCCACACTTTTGGCCGAATCAGGGGCTGATCTTCTATCGCTTAAGCGCCATGGAGGCTGGAAGTCTAATTCGGTTGTAGAGGGATACATAGAGGATTCAATCCAAAGTAAATCAAAAATTTGTAATAGTATCGTGGAGGCCATAACGCTGAAAGAACCTCTGTCAGATTCTTGGTCTCGCCCTTCTACATCTAAAATGAGCCCCCATAAGATTGGAAACAATAGCCCTCTCTCGCCAACATTTACGCCAATAGAATCCAATGAATCGGCACAACTATTTAAAATTACTGATACGAGTAGTTTACCACAAAACAGCGCACAATTCACAAACACCAACATAACATTACCTAACAAAAATATTAAACTTAACATAAGTAACTGTAGCAACGTTACATTTAATATTTCTTAATTATTTTCTACTTCTTATTATTTTCTTCAATTTATAGATTATCTTAATGTGTTTTAATTGAAATAAAAATATTTTGTCATTATAAATTGTTTTCTTTTTCATTTTGTCATTTCCTCGCTGAGGTGGGATGAAAAGTTACGTATTGCACTCGAGTGGAAAGATTTTTCACCTTGTGCTCGTTTGTTTCCCTCGCTGACGCTCAGGATTCTAATTTAGAATCACTCGCTGCGCTCGTGATTCAACTTTAGAATCCTTCGCTTGCTCGGTCATCCAAATCGAGCACGCGGTTAAAAAGGAACTTTCCACTCTTGTATAATAAATAACTATTGTTAATTTTGGAAACACCATAATTTAATTAAAACATTTGAAAAAAAAACATCTTTGATTTATACAGCGATAATAGAAAAAAAAGTAAGCAAAATGAAAACGAAAGCTTGGATGAGAGTTCTGATTTGGACTTGGAGTCATTAGACTCATTAGCATCGTCATCTACAATTCAATCAAATGACATTGACCAAGTACCAGCGAAAAATCGTAAAAGACTGCTATTATATATATAGTCGTGAAATGCTATTCAGGTCAACTCGAAGAATAAAGACCGGGAAGGGAGGAGACTCGAAAACTTACAAGGTCAACGATTCAAATAACACTCGAGACCAGAAAAGTATTCGAATACCTATCCGAGTCTTCCGACTCGAGTCCTAATTCGAATCTTTTTTACCCGGCTGCGCAATGCAAGAGCGCGAAGCGCGACGCGCAGACAGGGTTATGTGTTTAACAGTCTATATATGTATGTTTGTTCCTTTGTGGCACACTAGAGACCAAACGCCTGGACCGATTTTGATAATTCATACATCAATCGATTCGTCTCAATCATGGGAGTGCTACTAAAGATATGATAGTAATCAAAATTCAATATGGGCAAAACTAGGCGCCATATTGTGACGAAATAAAAAAAAAAAGTTGACAAAATATGTCGAGTGGGGTATCACTGTCTAGATAATCAAAAAATCATATTTAGGTTCCTAACACCATTTTTCATTTTATATGATTGTTTAGGATCCACAACGCTTTAAAGTTGTATATTAACCACTTACGCTTTTAATTTCAATCTTACGTTTGTATGGATCTTTGTTACTCTTTCACCTAAAAAATACTGGATGGATTTTAATGAAACTTAACAGTTATATAGCTCATATATGATAATTACATATATATAATAATTTATGTACTTATTGAGTGAATTGGCCTATATATAATAATAAGTGTCACATAAGACGGAAAAAAATCTCCCATCTGCGAGCCATTTTGGCCTGCACTGTAAAAACAATAAAAGTTACATGAATGTAATGAAGAGTGAAAATGTATCTCTTAAATAGTTAAAAAAAAAGTCTGTGACACCATATATCTATTTTTAATGTGTAAGTCATTACCGCTAAAATAGTGAATCAAAACTAAAATATTATTTAACGAGTACTAAAATACCCGAATACCAAAAATAACCGACTCTGCATATCACTAGTAAAAATATTTCATTCGACAGCTTCCGTTGCGTGCGCTGCGTAAAACGGTTAAAGTTACACAAAAATTATGTATGGCGGAATTGTTTCCTTTTAAAGGTTCTATTAAAAAGTCCGCGACAGCATATGCCCATCTTTTAAGTTTGGCTCACTATAACCTTTTTCTTCAAATTAACGCGGGTGAAACCTTTAGTTGTGACATAACTGTTATAGTCAGAAATATGGTATTGCGGACTTTTTTGTAGATATTGATATCTTCTGTAAAACTTTAGTACATCACTACTACTAGTACTTTGTTCTACTGTCAATGACTTCCACAGCGTAAGCGATATATGGTTATTTTTTGGTATTTTTTTCACACTCTGGGTTAACACGATATCGAAGTTTTCATACGGAACTTTAACTTTTTTGAAAATACTCTATAGCCTATGTTCATAAGGGATAATGTAGGATTGTAAACGTGAAAGATTTTTTTATCGGTCCAGTAGTTTCGGATCCTATTCAATAGAAAAAAACAAACAATCAAATCTTTGTTCTTTATAATATTACTATTATATTATAGTATAGGTTAACACCGGCTGCATGCACTAAAAAGTGTAACGTCATGTCACAAGTCACGTTTTATGACGTCATGTTACGTTAATTCAATGTTCCGCGGTGAGTGAGAGACTACTACTCACACCTGACCATCTCCCCCCCCCCCCCCTGACTGCCCCATACGTGTCTAATACTCTTTGATAATCTACCTGATAGAAGAAGAAAAAAAATAAGTCATCATCCATAGGGATGTATGAATAAAAGTGTTATCAACAATGGGGGAATAACAAAGCGTTTAGTTATTCACTGTTAACATGAACTGAAATTTAAAAGACATTTTCTTAAAACTCCAGTGACCTTGTTAGTCGCAATATCCGGTGATGTAGAAAATTACTGGCTGAGTAAGCAGTTGTGATTGACCTAATTGAGATATCGACGGACCACTCCAATGAAGCGAATGCAAAGGTTCTGGAGACGCTGAAGTTAGTCCAGAAGCCACTTCATTTAAGTCAATGTCACAAATATCAGCGTAGTCCAAAATAGGCAGAAGGAGTGATTGCGCGAGTTCAATTTTGTACTTTATAGGGAAAAAGTTTTTCCATCGGCGAAGTGAACCGTCAGTAGCAAACATCCTAACATCCTCCTACTGACCTCAGCAATATGAAGAGACCAAGAGAGTATGGAATCAAAGATAACACCGAGATTCTTAACAGATTTGCTATACGGCAGAGGAGAAGAACTAAAGTAGAGCTGAGGAAGACTCGCAACATCCAGCAATTTATTTGGAACCCCCAAATGAGGATGACTTGGGATTTAATGAGATTTATAGAAAGGCCGTAAACAGAACTCCAGTCCTATATGACCTTGAGGTAATCTTGGACTTCTCTATTTATATCTTCAGCAGGAGCTTGACGGTAAATTTGTAGGTCATCAGCATACATATGGTATTGGCAGGTAAGGAGAGAAGTAAGGAAGTTGATAAAAATTGTTGAAGCTTGTAATGGCAATGGTAACTTTACTAAAACAATAATTTTGTTTATTGAAAGTATGGGTAAGCTTAAAAGCTTTCCACCAGGCGAAATCGGAGACTAACTTTAAAAAAGGCAGCAAATCAACTCTAACGTCAGACAGACATACAACCGAGGGATCCTATAAGTGTGTAGCGTTTTACGATGTATTAAATAGTATATGTAATGAATTTAAGAGCGTAAGTTGGGAAAGGTTAGGTCTCGCGCAGCTATTGTAGTATGGAATAAACACGTGAGTGTCAGTCACACGAGGGCCAGGGCGAGTTTTCAGGAATGGATGTTATATGGGTGTCCGACCACCGGTGATGTTTATAAAAATATGTGCTTAAGTAAAAAACTATTCATATCGAGATTAAAATGGTGCCAGAATCATCAAGATCAATTAAAGATGGATATACTTGCTACTAAGCATTGTAAGAAAGACTTCTCTGGTTTCTGGAAAAATACGAATCGGCTGAGAAATCATCCTGGCGTTCCTGTGTCTGTGGACGACTCGGCTGACCTCAGTGGCGGTCTTAGGGGGTGGCGAACAGGGCAATCGCCCGGGGCCTCGCTCCTACAGGGGCCTAGCGCAACAACCCAAGCAAATTTTAAAAATATAAAAAAAAAACTATTTTTTCAATGACACAAGATCGGCTTTCAGCCCTCGCTATTCTTTCAATCGAAAATGACGTAGCTTATTCGTTAGATTATTGTGCTTTAATTAAAGATTTTAGTCTTAGGAAAAGCCGCAAACATCAATTTTAAAATTTATCATCTCTGTATTTATTAATTTTGTGAATCTTTCAATGTAAAATATTTTAAAATTCAAATTAGATTTATTTGTTTAATTTAAGCATTTTTCCTTAAACATGACAAATACCTAAACCAAATAACCAGACCTACTTTCGCATCACATACTTTTCACGAAGGACAAAGGGCCTCGCAAAGACCTGCCGCCCGGAGCCTCGCAATCGGTAAGGCCGCCTCTGGCTGACCTTAAAGCTATTGCTAATAAATTTAAAAATAACTTTGTTATTGGGTCGCCCTTGGGGGCCATCGCTGTCAACAGTGTACTAGAGTAACGGCGAAAGAAGTATTGATAGTCGTAAAATCTATTTCTAAAGGCAAATCTCCTGGCCATGACAGCTTAAATGTGGAACATATATTGTACGCTGGGCCACATATAACTAGGGTGTTAGCTATGTTTTACAATTTCTGCATATCTCATGCGTACCTGCCCACTGAGATGATGAGGGCGGTGGTGGTGCCAGTGGTAAAAAACAAAACTGGAAGTCTGACAGATATATCTAATTATAGACCGATTTCGCTGGCGACAATAGTTGCAAAAGTATTCGACAGCATTCTTAATACACAATTAAACAGATTTGTTGAGTTAGGTGACAAACAGTTTGGTTTTAGACCGGAAATTTCCACTGAAAGCGCGAAATTGTGTTTGAAGAGTGCTGCCGAGTATTATACTAAAAGAAAAACGCCTGTGTACGCTTGTTTCCTCGAATTTTCAAGGGCCTTTGACGTTGTATCATATGACATCTTATGGAACAAAATTAAATAGTCAAATATACCAGATGAACTTATAAACATATTTAAATATTGGTACAGAAATCAGTAAAATAACGTGAAATGGGCGGGCACGCTATCGGACTCGTATAGATTGGAATGTGGTCTAAGGCAGGGGGGGCTCAGCTCTCCCTCTATCTTTAACCTATATTAATGGACTGATCGAGGAGCTCAGTGAGCGGCATGTCGGTTGTTTCATTGACGGCGTATGTTTTCATAACATTAGATGGCGGACGACATGGTGTTGCTTAGCGCCTCGGTCTGTGGGCTAAGGAAATTATTACAAATTTGTGAAGGCTATGCGGCCGAACATGGATTGATATATACAATACAATACAATACAATACAAAACACTTTATTGTACACCACAGATAACATAACATTTAGTACATAACTATTTAAAAACAAGTGTAACAATGGGCGGCCTTATCGCTGAGAGCGATCTCTTCCAGACAACCTTTGGATGGAGAGGACTAGAAGGAAGTGGGAGAGATGGCGGCGTAAATCATTTGAGTGATATAGGTAATAATATATACATTCATATACATACATAAATATAAATATATATTAAATAAATACATACATACATATAAATAAACAAATCTAGTTCAGTAGTAGTCACAAATAAGATTAAAACCAAAAGTTCTATATGGACAGATAATGGGACTTTACAAGGTTGTTAAAAGCGTGAATAGATTCTGCACGTCGTATGGTAACTGGGAGAGAATTCCACAGGTGTACGGCTCGTACTGCAAACGAACGGCTATAAAATGTTGTACCGTGTACAGGAGTCATGAGAGTAAGATTTTCTGATGACCTAAGAGATAACGTGTTAGAAGTGTGAAGGAAATTAAAACATTCCTTAAGATAGCGCGGGGTCTTAGGATTAAACAATATGTTGTAAAGAAGAGTGAGAATATGAGCATTCCGGCGAAGACGAATAGGTAGCCACTTGAGTTGCGAACGAAATTGAGAAACATGATCATATTTGCGCAAGCCAAATATGAAGCGGATGCAAAAGTTTTGAAGTCGCTCAAGCTTATTTAGCTGGTCCTCCGTGAGATCAAGATAGCAGACGTCAGCATAATCAAGAATGGGAAGCAACAACGACTGCGCTAAGGTAATTTTGGTGGTGATGGGTAGGAAATTACGTAGTCTCCTAAGCGAAGCTGCTGAAGCAAACAATTTGCGGCTGACCACTTGCATCTGCGGACCCCAGCTCAAACAAGTGTCGAAAGTTAACCCCAAGTTTTTTACAGACACGCTAAAAGGAACATTATTACCAGCCAGTTGGATATTGGGTAGTGACTGCCATTCTACTCTATCTATCATTCTAGAACTACCTACTATTATGCTAGTAGTTTTAGAAGGATTCAATTGCAATCCAAAAGATTTGCTCCACTCCGATATGGTATGTAGATCGCAATTAGTGGCTCGCACCGCATCTCCAAGTTGAACAAGTGATGCTTGGCGATAGATTTGGAGGTCATCTGCATATAGGTGGTAGGACGAAGAGATATTATTTGAAACGGAGTTGATTAAAACAGCGAAAAGAAGAGGAGATAAGACGCCGCCTTGCGGAACGCCAGCAGTCGCGTCGCTCCAAGAAGAAAATGTATCCTCAAGGCAAACGCGCTGCCTGCGCCCATACAGATAACTGTGAAACCACTCAATCACTAATGGAGATACGTTAAGTGAGCGCAGCAATGCCAAAAGAACGTCAAAATTGACGGTGTTAAAAGCATTGCTGAAGTCCAACAATGTTAATACCGTGAGGAGACCATTATCCATCCCAAGGCGTATGTCATCTGTCACTTTGAGCAAGGTAGTCGTAGTACTGTGGCCGGGACGGAAACCAGATTGGAAAGGATTAAAGAAGTTGTGGCGAGATAGGAACATATTAAATTGGTTGTGGACGAGGCGTTCAAGGACCTTAGATAGGAAGGGTAGGATAGAGATGGGGCGGAAATCAGTAATGGATTGAGGGCTCGATATTTTAGGTAGTGGGATAATTTGTGCTTGCTTCCAAACTGACGGAAAGACGGCATTGCAAATTGAGCTGTTAAATAGGAAAGTAAGGACAGGAAGAATGATATCTAGGATTGGTATTAACATGTTGCGACTGATGCCATCGTTCCCCACTGCGTTGGAGGAGATAGAAAGCATACCTTTCTTAACGTCACATTCAGTGAATTGAGTAAAGACAAAAGGAGAGTAGTCAGGAACTGGTATCGAAGAAAGAAAATTTAAAGTATTAGTCTTGTTATAATCACTGAGACTAGAAGAGGAGGAGAAATGAAGGTTGAGTGAATCAACGTTAATGCTACTAGGAATAGACTCATGTCGGGGCTTACCAATTCCAAGAGACCTGAGAAAATTCCAGACTTTTGCTGGATCTTTATTATCGACGGAAACATGAATGTGGCGACGTAAGGCATCCCTACACACCAAATTGCAGTGATTACGAGCTCTAACGTAGTTAACTTTGTTTGCATCTGTTGGACGGCGTTTGTATTTGCATTTAGCAATATCCTTTTTGTGCATAAGGGCTTTAATGTCTTGGGTGAGCCATGGCGCAGGAACATGTTTCAGCTTGATGAGACGAAAAGGAGCGTGTTTGTCATAAAGCTGGGTAATAATATAATTAAACGTCTCAACTTGCTCGTCCACAGACTCTGCATCAGTTACCGGCGACCAGTCTGTATTTAGAGCGTCAATAAGAAACGCTTCCCTATCCATACCACCGAAATTACGCTGAAGAATGACTTTGGGTTTAATTTTGGGAGGACGAATTTTGTAGGACAAGAAAATTAAGTCATGGTATGAAAAGGCATCTGCCGAACATTGACCATGCTTCATGTCAAGATGAGGAGAGGAGACTATAATTAAGTCAAGAAGTGAAGGAGAAGAGTTTGGGAAATAATGGGTGGCACTTAGAGGGAGAATATGAAGATTACAAGAGCTAATAACAGAATTAAGGGAAGCGGAACGAGAGTCATTTTTCAGAAGACAGGTATTAAAATCACCCATTATTATTGAATGGCTGTAAGATGGGACAACATCTCCTAAGAGCTGTTCAAAAGAACTGAAGAAGTTAACATTTAAAGAGGGGCTGTAATAGACTCCGAGAAGGACTTTGGTATGAGACAAGAGAACCTCGACAAGTAGATGTTCGCCAGCATTCGCTGGAGGAGGTTGTATGGAGGAGCTAATTATAGTAAAGGGAATATGAGTACGTAAGTAAATAGCAACTCCACCACCTCGAGAGCCAGTGCGGTCATTACGTATCAAATGGAAACCAGGTAAAGTATAGGATGAAGAGGGCAGAGAAGGTTTAAGCCAGGTTTCGGAGACTAAAACAGCATGAAGGTTTTTGTGGTTGAAAGACGCTAGCATATCAGTAAAATGAGCCGGAATACTTTGCGCATTAATGTGAACAACGTTAAAGTTTTTAGGAACATCAGAAAATTCACCATCGATGCAGTCAGAAAGGGAAGGCATACTAGCAAAACTAGCATCAGTGCAGTCGCTCACTGTTGACAAGGTCTGAAATGAGTCAATACTATCTTTATCTGAACTAGACATACACAATATAAATACTATATATAATAATAAATAGATAATAAAAATAAAATAAAAATAATAAGTAACAGTTGGAACAAAATAAGCACTAAATACTTAATATGCTCCACCTGCCGGTTGAGTGGATAACATAGCACGCTAAATGAAGTTAACTATGGAACCAAAATACAAAATTACATTTAAAAAAAATAACTATTATAATATTAATTAAATTTCAGGCAAATTTTAATTCTGTGGATCTAATCCTAATAGGAAGAACAAAAAATAAATAAGAAAAAAAAAATGTATAATGTGGCTGTATGAACATTAATACTTATGCCTACCAGTTATGATTTTTTTAAATAATTTTGACGTGGGAATAGGTGATACGATATGTCAATGTCAGTCAGTGTGTCACAAAACGCAAAAGTTTACAAGTTAGTAATTTAATTCAAATTACCTTCAATTTATGAGACTGATCGAATGGAAAATAATATGTTTTAATAAATGGAAATTGAAGTGAAATGACACAATATAATAAGAAGATCCACAGAACGAATACAAAAGTGTAAAAGGAATACGGAACAAAAGCGGCGCGCACGCACGATAACACAATTAAATCACATAAACATTCACATAAACAGCTACTTTTTAACCGATGCAGTAACCGTACGCTTGCCCCTGGTGGAGATTTGGGCAACAGGCTTCGGTGATTCAGGCCTCGCTGTACTTGGAGCTGGGACTATATTTACCGTTTGAGAGCTGGTACAGCTGGATGTTTGCCCAACAGGCTTCGGCGATTCCGGTGTCACCGTAACTGGAAGTGGGATTTTGTTCAACTCACTAAGGGAGCTGATACGGTGACGCTTTCCATCACCACCAATGACGAAGACAAACCCCATCCTTGTAAAGCACTTGTTCACACCAAATTTGTCGCGCGCAGCCATAAAAGCGTCGTGCCTGGCTTTAGTCAGGAATTCGGATAAAGTGATACCTGACCCTTTCAATTTTGTTTTGGCAAACCAAATCTTGTTCCGCATATCAAGGTCACACAATTTCACTACCAGGGGTCGTGGGCGATCATTGTTAGTGAATCGACCCATACGATGGCAGCGACTGACATCCTTGGCTGAGAAAGATGATATCTGCAACTGGCTAGCGACGGCCTTTACAGCAACTGCAGTTGCATCCTCCTCCGAAGATTCTGGTAGTCCGTGAAACAGCAGGATCTTTCTTCGGCTATGCATTTCCATGCTGTCCACCTGACGCGCGAGAAGATTAATTTGGTCTTGAAGACTATGAATGGAAGTTAAAATAAAACCCCGAAAAGCTGTAAAATCTGCAGTGAGGCTGGCAACTGTTGATGACGGGGTGGCAGCTTGAAGGTTATTTTCATAGTTGTTCATCCTCTCTATGAACATTCGCTGGAGTTGAGACAGGGAATCTTGTATGGCGTCCATTTGTTTATGATCAGCAGAGAAATGAGGTGTGGTTTTTATTAAGTGTTAGTTCAGTAACAGTGAAGATAACACTCTCCGGCAGGTATTGTTCAATAAATATTAATTTAACATATAAGTTGTAGATATTAAATTTGAATTTACTTATTTTTATTTAAATATAAACTAGATAAATTTTAAACAGTACTTTTCTTTACACCTACCCTCAACGAAAAAAAACATATAATTATATAATTGTGGGAAGTGACTGTTGTACCACCACTATTGCTGAGTGGGTCCCCGTTGGCTAGAGTAGAGGAATTTAAATATCTGGATCATCTAGTTACTCCCACCTTGCAGGACGATGCTGACATTGAGCGGGAACGAAGGGCGCTAGCTGTCAGGGCGAACATGGTAATTCGCAGATTCGTGAGGTGTTCCACTGACGTTAAAGTAACTCCGTTTAAGGCGTTTTGCTCTTCTTTTTACACATGCAGCCTCTGGACTAATTACACTCTGAAATCGTATGACGCCCTTCGAGTTCAGTGCAACAACGCGTTTAGAATGTTGATGGGGCTCCCACGTTTTTGTAGCGCCTCGACAATGTTTGCGGAAGCTCGCACAGATTGTTTTTATGCCATAATGCGCAAGCGTGGCGCTTGGTACGGCGAGTGCATGGGAGTGCAAATAGCATGCTGGATGTGCTAGGAGCAGGCTTGACTGCCCATATATCAATCACTGCTGTAGATTGCACATTGCACACTGTGACAGAGCAGATTAATAATAATAATAATAATAATAATAAACATTTATTTCAGACTTTAAATCCATATAAAAGTGTTAGTAACAGACGAAATCTTATTCTAGTGTTAGTAAATGAAAAAAGTACAATCGAACACAAATAACTATATAATACATTCGGATTCCGATGAGACTCGTCTGTTATTTATAAATAATTATAATGACAGACTGGCGAATGTAGCTTAAGCCAGTGTCGCAATAGTGGGGAGTCCCATCGGTCAGCCAGTGCGCTCAGGACACTGTTGGAGCTGTCGCGCACGCGCGCCCACAGCGAGGCGCAGCGCTTTCTAATGATCGTGTAAAAGCAATCAATACGCGCCTCGGCAAACATAGACGACGCACTGCAATAACGCGGCAGACCGAACAACATCCTGAACGTGTTATTATATTGGACTCGCAGTGCGCTGTATGTCCGCTGCGTAAAGTTCACCCAAAGACCGCACGTGTAGAACGACTGACAATAAATAAAACTAGTTTTTACGGGTTAATGCACGGAAACTTTATTTATTTATTGACGTTTCGTAGTCTTTACAGGCTACGTCGTCAGAATAAAACTTTTATTTAATTTGTCGAGCTACCTTCGAAAGACTTTTATTGAGCGTTTGGTTATTTCATTGTTCGATTTTTAAGTTTTATTGTCTATGTATGAATTTATTATTTAATCTACTTAATAAAGTATTTTATTTAAAATTCTTGTTTGTAATTTTGAGTTTATTTATTTGACCCTAACTACCGTAAACTACCACCGGTTCCAAAATTGGGAGACCTTCCTGAGAAGAACCGGCGAAACAAACTCAAGAGAGGCTTTCTATCTCCTTCTTATGTTAAATTATGCAAACAAAAAGAACTAATAGTATCTGATGGTCTTGCAGTGTGTGCTCGGGGTTGGGATTTTATCTCCTGTATAATAGGTTCCCAAGCTGGTGGTATATACCAACCATCTTCCCTATTGAAATTTGGATATTTTTTAATCTCAATAGTCTCGCGCATCATTCGAGGAACGAACCGCCGCTCAGCTGCAAGGATCTGTGGTCTATCAAATCTAAAGTAGTGGTTTGGTCCCCCTAATGCATATTCACACACTGCAGATTTATTTTCGCGCCTATGTTTCATATCTGCGATATGTTCTTTTACCCGAGTCCCTATACTCCTCTTTGTTTGCCCGATGTAGGAGAGCCCACAGTCGCATTCAAGTTTGTAGACACCAGCAACTTGAAAGGGTATATTGCACTTGACCGGTCGTAGAAACTGGTTGATCTTCTTAGGCGGCTTGAAGTATGTATTGATTGAAGCACGCTTCAGAATCCTCCCAATCTTGTCAGTGACTCCTTTCATGTAAGGTAGTATAGCAGGTTGTCGGTCGACTGTGCTAGGTTTGACACGACTGTGACGGCGACGTGGTACATTCAGGTTATTATCCTTCAGTACTTGCTCGACATGCTGAAGTTCAGCTGCCAGGTGTTGTTCGTCACAGACACCCCGTGCTCTCTGAAACAAAGAGTTTCCTACGGCAGTTAATTGTTTCGGGTGATGGTGTGAGTCACCATTGAGGTACCTATCAGTATGAGTCACTTTACGATACACAGTATGGCTTAAACTTTGGTCAGGATTCCTGATTAATAAAATATCTAGAAAAGCTAGTTTACTATCTGCCTCTAACTCCATAGTGAATAGGATGTTGGGGTGTATAGAGTTAAGGTGATTTAAAAAGGCAGAAATTTGATCTGTTGGGAGGATTGTGAAAGTATCATCTACGTACCGCTTATATAGCCTGGGTGTGACAGGTGCTGCGCTGAGAGCCCTCTTCTCGAAGTCTTCCATGAAAATATCGGCGACAACAGGTGAACAGGGGAACCCATCGCAACACCCTCCATTTGTACATAGAAGTCATCCCCCCATAACAGGTAGCCAGAAGTAAGGCAATGCTCCAGTAATACTGCATATTCTATAGGCATATTATTTTCAAGTAGCTTCTTCTTAGTGATTTCAATGCAGTCCTGTACTGGTAGGCATGTAAATAAGGACTGAACATCAAAACTAACCATGATTTCATTGTCCATGAGACGTTGTTCTCTAATCTCATTGACAAATTGGTATGAATCTTTCACAAAGGCTGTTGTGTTACCTCTCAGTGGTGAAAGTAACTTTGCTACGTGTTTAGCCAAACAGTATGTTGTTGAATCAATCTGGCTTACAATCGGACGTAGCGGAGTATTCGGTTTGTGTATTTTCGGTAACCCATACAGTTTTGGTGGCTTGGGACATGCAGGAATTAGATAGTTGATGTCAAGATCCAACGTTTCGGAAAATGATTTGATGAGTTCACTTGTCTTTTTGAGAATTTTGGCGGTCGGATCACTCTTCACAAGTTTATATGTGTTCTCATCCGATAGAAGTTGTAATATCTTGTCGTTGTAATCTGACGTATCCATTACTACCGTGGCGTTTCCTTTATCTGCACGAAGGATAGTAAGTTCTGGCTTAGTTCGCAAGTTCTTAAGTGCAAGGTATTCATCACGAGGAAGGTTTGATTTCGGTGGCTTGCTCCGTCTTAACACTGATGAAATGTCTGTCATGAAAATATCGGCGACAACAGGTGAGACAGGGGAACCCTGTTTCATGGAAGACTTCGAGAAGAGGGCTCTCAGCGCAGCACCTGTCACACCCAGGCTATATAAGTGGTACGTAGATGATACTTTCACAATCCTCCCAACAGATCAAATTTCTGCCTTTTTAAATCACCTTAACTCTATACACCCCAACATCCTATTCACTATGGAGTTAGAGGCAGATAGTAAACTAGCTTTTCTAGATATTTTATTAATCAGGAATCCTGACCAAAGTTTAAGCCATACTGTGTATCGTAAAGTGACTCATACTGATAGGTACCTCAATGGTGACTCACACCATCACCCAAAACAATTAACTGCCGTAGGAAACTCTTTGTTTCAGAGAGCACGGGGTGTCTGTGACGAACAACACCTGGCAGCTGAACTTCAGCATGTCGAGCAAGTACTGAAGGATAATAACCTGAATGTACCACGTCGCCGTCACAGTCGTGTCAAACCTAGCACAGTCGACCGACAACCTGCTATACTACCTTACATGAAAGGAGTCACTGACAAGATTGGGAGGATTCTGAAGCGTGCTTCAATCAATACATACTTCAAGCTGCCTAAGAAGATCAACCAGTTTCTACGACCGGTCAAGTGCAATATACCCTTTCAAGTTGCTGGTGTCTACAAACTTGAATGCGACTGTGGGCTCTCCTACATCGGGCAAACAAAGAGGAGTATAGGGACTCGGGTAAAAGAACATATCGCAGATATGAAACATAGGCGCGAAAACAAATCTGCAGTGTGTGAACATGCATTAGGGGGACCAAACCACTACATTAGATTTGATAGACCACAGATCCTTGCAGCTGAGCGGCGGTTCGTTCCTCGAATGATGCGCGAGACTATTGAGATTAAAAAATATCCAAATTTCAATAGGGAAGATGGTTGGTATATACCACCAGCTTGGGAACCTATTATACAGGAGATAAAATCCCAACCCCGAGCACACACTGCAAGACCATCAGATACTATTAGTTCTTTTTGTTTGCATAATTTAACATAAGAAGGAGATAGAAAGCCTCTCTTGAGTTTGTTTCGCCGGTTCTTCTCAGGAAGGTCTCCCAATTTTGGAACCGGTGGTAGTTTACGGTAGTTAGGGTCAAATAAATAAACTCAAAATTACAAACAAGAATTTTAAATAAAATACTTTATTAAGTAGATTAAATAATAAATTCATACATAGACAATAAAACTTAAAAATCGAACAATGAAATAACCAAACGCTCAATAAAAGTCTTTCGAAGGTAGCTCGACAAATTAAATAAAAGTTTTATTCTGACGACGTAGCCTGTAAAGACTACGAAACGTCAATAAATAAATAAAGTTTCCGTGCATTAACCCGTAAAAACTAGTTTTATTTAATGAGTGATGTGCGTGAAAACCTAAGAAACAAATATAGACTGACAATAAGCTTTGAAAAGCGTCAGTTTGACTCGTTTACTACACTGTGCAAATCTGCGGGCCAACATGTGACAGCGGACACGAATGAAAAATTAATGACATTGTGTTGTTTCTTTAGTTTTATAAGTTTTATTTCATTTTATTGACATATTTTAAATGTTGCAATTTAACTTTGATTATTAGTAAATGTTCAGAAATAATTTTAATTTAATAAATCAATAATAATAAATAGTAAATTAATGTATTATGTATAATATGAATCTTTGTTACTTGAAATAAATAAATATATTATATAAAATATTCCCTTTTTTCCAATTGAGGTGCGAAACCCTAAAAAGGTGCTATTGAGGTTTGGGTGTGACGATGCCAGTGGGTGGGCTGTTGTTGATTCTTAGTTAATTTACGATGTACTAATTAACGCCTTAATTTAAAATATTCTTTACTTTATCGTTATTTCACAATAATTTGCAAATAGAACCCATTAGCAGCGCTTCTTTAACCAGTACAAACATATTAACATAGTTTTTAAATTACTGTATGCAAACACTCTGATAAAATTTTCAAAAACAAATATAACAGTAAACTAATTTTATTGATCTTATTATTATTACTCTGCGTCGGTTTTTGTTTGCAAAGTTAAACCAAACATATGTTAAAAACATATAAGTAAATAACTTAAAAATAAGAAGATTGATTTAAATATTTGATTGACAATAAAAAGAAAAAACCGGTTTTAAAACTGGATACCACCCAACTGGGCTCTATTTTAATGTGATGATTATGCAGCACTGTTTTTGACATCTCAAAATATTTAAGATATTATTATCATAATGATTTTACGTATCAGCAAAGCAAAACAGGTATGATTACTAATTATATTAATCTTTAAGTACTGCTTCTTCAGTAGGAGAATCTCTAAAAGCTTTAGTGAAAACCTAATAGGTAAAAACAACGACTTATAGAATCTAAAATTATGGAAAATTCTTCAATTACTCTATTACGCCTACCTCGTAATATGTGCTGACTCAATACTACTTTTTTATGTTAACAAGCATATAGCCCACCTAATAGTAAGCGGCCACCATAACCTACATAGACGCCTCATCGTCATCATCATACTATCAATGTCCTCACTGCTGGGGCACAGGCCTTGCCTGTAAATGGTTTAGGGAGATTGGGTCATGACCCACCGCGCGGGCCCATTGCGGATTGGTGGGTGCTAACGACTGCAGATGCAGCCGGGACCAACGGCTTAACGTGCCTTCCGAAGCACGGAGGAGCTCGAGATAGTAAAGTTTTGTTCACCCATCCAATGACCGACCACTGCAAAAGTTGCTTAACTTCAACGATCGCAGCCGATCATTCCGATTATGTGACTATGACCTTCTGTATGGTGGGGGTTACTTTCCAGATGGGCTCTCTAATTCGTACGGAAAATCCGCAAAGCCTTTACTCTCTTGAAAAGGTATGTCCCTCCTCTTTTAGATGTTAAAGGATTGACATCACCACAATTCTACCTGTCTGTAATAACTAAACATACTTTTTTGTAACACAATTAGGGAACGTGAAATGAAATTTCACGCAGTCATGTTGCGTGCAATCAACGTTCTTACGGGTTTCCATTGAAAACATCTAAACACTATAAACGATGCTTTTGTTCTTATCACGTTGTGATAAGTTCGTGATTCGTAGTGCGTGTAACCCACTGCCACGGTCTTGATTGTGCGTAGGTACTACCGAGTATAATATGTACTTGAAATCGGAAAGCGCTCCCTTTAAAAGCATTCCCTTCAATGGCTATGGAAATGTTTTTCCATTGCTCTTATCGTGGCGTAGCTTCCGACAAGTAAATTTTTGAAATGGGTTCGTGGCCAAACATTTTATGCAGCCAGCCGACTGAGTGGCTGAGTGAGCATAAATAATAACATTTCATAGAGTTATTACTTATACTCAATTTTCCTTTCTGCTTTTTGTTGCCGGGAGTGAACGCAAAAAAGTGAAGGGCCAGCTGTAGTTAGTGTGTGTAGTGCCAATTTAAAAGGCCATATTCAACATTCAAGCTATATTTAACTTTAATGGTAATAATATAATGTGCTCACTGCTAGGGCACAGGTCATCCCTATAGATGGAATATGGAGATTGGGATGTGACCCACCACGCGGGACCTTTTTTTTATTACGCAGGCAAAAACTCTATTAACAGACGTTGGCGCCCTTAAGGGGCACACCAACGAACGGACCTCGCACCTAGCCTCTCGCAAGTCTCACGGGTGCCAAACGGAAAAGCCGTTAAGCAGTCCGCGCTGCCTACGAGCGCTTGCGGCACACTATCCGCTAAAACACCCTGCGAATACCCTCTACGCTGTTAAGTGCGGAACCGCGAGATCCCCGTTGAGGGACTTCACCGCTTCTCCGCACCCAACAGCCTCCCGGCCTAGCCGGGGCTGCATGGCAGGGACCACCCGGGGTATCGCGGGTGATCCCGCAGACGTGCGCAGTACTGCCCGCGCCCACCACGCGGGCCTAGTGTGGATTGGTACTCCACACGTTAGTACTAACGACTGCAGATGTAACCAGAACCAACGGCTTAATGTTCCTTCCTCGAGCTCGAGATAATAAGTGTTTGGTCATTAATATTTTCAAAACGTTATTTAGAAACTTTTTTATCGACGCACTTACACATACACACATGCACATTCTTTGCGTAGCGCCACAGTAGCGCGCCACGCTATTCATTGCGTACTGCAAAAGAAATGTACTGTTTTAACTGAAAAATACAAATTTTTCCCACCTTTAATATTTTGTAATATGACTTGTTTGGGTGTACAGAATGCGTAGTTTAAGTCTTTGTCATAGGTTTTTTTACACCCTGTATACTCAAGTCTACGGTGTGAAAAATCAAACTTCTACTAAGTTAACGTAAAAAAAATACAGCCGTTTATGTTGCGTTCCTAAAGATTTGTACGGAACCCTCGTTAAGCAAATTCGACTATAGCAGATTAGTTGGGTCTAGGATTTCTAAAGACTAAAATGATAGGTTGTCAGCGACACTGAAATCAATTCATTGTCTACAATAATAGTTTCCAAAAATTACCTTTCTTCATTTATCGGTTTTTAATCCTTGCAAAGAAAATAAGCTGTTCCCGTATACTATGTTTATCATAAATTCCTAGTACAGTAAGACAAGGTACATTTTAATGAACCTATTAAAATTACCATGAATTAATAATTCGATATATCATCATATTTATTGTAGATACAGTAATTGTCATAAATGAATATTAAACGGTTTCCGGTATTCGAAACTCTAGTCACGCGAACGTAACATTAAGTCGATAGTGTAAATCTGATAATTAAATTATCATTTTAAACATACTTTGTTATTAAAGTTGACTGATGGGGAGCCAAAAATCTTATATTATGGTTTATGGCACAATTTGTATTACCTATATATTAAATTCTTCTGAAATTCGTGTTACTAACTTCTTGCAATAATGCTTCTACCCCCTAAGTATAGTCCAAATATACAGCTAGAAATCGAACCGATGGACTTTGGGGTCCTTCTCGTTACGTCCGTTGTGGCGTTGCTGTTCAAGTTTCCATACAAAATGTGACATTGACATTTCGCACTCGCAAACTATTCGAATTCGATAATGGTTCGTGCTAAGGGTACTGTACCCCTAGTACGAGTAGTTAATATTATTAAAGGCCTATTAGCATTAACATATCCAAAATTTACAAAAAATGGATGTCCAAAATAGTTTTGGGCATAAAGGGGTACTGTTCCTTTTCGAATCACGGGGAGTACATGGGCATATGCCCATATCTATAAACCATATGGTTTATATGGTTAAAAACAATTTCACTGTCCTTACAATAACTTCACCAATTTAGAGATATGATAAACGTAGTTTAAGAGTAGGTAGATTGCTCCACAATCAAATCTAGTGACGCAATGCTGGTGATTGGGTTACTAATTAGGTAATTAACTAATTAGTTAGCAATACACTGGAACTAAAAATGGAAAATTGTGAGAGGTTGGGCTTATCGTGTTTCATGATCGAATTGGGGTGCCTACCGCCAGTCTAGGGATGTAACCCCCATCATACAGTAAGACACAGTAAAAAAATCAGTACATTTTGATGGATATGTAACTGTGACGGTGAGTAAGGTAACAGGGCTCCACGGAATGGGTAGTCAACTTTATCGAAAAATCGAAAAACAAAGTACGCGTTCTTTATGTTGTTACAACGTACAACATACCAAGATTCGATTACATATTTCGGCAACAAAAGAACAATCATCCTTACTTTCACTTTCATTTTCTGTGTGTTGTATCTGAAAATAGATCAAAGGCAGTATAGACACTCATATGCAATGAAAACGGTATCGAAAGCTCGAAACATATGAGCTCTTAATCTTGTTTCAAATATTATTCAGAGCGAAAGATTCTGAAGAACATAAAGAAAACTAGAAAACTGATTTATCAAACTGACAAGTCCAAGAAATATGGTGTACGGATGAAAGTAGGTATTGAATTTATCGTTGCTATATATCCTTGGGAAATTACAGTATCCAAAAAAGTATTGATCATTACTTATTCTTCACCCGACTAAGTTCAATATTTTTTTCATTATTTAATGAAACTGGTAGCTTTTGCGGCAATTTAGTAAAACAGCATTTGTAATTGTCGTCTTCGTCAAGTACCATATAGCCGCCCAAAGCACTCTTAATTCACTTCCCTTCTTCATATTACCTTCCAAAAAATTATGAGCGAAGTCCTCTTAAAGACTCTGACTGCGAATGTGATGAATCACCTAAGATTCACCTATAGAACAATGAAGCACTCCATGCTTGGCATTTCTCTACGCGATAAAAAAGTGAGATCACCCTTCTGGCCTGCGCAGACGAAAACATAATCGCCGAAGACTTGTCACGGACATAACGCGCACGGAGTGCGAACATTTGTTGTTCAAAAATTTAGAGAAGCGCACGCTATGGAAGTAAATAATCTGAAACTGCGTTGTATTGTTATTAACATGCAGTTTAAGAAAAAGAGAAGATGTTTCAAAAGAGAAAATTTGATTCATTGCTTTAAATCGGATCGACCGCGCAATGCGTACTAAAGTACTTTGTGTGCGTTTCTGCACCCAGTCACATGTGATTTCATTTTTTCGGGGACACCCCGTACTTCTTAACCGACCCTACTTTTTTTGTTCAGGCTGGTCTCTTGGTATCTTCGGATGTTCGGGGGGCTTTTTGTACGCGGTAGCGTAGTCAATGCAGATAAAAGCGATTCATTTTGGCGGGCAAAAAGTCCACGAACAAGTGTCCTTCGTCTTCGTAGAATATTCAACGTACCGAGATATTTGGCATGGTCCAGTTCAGGGTGAGAAACTAATATAGCAGTAAGCGAAGGCAATGACAGATGACGAGAGGAGGAAAAATAATATTGACCTTGAAGCGAATTGTGGGAACACGGCCAATGAGATGGTCAGATAACGACATGAAAGCAGATATGTTTACTTGGCATAGACACACGACGATGCCATAGATTGAGCAAAATTAAAGCATATAATGTTACTATACTATTAAATATAAGGTTTTGTCTGTAGCTGTAAGTGATGATTGAAATCAATAAATATCAAGAGGCACATGCCTTGCGGTGGCAGAAATCGTTGTTTATAGAGAAAATCCTGTCTTAAGACTCCAATGTAATTAATTTTTGCGTCGCTGTGTTGCTCAAAGTTGGATACCCAATCTCTATTGAGCTTAGTAGAGAAAAATGTTTTGAAATATTGGAAACGCTGCAATATTATTCACTGCCACTTCTGATAAATTTCAAATCGCTTGTCGCTAAAAACAAATTATATTAGTCACCATTACTATTTAGGTTGGTTCTTTTAGGATGTAAAATGAGGATAATACTCCAGGCATCGTATATAAGTGGCCATGTTTCTATTAAAGCCTTAAAGCAAGACGAACGCGACTCAGAAGGAAGAAGCCAAAGTGAATTATTAAGATAATTATAGAAAAAAAAGTGAATTATTAAGATAATTTTTCGAGCATTAGGTATTCCAAATTTAATCAAAATAAATGTGAAAAGTATGTATGCCTGTCTATTTGTACGATTGTTGCTTAAACACTATTGTTGTTAGCAAAAAGTATTGAATCAATTTGGACGAAATTTGATACGCATATACGCCCGAAATAAAATTAAGTTTCTATGGGATTCTCAAAAAAGTAAAGACAACGTGCGAACAGAGTCGGGGGGTGCCACTAGTAGACGAACAGGAAAAAAACCCTTGCTGGTTATTTAAAGATTGATTTTTGTTTCTAACTAATAAGACGTGTTTTGTTTTTAATACTCTTTAACTCAACTACGAACAGCTGATCGGCACACAGCAGCAATAGCTGAACAAATTTTGCTTATCCCATGGCTTACAATTTTGATTGATGAGATAAAGCCACACGTAGATACCGGTATCAAAGCTTCAGGCTTAGGCTTCAGCTTCAACTAATTATATTTTGAAATTAAGGCAAACTGGTAAGCTTTATGACGTTGAAAATAGCGTGTTTAGTCTGCGTTTGTAAATGTTAATCAGACGTCCCTGATTCGAAATCTGGTGAGCAATGGTAGTGTGATGAATACGAGCATTTGTACCTAAGTCATGGATGTCTCAATGTATTTCTAAATAAAAATATACTTAGATGTATATCAGTATATGTATTCGGTCCGTTACCTTATTATCCCATAGCAGAAGCTATACAGTACTTACTTTAGGGTTAGGCTAATAGGGTATTTGTCAAGTTTTAGAAAACGATCTCACGTTATTGACTAATGTTTGTGGAGTCCGTAAAAACTGGATATTCATCATTCTGTTGTGTATTTCAGTAAAAATAACCAAATCAAAAACTCCATTTTCAAGTTGCCGCGAAAACATTTTTCTGGACAATATGGCGTCTTACTAGTGTGTGACGTCACACAACTATTATTAAAACGTCAAACGATACAATATAATGTCACTTTAACCGGAAGTTTACATGCGTGTGACGTCATTTTAGGCCCCGCCAATCCCAAGCGTTTTGGGTCACGTGACAATAGATAAGAAAATTATTATCTTTTTCGTGGGTTTTTTGGTAAAATTATGAATATTTTTTTGTAAAAATAGTAAAAACCCCTGCCAATATTCATTCTAAACACAGATGCTAACAATTCGCACTTTATTTTTAATACTGTCAAATACCCTATTGGTGTGTGTGTATTAAAAATATTTATTATTATTATTGCTCAGTGTTGTGCCATGTAAGCCCCTTTCCTTCCTGCTATATTGAAGATATTATCGGCCCATCTAGTGGGCTGTCTCCTTACGTTTCTGCAACGACATCGCTTTACAACCACAAACGACAATAAAAGGAAAACAATTAATTTTGACTCAATACGTGAAAGATGTAAAAGCATTGTAATGTGCTGCTTCCTTCAAAATACAAGAAATATTATTAAAAAAGTTTCTCTAAAAGTCAGATTATTTAGTTGACTTTTTCATCTTGACAGCGATTAAAATAAATATTTCCAACACACACACACACCAATTAGCCTAGCCCCAAAGTAAGCAATAAGGCTTGTGTTATGGGATACTAGGGTAACCAATAGAATACATCATATACCGTACATATATATATATGTGGAAATACATATTAATCATCCATGATATGATTATCCATTTAATTCTTTGTTCTCGTTTCCAACTTGCATATGGAAATTTATAGAATATGTGATCACTGGTTTGCCATTGTCCTTCAAGTTAACTAGGTACTCAGCAGGCTTCATGACGCATTTTTTATTTATTTTTATTATATTTTTACACAAAATTCTGGGTTACGTAAATTTTCCAAGTAAAAAGTGACAGTTGATCTGCCGAAAGTTCTTTTTTTCGGCACGGTACGCGCTGCGATCAATTCTCCCACCCCTTACTTAACACCTAGCGCTTATGACCAACTTTACGGTAAGCGGCTACCGCGGCCTATAGATGCTTTCGATAATAGAATGTCACTCGTGCACTGGTTACCCTAACCTCATCCTCGTGGAGCTTTGTAAAACTTACTTACTACGTAATAATAGTATAACATAAAACTGCTTTCTGTATGGTAGGGGTTATTTCTCCAGACGGGTATTCCAGTTCGAGTGGAAATTCCACATTATCCTACCTTTATTATTCAGTAAAACTCAAACTTACCTTATATTTAATCGAAAAAAGTCAACGTCACTCAGAAATAATCTAATGGTGGCCATTCACCATCATGCCGCTTTATCAAGTGGCTGGATTTGATAGGCTTGATCAAAAAAATCCTATCGTAAAGTGGCATATCCTCCACAATATCTCCCCAGACATGGTCAGATCGGCTTGATCAAGCCTATTTCATCAAGCCACTTGATCAAGCGGTAAGATGGTGAGTGGCCACCATAAAAGGTAATTAAATTTAAAATGAAATGGCCCTTTAACTTAATTATTACCATTTAGTACTTTGTAATAGCAAAATCCAAACATCAGGTTGAAGGAGCTACGATGCCACAGCAGACACACGCATCTACAGATACCTACACAAAGAAAAATATGAATTTTCCAACGATTATCATTAAAAATGATCCAATGTCTAAATGTGACTAACTTGTATTTTAGTTTAAAAAAGTCTGATGAAATTATATTGTTAGATTTTCTTGAATAAGATACTATGGTATCGATTTTGTTTCAAAAGAATATGGAAGGTATTAGAGTTGTAACGCGTGTGGACGTTTTAACTGCGTAGGTAACAGTCACTGGAATTCTTCAGCAAAATGCAAAATAAATACTTTACATTTGGACATGACCGAGAGAAATATCTTGAAAATGTTAATTATTATGTCCTCAATGCAACATCTCAAACTCACGAGTGTCCGCAACTTCGTCTGTATGGAATATTTGGGTTCATTGTATATGTATGAACATTTGTGTTGGCATGATTCTCAAAACCTAAAATTAAATTTGACAACAGTATAAATCCTTGTCATGTTCTATCCTCTAGAGACCGCTCGTTCTCAAGCGTGTATATAAAGTGTAAACAATCCTACAGGCTTTACGTCTGTCAATACGAATTTTGCTGCGTATAGTTTGTTAGAGTGAACTACACTTGACCGCAAATAAATCGGGTCTTCCGGTAGTACTCTGATTCAATTTACTCAAAAGTTTCTAAAACTTACAACTATCAAAGTTATACCTACGGAAAGTGCGTTTCATAATGATCAAAATGAGAATAATTTAAAGAACTATCAACTTACTGTGTAAATAACAAAATCAAAAACACAATGCCAACGATTTGGTATGTTTTAATAAAGTTGCAATTATGGTTTTTTTCTATAAAATGAAGATACTCTGATACTTCTTATCATATCTTTAGTTTAACCTTTCATGGTTTTCTCAGACGCGTGTATTTTTGCTACGTTTTTTCACTACCGATTGATAATTAGAAAACGAAACTTTTTTGGAAAACGCTTAACAAAAACTAAAAAAAAAATGATTTATCTCAAGAAATTCCTAAAAACTTTTTGAGAAAATCATTTTTTTTTATAGGTAGGTCCGACAAATGACTTCACCCCACCTGATGTTAAGTGAAGGTGAAGTGCAGACGCGAAGATAGCTGATACAGCAGTTCTAACTGCCACACCAGCCATCCTCACCCTGCCGGCCTGCATGTTGCTTCTTCACGCCTTTTTTAAAGGATCCCAGGTTGTAAGAGGGAGGGAACACGTGAGCGGGCAGAGCATTCCATTTATGGATAGTGCGACAAAGAAATGAGTCACCAAATTTCTTTGTACGCGTTGGAATTGTGGCCACAGTAAAACGGTGACAACGTAGGCCAGCACGCGTGGTCCTCTGAAGGAAAGGGGAAGGTGGGATAAGAGAGAATAACTCCTCAGAACACTCACCGTGGTACAAACGATAGAACGCGCTTAGTGACGCCACGTCACGGCGTAATTGAAGAGGCTCAAGGTGTTTAGTCACCTCCTCATCGCCTATGATGCGGATCGCGCGCCGCTGTAATCTATCCAAAGCATCGAGCAAGTACTTGGCGAGCAATATTCCACGGAAGCTTGGAGAGAAGGCTTTTGTGCCAGACCCTGTCGAACGCCTTGGCAATGTCAAGGCTGATAGCCAACGACTCGCCACGCTTGTCGATAGCCTCACCCCAGATATGAGTTAAGTACGCTAGAAGATCACCCGTCGGTCGTTTCGGTCTAAATCCATACTGACGATCATTAATCAGGGAGTGATCCTCTAGGTAGCGGGTCAGATGGTTATTAAGGACCTTTTCTAGAACTTTACAAAAAACTGAGGTGACTGCTATTGGCCGGTAGTTTGCCGGGTCTGAGCGATCACCTTTTTTGGGCACCGGTTGCACGTTAGCATCTCTCCAAGTCTCCGGCACACGCCCCAAAGAATACGAGCATTGGTACAAGCGCGTGAGCACGGGAGACAACTCTGCTGCACATTTTTTAAGTACTACTGCTGGGATGCCATCAGATCCACTAGCTTTCCGGACGTCGAGTGATTGCAATTCGGCACGAACCTCACGCTGCCTGATTTTAATATCATCGTTGTGCCACAGTGAGGTAGTGATGGTGGCAGTGCATTGCAATCATCGATTCGGGAGTTAGCCGCAAAGAGTTTTGCCAGTAAATCGGCTTTCTCCTGCGGCTTGTAAGCTAGTGTTCCGTCTGGGCATCTCAGAGGTGGCAGCGAGGGCTGGCAGAAGTTTTTTTGCACGGCCTTGGCCAAACGCCAGTAGCTACGGGAGCCCGCAGGATGCGTTATAAGTTCCTGGCCAACACGTGCAACACGCTGGGCATCCGCTCTGATGTAAGTCTTCTTACAGGCCTTGGAAGCAGAATTGTAGGCTGCTTTGAGTGAATCGACCCCGGGATCCTTGAGAGCGCGGCCTCTGATCCAAGCACGATATGCCGCTTGCTTACGCGAAGCAGCTTCAGCACAGTCGTGATTGAACCAGAGGTTACGTGTGCCCTTACTGATGAGATCAGAATGAGGAATATAGTATTCCATACCCATTATAATCTCCTCAGTAATGGCAACGGCACTGCCCGATAGGTCCCTGTCACTGAAGCAGCGCTGCTTCCAAGGGACCGCCCCAATCTGCCGACCCATAATGCCAGATACGGCGCTTGACCACTGCTGGACGCGGAGGCTTGGCCTGTGGTGCTTTGGCAGATATCAGGCAGTGGTCGGACGAGCCCAGGGGGGCTCTTACCACAACCTGATAGCCCTGTGGATGGGTCGTGAGCAGAAGGTCCAGTAAAGAAGGCGCTTGACTTGGAATTCTGGGATCCTGGTGGGCTGATCAACCAGTTGCTTCAAGTCATGCGTGAGAGCGAATGTGTGAGCAGAGATCCCTGTATGGTCAGTTTTGGAAGAACTTAACCACAAATTGTGGTGAGCATTAAAGTCCCCCAAAAACACCAATTCTGCATTGGGAAATTGTTCCCGCGCGTCGTCTACTGCCCGACTAAGGTGCTGAAAAAGTCGAGTTGTCTCAACATCGCCGGTGTGGGATCTGTAGAGGCACACGTAGACTCTGGCCAGGGGGCCAGAGTCGACGTGTACCCCCAGCATGGAGAAGGAGGGATCTTCCAAGCAGCGGAGACGGCGACAACAAACATCCGCCCGAACATACTGGCATACACCGGCTTTCGCTTTGAAGGACTCTTCAAGCACGTAGCTGGGATGATTAAGGTAGCCTGTGTCAGCAGGTGGAAGTATTTGTGTCTCCGTCAGGAACAACAATGCTGGCCGTGCTGTCTCGAGATGGTGGTGGACAGCGTTGAGGTTAGAGTGGAGTCCGCGTATGTTGCAGAACTCGACCTCAAACAGCGTTGAAGGCGTGGGGGTGTGCACCGCTGTACGTCCAAACTTTGCTATTGAGGCTGCCATGGTGGAAGTGAAAAAAAAAAGAGACGCGAAAACGAGCGGACGCCGTTGCGAAGAGTCCGGGCAAATAAGGGAGGCTTGTTTTCCCGATTGACTGCCTGCAGAGGAGATGCGCCGACCCGCCAGACGGAAGGGCCCCCGCACCCCGGTCACCAACCGGCACGACGGTCCACCCCGAGATTATGCGTGACATGATGGGGCAGCCTCGCGAACTGGTTATGAACGCTTGGGCCCCTGTACTGTGCCACGGGCGGCCAGCGGGACAGCCGTTTCTACGACGTCTGTTAAGCTAGCATGGCAAAGTGAGCAGAATCGTTTAAAATAAAGTGCATCAATTAGTGCTTATTTAGTGCTAATTTAGTGCCAAAACCGGAAATTTAATGCTCTCATAGTTTAGCGAAAAATTAGAACACTGCCAGCTTTTAATTAAGCTAGCAGTGTATTCCCTGAAACGCCTATATTAACGCGGTATAGAACTAAAGCAATGCATAGGGAATTTAGTACTTAATGAGTGCTGGCAGTATCTGATGAAAATTTTAGAAAATAAAAAATATTTTATTTTTTATCAATAAAAACTGCTAGTATGACAGTCTGAGCAAGTGACCGGTTCGAATACATCACTCTGGATCGAAGATCTATGATCATCAACGGTTAATAATTTAGTGCTCAATGAGTGCTGCCAGTATGTGATA
Organism: Chilo suppressalis; assembly: GCA_902850365.2. NCBI lineage: Eukaryota > Metazoa > Arthropoda > Insecta > Lepidoptera > Crambidae > Chilo > Chilo suppressalis. The sequence goes on along the minus strand of OU963912.1, from coordinate 8,801,751 downwards.
AAAAATTAGGATCTTTTTTTTAATTTTTTATCAATATAAACTGCTAGTATGACAGTCTGAGCAAGTGACCGGGTTGAATACATCACTCTGGATCAAAGATCTATGATAATCAACGGTTAATAATTTAGTGCTCAATGAGTGCTGCCAGTATGTGACAAAAAAATAACGAAATTTTAATTTTTAAATTTTTTTACAATATAAACTGCTAGTATGACAGTCTGAGCAAGTGACAGGGTTGAATACATCACTCTGGATCGAAGATTTATGATAGTCAACGGTTAATAATTTAGTGCTCAATGAGTGCTCTCAGCATGTGATAAAAAATAACGAAATTTTATTTTTTTTAATTTTTTATCAATATAAACTGCTAGTATGACAGTCTGAGCAAGTGACAGGGTTGAATACATCACTCTGGATCGAAGATTTATGATAGTCAACGGTTAATAATTTAGTGCTCAATGAGTGCTCTCAGCATGTGATAAAAAATTAGTTTTTTTTTTTAATTCTTTATCAATATAAACTGCTAGTATGACAGTCTGAGCAAGTGACTGGGTTAAATACATCACTCTGGATCGAAGATCTATGATTCTATGATAATCAACGGTTAATAATTTAGTGCTCAATGAGTGCTGCCAGTATGTGATAAAACATCCGGTTTTTTTAATTTTTTATTAATAAAAACTGCTAGTTTGACAGTCTGAGCAAGTGACAGGGTTGAATACATCACTCTGGATCGAAGATCTATGATAATCAACAGTTAATAATTTAGTGCTCAATGAGTGCTGCTAGTATGTGATAAAAATTACCAAATTTTATTTTTTTAAATTTTTTATCAATATAAACTGCTAGTATGATAGTCTGAGCAAGTCACCGGGTTGAATACATCGCTCTGGATCGAAGATCTATGATAATCAACGGTTAATAATTTAGTGCTCAATGAGTGCTGCTAGTATGTGATAAAACATTTGGATTTTTTTATTTTTTATTATTAAAAACTGCTAGTTTGACAGTCTGAGCAAGTGACAGGGTTGAATACATCACTCTGGATCGAAGATCTATGATAATCAACGGTTAATAATTTAGTGCTCAATGAGTGTTGCTAGTATGTGATAAAACATTTGGATTTTTTTATTTTTTATGAATAAAAACTGCTAGTTTGACAGACTGAGTAAGTGACAGGGTTGAATACATCACTCTGGATCGAAGATCTATGATAATCAACGGTTAATAATTTAGTGCTCAATGAGTGCTGCTAGTATGTGATAAAACATTTGGATTTTTTTATTTTTTATTAATAAAAACTGCTAGTTTGACAGTCTGAGCAAGTGACAGGGTTGAATACATCACTCTGGATCAAAGATTTATGATAGTCAACGGTTAATAATTTAGTTCTCAATGAGTGCTGCCAGTATGTGATAAAAAATTACGAAATTTTAATTTTTTAAATTTTTTATCAATATAAACTGCTAATATGACAGTCTGAGCAAGTAGCCGGGTTGAATACATCACTCTGGATCGAAGATCTATGATAATCAACGGTTAATAATTTAGTGCTCAATGAGTGCTCTGTATGGAGTGATGTATTCAACCCGGTGACTTGCTCAGACTGCCATACTAGCAGTTTATTTTGATAAAAAAATAAAAAAATCCAAATGTTTTATCACATACTGGCAGCACTCATTGAGCACTAAATTATTAACCGTTGAGTATCATAAATCTTCGATCCAGAGTGATGTATTCAACCCTGTCACTTGCTCAGACTGTCATACTAGCAGTTTATATTGATAAAAAATTAAAAAAATTAAAATTTCGTTATTTTTTATCACATACTGGCAGCACTCATTGAGCACTAAATTATTAACCGTTGATGATCAAAGATCTTCGATCCAGAGTGATGTATTCGAACCGGTCACTTGCTCAGACTGTCATACTAGCAGTTTTTATTGATAAAAAATAAAATATTTTTTATTTTCCAAAATTTTCATCAGATACTGCCAGCACTCATTAAGCACTAAATTCCCTATGCATTGCTTTAGTTCTATACCGCGTTAATATAGGCGTTTCAGGGAATACACTGCTAGCTTATTTAAAAGCTGGCAGTGTTCTAATTTTTCGCTAAACTATGAGAGCATTAAATTTCCGGTTTTGGCGCTAAATTAGCACTAAATAAGCACTAATTGATGCACTTTATTTTAAACGATTCTGCTCACTTTGCCATGCTAGCTTAACAGACGTGTTTCTACGGGTCTCCCTGGCCGATGGGTCGATGCAGTCCTCCCGGCATCGGTTCCACGGATGCCTCCCCTGGACCGAATCCTTCGCGACAACTTCCACTCGAGCTCTGGTTGTACGCTGGCTGACCCCGAAACGCGCGAGAAGCACTTCACGGGTTTTTCACCATGCGCACGGTGGTAACAAACCAGGCGGGTGTTAGGCACCCTACCAACAGAAGAGCGGATGGAAGCTCCGACATCCCTTAGTCGCTTCTTACGACACCCACGGAAGAAAAGGGGTGGTGAGTTGTATTGTTGAAAATCGGAGTTCTAAGCTAACAAGTGACCCGATTTATTTATCAGTGTATATTAAACAGTTTGCAAGTCAATTCGCGCAGCAGACAAGCAATCAGTGTATGAAAAATATCTGATCGGTCGGGTCGCATCATGGCACATGGTTAGCTAATCTGAATTAATCCATCCTAAAACTTAATTATCGAATGTAATTTTATTATAATCACACAGTATTAGGCTCCATCTATTGTAATAAGACTTTATTTAGAAATTAAATAAAAAATACAAACCGGTCAAGTCCGTGTCGTGCCACGCGCAGTGTAGGGTTCCGTGGTTGCCTGTGGTTACCACAATATATTTGAGCAGGAGTCTTTATTTTCTATATCGAAAATTAGAAAAACCAATTAATATCAATCTTTGTATCTCAACTAAAATTCCTAAATCAAAGTCAAACTGAGTTTGAAACTCAAAATCAATTTGATATTATAATTTTCTTAAATACGAATGATAACCACAGTTTTTTTTTGTTTCATCCCAGGCGGGGAAGCTTTATGGAATCCTCATGGATACTCTACAGCCGGCTGCAAGGTTATATCAGACTCTTACTGACTAAAAGCTTCATCTGAAGCGATCATCCGGTACTAATGATATTTTATTGAGTTTTTAAATAGTTTTTGTTCAGATTTTGTAGCATTGCAATATTTTACACTACAATAACTACAACACTACAAAATCTATGTCACTATTAATGTTTTCTTATAAGGAATTTTTCAATAGGTAAGAAATTTTCTTTAACCAAGGTTGAACGACTATTGCTCTTAAATTAACAAATCTATTTAACCGTTATAGTTTTCCTGAGTGGCTTTTTCCAGGTTTTTTAAGCGATTAGTTTAGCTCTTAGAGGGGAGGACGGCCTACTCGAACAAAAATTTGCACTTTAAAGTTCAATATTTCGCAAACAGATCCCTAAAACATTTTAAAGGACCAATTCAACGATATCCCACTCGATGGGGTAGATGATGAAAAAAAAACATCCCCAGGTCACATGTAGGGGAGCCAGCCTAAAAATTATTCTACCATTTTGTCGGCGTGATTTATATACATATATCCACAAAATTACAGCTCTCTAGTGCTTATAGTCTCCAAGCACTACCGAAGACGGACAGATGGACATGAAACTGTAAGGGTTCCTTGTCAGGACAACGGAACCCTAAAAATGGTTATATTATATATATAACCATTTTTATATATATCGTTAAATCCTATGTTCTCATCCGAGTACATTCGGATATATATTTCTATGTACTTTAACCTGAGTCAGGACTGATTTTTGATCTCTGGATAAAACTTATTCAACTGATTTACGGAGGAACATGCAACAGAGCAGAATTTATCTTTCCTTATACAGGCAATACGAACATCCATAATTCGCAGTCTGCATTCACTTTAATCCGCATGAATATTACAGCCTATATTCTACAAGTCCACGATGTCTTTCTAATGTGAGTAACTAACTAGCCGCGTAAGTGTGTTACAAGTCGATACGATAACTAAGTTACTAGAGGATATTGCATCCGCTGTGCGGTCGACGCCGGATGTCGGTTCACACTGGTACCAAGTCAGCACTTATAAAATACTAGAGGACGATTTAAATTTCTGCTAGCAGCCGCCTGCGACTTCATCCGCGATAACTTTAGTTTTTGGGAATTCCACACAAGCATGCAGCATCACATTGTAAACTACTTGAGTATCCTTCCTATATTTATTATTATAAATATGAAAGTTTTATATATGTTACTTGAGTAATTGATCACGCCAAAATTACTGAGCGGATTTGAATCAAATTTGGTACGCATATAGTTTATGACCTGGAATGAGACTAGATGATAGGATACTTTCCCCTCCACGACCTCCTTGGCCGAGTGGTTTGTGCGCCGTTTTTCAAGGTGTCACCTGCTCTAGAGGTCCAGAGTTCGAATGCCTGTAGGGGCAGATGTTGGTGTGATGAATACGAGCATTTGTACTCCAGTCATGGATTTTTAATATATATTTTTATATGAATATACGTATATTTGTATCAATATATGTATTCTACCTGTTACCCTAGTATCCCGTAACAAAAGCTTACAGTGCTTACTTTGGGCTAGGCTAATTGGTGTGAGTGTTGGAAATATTTATTATTTATTTATATTTACTACCTATTTGGGTTATTTACACTTTTTTTTAGTGTGATATCTTATTGTTCCCCTCTGCAGCAAGCATTTTTTAGCAGATTCTTCCGGTAATAGTAAGAGACCCCAACCCGAACAACGCAAGTTTATCCGCGTGGAATTAGTGATTAGGGTAGCTTATTTATTTTTCCAATTTGCGTTTTCACCAATCTGATTGCTATATTGGTTAAGAGTAAGTATCCTATGTGCGAACCAGCGCATAGGATACTTAGTTTTAACCAGATAATGGTTTATCTGTGTGCCAAATTTTGTAAAATTTTGTATAGTATTTGGATAGTGGTGGTGGGTATATATATATGCTTAAAGAAAGAAAAAAATGTAAAGAGCGTATTATTCGCCAACAAACTGACTTTTCAATTTGGCGAAATAAGTTGTTTTTGTATACCTGTATTTTTAGTGAAAATAAATAAATAAATAAAATAAAAAATGCAAAAGTAAAGAAGCCAGAAAAAAAAATTATGCGTCATCATCAACCTGTCGTGTCCCCTCTGCTGCGGCACAGGTTTACTCAATAGACAAACTTTCACATTTATAATATAACTAGCACCTGCCCGCGACTACGGCGTTAAAATTAGTTTTATTGTTATATGTTTTAACAGAATCTTATACCTCAATTCCGAAAATTAAGCAATAGAGGTATGCGATTAATTTCACCCAAATCCTTTCAGCCGTTTTTGCGTGATTGTGTAACCAGCATACAAACTTTTATGCATAAGCATTAGATTATAAAATCTAATATATAAAATTCTCGTGTCACGGTGTGCGTAATTGAACTACTCCGAAACGGCTCGATCGATTTTCGTGAAAATTTATATGCATATTCAGTAGGTCTAAGAATCGGACAATATCTATTTTTCATCCCCCTAAATGTTGAGGGTTAAAAAAGTTAAAAGTTATATTTTTTTGGACAATTTTTTTTGTTTTTATTTTTTATGATACATCATAGAAAAATACATACAACCCTAAATTTTCACCCTTCCAACACCAACCCCTATTTTTTATGGTGGTTTGAAGTTCGCTGGGACAGCTAGTATAAGTAGAAAAATCTATTATCTCGAGCTCCTTCTTGGTTCGGAAGGCACGTTAATCCGTTGATCCTGACTGCATTAGAAGTCATTAGGTCCCACATATACACATTGAGCCCCCGCGTATGGTGGGTCCCGTACCAATCTCTTTATCTCATCTATAGAGAAGACCTGTGCCGCAGCGGTGGGGACTCAGTAGGTTGATGATGATGGAAAATTAAATTGTAACTTGTAATTTCGCATTTTGCTATTTCTAACTCTTAGTAAGCAGAATGATGAAAACGCAGATTGCGCAAAAAATAAGTTACCCAAATCACTAATTTCACATACGTCATATTTTTAAGACATTATTATTTTCCTTATGCTTTCCATCCATCGTGGGCTATGAGGACTGACTTACGTCTTATTAGGAATGCAATAGTCTCCCATATTCCTCTCATTTCATACCAAAAATCATCTCATTTCATCAATTTAGCCTCCTCAGTTTTATATCGATATGAACTGAAGCTCTCAAAGATACATCACGTCCGGCTCTCTCAAGTTTACAGAATAACTTTCAATCTCACCAAACTTTCAGCTCCAAATAACTAGATGACTACATAGCTATGTAGCCATCTAGCTAGGCATAAAGTTAAATATGGAATACTAGTGGGTGTCCGCGACTTCATCTGCGTGGTGCAATTGATTTCCCTATACAACATACAAACTTCCACCTTCATTTTTACCCCCTTGAACGTTGATTTCTGGGATAACAACTATATATCCTTTCTCGGCACTTAAGAGCGACGAACTTCTTAGTATTATAGCTATTAACGGGATTGTTATCATGTACCTTGTTTTTTTTATGAGTCTCCGATATTTCGGCACTGTTGCAAGCGCCATGATCACGGAGTAACTGAAGTAATTGCGGGTAGATATTATTGGAAGACATATCGGTCTACCCTCTGACGTCGTCTTTTACTGCGCTCGATACCGCTCGATACCGCTCGCTCGATAAAAACCGCAAAAATTAAAAAAGTGTCGTTCCGCGATCTGATACTGTGAGTGTTGTGTGTCGGGGACAAGTGCGAGTGAATAGTGAGAATGTGACCAGTGATAGGGGTATCGAGCGCAGCAAAAGACGAAGTCAGAGGGTAGACCGATATGTCTGCCAATAACATCTACCCGCAATTACTTCAGTAATTCCGTGATCATGGCGCTTGCAACAGTGCCGAAATATCGGAGACTCATAAAAAACAAGGTACATGGTAACAATCCCGTTAATAGCTATAATGTTAGTGACCATGAATGTTTAAAACAATAGAACTTCTTAGTAATCTATGGATTCACTGGGTGCCGGGTCCATCGTGTGGAAGAGAGAGAACTCTGAGAAGTTCCCGGGACTTGCGACCCAGGTGTAGGTTTAAGGGAGCCCCCTTGGAGATTCGCATCAACGCTCACCTTCACTGCTCGAGTTGCCCGCTTTTCCTTATCTATACCAAATTTCATGTAAATCGGTTCATCGGTTTCATCGTCTAGAGGTTACTGAGAGACAAACTTTCGCTCTTATAATGTTAGTTTGGAAGTATCGATACTATGGATTATACGGATCACTAGTTTTAGCCTTCATTGTTTTAGTTAATGTCACAAAATAATGCTAATGGTCGACCTCTAAGACTAATATTTAATAAGTAATTCGAGTGCTGATTTCGATCTAAAACTATATTTCAATATTGCTGTAGGTTTTATTGTAATAGAGTATTTTCAAGCTTTAATGAACAGAATGATTAGATTAAATGTAATAGGCGTTAATTATATAAAACAGTGAAATTGCTTTTAAATTTCATTAAGTACTTCAAAAACTAAAAGTAATTATATAAAATCTGACTTTTGGAATACCTATGCTATATGTAAACATTGACACATTATGATAAATCGTCGTCAAGTTGAAAAATGACTTAAAAGATGTATAATGATTAAATATATATTAATTGTTTACCTGCATTTTAATTGCTGTGTCATACAGTATAAATACAAATAGTGTTATTTATATTATAATAATATAATAATAATAATAAATTTATTTATTTCTTCTTACAACAATTAAGGCACAAAAATAACAGGTTAAGCAACACTTAAATAATATTATTAGGCGTTGTAAGAAGCTAATGTCCGAAATAGGCGTTAACCTGTACTACGGATCACCAGGTCCTTACCCCTGGCAAATAATCTCTATACATTGTTCTTCATAACCATAATGACCCTGTATTAGACTAAACATCAACATCTTCAATATCAAGGAATTCAGGCCAGATTCATCTCCGCTGGCAGCACCCGTTCACGAGCATGACGCATGAACCAGCCTTCGCTTCGCTCAACCATATTTTAGGGAACGTAACGACCCGCCTCATCCGACACCGCCCAAGGAACTTTAAAGAGAGCATGACCACTAAACCACCCATACTAACTACAACTTATTTATTTTAAATTAAAGTCATTTATCTGTAGGACACTGCAAACAATTACAAAAGCAAAGCAATAGAGAAATCACGACCACGGCGTTTTGTCATTCAAATATTCTTAAATAGTCTTATAATCTTCCTTAAGTTATTAACTTTATATACAGCTTTTAAATTTAATTATACTATCTTTGTAACCAAATACTGATATAAATAATTACATTGTCTTTATGCCCAGTCTCCGTTAAAAGATAAGAAAAAAACACGGAGTGTATTGCGATCTCGCAGAACGAAGTTAGTTCTTCAGTTTCTCTACTGAACAAGAACGTAATATGTACTAGACCGCATGAACGACTTTATTCAATGCAGTTTTTTTAATATCAATAAACAGTGACTGTGAAAATGGATTTTACTCTCAATTATATTTAACTATCTATACCCGGTGAACTTCGTGCTGAAAGATAGTCAGCGAGTGTCGTAACTTTTAACTTGAATTGGGGTTTTAATAACGAAATATAATAATTATCATTATAACCTTTTAAAAGAGTTCAATAAGAGTTTAAAAGAAGAATTTAAATATAATAAAGAAAATTAAAAATTAATGAAATGTGCATAGTGTTTTATTTTAATGGCGTGTCAGCAAAATATTCGATTATGTTCTAACATGGGTTGCACTTGGTTTTATTCAGTGAAGCACCTTGAGATATTGTGAATAGTTTACCGACAACTGAATGCCACGTAAAATTGACTAATATAACTCAAGCACACCCTTTTTTTTTTTTTTTTTTTTATACGCAGGAAAAAAATCTTTTTACAGACGACGGCGCCTTTAAGAGGCACACCGCCGAACGGACCTCACACCTGGCTCCCGCAAGTCTTACGGACCCCCCAGTGGCTACCCACCGAGGACCCCGCAACTCTTACGGGCGCTTTACGGTATAATATCCGCTAAAAAAGTCCTGCGAATACCTCTACACTGCTTAGCGCGAAGCCGTGGGGTCCCCGTTTAGGGAGTCTACCACGGCTCCGCCCCCAGCAGCTTCCCGGCCTTGCCGGGGCTCCACGGCAGGGGTCTCCCGCGGTATTTCGGGGACCCCGCAGATGTGCGCAGGTAGGCCCGCGCGTGGGGGCTGGGTACGCGGCCTACTGCCCACCGTACCGCCCCCCATCCGCTGCGGATGGCTGTACAGGAGTACCCGTAGAGCTCTCCGCCACCCGCCCTTTGCAGATCAGAACTGCAAGAAGGGGGGGCCGCCGTTCCTGGGGGAGTGGGAGAGGGAGCGATCTCCCCATCCTTTACTCCTTTCCCTGTCGCCCGGGTCTCCTCGCCCCTTCTCCATGGAGAAGAGAGAGGAGACGCGGGCAGTTGAGTTGGGGTGTCCGAGCGGCCTAGGCTACTCAGACATCCCCTCCTCATTAGGCACCCGTTCAGGCGCCGACGGCTCCGCGACCACTTTGTCCGGGGGTTTGTCCCTGGCAACTGGAGGGTCGCACCTCCTTCCGCCCATGACGTGGTCAGCCGCCAGACCACTATCCGCGCACACAGCGCATCTAGACGGGGCAGAGCATGTCGCCGCCCTATGCCCCGCTTTCCCGCACCGAAAACATAGGCTACTGCGGTCTTCCTTGGACGGGCATCTGTCGGCGACGTGGCCCCTGCCCATGCACTTAAAGCAGTGCGTAGGAGGGGGGCCCAAGACCGTCACGCGGGCCAGGCTCCAGCCGACTTTGAGCCTGTCGCCCTCCGCCACCTTTTTGGCGGCGTCTACAGGGCACCGCACTTTGGCGAATCCCGTGGCTCCCGGTCCGGGGAGGATCTCCCCTATCTCCACCTTAGAGGACCGGCAGCCCCCCTTTTCCGCCACCGCCTGTGTTAGCTCCTCGGTCGTGACGGACTCGTCTAGTCCGCTGATACGCAGGTCCGCCACTTTCTCCGGCCTACCGACCTCCACCAGATCCGCCATCACTTCACCAATCCGCCTTGCGAGGGCATCCGCCTTCGTGGGGCTGTCTGGCCCTGGGACCACCAGGAGCTTGGTCCCCATTCGGCTATCTCGAATTGTGAGGCCCCCCTCTATCCCTACCTCCTGGAGCCGCAGCTTTTCTTTTGCCAACTCCAACACCTTAGCGTATGTGACCCCATCCTGCTTGGCTGCCGGCGTGAGCTTTAGGGTCACGGCCGCGGTGTTTGGCACCCTCAGCTTGGCCTTTCTCCCCTCCTGCCGCTGTGCCTTCAGTGCCGGCGCCTTCTGTGCTGGCACCTTCTGCCCTGGCGTCTTCTGCTTTGGTATCTGCGCCCTTCGCACCTCAGGTATCGGGGCCACCCCTGAACTCGCACCCTTCTTCCTGGACTTTTTGCTGGCCACAACACTCCACTTCTCCCCAACCACTGCGTTCTCCGCCTCCCCACCGCGCCGGTCCGCCGCTAAGGGCGGTCTTATTCTCTCCGGCGGGGGCAATCTTCCTTCCAGCGAGGCCAATCGAGTGCTGACCATCTCCCCTATGGAAATCATAAGGGAGCGTTTCAGCTCCTCGACGGCCTCCTTCCACCCCGATCCGCTTGTCGCGCCCTCATTCACCCTGTTGTGGAGGGCCCGCATCTCCCCGCGCAGCACCTCCAGCTCCTTCTTAAGGGCGGCGTTTTCGATCCGGAGCTCCACCGCTTCGGCAGCCGCGTCCTCCATTCTTTCGCGATAAAGCGCCTTTTCCTCGTGGTACCGGGGGGCTGTCCACGCGAGGGAACTTTCCGCCGCGGCGCTGCAACTCAAGCACACCCTGTGATTTGTAAATCGTCATGATGTATGAAACATGAATCGAAAAATATCTTCGCTTAAACTGAAATGTAGAGTAAAACTAAAGAAGAAAGCATATTCGCTTAAACCTATCGATCGTATCGGATCGACTTCATCAGACTAAAAGCTTGCTTGCCTTTGAATTTCAAGTTTCATCGCGTAAATCACACAATTTTTTATTACCACACGTGCCCCATTATCTGGTTGCTTTAGATATCGATGCGTGATCGCTACCGAACTTATTTTCAAAATTAATAGGGTGGTGATAAGTTCGATAATCAGATAGATAATTGTTACGCCTTTGTTGTTTGTAACACTTCTTCTGTTCCGTTCTTAGTGGAGAAAAAAATCAATAACCGAGAGCCTGCTGTTGAAAATACCTTTGAAGGATTTGTTGACTCCCGTCCAGCACTTTTCAAAAAAGGCATTAATAAGCTACCACTACGTTGGCAAAAATGCGTTGATTGCATGGTTACTCATTTTTGTTAGTTACCCATAATTGCGTCATTACTTTGATTAATAAAAATAAAAAATATAGAAAAAAAGGGAGTTGACTTATTTTATTAAAAACGGCAATTTCGTAAGTAACGACCTAATAAACAACAACTTTAAACGTAATAGCCACAACAACGCAACGTGTTGCTCGTTTTAAATTTAAATGCAAGCCGCGTCTATGTAAAGGGCTTTAATATAGTCAGCTTAATCTGGGTTTTATGTACAAAACATCTGGTCAAAATGTGTTAATTAGAAACATGGACATATTATCAACATAATGTTTTGTGAGATTACTGGTTGTATTGATTTTATTCAATTTATTCATCAAATGAAAAACAGTTCCGTTTCCATGTAAGAGGATTAATATAATTTAAGTTATATTTCAATTATTAAGTTAAGGAGATTCATTGGCGCAATGGTTAGAGTGTAAGTGGAAGTTAAACAACTTTCGCAATGGTTTGTTAAAGGATGGGTGACCAGAGATGTATGATCTCGAACTTCTTCATCCTTTGAAAGGTCCGCTAAGTCATTGTTCCTGGCTGTATCTGCAGTAGCTAGCACCCTAAAATCCACCCTGTGCTCGAGTTGTGGATCTTGGTTTGTTCTCCCTGGTCCAACTATAGAGAAGGATTTTCAGCCGTGTGGATATTAAAATATACGATTTAACTTGGCAAAGCACAATTTTTTATTTTGTTTTTATTTTGAGTTTTCCAATTCAATTTCTTTATTTGCCATTAAACAAGGTGGGTACATTGAAATGTTCATGTTAACAAAAATATAAAGTAAGCTTTAAGTCTACCTAGTCAGGTCATAAAATCTGTCACATGTTTAATATAAAATAATTGTAACAAATTTATTCATTATGTAACCATATACCAAAATGAACTTAACAAAACATAGATTCTTATGACAATAAAGTTTATTCAAAATGACCTCCGATTTTGAATACAAGCCTTCAATCTGCGCGGCCAGTCGTCTATCGCAGCACGAACGAGGTCCATGTCAATATCGGCGGCTGCCTTAATCAAGGATGTCTTGAGTGACTCCAAATTGGGATGAGGCTTTGAGCACGCCTTTTTCTCCAAGTGTTGCCATATCTTGTAATCTAACGGACCCAAATCTGGACTGAAGTAGGGCCAGTCTTTCGTCGGCCATGGTATGAGGAACAGGTTCCACAAGGTTCGTCAGGACTGTATTTTGATACACAACTGCATTCGTTTTTACACCTTTCTCACAAAAATGTACCTCTGTTAAGCCCCAATAAGAAACTCCCAACCATACCATGAGCGAGGATGGAAAATGATCTCGTTGGACACGCGGAATACCGTTGCTCGCTTCTTCACTACTATGTCCGTACACCTTATCATTTTGTTTGTTTTAGCTCTCTTTTACGGTAAAAATATTTTCATCCGAAAAAAGAATTTCACGATATTTTTGTCCCACGTACCGCTTCAACAAAGCGCGGCATCTCTTCAGTCTCAGGTCTATTAGACGACCATTCAAACGATGTCCTGTTTTTCTTCGATATGCCAGAAGCCCTAAGCCTTCATTTAACACCCTTTTCACCGTGGTTCTGCTTAACCCCATCTGAAGGGCCAACAGTTTCTGCTTACGTTTGGGATTTCTTTGAATTCGCGCTTTCACAGCTTTTATCACTGCTGGTCCTAACAAACCGAGGGCGACCACTTCTTGACCTGTCATCAACACTAGAGTCTTCATTGTATCGTTTGATGGTACGATAAACGAATCTTTTGGTTATATTCAAATTTTTCAGTTTGTCAAAAATTTGAATTAGCGCGTAACCGCAACGATACAACGCAATAACTGCAACACGGTCTTCTTTAAGCGTCCACTCCATATTTAAAAATGAGTAAAATTCTAAAAAGTATTATACATTAGGCTTGTTGAAAATATATCGATGTATCGATATATCGATATTTTTTGTTCGATATATCGATATTTTTTGCCGATATATTTTGATTCGATATATCGATACATTGGTACAAAATAACCAATATCGAAATTCGTATCAAAAACGATATTTTTTTAATTATTAGCGGCATATCACGATCTAACTAAATTCGTATCTGGAAAAATCGTAACTGGATCTTCAACATATCTATGATCTGTGCTGTATTTAGTATTGTCTATGTTATCATTCGAAAATAGGTTCTATTTTTAGGGAGATAATTTTCGTTCCATTATTATTCCGCGTGTCATATTTCGTGTACTACTGTACGATATTTTTGGAAAATTGGTCCGATATATCGATGTTTTTTTCGCAATATATCGAAGCCGATATTGATATTTTTTAAAATATCGATGTATCGATATATCGATATTTTTTTCAACTTTCGACATCCCTAGTATACATTTTCATTTTCATGAACAATTGGAAATTCGAATTCAATAAACTTGTTTGTGGCCAGCATTCTAACAGAAAAGTTTTTACTGTGTGACAATACTTATGACCTGACTGTGTATTTAGCCATATGATATAGCATGCAAAAGGAATATTTTCATTTATATTTGTAAGAAAACAATAAAAATACAATTTCATTAATGATCCGTAATAATAAAAAAATAAATTGTATACATAAATATTCAATAGGATAATAATCAACACCAATACCAATACATGCAATAACAATAATATTATTAATGTCATTTATAATTTAACCATTGTCGAAATGATTTGAGAAACATGTCAAATGGGAGTTTTTTTTATGTCATGTGGTATTTTATAGTATTTATGTATTAAGGTGATAAATTAAGGTGTTGAAGATGGTCGATGGTCGAAGAAAAGAAATTACTGAGGCGACGGTCAAAAAAATTTACGGAAGCAGGAGATTATCCAGTATGCTTCCAACAATTTATAAATAACTTACCTTAAGAAATTCGAAACATTTTGCAGGACAAAAATGCTAAACAGAAAATTTAAAACATTTTAGAAGAAAACATAATAACGGGTAGCTCACGGTCAGCTTTTTACTAGCTACTGGAATCGATAAAAATTACTTGCTGGTGCGTAAGTGCCTGTCGAGCTACTGTAAAATCTGTGTTTCCAGTAGTGAATCTATACTGTGTTACACAATCTGTAGTATTGTGGCTAACGTTTTATAAAAAAAAAACATGAAAGAGATTTTGGTTTCCCCTAAATATTTTTGTATTGGGCATCGTATCTTTAAATGCACATTACCAAGAACAGGGTTAAGGGGGGTAGCGCATAGCGCATTTTCGCTTGAATCTGAGCGCCCCTATGGGGAAGTAACATCCACCTTTAACATAAAAAAAAACGACGGGTTGCACTCCGGAAGTACCGGCAGAAGTGAAAACTTGAATATTAACGTTGTGCATTTTTGATATTTTGGAATGGTTAGGGAATAATTTTGCACGAATTGCTTTAATTATCAGTATAAAAGTACTATCATGTATATGGTAGAATACAATATTTATTTATTGCGCTATCGTACACAAACATGACAATAAGTTCATCTCTCAAAAAAATCAACTTACATGAATCACATTTAAGCGCACCTAGCGACATCTATTGTAAAAAAAATCATTTTCTTCGCAATAAAGCTGCCACGTGGACGTCCTAGATAGACTTATTATTAGGATACGGTAAAATAAAATAGATACTATGTTTCGTCCAATATATTGAAAGTCAACAATCTTTCCAATTTTATTGTGTGTCATGATGCGATCAGCCCACGTGTTTAATCTGACGCGAGTTTAACATTTTTACCCATACAAAAAAAAGTATACAACGCCGCTAAAAAGTTTTCACTTCAAAAATTTGATCGCTGAAAAAGTATAAGTTTGTAGGTACTTATTCAGGCATCCCTTGGATTTCATATCGCGGAAATATGCTACTCAATAGGGAGTATAACGATATTTCTATCGGCTTTTACTTTACGTTCAGTGTTGCCGTGAAGAGTAAAAAAATGTGGGAGATGATTAACTACACGGCCCGAAGGGAAATATTCTCTTCCTTATTAAATTTATGTGGCAGTGCGGAGCATGTGCGTTATTGCTATTTTATCATTCACTTACTTTGGTACAGATTAAGCTGTGTGGAAACACTTGAAGTAAGAATATATACATAATAAATGTGCTGTCAATCTCAATTTGTTTTTGATTTTGTGGTCGGGAGGTACCATCCGTACCTCCTCAAACACATTGCATATTGACAGTGGAACAGCAAAATCGCTGATACGCCAGTTTGGTCGAAAATGAGTTACCATGAATTTTGAGCTGCTTGAGAAACTTTAAAATCAAATAAATATAAATAGTGAGAACAATTTTAAACAGTGAACGTGCTACACCCACAATCAAAATATTGATATAAAAGAGTCCTAAAAGTAGTCTTATTTTAATGAATTTATGCCAACGGAAATCTTTAAGGTTTCATAATTGCACAATTATTGTTTTTTTTTTGAATGTGTATGCTGTTGGTCGCAGATGACCTTTACAGCGTCACCGGGTTTGGGGACGGTGAGATCCTTAGGGGACCTCAAGTCGAGGATTGGCGAGTGCTTCTAGAGGTATCCCAGGCGGATAGCATCTACCCACGGGGGGTCTCCTCTCCCTCTGTGGCCTCTAGACCACTCGAACATGAGGGGACAATTAGTTAACGTGGAGACTTGAAGCCCAAGCACGAATTGTGACAGTTCCGTAACCGTATCGCATCACCAAAATTTCTATGAAAACTAAGCTGGATAAAAACAACTAGCCCCTTCCATACAAAATTTGACGATGACGATAAAGTTACTTTTTCGTCTTCATCGGCGTTTAAAATATATCCTGCCTTTATTTTCAATATTTTTTGTAGATATCTTAATTTAAGAAAGGTTGCTTACTCTACAAGAGATAAAGATTATTTTTATGTGAAGAATATATTTACTTGGCTGTAGCAATACGGAGTGTCTTGGCTAAAGTAATATTATGCCTCGGATAAAATGTATTATTCTTGTAACAAGTAAATATTTTTAAGAATATTTTATACTATTACGATGACAATATTGTCTAGCGTCTATAGGGACAGGATCTCGGATTTTTTTGGATTCAATAAATATGTCTTAATTCAAAGAAGAAGAATAAAGTATTTCTATTAGCCTTAAACAATATTGCATTATAAATAAGCTATGGAATAAAAAGGAAGAAGGGCCGTACCTCAAAGCGACACAAGGACCGCCGCGGCGCTGATATTCTGGTAGGGCCTAAGCTGGCCGCGTCGGCCGTGTTGCTCTATGGGTCTAAGGTTGGCAAGGCGCAATAAAATTTTATATAACAACTACAAATTTATTAAAAAAAAATTTTAAAGCAGAATGTTTCTTGCTAACTTTGTTTTAATCCAAGTGCCAACATATACAAAATTAAGAAACAAGAAAACAAAAAAAGTTGGCTGTGGATTTTATATAATTTGTCAACTATTTGAACAGGTTTGATTTAGAATGCTCCTCTTAACAAAATGTTTCTAAGTGTTACATCAACCATTCGTCACGCAATACGGCTTACTTTTTTCTCACTATGTCATGTAATAAATACTGGCAAACCGATCGATGGCGGTATAACCATCCAACGACGTAGGGGAGGGAAATCTCACTGATGACGGGCAGCAGCGTCATCAGTGAATTAACCTACGATCTGCGATCGCCAACCCCGCCTGCCCAGCATGGCGTTTATAGGCAATACCTCAAATGCAACAAATAAACAAACCACGGCCCCCAGTTTCCGGCAGCCCCGCTATTCCTGGTTACGGTGGCGACCACGGCAACGGCAAGGCGGGGGGTGCCAAGATTCTCCGGCTACGGGAGGCCACCACAATAGACTGACCCTGGCGACGCACGCTTCGGCTTGACTCACATCTGGCGCAACTCGAGGTGGAACTTGGGAAGATTAGGTGGCACATTTTAGGGTTAAGTGATGTCCGAAGAGAGGGGGAGGACACTATACCCCTCGGATCGGGCCACCTAATGTTCTTCTGCGGGGGAGACCAACAGTCTCAAGTTGGCGTTGGGTTTTTGGTAAATAAGTCCCTTGCCGATATCGTTGTGGAAATGTCCAGCGTGTTGAACAGGGTAGTGTACCTTATAATAAAGCTCACCGAGAAGTATAGCCTCAAGGTGGTGCAAGTGTACGCACCGACCTCGACACACTCGGACGACAAAGTGGAGGATATGTTCGATGATATATCGAGGGCCGGAGGGTACGATATATACTCCACTACTAAGACTCAACTACAACGTTGTTATACTTCAACGCTAAAGTGGGAGTACAGAATGGCAGCGAATCGGTAGGATCCCATGGGTTTGGAAGCAGAAATCATAGGGGGAAAATGCTCGTCAACTTCCTCGAACAGGAGGAGCTCTTTTTGATGATTTTTTTTTCAAGAAACAGCCCCAAAGGAAGTGGACATGGCAAAGCCGACACTATGACTAAAACTGAGATCGATTTCATCATGACGAACAAAAGGTACATATTCAGAGACGTCTCCGTGGCCAACAGGTTTAATACCGGTAGTGATTACCGACTCGTCCGGGGCTCTCTGAATATCAACTTTAATTCCGAGCGCGTCCGTTTCATGAAATCCAGGCTCCGACCTACTCTGCTCCAATCTATAACAGGATCTGAAGCGTTCCAGTCAAATCTGGAGAACCGATTTGAAAATATGGTTAGGATCCTCAGGGAAGAGGGTACGAGATTATGTGCAACGCAGCGTAAGGGCAGGAAGTCAAAGCTTTCGGAAGAGACTTTAGGGCTAGTGAAGGAACGACGTGAAAATCCACCCGTCACTTCGTCGGCAAAGCGGACTCTAAACCAAGAGATCAGTAAGCACGTACGACATGACCTCCGGTGCTCCAATACTCTCTCGATCGAGAGAGCAATCGAGGCGAATCGAGGGTCCAAAGTGTTCGTACAATCTCTTGGAATAAGCCATCTGACGAAGTTGCCCACAGCAATTGGGTAAGTTGTTGCTTCAAAGCCGGCAGTCCTTTCGCAAGTAGAAGACTTCTACGGTCAGTTGTACGCATCACATGCATCTCGACCTGATCCCGAAAATGAGGATTCGAGAGCCACATTAACACGCCATTTCACTGAAAACATGCCAGAAGTCAGTATTGGTGAAATCTAGATTGCTCTTGGACAGCTTAAAATGGAAAAGGCCCTGGAGAGGATGGTGTTACAACAGAATTCTTAAAGACTGGAGGTAAACATATACTGAGGGAACTCCAAAAGCTTTTTAACACTGTCCTGTTCGAAGAGAGAACTCCGGTGTCGTAGAGTAAGAGTGTGGTCGTCTTGTTCTTTAAAAATTGGGACAAGACCCTACTTAAGAACTATCGACCCATATCCCTTCTGAGCCACGTCTATAAGCTGTTCTCAAGAGTGATCGCGACCTTCTTGCGCGAAGACTTGATGACTTCCAAACACCGGAACAGGCTGGGTTTCGGAGCGAATACGGCACCATAGACCACATCCCCACAGCACGGCAGATTAAACAGAAGACTGAAGAGTACAATCAGCCCCTATGGCTAGCATTTGCGGACTATGAGAAGGCCTTTGACTCGATTGAAATCTGGTCTGTCCTGAAGTCCCTGCAGCTTTGCCAATTCAACTGGCAATACATCCAAGTGATTAACTTGCCACCATGTGATGAAACTGCCACCATGTCTGTCCAAGTACAGAATCAGCAAACAAGTCCCGTACCGTTGCATCATGGTGTTAGACAAGGGGGCGTTATTTCTCCGAAATTGTTCACTAATGTAATAGAGGATATGTTCAGGACGCTGAACTGGAAAGGACGTGGCATCAACATAAATGGCGAACGCATCTCTCACTTGAATTTGCAGACGACATCGTCATTATGGCAGAAACCCTGCAGGACCTACAAAAAATGCTGAATGACCTGGCTGACTCTTCTATACGCATCGGCCTACGGATGAACTTGGATAAAACCAAGATCATGTTCAATGAACATGTTCTACCGGAACCGATTGCAATACACGGTGCCGTTCTCGAAGTTGTTTAAAAAATATATGTACCTCGGGCAGACATTGCAGTTAGAAACAACTTTGAGGACGAGGTGCATAGAAGAATTCAGCTAGGTTGGGCAGCATTTGGTAGGCTACGTCAAGTCCTGATATCGTCGATCCCACAGTGCTTAAAAACGAAAGTCTACAATCAGTGTGTCCTACCTGTGATGACATACGAAGCGGAGACGTGGACACTGACGGTACGGCTGATCCTCAGCTTCAAAGTCGGTCAGCGCTCAGCACGGCGTTTCTCTGAAGGATCGCATTCAGAAATGAGGTAATCCGACAGAGAATCAGAGTTATTGACATAGCCCACCGGATTAGCAAGTTGAAGTGGCAGTGGGCCGGCCATATTTGCCGAAGAACCGATAACCGTTGGGGTAGACGAGTTCTGAAGTGGAGACCGCGTCTAGGCAAACGTAGTGTAGGACGTCCTCAGGCACGATGGAGTGACGATCTGCGCAAGGTGGCTGGCAGGATCTGGATGCGAGTAACCCAAGATCGATCTGAGTGGCGTGCACTTGGATGGACTAAGACTAAGATGGGCTGTTGATAATGATGATGACGATGTCATTTAAAAAATACAGCATTTAAAAGAATGTACATATTGCGTACTAACCTCACAAAAACACACTATTGTGGTCAAAGCTTTTAAGTTTTAATAAGCTTTTTAAAGTAAAACTTTTTTTACATCGACACATATTTTTTCCTTCATCGTTAGCTTATGGCATTACATTTTTAATTGTCATTAAAAAAACAGATCTTATCAACAAGCATCGGTGGTTCAGTGGAAGAAAGCTCGCGGTCCTACTCAGACCGCCTAGGTTCGATTTCTAAGCCAACAGTGGAAGGACTTCTTTAATAATTTTAAAAGGTTTACTTCCATTTTTTCTCATAAAGCCACATCAATATTTCTCTCTCTTATTTTTACTCTATTTTTGCACGGGGCTAAGGTACAGCAGAAACTGAGAGTGCTAATGGATGCAGTAAATTGAAGTGTAACGCAATTTCAAATCTCGTATCCAATATGACTGCACTTTCATATGCCGTGGAGTTTTTACGGCGCTCTTTGATGGATAAAAAGGTTATGTATGACATTGTACGCATTTTAAATCGATATATTGTCAATATACTAAGCATATTATATGCGTGAAGCTATTTCAAAGAGAATTTATTGAAAAACACAACATCTAGACAACACTGCTAACGTCGAGTTAACAAAATCAAAATCCGAAGTCGTTTAAGAATACTTCTTAATGTATTGAGTGTCTATCAAAATAAACGTGAAATAGCTGTGAGAGACCTTGGTGTAATTCACGATTCGAAGCTGCTCTTCGATACGCATATTAATAACGCGATCGCGAAAAGCTCTAAGGCCCTCAGGTTTATTATGCGCAACAAGGCAACTCCAGAGACTTTAGTCAAGCCAAGACACTCAAAATTTTATATTGTACCTTTGTTATAAGTAATCTGGAGTGTGCATCTCAGGTCTGGAACCCTAGATAATCCACCTATATATCTCGGATTGAAGGCATTCTGAGGAAGTTTGTTAGATATCTGTGCTTTCGTACTAAGCTATGAGTCAGGTAGGTGCGGGGAACTCTGCAAAAATCATCATCTCCCTTAAGAGATGCGTCGCTAAATTGCGGATTTAGTTTTCCTCAGTAGGATCCCTTCTGGGGCTGTTGACTGCTCGGAACTACTATTAAAGATCTTGTTTGGAGTCCCCTCTAAACCCCTACGGATTAATCCTTTTTTTAAGTATCCCCCTACTTCTTAAAATTATCGGCAGAACGCTTTTTTTGTCGAGCAAGTAGCAGCTTCTGTTCACTATCAAAAGAAGTAAATTTAGATCTTTTTAACACTAGCGAAGCGCCGATTAGACGTATCATTACTCGTTTGTTTTTACCCGACTGCGCAATGCAAGAGCGCGAAGCGCGACGCGCAGCCAGGGTATAGTGTTTAACAGTCTATATATGTATGTTTGTTCCTTTGTGGCACACTGCAGACCAAACGCGTGGACCGATTAAGATGATTTATACATCAATCGATTCGTCTTAATCATGGGAGTGCTACTAAAGATATGACAATAATCAAAAATCATATGGAGACAACTGGGCGCCATATTGTGAGAAAGAAAAAAAAATAAGTTGCCGAAATATGTCGAGTGGGGTATCATTGTCTAGATAATCGAAAATCAACATATTTCTATGTTTTAATACAAACCGTATTTTTTAATACTAAAAAATGATTTAACTAAAGCTAGATTATTACTGGTTAGTCAATAAAACGACTATAATTCGGAAACATCAAAATATCTCATATTTATTTAATGAAAAAGTGAATTTATATTAAATAAAAAGTTGATTGATTAGAAACTGTTTTAATCTAATTTGAACCCGTTGTGTCACTGGTGACACCCCCCATTTTGGAGTATTTAGGGGGGATAGATTTTTTTTACGTTATATGTTAAATAATGTTATTTCCAAAATTCATGACAATCAATAAACTTTTTGTGATCTGGGTCTCAGGAGGATATGTATTCTATCCGTTACCCTAGCATCCCATTAAACAAGCCTTACAGTGCTTACTTTGGGGCTAGGCTAATTTTTATAATAGTTATAATACAACATAACAAAAGTTGTGCTAGTGGCTTTAGAAACACGTATCTGGGAAAGTTTCAGTTGTTTTACATTTTTATTTTTTAAGCATTTAACTGCTAGATGTTTAAATCTAAAGAAAAGTTTACTAGAAAATTTTATCCATTCGCCCGGATAGCGAAGGGCTTTAAGGGTTTTAGGGTTAAGCGAAGTTTCGAGTACTCGCCGTTGATGTTAATGCCGAGTCCTTTCCAGTTCAGAAGCTTAAAAATAACCTCCATCGCAGCAGTGAACAGTTTCGGAGATATAACGTCTCCCTGTCTCACCCCTCGCTGTAGTTGGATAGGATTAGAGCTCTGATTCTGTACTCGGACCGACATAGTGGCGTTTTGGTATAGGTACTGTAACACTTCGATATACCTGTAGTCCACTTGGCACCTCTGGAGAGACTGCAGCACCGCCCAGGTCTCGATCGAATCGAAGGCCTTCTCATAGTCCACAAACGCTAAGCAAAGTGGCCGATTATACTCTTCGGTCTTCTGTATAATCTGCCGCAGCGTATGGATGTGGTCTATGGTACTAAAGCCTTTTCGGAAACCGGCTTGTTCGGGAGGCTGGAAGTCGTCGAGCCTGCGAGCGAGACGATTCGTAATGACCCTCTAAAACAGCTTGTAGATATGGCTCAGAAGCGAGATGGGTCTGTAGTTTTTCAGTAGGGTCTTATCACCGTTTTTGAAGAACAAAATCACCTCGCTTCTGCTCCATGCCTTCGGCGTTTTGCCCTGGTGGATGACGGAGTTGAAGAGCTTCTGGAGGACTTTAAGTACCGGCGTACCGCCCGCTCTCAGAAGCTCTATTGTGATTCCGTCATCTCCCGCCGCCTTGTTGTTTTTAAGCTGTTTGAGGGCAATTCTAATCTCGTACAGGCTGACGTCCGGGATATCCTCGGTATAATGTCGGGTAAGCTTGGCTCTAGGATCTAGGATTTTGGAATGGTAAGGGAATAATTTTGCACGAATTTCTTTAATTATCAGTATAAAAGTAGTATCATTTATGTGGTAGAATACAACATTTATTTATTGCGCTATCGTACACAAATATGACAAATTATATTACATTAAAAGGTTCTCAGAATTTCTCATTTAAGCGCACGTAGTGCATTTTCTTCGCAATAAAGCTGCCACCTGGACGTCCTACATACAGACTTATTATTATAATTCGATAAAATAAAATATTACTATGATTCGTCCAATTTATTGAAAGTCAACAACCTTTCCAATTTTATTGTTTTCGTCTTACGATCAGGACACGTGGCCTGTGATGCGGTCGGCCCACGTATCATGTTGCGAGTTTAACAATTTTACCTATACAAAAAAAAGTGTACAACACCGCTAAAGAAGTTTTCACTTCAAAAAACGGGGTAACCCTTTACATACGAAATCCGAAACAGGTATCGACTTTTCCAATTGTTATCGTCACCAAGGAAATCCTAACCAGCTCGAACTTCAATCACTGCTGCACTAGCTATCTTCGCGGATAGATTACACTACCACTCAACATCAGGTGGAGTAGGATCATTTTGCCAATCTCATTATATATAAAAAATCTTAAGTTGTAAAATATAAAAGTACAGCCGTTGACTTTCAAAAGTAGAAGGTTTATACCACTATTTAAATGAAAATACTGATTCAATGTACATCTAGTTATCCTACCCGACGATACAGCCGCGGGACCCCACGTAATTTTCGTTTTAAATTCTATCTCTTGGCAGAGATCTTCGCACAAAGCAGCGACTTGGAACCGAACCTTGTTAGGAACAAGGATATAGTACGTACATAGTTTTGGCTATAAAACAAGTTTTCAAAAGTAAACTATTTCACACAATCCTTTTATTGAATATGGTGTGAACTTGATGTGAACTTGGTAAATAAACCAGGTAAATGTCATACATACAATAAAAAATAGGAAAGTCAAACTCTGCGTCTGCCTGAAACATATTATGTCAATCATACTAATGCCAAAAAAAATATTTTTAAAATCTAAATCCTGCGCTTTTTTAAAAGGAAGGGATACGGATTTCCCCAACCGCAGCCTAAGTTGTGATATGATACTTACAGGCAAAGATACTGGTGGGACACGAGACAAGAAGATATAGAAAAAAGAATGCTATAGAAAATATATTGTGTGTGAAGAAGTAGGAGATGCAAAGAAAGTTTGCAGAAAATATTTAACGTAAATTAGAAAAGAGTCTGATAACAAATGTTATTCATTGGTACCTAACTGCCCTTATGGCAATCATAATAGTTTATTATTAAGCATAAACTTTCATTTATTTAAAATGATTCAGCTAATTATTGAGATCCGCCAAAATGGCCCCAGCTCCGGCGCTATAGACACGTAACTCAGATTCGTGAAAATTAAAAATATTTAAAATTTCCTAAAATTCTCTTATGCTAAATTCGGATGCTAACATAGTTCTTTTCACTTAGATTTTTTTATAGACGCTAAATATAATAAATAACTCACTACAAAAGTACAGTAGTGGATATTTACAGGCTGCTGATGATGATGATGATGTACAAGATTTACTAGGTTAATAGTAATTATATTAAAGATAATACATGCTCTTCAGCCCTTAACTCTGAAAAGGTTGGGGTAAAATAATATAAGTAAAGACAACCATGTATTTGAAAATAAAAAAAATTGTCGACATAACAAACAAAGAAAAAGGTACAAAAATGTTATTGTGAAAATCATTTAGTCTATTATATTTTATCACATCAAAATACTGTTTTGACATCATGTGTATGCAATTTAAGCAATACACAACCTTTAAGCCGATAGTTTAGGTTGGTTGATTCGTTGGCGGTTGATCATTGGTTATTTAATATTTTTTTTCTTAAGTGACTCACATTTATTGCCTATAAAACTTTGACAGGCAAAACACATGACTTACATTGGAATTTAGCAATAGCGAAACATCACTTTCCCATACGCCTTATAATGTCCACACTGCTTGGCCAGGGAAATAATATTTACTTTAGAATTTTTTGCCATTGTATTCCTGCGGTAACTTAGTTTGTCAGTGCTCTTCACTCGCGCGCGTGAAATTCAATCGGAAGATAGTCTTTTTCTATCAGGCAGGCTCTGCTTTTTGCTACTTTTCACTTAAAAAAATAGGTATATGCAAGCAAGTATCTACTAAGGTAGATGCTGAAAACTTTTACACGGTTCGCACTGTTTTTTTCAACTGTTATATATTTCAAATTTGACCTTCAACACCGACTGCTTAATTTACAAACGCAACACCATAAAAATCGCCGCGTCCAAAAATGTTCGTATGAAAAGTACTTACTACGAAACCTATCAGTTTAATTTCACCACTTATTGACGCACGTTAAAGAAAGCGCTCATTAAAATAGTCAGTGAAAAATGATTTATTTATTCCAATGTTAACGCTATGCTCTGTTCAAACATGAATTCGCAAGTCGTGTGAGTTTCGGTAGTACGAACCCGCAATCATGAAACATTAAGCATGTAAAATAATAGTTTCCTAATATTTTTATTTTATTTTTTTTATATTTTGCTGGCACATTACTCCTCTATCTCTGTTAAACTATCCTTTAAAGGTTGTGTGGAAGAGATCGCTTTCAGCGAAAAGACCGCCTTTACCCACCATAGTTTACTATCTGTTTTGTAAGCCCTTTAATTGTGTATGAGTGAGTAATAAAGAGTATATCTATCTATCTAAGTTCGTAGATACCCTTACACTTGAATGAATAAAGTTTGCACGACTCAGTGATTAAGACGACGCTGTACAGTTGCATAAACAACAAACGTTACTTTCGTATTTAATTATTTGCCCTGAGAAACTTTGTGTCGAGTTGCTAAATAAGAAACGAGCTGTTAATTTATATCTTTCGAACAATGTAAGGAAAGAAAGTAGGTACGAAAACTCTTATCGTTTCCAGTAAATGATTTATTCGTGCGCACTAACTCCGTTGGCCGAACTAACGTCTGTCACTTGCAGTATTGCGAAAGTTCCTGGGAGCGGCGTTACAAGCATAGTTTCATAGAGCTAGTTCGGAGTGTTTTCGTAGCTCTGCTTTTGTCATCTGACGATTACTATTCCTTGACATTTATTTATTAATACAGAGAGTTATTTTTGATAAATTTAGCATCTTCAATGCTATTGTAATTTGATATTTCTCTGAGAGATACGAAACGGAAAAACAATTAGATAGGTTCGATGAGAAAAATATAAGTATTTGAGGAAAAATCTAATGTTTCCGGTTACCGGATAAAAAAGATTAAAAGACCCTTTGGAGGTTCCATAATGGATTTACTAAACTTCCACTGTATGTACTTTTGCCAGTAGGCTGAATAGGCAGGGAGTTATAATTTTCACAGTATAGTTTTTTTTTTTTCTATTGGAGTTATATGACTATGACTTAACATTAAATAACACAAAAAAATATAATTGTAATTGTTTAAGCATGTAACTGCTAGATGTTTAAATCTAAAGAAAATTTTACTAGAAAAAAAAAACTTTAGTATTAAACACAAACAAAAAGTTAAAATGGGGTCTCCATAGTTGAAACGTTACCCATCATTTTAATAATATTTAATGAAAGCCTTACCCTTATCCACTTTTGATTAAGGTTAATGAACAAAATCAAATAGTGAACATTTATTATTTCCCTGATAAAATTTAATGGCGGTGTGGATTCTGGTATGGTTTTGCAGCGGTGTATCCTCTATACAGACTGAAAAAGGGGGAATGATGTTGGAATTGGTTTTGGCTTTGGAGAGTAGTGCCAGAATCGACACCAGTGTTTAGATAATCACATGCATGTGTCCTGCCGTTTGTTTATAGTTTGTTATAATAATGTACTGATATGATACTTTTATGATATTATATTTTTTTTTCTATATTTGTAACATAGTATCCATGTGTGGTTATGAGTAGTCATCAAAAATCTCTTCGGTGGTGTCGTATGAGGCGGGTCGTTACGTTGCTTAAAAAATGGTTGAGCGA
Source organism: Chilo suppressalis (assembly GCA_902850365.2). Taxonomy (NCBI): domain Eukaryota; kingdom Metazoa; phylum Arthropoda; class Insecta; order Lepidoptera; family Crambidae; genus Chilo; species Chilo suppressalis. Next base: position 8,774,586 of record OU963912.1, on the reverse strand, counting down.
AGCGATGGCTGGTTCATGTGTCATGCTCGTGAACGGGTGCTGCCAGCGGAGAAGAGTCTGCTCTTGCTTCATTGGTACTATTAATCGTTGTACTAAACGTTAATCGTTAATTTTTTTTTTTTGCCTAAACAGTAGGACACGGCATTTCTAAACATTCCTAAACTTAATTTTTTATTTTATAGTCATAATTTTTATATTAATTGCATTTGTAATGGGAAGTGACTTTATTTGCCTCATATTGAAGTAATTTTTGAATTTGACTACTCTGTATATAATACAGGGAGAATAAAACAACCCTTACTGAGCTTGCCGGTTCTTCTCAGTACAAGGTCTCCCGCCGTAGATTTGCGAACCGATAGCGTAGCTTTTTGACATTCACAAGTGCTTGTAACAGCCTAGACTGAATAAACGATATTGTTTTTTTTAAATTCATTATTCACGTTACTTTAATTTGTTAATTTTATATTCACTTAAATTATCTTGGGCCCAAATAATGTAGCATCTGTAAGGTAGGTATACTGAAGGAAAGGAAATATGCAGAAGTACGAGTAAGGTGATGCTCATACTAACCCTTTACCTTGTTGACGTGTTTCATTATTTTTATAAAATAAGCTATTGTTTTGGACGAGCACGAGATCCTTTAAAAGAGTCGTGAAGAAGCAATTATGCAGGCCGGCAAGGTGAGGATGGCTGGTGTGGCAGGGAGAACTGCTGTACCAGCTATCTTGGCTTGTTGACTCCATCGTCACTAAACATATCAGGTGAGGTGAAGCCGTTTCTCGGACCTATTTATAAAAAAAAAAGACGGGTTGCACTCCGGGAGTGCCGGCAGAAGTGAAAACTTGAATATTATCGTTGTGCATTTTTGACATTTTGGAATAGTTAGGAAATAATTTTGCACGAATTGCTTTAATTATATTATCAGTATAAAAGTACTATCATTTATATGGTAGAATACAATATTTATTTATTACGCTATCGTACACAAACATGACAATTTATATAACATTAAAAAGTTTGCTCTCAGAAAAATCAACTTACATGAATCTATTGTAAAAAAATGCATTTTCTTTGCAATAAAGCTGCCACCTGGACGTCCTAGATAGAGACTTATTATTATAATACGATAAAATAAAATAATGCTATGACTCGTCCAATATATTGAAAGTCAACAACCTTTCCAATTTTATTGTTTTCGTCTTACGAATTTTGGATAAGATCACGTGTCATATAAAAAAAGTGTACAACGCCGCTAAACAATTTTTCATTTCAAAAAACCGTGCCTCATAACCAGATAAAGGTGTTTGTTTCTTTCATTAAAACTTACTACAGATTTGGCCTTTTTTTAGTTTATATCCAAATTAGCGGCCCGTCCCGACTTCACACGGGTGTATCAAATACTATGGAAACATAATGAATCAACATCCGAAAAAAGAACATGAATAAATTAAAATAAATTTTGAAATTAGCCGGACTTAGTTTCTTACGTAATCATTTTCCATTGCCTTTTGGAAGCCTCGTAGCCTAAGACATACAGACAGACTTTTTGGCTCTTTGACGAATCACAATAGACTATAAATAGGTATATGCAAGCGAGTATGTACTAAGATAGATGCTGAAAACTTTTACACGGTTCGCACGGTTTTTGTCAGCTGTTATGTATTTCAGACCTTCAACACCGACTGCTTAATTTACAACGCAACACCGTAAAAATCGCCGTGTCCAAAAGTGTTCGCATGAAAAGTACTTACTACGAAACCCATCGGTTTAATTTCACCACTTCTTGACGCACGTTAAAGAAAGCGCTCATTAAAATCGTCAGTAAATAATATTTTTTTTATTTCTTTGTTAATGCTATGCTCTGTTTAAACATGAATTCGCCAATCGTGTGAGTTTCGGTAGTACGAACCCTCAATAATGAAACATTAAGCATGTAAATTAATAGTTTCCTAATCTTTTTATTTTATTTTGTTTTATATTTTGCTGGTACATTACTCCTCTATCTCTGTTAAGCTATCCTTTGATGCTTGATTGCTATCCTAATGAATCAACATCCGAAGAAAGAACACGAATAAATTAATATAAATTTTGAAATTAGCCGGACTGAGTTTCTTACGTAATTATTTTCCATTGCCTTTTGGAAGCCTCGTAGCCTAAGACATACAGACAGACTTTTTGGCTCTTTGACGAATCACAATAGACTGACAGACTTTTTGACTATTGGTCACATCACAACTGACTGAAAGAGGTTACTCTTCGGATCAAAATTTGACATAAATGATATTTACATAATGAATCACCATCCGAAAAAAGAAAATGAATAAATAAATACAGATTTTGAAAGTAGCATGTAACTGGGTAAAACCGCGGAGCGCAGCTAGTAATAACAGATTAGAGCTCAGCTTCCATACATGTTTGGCCTAAAGACCAATAATCATGAAAAATTGTTTCCTAGATTGGAAATTATATATAAATTACAAAGAAACGAATATTATTGACGGACACCCCTGAGAACTTCTATAAACCATATATACTGAACATATTAAAATAATAAAAAACAAATAAGTTATATAGTAAACCAGGGAAATCAAGCCAAGTACCGAAATTATGGATTAGATTAAGGTATATAGAGCATGTAGATTAACAGATAGTTGCCTGGGCTCAGCTTTCCATTATATGTAATTGAGTTGCAAGCTGAAATTTTGGTCACGCAAAGTATTAACTATTAGAAACACGTACACGAAATCTATTTAGGCGGAAACGTATAGAACTCGAGAAAAAAAATATTGAAAATTAATATTTTTGTAGGTTATGAGTCAATTTTGACAGCAATTTTGATCAGTGCTGCCATTTTTTATGCAAAAATAACATGTTTCTCGTTGTCTATGGTAAATATAAGTTTATTATGTTGGTACTATTGTCAAAATGTGACAAATTTACCGCCATTAATGAGATCTGTCAGTCAGTGTTTGTGTTCGTCGCAGTTGAGAGCTTTTTCGTACTCCTGTTGATATTAACATCGTCTGACTACCATGGCATCCTCAAAGCCTTCGGCCTCGAGTTCTGCTGTCCCTTCGCCTGAAGAGTCGAGTGTAGTGCGAGTTTTGGACTCTAATGAGCCGCTTGTGTGGTGATACTTCACACTAGGTTAGGTTAGTGTTGTGACCTTAACGCGCGAGCCGAGCGAGCGAAGCTAGCGTGCCGCGGCATCGGCCGGCGAAGCGCCAGAAAGAAAAATTCGTTAATAGAGACTTTTTCTACAAAAAAATCAAATATCACCTCTAGGCCCTGGAAGTACAGTTTTACCTTTAAAACCCCTCTAATTTTTTATAATTATCATTTCTGTAAAAAAATCGCCGGGAGGGGGGGGTACCCTTCCCTCTGAGGGGTCTTCCCTAATACCTATCTCCCTGAAATTCCACTACACTTAACAGATTTAATGAATTTTTAGGTTAGGTAAAAAAAACTGCATTTCCGCCAAAAATCTTTTATGGCGGGGGGCCCCCCTACTAATTACCCCGAAATTCAATTACATATAATGGAATTAAGTACCGTTGCCTGTTTTTAAAGTTAATGCATAAGAGTAACTTCTAAAATCGTGTCATTTCCGGTTATAAAAATGTGACAGAAATTGTGTGATGATTGTGAATGAGCCACAGATAAGAGAGATTTTTTAAACACTCGTTAACCAAAGAAAGCTAAGAGATTTAGGTTCTATAGCCATATATTCAGTAGCTTCATTATTTTTGTTATGTTTTTAAGATAACCATATTTTAGATTTTTAGTGTATAACACCTTATAATTTTATTTATTTATTCATTTATAGTCAGGGAACGTAGGCCCACAGATAGATACCTTAAAGTCTAACATATATACAGATTATAATGTGTTTATGGAGGTGTTTGGCGAAAAATGTATGGCAATAGACTTTATGATGTCGCCTACCATCTATAATAATTGTCTGAGCACATTTGCATCTAGTGAAAATGATAATATAGTTGTGGATATTAATACCACCGTGTCATTAAAAAATGATTTATTTTATCGATCTTCACAAAATAGATTTGTTTTACTTACTTTTAGAACTTCGATCAGTCTTTTTGAATGTAACTACACCCGGCTATTAAAAATGATTCGTATGTTTTCCAAACCGGTAAAATAAAAGTCCTTTTTAAAGTAAATTTATTATACAAAGGTGTCCGTTGAAATCTAATGACTGTAAATTAAATTATAAATTACGCCAAGAATTACCGTGTATGTCAATATTTTTTGTGCATTTGGGCCAATTTGAGCAATCTCCTTTGCTGCATATATTTTATAGATAACTTGCTATCCTTATTTCTCGTCTTAGAAATCGAAATTTAAAAAAATATTTAACACGTTTATTTAAGTTTCAGTTTAATTTATCTAAGCAAAGTTTCAAAGCTGGTAAGCTATCCAAACTCGTTTTCCCATCCAAACTTTTTAAGACTCACTTCCACCAGAGTATTTCATTCAAATTAAAAAGCTAATCATGTTGAAACCTCATTTTATCTATGTTTAGTATAAACAATAGACAAAGGTGGAATGATATGTTAAAAGATTATGCCTTAACTTGAATGAAGAACTTTGGATGTATCATAAAAGTAATGAACATTCCACCAAAATAATATTCCTATTTATAATTCTTAATCACATAGTACAAGCACATGACTGTAGAAATACCATATCTACAGAATAACAATTTAAGAAGTATTAGTATAAGGCTTTCGTGAAACTTCTTTTTGTGACAACGTCTCCATTGTGGTATAAATTAATTAAGTTTATGTCTATCAATAAAGATAAGTTTTGTGTTTTATTCCCAAAATATTTGAATAAATCTACAATATTTGTTTTGCCTATAGGCTTTTGATAGCCTCAATATAGAGGACAATCCGGACACATTTTTTTTTAATTAGTTTTCCATATCCCTAAATTTTCATGGAAAATGTGATGTCCAGGCCACGATTAAATTCAAACTGCTCATCCTTCGTAGGTATTCTCGGATGACTTAAATCAAAACAGATTAATACATATACATTAATACACAATAAGTAGATACATTTCTAAGTTCTTGGCATTAGAACTATGTAATCAAGTGAGCTGCAAGATTTGTCAGAACTATTTAGAAGTGTCCACAAAACGTGACTTGTACTTTTTAACTGTCCAAATACAACTTATCGATAATAATCCTCTAAAATAACGATCTTGATTCGTTATCATTTTGCCAACACTATGTTAAGTGTAAACACTCTTAATTGTGATTGTCTTCATTGTACATTATTTGTACAGAGATAAACGGTCATTACCTTGATCGTAAATAGAAAGGTTTATTTCACTTTTGTTTGTGTGTTATTTTGTCGCTTTAAAACTTTATTTTTTAAAATATTCCACAATTTTATATTTTTACGCTTGGTTGTAAGAAAATCGGCTTAATTTAAATTTGCATTGACTCTTTAACAAAATGATGGAAATTAAAAACCCATTGAAATTAAAACACGTCTTATTGCACATATTTTAACAAGGACACATTATTACATACTTTTTTACAGATGACAATAGTAATTTAATTAAACTAAACGGTAACTTACATTAATCATAACATTCGTCGTTTGCACATCAGTCTCAATTCAAGTTAACATTTACTAAGTAACACAAGTCTAAGATAAAATGTATCTTATCCTATTAATGAATACAAAACCTACTTTATCAAAATAAATAAATCTACAATAATAAATCAAATAAGAATGTGAAATAAGTTCGTTAAACATTACGAAATGCGAATAACGCAAAATCAAGAACTGACCAATTTGTAGGTGGTATTTATTTACTTCTGTCAAATAGTTGAGGCAGATTCATGCCTCAAATAAAATGATTTAATAAAAAAATATTTTTTGCCAACTATTTGTTAATAATCGTTAAAATAACTTAACTAGGGATTTTTATCAAGTAATTATTTTGATAGCTAGTAATGAATATGTTCCTTCTCTGTCTTTCGTAAATAACTTTGCTTTAATAGTTAGTCAAAATATTACTGGCGCAAAACATTTTGTTAGCTATCAAAATAATGCACAATTTTGCACTATCAGACAAACAGTAGTATAGTAAAGACTTCCTTTCTTCCTTCTTATTTCCTTAACAAAAGTCAAAAGTTATCATACTTTTGTTATAGTAAATCAAACCATCGCTTATTTTCAAGCTACAGTTGATTAAGTCTCGTATTCACTTGGCAACAATGGACGCGCAACAATATGTTGCTGTGTCAATAGTCCAGCCTACATAATGAGTGACTGACTACGTTCATCTTTTGTTTAATAACACCATGGTCCGTAATTACAAAAGCAATTAGGCGGTACAATAGTTGTAACAACTCCGTAATCTAAGATGTTTTATCATTCGCAAATTATGATAATTGAATCAAAGTAAATTTGATTTTTAATGAAAATTTTACCAAAACTTATCTATAAGTATCTCACAAAAATCATCAGAACTGTCTTTAAATACCAAAGAGGCAGGTACATAATTCAAGTTCATTAAGTATTAAAATTTCGATACTTCGTTTGTTCTCGCAAATTCTTCTTTTTTCTCTGGTACTGAGACAACTGATCTTTGCCTTTTCCTCACCAGGATGTAAATAAATCTGCAAAAAAAGGTATATATAAATATTTGTTTCTTAGCTTTTCATGCACACTACTCATTAAATATAACAGGTTTCAACGGTAAAAATGCACTGATTTATTTGTTTATTGACGTTTCGCATCCTTAACATCGCATTCTGACGACGCAGTGCGATGAGATGAAAATTATTATGATCATAATTCTGACGATGCAGCCTGAAAGGGATGTGAAACGTCAATAAACAAATAAATCAGTGCATCTTTACCGTTGAAACCTCTTTCTATTTAGGTATATTTTAACTTATTTTGAACTGGAATTCCCGCGACTTCGGCTGCGTGGAAAAAATGATTTTTTAGAGAAAGGACTAACCTCGCTGATGATAATTATGATCATACGATCGACCATAAATTATTACGATGACGAATTATGATCATAATTCCTTCAGGCTGCGTCGTCAGAATTATGATCATAATTATGACGATGCAGCCTGAAAAGGATGCGAAACGTCAATAAACAAATAAATCAGTGCAGTCTACATTGTTGAAACTTGTTTTATTTAGGTATATTTAAACTTATTTCGAACTCGAATGTCCGTAACTTCGGCTGCGTGGAAAAATTGCTTTGTTAGTCAAAGGATTAACCACACGATCTTAGTGCTCCGTACAAACATTGAACATCCAACCTACCAACATTGGAATCAATGCTTATCAAGTCTGTTTGTAATGATTTGGCGGATTTTTATGAGCTCAAAACATTCTTGATATCGATGTCACCAATATTTCCTATGAATAATATAAGTGATTTTTGCAAAAACGGATCCCCGTTGCTATCACTATGTCGTCTGTCTGTATGACTGTCCATACAGACAGACAACACGGATCTCTAACTCGTAAACGGAATGAGTTACAAGACTGAAATTTTGTTATTTTATATAGAAAGCTTGCCAAAGCCGAATATTTCTAATGGGAAGTCCTATATATGAAAAGGAGACGAACATTTTCATTTTCTTTTTCCGCCAGCATGTGACACATCGTTGTCTTGAAGTAGTTGAGTAGGATATAAATAGAATTTTTATTTTCAATAACGAAATGGGGGGGGGGGGTCAAAGTTTTAATTTTCAGACCATATTTGTTACTGTGTAAACCAACATTCATGATAATTATGTCACAAAAAGGCTGCAAAATACCTGCTAAGAAAAAAGATATGAATTTTTGAAACCTCGCTGGCAGAAATCATTTAAGATACACAAAAAAATATGACTCGAAAACTAAGAAAAATCACGGTATGCACATCGGGTATTTTCGGATACCCCCAAGTGCGAGGAAGCTAAAAAAATTGTTGACGTCACTAATTGGACCTACTCTGTATATTGTATTTCAACAACAAATTATGAAAACGCCGATTTATAATTACTTTATAAGTTGTGACGAAAACAAAGAAATGATTTTTCCTTTCCTAGTTTGTTGTTGATACGGAACCTCTCGTACGCGAGTCCAATTCTCACTTTGCCGGTTTTTATTTTATATTATAGCCGCCGCGATCTTTCTAACAGATGCTCCACTTAAGCGTGAAAGATATCGTAGGATGTTGTTTATTTCACTAATTCTTAAAAATACTAATTCATATTAAATACTAATAAACGAACCAGATATAAAAATCAAAATGACCTTAGTCAATTAAATTAAGAGCCATTCCAGTGTTCCACGATTAGTGGCTTATTAATCTTGTTTTACTGACTTTATGGAATGTTTTCGCAAAATTGAGACACAATTGAAATAGAAGTAAACGAATACAGATACTCGGGACGCTTGCATTGAGTAAAACAAAAGATTACGTAAACTTGGACCCGAATCAATTTGTTCTCCTTACCAAGAAAATTAGTTTAAGATGGCAACGTTCTCCTATCTAAAATAATTAGAAGTGTCTCGAATATAAGAGGAAATAATTTTTCCGAAGAGATTTCTGCAGATTCGAAGCCAATGTTAGTCTTTGAAATATTAATAGCTTTCCCCATTGGTATCGCTTATCTGATTAACTATTATTATTTCTACTTGGGCCTTATTAACTTTTTAAAAAGAATTTTCTCTAACAATGAACACCAACGGGTATAAACATTTCTTTATGGCGAATTTTATTGTTTAAGATAAATGTTATCTTTACCACAATAATTGTGGAGGTATACATAAGACACAATATCTTTTAATGAAATAATAATGAGCATTTATTGGCCTGAAAACACAAGTAGGTAACAAAAAGAAATTATATAATGGTTTAAAATAAACAGAGAACAACAATATGGAGAGAGAAGAAAAGCCAATCTAGATCCTGCCTCAGCTTAATGTTGTTATAATGAAAAGGAAATATTCCCACCATAACAGCGCTGGTATTCTGACAGGGAATGATATTCTTTTCTCTACATAAGTACAAACCTTTATACTTACTAGCAGCCGCCCGCGACTTCGTCCGCGTAAACTATTTTTTTTTGAGAATACATACAGAATCTAACATTTTTCTGGATAAAAGTATCTTCTGGCTTCTGGCTCAATCCAGGCAATTAACTTTAAATATGGCAAAATAATCTTAATCTGTTCAGCCGTGATTTCGTGATTGTGTTAAAAACATACTTTTTAGTTTTAGGTATTATGATATTATAGTGAAATATTTATAGAATAGAATAGAAGTTCACCAAAAGGACAAAATTTTATAAGAGAGTTTAATTTGATATTCATTCCACCTATGTATACTACTGGGACTAGCCCAGTCAATTAATGTACAACTTCTCGATATTTTTTCTTATCTTATCTTAATGTTTCGATACCTTCGTTGTTTCTAATTTCCACAAACAGTGCTGTTATATATTTAATGGCTTAAATTTTTATATGACTTGTGTATAAGGCAACCTAAGTACTAAGATTTTGCCTAAAGTTAATTTATTTATGTAATGTTACTAGTGGGCCCTAGCTTCGTATCGATGAAGACTGTAGGCTTTAACCTGGGCATACAAACTTACTCTTATAAACCTTGCTCTTTAATCACTCTCTCTGTATCTGTTGCAGAAAATTGCATTAAAATCTGTTGCGAATTTAAAAGAATGATCTGTCCCGCCGACTTTTATTAGTTTCATCTGCTGCCATCTTAAGCAGCTAGTTTTGTGAAGTAGGGAACAGGTAACAAAGGGTACAGTGTAACATAAAGAATATCTCTGCCCTTTTCTTATTTGTCTGTGATCTGTCTTGACGTATTTTATAAGTATTATATGCCGCCATCTTAAGCAGCTAAAACATGGTTCCAAACTAAACTTCAATACTAAGGCGACACGTACACAGTCAAAACAAATAATTTGACAAATCAAATATCTGCAAGTAAATGAATTTGGAGCCGTCATCAGACGTCAAATGGCCAGGTATAAAACAGAGATAGGTACACTGTCACCACTTGACCCTACTACAAAGACGTAAAACTGCAAATGAAACTCACGCGAAGAATCCCAGCGCCAACACAGTGAGTGAAGCGTCGAATAAGTAAAACGCTCCTGGCAATATGTCTATCGTAGACACGTAGATGTAACTCGATGCGGGCATGTAGATCGAAGGAGCTAACGCCTCTGTCACACCCAGCAATGCACTTAGCTTAGCTAGAAATAATATGCTTAAATTTAAGAAAACTATTTTGGAATGCGAGCCACCTTTATACTAAGACCACAACGGGAAATGACGTTGATTATAGCGATGATAGCCATTTAACGTACAGTACGTGCGCGATCTGAGTGTCGGGGTTGGTGACCACGCTCCACGCTTTGCACCCTTGTCGTGTATTAACTGCTGTGTTCTCGAGCACTAGCACAATCCTTAGAGCTATACTCAGATCGCACACGTGCTGTAGCTTAAATATCCATCACCGCACTGATTAATGGCATTCTCCATTAGAGTGGCCCCACCATAACAAAGAAGAGTATGGAGCTTTTCTATGTTTCCATGTTCAAATGTGCTTAAGATTTTTTGGGCATTAATTTCCAAATAAGTGGGTAACCAAATTATGATGATTGACCAGAATTGGTAATCAATTAAGACATTTAAAACGTCCCATTCGACTGTAAGTCACTGGAAGCCTAAAAATAACAAAGTAGAAGAATTCTCACCGACTTCCTCTGTGGGTACACTTTTAGTAGCTATTGATCTAACAGCAGTTAGGCCGGTGTGACTGAAAATGTTGAACACTGGAGCTGAGTAGTACCATGATCTGGATGATGCGAACGCGAAAACAAAACAGGCAGCTATCCTGCTCACTCCTGCCAGACCTCCAATAGCACTGTCCTGCACTTGGAATTTTTTGCTAAGGACAGATATGCAGAAGACTGTACCTGCAGACAAAAGAAAACAATGCTATTAGGTAATTAACTATTCGGTAAGATAGCAAGCACAAAATAGATAGTATAGAAGGTTATCTACTCGTATATACAAAGAGCGCTTGAGCACCGCACACATAGACGATATCTCTGACCGCTTGGGATCAGTGCTAGCGCGAGTACCATCCGCTTGAAATCTTTGCAAAATCTTTGAATCTTTGAGACACGCGTCTGTGAATTTTGCCCACCGCGGTAGCATAATGGTCAATACATTCGCTCGGATAGCGAAGGGTGCGGGTTCGACTCCCGTCTGCTGCTTGGTCCGCGTGAAATTTTCTCTAGTAAAATTTTCTTTAAACATTATAACTATTTAATGGTCGGTTTTTGGGATATCACATTAAACTGTGAAGTGTCGGTTTTTTTTTTATTTTAATCTAATATAACAATAACATTAAAATCAAAATTCTTTAGTTATCATAGGTTTATATTTCCATTCTTTCTGTTTCATTCTCAACAATAATAATTATTCAAACATCAAGGTACGTTCGTGTGACGCTACCACGGTTTATTCTATGCACAAGCCAGGTATGAAAAGTTAAGTTGATACATGAGATCAACTTCTGTACTACCTATGTACAGTTTACTTGTACATAAAAATTTGCTAACACCGCGAACGTCACTCAGGCCGCGTCAATGACCCGCGTTTACCTAGAGTGTCATATTATCGTAATTATAAATTATTATTTCTTTATTTAAAGACAGTGCAATTAGAAACGCGAACTAATTAACACACATTAGAGACAAGAATAGCCTACACCTTAACTGTAACTTTGTTTACAATATATCTCGGTATTTATCTCTCTCTGATCTTTTTCTCCTGCACTCCAATTAACTAAATCTCAACAACAACTACATTAAAGGGTGTACAAACTGTACATTTTTTGGTCCTTCGACAATAAGGATTCGGGAGTTTTTTGTGTCTCTAACTCAGTGGCGAATCGGTCCAGCTGGCCTCTCACAAGCGAGAATCCCCAGTTGTATTGAGAAGGCGCACACACTGTTTGAGAGTGCATAAACACCGGAATCTGGATACGACCAATTTTCAAGCTTGAAATTGTGAAGATTGCGAATCATCAAGTGGTCTTCGTGTCGTGAATCAACGCAAAACTCTACCTCTGTCACTGTCAACTACGTGCCAGCAACATGGACAAATTGGAGATTCAATCAACTTGCTACGCGAATATCAAGACCTTGTGTGTCAACTATCGCAAGGATTCTTCATCTCGAAAAAACGAAGAGTATCTTAACATACGTTTGTCATCCCTGGAAGAGCAATGGAGCGACTTCGAGGCAAGACATGCTCAATTGGTACTCGAACTTGAAGACAAAACTATCAACTATTTAGCCGACGACGTGTATGGAAAACTTAAGGAGATGTACTTAGCAACTAAAACGGATATTAACAGCAGACTGAAACTATTGGAACAACAAAAACGAAGTGTGAAGTTTGACTTGGCGGGAACCTCGGGGGAAGACACTCAAGTACGGGAAGGTGACAAAACATTACAACAACTATTAAACAAACAGGAATGCAACTTTAATGCAATCTACCGTACTATGTCTAAGATTGACATTACCAGCATCTCTGAAAAATGGGAGCTAGAAGACAACCTAAATATTTTGAAGTCGAAATGGGAGCCCATCGACAAACTGCACTGGGAAATCGATTTTCATTTGAAGGGATCTAATGACCACTATTATAGCATGTTCTCGGATATTGAAGATAAATATGATGAACTACGAAAACAGCTTCATTCCAAAATTTGGTCGAGTGCTCACTACCAACAATCTGTACCAAAGGTGGAAATTCCCGAATTTTCCGGAAATTACAGCAAGTGGATTTCTTTTAAGGATCTATTTCTTGAAATTATCCATAACAACCCAGCTATAAACAAAGCTCAAAAAATGAAACATCTGAAAACTAAATTGAAAGGTGAAGCTGAAAGTCTGGTGCAGCATCTCTCCGTATGTGCCGAAAACTATCACTCCTGTTGGGATATTTTAGTGCAACGTTACGATAACCGACGTTTACAGTTTTCATCATTTTTCAACGCAATGATTCATCTTCCCACCATACAACAGCCAGACGCTAATAATCTCAAGAAAATGCATGATGTGATCAGAGAATGCATGAATGGCATAGCTAACATTGGGTTGGAAACTTCAACCTGGGATCCAATGATAGTCCATTTAATGTTACCCAAACTGGACTCAACTACACTTAATGACTACATGAATGAAATAAAAGATCATAGGGAAATACAAAATTTACAAGATTTTCTATATTTTCTGGAATGCAAGTTTATGGCGTATGAAACTGCAAGATCTACAAAAACTGCAAGAGGGAATTCAACTACGGAAAAAACTACTTTTTGGAAACCAGTCAGCAAACAACCTGTGAAAAAATCATACGGTGATTTCAAGAAAACTTATAATTATCATACTGCCTATGGAAAATGTCCCAATTGCGACGGAAATCACGTTTTAATGCAATGCGCAAAGTTCATCGACATGGACACGGCGCAACGAAACTACACAGTTGCGAAATTGAAAGTCTGCAAAAACTGCCTTTTCAGACATAACAACGAAGAATGTAAATCGGCGAAAACTTGCAAGGAATGTAATTTGAAACACCATACGCTATTGCACAACTCTAATCGTAAATTATTGAATGATAAAAATAACATTGGACAGCAACCGTCAACATCTTCGCAGCGACAAGCCTCAAATCACTTATCTTCAGATAACACGGAGATTTTACTAACCACAACCCAGCTGAAAATAAAAACTATGGATGGAACTTATGTAACCCTTCGGGCTCTCCTCGACCAAGGCTCGCAAGTGAATTTAATAACTGAAAATGCCGCACAAATTTTGAGGCTCCCTCGGAGGAAACTGGCTGCAACTATCTCTGGAGTTGGTTCTGTTTCCGGTGATTGCAGGGGACAACTAAACTTGACCTGTAAATCAATAAACTCTGAATACAATTTTGAAATACAAGCACTGATCATGAAGAAATTGACTAACAACTTACCAAATACAACTTTTGAAAAATCCAACTGGCCGCACCTAGAAAACTTAAAACTAGCCGACCCAGACTTCAACATATCCCGCCCTATCGACTTACTGCTGGGAGCTGATGTTTACTCGGAAATTATCCTCGACGGAGTCTTGAAGGGAAGCCATCAAGCCCCAGTAGCTCAACAAACACTTTTAGGCTGGATCCTATGTGGAAAAATGAAAACATTCAACTGCCATGTCACGTTAATCAACTTGGAAGAACTGACAAAATATTGGGAAACAGAAGAAATCCAGAATACTGAAGATATCTCCAAAGACGACCAGTGTGAACAATTTTATTCGCAAACAGTACAACGAGATCCTGAAGGGAAATATATAGTGAAGATGCCTCTCATCCCCAACTATGAAGAAAAACTGGGATCATCGAAATCAATCGCTATTTCTCAATTTATACAACTAGAAAAACGACTTTCAAGAAACAAGAAACTATCAACCATGTACAAGAAGTTTATGGAAGAATACGCGAACCTGGGTCATATGGAACCGGCGTCTCAAATTACATCTACCAGCTGCTACTTACCACACCACGGTGTTTTGAAAGAAAGCTCAACAACAACAAAACTGAGAGTTGTATTTAATGCATCTCAAAAAACCTCGAGCGGTTACAGTTTGAACAGCCTCCTTGAAAAAGGACCTAACCTACAAAAAGATATCCAGGCACTTATTTTAAAATGGAGAACTTACAAATATGCATTCACCGCCGACATTGAAAAAATGTATCGCTGCATATGGATTAACAAAGACCAACAACATCTACAGAAAATTATCTGGCGTGATTCATCTACTGATGATATACAGGAGTTCAAACTCTGCACTGTTACGTACGGTACAAAACCCGCTCCGTGGTTGGCGCTCCGAACCCTCAAGCAACTCGCTATCGACGATGGCCACATGTATCCTGCTGCTGCAAAGGTGCTGGAAAACGATTTCTTTGTTGATGACCTTGTCAGCGGGGACCACTCATTTTTGGGAGCTAAGGAGCTACAGCAGTCCCTAATCGCTTTATTGAAGGGTGGGGGCATGAATTTACGCAAATGGTCCAGTAACTACCCAACTTTACTTGAAAACTTACCTAAAGAGCAGATTTCAACTACAAACAGCTATGATTTCAAAACCGAAGAACCTTCAAAAACTCTGGGACTACGCTGGAACACTGACACCGACACATTTCATCTTAACTGGTCTGTAAATGAAAATATAACTCGACTCACAAAAAGACTATTACTTTCGGAAATTTCAAAATTCTACGACCCGCTGGGCTGGCTCTCTCCCGTGACGATCACCGCAAAAATATTATTTCAAAAACTCTGGATGAGCAACATCGACTGGGATGATAAAGTTCCGCAAGATATTGAGTCGGAGTGGATAAGGCTAAAACAAGAACTGCCACTTATTAAAAACATAACTCTGAAGAGATGGATCAGCGAAACAAACCAATGTATTGAATTACTTGGCTTCTGTGACGCAAGCGAGAAAGCTTATGCTTGTGTTATCTACAGTCGCGTGACAAATAAATCCGGAGTTCCGATAATTACATTACTTGCATCTCGAACGAGGGTTGCCCCAACAAAACAAAAAACTACACTGCCTAGGCTTGAACTTTGTGGTGCCTTACTATTGGCTAAACTGATGGAAAAAACTCAACAAGCTTTACCTGGATACCAACTAATAACACGAGCCTGGTGTGACTCACAAGTCGTGTTAGCTTGGCTCCAAAGCGACACGACGAAGCGCGAGACATATGTAGCTAACAGAGTGTCAAAAATCAAACACATTATACCTACAAATCAATGGCGTTACGTCAAATCAGAACTGAACCCGGCTGACTGCGCTACGAGAGGGATGCTACCAAGCAAACTAGTCAACTTTGACTTATGGTTCTATGGACCTCCATTTCTAAAGGATGTAGAAACCGAAATTAACCTAAATTGCAATATATTCTATACCAACATCGGCGATGATCATCTGTGTCAAAAGGAAACTTTTTCGGAACCTGGAAAAGAACATTTTATAACTACATTATTACATAATTGTAGTTCATTGACACGAGTATTACGAATAACAGCATGGATACTTCGCTGTATAACAAATATGCGCGCCAAAGGGAAACCTGAAACTACTTACCTATCAACATGTGAAATACATGAAGCCAACAAAATGATTATAAAACACGTGCAGCAAACTTTTTTTTGGCAAGAATATAAACAACTTTTGTGCAATGGAATTCTTTCTAAGAAGAGTGTGATTTTAAAGTTGAGCCCTTACCTGGATAACGACAAAATCATACGCATCGGTGGTCGCCTACAGAACTCAAACTTACCTCTGGAAATGAAAAATCCCATCATATTACCACGCACTGGCCGATTTACGCAACTTTTAATAGAACAGTCGCATTTAACAACATTGCACGGAGGAGCGCGGCTTACGTTGACTCATATAAGGCAGAGATATTGGATCGTCGGAGGCAATAGGGCTGTCAAAACTCAACTGCGAAAATGTGTTCGTTGCCACCGTTTCAGTCAAACTGACAACCATCAGATTATGAGTCACCTGCCACAACAAAGAGTAACTCCATGTCGACCCTTCACTTTCACAGGAGTTGATTATTCTGGTTATATCGAACTCAAGATAAACAAAGGCAGAGGCGTTAAAACTTCAAAGGGGTATATAGCATTATTTATATGTATGGCGACTAAGGCGGTACATATTGAACTTGTCTCGGATCTCAGCACTGAAACCTTTATTGCAGCCTTCCAGCGGATGAGTGCAAGACGTGGCACCCCTAAACACATGTACTCAGATTGCGGAACTAACTTCATTGGTGCTGCAAAGGTACTTCGTCAAGAATTTGAAGAATTCAAACAAATTATGACACCTGACTTCTTCAACCAACTAAACAAATTAGAAGTAGAATGGCATTTTAACGCCCCTGCCTGGCCTTCTGCTGGCGGCTTGTGGGAGGCAGCTGTCAAATCGATGAAACACCACCTACGTCGAGTACTAGGCGACCAGAAGCTCACCTACGAAGAGATGACTACTCTCTTGGCCAAGATCGAAGCGTGCTTAAACTCGAGGCCCTTGTGTCCACTTACTGAGGATCCTGAAGAATTCTACAACTGTTTGACTCCTGGTCATTTCCTTACCGGAAGCTCAATAATGACGTTACCATCATCCGATTACAATGATATTCATATCGGCGTTCGTCGCAGATGGCAACTGACAGAACAAATGTTCCAGCAATATTGGAAAAATTGGTCGAACGATTATCTGACTCAACTGCAAACTCGTAGCAAGTGGAACAAGCCCACAAACAACATTAAGGTCGGTGAAGTAGTATTGGTCAAGGATAACAACTTACCTCCAGGAAAATGGGCCTTGGGGCGCGTCCTTGAAACTCACCCTGGTTCTGACGGATATGTTCGAGTTACAACAATAAAAACTCAAACGGGAATAACCAAGCGGCCAGTTATAAAATTATCCCGCCTGCCCATAGACACTGAAATTGAAAATCACGAGGATCTTTCATCTAAACAAGAAATAAAAACAAACTTGGAGCGCTCAAAGAAAAAAGGAAGAAACAAAACATCTAAGCTGTTATTAGCAATGTTAACCATGTTTACATTTTTATCGGGATCATATGGCTCCATTGACGGCGTGTCGTCAAGCGCTCAAATTACTAACTTCGAACGTGAGCGCCCTATCTACTATGACGCAATGGGTAAAATGCAATTGATGCACGATGAATGGATACTCATTATGTATTATAACATAACAAACTACTGGGAAGGAACTCGTCGTATTGAACATTATTTTGATACTGTGAAGAACTTGTGCTACAGAACTAACTTACTATACTGCAGAGCGACAACAGAACAGCTAAGTCACGAAATGGAACTTCTACATTATTATAACACAATTCTTATGAATCCTCATAAACATTTAAGTAACAGGAAGAAACGTGGCTTATTGGATGGAGTGGGTTATGTAGCGAACAGCTTATTTGGAGTTTTAGATCAACGGTTCGCCCATAAATACGAAAATGATATACGAGCCATCCATACCAATGAAGACTTTTTACTGGAGCTAATAAAAAACCAAACAAGTATCGTCGAACTGGAAAATAAAGCGCTGAGAAAAAGTGAAGATAATATTCAACGTCAGTTTAATATGATCGAGAACTTCCTGAATCAAACTGAACTAAATATGGCGAGATTGAAGACAGAAATGCAAATAGTTTCCGCCAACTCCTATTTCAACTCTGTTTCGATGACAGCGTATTTACTCATGAACAACCTAAGATCTTTCCAAAATATGTTATTCGACTCGCTCACTAATGTCTATCGAGGACACATAGATGTGCATATGATTTCTCCTGCTCATCTCATACAACAATTAATGGACATATCTGGGAGCATACCAAAGGACTTATCACTACCAGTGCAAAACTACAAGGAAGATATAAAGGAACTCTACACTTTGATTTATGTGAGAGCTCGAGTCACTGAGAACTATATTATTTTCGAAATGCACATACGCTAATACGCTAATAACTAATGAAGATTTCAACTTATATCAAATTATACCATTACCTGTCAAATTCGAGGAGATGGACACATCATACGTACAGACAACTTTCAAATATATTGCAGTGAATTTGGAGAAAAATATATACATTTCACTCAATGATGAAGATCTCGAGCACTGCCGAAAACAAAGATCGGACAAATTCATATGCAAAACAAACAAACCTGTTTTCAATATGCATAGCAAAACAGCTCCGTGCGAAGCGAAACTGCTTTCGCATCAAAATGACCAGCCCTGTGACGTCGAACGCGCCTCATGCAAGAACGCGTGGATCGAGTTACATTCTCCTAACAAGTGGCTTACCATATGTTGTGATACGTGTTCATTACGTACCATATGCAATAGTGACGTTACATCACACACCATGATGTCATCAGGAATAGTGACGTTACCTCAGGGATGCCTGCTGCAATCTGAGGATTTTACAATCTACTCCCACAATCACTACAGCAGCCGCATGAAGATGAATTATAACATCGCAGCTAATACATTGGATACATCAGTAAACAAGATAGTAAACTTAACTTATAATCACACGCCACGTATGGTGTTTCAATCTACAGCTCGTGAAACGGAAGGGATCGAAGAAGACATTACTCGTTTGAAAGACAACGAAAAATTGACAACAATATCAAGTCATGACGTACATCAATATATTATTAGTTACGTGTTACTGACGTCAGCTGTTGCAATTTTGCTTGTGTTGGTTGTAAGGAAATACTGCCCTCACTGTTTGAAGAAAAACAACACAATCTCGAATAACAACCAACAACCACATCCTACAGACATCGAACTTCAAACCTTTTACCGAAGACATGACATGCAGAGGGACAACATTGAAGCAGAAGCTCCTCCGAAGAAGCCTCCTCGGAGTCTCAACGCCGGAACAAGCAACGCTACATTCAATTTCGATTAAAATAACAATTTTTGCTTTGTTAATATTTATTATTAAATTTTAAGGCTATTCCTTTCTCTTTTGTCATGTCAACCTTTTATCTCTTTTCTTTGTTTTTCTCGGGTTGCCAAGATGTACAGTTTACTTGTACATAAAAATTTGCTAACACCGCGAACGTCACTCAGGCCGCGTCAATGACCCGCGTTTACCTAGAGTGTCATATTATCGTAATTATAAATTATTATTTCTTTATTTAAAGACAGTGCAATTAGAAACGCGAACTAATTAACACACATTAGAGACAAGAATAGCCTACACCTTAACTGTAACTTTGTTTACAATATATCTCGGTATTTATCTCTCTCTGATCTTTTTCTCCTGCACTCCAATTAACTAAATCTCAACAACAACTACATTAAAGGGTGTACAAACTGTACAACCTATTTTGGGTAGCAAGTTTGTATGAGGGGTTATTTTAAGCGGGTAGCTTACAATAAAGGATAGAATGTAAGTACTTAACAAACTTGGGTATGATATTGTTTTCGAAGTAATAAATTTTATTAGTTTCACTTCTCGCGGTAAGGGATGGGGCCATTTAGAGCAAATGGCTCTTTGAATAGGGTCACAGTCATGGCCTGCGTAGTTGATGATTTTTTTCCGCGCAAGACTAAAGTCCCTGAATCGCGAAAAAAATGCCCGCCGAGGACTCGTCGCGGACTCTACGCACTCGACATTTGTTGTGCGAAAATTTAGTTTATTTTTTACGCTACGTACGCTACTACGGACGTAAATATTTTCAGATTACATCGTGTTGTAATTAACATGTTTTGTAAAAAGAGAAGACGTTTGAATGGAGGATACTGGCTCCATTTCTATTAGTCGGATCGAGAGCGCAATGCGAAATAAAGTTCGTTGTGTGCGTTGTTGCGCCTGTCACATATCTTTTTCAGGGACTTTCTGTTTTATCCTCTCCGGTCTCTCGGTGTCATCAGTTCTTAAGGGAACTTTTAGTACGCGGGGCTTTTAAATTAAAAATAGCACACGAGAAATCTTGTTGATTTGTAAGTGATCTATTTTGGCAGTTAAAAAAGTCCACCGCAGTGTCTAACCACAAGGGTCACAGGGATCAGTATACATAATCCCTTATTTTATACATTCAGTAAATAAAAACACACGAAGTTACAAATTTGAATTACTACATTTATTTATCAGGTTGGATCCGAACCAAGGTCCGGCGCTATTCTAGCAAAGACACGGAATGTTGTACTACCAAAACTCTAATGGATGTATGGATTATTTTCTAGAACGTTTACCTTAAACTGTTAGACAGCGCTACTTCTGCACATTTTAAGGAATTTATATTTATAGGAACCTTGACAAATATCCAAGGAAAAAATAACAATATACTTTTTAATATATGTACATATTTTTATTTTATTGGTATCAGGTTGGACCGTATCTTTATAATATGTTTTCATTTAACTTTGCGATTGACAGTATTTTTTCCATAACTGATCAGTAAAAGTTTGTGCTCAATTTAATAGCCGCTAAATCCAAAAATCTGAATCATTCATGGAAGATTTTGTAATATGCAATGAATGAAATCGTTGAAGGAGGCCTACCTACACCGAGATAGTTGGAAAAAAACGCTGAAAAAGAAGAATTCTTATTATTATAGTGTTCTTTTGTGTTATTATGCGTTTACGCGAAACATTAGTAGAACCTTTAAAATGACGGTTAATACGGTGAAACGGTATTTATATATAACTTATATTGCTTTCTGACTTAACAGAATCTTAAAAAACAGCTGACACGATACACTTCGTAGCATATGTACACAAAAAACATTAGGGACTTAGTTTCCCTTGCCTTCCTAATGGAGAAATTTAACGAGAAAAGAAAATCTTTTACAGTTTCATTCATTTTGTAGCGGCAGTTTTAGTCGACAATTTACATAGATCAGATAATGGGGCATGGTAAAGTCAGCAACGGGTCAATTTGTGCAAAACAGTCAAATTTATTTTCTGTTCAACCGGCATTGAGTTATATCTAGATCGGTGTAAGAATCACAATTCATTGAGCAAATTAGTAGGAACGTGAAGCTTCGTCGACTGTACAATTCACAAAGGAACTGACTCCTTTTGTCTAATAACCCTTTCAATGTTAAGACCCTTATAGTTACGGACTTATCGTGTTAATAATAATCTAAGTGAAATGGGTTATCGCAACATATTCGGGATTACCTTGTTTGTAAAACGGATCATCGTGGTGCATGTGTATATTATTATGAAGTTAAACAAGCCTCATTAATATTTTCACTTTAAGAGAAGTAAGGCGCAAAAGTTTATCTGCTTGAATAAGAACAAAGGAGGACAACCACTTTGGGAGTTTGGTACAGATATCGAGTTCTTTGCACTGGAGCAAAATATATACCATTGTAAAGCTTATTTTTAATCTATACTGCCAGTTTTTAATTAAATTCGATAGCTATTAGAGTTATCGAGATATTTCAATTTGAATTTAATTAAAAACAAAAATAAATTAAAATATAAAAAGGGTTTTCCTGGTGTAATCTACGTAATAAACATATTTATTAACATTAATTTGGAGCAACTTAATGTCTACATAGACATAGCAGTCAAAAATATTTAATAATATCATGTTGACATATATACCTACAATCCACATAAGGATGGTTGACCAGATGGAGATATAGCTGTTTATATTTTTAATAATTCATCAGAAATAAGCTGAGGGCCTATAAAATAAACATAATTATTTTAATCGCTTTATTCATTAATTTCTTCCTTTTTAATGTTTTCTCTCACAACTAAATCGTTTAAAAATGTGGCTGGAGCAATTATATTTTGGTGTCGCGCCCATCACAAAAAAATTACGGTCATCCGAATTGTGTTAGCATCTATTTAGTATATAACAACGTTGACTATGTGATGAACCCGTACACACGAAATACGACACTCTTGCCTTTCCCAATATCTACTATGTAATAAAAGCTAAGAATCTGAATTACACGCACTTCTAATTCTTGTATCATCATGAAACTTGGCAATTATGTGTATAATAGATGACAGTACAATATTATGGTACCATCGAGCTGGTCTGATGATGGGACTGGAAGGTGGCTGATGGAACCTTGGACTGCCTACTAGTAAACATATCGAGTTTGGGCTCATTTATCATCATCAGCCTATTAATGTCCCCACTGCTGGGGCACAGGCCTTCCCTATGGATGGAATAGGGAGATTGGGCCATGACCCACACCACGCGGGCCCAGTGCGGATTGGTGGGTGCTAACGACTGCAAATGCAGCCAGGACCAACGGCTTAACGTGCCTTCCGAAGCACGGAGGAGCTCGAGATAGTAAATTTTTGGTCACCCATCCAATGACCGACCACTGCGAAAGTTGCTTAACTTCAACGATCGCAGCCGAACGCGCTAGCCACCTGCGCCATCGAGCTGCTCCTTTTGGGCTCATTAGATTCGTACTCTATTCATTTTTCCTGATGACAGAAATTAAAAAGAATGAAATAAATTAATAGTTTCAATAAAACTAAAAACTCGCTTTTGTTTACTGCACTAAAAAGCCAAAAATACACAAAATATACTCTCTGTTTATTTCATTAGGGCCTTAGAGTTAGCCATGTTTGTGGTTTATTTTAACATATATAAATATATATTTATAATTGAAAAAGCGTGGGGCGCTTCATTATAAAATTTGAATTGTTAAGCATTATGAATCACGTAATATATTAATTGTTTTGATAATTATTGCAATGAATAGCACCCCACGCTTATTCAGTTTTATAGATATGTTAAAATAAACTATAAACATGGTTAACTCTAAGGCCCTAATGAAATAAACAGAGAGTATATTTTTGGCTTTTTAGTGCAGTAAATAAAAGCGTTTTTTTTAGTTTTTTTTATTAATGCTTAAGATAATATTAAAAATTATGTTTGTACAAGACCAGTACCAAAATGGTTGTCCTCCTTAGGAAAATGAACCTCCACATCGCAGAAGGCTACTATGAATTTCATATTGTAGGTTCTGATTTTCACGAGATAGAGGAATAAGATTCTTCAAGGGGATGGCGGAGCAGCACTTTTTCTTCTGTGTCAGCAATCTTCACGATTGGACTTCACTCACACTTAACATCAGGAGGGTGAAGTGAATTGATGGGAGTTTTTCGTATAAAAAGACTGCCACAGTTGCGTCTCAAACATTCGGTATTTAAAAATATCTGACATTTTACTAATATTATATAAATGTGAAAGATTGTATATTTGTATGTTTGTTACTTAATCAATTACATATTACAGGTTCAGACAGAACCGATTTGGATGAAATTTGACACACTTGTTGATTATTGGTCCAACGATTCGCAATTAAGTTAACGCGGACAAAGTCGCTGGTGGAAGGTAGTTATACATTAAAATATTGTATTAATTTAACTGTGTCACTTTATTGCAATGCCTCTACGAGCGTTTATTTTCATTGACGTTTTTGAGTGCCATCGTTAGATTGTTCCCCACTCTACAGGTTCGTATTTTTTTTCTTAAACCCGAAATTTAAATCTCACTCATGACAGCGGATGATTAAAAAAGATAAAGCAAAATTTATGAAGTAATACAAGTATAGTCGTGTCGTGTTGTATAGTTGTGTCGAACAAAATAATAATTTATTATAAACAATATTGTTTCATTAAAACGTTGGCGTGGTTCTACTACCTACAATTATTTTACGTAGGTACATTAAGTCATAAGTAAGAAACATAAAAGTATTATTAAGTATATTTGAATCACGATAAAGGTAGTTTAATATGAGTTGGTCGTGCAATAGTTCATTAATGCATTCGTTATCGATAGCCTTGACCTTTCTTTCTGATAAAGATGGAGTTAAGCTAAACGGTACAGAATGAAACAAATACTATTGATGATTATTTCTGCTGTTATCTCGAATGCAGTAGCAGCTTTAATAAAGATTACTTACTACAGTTACATTGAGATTGCTGCAAAATTGTAAACAATCTAATATATAAAATTCTCGTGTCACGGTGTGCGTAATTGAACTACTCCAAAACGGCTCGATCGATTTTCGTGAATCTTAGCGTGCATATCGGCTAGGGTGGAGAATCGGACAACATCTATTTTTCATCCCTCTAAATGTTAAGGGCCCATCCTTAAATTTTTTTTGGCCATCTTTTTTTTTAATTTTTTTATGATACATTTTACAAAAATACATACAACCCTAAATTTTCACCCTTCTAACATCCATATTTTTATGGCAATACGAAGTTCGCTGGGCCAGCTAGTTTTCTATAAGAAAACATTATTATTAATACCACTAGTATTTAGCTAAATTATTTTTGCAGAATTCTACAGAAACCTGTAATTTTTCTGGGATAAAAAGTATCCTTTGTCTCATCCACGTCTTAAACTATACGCGTACCAAATTTCATCCAAAACTTTCAGTAGTTTTTGCGAGAACACACAAACATACAAACTTTCACAATAATAATATTTGTAGGATACACTGTTTTTTTTTTATAGAATTCCCATTCATGTTATCTTTACAATTATAAAATGTTATGCGGATCATGTATGCGACGTGGATGTAAGATTTCGTTATAATACTTACATGTCAACTCAACTCATTATTGGTAGAGCCTTGGGGAGAGAAGACGTATCACCTGCGCATACTTGTGATTACGAGTCATCTACACTACCATTTGCCTACACATAATTTTATTGCAAAATATAATACCTACCTATATTCATGTTATATGTTTAAGTTTTATTTTTTATTTATAAAGAATTACCTTGGTACAGGCACCAAATGGAACTACCAATAAATATACGGAAATCAATTGTTGCAAGTTTTTTTCGTATATACCCAAAATATCTATATTCAGAATGCAATTCAGATCGTTTCCAAAGGAGATTGCTCAAATTGGCCCAAATGTACAAAAAATATTGACATATACGGTAATTCTTGGCGTAATTTATACTTTATTTTACAGTCATTAGATTTCAACGGACACCCTTGTATAATATATTTACTTTAAAAAGGACTTTTAATTTTACCGGTTTGGAAAACATACGATTCATTTTTAATGGTTATGGGTGTAGTAACATTCAGCCAAAGAGTGATCGAAGTTGTTTATATACGAGTAACATCAAAACAAATCTATTATGTAAAGGTCGATAAAATAAAACATTTTTTTTATTATACTTTGGTATTAATATCCACAAGTATATTATCATTTTTACTACATGCAAATGTGCTAAGACATATATTATAGATGGTAGGCGACATCATAAAGTCTGTTGCCGTACATTTTTCGCCAAACACTTCCATAAATACATTATAAGGTGTGATACACTAAAAATCTAAAATATGGTTATAATATAAACATAACAAAAATAATAAGCTTTCTTTAATTAACGAGAGTTTGAATATTCTCTCTAATCTGTGGCTCATTCACAAATAGCACACATTTTCTGTCACAGTGTACCTTATTATAACCGGAAATGCATAGATGTTACCTGATTTTAAAAGTTACTCCTATGCATTAACTTTAAAAACAGGCAACTATCTATTAATCTACATGCTTTATATATCTGAATCTAATAGATAATTTCGTTACTTATTTGTTTTTTATTATTTTAATACCTATGTACCTATTTGCAAACAACCTCAAAATCGTTCAGTGTATATGATTTATGGAAGTTCTCAGAGGTGTCCGTCAATAATATTCGTTTCTACAGTAATTTATATATAATTTCGAATCTAGGAAACAATTTTTCATGATTATTGGTCTTTAGGTCAAACATGTATGGAAGCTGAGCAATTTAAGGCTAATTCGAATTTCGGGAAATAATAATAATTCACAATTCTTTTGTCTTATTCAATAAATCTTTTCATGACTGTAACGCCAGTAGCGTTACTGCCTCCTTGCTGGTATAAACTCTTTGCTTATGTAATGCCTACGGCTGACAGCTGTATCAAAAGTAAATGTCTTTATTTTAAAGATTCGAATGTAAGAACCTTTTGTCTCACATCGAATATTCTAGGGATTGAATTCAGGCACAGACTCGATCGATTGATTATATTTAATTGTATTTTATATTTTCCTGAATTCAAATAAACCCAGTTAAGAATCCTAAGTATTCTTATTTTAGTATTTTAAGCTACGTTCCTTAGGTTCTCCCTTCGGAAAACCTTTCATGATGGAGTACACCAACCGGTTCCATTACCACGAGTGACTATTATTTTCAGGTCATATTTGATATATTATGTTATATTTCATATATGTATGATCGCCGTCTTCCTCAGTAGGAATCCGTTGGACGACAGAAACGAAAAGCACGATGCAACGAATTTAGTTGCATGTTCATTTGAACACCGAATAAAAACAGAGAAGACAGGCTGCACATAAATAGAATCGAAGCCATAAGACAAGAACAAGAGAACGACGAATTCTTTCGACGCAACAGGCAGACAATAATGGATGGTCCAAGAGGAAGACATAAAGGTTTTGTTTTAATAAATAATATGGTTTATAAATGCATGAATGTGCGAGGCTTAAATAAAGAACTTATCGTGTTACCCAGAGCTTTATTTGCGGAAATAATGACTTAAATTTATGATGACCATGTATATCGATCATTTAGGCTTAACTAAGACTTTAAGTAAATTTCTTTCACAATATTTTATGTTAAATGCGAAATTTTAGATAGATCGTTATATTAAAACGTGTGTTCAGTGCCAAGAAAGAAAGAAAAGTCATATGGTTACCCTTACAGCCAATAACATTCAATAATTTATTTGAAATAATATAGTTAGATATAATAGGACCTCAAAATCGTTCTATTTCAGGTAAAAAGTACATCATCACTTGTGTGGAGGCTATACCAAAGTATGCAATATGCAAGGCCGTTCGAAAGGCCACGGGACGAGCGGTATGTGACTTCCTTATCCACAACGTATTCTGTAAATTCGGATCGGTGCACACGATTATATCAGAGAGAGGGTCCATTTTCACTTCAAGATTAGTAAGAGAGATGATATGTCATTTTGGTACACAACAGAAAATTGCATCTACAAACACTAAGATTAGTAGAAAGGTTTAATCAGACTCTCTCGTTCTCGTTCCCTAAAATATGGTTGAGCGAAGCGATGGCTGGTTCATGCTTCATGCTCGTGAAAGGGTGCTGCCAGCGGAGATAAGTCTGCCCTACCTTGATATTGAAGATGTTAATGTTTAATTACACTTAATATAAATAACACTATTTGTATTTTGTTATAAGACACAGCAATTAAAATGCAGGTATACAACACTGCACAACAAAATTGCAACTTTTGTCTGATGATTGACTTTTCTTCTTCTTTTTAAAAAATGGCGGTGCACTTTTGTGGATTTCGCCAGACTCGAGTGATTCAGCTTGGTTGTTCAGTAGGAATTGACTTTGCTTTTTTTTTTAAGTATGTTGTGAAAGCACAATATGTGAAAGGAGTAAACAATGTACTTGAATTTTTGTAATTGGATATCTGTTGTCTTATCTGAAAGGTAGAGACAAACACAAAAAAAAGTCAGTAATGTTAGTTGGTTAGTCTAGAGACAAACAATTACAAGCGTATATTATGATTGACTTTTATCACATGATGTTTACTAATTTGACGTCGCTGATTCTAGATATACC
Source organism: Chilo suppressalis (assembly GCA_902850365.2). Classification (NCBI taxonomy): domain Eukaryota; kingdom Metazoa; phylum Arthropoda; class Insecta; order Lepidoptera; family Crambidae; genus Chilo; species Chilo suppressalis. The sequence continues at coordinate 8,746,264 of OU963912.1, read as the reverse complement.
CTCGTTTTTTTGTAACAGCTCTTGTTTACAAGTTATAGCTTTCACAATAAAGTCGACATATGACCGTGTTAATTTGCTGATAATAATATTATTTATTTCGTTTTCTGAATATAATTTGATATGGTGTCGTTAAGACGAGTTTGTGTGAATGATCCGAATCATTTTGTTTCATTTGCGGAGAGTATAATGTTTAAAGAATACCGTTTGAATGTGACTACATTAGTAAATGAGGCTTACAAAAATGACTTTGGTCACCCGCTGAAAATTAAAAATAAGCCTTGGATTCCGTAAAAGGTATGCAAAACGTGTGTTGAGTTTCTACGTTTGAGGACAAATAAAAAAAGGGAAAAGATTTGATTACGAATCGGCTATGATCTGGAAAGAACCCGTGAACCACGACGATGATTGTTCTTTTTGCTTGGTGAACTTACCTGGTATTAACCGAAAAAATCGAGCCCAATGGGAATATCCTTCCATACGGTCGGCAAATAGACTTGTTTTGTTCAGTTACATATAAAACTAGGCCTTATTAAACAATTTGTAAAAGGTCTTTACAAAAATGGAAATTGTTTCCTTTTCCTATCATTTCGGGAACTTTTGGCGGGTAACAAATAATGCCATTATTAAAACACTCAAATTTTATGTTAACTATGACAAATATTGAGAAAAAGGCATGGAATGAGTTTGTTTAGCTGGTACAAATTTTTTTGGGAAATAAGAAAGTTCGGACATTTCTCAATACGTCAAAGAACTAATGAGTCACTTCGGCTCGGATGTAACATGAGCATCAAGATACACTATCGTCACAACCACTTTTTTAACTATTTTCCCTCCAATCTTGTGGATCTAAGTGAAGAACAGGGCGAGCGATTCCACCAGGACCTTCGTACGATGGAGGAACGCTCACATGATGACTGACTATTGTTGGAGCATTCAGAATAGCTCTCTGCCTTCAGCAAGAAAATTCAATAAAAGAAAGTTTTTTTCCACTTAAAATTAAATAAATTGAAATCATCTTCAAATATAAAGTGTTTTATTATAAAAAAAAAAGTGTCATATTTTTTTAACTAGAGCTGATACAGAAATTTCAGTCACAGATTTGAAATCGTCATTGAAAGAAGAGAAAGAATGAATCATCTCTGAAGTCATTTTCAACTTAACCACTGAAAATAGTAAAATAGGGAGAAAAAACAGCCCTTGCTGAGTTTCTTGCCGGTTCTTCTCAGTAAAAGGTCTCCCGCCGTAGATTTAGACATTCATGTATGTTTGTAACAGACTAAACTGAATAAATGATTTTGATTATGATTGATTTACAGATGCTATCAAAATATATAAATGCTACGCAGACTGATTGGTGTGTACATCTCCCTTAGTAACTTATGCTTATAATTGTTTTAAACAATATTCAACCAAATTTTCACCATATTAAATAATCATATTCAATTAATTATTCAATAATCACCATATATTTTTTTTTTTTCTAGTAAAGTTTTCTTTAGATTTAAACATCTAGCAGTTAAATGCTTAAAAAATAAATAAAATCATAACTATAATTGCTATTTCTTCTTTCAAATGTTTAATACTTGAAAAAGTATTCATTTTGACATTGTGGGTTACCTACAATGCGAAGAGATGGCGCTGCCTTGCAGCTTAAGGCTAGGAAAATTTCGACGCGGCTAATAGGGCCGTGGTAACATAATGGTCAGTGCATTCGCCCGGATAGCGAAGGATGCGGGTTCAAGTCCCGACTGCTGCCTGGTCCGCGTGGATTTTTTTCTAGTAAACTTTTCTTTAGATTTAAACATCTAGCAGTTAAATGCTTAAAAAATAAATAAAATCAATAATTATATTATCAAAAGACGAAGGAATTCAGAAAAAGTTGTCCATGTAAATAGAATAAAACCATTTAAGATGCGATAATATAGAATAATGTATATAGGCAATGTAGAATAATGAGTTTGATTCATTAGTGATATGATGTTGTTGTAAAAAGTCAATTTTAGGAGTCAATAGGATTAATATTGTTATTAGGATAGGATATAGTTGATAATATAATGTATGGTAGAATAATTTATAATATAATTTAGGTCCACAAAGCAAATCCCTTTGTCATTATATAGTAAAAGATACGGGTTCCCACTATGAAATCGGATCGGTATTTAAAAAAAAAATTTTGAAAATTTATCCAATTATAGAAAAGACCATCTTTTCTATAATTGGATAAATTTTCAAAAAATTTTTAAAGAATTTTAAACCCAGTTAAGAATCCTTAGTATTAGTATTTTGTAGTCCTTAGTATTTTGAGCTACTTTCCCCAGATTCTCCCTTCGGAAAACCCTTCAGTAGGTACCTACCATTTTTTGTTTGTATTGTTTTTAACTGTTTGTAAGAAATATGTCACCAAAATTCTTTTGTCGCGTTGAGGTAGTGGCCACAGCTGCATTTGTTTACTTGTAGTTTTATAGCAACAAAATGTGTGGGTATTGTATTTCACACATACTGGGAAAATTTCAACTGTTCACCTATTAATTACTTTGTTAGTATAGCCAGCTAACAGATTTGATAGTACAGCCAGCTAACAGATTTGATGGAGAGACCCCAGACGCTTAGTAAGGAACTCAAAAAGTTTTAATTTATGCAATCTCTGAATTTCTTCGTTATGTTAGCGAAATTGTAAACATGACCAAAGGCATTGTCTTACATTTGCTTCGCGATTTGAATAACGATGAACCTTCTAGTTTGAATGAATGAAATATTGATATTCTACAAATTTTGTGATAAAACTGTGTTTGATTTGAAATAACAGCACTCCGCTATTGAGATAGTGGTATATGAGTTAGTATTTTGTTAAATTAAATATTTTCATTCAGAGGGAAAATAAGTTGGTATTTAGATTTTTTAGAGAGATTATCAAATTGCGTGATTCTTTAACACCAAGGCGGCACACAAAACATGCCTTATATTATGGAAAGATAAGTAGAACGCTATCAAAATAAACACACGCATCAAAAGAGTATAAGATACATCATTAACTGCAAATTTTATTAGTTGATAATTTATAACTGTCGTTATGGCTTATATAATTTTGCGAAGATTTTTTTTTGCTTTAATCACTTATAAATCCCCTTAGTTATTATTGACAATACAATATAGGTAAGTATTAAAAATATTTAACATTGGTAAAAAGTTCAAAAAAGTTCATAGTATTCATTATAGTATAATAAGTTCTATCTAACATTGATTTCTACAGTAAAACTACTGAAGAAGTTTAACTTAAGTAAACTTTTAATTAATATTACACTCTCACCCAGTGTTATTGAAGTTCAATTCATTTTCTTTTCATAAATTTTTTGTGGTGCATTTCGATCTCAGGCTGCTGATACTCGATCCAATTTTGATCATGCGATACAAAGTGAAACACACATACCTATATTTGAATGTATTCCGCAGCTCGAACTAATTGATTATTGACCGAATTTTATTTTGAAACTCTCGATATCAATGAAGGAAGGCCACTTGGTCACAATTTGACACAGGGACATATTATTATGACCCGTTTGAACTAACAAATGTACTCCTTTTATTTCGGACAAATAAAATTTGTGTCAACGAGCGTCCTCTGCCCTATAACCGTACATCATCATCATTACACTTTCAATCTCCATTTAAAACCATAATCAACTGCAATATTTGTTGGACAATGTATGTATGTTGGATAATAATAATAATATTAATAAAGCCAAAGGAGGAGCTCGATGGCTCAGGTGGTTAGCGCGTTTGGCTGCGATTGTAGTTAAGCAACTTTCGCAATGGTCGGTCACTGGATGGGTGACCAAAAAATTCTATCTCGAGTTCCTCCGTGCTTCGGAAGGCACGTTAAGCCGTTGGTCTCGGTTGCACCTGTAGTCGTTAGCACCCGCCAATCCGCACTGGGCCCGCGTGGTGGGTCATGGCCTAATCTCCCTATTCCATTAATATAGAAAGCCTGTGCCCCAGCAGTGGGGACATTAAGAGGCTGATGATGATGATGAAAGCCAAAGAGTTTGTTTGTTTCTTTGGCTGAAAGCGCTAATCTCAGGAACTACTGCTTTAATTTGAAAAATGCTTAGATAGCACATTAGTCAAGGCTATAGGGTGATATACCAGCAGAAGCGGGGCATAATTGAAAAACTATTGCAAAAACGGGAATAAAACCTCCATTTGAGAGCCTCCATTGCGTGCGCTGCGTGTATGGTAAAAGTTACACTGCGAGGAAAACAGAACACCTTTAGTTTACCTTATAAATGATGATCTGAATGCTACTTGTGAGGCTAACCAGTATCAACGGATAAATGGGGGATGACGGGTTTAAAGCAAACGAAATTCTATTTAGTCCGTCAGGCAGATTTATCAACAAATAATACACACATTTTTTTTCTTTCGTCAATCAACCAAAACATGATGAAGATTCTTCTTAGTCGGGCACTCTTGTCAGAGTGGTCGTGGTTGCACTGACGATGATGACTGATGAAGATAAATCTCGTCAACGTTTAGGAGTGGGGTTCGTGACGTCACTTCTTAGTAAAAATTGTACTATGACGTGAGTTCATGCGATATTTCAAATCAATATATCTCTGTAAAGTTTTGATTTTGTAAAAAAAATTACTTGTTCCATAATTTTCGATAATACACGAAGAAAAACAAGTTGTCATCATCCGTATTTTCTAAATTAGTTCTCAATACTTAAGAGACAGCATTACTTAGTTTGGGGACTATTAATTAAGCAATGATGTAGGTTCGTTCATATCTTCTGTCAAATAAATCATTATTATTATTATAGTTAATCACAATATCTAAAAGAACTTTCAACATTTTAAATTTCACTCGGGCAAATCATCATCATCATCATCATCAGCCTATTAATGTCCCCACAGCTGGGGCACAGGCCTTCCCTATGGATGGAATAGGGAGATTGGGCCATGACCCACCACGCGGGCCCAGTGCGGATTGGTGGGTGCTAACGACTGCAGATGCAACCGGGACCAACGGCTTAACGTGCCTTCCGAAGCACGGAGGAGCTCGAGATAGTAATTTTTGGTCACCCATCCAATGACCGACCACTGCGAAAGTTGCTTAAATTCAACGATCGCAGCCGAACGCGCTAACCACTTGCGCCATCGAGCTCCTCGATGGCGCAAGTGGCGAAGGGCAAATCATAATTACTCATAAAGGCACTCAGTAAATGTTTACTCTTCAAACAAGAGATAAACGTACATTGCTCTACGATTCCTTAACACGGAAATAAAGAGTATGAGTATTTTTCAAGAGAGTTTATCTAGCTAATGATGTGCATTATCTTTTGTGCTTCATTATAGGTATACACCTCGTGCTTTGCATTTTATTTATGTTGAAAGGGTGGCAAACAAGCGTATGGCTCTCTTGATGGTAAGCGAATGCCCTAGCCTGTAGATGCTCGCGATAAAAAACTATCACTCGCACTCTGAGACAGTCCCCTACCACGTGTGGAGCACTGGAACTATACTCACCGACAGAAACAAAACACCACCAAAAGGTAGTTTTATTGTACTGCGATTTCTGTGAGGTGGAGGTTAGTTCCCCAGACGGGTGCACCAGCTAGAGCAGCAAATCCGCTACCTCCCTTAATTTTTCACGTTCATCATTCACGTTCTTGGGATGCATACAACCATGAGTCCAATTAAAATAAGTACTTCAATCTCTATTTTCGCCTCAATGACGCTTCTTCATAACATTAACATAAAAGAAAGAGGTTGCCAAATGATCATTATCATTACGCAGTGATTAACGCGTTTGTTTCGTGATAGTGGAATTTTAACAACTTTCGCAATGCCCAGCTATTATGATAGGTGTCCAGAAATTTAACTCGAGCTTCTCCATGCCTCTGAAAGCAGGTCAAGTCATCGGTCCTGGCTACGCTTGCATTCATCATAAATATTATCTAATCCGCAGTGGGTCTGCGTTCTAGGTCACGGAATATACTTTAACCTGACTCTTTTGATGTCAGCAGTCTATCTAGTTGATCCGACAGTGCTTTGCCGAGGGATCCCCTTTTTCGCACTTTTTTGTTCTATGTATATCTGCCATCAGTCTCGATTGTAGACTATTAATGAGATTGGTTGTATGGATTTTGTAGGTTTGTGAGAATGGACGTTCTGTGGATATCAGGGCATCATGAGGGATCACTTATTCAAGAACGTGCCAGTGCATCCACGTGTGATTTGAAATTAGAATACAAGAACTAGTCAAGTGCGTGTCGTGCCACGTTGTAGACAAATTCTCCGTATTTGCCTTTAGCACTTAAAGTTGTTTGGATTATTTTGGCACAAAACCTTCATGAAAAGTAAATTAGATATTTAAGTTCGCCTTCAAGAGATTTCAAAATGACCATTATTGATTGACTTGTAGCCGCAATGTACCAGCTGGGATATGCTATGAAGTAAGCAAAGTCTTCTTTACACAAGTAACTATGTAACACATAATTAATGTATATAATTAATTGTATTGGTAGCGACATGATTTTATGTAAATGTTGCTACTTTTGTTAATGCTGATAAGTTTCTTGCGCCCATTCCTCTTATCGGTTTAAAGATGTCCTGAATGGGTGGTAGGGATAAATATTGGACGATTCAAAAGAGATTTCTATAAGTATAATTTCATTCTATTCATTAAACTTTTGTATCCTTTCGCATGGAGTTGCAGTACAGCTTAAAGAATTGTCTAGGAATTAAGATTCTTTGATGTAACCATCATAATTATTATAATTGTTATGAGAATAAAATTAATGTTATTGGTAAACATTAAATAATACGTCAATCATTTGTTAAAATTTATGTTGAGGTTGTGATTAGCAGTGGCTGGCCGGTTAGGTTTTTTGAATAAAAATAAATACCTTTATTTTTCTGTTCGTTGTCATAGTGATATTTTCGGTTACTTCTTGTCATGATTTAATTTTGTGAATAAGTAAAATATTTATTTTGTGTGAATTTGTATTCCTGAAGAATATATTTATTGTGTCCTATCTTCGCGGTTTTTATTTGAAGATAACACGATCATCGGGCTTCACTTGTACGAACCTTGACATTATGGCGACCGTTACGGAAATTGAGATGTTGAAAGCCCGTCGTAAAATTCAAAGGAGACAATTCACGATGTGCAGTTAATAAATTTACTCTCTGAAACCGCCCGTGATAAAGTTTCGATTTCAGCAGAGTTTGAGAGACTTAAGTTGCACCACGAAAGTCTTTGCGCGTCTCAAAATGCTGTACTGGATATGTGGCTCCAGGAAGGTGATAGAGATGAGGAGTCTATACAAATAGATACGGACGCAGCGAATGAGTATGAATCTATTTTTTTCAAGTTACAAGGTAAGGTGAATGAATTTATTAGCATATCGGTTGATTCACCTCATAGTTTAAAAAACTCAGAAAAGAGCTGCGGCTGTTCAGTTGCTAGTAACATCATGCTCAAACTGCCCAAAATAGACCTGCCCAAATTCGATGGAAAGATTGAGAACTGACTAGGGTTTTGGTCACAGTTTAAAAAGATAGACGAAGATGAGAATTTACACAACGATTATAAAATCCAATACCTTCTGCAGTGTATGGAGCCGGGATCAGCAGCTAAAGACGTAGTCAGTACATTTCCGCCTACTGGTGAAAATTATGATAAGGCGCTAGAGCAGTTGAAGCTGAGATTTGGTAGGAAAGATATAATCGTACAATTTTATGTTCGAGAGTTCATAAAGCTTGTACAGACAAGGGGTCTTACGCCAATAAGTGTTCTGTATGACTTGATTAATGACAAAAATTTTCGCTCTAGTTACATTGGGAACAACGTAAGAAAATTATAATATGTTTTTGTTTCCAATGGTAGAATCCGCCATTTCTGAAGAGACATTGAGGTCGAGACAAAGCGGTAAAGACAACAATCTCGATAATCTTTTAGAGTTCCTAAAGAAGGAGGTGGAATCCGGAGAGATGATTAGTTTAGCTCACAGCTCGGATGGTATTTCATCGTCAGCCAAAACTCCCTCGGCAGCATGCTTAGCAGCTTCAACGAGTAAGAAGGAGTTATACCACGGAAGCATCAAGCATTCGAAAAACGACAAATGCCTGTGATGTGTGTGATTTTAGTAACGATGAGACTAACGACGCGACGACTGAGATTTTTTTACTTATCGGTTCCGATTTTATAGGTTCACTCCTCACTGGACGATCAGTACTAATTGAAGGCAATCTTCTGGCAACTGAGACTAAGCTGAATTGAACTATCCAGGGGCCGACAGCGGGTGTATATTGCTCTGTAAATAATGTAAATACATTTCATTGTACATTTGATGGCTGTTTACAAACTAGAAATTCCTAGAATAACGAACGGCAATACAAAGGTAACCAAGAGATATTTGTTATCAATAACTCAAAGCATTTTCGATCTATTAGGTTTTGTTTGCCCAATAACGATTGTGCCTAAATTGTTTTTGCAGAAAACATGGAGCTTGAAGATTAGTTGGAATAGTGAGCTTCCAGAACTGTTTAGGGCCAAAGTGAGAGAGTGGATCGATCAATTAAATGTACTAAAAGGCTATAGTGTTCCAAGACATCTCAGCAAAAGTAAGTTGCTCAACAATAAGAATTCAATACACGTGTATAGTGACGCGAGCCAGTATGCCTACGACGCATGTGTATATTTAAGATCGGAGTGTGAAGATGGTGTATGTGTGCAATTAGTAATGGCGAAGACACGACTAGCTCCATTAAAATCGGTTACGATCCCCCGGCTTGAGCTTATAGCAGCCGTCTTAGGCACCAGGCTGGCTGCTGAAGTGAAGTTGGCTTTGGAGTTAGAGTGCTCAGAAACTGACTGACTCGAGCATTGTTCTGGCCTGGATACGAAGGAAAGTGGGCCTTAATACATTTGTGCATAATAGAGTTACTGAAATTTTACAAAGAATTAGCGCAAACGATTGGCGACATATAGCAGGTATAGAAAATCCTGCGGACTTACCTTCGCGTGGTTGTGACTCACAAAAACTGTTGAAGAGTCAGTGGCTTGAGGGTCCACAATGGCTTATAAAGCTAAAAGTCGAGTGGCCAGTGTCGAATCCTATGCCCGATTATAAAGAAGTAGAGAAAGAGATAAAGAAGAGTTGTCTGTTAGAAGTTAGTACGGAGAGATTTTCAGAACGTTTAAGTTATTTTAGTAAGTATTCGCAGATAGTACGGACAGTCGCTTGGTGTCTCAGGTGGTTACGTCTTCGAAGACGTAAATCAAGTGTAAAAGCCGAGGAATTTGCAGATGCTGAGAGGCGACTGTTAAGAATATTGCAGATCGAGCAATTTGGCTTTACAGATAAAGTCGCGGGATTAAGTTTGCAAACTATAAAGAATACAGATGGTTTGATATGTGTCAAGACTCGTTTAACATTCAGCGACAATTTAAACAGTTTTAAATATCCTGTATTATTACCAGGCAAGAGTTTTATTGTTGAGCGTTTGATTAGTCAGAAGCATATTGATTTTTTGCACGCTGGTTCCCTTTAACTTTAATTAATAAGCTACGTGAAAATTATTGGATTATCGAAATACGGCGCATAGTAAAGAGAACTGTACAACAATGTGTCATCTGCAAGAGATACAGTGCAAAGCCCTGTTCTGCACCAGAAGCTCCGTTACCAGTGGCTCCCCACAAGTGGGACCCTTTTGCAGTAACAGATATTGACTTTGTAGGATATTTATTGTTGCATAGTGGTCAGAAATGCTGGATTGCAGTCTTTACTTGCGCTACGTACCGAGCTGTACACCTGGAGCTGTGCACGTCGTTGTCCACGGAGGATTTTCTTTTAGCATTGCGCAGATTTCTCGCGAGAAGGGGCGCTGTTAAAATAATATATACAATGCAACAAATTTTCGAGGTGCTAGCAACTTGTTTACAAACATTGAATGGACTAAAAAAATAATTTTAATTTAATAAATCAATAATAATAAATAGTTAATTAATGTATTATGTATAATATGAGTCTTTGTTACTTGAAATAAATAAATAAATATAAATATATAAAATATCTGAAGCCTCCCAAGCAAATAAAATTTCATGGTGCTTCATACCGCCGGCAGTGCCATGGTGGGGTGGATTTTGGGAAAGGATGATAAGAACAATAAAGGATATTTTACGTCGCATTCTGGGAAAGGCATCGGTTCATGAAATGGAGATGACCACCATAATCTGCGAGGTTGAAGCGATTATAAAATCCAGACCATTGGCGTATATTATGGACAACACAGAAGGTTTTCTTCGATTAACACCAGCTATGTTATTGGGTTCTGTAGGTGCGGAGACACAACTGGCTGATATTTCTCATGTTGATGGTTTGACTGCAAGATGGCCGTACATAAAGAAACTTACGGAGGACTTACGGCTACGTTTTAGGAGTGAATATCTTTCCATTCTCGTCCATAAGAATTCAGGCGATAGCACACGATTTGTCAAGGAGGGTGACGTTGTTTTGATTGGCAGCGATGATAAGAAGCGCGTGGATTGGCCTCTTGGGCTCGTGTTGAAGATAATGGCAGGACCTGACGGTCATGGTAGAGTTGCTCAATTACGCACAAATGTGGGCGAAGGAGTGAGAGCATATCAACGGCTGTATCTCCTTGAGCTTAACAGTAACAGTAGGGATTGTCTATTGGGGATTGATACACGATCAGTAGTCACGCGTAGTGGTCGTTCAGTGAGAGTGCCCCATAAGCTAGATTTATAGGTTTTTTTTCGGTTTTGCATTGCTGTAAGTTTATGCTCTAGATGCCAGCACTGCAAGGTGGGGTGGATGTTGAGGTTGTGATTAGCAGTGGCTGGCCGGTTAGTTTTTGAATAGAAATAAATACCTTTATTTTTCTGTTCGTTGTCATAGTGATGTTTTCGGTTACTTCTTGTCATGATTTAATTTTTGGAATAAGTATTTATTTTATTTTGTGTGAATTTGTATTTCTGAAGAATATATTTATTGTGTCCTATCTTCGCGATTTTTATTTGAAGATAACACGATCATCGGGCTTCACTTGTATGAACCTTCACAATTTGATTACTTGCCTGCATTCGAATGCATAATAATATATATACCTATTTTGCTCACAAAGTGTCACGGTCATCTTATATCTTTACCGTATCAGTACATTCCAATAAAAATACTGCAGTCTATATTTTCTTATTACCTATGCCCACCAATTTTTCAACACCGACTAATAAATTAGTTACACAAATCCATACACAAATTAAAATTTTACGTAAGTAATTTAGTATTTATTTTAAAAATATAAATAATAACTCATCAGGTTTTAAGCCACATTTAAAATCGTAAAAATCATAGCACGAAAATGTTCTCGATGCAGATCCATTTTTTAATGACACAAGAAAAATTTAAACGGCTTTCGAAAAAATGCAGAGGGAAATTTGAAAATCGAACAGTGGTATTTTTACTTTTAAATAATCGAAGTTTTCAAAATAATTACAAGTGGCCAGTGTCTTATACATAAAAAATTTTTCGCAAAACTTTCTGAGTGGCCTAGTATCTTATTCAGCTGCAAAGGCTGCAACTTGAAAAAAAAAGAGGTTAGTTAGCACTGTTACTCAGATATCAATTAAAGACTACCAGGTAATTGCTTACCTATTAGGCCAAGGAGGATGTTCGCAGTTCCATAAATGCTGTATTCGACCTCGTTGAGTTGAAACTTACGCCTTGCATACAAATAACTCACTTGCGAATCACCTGAAAAAATATACCGTTATTAACAACTCTTATGTACTTATAACGTCTATTATTACTACCATTACTATAGAACCTGAAATGCGACAAACAATTGTACTGTTAGTAAAAGTCTAACAACAAAAAGTACATTATATTTTTTCTTAGTCTAGCCATAAATAATACTGTTTCAATAAAATAATAATGTTATTTTGTTTGTTAGGAATATTCATTGTTTTAAACTTTTATTATTTGCCTTTATCTAGTGGCATTACATTTCTAATTATTATTAAAAAATTTTGACCTTATCAACTTGCATTCGGGGTACAGTGTTAGAAAGTTGGCCTTCTACGTGGGCGGCCCTGGTTATATTCCCAGCCAAGGACGAACTATTTTTATTTTCCACTTTTTATATGCCAGAAAACAATTGAGGCAATGTAAAATACTTTTTAATTTTTACTGGCATCGTGGTTTTATGAAACCAATTTAACATTTGGAGTCGATGCCATGCCAACCCGAGCAATAAATAGCAACTCTGATTTATCTATATGCATGGCACCAATTCCAAATGTTAATTTTACTTTGAATTTAAACAAAATAAGTAAAGAATATGCATTATTTCTTTTTTTTGTGGTTTTGTACTTATGAAGTAATTTTTTTTTATGTTTTGTTTAAAAAAGTTTTTTCTATCACTGTCTTTCTTAAATGAACCGTATTGTTGTGATAGCATAGTACACTAATAAGCATGTGCTTTATTGCAATATTATAAGTATATCACTCATTTGCTATATTTTTGAAATAATTTATACCGTGAATATTCAGTAACTAGAGAAACTCAAAAATTACAATTAGAAACAATAATACCGCTCTATACAAAAATATTGATTTATACTGTTTACAATATATTCTATAATCGGCGCAAATTGGTAAACAACATATTTAGATAAAATTATTATCCGCTTAAAGTGCGCACCTAGATCATAAAGTAGTTTTACTTGAATCAATTTAAAGCAACTATAAATGTTCATAATTGAACAATTATTGAGTTAGTGTAGAGAATCTTTTTAGAAAAAATAATTAAAGATAAATTTCGGGGCTGGCCTTTACGCCCTTTAAGCCCCGAGCTATCAATATAACCTAAATCGTTGTCTGAAATCTGAATTCACCAGTAAATTTTCTTACGTAACTCAAAATTCACGGTGTATATCAGGCTATTGATAGTTTTTAAGGGGTATAATGGATTTGCCGCTCGAATTGGAGCGTCTGTATGTGGAAGTACTTAATATAATTATATATTGTTATAGTTTGAAAAATCATTAGTCATGTAAATCAAATGTAAGAAATTTCCTTAGAAACTTCAAATAAAAAGATCTTTTCACTAGCCAAATAATTTGTAGTCTCATCTAACAAAGAAACCGGTCAAGTGCGTGTCGTGTCACGCGTAGTGTAGGGTTCCGTAGTTGCCTGTAGTTTTCAGCACAACAGCTTTAATTTCACTATCCATACAATTTATTTAATAGATATAAATTGATGACAGAAACGATAATATAATTTTTGTCATTATTTTTTCTTTTACAATTTTAAAGGTATTTAGAAAAAAATCAAAGCTACCTGAGCTCGTTACATATATTTTCTAGTTAACGTAGGTGCATACAACATTACGTCTTGGTATCAACGACGATGAAAATATTTACCTAAATTGCCACCAGCGCCCTAGCTATAAAGGTTATGTTGCTTTATTGCTTGAGAATAATGTGTATGTTTTAACCCTTAAATAGAAGAGAATTCTGAATTACCTGTTGTTTCTTTTATGTTTAAGATACATTATTAAATTCCGGTAAATCCGTTGTGATAAATCAAAGCTGGTTTTACAAGCAGGGTTTGTAGTACAGTTGTGATCATAGCTGTAGACGCACTCACTAATTCGATTATTATTATCACTTTATAACAATGTCATGTAAGTGCCGACAATATTTTTTCTAGGTATTTTTTGAGGTTTTGAGTAACCTACACTACTAAGAATTTCTGATAGAAATTCAGAATCAATAAAATTCCCTCAGATTATTTTGTAAGTCTCGATATTGTATATAATAATAAGTTCACGAAAATCCAAGGGATTTTGCGAAAACGCGGATAATTGACAATGGCGCCGAAATTTCGCAATCTTTGGTTGAAAAGTGTTGGTTTGGTTTTTGTAAATAAAATTACATACTTAAACCTGTCCTACTCCTACTAATATATATACTTAAATGTGAAAGTTTATATGTGTGTCACCCTGACGGCTGAAAGGATTTGGTTGAAATTTTAGATAGAGACTGCTTATAACCTGGAAAAAGACATAGGATACTTTTTATCTCAGAAAAGTGTTAGGTTCTTGAGGGATTTTCAAAAAACTGAAGTTAACGCAGAGGCAATCGAGGGCGGCGTCAAGTACTTACTATAAATATGAAAGTTTGTATGTTTGTTAATCAATCAAGCAAAAATAACAGAACGAATATGGATGAAATTTTGCACACATATAGTATATTATCTGGATTGAGACATGATTCCTGTGAGATTCTCAAAAAACTACTAACTAACGCTAACGGAGTCGCGGGCAAAATCTTGTGCATTTTATATATCCAATGATTGTCGATTTGTCACACTCTTCTGTGTCAATGTCAAGTTATGTGCACAGTGGTCATGGGCATTGTCTTTGTACTTTATTTGGTAGATACGTGCAACAATTTCGATAAAAAAGTATCACAACAAAATGGTTTTTATGCTTCTATTTCATAATATTGTGTAATGTGATCAATGAATGTAAACTTGTGAACCTGAATGGTTTAACAATAGCAGTTACTTATGAATAAAGTTCTATTATAAGGTGCTAAACGTTTTCATTTCTTAATGTACGATCAGTCAATTTAATTGATACACCCTAAGTTTAATTTAACATAACCATTTTTTCATTTCACGACGATAAGTTAGATTTTTGCTTAAATCGACCATTATTTTAATTCAAATTTAAATGTACGTATCCCTGGATCATCATCATCATCAGCCTATTAATGTCCCCACAGCTGGGGCACAGGCCTTCCCTATGGATGGAATAGGGAGATTGGGCCATGACCCACCACGCGGGCCCAGTGCGGATTGGTGGGTGCTAACGACTGCAGATGCAACCGGGACCAACGGCTTAACGTGCCTTCCGAAGCACGGAGGAGCTCGAAATAGTAAATTTTTGGCCACCCATCCAATGACCGGCCACTGCGAAAGTTGTTTAACTTCAACGATCGCAGTCGAACGCGCTAACCACCCGCACCATCGAGCTCCTCAATTTATATCCCTGGATATAAATTTGTATTTCCTGAACAATTATATTTGACGTGACAGATTTTGCCGCCCTTTCTGTGACGATATTTTGATATTAAATTATGGAAAAAACACGGTGTAAAAAAGTTGATATACTCGTACGGAAATTCTTAGTCCATTTCCAACTAAGAATTTCCTTATGAGTTTATCAACTTTTTAACACTGTCAAGAAATCGCAAGAGTTTATTTATTTATGATTTTTAAAGTGATTTCAAAATTAAAGCTACTAATCCAATTTATCTAAAATAAGATCTATTGAATTGAAATTAAAAGTCGTCAAATATCTTTGATGCACAGTTTCCTTGTTATTAGATGGTCCTATGTGAAATTACGCATTCTCTAAAAAGGACAACTTTACTGTTTTGACATTTAAAAAAAATGCGAATATGCGATTTATCGTGCAAGTGGGTCAGTAATCGGTTGGTTCGATCGTACCTATCTATGTGTGTTCAACATAACTCATGGGTGCCTCTACGCAAAGCATATGAGACTTTGTCATTAATTAAAAATCGGTTGGACATCGTAATCAAGTAACAAAATTGCTTATAACATCAGAACGGCTGGGCCAAAATATTTATTTTAAGCAAATGGCAACTTTTTTCGCTTCGGAAAAAAAATGTAAATCAGATAAGAAATCTCGTATTTACCTGTGTAGATGAACAAATTTTTTTGGATTGTTTTTCTTTCATTTTCGTATTTTAACTACCAGTACCTACTTAAACCTAGAAAAGCTTTTATATTAATATAATTTGAGTAATGACGTTGTAAGTACATAGTAAAAAATTTAAAGGAAAGTCTAATTTTATTATTTTTAGCGCATTGGAATAAAAACTTGTTGTCAAAAAGGTTTTTTACTTTTAATTTATTTTTTACTTTCTATCGATGTGCATAATTGAGTACTTCGAAACCCCCATATTCTCAGCTAGTATTTTAGCTATTTTATTTTGTAGGTAAACATAAAAAAAACTTTGGCTGCCATGTTTTTAAGTCCGCCATATTAGATTTGGAATGACGTCACACAACTCACCATGCATTGTCATTCAAACTTAATGTGTGTATAAAATTTCAGCTAAATCAAATGAAGACATCTGCTTCAAAATGGAGTTGCAAGATTCCACCCGAACATACATAGCAAGTTAAATGAAAACTTTTATCTGCAATCATATCGAAATATTCGAATAACGAACATACATGCATAAAATTAAAAATAAAACTCGTTACAGTTCTGCTAGCTGTATCGTAAAGTTACTTTCTTTTCATTATACACACATCAAAAGTGTCTAGGGATCAAGCATTTTTATGCGGATTTCTTGAGATTGAGATGTGGCTTTGTAATAAATTTATGATTTTATAAATTTATATGGATCCTTTTTGGTGCATTTCATAATTTGAATCAGGAACTGTGAATCAAATTCGAGTAAAAGATGAAAATCAGCTGTCAATATTTTCCCTATAAAAACATACAACGCATTGAAGACATTATTAGTGCTACTGTTTCCCTACTACTGATTAAAACCAACGTTATTAAGGAGCGGCGACGTCATTTAAGCAGGGAAGAAATGCTCAGAGCCGTGGGAATGATAGAAGCTGGTTCCCGGCAACGTACTGTGGCTTTAGCTCTGAATACAAGTCAGAGTGTTATCAGTCGACTTTGGACACGATACCGAAGCACTGGTACCGTGGCTGAGCGCCATGGAGGACGGTATCGCTGCACCACACGGAGACAAGACCGATACATTCAAATCTTAACTCGAAGAGCTCCAACAATAACCGCCATGATGTTAGCCGTGAGGCTTCATCACTCTTCAGGGAACTTAATTAGCGACCAAACAGTCAGAAACCGCTTGCATGAAGTGAACCTTCATTCCCGAAGACCGCTACGGGTACCACCTATAGCAATGCACAATCGTAGGATTCGATATCAATGGGCTCTTGAACACAGAAATTGGGCAGAAGAACAATGGCGTTTCGTGTGCTTTTCTGATGAGTCTCGTTTTGGTATGAGACCGGATACAAGACGTATACGACACTGGAGAACCCCTGGACGCCAACAGCGATTAAAATCCTGCCAGGAAGTCCATCCTTATAGTGGTGGAACCATCATGGTATGGGCGGGTATTTGGATCGGCGGAAGAACTGAGTTGATTTGGATCAGAGGCAACCTCAACGCTCAAATTTATGCTGAGACGATTGTATCAGACGTCATCGTTCCTCTACAAGTGCAAATCGGTCCCTTATTTCAGTTAATGCACGACCGCACACCGCAAGAGTTGTAAGACAGACTCTCGCCGCAGCTAACATCAATGTCCTGCCCTGGCCTGCTCAGTCGCCAGACTTGAACCCGATTGAGCATGCATGGAATATGCTACAGAGAAGAGCTCTGCCGAATATGGAGGGTATCCAGTCGCAAGAAGACCTTTTTTTGTTGTTGCAACGAACATGGGCGGCCATTCCACAGCGTGATTTGGATGAACTCATTTTGAGTATGCCAAACCGATGTTCTTGTGTTGTTAGTGTTCGCGGTAGAAATACGGATTATTAATTGTTTAAGTTACCCAATAAAATTTTAGAGAAAACTGTTATTTCAGTCTTTTTTTCGAACTTTTGTGTTAGTGGTTCAAATGTCAAAAATCCCTTTATTAGGAAAATGGCAAATTTCTTTATTAATGCAAAGGTGACTTGGTTTATCGTTACTGTGACAAACGAAAACACTTTATTTGATGAATCCTTAAAGAAAATTTTAATTAATATCAATCAGGAGAAAAGTTATTGCAAAAATATATGTTGATCCCTAGACACTTTTGATGTGTGTAGTACACTTTTATTATTATATTTTAATTTATTAAATTAGGCCATGATGTTTGGCTGTATGAGAAAAAAAGACGCACACATTCGAAGTTTGAACTTGATTTCACGCGCTTTCCATACAATTTTCTCCCGATCGTGTTTTTACAGACCCTTTAAATCTATAGACATGTTTGTAACAATTAAATGTCAATTTAAACAATATGATTTGCAATAATATTAATAACTAGTTCATTCTGCCAAGACGCCTTGAAATAAAAATTACAAGATAATTAGAATGTGTTAACACGTACGCTTAAAGTGGGCAATTGCCGTTTATTGGTCGGGGAGCCCTGATTTCTGCATCGCATACTCATTGAGTCACTGGACTTACTCTAGGTTATCGACTCAAGAACTTCTATAGAGGAAGTATCTAAGGTTGGTGATTGATTTATCCTCCTGAATTGAAATGCGATGCATGAATGTTTTTTTAATGTTTAAATATAGACGCCGTAAAAACTTTTCATATTTTAGACACAGGAAGTTATTACATAAGATTTAGGTATTTCCAAGAATGAGAATTTTTAAAATCACGGTTATCTACCACAGAAATGTTCAGAATGCCACTTATCAATGTTATTAAAAATAAGTTTCATTAGCGACTGAAAGAAAAAAATACTTCATTACATGATTTTTGTTTCGATTAAAATCCTTAATAAGATTTGTTTGAAGTCGCATACGAAGTCTTTACTTGATCACCTTTCAGAAAATAATGCCGTTTTACTTTTGAAAGTAGACAAATTGATGTCTTTTATTGCGGTATCATGCATGATTGATAACAAAAAGGAATGAATAGCACAGAATTCTTCGAAAAGAAGTAATGAAAACTCTCGTGCTTGATAACGTGAATAAATTCTTTATGCCAATGTCTAAGATCCTTACCTAGTAAAGATAACTTAGGTTCTAAAGAGAAAATATGTTGACACAGTGGTATATTGGATGTGGGAATGATACATTGAGCTTAGGTACACCAGAATTAATTGCCAATAGATCGGACGAGCTCTTTGGGTACATGCTGTACTTTAACTAGCTTCCAGGCTGTTGGAATCGTTCCAGTCCGGAAAGACAAGCGAAACAGGCGAGCCAGCATTGGAGACAATTCGGCTTTGCAATTCCTCAATATTATGGCAGAAATACAATCGGAGCCACGGGCTTCATTCATGGATATAAATATAACCCAGTGGCCCCGATGGTATAAATCTGGATAAATTATGGAATATTATGCGCATGATGGTGAAGAAGACTTTCGTAGATGGCTAGTTCGGAATCGGGCTCCCGGCAAAACTACGGCACACAACTATCGGCAGGCTCCGAATCCCACTGCTCTCCGGAACCAAGCACCGCGTACAACAACATTACTAGTCCATATGCGGTACACCAGCCACTGCAACTGCACAAACCCATTCTTGATTATGGTGAGTACTCTGCCACTGGTCGGGAGAGCGTTTCGTATTTGTAGACTATTTGAAAAAGTTTTTATAAAAACGGTTTAGTTAATTATCCATTTCTCTGATCATAATAAACATAATGCTAACTCAATATAGTAACGGGTATCAGAGATTTTCTTTCGTAAAAAAATCTAACATACGCGTAATATAAGCGTAATTTTATATTTTTTTTTAAAGTTACGGATATGTATGAAACTAAACCGCTGACAAGCCAAAACTATGTCACAAACACACATGCACGCAGATAGACACACATACGCACACATCTCGTTAAGTAAAGCAGGTGTATTTTTTACTTTTATTATCAAAAGGTTTTTACCATAAAATACTAAGTAAGCATGACTCTTATTCACACTGCTAATTTTAAAAGCAGAAAAAGTATTTGGATATCGCGTATAAAGTTATTAAAATTATCTATGTTCTTGGATTACTAATGCCTTAATTAACAACGGATGTCTGAGACAAATATTGTTCTTTTCCACCGTGAAATTTTAGTATTATCTTGAGATTACAACGGTCGTGTTTCATTGTTCAGTTTGCATGAGCCGTATCAAATTCTCAACATATTTATTAAAGGATGAAAAAGAAATTTTACTCAAAAGATTGTCGCTAGATTATTTGTTGCGACAATTGACATACGACATTGTTCTGTATTCTGAGATACAACATAAAGTAGCTTATATTCCTACACCCAAAAATAAATCTTACGCCTACCCTATCCACTACTGCGCATACAATTAAGTTTATGTTTACTTCCATTGTACACGGCTTCTGCGGACAGCAACCTGTTTAATAAAAGGCACTTATTTACAATAGGTAACAGAACTCTGTTAATGTAAAATATAACGAAGCAATGTCGGAAAAGACCTTCAGCCGCTAACCCAAGTTTAAGATTGCGATGGCAACTGTTTTGTAAATATTTCACATCATTTTCTCATAAAAATTCTTAAGATTTGGACGAATACTAAACAGGGTTATAAAAATAATATTTGATGGACCCTCTGTCAACGTTAACGCCCTAAAAAGCTATTATTAAAACAACGTTTTTGGATCATTTTACCCATGCCTTGGTCAAGAAACAGCAAAAATTACTTGTTTTTATCAAAAGTGTCGGTCGGTTGCATATTTTTTGTTTTATCTCCGTCATAAAAACGTTCTTAATCTAAAAATTAGGGGTTTAATTCATCGCCACGCAGAATAATATTAAAGCCGAATTCTTTGTTATTCTTAATAAAAACTTTCCTGTTACAGATTATTTTTCTTTGTTACTGTTCATAGTTATATATTTATTTCTGTAAAAATATGGATTATTCTTATTTAAACACAATCAAGTAAGGGATTCATAACTTTTAATTAAAAAAAAGTTGACAAATTATTATTACTTATAATTGATGTTAGCTTCCATGCGGTCATGGGTAAAAGGTAAAATGAATATCTACAAGCGAACTTTCGTTAAAAGCGAAAGTTTTTTTATTACATAAAGTAATGACGCATACCCTAAAGTTGCCCTTGATGCAGAAAGTTTATGAATAAAAATGAGCTCCATTGAAGGCAACAGCAAAATGACAGCAGACAGCGACTTGTCAAATTAATAAAGTCACATACTTATGATCAGAAAAAATAGTATGCTCAGAAATCCTCAATAAATAAAATGTTACCTAACGTAATCTTTAGGCTACTAATTGTATTTTTTAGATAATCACATATTGTTTTTTGAGGATAATTTGAATATTTTCCATTCATAAACTATCGTTATTAAAGAAAATGATCAAGGCGACAACCTTAAAACGTAGGTATCGAACATATTTTTAACTTTAAAAGGATACCAATGCCGTCCCGTGATTTTTGGGTATTTTGGCTTTCACCGTTTACGGAACGCATGCAACGAAATCCCTTTAAAAGCAATGTTTTTCCCCCATTATGGGAAGATTTTACATGCTTCTCTATTGGTTTTAGCATGATGTTATAGAGCAATACGTCCGACGCGGCTAGGAGAGAATAGGCATACACAGCCTTCCTCTCTGACGAGCTGGGCATAAACATTGGGTATTCTTACGTAACAAAACAAGTTACGCTCGGATATTTCACTAGACCGAGTGAAGTCGCGTGAGTGTATGTTACAGCACAAAAAAGTCAAAATATTCTTAAACATCAAACTTACAAAGGGATGGTGTCCCTATAAGTAGAATGATTAACATATTATTTCTACTTAATCACTTTTAAACACAAAGTTCATATTATTTTATTAAAATTTAACCGTTGGGAGTTGTTTGACAAAACAAAAAACTTGACAATACAAATTACGGATCCGTCAATAAAAAATCGGGTTTTTCTATTTAAAAGAATTTTTCACATATTGGACTATTCAAAATGGTCCATATTCCAAGCCAATTAATTGTTCTTGATATGCTTACTTAATAAAAATCACAGTCAACCTGTCAAGAAATAAGTAACATTGGACACTCTCGATATATGCACACACACTTCTGTTTACCATAGAATAAGCTCATACAGAGCTATAAAAGAGCCTTAGTGTATATGTTATGGGCCAAAGTATTAAAACATGCTTTACGTCACTCTGCCCAATAGGTACTGGGCATTATTCATAATGCCAGGGCAATGTGATAAATTGATTGGTTATAATCACATTGCCCGCTCTTATTGGGAATTATTCATATTGCCCGGGCATTATGACATATTTCACTCGTAATATCATTTGGATCTCATGGCTTTCGTCAAAAAATCGTTACCAAAATATTTTTATATCAATAAAATCAAAGCATCGATTGTTAGATGAGAATTTTAAGTAAGTTTTGCTGTATGATGTTATGCTCCTTAAATGCCCCTTTATGTATACCTAAGTTCATATATACATTTGACTTGAACAGAACCACTATAGTAATGCTTTTCGAAAATCATATTCAATCATACGTATTTAAGTACCAACTATACTGGAGGCGTATTCTTTAGCCTGTAGTTTCAACTGTAGCCTAAATTGCTTTAGCATATTTTTTTACTATAAACAGGGTATACTGCAATGGAGTTAAGGTAAACTGTAACACTTTTTTTTAGCAATGTGCTAATTTGAGTATAAAATCAAATCTTTAGTAAAACAATAACAAATAGAAGGGTTGATAACCTTCAACGTCAACCCAATGTCACTTTAAATTGCGTTCAGAAATCCAAACTTTAAACTTTCCTTCACATAAATAATCCATGGTCGTACTGGATCGAAAGTTACTATGTCCATGATTATTTAATTATAAATAAATTTATGTTTTGAACTTATAATTTTTATTTTTATCAATTGATCTTAAATTAATACAGCCAACAAATTATTCAATATAAATAGATAAAATAATAAATTCATCAATTGTTTAGGCTGTATAATACATAGTAGCCTTGACCTTCACCTGTGCTATATAAAGGAACAATTGTTTTGTATCTGTGATGTAATAGGGATTGCGTGGTTGGTAGGTCTGAATCGGTTAATCGTATTGATTGTTGTCGATCGCTGATCGATTAAAGTTTTAATAAGTTCTTTCAGGGAATTCATCCCTAAAAATAAAATAAATATAGTAATACATTACTACATTACATTAGCTACAGCTAATCAGATTCGCTCCTTGTGGAAGTATGTTAATTTTACAATTAACAATTCGTTTACAGTGGAATTTTCCAATAAGTTGATTGATTCGATTCTGTACGCCGAGGACCTATGTCCTTAGATTAAAACAAAATGGGTAGATACGGCACTAGCCTCACAAAAGTGATCCGCACCAATTGTGGTCCACGACCCTAATCGCTTTAGTCACAACTTGACATGCAAACGACGTACATGTGAACGCCAAAAAGAAATATTGCTAATATTCTGTGTTTAAATGATAAAATAATCCCTAAGTGTGTTTTTAAAAAGTGCTCAAATTGCTCAAGAACTAAAAATAATACCCACGGCATCACTTTTCATTCGTAAGTACTATAAAATATATTTTTTCATAAAAATTGTTGTTTGTTTTGAATCTTATTCGGTAGTGACGTCGAGTACTGGTCGCCTGATTGGTCGGTAATGCAGTGACGCGGATCTCGCCGTCTCGTTTGCGCTGCCGTTGAAACTTAACGTGCTGTTTCGTTCGGGTCGGTAATGCAGTGACGCGGATTTCGCCGTCCCGTTCGCGCTGCCGTGGGATCAGTTTTTGTTTGATGCAAGTATGAGCGTACCGTATCTACCCTTTTTGTTTTAATCTAAGCCTATGTCTCGATGTATTCGGTATGCGAGTAAGTTTGTCACCGCACGAAAAGGCGTCTTTCTTTCACGCCTAAGCCTCAACCAGGGAGGATGTGAAGAGAGTTTTCTTTAGCAAATAAGTGTTGTGGTTTGTCCTTCGCTCCGGCAGAGTATTAAATAATGCCACAAACCTCCCATCTACAAAATGGGCATAATATAGGACCCATGATGGCCACTTGCTGAGTTGAAATCTTCATGCGAAAAAACTCGTGTTCTATGTTAGCATTTTGTGCGTCTGACAAAGTTCCTCTTTTTTTTCTTTTTTTTAATGTTCACCCCGTAATGCCATAAGTTTGCATCAATTTCAACAACCTGATGTCGCTTCAATCCACAAGGGTCTAGACACGTGGACTCAAGCCAGGGCTGTTGCTTGTCCATACATCGGGGAGGTGAAAAGCTGCCCATTGCCCTCAATACCATCGTCCAGGGGATGTGACCACGTGTGTCCGGAGCGCCCGTTGGTGTACTGTTACCGCATAGACAGTTTTTATGGATAAACCGAGTAATATTATAATGTATGTAACCCATTTAAAGTAAGCAATTTAACTTGTGAACTTTAACTTAATTTAAATAAATATCTTATGGTCAAGTGATTTATACCTTCTTTGAAATATATGGATCTGAACATTTAATGTGTGTAGTTTTATTTCATTCTGAAATCGTACTGTGAGCGTGGCGCCTCATAAATAAGTTTTGTACACAGTACTCCAGGCACGATCAAATAACACCCGCTCCCTGTTAACTTGCACAACACCTAGCCTAGCCGACTGTTCTTGTAACCAAAATTAGCCGTAGCCAAAAAAACCCATTACAAAACCCAAACATTTAAAAGTGCAATTATATTTTTTTGTTCTTGCTTCTATCTTATTATATTTTTGCAGATTAACTATTTGGAATTTAGTATGAGAATCCAATATTTCTACACAGACGAAGTCGCGGGCATCTGTATATCTGTATATCTGTAGATGCTTAGCAATATCAATCACTAGATTGCTATTTTTTGTAGTCTTAGAACTTCATTTATTTATTTTTAAGCTACGTAAACGTATCAGTATAATTTTTTCTAGTAAAATTTTCTTTAGATTTAAACATCTAGCAGTTAAATGCCTAAAAAATAATATAACCTACCAGTTGTTTTTTATTTACGTGCATAAAGAATAAGCCCCCTGATCAGTAGGTATTATCTATCTATTTGTAAATGTTTCTGTTCTATCGACTTTTGGACATTTTAAATTGTATCTTATATAGAATAGTGAGTCCACCAAATGGTGAATCGTTTTATTTAGAGCACGATAAAATCATACTAGTCACAAATTAACTTTTAAATAAAATACCTAGGCGTGCCGAAATTTGATCTATTGTCAATTTATTTAAACATGTAAAATAATCATATCTATATCAATTTAATACTCTCGAACTTGTGAAGAAATAACTCTTATGAGATAGATTTCACGATCGTTATAATTAAGTAAGTCACGATGCCACTGGGGCGGTTGCCAAAGGATATTGTGAAATCGCGTCATAGCGCTAATGCGGCATCTAATACTGCGTCCCCACTTAAGCTGAGAGAAGTTCTGAACCAGCAAACATTTGCTCGCTTGGTAAATGGAAAGATCAAAGCGAACGAACAAGTTCGTACAACGGTGTTTCATTGGACTCAGGGAACGAATGCTTTTTTGCTCAGTTATCAATGGAAACAATGCAAAATTATTTTGAACATTCCATTTACCGAACGAACAAATGTTTGCTTGCTCGGACTGTTCTGAGCTCTAGGTGGAAGCGTAGCTTAAGGCTAAGGTGTCTAACGTTTCCACCTTAAAGGTGTGAGGATGCGTAGCGAGGGGTGAGTTTGTGAAAATCCAATAGACTCTCCTTAATCAGCACAGCTGTGGTGGAAACGGCTTAGTGAAGCAGAGTTTTTGTACATACAAAACAAGCGAGAAATGTATGCAAGGCACATTCTCGCAACGCTCATCTGCGCACCGTTTCACAGCTTCGTGACACATCCCTCTAACACATCTCAGGGACTGCTTACTTTATATTAGAGAAAAGTAATGTAGGAGCACTTTTATTTACCCGGGCAATTATGTAATGCATACCCCACCCCAGGGTAAGGTTATATGACTAAGAAGAAACTCCTGACGTAAGAGGCTTGCGGCACAGGGTATGGGACTTCTAATTTAAAAATATACGAGACCATATGTCATTCCGTAAATCTTTTAAGGAATCGTATTGTAAATTTATTTTTAACGCGACAGATTATGTCTTTCAGGAATATCTAGACATTTTCTATTGCCAGAATTTATTGTCAGACTTTAAATACCAGAAGCAACGAATAAAAATTTGTACGTAACAGATAAAATATGAAAATAACTATAATAGAGTAAGATCCCAAAGCCGCCAGCCCTTACTTATTTCTGGTGGACAAAATATGGATAATATTGTACTGTGGGCCACTTTTCATGTATAAGATGACACAGGTACTCAAAAATTTTACTCACTTTATTACAGTCTGAACACTGATTCAAACGTTTGTTGTAGAGAATGTTGTAAACAATTTCCTATTAATACTATCAGACACATTGTGCCAGCAGTATTTATAGACAGACACTTTAAATATCGATAACAAAAACACAAACTGACGAATAAAATTTACGTCAAATTATAAAGATACTTCGTAAATATCGAAACGTATAGATGTTGTCACTTGAAAACAATGCTGGACACTTAAATTAATTAACTCGCAATTCCATAATTAGTTCCCTTTTTGAGAGAATCTCATAAAACAGAGGCCAGAGACCTATGTCGTATTTGCACAATGATACTAAAAAGCCAATAACCCGAACAAATCAAGGATTTTTTTCTGTAGTATCGCAATAATGTAGATGTGTTTGAGGAAATCGGCCTTTAGGACAAGCACGGTAAGCAACTCCACTGCCACTCTTGACATGTTGTCACCCGTACCCCTACTTTGCAGTTAAACATTTGAGTCAAGGTCTGACTGCTCGCACGCTGGTTTACCTTGTTTTATTTACAAAGTGAAAAGATGAATGTGTAACTTTGAATTCGTTTCCTATTGGAAGAATTGATGCCTTTAATCGCTACTTAATAAACAATATTAATAATATATTATAGTGCTTAAAATTCACGCTCATATGAAAACATGTGTAAGTTTTTCATTATCACTAGCAAATAGATGTATAAACTATATGTAAGTATTTTATATTATTCACATAATGTTTGTTTTTAATATTGTAATCCAAAAATTCTTATTATTTCCCTGCTATCTAAGATTAACGGTTTATAATAGCAATAATCTGTATAATGATCAGTAAATCTGTGCAGCCTTTAACGACTTTATCTACAGATTTGGCACAAACGACACGTCTAGCCATACAGTTCCGCATCTCTCTGAAGCTCAAAATGATCACCTTTACACTATTGATGTTGATCCAAATATGGTTCTAAAACTTCTACAGGATTTAAATGTCTCTAAGGGTCCTGGCAGTGACCCTTGATGATGATTTCGCCAATATTTTTGTCAGATATGCGGACTCATTAGTTGCGTCCATAGCGTTTATTTTCAATAGATGTTGTGTGAAGGTTTTTCCCCGATATCTGTAAAACTGCCCACAATGTGCCCATACACAAGAAGGAACTTAAGACGTTGGTTGAGAATTATCGGCCGATAGCAATTATTAATGTTCTCAGCAAGCTATTTGAAAAGGTGGTTCACAATCATGTTTATCCCTACATTAATCGTATTATCCCTGAACAGCAACATGGGTTTATAAAGGGCAGGTCAACTAAGAGCAATCTCGCCGTGTTTTGGCAAGATGTGCTCGAGATCGTTGATGGGGGAAACCAGATCGATACAATCTATACTACACATTTTGAGAAGGCATTTGATCGCGTCGATCATTTAATCCTTCTCCGTAAGCTTCACGAAATCAGAATACGTAGAGACATGCTTAGGTGGTTTGAGTCTCACCTGCTCATTCGACGTCAAGCGGTAGTTATGGGTGAACTCAGATCTGACTTTGTTACAATACCATCCGGTGTGCCGCAGTGTTCGATAATCGGTTCTCTTCTGTATGTTGCTTACCTCTACGACATAGGTCAGTGTTTTCGATATGCTAAGTATGTAATGTATGCAGATGATACGAAGATGATATGTCAATAAAATCTACCTTGGACTGCCTAAAACTTTAGGAGGATTTATATAGACTGCAACTTATTACCAACAAAATAAAAAAAAAACAATTCGACCCAGTGTTTGATAATTGCATTTACGCGCAAAAGAGGTCCTATTGCGTTTGATTATTGTTTGATTAGCACATCCATTACACGAATTAATATGATAAAAGATCTCGGTTTACTCTTTGATGATATATTAACTTTTTCAACCTATGTAGCAACAATAGTCAACAAAGCTTATAAAATTTTAGGGTTTATCTTGAGGATTAGCAAGCCTTGTACTGATACTCTCTGTTTAAAGATTCTGTACTTTGCATACTATCGTAGTATTTTTGAATATTGCTGCAACATTTGGAATCCACAATATATTACCTATAAACATGACTTGTACGGACTATAGGGAAGGATGTCGTTTCCCTCTTGAGGACAGGCGCACTATGCTTGATATAACATTTCTTTACGACGTTTTCAATGGGACTATAGACTGCACTGAGCTTGCCTCTTCATTTTTAACACTCTACACACCCACTACCCGTACCACACATACATCTTCTTTCTTTTTCGCAATTCCTACATATCGCACCAACTATGCACAAAACTTAGTTGTTTTTCGATCGCAATGTATTTACAACAAAAAAATTCACAGCTGCTTGTAAAATTAAAGCATCTTCAAAAAACAACTTTTAGGGCTGTTGGTTGATTGGTAATATACAAACAAAAATAAAATACATAGACATGCATACATATACACACACAAACTCACACACACACATAAATATATACACGCGCGCATTGCACACATCTCGCCCTTGTTTGATAAAGGGTTTCTAAACTTTTATGTTATAACAAAAAAAATCTAATCCGTAATTTGCATTAAGATAAACTTCATTGAAAAACTTGTATTATATTAAGAAAGTGCTGTGGATTTTGGTCTAGAATTAAATAAATAAATAATTTCTTTAAACGTAAGATGCTAAGCTGGCTGTTACTTTTAAAAGAACAGGGTCCCTAAATAATGTAAAATGTAATTGTTGTTTAAATAATATTATTGTTAATAACTTTCAGAAGGTAAAATAAATAATAGGGTAAAAATCTACAGAATCAAAGAGAAATTTTATGCCTTTTTATTACTTTTTAAACCAATTTAGTACCGACACACCCGATTTATTATTATCTTCACCCATATAATAGTCAAATTTCAGTGGATCTTGCACTGGGTCCTTAGATTTTATATTAATGTAGGATCTAAGAAGGTAACACAAATCAATTAATGCGAATAGTTCAAAAGTTATTAGGAACTATTTGATTGAAAAGATTGAGCAGACGGCAACTTATCCATTTATTCATAACTGTAATTTTTTGAGCTTTAGCATGCACGATAAAAAGATTTACAATAGGAAAAACAGTAAGTGGTAATTTAATGTGTGGGATTATAGTTATGTGGAAAATATTACTATTGCAATATGTAACTTACGACCGCACTCGAAGACTGTATATAGTTACTTACTTAATACTTGTAAATAATAACGTGTTGTATTATCATATTGATATAGTAAGAAAGTAACACCATATACTTTAACCGAACTTAAAAATATAAAGAACGATCCAAGGGAAACTTTTAAATTAATTAATAAAAAAGTCCTTCCTCGGCTGAGACTTGAACCCGGAACGCCTGGGAAGGAAGCGTTTTGAGCTTTCTACCACTGAACCACCGACGCTTGTTAATATGGTCTGAATTTTACAAATACCAATTAAAAATGTAATCCAACATGCTACAGATGAACGAAAATATTTGTGGCGATTTAATA
Organism: Chilo suppressalis; assembly: GCA_902850365.2. Lineage (NCBI taxonomy): Eukaryota > Metazoa > Arthropoda > Insecta > Lepidoptera > Crambidae > Chilo > Chilo suppressalis. Next base: position 8,716,573 of record OU963912.1, on the reverse strand, counting down.
AAAGTTTATTTATTTACCTATTTATTCCATTCTTGATGTACAAAGACGGACTTAATGCCGTAGGAATTCTCCACCAGTCAAACATAGGATGTTGTGGAGACAATTAGTGGTAGGGTGCGTAACTGAGATGGAGAATACACTTAACCAAATAAATATAAATATTAATAATGAATATAAAGTTTCACTATAAGATATGTACTTTTTTAGTGGGACCCTATAATACTTAAAAAGCTTACTTGTTTATTCATTACTTACCATAAAGTGGTCCGACCATTATCAAATACAATACGATGACTAAGAATATTTGCAGTCTGCCGTCGGAGGCTCGCGGTCTTAAGGCCACCAGTACTGTATTACCAACGAGTCCGAACACATCCCTAAATATCTTCTCACATTTGTTTCCACTAGTATTGTCTAAAGTCACCTCATTCTTCTCGATCGCGACATCTTCCAACCTTACTGCACCGTATAAAAACGAAAACATATGCAGGAAAAGCAATAACGTAAACACACCATAGTAACCGAGTCCTCTTAACAAAACACCACTCAGAGCCGTGCCAGTAGGCGTTCCGAAGCTGACAAATATTGTCACAATACCCAATCGAAACGTTCTATTCTCTATTGTTGTTCTATCCGACATGAAACTGTACATGCCCATAAATATAATAATGTAACTCCCAGTGAATGCGGCAGGCAAAGCTTCTATTAACGCCGTAGCCTGTAGCGACAGTTCCTTGAAATAGTACGTAGCAAAAAGTAGTCCTATATTCGTAACGATCTCCCCTATGAATGGGAATAGTATGCATATCTTTCGTCTTTTGTACTTGTCGCTCCACGCTCCGACGAACAGTACCAAAACCGCCGGGATCGCTGTCTGAAGCGGGAATTTCCATGCCATTACCTTCGCTACCAAAGTTTGAACTTGACTCAATTCCGATTCTAAGCCAGTGGTATTTAAGTCTCTTATTCTATCGCATATATCGTCACCGAAGTCGTAATGTACTCTGCAGGACTTTTCCAGGTGCATGTTCTGCACTGCCATCGAAGATAAGGAGGTGCACAGCATGTAAATAAACAAGCAAGGCTCGACGGTCGTCTCGCGAAAAAAGCATTTGACGCTCTTCAGTATCCTCTTGGGTTTTTCTATCCACGACCCTTTCTTCTGATGATTGGTGAGTAGAATGGTGGAGTTCGTTAGGTCGTTGACACTGCATATTTTTTCGGTGCTAGACATCATGGTTTTTGACGTCGAGTTTTTCACTACGGTCCGCTCTCCCCGTGAGTCACGATACGAATAAGTTGGTGCTGTTTCCAAAAACCCGGGCTGTAAAACTGAGGTTGTTGTGAGTGAAGTGAGGCGCGATATGAGCGTGCGCGGACGCATACGGCGCGCTCGCCTCGCATCTCGCCGGCTGCGATAACAGAGGACTCACCAGCGCGGCGACGACACCACTTTTAAATAAATAACTCATTTATCTGAGCAGTACTTACTTACACAAGTATTGCCGTTTATTTTTCCACGCGTATTAAACCGATACAACAGGAATTCCAATAATTAACACCGTAACGGTGAACCATTGTTTAAAATATAATGATAGCGTTAAGTGTCGTGTCGGAAGTTATGTAGTCAGTTATTTGTATAACGTAAACATAACACATATACGGAATAAAATGCATTAAAAATAGTTTAAATGTTTTGTATTCAATGACAAATTGGATTGATATTATATTAATTTTCTTTATCCCACTATTTTAAAATAAAACGACCAAATCAACTTATAATTAAGGAACTTCGATAATCGATAAACACTTAATTACACTATGGATTTATTGCTGTATTCGTTGTTATATTCTTTAAATGACATAAATAAACTAATATAGATAACATTAATTGCAACTGCATTTAGTTTATTAAAAGTAATACACTAATCTCGATTGGGCTGATGTAAGTACCTACCGATAATAGTAAATGACGTCAAACAAAAATCAATCGAAGGCCCAAGCACGACCTTTGACAGCTACGAAATGGTATCGCATCGTTAAAGTTTCTATGAAAGCTAAACGTCCCTACCGGACCGGACTTAAGAACAAACTGGCTTTTTCCATACAAAATTTGATGATGTAGATACGATCTGTCAAAGTTTGTACTTGGGCCTCTGACTAGTTTTAATCATAACCTCATTGAAATAGAGTTCTAGAAAAAATATAATCAATGAGCCAAACTACTCTGTCTGTTAAATTCACTGATGTAGTTAAATAAGTATAAACGTACTTCAAAATAAGTGTAAGCCAGTGAAAGTGAGAGGATACCAGTTAAAAAAAAGAAGTTAACGATTGCGAAAGAAATCAGGACAATGATAACTTCCTTGGAGAACGCTTCGAAGCTAAATATTACAGTAAAAATGTCATTAAAACGTCCGTCGGTCGGTTAGATTACCAAAAAAGAAATTAACAATTGTTTTTTCTTTTGTCAATCGAACAAAAAAAAACAAAGGTAAAGCGCGTCAAAGTTTAAGAGTGGGGCTCATGACTTCTAAATACTAAGACGTAACGTCATGCATAATTTCAAATAAGTATAGGTATAATGTATATATTTTAGTGTATCTTTATAACTTTATAATTAAATAAATAAAGAAAAAATACGTGTCCAATACTTTTTATAGTCGAAGAAAAAAAATGAGTAATTTATGTGGAAGTAATTCGACAGCTAATATTTTGTCAAATAAAACTTGATCAAATTTCTGAAGAGTCGACGATTGGTACTTTGCAACCGCGAAATTAAAAATAAAGAGGACATCTCTTTATTTTTAATTTCGCGTACTTACAATGCTCGTTGTATTCAATAGTTTTTTACTGGTTATTCCATGTGTTTATTAGGATTTCTCACATTATTTTTGACTTTAAAGTTTTTTTTCAGTGACATGAAATCAAGAAATGTAAAATTAGGGCTCCTAAAAATTTTTTTTCATTTTTTTTTAATTTTACACCCCTTTTATTGTATTGGACCAGCGTATAAAAATATGTTTCAGAACACATTGCTTATTTTGTGAAATTTTGAAGGCTGTATAGTATTTCGTTTCTACTGTATGTACTTCAGGTACGGAACATTAATGGCCTGCGCAGACGACGGACTTATGTCCGCGGAGAATTTTTAACCCCGTATTATAAAAAAAATTACCGCCGTGGACTTGTCACGGATTCAACGCACACCATGTGCGGATACATGCGGACATTTCTTGCTGGGAAATTTAGTGCAACACACGCTATGGATGCAATGTGATCGATGAAAATTCTGAGATTACGTTGTTTTGCTATGCTATCTAATATCTTCTATTGCTAGCTGTTCGATCAATTTGTAATCTTAAAGTTAAAGGATCTTTAAGAGGTAAATTTAAAAAAATTGGCATAACGACGGTCGGGTCGCATCACAATACATATACGAAAATGTATTACTTGTAAGAAACAATATTAATTTTGTTTCTTAAAAACAAACAAAAATATACAAACTTAACGCTACCAGGCTTCACAAAATCAATACCCAAATCATTAAATGTCTTTGTGTTCGCTTATACTATAAAGTCCCAAGCAATATCCATGAGTTAACCATATATAGATTCAAAGATAGCGTAAAAAAGCTTATTACAAAGTGTCTGATTATATTACAGACAAATATGCTTGGGTTTGAACTGTTCCAATCATTCCAACGGGTTTTCTATATTAAATAAATGTATTGACGTTGTAACAACATATTTTTTTTATTATTATTTTAAAGCATGTAACTCCTTGATGTTTAAATCTAACATAAAATAATTATTTGTAAATGTTGTTACATTATACTTTTTGTTCTGGAGTTTTTTTGGCTCGTTTTTCTCCGCAGCTAAAAAATATGTCCAATAACGAGTGGTAGGGAAAACAATTTGAACGATTCAAAAGAATTGTACTATACATCCAATTTGAATAAAGAAATATTGATTTCCGATTGTGAGTAACATGAAGTTTAAGAAAAAGAAAAGACGTCTTAAAAGGGACTATTGGTCCATTGGATTGATTATACATTTGTATTGTTGTGGTTTTTTCATTATGCTTTCACTATAATATTGAATAGAGCAATGTTTCACGATCTTTCTGAAAGATAATTAAATATAGTTTAAATATAAAACGATGCAAAAAATACAAACATCATACTTGAATTTGATTTTATTAGTTAATGAAATCTCTTAAAATAGTGAGCTCAAAAGACATGACGCCACAATAAAAAATGTAATTGCTTAATTTTATCTTTTTAATTCCAGATTTAGGAAACCTTCCACAATTATTTGATAATTCTCTTAATTATTTTATTTATATTTCTGATGATGAAATCTATAAGCGCTAAAGAATTTCTTTAACAAATATTTTGCCATCGTCCTTTCGATCGCGATACTCTTTTTTTGATAAATCGTATAAAGATCTTTTTTCCACTTCTTTTATTAAAATTTTATTTCGATTTCATGCGCCACTGTGCATACATAGGTATATCACTCACGCGGACGCGGACTAAAGTCCGCCGTGTGCGTTGCCGCCTCTTGGTTCAAATTTTTACGCGGACTCTCGCGTACTTTTGTCCTCTCCGATCGAGGTACCCCGAACCCCGAACTACGGGGTTCGGGGGACAATTTGTCCCCGGTATTTTTAATCCGTCGTGTATGTTACTCGATGCAGCTGTAACCAATCTATTAAGGTGGACAAAAGTCCCTCGTCTGCGCAGGCTATCAATAAAATAATAAGTACATAAGGTAGTAACACTAATGACCGATAAGAGCCAACGATCGTATTTTTTTCTGTGATCAATAAAAATTAGAGTAGGTAACTAACTGATCGATTAAAATAGTAATACCGAGCGTCTAATTGTTTATAAACGTGTCTTTAAAAAGTATTAGAAATTGTAGGTTACTTTTTTTAGTTTGAATTACACCACAAAAAAATGTGTTGTTGTTTATGAAATATATTTCTTCTATAGTTTATATTTAAGTATTCCAATTAAACTGTACAACTACATATTAGGTATGCCTATAATTTGTTGTATATTTTGTTAAACACGTTTACCTCGATAGGATAGGATTTCATATCTTGTAATATAGGTAAAGTGAAAATTTGAAATTCGTTAAGTCACTTAATTATACAATGAACTCCGTTACTGATATTCCTTTAGTAGGTATACTATGTAGCTTACATAATACGTATGCCTGGTATAACTTAAGTACCTACCCAATTGATTTTTTTATGTTAAAAAGTTGCCAAACAAACATATGCCGTTTGGCCTGCCCTTGGCATGCCTGATGGTAAGCGATCACCATAGCCTATAGAAGCTTGCAGTATCAAAAATTCACTGCACTTTTGACAAATGTTTCCGGGAATATTCCCAGTAAAATTCATAATGTTTCCGGGTACGGAAGATTACTACACAACATTATTTGTATTTAGGTCACTTCCATCTTACTCCACTTAAAGATCTGTGGAGCTCTGGTAATCTTATTTGCTAGAACCACGAAAAAGAAACTTTTTTGTAAGTGGAATCTATCCATCCATCCATTTCCATTAGTCATATTTTTTTCAGAACTAGCGTCACCGCTTTAGTCTTAATGTTGAGCCTATTTAAAGGTAAAAAAAAACAGATTCTCATATGTCTATATCGCTCTGATTTGTTTTGAAATTTCAAATTCAGCGCTACCATTTTGTTGCGACAGGTGTAACACGCCTATAAGCCCTCCCAACTATTCTCTATGTTCTGTAGCTAAAACGTAAAAATATAATCGTATTGGGTTGGGTGATGAAAATCCTGTAGAATGTGAGACATGAATTCTTAAAATCGACATTCCATGCATCCTGAAAATTGTCATGTCGTGTCATACTACGACTACGGTACACCAAATCCGTTATCAGCCGAACTAAGCTTGGGCGTCATTGGGCAACCTTGGCCGATCGAATCAAACGTATGTAAAAGAAAGAGAGCCCGTACACACTACTACAATCGCTATTGTCCAAATACAATTATACGGATTATCAGCCGAGTTTGGTTGATGAAAGCCTTACATAATTCGGCCGATAACGGATTATGTGTATCCGAAGAATTAGCCATTACAAACTATGCAACGCTCAGTAAGATCTAATGGACGATTTTCGATTTATTCGGTTGAGTTTCAATATATCGTGTCTATCTTCATCCATTGTACTCTCTAACATAGTTTTTAGTGCCTTAAATCGGCTTTGCGTCTGCGAATGATCTGCCGATATTACGAGCGTTCTTATGTACGGTCGTTTACACAAGCTTCGTTCTTCTACATACCTGTCTTTTGACTGCAACGCGAATTGTGCAGTGTTTAGAGCGGACTAGAAGGTTGGTGCGATTTGTTTATCGACTGTACACCTGCGCGAAGCAACTTCAGAGCGGACTGAAGTTTGGCGCACGATCTGTAGCATGGCAAAATTACACTTGGTCGTTAGCCCGTTTTCGGGTGCACGAAAGACATTATACGAATTCGGGCACCTGACCCTTTGGAAGACGGCGTCGGGTAACCAAAACGAAAACTGGCTGAATAGGGGCGTACTCTGTTCATGTACCCTTTATTTAGTCGTTTGTCCGAATTTCATAGGCAATCGAATTCGGGCTTTTGACCAATTGTAAAAGCGCCAAGACTTATCGCTTGATTTTGTGCCACCTGGTAGTACAAAGCAGTAATATAACAAAAAGTTGGCTCATGTCGCAGGCGGGATCTAAGCTGCAAAGTCACTTTATTGAGCCTCATTTTTTCTCCACTTCATAAATTGTTTAGTTCTAAACAACTTATGCCATATTATAACTAAGGAAAAATAAAGAAAATTAGAATCAAAGGTATTTTAATAGAACCACACTTAGAGGTATCCAGTGTTTATTAGTAAGTTGTTATTCAAAACTCTACATAATTTCGTATATTATGGGAATACATTTAAAGAAAACACATTAAAATATTTTACTCGTGACATTTCTTGAGCAATAAGGTCAAACACAAAGTGTTACAAGTAATCAATTTAGAAAGTTGATTATTCCATTTGGTTTTAAATCTTTAGTCGTCAAATAGGTCCTACTCAGTTTCAAGAAAACCCTCTATGTGTAACGAGCAGAATCGACAAAAAACTTGGTAAGTACAATACTTAAGCGTGTACTGATTCTCCACTGCAAGCGTAACGCATAATAGCTATAATAACTGCAACGTGAGCTGAGTAGGGACCGTTTAGGTTGACCACGTTTATTCACTAATTTCGTACTGCAATTTTATTTTTTTAACACTCACACCAATTAGCCTAGTCATAACGTAAGCACTGTAGGCTTGTGTTATGGGACGCTAAGATAATAGATAGAATACATATCCTTGTCGATGAATGTACCAGTGGCCCTTGAGCCTAACGGCATCTTTCGCGACGATGGCAAGAAACCTGAATGTATGACGCTCATGCTTTGGAAGCAGGGTCGTCCTTTTGTATAGGACGCACTTGCGTGGATACGCTTGCTCCGTGCCATACAGGTAGTACCTCCCTAGTGTTCCGCAAGGCGGAGTCAACTATGCCCGTATTCGGGTGGTTTTCGTTTTGGTTACCAGATACTGTCATCCAGCCCGTATTCCAGTATAAATATTGCTTCGGGTGCCCAAATTCGAGTAACGTCTTTCGAGCACCCGAATACAGTCTAACGATCAAGTGTAATTGAGCCATTTAGCGATAAAAATACATGGTTCTAGTTAGGTCAATGTTGAACAATGCAGCCTCCATCAGTAACTTTACATGATAGAAGTAGACATTATTTTTTAATAGATAGCACTTCCCATACGTATTCAAGTTCACATATAAAAAAACGCGATTTAGTAAGTTTAAAACTCGTAAATAGTAAGTGCTCCGATGATTCAAACGTTCAAATCCGAGCCAATTAATAGCTTGCTATGGTGATTAGGCCTAATGAGTGCATTGCAGCCACTAACCAACAAAGTTGCATTCTATCGCCTCCTCCCGTCATTGCATTCTATTACATCAAGACACACTACAGATGCAAAGCAGTACTTGAAGAAATAAATAAAAAAATGATAAATACTTAGGAATGCTAGTCATAGTATTACAATTTTCCTTGTGTATCGACTAGCCACTTCGATTTTGTAGATTGTGACTTAAAACTTTAATCATTGGAAACTATTTTATCAGTCATATTCAGAATTACAATTTAGCTTAAGGTTTTTATGGAAAAAATTAATGATAAAATTCCAAAATATCTTTTTTAATTAAATAGGTCCCTTTTAGGGTTTCTTATCTCAAAATCAAAATACAGAACCCTTATAAATTCACTTTGTCTGTCCGTCTTATCTGTCAAGTCAAGACTCTTTATCTTGGGAACGCGTGGAGTTATTAACTTGAAATTTAAACTATATACATACTCAGGTCCGGTAGACCTTGAAGCTGTGAAAAAAATTAAACTTCTAAGTCAACGTAAAACAGAGACACTTACGTTGGGGGAGTCGGACTCGCACTTGTCTGGTTTTTTAAGTTACACTCAATTGCAAAATTAATTATTTTAATGTAAAATAGAAAATTAACATTAATTTTCGAATCAACCCTTATAATCGTATTTCGTTTCAAACATAACTTACTAGTTAAACTTTTTATACTGTGACGCATCTTCGGAAAAAATCTAAGCCACACAAGGTGACGTAAGATAAGGAGGTTACCGACCTCCAATGTTTTAATTATTATCCTGCTTAGATATAAACCTGCTTTCTAAAATTCTAAAACTTTTTACGACAAACGTAAGTGGAATCTTAAACATATTTTAATCTAAATTGTTAAAATTTTTTATCACTTTGACAAGTTTTAGAACAGGTAATGGATAAACTATTTTCTATCTATTAAATGATATGTCAAGTGTACATACGCATAACTACAAGTTCAAATCGATTTAACCGAATTAAAACTATTTTTTTTACTTGGAATTAATTTTAATCTACATATAATGTATTTTCCATTTTGCCTTGATTGTTTTACATTATCCATTTTTAGTCTCCAGTCATGATTAGCTTTAAAAACGGATCGAATCCATTGTGTTTAAGCAGTAATTCGCAAGCGTTTATGCGCTTTGTCATAATGAATTTCTTTCAGATAGAGCAGAACCCTAATTACCAGCTTCTTAACGAGACCGACACGTTTTGAATACTTCTCAATGGTTTTCTAAATGTATATATGAGACAACCTATTACTCTCTCAATACCAATCTGGTTTTCACCCAAGATAGGACAGTTATATCGCCGTTGCAGTTCTGATGAGATTGACTCTACAATATTTCTCCTCAACGAGGATTCATATCCTCTGTCTGAGCGCTTTGGTGTCGTCGGCAACCCGACTAAGTGCCAGGCTATTATTATTGGTGGATCTTGCCAAATCTGTAAGGATGATATTGGCGCTATAAGACCGATTGTTTACAATGGCATGCAAATTCCTTTTTCTTCAAGTGTTAAGAATCTAAGTTTGCACATTGACAGTACATATGGCTGGTCCACTCACATTAACGAGACATCTCGGCGGGTCATATTTTCTCCATGCCCTCTATAGATATAAAAAAAATCTCCCTGTTCACACAAAAATCTCTTTTTTCCAGGCTTTTGTCCTACCATCCATAGATTATGCTGATGTGTGCTATCCTGACCTAAATACCGATATTCTTGGTAAATTGGAGCGGTTTCTTAACAGCTGTATTCGATTCATATTCAGTCTACGGAAATATGATCATATAACTTCATTAAAGCTAATAACGGGATTCTTACCATATATCTTGTTTTTTATGAGTCTCCGATATTTCGGCACTGTTGCAAGCGCCATGATCACGGAGTAACTGAAGTAATTGCGGGTAGATGTTATTGGCATACATATCGGTCTACCCTCTGACGTCGTCTTTTACTGCGCTCGATACCCTGCCATTGGTCACATTCTCACTATTCACTCGCACCTGTTCCCGACACACAATACTTACAGTATCAGATCGCTGATTCGCTGAACGCCACTTTTTTTTATTTTTGCTGTTTTAGCACATACGAACCACTGGATTCCAGGCACTTGATAATTTAAACACATCCTCATGATTTAAATTTTTGTGTTTGGTTATTTCAATCGCATCCCTGGCCAATCTTGGCATATAGTGGCATTCTGTCGAGATGATTTGTGGATTATTGAGCTCAATCCAGTGATTAGGACCCGAAACGATTAAATGTTCCGCGATAGCTGATTTTTGCGTATCATTGTTTCTGCTGCTTTTATGTGTTCTTTCATTTGACACACAAGGTACATGGTAACAATCCCGTTAATAGCTATAATGTTAGGGACCATGAAAGTTTAAATCAATATGTTACTTCATTTCGCCGTGAACTCAATTGGCCGCCTCTTTCAAACCGTCGTGATCTAAGAATTCTCACATCTCTTTTCTTAATTATTTTTGACCCTGATGCTCCGTCTTACCTGAAGTGGAAATTTCACTTTTTAAGTTCCACTCATTCTCGTTCTCTTCGTTCATCTGAAAATCTTCTTTTGTCTAGTCCCTCTCACTGCTCCAGCTTCGTATCAAACTCATTTTGTCTCCAAGATATTCGTCTCTGGAACAATCTTCAGGAAAGCGTAAAGGAAGCACCCAGTAAACGTGCTTTCAGGGTCCTCGTACGTCAGCATTTCGCTAAGAAGTCATAACAATTTCTATATTATGAACTACCTTCTGGTCAATTCGCCAAATATTAATATTATATGTAAATAAAAATAAATAAATAATTTCAATACTCACACCAATTAGCCTAGACCCAAAGTAAGCACTGTAAGGCTTGTGTTATGCGATGCTAGGGTAACGGATAGAATACATATACTGTGCATATATAATATAGAAAATACATATTAAACATCCATGGCTACAGTACAAATGCTCGTATTCATCACACAAACAACACCGGGAATCAAACCCGGGACCTCACGAGTCGGAAACCCGGCGTATAAACCACTCGGCCACGGAGGTCGTCAGTGTGATAGTTTTGCAGGCCAGTATATTATTAATATAAAAGTATTGTTTATAGAGTTTATACAATACTCAATTGACAATGAATTTAATGCGTAAGATTTCGTGGAGGGAGGCATAAAGTTGCCAGCTATTATTGATTTAAATATCGCACGCTCGTACGCTCCGTCGAATTAATTGCTGTCCAAAACATAACGAAGCCTCCACCATAAGGAGTAATTTCTTCGAAACACTTCCGCATAGCGTTCCCGTGGTCTTCGCAGCACTCGCCGGTGACGGTCCTCTCCCTCCATTCAAAGAGATTCTAGATTCATCAGAAAACAATATTTTATTTTAGTCCTCCAGAGTCCATGAAGCATAGTTTCGAGCAAACTGAAGTCAAGCAACACGGCGCTCACGGAGTAATTTAGGTCCCCGAGCCGGGCGGTAACTCCTGATATTGGCAGTCAAAAGCCTCTTCCTGACCGTGCACAAGATAACTTCTACTCTTCTTACTTCTTCTTCAAGGCTCTTCTTTAGGTCCACACTTGATGTCATAGGATTCCGCAACGCAAGACTCACTAATCTCTTCGTTCTGTGCACCGTTTTGTTCCCGAACCGAGTCTTCTTTTCTCTTGATACCGCCGTTTTGCATGATTTTCTTTGAAAAAAAGGTAAAAAGGTTAACCAGAACCTCTTAGACATCATGTCTATGAAAATGGAGAAAAAAAGTCTTATTTCTGTACGTTGAGTAAAAAGTGATCAAAATCGATTTAGATCGAAATTATTTTAGTAGTCCTCCGAAAAATTAGCTATTTTTGTATCTGATCAGTTTCTACGCCGTATAGAAAAGAAATTAGTTTTATGTTAAATGATATAAGTAAGGCTGTGTGAACCTATAAAAAAAGTACCAGGAAGCCATACATTGTATGTTCTCCTGGTACTTTTTTCCGTAATAATGTTTTATTTACTGACTTACGATAGTTTCATGTGGAACTAACTACATGGAACTACTGTAACCTTTTGCTCAACCGCCTGCATTGTATGCAGTGGAAGTGACTGTGATAATCACCCACCACTTGAAGATGATAAAATTTAATTTAATAAGGTATGCTTTACCTTATTAAATTAAATTTTATCATCTTCAAGTGGTGGGTGATTATCACAGCCACTTCCACTGCATACAAACAAATCACTAAAAAACTATTCTCAAGATAAAAATTCATTTCGATTTTCACTAAGCTATTAATTAATTTTGAAAATTATTACTATCTCTTTTTACAATAAAAACCAACATTAAAAACAGTTTTTTAGTGTTAGATTTTTATTTTAAGTAATATAAAGATAATTGTATTAATAATTAATTCCCCCTATCCATTAAGGACTTCGTAGCATTATGGACTGTATTTTAACTTGGTTTGGTAGTCTAAATTGCTTTTTCTAGTTAAAACGAAATCTTTTAATTTCATACTCCAAGTTTATTAATTACTTAATTTATATACATTATACTTACATAAGTTGTCGTGTCAAATGCTAACCTAAAAACTGTTACTTTTACAGCGATAAATTTAACGGCAATTCTTAACTCAATATTGTTTGTCAGATGAAAAGTAGTAGGCGTTTTCATTATGTCGTAACCGTATAGTCCATACGACATACTTCTTCATTAGCGAAGAAATCAACATATCTGATCTCCACCTATCTAGTATCTCCAATTCTCAGCCCATTGCGAGCGTGGCGACAAATTTTTATTAGTACCGTAGTCGCCAAAAAAACAATGTTTCCTCGTACAAGAGAAGCAATCTTTGATCGAAGAATCACCCGAACTAATGCTGGAACATAATTGGCGCAATAAAAATGAACCGACGAAGGTGAGGCAAGCTAAAAAGCGAGTTTATTTAGATCCGCGTCCGGAGTTAGGCGTAGCAAGCTCTAAAAGCAAAGCCGCTATGAGCCTTCTTCCGAATGGCAACTTATGTTCGTCATTCATTGACAAACGAAAAAGATTTGTCGTAACTAACACATGTGGCTAAGATAGCATTCAACAAATACTAGTCGTTGCTTGCATCAATGATAAATTTAATGAAGTTATTGAGAATGCTTCTTCCAAAATTTTCCAATTTACTAAAATGGCCGTGCAATCTGTAAAGAGAGAGAACGTTTGATTGGTAAAGCGACATGCTTCGCAGAAGAAACAATACCCGGAGTGGTGGCAGTTAACGCACTGTCGAACATTTGCGATCTATGCAACTGCATATTCTCCGAAGAACCTAGTTTTGTTAGACGTAAACAGTGTTTTAGTTGCAACAAAGACATAACTGTTAGTAAAATGATGGTTTCATTAGATTTCGAAACAATTCTAGAGCTCGGATTCAGTCATCTCGGTACTGCGATTCAGCGTCAGAACGATAGGCAATCTGGAAAGAGATGTAGCGAATGTAATGCAGAACTTCACGTACAACACCTATATGGTTCGCATTTGTTTGTGGATTGTATGGGAGGTACTGGAAATGATCTCGACTCGTTTCCAAAAACTATATCATTAAATGATTCGACATACAGGCTGGCGAGTGTCCTTCATTTTCGTCCAGGCCGAACACTCACGATGGCAGGTCACTACACTGCTTTTGCTAGATATGGCGATGACTGGATACTTTTCGATGACTTATGTAATATGCCTAAAGGACAATGTTAAAATTGGCCTAAGAACCAACACCAATTTGGCATTTATGATAATTCTTAGTATATTTTTTGCGATAATTATCAGTATTTGGATTGTGACGGACACTTCCAGTTAAGTAAGCTAAATTATAAAGTTAAAAAATAATCTGAGACAATAAATACCATTTTATGTGTATAATCTATGGGCAGCGCTGCAAATAAAACACACTTTCTTCCTAATGCCGGCACTTCACTTGGCTATTCGTATTTGCTATTTTAAAACATGACATCAGTCTGTCCTTTTCATTCCAGTTCCACAAGGACAAACTGTTGTCAAGTGAAGGGCCGGCATAAAACTCGTTACTCTGTGGTTCTGGTGCATGCAGTTTGCATTCGTAGTAATCTGTGGCATTCGTGCATTCCAAACCATTTAGAGTGTCTGTGATTCCAAAGAGTAGTTTAATAAACCGAAAAGTGCATTCTCGTTTCGGATAACCTGTTGTGTGTGTTTATTTGCGATTGTTTTTCCTTTAATTTAACTATTTCGGCTATCTAATATGCCATCGATGTTACCAAAGAGCAGAGCCTTTATTACCAAGTGCTAGTGAACCTGTGCCACAACATCCTGAGAGGATCATACTGCCAAATTATTCAAGAACACCTGATACACATTCACGCTGCATATTTACACAATATACCTACATGTCATATACAAATAAATACAATAAACAATATGATACAACTATGTGAAAAATAGTCAGTAAATAAGAAGCAAAACTACAGTTTTTATTTTATTCATGATTCCTACCTAACCAAGTTTTTCCTAATAGTTATTCTTTAAAATCGCACCGAATAAAATGAATTAACTAGGTGTAATATTAATTCACTTCATACTGAGTTTATACTAAATTCATAGGTTGACCTATGTTTCATTGAATATTAAACATAACCTCAAAAAAAAATTAGTTTTCCTAATAATTGAAGTTCTCAGAAGTGTCCGTCAATAATCTTTGTTTTTACAGTCGTTTACTTACGATTTTGAACCTAGAAAATAATATTTCATGACTGTTGGTTCTTAGGCTAACTATGTATGGACGCTGAACAATGTCCTTTATAACCAAAAGCGAAAAAATCAATCCGGCTCTGTGTATTTACGTCGCAACATAAATTTGAGTAGTGTAAATTACTATTATTCCACTACCGTACGTCGCAAATGAGCCAGAGCGCCTCATTTCTTTTTCTTTTTCGATTTTTCCACATCTCTACGCATTGTATTTATTACAGGTGTAAAGTTGTGTGTGTTCTGAGTACATGCATCTAGTAAAAATAATAAAAAAAAGACAAAAAATTACAAACAAAAAATGCAACATAAGTTTGCAGTAGTAGTCCAGTAACTCTAGGAAAAAAAGGGGTCACTCTCGGAATTTGAGGTAATAGGCTGGAAACTCGTATACAGCTTCATTAAGACGTTCTAAAAGTTGCCTCAAAAGTCTCATATTATCTCGTGTCTGCGTCGTAAGTTATTCGAGGTCAAAGGTCACGAAAATCCCTTTTTTGCAATTATGTCCGTTTCTATAGTTCAATTTAACACCTATTATGAAAATTAAAGATGAAAAAATTTGCCACAACTTTTGTCTCAACTTTTTTTCCCTGCGCTCAACCCTTTTCGAAATAGATAGCGGAGAGCACCCAGCGCTCAGGCATACATACTGTAATACAAGGTCAACCGTGAATCTCGGAGAATAGTACCTTGTATACAGTTAGTTAGTTTAATTATTAATACATTGTATTAAATGAAAACGAAAAAAAATATGACCTTGTATTACAGTATATATGCCTGAGCGCTGGGTGCTCTCCGCCCTAATATCTCAAAAAAGGTTGAGCGTATTGAAAAAAAGTTGTGATTGGAACCATGGAAACGGAGACAATTGCAAAAAACCGATTTTCGTGACCTTTGACCTCGAATAACTCACGACGCAGACACGAGATAATATGAGACTTCTGAGACAACTTTTATAACGCCAAAATGAACCTGTAGACGAGTTTCTAGCTCATTATCTCAAATTCCGTGGTGAAACTCTAAAGTGACTGGACTACAGTATATTTAACTATTGCTCCAGTACCGTACCCATACGGTACGTCGCAAATTAGCGAGTGCCTTATTTTTTATTCATCTTGGTTTTTTCCCCATCTGCTCGAATTGTATTCATTACAAGTGTAAAGTTGTGCATGTTCTGAGTACAAAATTAAAAAAAGGTAAATTTAAAAAATCAAAAAACCCGACTGCTTAATTATTCTGCAAATAAAAACTGAAAAGAAAAAAACAAGTCCAGTAGTCTATAATTCTGTTAATAAGGAACAAAGCTACTTTAACAGTCGGGACCCACTGTTGAGAAATATTATGTTTTCTTGAATATCTAATGGGTCCCGACTGTTAAAGTAACTTTGTTCCTTATTAACAGAATTATAGACTACTGGACTTGTTTTTTTCTTTTCAGTTTTTATTTAAAGAATAATTAAGCAGTCGGGTTTTTTGATTTTTTAAATTTACCTTTTTTTTAGAACTATTTAAGAGATACATTTTCACTCCACATTACATTCATGTAACTTTTATTGTTTTTGCAGTGCAGGCCAAAATGGCTCGCAGATGGGACATTTTTTTCCGTCTTATGTGACACTTATTGCTATATATTGGCCAATTCACTCAATAACTACATAAATTATTATATATATGTAATTATCATATATGAGCTATATTACTGTTAAGTTTCATTAAAATCCATTCAGTATTTTTTAGGTGAAAGAGTAACAAAGATCCATACAAACGTAAGATTAAAATTAAAAGCGTAAGTGGTTAATATACAACTTTAAAGCGTTGTAGATCCTAAACAATCATATAAAATGAAAAATGGTGTTAGGAACCTAAATATGATTTTTGATTATCTAGACAGTGATACCCC
The DNA here is from genome assembly GCA_902850365.2 of Chilo suppressalis. Taxonomy (NCBI): domain Eukaryota; kingdom Metazoa; phylum Arthropoda; class Insecta; order Lepidoptera; family Crambidae; genus Chilo; species Chilo suppressalis. The sequence continues at coordinate 8,699,926 of OU963912.1, read as the reverse complement.
ACTCGACATATTTTGTCAACTTTTTTTTTCTACTTCGTCACAATATGGCGCCTAATTTTGGCCATATTGAATTTTGATTACTATCATATCTTTAGTAGCACTCCGATGATTGAGACGAATCGATTGATGTATGAATCATCAAAATCGGTCCAGGCGTTTGGTCTCTAGTGTGCCACAAAGGAACAAATATACATATATAGACTGTTAAACACATAACCCTGTCTGCGCGTCGCGCTTCGCGCTCTTGCATTGCGCAACCGGGTAAAAAAAATGATTAGCAAGCGCCTGTTTTTCTTTTTCATTTTCCACATCTGCTCGAAATATATTCATTAAAGGTACAAAACCAAAGATTAATAACACAAAACTAAAAACAAAACAAAAAAAAACAAACACTACAGCAGATGGACATACTTGTGATGCAGAGGACTCTGCGGATCTTTTATTAGAGCACTTCTTTCCTAGTGATCCTCCTGAGCTCGACACACCAGCACAAGCTGCTTTAAGAGCTGATTGTTATACCATCCCACACAATCAGGATGATCTTCCATTCACTGAAGGTGAGATACTTGAAGCCCTCAAGAGCGTGTCATCCAAGAAGGCTCCTGGCCTAGACGGTCTGACCTCAGACATTTGTCTAGCCGCAGTAGAAAGCTTTCGTTCTCTCTTTGTAGAACTGTATAACAGGTGTCTCACACTAGGTCACTTCCCAAGGAGCTGGAAGATCGCGTTGGTAAAAATTATCCCTAAATCGGGATCGAACCCTTCGGACTCTCTTAAATCCCATCGTCCTATTGGACTCATCGCCGTTTTCGGAAAAGTCCTGGAAAAACTCTTTATCAATCGTGTTGTCCACCATCTCTGCACTACAAACAATCTTTCCCCTTTGCAGTATGGTTTTAAGCGTCATAGCTCCACGGTGCACGCTCTTCAAGACGCCTTGGAATTTATAAAACGTAGTCGGACCTCTGGCCTTCTGTGCATTGCGGTATCTCTAGATATCCAATCTGCCTTCAACAGAGCTTGGTGGCCGTATATCCTTCAACGACTGAGAGATGTTAACTGCCCAGCCAATATCTTCAAGCTCGTTTCCAGCTACCTCCAAGATCGCACCGTCCTCCTTAGTTATTCTGGTGCTAATTCATCTCGGGGAATGCAGAGGGGATGCGTTCAGGGATCGGCCTGCGGCCCAGCACTTTGGAATTTAATCCTTGACGGACTTCTTGGTCTGACGCTGCCCGACGGGTGCCGCATCCAGGCGTACGCTGACGACGTCTTGCTCATCACAACGGCTAATGACGTTAATACTCTTCAGACTCGCACTTGTACCGCCTTAGACACGATCGCTGATTGGGGACATAAGGTCAAACTAGTCTTCGGCCCTGAAAAAACCCAGGCTCTTGCATTTTCTCCTAAAGCTGGTCGAGCTCGTATTTTTATACAGGGTAGGCACATCGTCTTTGACCGCTACTTCAAGCTCTTGGGTGTCATTATTGACAATAAATTAAAATTTAATAAACACATCTCATACGTTGTACAAAAGGCTCACAAATTGTTCCAGCGTCTATGTCTTTTTGTTCGCCCTTCCTGGGGTCTTCATCCAAAAAATATAGATTCCATTTATCGTTTTGCTATTGCCCCTACTGTGACATACGCTGCCAGTGTGTGGAGTCATGCTGTCCACCGTGCCGTACACCGCAACAAGCTTTTGTCTCTCCAAAGGGGGTTTGCTTTGCGAGCTATTCGAGCATACCGCACAACTTCTACCAATGCTTCTCTTGCCCTCCCTTCTTTTATCCCGATAGACCTGGAGGTACTTCGCGTCGCTGAAGCGGAAAGGACCCGCCTATTAGGTACATCCACGTTTCTCCCTGATGACCTGTCCTTGGAGTTTCCTACTCCCGTGCCTCTTCTACCCCATCCGGCTCTACGTATCTCACCCGATTATGCAGTTGCTACCACCCCAGAAGGGATTAATTTTGCATGCCTGGAGAACACTGTGCAGATTTACACAGATGGTAGTAAACAGGATGACGATAAGGTCGGAGCTGCTGTCGTCTGTGTCGATCTTGACGCGCGCCCGACCGTCACAGTTAAAAAGTACAAGTTGCACAAAGTCTGCACAGTGTTCCAAGCTGAACTATTTGCCATTCTGGGAGCCTGTCAGCTGGCCGTCAGCAGGAAGTACACGGACGCGCTGATTTGTTCCGACTCACTCTCTGCCCTTCAGGCGCTGCAACAGCGGAGTAGTACTATGCCCCTTGTGATCCTTATCCATAAGGCTATAATAGATCATAAACCAATCGGCAAGATCCGATTCTGTTGGGTCAAGGGTCATACGGGTATTCCTGGTAACGTGCGCGCGGATGCGGAGGCTGGGGAGGCGGCAGCTCTCAGACGCGCGCCAGATTACTGGCATTACTCCATCTCAGTTGTCAAACGCCTCTCTCGTATTCAGGCCCAAGAAGAATGGGAAGAGCACTACCGAAATGCTCCCCAGGGCAGCCATACGAGAAACTTGTTTCCCTCCCTCCAGAACATACTAGACTTCCGATCTCACTCTACACCTTCTTTCCAACTTTCACAATTTCTTACAGGCCATGGTGCGCATAGAACCTACCTTCATAGATTCTTAATAACTTCAACGGATTCTTGCCCTTGTGATTCCATTACTCCAAAAAGCCCTATTCATCTTCTGACCGAGTGCCCGCGATTTGCCTCGCAGCGCCACTCGCATGTAGCTGTCTGCGGTAATAAGGTCCAGGACCCATTCAACTTTACTGATCTCAGTCGACACAGTAGGCTGGTTGAGTCCGTGGTACGTTTTATCACTTATATATATGACAACATTAAGGCATTCAACGAGACTTCCCTGGTTTCACTCTCTCATTCCTCTTCCTCGACCTCTTCTACCTCTTCCATTCCTTCCATCAGCCGTTTAGGGCCTGCTGCACCTACACTATCCCCTGAACCGCAGGCACATTCTCCTATAGTTCGTCCCTTCGTCTCCATTCCTTTATCATGGCCACCAAGCAATGATCCCGATAGTCCCGGCACACAGCGGCAGTCGTCGCCTTGAGTTGCATGCGGCGTGTATAAATAATTGTTAGGTAGGTATATTCATTTAGTTAAGTATGTGTTTATTATTGTTGTTTAATATGTAACTATAACTGTTAATGAACATGTGACTTTATATTTTCTTATTTATATTTTTTTATAATTTCTTTTGTTTATTTTATCATTAAGTTTAAAGTGTCTCACAAACAGATGCGGCCTGCGGCTGCGGCCTCTCCTATGTGTATTTCTGTAACCACCACGACCCCGGCCGCAGCCGCGGGTGGCGTCTGTCTGTGAGACACTTAATATTATTGAATATATTTCGTCAATGCCTGTATATCATGCAAGATTGTTAAACCCTTACACTCTTACTCCCATCCTTTAAACCTTTTATTTATTTTCTGTTTCGTTTCCTTTCCTCTCCTATTCTTTCGCCTCTCACTATTATTAAACCGTCCTCTCCTCTCCCTGTCTTTCCCACCCATTCGACCTCCCTGGCTGCATCTCGACGCGGCCTCGGATTCTGATGGGGCTACTCTAACAAATATCGAATCCCTTATATATTACAATTATGTTATATTCAGCACCTTAAAATGTAAAATGTAATAAATAAACGAGTTTAAAAAAAAAATACACAAAAGAATTACAAACTAAAAAAAGGGGTAGAACGTTAACAACCTGCACGTGGTCCTTCCTGCATACGCGCTAACCGTTTTGCTACTACCACGTAACCAATGTTAACAACCAAGGTATATTGATATATTGTAAATATTTTTTGCAACTATAAATCTTATTCAAAATGATTAAATACAAAAGAGTTTTTGTTTCGTTATTATTATACCCTGGATATGTGAAAGTAAATAAGTATATCTTGTTTTTATAATGATAGGTACTACGTAGGTCTCTATTCCCTACTTTCAACCAATGCCAACAATTAGACGAATAGATACCAATACTGAGATTTTTTGTGCCAATGATAGGATTTTCTGCACCATGTCTATTTATAACCATTCAATCACATATAATAAGCTGTTATAGACCAGTCAATGAAGGTTTTCACCTCCGATTTCGTTGAATCTCCATCCATTTTCATGAAAATTGGTGAGTAGGTGGGAGATACCTTAAGAAACAAAAGTGACATATTGCCAACTTACGCTTTTGCCCTGGGGGTAGATGCCACCCCTTCTCGGGGATGAAAATTATTTTAATAAAAATAACTCCAGGAGTCGATAGAAAGACAAATTCTAAGCAAAATTTATTATATAAAGTTTTTGGAATAAATCAGTACTTTTTGAGTTATTAAAGATCAAAGACTGTGTTTTTTCGTGATAAAAAAACATCTTTCGATTTTATTAAATCATACCTTTTTTGAAAAATAAGCATTCTAAACCGTACAAAATTTTTGAGGTCATCGCTTATGCTAAAAATAAGAAAGTCATTTGGTCCATATATTAGATTTTTTGTGGAAATGATAAATGTTTTATTTTCCGTTTTTTCCAAGAAAATTGAGTGTTTTCTTATTTTTATCATAACTTAGAAAGTACTCGCCGAAAAAAAAATCATACAATTAACTATAGCTCACTTTGAATTAAAATTAGAAGGTTTTTCAAAGTAGGGGTTTGTTTGTTTTTTATTAGCTTCAATTTTGGTAATAATATATTTTTTTAAACTCATAGTTTTTGAGTTATTTATGAAAAACCGCTTGAATGAGTAGGTGGGAGATACCTTAAGAAACAAAAGTGACATAGTGCCAACTTACGCTTTTGCCCTGGGGGTAGATGCCACCCCTTCTCGGGGATGAAAATTATTTTAATAAAAATAACTCCAGGAGTCGATAAAAAGACAAATTCTAAGCAAAATTTATTATATAAAGTTTTTGGAATAAATCAGTACTTTTTGAGTAATTAAAGATCAAAGACTGTGTGATAAAAATACTCTTGAAACATGTATTTTTATCACGCAAAATCATTATTAACTCAGAAAATATTGATTTATTAAATATTTTTTAACCCCCGAGGAAGTATGTCATATGTTTTAACAATTTGGAACAACTAAAAAAATATTGAATTTCCAAATTTTTCTATGGAAGCCCCCCCATGCTTCCATAGAAAAACGGTTTTTTGTCTGGCAGCTTAAAATTTTAGTTTTTTCAAATAACACTTTGGAACAATGTAGAACAAACATAGAACAACCTAGATAATAAAAAAAATCAAAAAGTGGGGGGCCAACTTCAAATCATTAAATAGAAATAATGACCATGAAGCAAAAATCATGGTCACGTGGCCGAAAACGCCTGGGCTTTGCCAAGACTAAAATGACGTCACGCTAGTAAACTTCCAGCCAGTGACATTACAAAAGTAAAGGTCTAACGTTTAACGTTTTTGATGACAGTCGTGTGACGTCACACCATAGTGAGACGCCATAATGTCCAGAGAAACGTTTTCTAAAACTTGTCTAATACCCTATTCTTCCAAATTTGTACGTAGACAATCACAAACTAAACGTCTAAATGAATTGTAAGAGAAATAAAATGATTTTGGCCGAAAAAAAATACTTTTGCTTAAGGCGCATAATAACTATAAATAAAGTCCTATTTTTCAATTAAAATTACATTTTTGAAAGTGTAACAATAACTTAAACGTGGTCGCACTAAATCATATTTAAATTAGCTGTGCAAGATAAGATAATAAGATTACGCTGTATTTTTCATTCATTGACTAGTGGTCCCGTCATTTCGATATCAACATAGCGGAACCACTTTCTTAGTTGAATATTTTGAAATTTTATGATAGTAGAATTTTTCTATGAAAGTATAAAATAGCAGAAATTCTGAATTAAATCCTAATCACATTATATTCTAAAAACCTGGCAGGGTCCCGACAGCTTGTGGTTTATAAATGTACGCATTGAAGTAGATGAAGTGATACGGGAGAAATAGTAGTAGAGTACTTACATATCAGTAAATTACTTAAACTGTATCTTTTATTATCAAAATTCAATGATAAGCCCCCCCGGGCGCCAAAGTTGGATCCTTCCTTGTAGGTAACTTGCACCGTTGGTCGTATCCTAAGTAACTAGGTGCCTACACCGCCGGGGGCCATGTTACGACCAACCTGTAAAATATAGCATAGTGCGGGTATTGCAGCGGTATCATGCGCGTTAGCACTTCTTCGCCGCCCCGCCAGTGAAAGTACCATAACTGTCAGACAGACTTACTGTGAAATATTTCCATTACAGCCATAAAGCAGAGCTCTGTTAATCTTACTCTCTTCAAAAGTGCAACAAGTTATAAGAATCTTCTCTAAAGTGTATAGACATTACCGTGTCCCAGTGTATAATATATTTTTCCTGTGGAATTATATAATTCCTACGTACCTGCGTGCCAATCCAAAAACCTAATAGGAAAGTAAGTATTTTTACCATAAAATAAAAGTAAGTAGGTAATCTAAAAAGGCCTAAATAGCTACAACATACTTAACAAGAATTTACTGTTTCTATTCGTAAGCTCTCGTTCGTAAGCTTACCTACTATAGACTAACTAAAATTTATTACGATTGGAGATAAAAGAATATTGTAAAGTACGATTTTAAAGATAAAATGAACATTTATGGGGTAGGGTAGGTTTTTAGCAAATCGTTGATGCTACAGCGCTACGAACAAAGGTTTTTTGTTAAATTTCTAATGGCAACACAAACTCGGAACAACACAAAAACAACTTTTTATGTGCTACTTATGTAAATGTGAATGTCTACTTGAATTAAAATATAATACAATCTTAGTGCTTACCGTACAAAAAAATTCGAACATTTGTAACCAAGCTATTACTTGATCTAGGATTGTCATCTTCAAAAACACAAAATTAAGAATTAGATCGGCGATTTGTCCCTAAAAACCGGACTGGGCCTCATTCTAGCGTGATTCTGTAAACTTAAAGGTAAATTAAGAAAAAGGATGGTAGACCGATGTCTGCCAATAACAGCCTACCCGCAATTACTTCAGTTACTCCGTGATCATAGCGCTTGCAACAGTGCCGAAATATCGGAAACTCGATAAAAACAAGGTACATGGTAACAATCCCGTAAATAACTTATATTACTAAAATTAAGAAAAATCTCAATTTCTTGAAATTGTTAGTGTTCGTGTGCGATTGTTTATGGATTTATATATATTATGTGTATTGTGAGTTTACCAAAGAACTATGCCGAATAAAGAACTGTCAAGCGTGAATAGTACCCCTAGCATGAACCATTATCGAATTCGAATAGTTTGCAAACCGAAATGTCAATGTCAAATTTTGTATGGAAACTTGAACAGCAGCGGCACAAAGTACGTAACGAGAACTAAAAATCAGTACACATTTGACAATGACATTTCGGACTCGGAAACGATACGAATTCAATATTGGTTCGTGCTAGGGGTACTGATATTATAATTTCGAACCCCATCCCGACACGTAACTGAAATCAGAGCTAAAATCTTAGCATTTAATAACTAGAAAAGGCTATTCGCATTCGAACATTGTTTAATTAAAATCGTGGAACCGGTAACAGGAGGGGGAATGAAAGAGTAATTACTCTAGAATCTACATAGAGCAATAGGTACCTATCTACAACCGACTACAATCCCGTCCTACGTTAGAATTTCTCAGCCATCAACTAATTAAAGAACACTGCTGTAAAATGGCACACTCACGACCGTTACGGAAGATTTAAATTACAAATTACCATCCTAAGTCCTTCTTTACGCTCAAGCTAGGGACAAAAAATCACTACGTTTTACACAATTAGCCAGATTAGGATTTCACAACAGGGAACAACTTTCACTAAGAGAATCGTTCTTATATTCATTTTTTTTCTTTGTTTCATAGAAAAATCTTTATTGCAATATCACCAATTTATAAATCACCCTGGCCCCAGCCTAGCTGGCTTAAATTGACCACAACGATAAGATACAAGCTATACCTATACCTTATCGTGGTGGTCGTGGTTTTCTATGAGACAAAGAAAAAAAAGCGTGTGTGCTTATGACCACACGACTGAAGTGAAAATCTTGATGCGTGGCTATCCACAGACGTGCGTTTTTGTCGAAATTTCCAATTACCAAGTACGACAAAACTGTGGAATATATTGTCGCCAGCAATGTTTCCGGATCAACACGACTCAAAAACCTTCAAAAAAGAGCGTACTCCTTCCTTAAAGGCCGGCATCGCATTTGTGATACTCCTGGTGTGTCCTGGGCGACGGTGATCACTTACCATCAGGTGAGCCGTCTGCTCGTATGCCCCCTATAACATAAAAAAAAATCTTTAGCCCCAATGATCTGAAAATCATATAACTTAACCTGACGATTTGTTGATAGAAAAAAACTACCAATCCACGCTGGGTCCGTTAACATCCACCAATCCGCTGAATCCGCACTGGGTTCGTTATCACCCACAAATCGGGGTCCGATATCACCCTCCTATCCGCACTGAGTCCATTATCACCCACCAATCCGCGCTGGGTCCATTATCACCCACCAATCCGCACTGGGTCCGTTATCACCCACCAATCCGCGCTGGGTCCGTTATCATCCACCAAGCACTAGGTTCATGTATTTTGTGACGGGTATTGTTGTGTACTGATAAGTCACCGATGACACTAATCGTAACGCGAAACCGTAACACATTCGCCAGTTTATCCCCCACCCCTACCTCCCGGCCGGCCTGAACCAATCCCGGCCTATGACTTGGAGCCACAATAAATACTTACTCATCAAGAGAAACACAACAGCAATAAAAGATTGTAATATTTTGGCAAATAACGAGGTTCGTCGCATAGTTTCTTATGTCGCACATGATGTCCATACAAATGTCACCCATTAAGCGTTCAGTTATTGAGAACTAGCGGCCGCCCGCGACTTCGTACGCGTGGAGTTAGTTAGAAATAGGGCTGCCATCCGTCCGGGTTTCCCCGGATTTGTCCTAGTTTATGGGGCGTCCGGGGAGCGTCCGGGCGAGGTTTTATTTGTAGTCCGGGTTTAAAAATTTACGGCAACGCATGAGTGGCCCTTGGTGCTGCAAGTGTCCATGGGCAGCAGTGACCACTTATTATGAGGTAGACCACTAGCTCTTTTGCCTAGATCAACAAAGTTGATTTGTGACATTTTTAACTGTTTTTTATTGGTCTGTCCGGGTTCTGGGCTTCAAAATCCGGGGTTATCACGCGTCTTATCCTGGTTGCCACATTTTAGAGATGGCAGCCCTAGTTAGAAATAAAGGTACATTGCTCGCTCCCCGTAGCTGATAGCGTGATAATATGTAGCCTATATGTTGACCCGACTTCTTAACAATATTCGTGCCAAATTTGAAGTAAATCCATGCAGTAGTTTTTGAGTTTATTCCGGACATACATACAGACAAACAGACAAAAATTCTAAAAACTATATTTTTGGCTTCGGTATCGATTTTAGATCACACCCCAAGTATTCTTTTAAAAAAATATTCAATGTACAGTTTTGACTTTCCTACCATTTTATTATATGTATAGATGAGCAGTAAGTACTCCCTGGCTGGACATGCGGTGCCGGTGGTAAAAACGAAACGATAGCACCAAATCAATTTGCAAGAAAAAATTGGGGTGCTCCAGGCCATAAATGACAAAAAGAGAGATATAAAGAAAACAATATTTACGGTTGGTTTTAGGACATTGTTTATTTTTGTATGCAATAAATGTAATAGTTCTTTTTTATATTACAATAAAACAAATAACATCACTTCAATTACGGACATTCTTAATTTTAAATGCATAACACGCATCCAACCAAACACTCATATCTATGCACCTAGATACCTACAAAAAACTATTTACAATACAAACTGGGAATTTTACTGTCAGATTATAATCAATACAAGTATCACTCTGTTCGCCGACACTGCCTCCATATATCTACCATTATCATACGCGTAAAATTACTAATAGTAGTTTCGGGTTGATCTCAGATTGTCTACTCGCATTGTGACATCTGTGAAAATTTCAACTATCTAGCTATTATTACGGTTCATGAGATCCATACAACCTGGTGGCATACATTTCGGCGATTCATTTTTATATAAAGAGATTTTATACTTAACTGTACTAGTTTAAGTAGTCAATCAACTTATCTAGTCATTTTGCGACCTAGTCATTGTAAGATGTAGTCAAATAAAGATGTCGTAATTTTACGATCTATTCATTATTTTATGTGGTCAAAAAAAGATCTAGTCACTTTGCGATCTTAGGCATTATGCGATGTAGTCAATTAAAGATCTAGACGAAATTATTTGAAGTCATTTTGCGATATAATCATTATTTCATGAGGTCAAATAAATATCTAGCCATTTTGAGATCTTAGGCATTATGCGATGTAGTCAATTAAAGATCTAGACGAAATTATTTGTAGTCATTTTGCGATATTGTCATAATAGGGGTTAGTCATACTGCGACTAGACAATCTAAAATCATCCAGTATTTTCTTGCAGAAAGTGGTATAGTATCATTAATTTATTTAACTGCATGGGTATACTATTTGACGGTTTGAAAAATAAAGTACCAATTTTGGCATGTGTATATAACATGAACAAAGGAAGCGATTTCTTTACTCTGACAAAAAAGGTAGTTGCTAATATTACAAAAATACATGAAATAAAAAAAGTATTTTTTATCTATTGTCACGTGACCGAAAACGCCTAGGATTGGCGGAGCCTAAAATGCGACGTCATATCACACACCTGCTTGTAAACATACTGTTGGAGAGGCATTACTATGTACAGTTTTTGGCGTTTTAATAGGAGCCGTGTGACGTCATCTACCTGTAAACACGCCATTTTGCTAGAGAATCATTTTCGCGGCAAATTTGAAAGGATAATTTTCTTTTTTGTTTTTTTACTGTTATACGAAACCGAATTATAAATATCCATTTATAGAGTCAGTATACACAAATAAATAACGCATGAACGTTTTCAAAAAATTGCCAGAGCCTATTAACTCGTTAAACATCACTTCTTTATTAGTAAGCGCGTTTTGAACACAAAAATTTAGGTTAAAAAAAAAATGGATAGCACTAAATATGACCTGTGCCTTTGGATATTTTTACCTTCATTTAAATTTATTAATGAAACAATAAATACATTATTGGACTTTACTTTTCGTCCAGCTACATTTTCACTTGACATATTAAAAATTAACAACAGTTTGACAAGCACTGGTAATAAATTATATCAACGGCCATAGTCACGAGACGTCAAATTATTCTCATATTTCATTAAGTCTGTTGTTTCACTTGTTATTTCATTCTATTGTTATACCAAAGAAAGTGACGACAAAAACTTTTAAAGTTAACTTGTCTGAGTAGGGCAAAAGATTTTATATTAAACAAATATATATTTCAGGCCGGCTTCATATTAAGTATTTGTAGTTACTTATCTTAAATATTTGTAGTAAGTCTATAAATATTCAAGATATGCTTGAAGTTCTGCTATGTCTTTGGGCATACGGGAACCGTTTGACCTGCGAGGGCATGCCTCGAGGTTGCTCCTTCTTCATTACTGTTATCTCCGAATTCAGTAGCTGATCTAAAGTCTGCAAAGTATATTTAAATAATCAGTATATAAAAAAAAATAACTTACGAATTCTTAAAGCGAATGATAAGGAGCATGCCAAGTAGTGCTTGTGTCACTATTGATATTTTATAACGAAAATACTGCACACTATTTCAATTAAATTTCTTATAAATACTACCTGTCCCAGCGAACTTCGTACCGCCATAAAAAAATAGGGGTTGATGGTAGAAGGGTGAAAATTTAGGGTTGCATATATTTTTGTATGATGTATCATAAAAAATAGAAAATCGGTCGAGCCGTTTCGGACTAGTTCAATTACGCACACCGTGACACAAGAATTTTATATATTAGATCTATCTTGTCCTTTTTAAAACTCAATACTAATTACTCCACCTATTCAATTATGGAAGTTGAATTTGTAATTGCAATTAAGATTTCTTTTTCCGTATATTAAATAGAAAGATTCCGTATATTAATAGTACTTACAAATAGTCTACTATTATAGATAAAGTTCAATTCAAACCAAAAAGTTTTTTAGTATCAAATACATCGGCCCAGTAATAGAAATATTAATTACACACCTGTTGGTCGATTAGATCGCGGTCCCTTAACGCCTTTTCGATATTTTCAAATTCCTCTTTGACATCTGGATTTTTAGACAATTCGACTGCCTGTCGCACTCGAGATATCTGCGATAGAAAATAATTATCAATTATATTTATCAATTATTAAGATAAAAAAATGTTATTATATTAATTAGTTGTCAACTCTTTAAGGTTCAATATACATTGACAGCTTCAACTTCAACAAAATCAAGCAAGATCAAAAAGGCTACTTCAGAGCTTCTTTATGTTATTTAAGACATCCTGCTGTGAAGTAAGGAGTAAGGCCTGTAAGGAAGGCAGACGCTTACTAGTAAGGAAAGCAAGATTTTTTTATTAAAAGCGGATATGTCTCAGACATCAGTACTGAGATCGGTACTGTATAATGTCTACACTAATGATTTTACCCATAACCAGTGCCGTCTTTGACCTATTGGAGGCCCTGGGCATATTAGGATAATGGGGCCCCTATGACTTCCGTTTGGTGATTTAACAAGAACTAAGGATTTTGACAATTTGATCTGAGGGGGCCCCCTTTCGATCGCGGGGCTCTGGGCACTTGCCCAAAGTGCTCACTGGGAAAGACGGGTCTGCCCATAACAGATAATATCTGTTCCACAACACTCATCACCTCTGCTTCTTTTCTGTAGATTATATAATTACACCCTCCATAGGCATAAAAATTTTCATCTGCTAGTTATGATACATGATTATTATAGGACTGGAGGACCCATTTTCATGCTAAAGAACCCACATACTATTTAACGCATTTGCTTATAATTATGATGGAGCTGATCACAAAACAAAGGACAAAAATGACAAATACCGTTTCAGTTATTTACGGGATTGTTACAATGTACCTTGTTTTTAGCGAGTTTCCGATATTTCTATAAAGACAACTTCCCCTTGGAGAAACCTGGTGTCTATAAGATCGATTGCAGCTGTGGCAATTCGTACATTGGCCAAACAAAGCGAACAGTATCATGCCGAATGAGGGAACACATAAAAGCAATCAAGAACAACGATACGCAGAAATCACTGGATTGAATTTCATAACCCACAGATTATCTCGACAGAACGCCACAACATACCAAGATTGGTCAGGGAAGCGATAGAAATAACAAAACATAAAAATTTCAATCGTGAGGACGGGTTTAAATTGTCGAGTGTCTGGAATTCTGTGGTTCGTATGTGTAAATTCTAAATAATCAAAAAAGTGTCGTGTCGCGATCCGTTACTGTAAGTGTTTTGTGTCGAGAACAGTTTCGAGTGAATAGTGAGAATATGAACAGTGGGTCTTGTTTTAGACTATAGTTTGTGATTGACTGTGACCGTGTGTAAAACCGGAAATAATCAAAAAAGTGTCGTGTCGCGATCCGATACTGTAAGTGTTGTGTGTCGAGAACAGTTTCGAGTGAATAGTGAGAATGTGAACAGTGGTACCGGGTGATATATATATGTGCCAATAACAGCCCACCCGCAATTACTTTAGTTACTCCGTGATCATGGCGCTTGCAACAGTGCCGAAATATCGGAAACTCTCTAAAAACAAGGTACATGGTAACAATCCCGTAAATAACATAAATTACTATAATGTTAGTGACCATGAAAGTTTAAAACAATAAATACCGTTTCCTCAAAGAAAGTGTGTTTGCCAATTTGCTCTGGAACATCTATATCTATTACTGCCCGTAGAACTGGGAAAGTATCCTCCACTCGTCCCATGTCTGCTAAGCCCATAACCTAAAAATATAACACCATACATTATTATGAAAAAAAATGCTGTTTATAGTCAGCTAAGAACTCACTGTGTGATTTTTTCCCACACCCGCTATTAAAAATTAACATTGCTTTTAGTACTTGGTTACATAGAATATTGAGCAAATTTTGGTTGTTGTTTAAACTAATATGATAGTATCAAGTGAATGACAACAGAATAGGATACTAGCAACTTAGGTACTGATTTTTTTAAGAAATTTAATGAGTACTTTTAACAAAATAAAAAAGAGTTTTATAATGACTCTAATGTTTTCTTTATTTATTCATTTATTTTGTACACACACAACAAAATATTTGAAAGAAAAGAAACAATTTCATTACTTTACTTTATAAGTGATTTAGGTTTATTTGGAAATAAACTTGCCTTTATATTCCTGACAGTGACATAGTGCTTTTTTTGTGTCGATATGGACTCTAAAGCAATGTGTGGTTTCCCTTGTTTCAGAGCCAGAGCTGTAAAGAAAAAGCTTTTATTAGTATGTACTTGAAATGCTATAAGACATACACACACATAGACCACATTATATATACTTAAAACTAGTTTTTTAACAAATCAAAAAAATAAATGTAACTCTCAATTTAGTCCATATAGCCCTAAGGCAGTTATAAAGAGCTTCAAGCAGTTAGACATTCTCACTAAAGGTAATGTGTCAATATGGGTAATTGTAGGTAACCAATCACTAAATGTTGTAACACCAAGCGTCTATAGCTTGGTGTTGTCATACTTAGTTATTGGTTGCCTACTCTTGTTGTCATTGATAACATAAAGAAATGTTGATCATTGGTTCTTGTCAGTCATTTGTGCTACAATGTTACATGACTTTAAAATTATAAGGATAATAGTATTAGGAAACAGTCACAGTACAACAGCTTAATCAAATAATTATATAAGTAGGGAGGTGTGTTCGAAAAACTACCGCCTCTTGTCATAGTTGTATTTTAAAATGCTAATTGTTTCTTTATGCTGCAAATGATTTATTTCTGCTTAACAAAAATTTTATATTTTCAATTACCTCCACTTTCATGATGAGGATAAAATTCCTTTCAATTAATTAAAGAACTCTTTAATTGATAAAATTAAGGAAAAATGTACCTGCAAAGAAAGTGCTGGTTCTTCTCAGAGGTACTGTACCTATATTTGTCATTTCTGTCCATAACTTTGATGCATATTCCATACTTTCTGGTGTGTTCTGAAAAATATATTGTAACACTGACAAAATATAAAGGTATATTGTAATAGTAGTACATACCTAAGGAAAATAATACTAGAATAAATAGGGGAAGGTGCAGGTTTGAATCCTATCTGATGCCTGGACCACATGGAATATTTTCTACTAAATTTTCTTTACATTTATAAATGTAGTAGTTAAATGCTTAAAATAAAAATATAATGAAGTTGTAAATATATTTTATTTTAACATGTGATTGCTAGATTTTTATTCATATTTAACCCTTAATTTACCTGGTAGGTCCCTGGGACTCCATTGAAAAGTTTAGTTTTTGGAATTTCAAATTGTGCGTTCCAATACCTTCACGCAGTGACGCTCCGAGTGCGGGGTAGAACGGACTTTGCCGTGCGCGGCTTCTATCGGTAAGTAATCACGCTAGTGGAGTCCGTGGGACTCCAGCGGGGTATCAATGTTATAGTTTTAGTCTATGTACGGTATTTTTTACTATGATTTTTTTTACTTTCAGTTGATATAATGGCGTCTCGTAGTTGTATAAACGTCCTTGATGAAGATGCTTGACTTCATATATAGACGACTTCATATATTTGCCATAGTTGTACTAAGCCTGTGTGCCTTAGCTGTACAAAAATTATGCAATAACCATGTCATCAACCGTGACTAGCAGGTCTTGCACGTTTTTTTGTTCTTGTTCAAACCATGTTCTTTTTTACTTTTTATAAGAATTATTTATATTTTTGTTATATTTCTTTGAAGATTACTTTATAATATTGATTTGTTTTTGAAATGTTGACATTAGAAGATAGGTGTCATAATTTTGTTACAAAAAGTGCGATTATCTAAAAGTTCATTAATAAAAGACTGTGATTGTATGATTTTAAGTAAAAAGTTAAGATAATGTAAAACCAAATATATAAAAAGCAAATTAAACTAGCATTTCATTTTAAAAAATGGTTTATTTCCTATTATATTTACGATTTAAAACCCGGAAGTCTTGGGGACTACACCGGGTAAAATGTGTATGTATAAAGTCACCGGGTAAACCAAGGGTTAAAGAAATTTTTTGCTAGATTTTTCTTAACTTGGCAGGCAATACTTGGCATGAATAATGGTCAGAGAATTTATTGATGATGAACCAAAAAAAATACATAGTAACCTTAAGCATGATCCACTCCTTGGACCTATTTTCAGCATGCAAATATTTGTGAATTAATGTAAGATTCTCACATACAGGCGCGCGTCGGAGCGCGGCGCATTTTACAATTTGCTGATGGAAATTGAAACATCCACAAAATAGTAAATTTAGACGCGCGCCAGTAAGTGCGAATCGAAAATTATTAAGAACAATCTTTGAGTAGGGTAATATATTGTCTATGAGAAATACCAACCTGTTTATAACAAGCTGCAAACACTAACACAATGGGATATTTAGGAAACTTTGTCATATTGAGTTGTCTCTCTTGAACCTTTTCAAACACCCTATAAATATCATCATACATTTCATGGTTATACAACAGATCCATTAAAATCTGGTATGAAACTAGTTGGTCAAAAAATCCACTCTTGTAAGAATCTTCAAAACACTGAAATATTAAGAATACAAAAAGATTACATAAGCGGAGAAATCTTTTAACTAAAATTGAAAAACAAAACTTGGCATGTATAAGTGTAAGGTAGCATACAGGGGCGTATTTTACCCTAGGGCCAAAAGTGGCCATGGACACGGTGAAGTCCCTCAGCATGGATTTCACAGTCCTGCACTTAACAGCGTAGAGTGTATTAGCAGGGTTAGTTTACGAATAGTATGCCGTTAGCGTTCGTAAGTCGCGCGAACTGCTTAACAACTTCTCTGTTACGCACCCGTGAGACTTGACAGAGTCCCCCTTTAGGGCGCCAACGTCTGTAAATAGAGGTTTTGCCTGCAAAAAAAGGTCCAAAGGGGCTATCGTCTGGGGTGGCAGGCTACTAGGGAAGCTGCAAAATATGTAAGCGGCAGCAGATAAAGGCATTTGTTACAGACCTGTATTTTGACTGGATTTAATAATTCTTGTTGATTGTATTTAAATCATAAATGGCCCAGTTTTTTTTAAATACGCCCCTGGTAGCGTACAAGTAACAGTAAACATAATATTAATTTGTAAATAACTGGATGTGCAAACCTACTTTTAAAGCTTCATTTGGTGCATCCAGGAAGTGGAACATTCTCATTACAACAGGGCCAAACACAAATGACCCAAATCGAAATTCAGTATTGTCAGAGTTAAACCTGTAAACATTACTTGCAAATTTACTTGGAAGACTAACAATATTATTAATTTATTTTTATCTTTAAACAATTATCACAGTAACCAAGAAATTAATAATCACGCAATTGTTAGTTTAGAGAAAAACTTACTTTTTAATCATATTTGTTACAAGCTCTAAATCTGCAGGCTCAGCTAAGTGAACCATATTTTTTAAATCTTCTGTAAATATCATATTTTTAGGGTCCGTAACAAATTCTGACATTTTTGTTCTAAACTTATCTGTGAAATTTGCAAATTGCTCTTTCATCCTTTTTCTTGTATGCAAGTAGCCATCAATTCCAAGGGATGATTGTGAATAAAGATGCTGAACTGCAACCACGTTGATAAAAATTAGTAACAAAGATTTTAAGATTAGTCAGAAATGCTAAAACAGCGGTAATTTTAAGTTTTCAGCAAAAAATTTAATCGTAATTATATTTTGTAGAGGTTATAAAATTATAACCTTGTGTTACATAAATACACCGATAAGGTACAAAAATCCGTGAATTGTGAGTTGTCCTCAACACTGAATTTACGTAAATCGACATTCCAAATATCGTTTTAACTAATTTTTACTTTACTTATTACTATTTAATTAAAAATTTCAATTAAATGCCGAACCAGCTATTTTTGCAAATCTATGTATTGTATTTTTGACATTGATCAATGAATGAATTATTGAATCACAGACTACAGATGAATGAAAGAACACTAAAAAATCATTGAAAAAAGTTTTTTAATGATGGGAGCTACCGATTATCCTAATAGTCTATCATTATCGAACCCATAATGGTTCAGCCTTACTGTGAGTTTTTAGCGCTTCTTCATCGAATACAGTTGGTGTCATGTTTTAATTACTCTGTAATACTTTCATAGTGGATATTGTGAAATAAAAGTGGTTTGATTTGTTTTACAACCGTCTGCAGTCAACAGAGAATTAGAGGAATGAAAATCTTTAAAATATAAGCTATTCCGATCAAATGTATTTAGATCAAGTGGACTTGAAACTTTATGTACCTACTGTTGACTACCTCACAAAAGCTTATTGAGAAAACTAACTCGATTCTATATATGGTAGCTTTTCATTAGCTTTAAGTAATGTTTTTTGCTGATTTTTATGTTCATAAGCTGTTAGCTGCCCTAAATTATTAATTTAAATTATTAATTCAGACTCAGAAAATAAGCGCGAGAAATAAACAGTGTAGTTAGAGCAGGGTGGCCATAGTGGCAGCAGGCAACTGGGTGCGGCCAGAATGCACTCAGATTCAGATTCAGATTCCGAAAACAAGCGCGAGAAATAAACAGTGTAGTCGAAGGGTACGCCCAGAGTGCACTCCTGATTCAGACTCAGAAAACAAAGCGCGAGAAAAAGCAGGCAACCTGCTTAGACTACACTGTTTATTTCTCGCGCTTGTTTTCAGGATCTGAATCTGAATCTGAGTGCACTCTGGCCGCACCCACTGGTTGCCCGCACAGGTTTCGGAGTCAGACACTTTACCGGAATGTTTGGGTGCGGCCAGAGTGCATTCAGATTCAGATTCAGATTCTGAAAACAAGCGCGAGAAATAAACAGTGTAGTCGAAGGGTACGGCCAGAGTGCACTCCTGATTCAGATTCAGACTCAGAAAACAAAGCGCGAGAAAAAGCAGGCAACCTGCTTAGACTACACTGTTTATTTCTTGCGCTTGTTTTCGGAATCTGAATCTGAATCTGAGTGCACTCTGGCCGCACCCTTTAGGTCATTCAGATTCTGAATTCACCAGCGCCGCTCAGACTGCAGGTAGGGTTGCCAACCCTCCTATAAAATATAGTATCCTACTTTAATAGGGGATTAAATACTATATTTCTAAAAAATATGTAGTAGGCGAAACTACTTTAATTTGCTTAAAGCATATTTTTGACAGTAAAAGCTTTCTTAAAAAATATCAGAGATTGTTATTATAATATTAGTAAGGCAAAGAGCAACAAAAATATATTTATTTCAAAAATAAAGTAATTATTATAACCACATACTGATGTCGATTCTGGCACGATTCTCTAAATCTAAACTTAAATTTGACAACAGTGCATCCTTGCCATTCTCTATACAGAATGAAAAGGAGAGATTAATTCTTCATCATGTGAGGTTCAATTTTTGTTAAAATGTAGTAGCTAGAACGTTTCCTCTTCCACCCCAATGACTTTTGATTGGGGAAACAAATGGTGGTATTCCCCATATTCACTCCTTAATCTATTAATTTCGTGAACACCGATTCTCTCACGTTTTAATTTATAATGACAACTATCAGTAGCCATTAACAAGCACGCTAGATCTTCATTAGAAAACTCTTCCATGTTTACAATTGCGAATCCATCGCTTTAAAAACCCCCCAAATTTGGAGTTACCTCCCCCAACCTGGCAACATTGCTCGCGTCCGCGTCTTGTATTATAGTTTGTCTATACAGTCGTGACTCGTGACATGAATGTTTGAGAAACTAACATTATTCATGTCCGGCAAGGCAACACCAAACTTATGTACATCGAGTTTCAGTTGTGGAACAGTTTTCCTTTTGTATTTTTTATTGTTTGGATTAAACTGTAATAAATTAAGACGAAACTACGCAGAAAGATATAAAAATGAGTAAAGTAAATCGGAGTGGCACGCGGGAAGTGATTTTTAAAGTTTTCCAATGATGTTTCGAAGACTACCAAACTGGACGAATTTTGTGGGATTTGGACGATGTTTATGGGCGAACAGCATCTATGACGGGTATGTAATCGTGTAACTATTTGTTTGTAATCTGTCTGAAGTTACAAATTTACTCAATTTACGCTTTTGAGACCAAAAAAGGCATTGTTTACATTGCACATTTTTAGGTTAGATTGACATTGTAAATAGGTAATATTGTAGTACGACCATTTCTTTTGATACGTTATTATGGTTCAACTCGGTCAGGTTTTTTACCAATTTTGAATCAATTGCTTCATGTCAATAAGTTATTGTTTCTGTTCCGTTACATACTTTTTTACTTTTTTTCAGGAAAATCAGAGAGTCGGATAGTCAACGAAGGTTTTAAGAATGATGGAAAGTGTGAAACTCCTGGGAAAACAGGCAAGGCCGACCAAAGAAAGAAATGGTCACATAAAGAACCATGGCCAGATGCTTTTAGTGAAGATACCTATCACTAATTTTACTCACTGCACATTTACAAATTGTTTCTCTAAATAAACTTTTTATATACTATAAAATGATTTTTAGTATTATTTTCTTAACAAGTCATCAATTCAATTCATTCAATCATCAATATTACACACTTTTACACTATAAGGTACTATTTTATCTATAATAATTTTATTCTGATTCAATTAAATATGCTTGGCTAAACTTTTTATAAGCATAGGTACCTACTATATATAAAACAGAAACAAAATACGACTGTATATATATAGTGTGTCTTATTAATTAACTTTTTTTTCTTGAATGAACTGCTAGTATCAAAATCATTTTGATCCGACTGTATAGGGTTGCTACATGCATACTAGTGGCACCATCATTTAATGTCACTACTTTATAGACCAACTGTATCTGCCTCCACTGTGGCCATCACCTGCTTTCCTCAAGCTGAAATCTCACGAGCCTGTTTTCTGAGTCTGAATCTGAATCTGCGTGCACTCTGGCCGTACCCTAAGAAAGGTGAAATATAAAACCAAAAAAATGAATTTTTGGCGGGATTTCAATTTCATCGAGTGCGGTTGGCGGGTTATTTTAATTATTCTTAAATTCATTCATAGTGGATATTGTGAAGTAAAATTGGTGTGATTGTGTTACAAACGTCTGCGCAACTGAGGAATTAGTGGAATTTTTAAAATATGCCCTTTCTTGGTCGAGTGGACGTGAGAGTTATATTGTACTGTTGACTACCTTACAGAACCTTATCGAAAAAAACCAACTCAAGACATTTCATGCTAAACACTCCAAGAAACATAAGAATGCGTCACACTGACATTCTAATATAAAAAAGGAGATTAGGCTGTATGGGCATTGTTCCCTTTGCTTTCCCTAAAAAAGGAGAATCTCAAAAAAAACTTAAAATAATATATTTGACATTGACACATTTTTATGGATTACATCCAAGGCCGTTAAACTATTAAAAAAAAATTGACACATTGATTTGACAAATGACGTAATTAAAAAATCATGGCTTGACCATATCTTGTTGGCTAAAGTAAAATTTAAATAATCGTTTATAGTGTACAATTTTATTTTAAATCATCATAAACAGTGGTATGGAATAAACTCAAGAATTAATTTTAGAGGACGCGATCAGTTAAAATTAATTTGTTTTGTGATTATGTATTGGTGGCAATGGCGTTAATTATGTTTGCTAATAAAAATTGTTTCCGTTAACGGTAAACAATCTTAATTAGCAATAACAGTATGACAACATGGTTTAATTTGAACATCCATTACAATATTCGTTCAAAATTCGATAGATCTCAAATAATTTGTTGCTATTTCAAATTATTTGAAATTTATTTCTATGAGATAGTGTAGGTGACGGTACCAAGTTTGGTTCCACCATCTACCTTTTAAACTACCATTCACCATATATCGGGAAGATAAGAGAATCTACTTATTTCCAATAATTTCATGCGGCTTTTATATTGTTAAAGTTCTGTATCATAAAGTCACTTTTAGAGTATTAATTTAAAGTTAAAGGTCTTTTTTTAATTTAGGTACAACTTTAGGTTCATGCTGTAAAATGCTTAATATCCATAAATGAATACGAAAAAAACTTGATGAAACATAATGTTCTGTCATTTTGTTTGTGTGTATAAAAGAAATAAAAATAAGTTTTGTCAAATACTAGTTAAATTATTTTATATCCAATATATTTGTATATTTCTATGTATAAGTGTGAAGTTTACTCTTCTAATTTTAACCACAACTTTTTTCTAGCTAGACAATATATGTAGAAGTGTATTGTGTCCAAATCTAAAACCATGGATGGTTCAATAAAGTGATGATTAACATTAAAGAAAATGAGCATATTGCTTAAAGCATAAGAAGTGAAATGAAGAGGGCAATCCACCAATTTTCACACATTGAAAGTGAATTATCTTATTGGGCTCAATATGATAATAGTTCGCTGGGTGGAAATGTAATCTATAATATAGTACACTGTTTAATAGATGTTTTAGAGTCAATTTCATGAAAGTTGTTTTGATAGTATTAATATTTTTTTATACAACTATCATGAATGTGACAAAAATGCTTAAACTGCTTGATAAATATACTTTTATGAGAAGACACTGAAATTTCAATAAATCATATTCATAAATACTTGATAAATTGGCTTTCAGAACTTTTAAAATTGATCAATACATTAATTTATCATATATCTTTACAGATTGAACCTGGAATTATCAGTAAACATCTCTACTAATACAAGTGTAATACCAGTTGATAGTTTTAGGATGGCTGATAATAGATATTATAGAAGCAAATCTCCTAAGAAATACAAAAGAGAAGAATTCTCAAGACCTAAAATGAAGAAATCCAAACACTATAAACATAAAGAAGAGAACAAGCGTCAAGTTGAATGTAAGACTCCACCATTACCATCCAGCACAAGTTTAGATGAATTGCTTAAACAAAGAGAAAACCTAAAAGAGGAATTGGAAAAAATTACAAAACAATCAAAATTTGACTTAGAAATTAGACCTAATTTGAATGAAATTAAATATAATAATGTCAAAACATCGCAGCATGGCATCAAGAGGATTTATGTGAATGACAAAGACATAACTAACATAAAAAGACGTAGACACGACTCTATGGAAAATCAGGATAGTGATGATAGTCATTTAGATTCTGATGATGAAGAAAACATCATTGAGCTAAGAAGAAAACAGCGTAAGGAACTTTTGGAAAAACTCAATTCTTCATGCACTAACAAACCATCAAATTTAGCCGAAACCAATAGCTTGTTACTTAAAAATGATCATGATAACAACCAAAATAATGAGCAGACTCACAAAAATTCGGATAACTCTGTATCTGCCAAAGAAACCACTGACATGTTTGCTGAAAAAGACTTTTCTAATAGTCAAAAAGATGTAGTGAAACAAGATAATAGCAATACTGAACTCTCAGATAACTGGGATGATGCAGAAGGATATTATAATGTAAAAATTGGTGATATTATTGACAACAATAAATATACTGTCAAAAGTATACTTGGTCAAGGAGTCTTCGCAAATGTAATCCTTGCTCAAGATAACAAAAACAAATTAGAAGTAGCTATCAAAGTAATGAGGAACAATGAAGTTATTTATAAAACTGGCTTAAAAGAATTGGCTTTATTAAAAGAAATTAATGAAGCTGACCCTGAGAACAAACATCACTGTATAAAATTTTTAAGAAATTTTATGCACAAAGGCCACCTTTGTGTTGTACTTGAACCATTATACATGGATATGCGAAAAGTTATTAAAAAATATGGCAAACATACTGGTCTAAATATGAAAGCAGTAACGAGTTATAGTAGACAACTTCTTTTAGCCTTGCGTCTATTAAAAAAAATGGGTATCATTCATGCAGATGTCAAGCCTGATAATATTTTGGTAAATGAAAAGAAGAATATATTGAAATTGTGCGATTTTGGCTCAGCATCAAAAGTTGATGAAAATGAGATTACTCCCTATTTAGTATCAAGATTTTACAGAGCACCTGAAATAATTTTAGGGCTTCCATACAAGCATGGTATAGATATATGGTCAGCTGGTTGTACAATATTTGAAATGACTACTGGTAAAATTATGTTCACAGGAAGCTCAAATAATAAAATGCTTAAGTGCTTTATGGATTTAAAAGGTAAAATACCAAGCAAATTAATAAGAAAAGCCAAATTCAAAGACCAGCATTTTAATTACAATAATAGTTTTCTCCTTCATAAAAAAGATGAAATTTCCGGCAGAGAGAAGTTTGTAGAGCTTAGTAGTATAAACCCAACCAGAGATCTTTTACCAGAACTCAAAAAATGTTATAAAAATGTTACCGAAGAAGTAGAAACGAAATTAGCACAATTGAAAGATATGTTAGAGAAAATGTTGGTCATTGACAGTAACCAAAGATTCTCAGTCAATGATTGCCTCAAACATCCTTTTATCCAAGAAAACTTTAACAAGTGATTTGAAATCAGATTCAATAAGAAAATAAAAATAAGTAATTTATGTATTCAGTTTTGTTTTTCTATCATGGTTAATGCATCAACCTTTTTATACCCGGTGGGCAATAATTTTTTCATACAAATGTTCGTGACTGATTCCTCCTTGATTTTTAATACTGAATTGATTTTCATACATGAAATATAATTTTACTCATTATAAGCTCCATAAGCTCCTGTCTTCTTTTTTCGATAACTTGTGTTTCAAAGAAACTAGAAGCCCTAAAAAATACCATAAATAACCAAATTTATATCACCCCTAAAGTCGTCTAGTGTGGAGATTTAATAAGCATTTACAAACATAGAGGCATCTACTTATTTTTCTACTAGCGGCCACCCGCGACTTCGTACTCGTGGAGTTAGTTATTTGCACGTACTTTTGACCCCAAAAGGGGGTTTATTTCTAAAGATACATTATTAGTACACCTCTACACCATCTATAGAGCATACATGTTAAATTTCAAGTCTCTTAACTTCAAAAACATAGGATTTTCATACAAACTTCCAACCTCCGTATTACGTATAGTATTGGAGTTTCGTGAAATTTGTTCTTAGCGGATATCTACACCTCAAAAGAAACCTACCTGCCAAATTTTAAGTTTGTAGATATTATAGTTTCTGAGATTTCGTGATTAACCATTGAGTCCTATTTCGCTGCGACGTCGTCAGCGTGAACTATACAGCACCAAAAATACCTACGATTATAGCTTTTAAAATAACATTCATTTACCCGTTTCTACTTTACATTTCATATCTACAGAAAGTGCAGTAACAGAGGAAGACTGTCATTTGTAAAATTGACCGCCTAAAGTGCTGATTTTCAACCTGCTCTGAATAAATTACTTTATTGTGATTCTGCTGAATTAAGTCATAAGTTGTGGCTGAAGCAGATAGAGAAAATAATGAATAAGGAATACAGAATAGGGTAAAAATTACATACATATAGGACTTTTCGATAAACAACATTAGTGGTTTGGCTCTCCACGGCCAAAATGTAAAGAGAGTCGGGACTGGTGACGCGGAAGCAAGCGACGTAGGGAGAGTGGGTAACAATGGATCACTTCTTTTTTCAAGCTCCACAAATCCCAAGTTTATGTGTAAATAATTAATCTATGATAATTAACCACAATATATGTCCCTAATCTACAAAAGCAGGTGCAATTATTGGTAAAAACGGCATAAATTTACAAGTTTTTTAAAAAATGGGAAATGATCCACTGTGACCCGTGGATGGGTCACTTTGGATCTTTTCATGGGTGACAGGGAATCACTTGGGGTATACTGGATCTTTTAAAAAAAAAGTCAATAGAATACCAATTTTCTTCATAATTATTTATTTATTTATATTCTAAGACAGCCTTCTATCACAGTCTTATCAAAATTAACAAGTTTTTCAAATTATGCTGGTATAAATAGACCTAAACTAATCAACATTTTGTTTAAATAAACAACAGTTCTTCTCCTTTCATTTCCACAAAGTTCTCTTCTCTATTCAAATAAACATATTTACTTCTTCAGTAATCATTAACAAAAATTTTAATAAGAATTTTGTTAAATGCTGACTCAACTATTAAACATAAATATATTTACTCCTCGAGTAATCATTAATATAAACTTTAATAGGAACATTGTTGATATACCAACTATTAAAAATAAAAATTATTACTTTTTCAGTAATCGTTAACAAAAAATAAACTATTAAAACAAATATTTTCATTTTCTGATATCTCAAAATTGTCTGAGATTCGGTTTGAGGTCAAATTAAATTAGATTAGCGTAAATTAATGTTAGAAAGATCAACGTTTAAGTTGTACATGACTTGCTTCCTCTTTGTAGTCCCAGAAAACGTAGGTTTTGGTAAAATCATCTTAATATCATGCAGCGCTACCGTGCAGCTACAGTCCGCTGTGACCCAAATGAAAATTATTCACTATGACCCATAGGCCGGTACGACACAAAAAAAATATTCAAAAAATAACTACTTATACCCAAGCCAAAATTACATTACCCACAACGGATTTATCAAATAACAAGTTCAAAACATACGACTATCATTTATATTTATTAAAGGGTTGGGAATACGACAAATTTTTAAATTACGTAAAAAAATACTTTCGTACTTACCTATTGGCCTGCGTGTGACAGCACGTGATTCCGCTCGGCGAGCGCGGCGGCGACCGGCGTGTGAGAGGGGGGTATCGACGAGCAGTAGCCACCCGTTTGCTTGTGTGCGTAAAGCATCAGACGTAAGAATTATAGCGAATAATCCGCTGTGACCCGTGATCCGCTGTTACCCACTCTCCTACAGCTGCCCGTGTGAGAAGCAGCTCGTCCTGAGGTCGACAACCGCTGCCCTCAGTGTCTGCCCCTGTGAAGGTGGAGAGGAGAATGACCATCCTTCGTACATCTTGAGCATTTGCATCATTTTGCATGGCATACCTGAGATGGACGTAGTTCTGAGCTCTCAGCTTTCTTTGGTTGGCTCAGCTTAGCTCAGCTCTCACCTCATAAATACCAAACGCTCTGTCTCAATTTGGGCGTAAATGTCCACCAGAAACTGACTAAAGAGAGTACGGTAATGGTGGAGATGAGAACCATTGTTAACCCCTTAGCTGGATCAAGAAGCTGTAGAACTGCATGGCGGACGTTTTTTTGTTATAATTTGGGGAGCCTGTCTGGGGGTCTACATTATAGTGGGCGAAATGGTAGCCATCCTCTCCGCGACAGAACATAAGCGGATATTGAAGAGAATCGTAAGCGCAGTGAGTCTGATCCTTTGAAGCCGGTCATCATGCGTGCGCAAAACGATGTCTCTTTATCACACTCCTGATCGATTAGGAGAACGGCTACCCCATTCACCGATGGCGCTTTATATCGCCCCAGATGGGCTACAATCGGCCTGCTATCTGCGCTGATGACAAACTTAATGCGGTTGCACTCGTTCTCAGGCACCGACGCCAGGGCGACTTTGAAGTTGCCAATGTGCGGATTAACGTTATGCAACATACTTTGCAATCCTCTGACCAGACCAGGGTCAAATTAGGGATGTGTCTACTTCGCAGGTTTGCTTGTTCTTCAAAATACGCTTACACAATAAATTTGCAAAATTTTTGGAATGTCTACCGTAGAACCGATTTGATGGTCAACTTGCCCTTGAACCTTGAATGTGGGCATGAACCCAGGGCTTCAACGATTTGATTTGCACCAAACGAAGTCATCTGGAAGGCAATGTTATAAGCTCGGATGTTTTTCAAAAAATGGCTGGACTTCGGATGCTCGCCATTAAGTAAGACTCTTAACAGATCTGGTGGGTCTTGCATAGACTCCTAGCGTACCTTACCAGATGCACAACAGAAAAAAAACAAGTGTTGTGTTGGGGGTTACCTACAATGCCAACAGATGGCGCTGCCTTAAGGCTAGGAAAATTTGACGCGGCCATCAGGGCCGTGGTAGCATAATTGGCCAGTGCATTCGCCCGGATTGCGAAGGGTGCGAGTTCGAGTCCCGTCCGCTACCTGGTCCGCTTGGATTTTTTTCTAGTAAAACTTTTCTTTAGATTTAAACATCTAGCAGTTAAATGCTTAAAAAAATAAAACATAAGGATAATAATTGTCACTATGTTCACAAATAAGTTTAATAAGTAAATTATTTTTAGAGAAGTGCATAGCGGATTTTCCGCTCGAATTGGATAGCTTATCTGAATTTTCTTGACCTCCTACTCCTCTTGAGTAGAATATACTCCGATTTTCAAGGTGAATATACTCAAAAGGTTCTAAGTTCGAATTCCGGTTGGGCAAATGATCGATTGATGAATACGAACAATTGGATCATATATTTCAAGAGGAGCTCTATGTGCTTCGAAAAGCACTTTAATGCATGCATGCAGCACTACATGGCAGTCGCTAAAATCCACCAATCCGCATAGGCCCGCCAGTTGGGTTAAAGCTCAATCTCCCTATGCCATCCATAGGGATGGCCTGTGCCCCAGCAGTGGGGACATTAATAGGCTGATGGTGATATTCTAGAAAAACAGACACAGCTTTTTCGTGCGCGTACTAAGCTTCCTAATAGTCTACACTACAGATCAAGCGAAGCGAGGGCGGGCCACTAGTTTAACAAATAAACAAACAACATCAAATTCAAATCAGACATCAGATAACTAAAATATTAGGCGAGAAATATTAATGAATTACCAATTAGTGTCCAAAACATTTAAAACCCATCTATCTATTCTTGTACAGATTCTTAGCAAAATCTTTTTTTTTTCTTTATCTTATTTAGCCTCAGATTTAATCGCGAACGTTTAACGTCTTATTTTACGAAAAAAAACGTAAATTTACGTACGATTTACGTTTTTAGATAATGCATGCGCAGTTTGTCTAAAAAATTGTATGAATGCGACTTAAATGGTACGACTGGCAATACTGGAGGTGGGCGACGCGGGTAGGAAGGATCACGTTCACCGTTCACGCAGTATTTCACGAGGGGATGCGCGTGCGGTCAGCAATCTGCGGCAGTGGCTCATCGCTTAGCAACGGCATTATATCTTTACGACGATGTTTTAGAAATTTGGTAAGTTGGACCATGAATCATAGGTAGTAAATAAAACAAACGTTTCAATAGAATACTATATTAATTGCCTATGCGACAAAACAACAAAATATACGCCACCAACCAAAATATCACTTAAGGTTTCACATGAACAGTAAAGCATGTGAACTATCACAATTACAAAGGAAAAATTGACAAGTGGTTGATACTTGTTACGGGACATTAAGGTGGAAAATTGACACTGTTCCAAAATAGTTCAGAAATTAAACAATCTTCACAGCTAATTATCATTTAAAACCCACCTAGACTTAAGTTTTACACCTTAGAAACTCGAAATTTGTCTGTATTAATTTTATTGCCTTTTACAAACTTACCAGCTAAGGCAAATTGGCAGAATGAATTAGTGTAAGTAGATTTTCAGTTTTAATATACTATTTTATTACATTTCATATATAAATTAGCATACAGTAATGCTACATCTCACCATTTTCATTTCCTCTCTTAATGTTTTTTAAAAACAAGAAAAAAAAATTAAAAATAAACAACAACAAAATGTTATAAGTAAATATCATCACAGTACAATAATAAAAATAATATTCAAGAAGTAAACTGATTAAGTAGAGCTAACCTTACATAGGTAATTTAATTAGCACAATATAATCCTTTACACTTATGAGAATGCTTTCTGTAGCACATTATTTTAGCAAGTAAACCAAAGCTATACGACTATAAAATACTTGCAAAGCCGTGTCTAAATTATCTGCAACGCAACACACAATGGAAGTTGCAACATTTGCCATACATTTCCTTGTTTCCACCGATTGTCATTTTTGCGGGAATGACGTGAATATTTGCTCGATCATGTTACTGGACAAATATTCGGCTTATGAAACAAATATTCGTCGCAAAGATTCAGGATGCCAAATTCTTGATGTGTAAATTTAAATCCAGCAAGGGCTCATATGCTAACAAAGTTTGTTTGTGTTGCAAATAATCAGGACATGGAAAAATTATAAAAATCAATACTTAGGTACTTACTGCAAAATACAAACAGTGATAGGATACACAATACTCTCTTATTCAACTCAACACTCATTGCGGGATATAAAAATAATACTAATTAATTACTTTCAACCATTGCTTTTTCATGATAAGTTACTTTCAATACCAGATATGTGTAGTGTTCCATATAAAAGACAGCTTGTTTACATACATTCGACTCATTCTTTCAGAACCGCGTAGTATTTAATTGAAGAAAATAAAAATATATATAATACACGGTCTGTTTTGACACTTATCTAAATCTTGTTTTATTACTGTTTTTGTGATTACCTTAACTAAACTGTGTTTTAAGGACCCAGTCAGTTTGCATATAAGAGCATTGATTTTTCTTACAATTGCGACAATATTCCGCTTTGTAAGACTTAATTGTTCAATCATCTGTGAACCCCATCTGGACTCCAATTTTGTAACTAGGTTACAATTACAGCAGTTACAGTTCGAATGCACTTTGACATCTGTTAACCATATCTGAACTGCAATTATGGAACTAGGTTACAGTTATAGAACATGGTTATAGTTATACTAGAACTAGGTTAGTTACCGTAGTTACAGTTCTAATGCACTCTGACATCCGTTTACCCCATCTGGACTGCAATTTTGTAACTAGGTTAGTTACCGTAGTTACAGTTCTAATGCACTCTGACATCTGTTTACCCCATCTAAAAACCGTCTCTGGACCCGGCGGAAAACCGGAAAAAGTACTGCAATTTTGCAACTAGATTTACAGAAAAGCAGTCGCAGTTCGAATGCAATCCGACATCTGTTAACCACATCTAAATTGCAATTTTGCAACTAGGTTACAGTTTCGAATACACATGTGTGTGCTGAATCTCATATTATAGATAACAATTTAGTATGAGACTTGAAGTTCAAGTCTCATACTAAATTGTTATCTATAATATGAGATCATCAGTTTGGCAACTTTGACATCTAAAGAAATATCACGTCCAAAATGAGATACACCATGGAATACTAACTATTAAAAACAAAATTCATTTCACTGTCGTTAGTATTAATTATAGTTTCTTGTAATCGTTATATTCGGCATTATAGTGCTACAGAGCAGTAATATCTAGCAGGGCGTCTAAATTAAGACAAACTTTATATACACAAACAAAGATTTACATACTAATCGTGACTTTTGTCACAGCCATACGCGTACTAATCATGTTATTTTATTATGAGAAAAAAAACAAGGACAGTATGCATGACTTCATAGCGACAATATAAAAGAAGACTAAAAAAAAGAATGCCTCTCAGACATAACTCATGTACAAAAATGCAATAGTGAACATTTTGTTCTGAATTCATGTAAAATATAGGTATTTGTATAATAGTATAATATACTTTAGGGTAACACTCTTGTCTTTAAATAAGAAAAAAATCTTTTTTTTTGCAGTTCTGGCAAGATTATTAAAATTTTGAGCAACATTTTGAAAATGTCTAAAGATTGTTTTTTCCCCTTTATTTATAGTAAACAATAATTCAATAAAATTGTATGTTTATCGTACTAATCTTGCCAGTTTTGCTTATCAAGAGACGGAAAACTCTTTAATTTATATCTAGAAGTACCCTAAATACTATGCATAGTAAAAGTAAAAATCACACGTACATTATGTGTAACGTAAACAAAAAATTCCATCACAATTTCTAAATTTAGAGAGAACTCTATATACAATTTAAGTAGCTTTTAGAGCTTTTAATAATAATAATCTAACTTCAGTTATATGGATGGATCCATTTTTTAGATTTAAAGCAGAAATCGGGATGTAAAGCAGTCTCGAGAAATTCGATTTGATCACTAACTTCGCATATCACAAAATACTGCACAATCTATTAAGAAAAAAGTACCAATGCCGGTACCTACCGAGATTCGTGATGAGAAAAAAAAGATCAATGCTCATTACAACAAATCGACATAATTATGTAAGCCGACGGTTTATTGTGTGGTGATCTATCTAATTGTTTTGTTCCGCTAAATATCAAAGCTAAATAAAAAAAAATATTCGTTCTTTATAAATTCTCCTGTTTAAGAACGAAAGGAAATATGTCGACTGAAAAAAATATCCTTGTTTCACAACATAATTGTCGTTGAAGTAAAATACGGATAATTGTAACAAAATGTCGGTGGCATTATGTCGATTTGGTGAAATAGGGCCCAAGTATTTGTTGTAGGGGTAATTAATAACACTAGTGCTCACCTTGTCACTAAAAATAAAGTTTCTTTGGATGCGGGTAGTTTGAGATTGCGTTGTGGCATTAAGTCGATTTGGTGAAATAGAGCCCAGGTATTTGATGTAGGGGGTTATTAATAACACTAGTACTTACCTTGTCACTAAAAATAACGTTTCTTTGGATGCGGGTAGTTTGAGATTACGTTGTTATGTGGATGGTGCGTTGTGGAAAGCGGGCACGCCGTCCGCGGAGTGTGTGGAGGCTATCGAGTCGGGGCTCTGGAGGGAGGCGCTATACACGGGGTTCATAGGAGTTGTACCGCCGGCTTCGAACAACGTGCTATCGTACACACTGTTGCTCTGCTAGAACAAATTGATAGGACTAAGGCTTAGATTAAAACAAAAAGGGAAGATCCGCCTCAACTACATAGCAACTCTCACACACGCACACGTCTATATTATAAACATTCAATCGAGCGAGCGGGACAGAACTGTACCCTTAGTACGAGTTTTACAATTACGAAAACTATGATAGAGGGTACTGATTTTATTGTTTTCGTTTCAATACTAATAAACAGTGTTTAAATTCTATACTAAAATAATTTGCGTATTCTTTTTAAGTATATTTGGTTACTTTTTACCAAAATGGACATAGTAACATAATTTACAATTACGAAAACTATGATAGTTTTTACGAATGAAAAGTGTTGCCAATGCATTTGATTTTGAATTATTTGTGTTCTTTATAAAAGCATTGAAGGAATCGTTTTATCTTTATAACACAGAATATACGCAATATTGTTATACTGAGTGCACATGCACATTCAGCGTGTTTGAATGTCCAAATGTGACTAAAGCGAATTATGGTAATGCACCACAATTTAAGCGGATCTTTTGAGCCGCGAGTGCTGTATCTTCCCCTTTAGTTTTAATTTAAGGACTTAGGCTTAGCGCGCATTTCTGTGCGGCGAGTTGGGGTTGAATTTCAAAACTGGTACGGCGAAATCTGATATGGTTTACCACGCACACTCCTTTGATCCATTTTCTTAACCATCTAAGAAAGAAGAATTTTTATTAACTTTTTCATAACTGGTCAAGAAAACTAGTTAGGAAAATGGAAAAAAAATGTCTATTCCATTCCATTAAAAAATCCATGTTTTATATAGTTGTATATATTTATCGATTCAAAAAAATAGTAGTGACTACAGAATAAATAAAACTTATCGTTTTTCTGTTTTTTTTCGGTAATTATTACTTAACACCTTTAATAATTAAGTGATAAGTGTCTCAAGTCTGGTGACGAAAAGAATATCAAAAATACATTCCTTTAATATTAATACGGCTTAACGTGCCTTCCGAAGCACGGAGGAGCTTGAGATAATAAGTTTTTGGTCACCTATCCAAAGACCGACCTTTGCGAAAGTTGCTTCCACGATTGCAGGGTTGGCAGGTCACACACGCCAAACAACTGCGCCATCGAGCGCCTCAGATCAATATAATATTTTACAAATAAGTAAGTAATATACCTGGTAAATGTAGTCAGAGTCGGTCTTCAAAGAACTGAAGCTCTGCTGGTGCGGCAGAGACACCTGATCATCGTCCATCGGCTCATCCATTTGAGCCTTGTACGAGAACATGATGCTAGGTTGCGACACACTGAAAGGTTAATGAATTAACTGCATTTCATTTATATTTTACCCAGAGCAGTGTGAAGATTACGAAATATATTACCTACTAGCGGCCGCCGTGAAGTTAGTTAGAAATAAAGGTTCACTGCTCGTACCCCGTAGGTGATAGCGTGATAATATGTAGCCTATATGTTGACCCAACTTCTTAATAATATTCGTGCCAGAAGTAAATCCATGCAGTACTTTTTGAGTTTATCCCGGACATTCATACAGACAAACAGACAAAAATTTTAAAAACTATATTTTTCGCTTCAGTATCAATTGTAGATCACACTCCAAGTAATTTTTTTTAAAAAATATTTAATGTACAGTTTCTGAATTTCCTACTATTTTGTTATATGTATAAATATGTTGTATTCATTCAGACTACAGAATGTAGTCTTATATTTCTGCGATGATTAAAGGTTCCAGAGCATGGTTTGAGTATTAAGATTTTAGTTTATGTAGTAACAACTCGTAGTAACCCCAGGAAAACAGATTAGAATTCAGACACTCAATGTCAAACAAAATACTTTTACAAGTATTAAACTTTTAGTTTAAGAGAAACTTTTATCTAATCTATAGTATTTGCACTATGTGATCGGATTACGAAAGGTGCGGGTTCGATTCCAGCCAGATACAGGTACTTATCAGACATACTGTTAAAGACAAATTTACTAGAAAAAGAGCAGCATTGAGCAAGACAATAAAAAATCTATTGTTAAATGTATTTTAAAATATCTAAAAGCTCACCAAAATTACATAAGACTGATAGTGTACTGCAAAATAAGATGTTTTAGAAAAAATAACTGGGCAAAAACTGTAGCGTCGCTTCGGGCCGTGTCTCACAATAAACATTAGCAAGGTTGGCTATTCGGTGAGCAGTGAAAGTTTATAACTAGTTTGATGTTTTTACGCTTTAGTTGTTACGTGACAAAAAATTTTAAGTCATTCTCGTAATCCTTTTCGATAAATAAGAAAATTATCATTAAGTCACTCTGTGTTTGATAAAAATAAATTAGTTTGATATCTTGCAAAATAAAGGTCCTGGTAAATTTATTTGAGCAATTAGGTTGCTCATCGGTAGTCGGTATTATTAATTTCAGATCAGAATGAATGTTAGTTCAACTGGATGGCTGCCCTATGAAAAATCCCTAGCTACACCAAAGTGTGGAAGCAAGATTTTCCGATTTTCTTAATTTTATTATTCCTGTTTTTTCATGTCTTTTGAAATATTCTTTTACTTTTGCAATTCCGCGTATCACTGGTTTGTTCCCCACGACAACGGCTAACTAGAGCCGAGGTCCGAGTCTCAGAGACGCCCTCTAGTTGAGCCGAAACCCTCAGGTCCGAGTGGTCTAGAGACGGAGAGGAAAGGACCCTTTCCCTGTGGGGAGATGCCATCCTCCTGGAATACCTCTAGAGGCACTTCTCGGCTTGAGGTCCCTTAGGATCTCGCCGTCCCTAATCCCGGTGACGCAGTTAAGGATATCTGCGACCAACAGCGTAAACTACACACTAAAAAAACTGGTTTGCTATTTATTTTCATACCAACTTTAAAACAAGATAAACTCACCTGAAGAATTCACTCAGGAAAGTATGGTAGACGAGTGGCGTGTACAGAGAGAAGTAGAGCCACGTGGTGACATCAACGACGCATAGCCCCGGCTGCATGGAGCCCCATGCAAGCAAACCCGCGCCCACAGCCTGCGTCGTATCGAGGAGGGCCAGCAATAGCACGTACAGGTAAAACGATAGCTTTGCTGCAATTCAGAGCAACAGATAAAAATAATCAAGAGTAATATTGGATTGAAATAGCGAATGGACTCAATCATCCATGCTCACCAACATAATAGCTATTAACGGGATTGTTACCGTGTGTACATGGTAAGAATCCCGTTAATAGATAGCTATTAATAGATATCAGCACAAACATTATAGATGTTTGTGCTGACTGCTTATGTCATCATGATTCATGACATAAGCAGTCAGGAACAATGATACGCGATATGATGAAGCGATATATCGACATTAACAGTCAGACTACAGTGGAGTTTGACAGTTGAGATTCGATAAAAAGCTTTATCATATCCCGTTCCGGTGGTCATGCTAGAGGGGCTGGACTCCGAGTTATGTGATTTATAACACGTTTTTATCACGCTCAATTGTCAAATAACAATAGAGTTTGACAATGACAGAAAAAAAGGTGATATAATGTAAATTGTGGTGCTCATGCTACAGACTCAATATACATAATATCACATTTTTATCGCATTTGTCAAACTCCATAGTAATTTGACAATTGAGCATGATAAAAACTAGCTTTAGCAGTACTCATGCTAGGGGTCTCATTGTCCTACTGTAGAACTCTAAACTTATGCTCTATAACATCCCTGATTGAAATCAATATTTATTCAACCTGAGTAATAAATTACATAATGAAATGAACCATTACATAACATAAAACAAGCAGCTAAGGCCAAGAAACTCATTGATAAATTCTTCAATTTATTGCAACAAGTAGAACCTTATCAAATTGTGTAATAAATACATTTCCCTTATAGCAACACAGAATTGCTGTTGTAAAATACATCATATTTTAATAATTATAACAATGCTAAATACTAAGGCTAAATAATGAAACAATTGAGATAGCTATTATTATTGTAATTAGTTTTAAAGCAGTATAATATTAAGGGAGCTTAATAATATAAAGCAATTCATGATAAAATTTGTAATTATGTTCTTTAATTGCCACTTAATAGTTGTTTATGAAAATCATAAACCATGTAATGACTAATAAGCCAGTCATAATTTAAAATCTTAGAATTGGATCTACAAATTATATTCAACATTAAGTTAATTTACATATTTATAACCTATCACTTGTACCTAGTTGCATGATCATTGAAGTAGAAAAATATTTCTCTTTCTACTTTAAATAAAATACAATGTTTTTTTATAGTGTCTAGTCTAGGGTTATGGTATGACTGACATGGACTTTTGGGATGGTAAATGAAATTATTAAAAAAACGGCCAAGTGCGAGTCGGACGCGCCCATGTAGGGTTCCGTAGCAGCAAGTGACATAGTGTGAAGGTACAAGTCAGAACTAAACTGCATACCACAGGCCGCAGCTGCAGATGACACTACTAGTTTCTATGAATTTAGATGCAGTGTTGCCTGCAGCCCATTGCGGAATTATACCTTACAAGTACTTGTAGTTTGTTGTAACATTGATCGATGTGTTGAAAAACAGTGTATTTTTTTTATTAATTAATTATTTAAAAAAAACTACTTACTAGATCTTGTTCAAACCAATTTTCGGTGAAAGTTTGCATGGTAATGTACATCATATATTTTGTTTAGTTGTATCACTCTCACTCAGAAGTTACAGGGGGGGGACACATTTTACCACTTTGGATGTGTCTCTCGCATAAACTTTTCAGTTTACAATAAAATTATATTGGAAACCTCAATGTCATTTTTGAAGACCTATCCATAGAAACCCCACACATATGGGTTGTAAAAAATTTTTTTGAGAAGCAGTTCTAAGTATGGGGATATCCCAAAATTTATTGGTTTTTTTTCTATTTTTATGTGAAAATCTTAATGCAGTTCACAGAATACATCTACTTACCAAGTTTCAATAGTATAGTTCTTATAGTTTCAGAAAAAAGTGGCTGTGACATACGGACAGATAAACAGAGAGACATGACAAATTTATAAAGGTTCCGTTTTTTGCCATTTGGCTACAGAACCCTAAAAAGTCAAGTTGGAATTTTAGCTTTTATATTAAAAAATATGAAAGTGACAAACCATTTAATTTCTTTTTAATTTTCAAATTCTTTTACCCGGTTCCCCTCAATTGTAAGCTATCACAGTCAGACCACCCTGCACTCACCCTAAATTCACATTACCAAGTATTATCTTTTGAAAGTGAAGGTGTCAGATGAATAATTAGGGTAAGAAAAACACTTTGACATTTTAAAGTATTGGTATGAATAAAAAATGCAAACAACTTACATGGTAAAGCCAAATAGTCTCGCAAAGGTATCCAGGGTAACAGAAGTATGAGGAAATATATTAGGGCAAACACCAATGAAGATGTGAACCAAAACACCATTCCACCATGACCAAACAAATTGTAGCCCCTAGTGTCAATGTGAAACATATCATCAGGCATCACAATCTCCAGAGTGCCCTGGGTGATGGTGAAAGCCAGTGATATGAGTGAAGTAGCCAGAAGAACATATCTGATACTACTTCGGCTGTCCAAATGACCTGTGAAACAATTTAGTTAAATTTCACACTGCAATCTTAATATTGTTTTTTTATATAAAAAAAAACAATGACAATGATACATATAGAATACAATCTTAGTAGGTAATCAGTTTCTTTATGATAAAGACCATGACAATATTTTAAGCACTATTGAACTTGATACTTGAGATATTAAACTTATATACATATATTTAAATAGGAAACAGATAAAACATATGCGAATAGATTTTGGTACTTAATTCCATTATATGTAATTGAATTTCGGGGTAATTTGTAGGGGGGGTGGAGGGGGGGCTCCCCCCGACCCCCCCGCCATAAACGATTTTTGGCGGAAATGCAGTTTTTTTTTTTTACCTAACCTAAAAATTCATTAAATCTGTTAAATGTAGTGGAATTTCAGGGGGATAGGTATTAGGGAAGACCCCTCAGAGGGAAGGGTAAATCCCCCTCCCCCCTCCCGGCGTTTTTTTACAGAAATGATAATTATAAAAAATTAGAGGGGTTTTATAGGTAAAATTGTACTTCCAGGGCCTAGAGATGATATTTGATTTTTTTGTAGAAAAAGTCTCTATTAACGAATTTTTCTTTCTGGCGCTTCGCCGGCCGCTGCCGCGGCACGCTCGCTTCGCTCGCTCGGCTCGCGCGTTAAGGTCACAACACTAACCTAACCTAACCTAGTGTGAAGTATCACCACACAAGCGGCTCATTAGAGTCCAAAACTCGCAATACACTCGACTCTTCAGGCGAAGGGCCAGCAGAACTCGAGGTCGAAGGCTTTGAGGATGCCATGGTAGTCAGACGACGTTAATATCAACAGGAGTACGAAAAAGCTCTCAACTGCGACGAACACAAACAC
This sequence comes from Chilo suppressalis, assembly GCA_902850365.2. Taxonomy (NCBI): domain Eukaryota; kingdom Metazoa; phylum Arthropoda; class Insecta; order Lepidoptera; family Crambidae; genus Chilo; species Chilo suppressalis. Next base: position 8,660,640 of record OU963912.1, on the reverse strand, counting down.
TGACTGACAGATCTCATTATTGGCGGTAAATTGTCACATTTTGACAATAGTACCAACATAATAAACTTATATTTACCATAGACAACGAGAAACATGTTATTTTTGCATAAAAATGGCAGCACTGATCAAAATTGCTGTCAAAGTTGACTCATAACCTACAAAAATATTAATTTTCAATAATTTTTTTTTCGAGTTCTATTCGTTTCCGCCTAAAAAGATTTCGTGTACGTGTTTTTGATAGTTAACACTTTGCGTGACAAAAATTTCAGCTTGCAACTCAATTACATATAATGGAAAGCTGAGCCTAGATTTTCAACACTCACCAAAAGCTAGTCCAAAAATAACAACACTCATTTCTGTGGCCAGCAGGAAAAATCTAACAGTGACCCATAATACTTTGTCTACTAAGCCTCCTATAGGCGTAGCTGGATTTACTGTCATAGATACTGCACATCTCACCAGGCTTATTATCACATTACCCCAGACTAACGTGTAGAACGTCAGGAATATGGGGCTACTTGTAGCACGCAGTTTTAACTGGGCTTTGTTGAATCTTATCACTAAGAACAACACAAATAGTGCATTTGGTATCAAAATTATAAGATCCCAAATCCTGACCCTGGAAACATAATCAAGATGAATTCAGATACTTAACAAAAAAAAGATCATTTTCAATAGTGCAACAAACAATGATTTTGTCCTAATAGTTTATTACGACCTACCTTGAATTATTTATCTCGTAGTATAAAACGTATTTACAAAACGTGTCCTCATTGATAGGTGGAAAATCTGATCCGTTGATACCGTACATTTTGCTTGATTTTCTGGTGTGTTACGAAAGCTAATGCCTTCGGGCTTTGTAGTAACGAAGCATAACTCACAAGACAACCTGTCTTCAACTTCAATCGGGTCACAAACGTCAACTTATCTTCAACATCATAAAAAATATTTTACCAAGTAATTCAATTTGCTTGTGACGAAACCAACAAACTATGAAAGTACGTATTATTAAATATTAGAGACCACTGGGGACATCTTGCTCTCGCTTGACAACCTTGACACTTTTCATTTTTTTTTGGTTGTTCTCCCTTTTCAGGGAAGGCAAGGAGAACAATGCCCATACAGCCAAGTCTTAAATTAAATTATTCTAAAGAAAAGTTTACTAGAAAAAAATCCACGCGGTCCAGGCAGCGGACGGGACTCGAACCCGCATCCTTCGCTATCTGGGCGAATGCACTGACCACTATGCTACCACTCGCCCGGATAGCGAAGGATGCGGGTTCGAGTCCCGTCCGCTGCCTGGTCCGTGTGGATTTTTTCTGAACTGAAAAAAGTGTGATAATAAAACCGTAAGAAAAAATCCGTGGAAAAAAGTGCGTGGAATAAAACCGTTAAATGAGGCGTGCGCAGGCGCGACAGTCGCATAAACAAGCGAGTAGTGTATAATACCTTTCTCTTTCTCCCTACTTCTTTTCGCTCTCTCATCCCATCTCTTTCTATTACCACTCCACCCCGCCAATGCATAGTATATACTTAACTTCGTTCCTACCTGGTGTCCCACGACACCATATCATTTTTTTAATGTTCTTTTTTTATATTAGAATGTGGGTGTGACACATGTGTTTAACTATAATATGATAACTCAAACCTAATATAATAAATGTATGCATCTTTCTTTTAGGTCGTTGGACTAAGACACGCCAGATTAATTATGAAGTTTCATTATACCAAATTAGTAAAGCTGTTTAAGTCTTAGAGCATATACCAATGGAGATGCCATACTGTTCACTCGCAAAATATGCAATACTCAACCAAACACAACACGCTTGTGTAGCTATGAACGCACACTTCGAAAATCACGTTACACAAGCAAAAAAATGCACACACGCTGACAATTTTTTTATGTAACTATGCAATTGTCCGGTTGACTGGTAGAGAATGCCTAATGGCATTAAGTCCGCTACTTGTTCACTTATCCGTGCAATAAAGTATAAATAAATAAATAAATTGTCCGAGCGTACAGTTTGTCTATAAAGTCGTGATATGAATGTTTGAGGAACTAACATTATTCATGTGTCTGGCAACACCAAACTTATGTACATCAGCTGTCATCGAGTTTCAGTTGTGGAACAGTTTTCTTTTTGTATTTTTTATTGTTTGGATTAAACTGTAATTAATTAAGACGAAACTAGGCAGAAAGGTATAAAAATGAGTAATCGGTATCATATTATGTTAAACTTTGTAAATTAAACAATTTATTTTTAGAGCATCACGTCTTTTATTTCACACTTATTACCATAGATTAACTCACATAGATTATAATATAACTATAATATAGAAACAATAATGACACAGATTATATTCAATAATGTCACAATCGGAGTGGCACGCGGGAAGTGATCTTTAAAGTTTTCCAGCGATGTTTCGAAGACTACCAAGCTGGACGAATTTTGTGGGATTTGGATGATGTTTATGGGCGAACAGCATCTATGACGGGTATGTAATCGTGTAACTATTTGTTTGTAATCTGCCTGAAGTTACAAATTTACTCAATTATCTACCAATTTTGAATTAATTGCTTCATGTCAATAAGTTATTGTTTCTATTCCGTTACATATTTTTTTACCTTTTTTCAGGAAAATCAGAGAGTCGGATAGTCAACGAAGGTTTTAAGAATGATGGAAAGTTTGAAACTCCTGGGAAAACAGGCAAGGCCGACCAAAGAAAGAAATGGTCACATAAAGAACCATGGCCAGATGCTTTTAGTGAAGATACCTATCACTAATTTTACTAACTGCACATTTACAAATTGTTTCTATAAATAAACTTTTTATATACTATAAAATGATTTTTAGTATTATTTTCTTAACAAGTGTGTTAAGAAACGTCGTATGATGATACTTGTGTATTGATGATTACCTAACGGCTCTGGTCTCAATGGCACCTCAGCGGTAATCACCAACATTACACACTTTTACACTATAAAGTACTATTTTATCTATAATAATTTTATTCTGATTCAATTAAATATGCTTTGCTAAACTTTTTATAAGCATAGGTACCTACTATATATAAAACAGAAACAAATTACGACTGTATAGTGTGTCTTATTAATCACCTATTTTACTTGAATGAACTGCTAGTATCAAAATCATTTTGGTCAGACTGTATAGGGTTGCTACATGCATACTAGTGGTGCCATCATTTAATGTTACGACTTTATAGACAAACTGTACATAAACACAATGGGTGTATTCCGAAATATAAACCAGTACGCTGGCCAGTGGTAATGACGTCATGATTTCGACGCCATATTGCACTGGTGTAGTAGTAGTGTTGTCAATATGGCGTCGAAATCATGACGTCATCACCACTGGCCAACGTACTGGTGTTTCATTCGGAATACACCCAAAAATTAGGAATGGTACATTAAAAGAATGAATGATATTTGAATGAACAGTTCTTGATGAATGAACAAAATGTTTATATATAATGAAAACAGAAAGTTTAATCTACTAGTTTAGTCCAGTACCCAGGGGCGGTTTATGCACTAGGCCCGCTAGGCCCGAGCCTAGGGCGCCGTGGCAGAAGGGGGCGCCACGGGCCGATAAATTTGAAAGATTAAAAGCGAGAAAGCGAACGTTTTAATCGGGTCCACTCAAACGTCAATATCGCCAATATAAAATATATATGTGCTCCATTCCTACCCACAAACCTACATTATATATGTATGATTGAAATTCTGTTTCCGTTAAATTATTTTTGAAATACACTCCCGCTCAAAAGTATGGGTTCACTTCTCGAAATTTTCAGCTTCGGTATAAGTTCCATATCTTGGTGGAAAAAGGTCGTAAGAGAATTTAATGAGCACCGTTTTGAAGGGGACAGTTTTAGCTTCACTTTGCCATTTTTTTATAATTTTTTACAATTTTTTTTATAGTCCCCACGCGCTTTTGAACATGGCAGTTTTTCGATGTTTTTTTGCCCTCTGGAAACGGGCTGTCTGGCTGTTAAAAAATTTTCCTTGCAATTTCATTCATCGCAGTTTCAAAGAGGATATTAAACACTGCATTTTTGTTTTTGAAAAAGTATCGTGCGATTTTTTTTACCAAAAATATTCTAATTTTCGACAAAAATTGATAATTTTATTCAATTCGGCGTATCTTGAAAACGGCGGGTGATCGAAGAAAATAGCAAGGGGGTGAAAAGTTGCAATAGATCATGATGGACCTTGTAGATTTATTTCAGAATTTTTTTACGACATTTGTTTTTTCGTACTCTTGCAGTCGAAATGATTTAAATTTTCTCATGATTTTTTCTTTTTTTTAGACGGCGCAGGCATTTTTTTTATTGGTTTTTGACGTAATTTTTACTAAAAATCAAATTTCGCACAATTTTTTGTACGTTTTTTTCATTTAAAAAAAATAATTTTTAGTTCAAATTACATCAAGATGAAGATGAAACCAATAAAAGCAATGCCTCAGCCGTTTAGAAAAAAGAAAGAATCATGGGAAAATTAAAATCATTTCGACTCCACGAGTATGGAAAAACAAATGTCGGAAAAAAAATCTGAAATAAATCTACCATGTCCATCATGATCTATTGCAACTTTTCACCCTCTTACTATTTTCTTCGATCACCCGCCGTTTTCAAGATACGCCGAATTGAATAAAATTATCAATTTTTGTCAAAAATTAGAATATTTTTGGTAAAAAAAATCGCACGATACTTTTTCAAAAACGACAATGCAGTGTTCAATATCCTCTTTCAAACTGCGATGGATAAAATTGCAAGGAAAATTTTTTAACAGCCAGACAGCCCGTTTCCAGAGGACAAAAAAACATCGAAAAACTGCCATGTTCAAAAGCGCGTGGGGACTATAAAAAAAATTGTAAAAAATTATAAAAAATGGCAAAGTGATGCTAAAACTGTCCCCTTCAAAACGGTGCTCATTAAATTCTCTTACGACCTTTTTCCACCAAGATATGGAACTTATACCGAAGCTGAAAATTTCGAGACGTGAACCCATACTTTTGAGCGGGAGTGTATAAAAATCATTTATTCTAGCCTGTGCTTTTTCAACTATTTTATGGAGAGGGGAGAGGGGGCGCTAATTTCGTCAGGCCTAGGGCGCCCGTTTTCGTAAACCGCCCCTGCCAGTACCCCTTGCACGAACCAATTACGAATTCGTATCGTTTGCGAGTACGAGATGTCATTGTCAAATGTGCACTGATTTTTAGTTCTCGTTACCTACTTTGTGCCGCTACTGTTAAAGTTTCCATACAAAATTTAACATTGACATTTCGGTTTACAAACTATTCGAATTCGATAATGGTTCGTGCTAGGGGTACTGTACTACTGATGCGTCATAAGACGTGTGGACAGTCACACCGGACGTCCGGCCAGAATACCTTTGTTGCGTGCCACAAAAACCGACAACTAACGGATTGATAGCAGTCGCATCTGCGGACGTTAAATACCTATCACAGACGTGCAAACTACCCCGTTTACACGTCGGCGGATGCATCTGCAGATGCTGTAATATACATCTGTCTACGTGTAGAGGGGTAGGCTTGTTGAAAATATATCGATGTGTCGATATATCGGTATTTTTGGACGATATATCGATATTTTTTGCCGATATATTTTGATTCGATATATCGATACAAAATAACCAATATCGAAATTCGTATCAAAAACGATATTTTTTTAATTATTAGCGGCATATCACGATCTAACTAAATTCGTATCTGGAAAAATCGTAACTGGATCTCACATTAATGATATTCAACATATCTATGATCTATGTTGTATTAGGTATTGTCTATTATTTGTAAATCTGTTTCGCTGGTCAATTGGTTGTGCTGATTTCCATTATATTCTGTGGAAGTGTGTGACTGTCTAGTCTTGTTTACGAAAGATGGCACCTGAAAGGCCTTGCAATCATTTTCATCATTCGAAAATAGGGTCTATTTTTTGGGAGATAATTTTCGTGCCATTATTATTCCGCGTGTCATATTTCGTGAGATACTGTACTGTCATGTAGTGTAACTTCAAAGTATCGAGTACATTTCATAGGGTCTGATATCGAATCCTCTGTGGCCTGATGAGCAACCATGTATGTTAAAACTCGGAGTGGGGGGGGGGGGGGGTCCGGGTTAAAATTGAAAGAAAAACAATTAAATTCTATTATAGTACGTATAATCAAAAACAAAAAAGGACATGACTGTAAATTCACAAATTGCTATATTGGTGCCAATTCTGGCGTGATTCTCTAAACTTAAAACTAAATTTAACATCAGTGGTGTCAATTCTGACACGATTCTCTAAACCTAAACTTAAATTTGACAACAGTTTATCCTTGTCATTCTCTATATGGAATGAAAAGGAGAGATTGATGTTAAATTTAGTTTTAAGTTTAGAGAATCATGCCAGAATTGACACCAATCTCTCCTTTTCATTCTGTATAGAGAATGACAAGGATATACTGCTGTCAAATTTAAGTTTAGGTTTAGAGAATCATGCTAGAATCGATACCATTATCTAGCTACTCTTAAAAATGTGTATTGTTAATATAATCAACTAAAAAACTAAACGTGCATAATTAAATAAATAATGAAAGGAAAATAGCTGTGATTTCTGTCACTAAAAAAGTGTGTATTAATATTACATTCATAATTAAAATGTGAATTGAAAAGATCGAAATATTAAACAATTTAAAAGTATGAAACTTTTCAGATTTGTTACAAATTAAACTTACTTTTCTTGAATTTTAATCAAAAGAAACATTATACACAATCATGTTAACTTGCACCTGACACGCAGTAACGGCGGCCATTGGCATGCTTCACTCAAGATTATAATTATAGAAGAGGTTACGTCCGTCTTTTTTTCAGGTCCGTGGTTTCAAATAGGTGGTTTCAGACAGCACAGACAGTCAAGCGAAAAGCACAATAAACCGTGAATCAATCACAGTTCCAAAACTAAAACGAAGCGCAAAATAAACACAGTCACAGATTGGAAAGAATTCGAATATGTCAGTTAATGGTGACGATTCTGGCACGATTCTCTAAATCTAAACTTAAATTTGACAACAGTGTATCCTTGTCATTCTCTATACGGAATAAAAAGGAGAGATTAAATTAAATTGTTTTTGGTTTTAAGTTTAGGTTTAGAGAAACGTGTCAGAATTGACACCACTGGAACGTTTTAGGTTTGCTATGATGTAAGATGGCGTTTCCATCAATATGAGGCGCCTCTCCAAATTTTTAATGTAGTTTTTTTTTGTAGTATAATAGCCAAAAAGTTCTCATTTAGTAAAAGTATTGAATACAAAAGTATCGCTATCGAAAGGAAAAGTACTCGATACTTTTTTCGTGTCCCTACATTGGCCATGGTGTTTCATACATTTCATGATGTAAAAATGAAATTGTTTTTGCCCTCAAAAATTCTGAAATAAGATTTCACACCAGAACTATGATTCCCTAATCGTGGTTTAAATTAGTGAAAAAGTGAATTTAAATAATAAAAAGAGCTCTACGCAAGTCTTAGGATTGATTTACTTTGGACTATCTCAAAATTAAATTTGCACTAGGTTATGTAATAGAACTGCTAAACTATGTCCAATAAATATAGACAAATATGGGCTAGAATAAGATGCTATAAGAATCGCTCTTCAATACTTGCTGTTCCCAGTTTGCGACGTATACCTTTGAGAGGTCCAGTTGTTTCTTCTACTATAGGTTTTACGTTGTTCACTTGGTTAGGGTTTGAAAAAAACACTCTTTCTGCTGAAGATGAACTTGTATACACAATTAAACATTGTGTACTTTTTATCCAAAGAGATGAACATGATAAAGCTGAACAACTTTTACATGTAGCTTTAAGACAAGCCCAGCAAATCCAGCATCAACTGGGAATCACATACATCTATGATGTAATGGCAAATTTGGCATTAGAACGTGAACAGTTGGATAAAGCAAAACAGTTATTTGTTACTGTAGCTCAAAGAATACTTGCAGATGGTGCCACAGAGGATGATCCACGTATGGTACACATAAGCTCAAAGCTTGCTAGAATAAGTCACTTGAAAAAAGAATATACTACAGCGCAAATAGGATATGATTGGTGCATAGCTAAACTACAACAATTAATTGAAACTACAACAGATGATGTCTCTACCAAGAAACTTCTTGCTATGACTCAAGATTGGTATGGCAGATTGTTTATAGATTGTAATCAAGGTGAACAAGGTCTTTCATTAATGCTTAGTGCTTTAGAATTAATGAAGGAAGTACCAGATGTTGAAAAAGAACATATTGTTATACAACTTAACGACATAGGGACAGTCTGTGATAAACTTGGAAAAAGTGATGACAGTATAACCTATCTACAAGAAGCTATTGCCTTAGGAAAAGAATTGAAAATGGATGAATTAGGCACCATGTATGTTAATCTAGGTAGAGCATACCTCAAAAAGAATATGATAGCAGAGGCTACCAAATCATGTGGTTATGGATGGAAACTTGGAACAATGTCTAAAAATAACATCATTAAGCAGGAAGCAGAATCATGTATAAAGGAAATAAAAAATCATAGTTAATGTTACACACATTTATTTTACAGAAAAAGAAAATATCTTTAAAAAAAGTTTTTAATCTTAAAAATATAGACCCTGTAAAATATTTGCATGTCAAATAATATCAGTTGAAATATTTTTAAATGCACTGGTAATAAATTTTGCCAAATTATACATAATTGAGGCATCATTGAACAAAATATATAACTTATTACTAAATTCACTGAGCACTATCTTTTGTAACACTGAATGGTTCTGAAACAACCTCTGCCCTTGTTCCGGTGATCTCAATATCCTTAACAGGACGATCATTTGCTCCAGTTGTGGTCTTTTCAATTTTTCGTATTACATCCTGAAAATGATAACCAGAATGTCAAAAATAATTTTCAAACATCATCAGTAATGCATAATATTTTAAAGCATTACTTTACATACCATGCCTTCTAGAACCTTGCCAAACACAACATGTCTGCCATCAAGCCAAGGTGTCTTTGAAGTAGTTATAAAGAATTGAGACCCATTGGTGTCTTTTCCCGCATTAGCCATTGACAACCAACCAGCACCATAGTGACGGAGCTTGAAGTTTTCATCTTCAAAGCGTTCTCCATAAATACTGCGACCTGCGCATAATATATTTTTTTTAAACATTACTCTTTTTTTTCCTAAGTAATTATTATATAATAATGAGTTTGTTTATTATGTCTTTGCATCTAAAGTGCTGAATTAATAATGATTAATTTCGGTAAGGCTTAAGCCCTGTAAACAGTTAAAGACTACTTTCTCTCATCTATATATAATTTGAGGGGGTAATATTTTTTCAGAAACCAATTATTATTCAATAAAGCTATGGGCACCTGCTAGTATATAATAATTATAATTACTTGTCTTAGCACAAGGGGCCTGATTATCTTAATTTGACTACACTCTCCTTTTCAATCAGAAAGTGCATGACAAGGATGCACTGCTGTCAACATTCAATTTTAGCTTTAGACAATCACATCGAGTCAGTCCCAGTGTTGTATAAAAACTTTTATTTTTATTGTTGGCCTTGTAGATTTTAATCAAACCAAGTTTTCCTATATATATGCATTTCATGGATTTTGCCCATTATTTTTGGAATCAGTATAGGTATTTCTTGAGTTTCTGTCACAATTATCTAAGGTCTTGCATAACTGATAACCTATCATACGAGGACGGGATGATAAGTAACTAGCCTCTGCTTTTTAAAAAGTTAAAATTTAAAAAATATATGTCATTCTTAAATTCGTATCTCTGGCCACCTGTGTTCTAAATTTGAATTTGGTGACGCGAAATTTTATTGATTTTTTGTCATTTGAAAATATATTTTGTCAACTGTTTTCAAAATGGATGAAATTGAACAAAGAGCGGCGACGAAGTTTCTTCATATGAAGGGCATGTAGAGGAAAGATATCTATGACGAGTTGAAGAATGTTTTGGGTGAATGTGCTCCTTATGCCACAGTAATAAACTGGGTAGCTGAGTTTAAACGCGGTCGTACATGTGCCCAAGATGAAGCCCGCCCCGAACGTCCAAAAAGCGTCACGACTCCGGAAATGGTCGTGAAAGTACATGATATGGTTTTAGCATATCGACGTAATCGATCGACTAACACTACAGGTATCTCAAAAGAACGGGTACATCATATCCTGAGTGAGGAATTAAATATGAAAAAGTTATCGGCCCATTGGGTGCCGTGATTGCTTACGCACGATCAAAAAAGTATTCAGGTGCAAAACACAAAAAATGTCTGGACCATTTTCAGAGTAATAAGGCCGGTTTTTTATGTCGATTTGTAACAACAGATGAAACATGGGTTCATCATTACACGCCAGAATCAAAAATTCAATCAAAACATTCAAAACAGTGGACTCAATGTTCAATTTCATTCATTTTGAAAACAGTTGATGAAATATATTTTCAAATGACAAAAAATCAATAAAATTTTCTCGCCACCAAATTCCAATTTAGAACACAGGTGGCCAGAGATACGAATTAAAAAATGGCATATATATTTTTAAAATTTTAAATAGCAGAGGCTAGTTACTTATCATCTCGGTCCTCGTATTTTCTGATAGCAGAGTAAAATGTTATTTTCAAACCTGTATACAATTTTTATATAGGAAATGTATTTCTAAAATTTGTCATTGTAATTTTAAAATATATATCATCATCATCAACCCATGTTCGTCCACTGCTGGACATAGGTCTCCTCTATGGCATAAATATATATCTTAACTAATATTTTAAATGCAAAAGTGAGTTTGTTTGCAAAGCTTTCACTCCTAAACCGCTGAACGGATTTGGATGAAATTTGGTACTCATACTTTATGACTGGGATTGAGACAGGACACCTTTTATCCCGGAAGTGTTAGGTTTACATTATAAAAAAATTCAAGTAAACATAGGCAAAGTCACAGGCGGCAGCTAGTAGTAGAATATTTAGGCTAAATTTAATTCAAAATATACTTTGATCTATACAAACAATAAAGTTGTTTTCCACATCTGTATGTACATTGACTAACTTCTAAACCAACTAATTTTTACAATACAAACCCAGGAACAAAGCTATAGTCCTTGCTGAAGCGAGGAAGGGTCACTTATAAAGTATAAGGAACTATCTTTACCTCCGGTGCCATCTCCTTTAGTGAAATCACCACCTTGAATCATGAAGTTGTCGATAACTCTATGGAATTTGCTGCCCTTATACCCTTCACCTTTGGGTTTTTGTGCTAACTGATAAAAGTTTTCTACAGTTTTAGGAACAGTATTTCCAAATAATCCAATGGTAACAGTACCAATATTTTCATTACCCATAGATATATCAAAAAAGACCTGAAAGAAGAGTAATTTAAAATTGTAATCTAAAAATAAAAGTTATACCTACAAAGTGGTTTACACAGCTTAGGCGTGGGTAGGCGTTATAAATTGATACACAAAGAACATCCTGATACTTCAATGACCTCAATCACTAAAAAGGCGCTTTAAGATCAACATTTATGAAACACGTAAGCAAAGTAGAAGACATCTTTATTGTCCACTCCAATAGCGATTAGAGAACAAAAAAAAATGGTTGCCTGTAAAGTCGGTTTTACGGGCGAAGATTTTACGTGACAACGTCTTTTTCTCGGTAGAATATTTATTGATATGAATATAATTAAATTGCACAATAGGAACAAGGAATTGAATGAAAATAAGAATTGCACAAATTTTAACTATAGAAATATATTTTGTTTACTAAAACATTGTACATGTAAACTTAAACTTAACACGAGAGACTCATCGTAACGTTACCGAGCGTTACACTTTTTCATAAGTGACTCCCAGCCGCAACCTAATTTAAGACGTTGTCACGTCAAAAGTTGTAGCGTCATTTTAACGGTCACCGATCGCGGTATTTGTAAAGTTCATGAACCCTTTAGCAACCTTCAAAATTTTACATTAAATGTTTCCTCAATACTATTATTTTCTGCATTTTTCTTACTTACCTTATGAGTAACTTTTGGTCCTTTAGGAGCGTCATCCGACCAAGCGCTAGAAATTAATAGAAACAAACCCAGGGCGGTCACTATTGCACCCATGATTACAAATTAATAATGTATTTCTTCTTTTAACAATTTTCACGAATAAATAACGATACTCTTAAAAAAATAATTTCTACTTATTTCGATATTTTACAGCAACAACTATAGCGATAGTATTATCTGAGAGAAATTCTATCTCACAATCAACCAACTCCAAAAACACCTCGACATGTGACGTGTCAGTGCCTGTGAAACAAATGACAAAAATGGGAGATATGCGAGCGAATGACATAGGATAGGGATAACCGGTCTGAATCAATCTTGTGGAAAATCGATTATAGACATCGCGTTAAATTGTTTTTTTAAATCGATTCAATAGGATATGATATTTTCCAAGATTGAATCGTAAGACCTTAAGCATTGAACTGCTAGATCTTTAAATTTAATTTAAAGTGAAATGAAAGAATGGACAATGAGAGGACATTGAAAGCCTTTCAGTGGAATGCCATGTTGAACTGTTGTGTGTGGAATGAACCCAACGAAGAAAGAGGTACCTACGTGCCGTTGTTACAATTTGCGAAAATCACGTAAGTTCCTCCTTCGGTTATGGATTATAGATTATACAATTTCCTTGGTCGCTATTTCTTAATATAGAATGAACTCTTGTAAATGTTTTTTTTTTAAGAATGAGTAGTATTTGCAGGTCAGAACTCTCAAATTCTCAATATAAATCGTAAAGATAGATAGTAGATATTTAGTTGTATGTGGTGTTTGTAAGGCTTAAATCTAACTTCCTGGGTTTCTAACCTCTGTGAAGTAAGCCCCCCACTTTTTGAATTATATTATTATCTAGGTTGTTCTGGGTTGTTCTATGTTTGTTCTACATTGTTCCAAAGTATTATTTGAAAAAACCCAAACTTGAAGCCATCAGGCAAAAAAAACCGTTTTTGAGATAGCCCCCTTATGTTTGGAAATTCATTATTTTTTTTGTTGTTCCAAGTTGTTGTAGTTTTTCCTAATATTGTTCCTAAGTATTAAAATCTTCTATTTGTAAAATAAAATCGTACCAGAGACAATAAATAAATCCAAAATCATTTTAAACAATGACGATTGTACAACAACAGTACAACCGTGGGCTATATCGTTCCAATCTCATGTAATCATTTTGAATAAAATTAATTATTATAAGACAAGAAAACATTGGAATATAGGGTAAAGTCCCTAATTGTTGGCACTTTAAGAGTAGGTAGCATGTCAGACATTAAATTACCAGAAAATCACACCTAAATGAGCTAGTACACAACACATGTAACAGTATACAAGAAAATAGTTTAATCTTTGTTTTCATAATAGTACAGTCAATGAAGGCAAAAATCAGCTACAACCTCCGATTTCGTTGAACGATTTTCATGAAAATTGGTAAGTAGGTGAGGGATACAGGATACCTTAAGAAACAAAAGTGACATAGTGCTCGGGGGTGAAAATTATTTTAATTAAAATAACTAAAATTTTATGCAAAATTTTGGAGTTTACTCCTTAAGAATCGATTTGCATATTTATGGGGCCCGGTATTTTTAAAATGTGAGGAGTAAAATCTATCGATGAATGACCTCGTTACGTTTTTGGTGCGCATCCTGTTCGAGCCAAAATGACTCTTAAATCCGAGAGCTTAGGTGCAAAAGAATTAAATTGAAACTACAGTGTATATTGTTAGACCATAGATTTCTTTATTAGTTAGGTGACGTTTTGCCTATATGTAGCTCTTGTGTAGCTCCAAACATATTTACAAGCGTGATGCAACGAACTACAGCGCCATCTATTTTGATACATATGAACTAAAATTTTAAATGCACAAATGGCGTATGTAAAAAGTTTAATGTAAAATATTTCGTCGATTAGTTATAATAAATGTATATGAAATGAATAAATATATATTTATATATGTATATTATTTTCATTAATTTATCCTTTCATACAGTATCAATCTTTTGACGTGACAACGTCTTAAATTAGGTTGCGGCTGGGAGTCACTTATGAAAAAGTGTAACGCTCGGTAACGTTACGATGAGTCTCTCGTGTTAAGTTTAAGTTTACATGTACAATGTTTTAGTAAACAAAATATATTTCTATAGTTAAAATTTGTGCAATTCTTATTTTCATTCAATTCCTTGTTCCTATTGTGCAATTTAATTATATTCATATCAATAAATATTCTACCGAGAAAAAGACGTTGTCACGTAAAATCTTCGCCCGTAAAACCGACTTTACAGGCAACCATTTTTTTTAAGTTAAATAAACTCTTTTTGCGTCTGGTTAGACTATCGAACTTAAGGAGTAAACTCCAGTCGTGCGTCGAAGCTGACACACACACACTTTTTTTTTTATATTAAGTTTTCGGAATAAATCAATACTTTCTGAGTTATTAAAGATCAAAGATTGTGATTTTGTGTGATAAAAATATGTACATGTTTTAAGCGGTTTTTCATAAATAACTCAAAAACTATGAGTTTTACAAAAAAATACTATTTACCAAAATTAAAGCTAATAAGAAAAAAAAATGGTTGCCTGTAAAGTCGGTTTTACGGGCGAAGATTTTACGTGACAACGTCTTTTTCTCGGTAGAATATTTATTGATATGAATATAATTAAATTGCACAATAGGAACAAGGAATTGAATGAAAATAAAATTGCACAAATTTTAACTATAGAAATATATTTTGTTTACTAAAACATTGTACATGTAAACTTAAACTTAACACGAGAGACTCATCGTAACGTTACCGAGCGTTACACTTTTTCATAAGTGACTCCCAGCCGCAACCTAATTTAAGACGTTGTCACATCAAAAACAAACAAACCCCTAGTTTGAAAAACATTCTAATATAATTCGAAGTGAGCTATAGGTAATTGTATGTATATTTTTTTCGGCAAGTACTTAAATCTAAGTATTCAAACCTAAATAACGGGAAACCGATGAATTTTATGACTCATAGGTTTTGAGTTATTTATGAAAAACCGCTTTAAAGGTGTATTTTTATCATGTAAAATCACAATCTTTGATCTTTAATAACTCAGAAAGTATTGATTTATTCCAAAAACTTTATCTAACTCATTTTGCTTACAATTTGTCTCCCTATCGATTCCTGGAGTTATTTTTATTAAAATAATTTTCACCCCCGAGAAGGGGTGGCATCTACCCCCAAGGCAAAAGCACAAGTTGGCACCATGTAACTTCTTTTGCTTAAGGTATCCCCCACCTACTCACCAATTTTCATGAAAATCGATGGAGATTCAACGAAATCAGAGGTGAAAATCTTCATCGACTGGACTGTAACTAATAAAATTGTATGTGATTGAATGGTTAATAATAGAAATTGGGACCACTTCTGACGTTACATTCTCTAAACCTAAACTTAAAATTAGAGAGCTAGTTTTAGTTTAGATTTAGAAAATTGGTATTCTGAAATTACGAAATAACTAAATTAAGAACACAATTGACTTGACAACTGTAAACGAGCATCTAAATTGAATTGACAGATTATGAAAAATCATTAAACCGGTAATTATCGCTTTACTCAAATTAGCAATAAGTACTTATCACTCAGTGATTTTGACTTATTTCAGTAATTCTTTATTGTTCTTCATCATCTTTGAAATGTGGAAATTTAACATAAGTTTGTTAGTTTGAGAATATATGAATCAATATTAAAGAGTGAATAATTTCCTACTATGTGGTACTTAGGGTTTCTAGATTGAGACTTTTATCCTTATTTTGGGGGAAAATATGAACTTGGGGAAAATCTGCGGGGAGAACTTTAGAAATCATATTTTTTATTAAAGCTTGCCTGATTAATTTTTTTTTTGGCAAAAGGTTGGGAAAATCCACCACTTCTAAAATTAAATGCAAATATAGGTACCAACTAGATTTTGGTATCTAACAAATCTATTATGGAGGATCAGTGACGAAAGACCGTGTCGAGTCCGAGCCGAGCGTCAGCCGTAGCAAAGTCACCGATCTTCTCCCGTACCTGTAATTTACAAAGTCATTAGGTAGATACCGTTACGCCGTGATGCAGTCTACTCATACAGATAAAGTAAATAGGGTATATGTACTCGTCCGAGCAAAATCATTTTTTTTATCTGAAGTATCACTACCATTGCCCGGCGGCATCGCGCCAGCGCTGTATTCATGCAACGGGCTTTGGTCAACTTTTTTCCGAGCGTTGTTCGTTTGTTGCTCGGTTGTCAGTCGGTTACCGCCCGGAATAGCGTGAATAGGTCCATAATTCATGTAAAATATATTATTTAATATAAGTTAACTCTGCTACGGCCGACCGCCGCATTTCTTTTTCTTTTTAGATTTTCCACATCTCTACGCATTGTATTCATTACAGGTGTCAAGTTGTGCATGTTATGAGTGCGTCAGGTTTGGTTTTTTACATACACCAATAGTTAAAAAACACAAAACATAAAAAAAAACAAAATAAAAATTAGAAAACGGGAAAAGATCAGCGAGCGCCTTTTTTTCTTTTTCGTTTTTCCACATCTGCTCGAATTATATTCATTACAGGTGTAAATATGTGTGTACGTACGTGTTCTAAGTACGTTCATCTAGTTATAAAACCAAAGATTAAAAACAAAACAAAATCAAAAATGAAAAAAAACAGATAAAAATACAACATATACAAAAAAATTACAAACTAAAAAAAAGGGAAGGACGTTAACAACCTATACGTGGTCCTTCCTGCATACGCGCAAACCGTTTGGCTACTACCACGTAACTAATGTTAACAACCAAGGTATATTGTAAATATCTTTTTGTAACTATAAATGATTACTGATGATGATGATGATTATGATACTAATAGTAGTATACTTATATATGTATACTAGATTGAAGTTCAACTGTCATCACATTCATCATACTTATTATTTAATTGTAGAGCTCTTGCAGAAGTATCCAAATTTGTTGTTATATAAACAATCATTTTTCGTAACGAGTGTTTAAATACATTCGGTTTAACGAACGATTTTAATTATTTGTTCATCACGAAACATAAGATGATACAGCGTAAGATGAGCAAACCGTTTCAATTCAAGCATCAATGTAATGCGCAGTTAAATTCGTGCGTCCGTACACAGAATGAAATTAACGTCATCAGTACGACGCATACGAGTAACGAAATGTATTCATGAGTAACGATTCGTTACTTGAAGTCAGGTGATGTACCCGTTACTTGATAACGAATACATACGGTTTGTTACCACGGTTCCCAACTTAAGGGTTTTGTCCCCAGATTTAGGGGCTAGAAGGGTTAAAACGGACTTTTTTAGATGCTGGAATTTTTTGGGGGTTCTTTTAGCGTGTGCATGTAAAACAAAGCGTGTGTTTTCTTTCAGTTTTTGCGTAGAATGGAACGCACCACGATATGAAACGACTGAACTGATTGTGTGGCAGATTGTTTTCTAAGGCTGTATGGACTAAAGTTCTTTGCCTTCCATCAATCAAAACAGGTAAATAAGATTTAACAGCGAAAAAAAGCGCGGGAAACTTCGGTCTGGTTGGTTGTGAGAATTTTATAAAATTATTTTTTTAATGTAAATTGGATCAGTTGAGTAGTATTGTGTTAATATTTTAGTTTATTGGTATCTATTTAGTGTACATATTGTATTATTCTTCATATAGTTGGTAAGTAATAGTTATAATTTCAGTTCTCATTTTATGTTTGATCCGGACGACCCTGGGGGCTCTGGCCCCCAGGTGTCGAATGTAATTACCGTGGATTGTAATTCCAGCCTAGACACAGAGGGATCTGTACTAGATTCCGATTGCTCGAACCCCAGAACTAACTCTAAAAGAAAAAGAACACATGCCAGTAAGATCTGCAAACATTGTAATAAAAAAAAGAGGAAACATCATAATTCTTCAATTGATTGTAGTGAAACAGACTGTAAATGCGATTTAGCTTCTTCTGCACCCGTTAGTACACCAATGCAAACTAATTTACTTCCAATTCCTTCTACAAATTCGGCATCTCAATTACAATATACTCAATTTTCTATTGACAACAAAACTTCATCACAGCAGCCAATAGGTAGAGTTCTTTATCAATCATCAGATGCCTCTCCTTTTATTGTTCACATCCAAAAGATTCAAGAAGATCCGAATAATAAAGCATCAATCCACCCAGTTTCCTTTGGACAGTTCTTAAAAAAGCACTCCATTAAAAATATTGTTAATGGTAGCTTGAAGCGCATTGGCAGAAACAGACTTTTACTTGCATTTAGCCATTTTGAAGATGCTAACTTATTCTTAAATAAAAAAGAACAATTTTAAGTCATTCATTCCCACTAACAATATTACGCGTATGGGTGTTGTGAGGGGAATCCCTACAGACTGGTCAGAGGAAGAGATTTTAAAAAATATAAATATTCCCATTGGATGTGGAGCTGCTATTCTTAAGGTAAGAAGATTGAATAAAAAAGTAATTAATAATGGCAGTACAAGTTACATTCCAATTGAAACAGTAGTGCTCACTTTTGATGGCCAAGTCTTACCAAAACATGTATATTTATGTTATAATTCTTTACCTGTTGATCTGTACATTTATCCGACTATTCAGTGTTTTCAATGCTGTCGATATGGTCACATTAAATCACAATGTAGGTCTTCTCCCCGTTGTTTCAAATGTGGTAATGGTCACTCTGGTGACTGTTGCAATGTTGAAGAAGAAAATGTTACATGTTGCCTTTGTTCTGGATCACATTTTGCCATTAGCCGTAAATGCCCTGAGTTTTTTAGACAAAAAAATATTAAAGAATCTATGGCCAAAAGTTGTCTCTCATATGCAGAAGCTCAGAAATTACATCCTCCTATTGGTAGATCATATTCTGATGTTTTGTCTACTCCAATATCTACTACATCATCACAAATAAAAGTCTTGAATCCAAAGCCAGAAAATGTTAACAAATCTTACAAAAAGACAGTTTTTCTAAAGCCTAAAACTCCTGTACAACTTGGTAAAGGATTTGACAAAATAGCTCATGCGAAATTAACAAATGAATATGATATTCCATTACCAACAGTTGGAACAGGGTGTCATTTCAACTCCCTTCAAAACTTATCAACTCGTGATTTAATACTCACTCTTGTAAATTTTCTTTTTCAATCTTCACAAGTAATATCTGAACATTCTATACCGTCCAACACTGCCACTTTTATTGCAAATGAATCTTCAAACAACAACAATAATGGATCAGTCACAAATAATTCAGTGGAATTGTCGCAGCATTAGCTCTAAAAAAAGTGATATAATCTATTTAGCAAATACATATCAACCTTTTTTAATTTCATTACAAGAAACCTGGCTATGTCCCGGTTTTAATTTCCGAATTCCCAAATATTCTAGTGTTCGTCAAGATAGGTCAGACGGATACGGCGGAGTAGCAATCTTCGTTAGAAATAATATTATTTTTTCTCAGTTTACTATTCCAAATCATAGTTCTGATTTTTCAATTATTGCCGTTTGCATTAACAACATATGTTTTGTTTCTCTATATATTCCACACCCCTCTTCAAGTGTATTTAATGAAATAGAATCAATTTTTTCTATACTTCCCAATCCAATCTTAATCATGGGAGATTTCAATGCCCAGCATGTAACATGGGGCAGCTCCAATAGTAGTCATTATGGCTCTCGACTGTTAGATATGGTCGATAAATATAACTGGTGTATTTTAAATAGTGGTGAGGCAACTCGTCGCTCACAACCCCACGAAGGAGTCAGTGCCCCCGATCTTTCCGTCTGTTCACCTAATTTAGCTTCTATCATTTCTTGGAAAACTTTTTCTTCCACTTATGGTAGCGATCATTTTCCAATATTAATAAATTTTCCTTTAACATCATCATCTCGTACTAATAATCGCTCTCCTAGAATGAAATTTAAACTTGAAAATGCTAATTGGTTTTTGTACAAACAAGAAGTAGAACAGGTAATTTCTAACCTCCCGTCCATCGAACAAAACAATCATGAAGTTTGTGCAGAAGCCTTTGCATTGACTTTGTTGCAAGCTGCAGAAAAGGTGTTCCCAGTCAAAAATAATAATCGTAACAAGATTCCATCTCCCCCTTGGTGGGATAACGAGTATTCATTAGCAGTTAAAAAAAGAAAGCTTACAGAAAAATTATATAGAGAAAATTCTACGAACGAAAACTTTCATTTATTATCTTGTGTAATGAACGAAACAAAGAAGCTTCTTAAAAAAAGAAATGGGAAGGCTGGAAGACCTTTTGTACATCTTTATCACCTGACGTCTCACCCTCTGTAGTTTGGCAAAATATACGCCGGTTTCGATCAGCTTTTAAGGAACCTGGTGCAGATTTTCTTCCAAAGGATGTAGCAGACAACTTTTTAGATAAACTTGCTCCTCCACTAGTTCCCAATTTCTTTATCTCTATCTAATACTCATTCCCCGATAATTATTAGCAACAACTTAACCAGTCTCGATTCCCCTTTTAGCCTTGCAGAGCTCAAAGGTGTTTTATCATACGTTGAAGATTCTGCCCCAGGAACTGACGGTATACCATATTCCTTTCTATCTCATTTAAGCGAATCTAGCCTTCTTTATTTTTTAAGATTAATTAATTCCATTATGATTTCTGATAATATTCCTACTTCGTGGAAATTACAAGAAGTAATTCCAATATTAAAACCAAATAAGCCTCCTTCTGATGCGAATTCATACAGACCAATAGCCCTCTCATCCGTTCTTGCTAAATTAACCGAGCATCTAATAAAAAAATTATTGAATCTAATGAATTTCTTGCTCCGAATCAATACGGTTTTAGAAAGAGACGAAGCACTATGGATAGTCTTGGTATATTTACTACCGATATAAGATTATCCTTTAGTAACAATGAATCAACACTTGCAGCTTTCTTAGATATTAATGCTGCCTATGATAACGTTGATCTTCACGTATTAAAGCTAAAACTCCTAAAACTCAAGGTTCCTTTTTTGATCACTAATTTTATCATTAATTACTTGTCTGGTAGAGTGATTACAATTGATACGGGCGATTCAAACTATAAATATAGAACTTTATGGAAGGGTTTACCCCAGGGATGTGTTATAAGCCCTATCTTATATAATATTTATACATATGACCTAGATAAAGCTATTGTATAGATAATGTATTACAATATTCAGACGATTTGGTTTTATATGTTTCGGGACGATCTATTTTAGAAATAAGTGATATTTTAAGTAGAGCACTGTCCAACCTTAAAATTTGGTTAGACTCTAACGCTCTTAATCTCCCCGTTTCAAAAAATTGCGTAGTGTTATTTTCTAGAATGCGTATACCCCCTTCTGTTTCCGTATGTTTTGATAATAAACCTATCCCGGTACAAAACGAAATAAAATTCTTAGGAGTTATTTTAGATGCAAAATTATCAGGTTTATCTCACTGCTATTACGTTACAGCTCGATGTGAACGAGTTTTAAATATCATGAGATGCTTAACCGGTGTTTGGTGGGGTGGACACCCATATACTTTGAAACTTCTTTACAACGCTCTTTTACGGAGTATTTTAGACTATGGAAGTTACTTTCTTGAGCCATGCAATGCTGTTGGACTTAAAAAGCTTGATGGGATACAGTCTAAAGCTCTTCGCTTAATAGCCGGTGCAATGAAATCTAGCCCTATCAATGCTTTACAAGTTGAATGTGTGGACCCTCCTCTACGACTCCGGCGTCAATATCTTTCTGACAAGTTTCTGTTACGTGCTTTGCAATTTGCTAAGCATCCCCTTCATTCCAAATTATCTACTCTTTCACTCATAGTATCATCATCTTCTTACTGGAGGCTTAAATCACTACCTTGTTTAGTCGTAAGTTTTCGTAAATTTTCCTCTTTGCATTGCACATCTCCCAGCGTCTCTCTATTTTTTCTGCAGACTATGACGCTTTAACTCTTGTTCCTAAAATTTATTTTACTTTAGATATATCGCGATCCATTTATTTTTTCATTCTGCAAATGTTGATTTTAATATAATCATAGATAGAGACTGGACAGATCGACATTACATTTATAGCGATGCATCTAAAAACTCTTCCTCAGGCCACGTTGGTATTGGAGTTTATCATCAACAATCAAAAATTGTGCAAAAAATTAAATTACCACCTGAAAGTTCTGTTTTTACTGGCGAATGTTACGGATTATTTAAAGCTTTAGAATATATTAATCTTATGAAATTGCAAAAATCTGTTATATTTTCTGACTCTAAAAGTGCGCTTCAAGCACTACAAAAATTTCCTTTTAAATATACCAATCATCCTGTTATTATAGATTGTAGAAAATTTCTCTGGCAATGTCATTTAAAAGGTTTTGATGTAGTTTTTGCCTGGATACCTAGTCATGTAGGTATTTAAGGCAATGAAATTGCGGATAAACTTGCCAATGATGCTGTAGATTGTGGCGATATTTTTCCATACAAAAACTTCATTAACGATCTTTTAGGTCTTCCTAATTCGCATCTTCGTGAATCCTGGGAACAAATATGGTCTGTTTCTAGTAAAAACAAAGGAAAGCATTACTCACAAATTCAAACTTTCATTCCTACAAAGCCTTGGTTTTATAATTTTAAATTTGGCAAGAAAACGACGTCTATTGTAACTCGGATGAGACTGGGTCATGTTTGCACTCCTTCTCATCTGGCTAGATTAGGAATAGTCAATAGCAGTATGTGTAATTGTGGCGCTGATATTGGTGATTTAAACCATATTTTTTTCGCGTGCTCCTTATATGACTGTTCCTCTTTTATTGACTCCTTAACATCCCTTCGTATTCCCCTCCCGACTTCTGTAAATACTTTGCTTTATTGTATGAAGTGTGATATTTATTTATGTATTTCTAATTTTATCCAGAAACACAATATTAAACTGTAAATACTTACCTGATCCTGTCCTTCTAAATTTCCGTTCCTTTTTTATCCTGTTTCCCTACCTTTACACTTGTATGTGGCTGACGCACAAACCGTGCAGTCTATAAAGGAGAAAAGAAAAAAAAAGATTTAACAGCCTGTCAGCTCATTTTCGTTTGATTTTCCATTCGGAAAATGTATTTATTCAATAAAATAATTTACTGTAACTAAATATGTAACGTTTTAATTTATGAGCAACGAAAGAAATTAGGTAATAAGATAAGTAGGTACATATAAAAGGGGATTTAAAAAAATACTTAGGGTAAAATTTTGGTAAGGGTTGGTAACACTATTTGTTACAGCATCCATAATCATTGGACCTACTTAAATAGTAATCTGTGATTGGACCACAAACTATATAGTGATGCAGAGGACCTATTTCGGTCGCGAACTTTAAACTTGTATACCTACACAAGATTACAAAGTAAAGTAAACATATTGAATTTTATGTAATAAAGAAGAAAAAAACTTGCAGAGCGTGCAGTTTTAAAGAAAGTTTTTGAGTTTGTTTGTATACTGCTGTTGTTTTGTTTGTATACCTACATTTGGATTGGATATGTTTTTGAAAGTTGGAATCTCTAAAGAAATATTTTCTCAATTAAAGTTAAAAGCCTTTAAAATGAAAATGCGGAACAGATTATGTACTCTAGTATTTGGTGAGATACAGCTAAAAGCTCCCCCGAATAATGGAAAAAACTATGACGCATTTTCAAAAAAAAGTCAAACCCATAACTTTAACACGAGATATAATAACAGACTTGCCGTTCCATGTTTCAGACTCCAAAAATCAAGAGGTTCATTTCTGGGATGTAGTATTGCATTGTTTAACAAAGTTCCCCAAGATCTGATTGAGCTTCCACTAACCAAATTTAAATCTCAGATTAAGAATACTCTTATGAATAAGGGCTATTATAAAGTTAATGATTATCTAAATGATCGAAATGCATGGACATAGTGTTTCTTGTAATTTGTTATTTGATGGGTATGAGTCAGTTTTTGAAACAGTAATATGGTACCTATCTAATGCCGCTTCCTATATACTAAATATAAAATTTATTGTAACTATATATCTATATCCTTAATAATGTAATGGAAGGTGACTTCAGATGTATCTCTGAAATCATTTTTCAACTTGACGACTCTGTATATATCAATACAGGGAGAAAAAAGCAGCCCTTGCTGAGTTTCTTGCCGGTTCTTCTCAGTACAAGGTCTCCCGCCGTAGTTTTGCGAACCGATGGCGTAGCTTCTTGACCTTCACAAGTGCTTGTAACAGCCTAGACTGAATAAATGACTTTTCATTTCATTTTCATTTCATTTCATTTCATTTCATTTCATTTCATTTCATTTCAAAATGACAAAGAAAAAAAATCTACCTTTTCAACGAATACAGACATAAAAACAAATGTAGTTGATCATGTTCTAATTTTTATGCTACAGGGATTAACAGGAAATTACAAGCAACCTTTGTCATATTCGTTTTCAGAGGGACCCACAAACTATGTAGAACTTGCTAATTATATTAAAAATGTCATACAAGAACTACATACAGCAGGTTTCAAAGTTTTGGCCACTCTATGTAACATGAATTCCAACAATCAACAGGCTATTCAAATACTAAGAGAGGAAACAAGTAGCAGGTGTTCCAGTGAATGTTTTTTTGTAATTAATGATGATGAAATTGTTCCTCTATATGACCCTTCACACTTATTGAAAGATCTTCGAAATAACTTACTAACAAAAAATTTACAATATGAAATTGGACAAGAATCTGGCAAAGTGGCAAAATGGTCACATATGCAGTTGTTATATGATGAAAATCCTGGATATGCAAATAATAGCTTGATACCTAAATTGACAGAAAACCATGTGGTGCCTATGAAAATTAACAAAACAGAAGTGAAGTATGCAAGTCAAGTATTCAGCAGAAGTTTGGCAGTACTCATGGGATATTTGGCAGGTGATTAATAATATTAATAATCATCATTTTGTATCCTAGGGCCAAGAGGGCCATGGCCCGGGGCGGCAGGTAGGGTTACTAACTATTTTTCTATCTAATATAGTATTTTTGAACCTGATACCTCTAAAAATATAGTAAACAGCAAAAAATTTAAAAAATATAGTATGCGGTTAAAATTTTGACTTTATTTTTGAAATGAATATATTTTTGTTGCTCTATGCTCAATAAATATTTTTTATTATTAAGAAAGCTTCTACTGTGAAATGTCTGCTTTAAACAAAATATAGTAGTTAAGCCTACTATATATATTTTTTTTAGAAATATACTATTTGATCCCCTTATATAGTAGGATACTATATTATGTAGACTATGAGGGACGGCTGCAAAAGCAGTGAGGGGGGCAAAAGCTAGGTATATCAAAGCATTTGTTACTAACCTATATATTGATTCAATCTACTAATTTTAGGGGGGTGCAAATCCTAAGGAGCCCGTGGGTGCCAGATTTGTAAATACACCCCTGTTATTAATACTATATTTTTATGAATATATATTTGGTATTCACCAATGTGAATAGCAATAATTTATATTCATCAGTTATTCAATATATCCAGTACTGTCATGTCTGTTAAAAATTTAGTCCAGTAAATGCTGTGTGAATATTACCTTCGATAGTGACAGATCCCTATAAAGGATAAAGCCAATAGGCAGCACCACCCATGGTGTAGAGTTGTTAGTTAAGTATATATTAATTTTTTCAAATCTTTGCAAGCGTCTATGTTTTCCATAACAGATACAGTAGACCCCTGGTAATCTGATAAACGTTTTGTGGGACAAATGTTGGATTGTCGAATTGTTGGATTACAGAGTACTGCCTAAGCCCACTCTATAGTCTCTATAGTCCATAATTTTTGGAATAAGAGTACTTTGTGATCCGACAAATTACAAATCCAAAAATCTATTTCAATTGATTTTATGTGCAAAGCAACAATGATAAGCATGTCAGATTACAGGGTGTGCTGGAGACAGGGTCCAGTGTACCGCGAGTTTACGTAACTACAGATTATAAGAGAACTTTGTTTAGTGGATGTAAGAAAAGTTGATTTGATTTGGTTTGATTCCAGAACAAGGGGTTCTTCCTGCCGAATGCACCGAGACTGCAAATCTATTTTTGTTTCTGGACAGCTTATATGACTCTGTCAATGGAAGTCGCAACAAAGATAACAAACACAAACCTTTATTGGGACCTGTAACTCCAAGATCAGTACACAGAAAAACATGGAGAGAATCTTTAATAGCCCTGGAATCTATGCATTTTATTAATAATAGGAAAATTGAATCCACTACTCCTACCATACAGGGATGGATTGCTACATTAAAGGGTGTCCAAAAACTAACCACAAAATTACAAACCGATCACAGAATTACTTCCTTTTGGATGCAATATTTAAATCAAGATGAACTCGAAAGATTTTTCGAAGCTATAATAAGACAAATAAATCAAGAATGCTATACTTACTCATTGGTACAACAATTTCAAATGGCCTTTAGAGAAGCTTTAGTAAGAGGTTCAATTAGTGTCAATTCATCAAGTAGCAATTCTGACGATGATGGGTCTACAATCTTCTCTAAATATATGGTAGATATTCAAGAATTTGGAGTCACTAGTGAAAGTTAGGTTAACATCCATAATCTATTTACAGACACTTGGAAAATGGAATTGAAATATCTTTTTAATGATATAAGAGTCATAGATGCAGACGGGTCACTGGAGATGGTAAGTGAACTCTTATAAACACCGTCACCCATGACAATGGGCATCTGCAAAATAAACGTTATGGATAGCGATAGCCTGCATGGAGGAAAAGAAGACCAGACGACGGATGACACACCTGGACAGCCCACAGACCTGCGACCACTCGAGGCCTGCGGAGACACCAAGAGACTGCTGAGCTTCTTGGGGGAGTTGGGATGGCATGACTAAAGCCATCCTCTCATGCAAAATAGGCACCTAGTGTGAGTTGCAGAAAACACCCACCGTACAGAAGAAGAAGCGTTATGGATGAGTTGACGGCCTTCATGGAATAAGGAAGGAGTTCACCTTCTGGGATAATGTTTCTTACGAATTAATGTAGTTTTTCTTTTTTTTCGCTTCCCATTCCTTTAAGACTTTCGTTCAGACATTGTATATTTATCAATTACTTTCATCCATTTTTATTGCAGCAACTACTTGCATACTTATGAGAGGCTATTCACCTGTTGGGAGGAAATTAGATATTATGTTATAGACTGGCAACATCGACACATTTGAAGACAGTATTTAGTGACAAAAACGGCAAAATTCCAAGTGAATGTCACAGCTAATTAATATTAAGCACCGCCTCGTCGCGCTACGTCCACTCATGGTCGATGAGCAAACGTATATGAATGACGCGTGGTCAACCAGTTAACGTCAAAGGACGATGTGTGAAAGCCGCGCTTTGTGTGTTGGAGCGACACGTGGGTTATCACAATGTTTAATTTTACAGACCGTGTATTAGCTTTAATAGCTATCGCGCTTAATAAAGAAGAAAATGTCAATCACAGAATGCCCGCAGTCCACTCAGGAGCAGCGCGTTTACAACTAGCGGCCAGTACCCTTAGTACCTACGAGTTTTACAATTACGAAAACAGTGATAGTTTTTCGTGAGCTCGCTAAGGAGCTCGCACTCGTACTAAGGGTACTGATTTTATTGTTTTCGTTTGAATACAAATAAACAGTGATTAAATTCTATCATTAAATCATTTGCGTCTTCTTAAAATTTAAGTATATTTGGTTACTTTTCACCAAAATTGACATAGAAACATAATTTACAATTACGAAAACTATGATGGTTTTCGTGAGCTCAAACTCGTACTAAGGGTACAGCACAGCACAAGGCAAGCGTGTGAGCGGCGGGTGGTCACAGATTTGTCCATCCGCGGACAACTTACGAACGAGGCGATCCGGTGAATGACGGTACGAAGGTAACGTAATGTATATTGTGAGAACCTATAGAAATCCAATATCAACCGCACGAGTTGAGGCGGTGCTGGTCTAATGAGCCTTTAAGAATAATCTGGTTCCGTTTCTTAGCAACAGTGGTTATTATAGTCTAATCTTAATAACAAAGCTGTACTACTGGTAAGCCTTGGTACCTTTTACTGATGTTTGATTATTGAAACTGGCCATTAGTTAACTAGCGAAAAAGTTTGATCGATACATGTGAGCTATGGTAGCTAAAAGCAAATAAAAACTTGTTTGATCAATATGTACTGATCTAAAGTCAAAAAGATATTGTGAATTTATATTTTCGCTAGTACAAGTGCTAGTACTATGTATACGATTAAAAGTAATACTTTTACAACAAAACCTAAGCCAATTAGTCTTATATTAGCTAAATTACGACGCTTGAAAATACAAGAAGATCTCCTTTTACAGAATATCAAAAAGGACATTTACAATAATAACAACGATGAAAATATCTTTTACAACTCATGCTTAGAAATGAAACAATTCTTTAATCATATTAATAAATCTGTTCTTAATATTAAGAACCTATTTGCCGATGTTACAACCGCTACTCAATCTCAAGAAACGTTGCAATCTTTAGGTGCGTAAATTTTGTTAACTTGTGTGTTACTACATAATACATACCTGTGCCCACCTGTAAATCTGAGTAAAAGTAAATTGAAGACTACATTTTATCAGTTATTCATCAATGTTAACGTAGATTCAATGTAAAAAAATTGCAGATTTAAATGACATCAAAAAAGATATTTTGGAACTGGATGAAAAAATAAAAACGTTTAAAATGTTTCTCCAAAGTGAACAAAATATATTAAAGCAACAGGAGCAAGATATCCAAAAGGTAAAGAAAGTAGGTATTAGTTTTGGCCAAGGGCGTATTTACCCGGGCCAAAAGGGCCGTGGCCCGGGGCGGGAGGCTTCATATTTCTGCAAGGGGCGGTAAAGCCACATAAATGCGGGATTTACTCTACCCAATATTAAGGCATCCCTACCTTGCCTAAGGGTATTATGTGAGTAAGGGAGTTAGGGCGATCAACGCAATGTAATAATTGCTTACTAGGTTAAGCAATTATTATACTCTAGGGGTCACGCTCACGCCCACCCTTTCGCTTGGGCCCTTAAAATTGGGAAATCCCGTTTTGGGCATTCGTTACTGACAGCCAGAAACATATTAACGGTTCGTGGCGTGTCGTGACGCATCGGTTTCATACATTTATCATGGGTTAGAGAGAGAGGTTAGAGCGTCGACGACGTCGTAAATGTATGAAAAGGATGTGCTTCTAGCGCGCTACGACGCGACACGACACGTTAATATGTTTCTGGCTTACTGACCTTATATTTGATTTACTAATTCTAGTGGGGCAGGGGCAATGGCCCGGGGCGTCAGACTTCAAT
This sequence comes from Chilo suppressalis, assembly GCA_902850365.2. Taxonomy (NCBI): domain Eukaryota; kingdom Metazoa; phylum Arthropoda; class Insecta; order Lepidoptera; family Crambidae; genus Chilo; species Chilo suppressalis. Next base: position 8,631,135 of record OU963912.1, on the reverse strand, counting down.
ATACGCCCTTGGATCTGGCTAGCTGAAAGGTGGAAATATTATAGCTATTACCGGGGTTGTTACCATGTACCTTGTTTATTATGAGTGTCCGATATTTCGGCACTGTTGCAAGCGCCATGATCACGGAGTAACTGAAGTAATTGCGGGTAGATGTTATTGGCAGACATATCGGTGTACCCTCTGACGTCTTCTTTTGCTGCGCTCGATAGCTATAATGTTAGTGACCATGAAAGTTTAAAACAATAGGTGGAAATATTGTCCTACTAATATGAAAAATGTGAAAGTTTGTATATTTCTATGTTTATTTTACGTAATCACGCAAAACGACTGAAGGATTTGGATGAAACTTGGCACACTGTTGGCTTGTTATCAAATGCTAGTGTTACTTCAATTTCACATTTTCCAGGGGTGAGCTGTGTTATCCGCAGAGAACACAGAAACCTCTTTCTATGTTCTGTGAAGTTATTCATCGGCGTCGAATATCATTATTTACGTGTTACCTACCCAATTATTGAGCCACACCCAAATGTCACATGTTTCTTAGATCAAACACTTGTTTGATATATATGAATATGTAACAAAAACACATCGCAGAAGACCAAGTTTTAAAACTTATCTGCTATTTACCGTGGGCTACAGATTACTTACCTACATAAGAGGATTCACGACAATACAAAGTACTGTGACTGTGACAAATCTCAAAGACCATTGTGTTTTAAGATCCATATACCTAAAGGTTAAATAAAACAGTGAGTACCTTTATTAACTTGGACTTTTTTTCAGATTATAGAATCCAAAAGTCAGCACATAAAAATTAAAGTTTTGAAAGGAGTCTCAACAAAGAGTTATAGTGATATAATACCGAGTCCAGTCAAAAACTTAATCAACTCACCACATAGATGCTCGGTAAGTGATTTTTCAAATTAATATTGTAACCCATCATATTTATAAATTCACACAGTGCTTAAGAAACTATAGGAATTTACTATTGCCTTTTTTACATAGCTTTTTGAATAACTTATTTGTATACTAAAGTATCAAATTGGTATGGCGCACTATACTGAACATCGTCGTGTCGATGTCTCGCTCTCGCTCATTCTACTCGGGCAGGCCCGCGGTCGTATTTACCTAAACTGCAGCAGCGGAATTTTGTGAAGGACTCTCAATAAAATATGGTCCGAAAAAAATATTTAGACCCACCCAACCTGTGCTAAATAAAGAAGTGGTTGTGGAATGGCACTTTCCGAGAGAGATGTAATTAGCTGGGCCGTGTATGAAAATCTACGGAAACCTCCGCTATCTATTATAGTAATCCAAAACTGTCCATGCCGAGTAAATGACTCCAATCGAGTCAAAATGTGTAAATGACTCAACGAGTCCGAAATGAGTAAATGACTCATATTTTCTTTCTTTCTTTTGTTAAATTCAGCTTCATTATTTATTCAGGAAGTTCAAAACCTTCAAGATTTTTTAAATGTAACTGCTAAATACGGAGGATGGAATGAATATTATCATAACATGTTCGTCAAGTATTGGCAAAAGAATATAAAAAATGAAAAAGACAATACAATCGATAAAAATAACTTAGATGAAGCACAATTCGATCTACTCGTTAACGATTTCCTTAAAAAGGTTCCTGGTCAGTACATTACCTCTTAAGTACTTAATTTTATTAATTTATTTTATATTGATTTAATAAACGTTGTATTCAGAAGCTTTAATCTGAATTTATGATTTAGGCTTCCAACGCGAAGACGTGACTGCTCATATTAAATGGTATTCAACGTATTTGCACCTAAAATCATGTCAACAACGAGCTTTAGAAGAATGGAGAGCAAAAACTAAACCATTAAGAGCCAATAAACAATCGGAGGCAAGTCTTACTTTCATAAGCGTATTTTGAATTAATAAAACTTCGATGGAGGTTCGAGTCCCGCCCGTCTGCTGTCTGGTTCGCGTGGAATTTTTTCGAGTATAATTTTCTTTACATTTAAACATCTAGCAGTTAAATGCTTAAAAATATAATAAATGGCTTTTGTTGCTCCTCGCAGCTCTTGCTCCGCCCCGGGCCATGGCCCTTTTGGCCCTAGGACAAATACTTAATTCGCCCCTGCTTACCTTTCCAACAATATACGATCCAAAACCCTATTTTAAATTCAGTGTTAATTGCAGAGTTTGCACTAATATCAGGTAATTTTGCCTAAGATGTAAAATTAAAACTTTTCAAAGCTATAAAATTAAACGCGTTTACAGGAAAAAAAGGAATCTGTTGGGAAATATGAACGTGGAAATTGTTCATGTAAGCGGAAGCTTTCGGGGAAATCTCACGGAAACGGTTGGTAGCTTTTTATCATTCTGTTTTTATACAAGGCAGAGCAAGTTACAGAGCAGGCTGACCACATGCCGGAAGCTAGACTTTTGTGCCGGATCCTATCGAAAGACTTGTTCAGAATTATATATTTAGTTGTAAAATGCAGAGTTGGTCTATTCTATATTTTCTTTTGTTTGCCGTATTTTATATTATTTTGTAATATTTACAGAACCCCACAAGACTGCAATGGACTCGTTCTTGAATGAAAACAGGACGTAAGTTACTCACATATATTTATTTTCAATACTAGTGGCCCGCCCTCGCTTCGCTTCGGTGTAGAGCTGTAGTGTAGACTATAGTTTTTGTTCTCAGGATTGTATTATACACAATGAATTTCTTTATATAATTATCAATCTGCAATAAAAAAAATATTTACCTGATAGTGAACATTTTGTTGCGTAGTTTAGGACCCGTTGTACTGAAAACACTTTTGTTTTGGTTGACCGCGCAAATCTCAGGAACCAATGGTCCGATTTAAAAAAATCTTTTAGTGTTAGATAGTGCATTTATTGAAGAAGTCCTAAAGCTATATAATATTACGCTGCCACCAGTAGGAGCAGAGTATCGATGTAAAATGTTGCAAAGACGAGTAAAAATATTCCATTTGGGAGATTCCGTTGCGTGCGCTGCGTAAATGATTAAAGTTACACAAAAATCATGTGTGACGCAATTGTTCCCCTTTAAAAGTTCTATAAAAAAAGTCCGCGACAGCTTAAGCACATCTCTTAAGTTTTACTCACTATAACCTCAAATTAACGCGGGTGAAACCGCGGGGACCTTTAATTGTGACATAACTGTAATTGTTACATATAATATGTTATTGTTTTTTTTGTAGATATTTAAGTCCTCTATAAAACTTTACTACATCACTTTGCTCTATTGTCAATGACTCCCGCAGCGTAAGCGATATAAGGTTATTTTTTGGTATTTTTTTCAGACCCTGGATTACATTGGTGCCAATTCTGGCGTGATTCTCTAAACTTTAAACTAAATTTAACATCAGTCTCTCCTTTTCATTCTGTATAGAGAATGACAAGGATATACTGCTGTCAACTTTAAGTTTAGGTTTAGAGAATCATGCTAGAATCGACACCATTATCGAATTTGCCATAAGGAAATCTAACTTTTTTGAAAATACTCTATCTATAGCCTATGTTCATCAGGTATAATGTAGGATTCTAAATGTGTAAGAATTTTTCAAATTGGTCCAGTAATTTCGGAGCCTATTTAATACAAACAAACAACCAAATCTTTCTTCTTTTTAAAATTAGTATAGTTTTTGTTATTTTTAGCACAACGGTTTAATGAAAAAGTAAGTAGTAAGCTGAATCTATGGAATATTGATCATTTTAGAAAGACATTTATTAATGACGCTAAAATTTGTTCTAAAGTTAAAAGATTTTATAGATATCGATAAAAGCGTGTTGGTAGGTACGCTACGGTTTAATACAATTTATTAAAGTAGAATTTCAATTTTGCTTGTTCTGCAGGCTGTCATCAAATACCGAAGAGCATCAGTTTTATGACTGCCTCAATGTGAACGAAAATCTTAATGAAATAAGAAAGTCGCTAGTTCCAACTGAGGTTTCGAATAAGAGAATCCTTACATATGGCTTTGCTAAACCCACTAAGCAGTGGAATATGAAATGCAATGCCCTGAAGGATCCTTTGCTAAGAGAGCTTAACATTGAAAATAAGTCAAAACGGTAAGAATTCACATACACTCGGCGTCAAAAAAATCCTCCACGAAAATAAAACTTTCAAGCGTTATCATAACCCTTAACACGCGTTTACCCCCATCAATATTGGTGTCATTTGAAAGCCCATAAATTACCTTAAAAATATATTCAATATTTATTTTTATTGGAACAGTGCAAAAAACAAGATTTGTTTGCATAATTTAACATAAGAAGGAGATGGAAAGCCTCTCTTGAGTTTGTTTCGCCGGTTCTTCTCAGAAAGGTCTCCCAATTTTGGAACCGGTGGTAGTTTACGGTAGGTCAAATAAATAAACTCAAAATTACAAAAAAAGAATTTTAAATAAAATACTTTATTAAGTAAATTAAATAATAAATTCATGCATAGACAATAAAACTTTAAAAATCGAACAATGAAATAACCGAACGCTCAATAAAAGTCTTTCGAAGGTAGCTCGACAAATTAAATAAAAGTTTAATTCTGACGACGTAGCCTGTAAAGGCTACGAAACGTCAATAAATAAATAAAGTTTCATGCATTAACCCGTAAAAACTAGTTTTATTTAATGAGTGATGTGCGTGAAAACCTAAGAAACAAATAAGAAAGTTTACAAAACAATAAAAATCCTTTTTTAAGTCTTAAATAAAAACAGATTAATTACACAAAAAAAATGAAAAAGGTTCTTAAAACTAACCAAAAACCTAGTGTTGCCCTCCCTTGTCCGGATGCCGGCTTTCATACGCCGGATGATCCATGAGGGACATGGATCTTACCAATTTTAAGAGCTCTTCTTGAGGGATACTGGCCCATTCCTTAATAACGGCCTCTTCGATCTCATGGAGCACGACTCTCCATCGGGATCACGAGACCGAACCTTGCGTTTTCAAATGGTCCCAGAGGTGCTCTATCGGGTTCAGGTCTGAAGTTCTCGCTGGCCACTGCATGACAGGGATCCCAACCTCTTAAAGGTAGTCGTCGCGCACAATTACTGTAAACCCCTCTCCAACAAAACCGGCATAGGGGTAACCACATGCGTTTCCAGGATCTCTGTCACGTACCAGTGAGCATTCAGCGACCGTTGCTCGCGAGCACTTACAGTCCGAGAGACGCTTACAAAACCGGTTTTGCCGTCGGCCGACATGCCGCCCCAAAACATACAGGAACCGCCCCGTATTCCACCGTCTCCTGGATGCGGGCTTGGGCGAAACGTTTCCCTTGTCTTCTGTCCACTCTTCTGCGTCTATCGTTGCAGGAAAGGCACACTTTCGTCTCGTCTGGGAAGAGAACAGCTCTCTATTGGTCAAGGGTCCAATTGACGCGGTCGTGAGCATACTGCAAGCGGGTTTGCCGATGCTCTACGGTAAATTTTAGCAGCTCTACGAGCCGCTATCTTCTCCTCCCTCAGTCTTCGTCTAACCGTAGAAATACTCACGGTTGTTCTGCGAACTGCTGTTGCAACTCAACAGCATTAGAGAAACAATTTCTTAAAGATGTCCGGCGCGGCCCGAAGCAGCGCGCGCGAGCGCGCTACCCTGCTGCTGTTAGATTGGAGTTCCCCGCCCGCTGTGGGGCCAGGACAGGTACTTCCGTTTTATTTTCAAGATAAGATTGAAGGCACTGAATGTTAGTTAGGGGTCCGTTCGCATGCATGAAGGCTCATATGCGGTCCAATAACCCACATTGAACTTGTATTAACACTTTTATACCCACTAAAGGTAGTGCAACTAGTGGCCCTTTTGAGGAGCAAAATTGGCAAGTCACATTTGTGGTATCAAGCCTTTTTTTTAAAGAAATGAATAGTTTTTTTTTAGTTTATTTAATGGGCTTTCAAATGATACCAATATTGGTGGCAGTACATGTTAAGGGTTAATAACACTTGAAAGTTATTATCGCGCAGGTGCGATTTTTTTTGACACCGAGTGTGGTTATGTTAGAATTTAAAAAAAATGTGATTTTATAACACCCAAAACCTAGAACAAAAAATGAGACTAGGTTTACTTCTCATACAAAATATGAGCAAATCATGCAAGTTGACGCAAATAGAGAATCCAGCTTAGTTCCCAACGCTCATAATTTTATGATCCGTTTATCTTCGTCACCCAACCGTCGCGGGTTGTAAATCGAGAGTGGAGCGCCAGATTTTTAAATACGCCCCTGCACTTAACCAATTAAAAGTTAGTCTAGAAGAATATGGTAAAGTATTGAAGACTACTGGGTGCTCGTGATTTCGCTGGTGGAAAAAATTGTTTTTCAAACAAACTTGCAGCCCTTTTTCACCTCCTTAAAGGATGATTTATATAAGATAAAAAGTATCCCTTGTCCTTCCCCGGGACTCAAACTATCTATACCAAATTTCATCTAAATCAGTTCAGCATTTTAAGCATGATGAGGTAATAGACAGACATACATTGGCATTTATAATATTAGTATGAATTAAGGTAGTCGCTAAGTTGCTTGATATACCTAAAAAATAGCATTTAAAAAAATATATACATCTTAACTTAAGGCCACTTGCCAAGCTACTGCGAATTACTGCATCAATTTCTATCACGAAATGAATGATTGTAGTCATATATTTGTGTACTACTACAAATAAGTTCCCGAATCAAGTAAATTGATAATGAAGTAGGTGCCTGCCTACCTAAAAATAATTTATTTTTTATTTTTCAGAGGAACGCCTGCTTGGAGACTTGTTTTACAAGAGTATTAAAAATGTTAGCTAAAAGAATGAGGTTGATATTTCTACCAGTGATATTTTTCATTAAAACAATCTGAAAATAATTAGTAATTTTATTTCATACTATAAATAAATAAATATTTCCAACACTCACACTAATTAGCCTAGCCCTAAAGTAAGCAGTTAAGCACTATAGGCTTGCGTTATGGGATACTAGGGTAACGGATAGAATACATATACTGTTCATATATATATATGAACAGTATATGTATAATACATATTAAACGTGACATGACTGGAGTACAATTGGTCGTATTCATCACACAAAGGTTTACTCCACCTGGATTCGAACCCGGGACCTCTCAGCCACTCACACGGGAGGGACACGATATAGAGTAGAAAGTATCGATACTGTACTCATGAGTAGTATCGGTAAAAAAAGTATTGTACTCGTAAAAGTATCGATACTTCAAAGTATCCAGTACATTTCATAGGGCCTTATCGGAGCCTCTGAGGCTTGATGAGCAACCCCCCCCTCCCCCCGGTGTTAAAATTGAAAGAAAAACAATCGAATTTTACTATAGTACGTATAATCAGAAACAAAAAAGGACATGTAAATTCACAAATTGCTATATTATATAATGAAAAGAAAATAGCTGTGATTTCTGACAATAAAAAAGTGTTCCTTAATATTACATTCATGATTAAAATGTTAATTAGAAAGATCAAAATCTTAAACAATTTAAAAGTATGAAACTTTTCAGATTTGTTTCAAATTAAACTTACTTTTCCTGAATTTTAATCATTAAAAAACATTATACCCACTTATGTTAACTTGAATCTGACACGTAGTTAACGGCTGCCATTGACATGCTTCACTCAAGATTATAATTATAGAAGAGGTAACGTCTGTCTGTGGTTTCAAATAGGTATACACAGCACAGACAGAATAATAGTGTTACACTTGAATAAATCAAATACAGTCAAGCGAAAAGCACAATGAACGGCGAATCAATCACAGTTCCTAACAATATGGTCGCTAAATAAATAACTATGAAACAAAACAAAGCGCAAAATAAACACAGTCACAGATTGGAAAGAATTTGAATAAGTCAGTTACTGACTTTTTAACAACGCAGTAGGGCATTTGACAGTATTAAAAACAAAGTGCTAAAATAACGAAAAAGATATTAGTTTTTATCTATTGTCACGTAACCCAAAACGCTTGGGATTGGCGGAGCTTAAAATGACGTCACACGCAAGTAAACTTCCGGTCAAAGTGACATTAGTGTACGGCCAGAGTGCACTCAGATTCAGATTCAGACTCCGAAAACAAGCGCGAGAAATAAACAGTGTAGTTAAAGCAGGTTGCCTGCTGCCACTATGGCCGACTTACTTGCGTGTGACGTCATTTTAAGCTCCGCCAATCCCAAGCGTTTTGGGTTACGTGACAATAAATAAAAACTAATATCTTTTTCGTTATTTTAGCACTTTGTTTTTAATACTGTCAAATGCCCTACTGCGTTGTTAAAAAGTCAGTAACTGACTTATTCAAATTCTTTCCAATCTGTGACTGTGTTTATTTTGCGCTTTGTTTTGTTTCATAGTTATTTATTTAGCGACCATATTGTTAGGAACTGTGATTGATTCGCCGTTCATTGTGCTTTTCGCTTGACTGTATTTGATTTATTCAAGTGTAACACTATTATTCTGTCTGTGCTGTGTATACCTATTTGAAACCACAGACAGACGTTACCTCTTCTATAATTATAATCTTGAGTGAAGCATGTCAATGGCAGCCGTTAACTACGTGTCAGATTCAAGTTAACATAAGTGGGTATAATGTTTTTTAATGATTAAAATTCAGGAAAAGTAAGTTTAATTTGAAACAAATCTGAAAAGTTTCATACTTTTAAATTGTTTAAGATTTTGATCTTTCTAATTAACATTTTAATCATGAATGTAATATTAAGGAACACTTTTTTATTGTCAGGAATCACAGCTATTTTCTTTTCATTATATAATATAGCAATTTGTGAATTTACATGTCCTTTTTTGTTTCTGATTATACGTACTATAGTAAAATTCGATTGTTTTTCTTTCAATTTTAACACCGGGGGGAGGGGGGGGTTGCTCATCAAGCCTCAGAGGCTCCGATAAGGCCCTATGAAATGTACTGGATACTTTGAAGTATCGATACTTTTACGAGTACAATACTTTTTTTACCGATACTACTCATGAGTACAGTATCGATACTTTCTACTCTATATCGTGTCCCTCCCGTGTGAGTGGCTGAGAGGTCCCGGGTTCGAATCCAGGTGGAGTAAACCTTTGTGTGATGAATACGACCAATTGTACTCCAGTCATGTCACGTTTAATATGTATTATACATATACTGTTCATATATATAGTAGTTAAAGCAGGGTGGCCATAGTGGCAGCAGGCAACCTGCTTCGACTACACTGTTTATTTCTCGCGCTTGTTTTCAGAATCTGAATCTGAATCTGAATCTGAGTGCACTCTGGCCGTACCCTTAGGGTACCCTTAGGGTGCGGCCAGAGTGCACTCAGATTCAGATTCAGATTCTGAAAACAAGCGCGAGAAATAAACAGTGTAGTCTAAGCAGGTTGCCTGCTTTTTCTCGCGCTTTGTTTTCTGAGTCTGAATCTGAATCTGAATCAGGAGTGCACTCTGGCCGTACCCTTCGACTACACTGTTTATTTCTCGCGCTTGTTTTCGAAATCTGAATCTGAATCTGAGTGCACTCTGGCCGCACCCTTACGTTGTATCGTTTGACGTTTTAATAACAGTCGTGTGACGTCACACACTAGTAAGACGCCATATTGTCCAGAGAAATGTTTTCGCGGCAACTTGAAAATGGAGTTTTTGATAATTTGAAATACACGACAGAATGATGAACTTTTAACGGACTCCATAAACATTAGTCAATAATGTGAGATCGTTGCCTAAAACTTGTCAAATACCCTATGGAACGTTTTAGAAGGTTTGCTATGATTTAACAAGATGGCGTTGCCATCAATATGAGGCGATTATCCAAAATTTTAAAGGTATCGATACTTGCCAAAAAGTACTCATTTAGTAAAAGTATCGAATATAAAGTATCGGTATCGAAAGGAAAAGTACTCGATACCACAAAGTATCGATACTTTTTTCGTGTCCCTTCGTAACACTGACAGCTCAAGTCACGACCATCCGTCAGTGACAGACCGACAGTGGATGGGTGGTAAAATAAAACATTTTGCTTTATCTAATGAACATTTAAAATGTTTACACGTTCAAGATCAATTTTTACTAAAGCACATTCATTGAGAGTATGTATTCTTTTTGTTTCATTATGTAACTTATCTAAAGAATCCTTTATGTTTTGCTAACCCATTCGATTTTCTTTTCAGAATTTAATCAAACCGGAATTGCAAAATGAAACTCGTGTTGTGTATAATATCACCGCAACTAGAAGCCGGTCTACTACTCCTCTTAATACTGTTATAATGTTTGTTCCTCAACAAGAGGTTTGTGCGAATTGAAATAGTTAAATGTTAGATTTTTCAATACAATTATAATTTTAAAAGTTTTATAAATTTTTAGGCATGGGTAGTTGAACGCATGGGCAAATTTCATAGAATATTGGAACCAGGCTTAAACCTGCTGTGGCCAATTGTGGATAAGATAAAATATGTTCAGAGTTTAAAAGAAATAGCTATAGATGTCCCAAAACAAAGTGCTATTACATCTGATAATGTCACACTAAGTATTGATGGAGTACTGTATCTTCGAATTATTGATCCATATCTAGGTAAGCATCTGTGTCCTAGTTGAGGTTCACCCTTCGTTCAGTGCTACACAATTGAAATTCAAATCTATTTAATCTACAAAAATTTCATCTTATTTCATCATATACTAATAATATGCCAAGTTAACTTGGCATTGCTGTCAAGAATGTAGTCACCAGTCTTATGACTATTTTATCTAAAAATATTGAATTAAATGCTTTAGTGAAACATTGAATTAATCATACCACTTTAGTGTTACATTTAATTAGATCAATAGATATTATGCCTTGTGTATTCTTGATAGCCAAGACACTGGTTGATAATGCAAAACCAAAATGAGGCAGAATTTAATTTCACTTATAATGTTACTTTTTCAGCATCTTATGGAGTTGAAGATCCAGAGTTTGCCATCACACAGCTTGCTCAAACTACAATGAGATCAGAACTAGGGCAAATATCATTGGACAAAGTGTTCAGAGAGAGAGAATCCTTGAATGTTTCCATTGTTCATGCTATAAATAAAGCAAGTGAAGCTTGGGGCATTACTTGTCTCAGATATGAAATTCGTAAGTAAAGATTTTATTTCTTTAAAGGAGACTTAATTTTCAATTGTTTAGTCAAGATATTTGATGCAAATTAATCGTTACAAAAATCTTGTTGTTTATCCTTGTTCTAGTTTAGAGGTGCATTAAGTATTACTTTAACATTACGTATCAGTTTCTGATCATAAAAAATCATTTTACTTATTTATGATTCCTAAAGATTTATGCAGATTCAGTAATAAAAATTACAGCATTTTCAATATTGGATTTAAATAATGTTAAATTGTTTATATATTTAATTGTTTTATAATGATATAGCTGTGCCTGATATGTTGGAATATAACAATGTGTTATAGGTAGGTGCCATGATATTTATGGTGAAGTGAAGAGCTCGGCTTTCATTAGGGTTTTTTTTTGTAAATGATTTTAGGTAAATTGTGTGGAGCATTAAATATAGACTAAAGGGGTTATTACAGGCAAAAGAGCTAATGCATTCATTCAGAACAAATTAAGAACTTATAAAAAGGAATAATTCCATAATACACAATTTTTACATAACTATAACCATTTATGTAGTGCATGTAACAGAAGTGCTGAAAATGATATTTTATGTTTTACCATTTTCTCAAAAAAATTTCATTGATAGTTCGCTGCTATTAGTCGTAGCGTTATGTTATATAGCCATGCCTTCCTCAATACATGCACTATCCAACACAAAAGGAATTTTTCAAATTGGACCAGTCCTGAGTTTGGAGTATTCAAACAAAAAAACAAACTCTTTAGCTTTATAAAATTAGTATAATATGTATGAAAATAAAGATTACTGTTTCACTTTAAGCGAAATTTAAATTGAATGTAGTAAATCTAAGGAAAAAGAAAATCTAGTAAAATTTTCTTTAGTTAAATGCTTAAAAAATTAATTAAATGTAGTAATTTAAAAAGGTGACATAAAACTGCCCACTCGAGTTCATGAAGCAATGCAAATGCAAGTGGAAGCCGAGCGAAGAAAGAGGGCAGCCATACTTGAATCAGAAGGAGTTCGAGCTGCTGATATTAATGTTGCAGAGGGAAAACGACAAGCTAGAATACTTGCATCAGGTAACATCATTCATATAATGACAACATTGTATCAATCTGGTAAAGAGCAGCATTAATTAAATTTTATTAGAAACATTTTTCAAATTTCACTTCAGTTCAATGCCTGGACCGTGGAACTTTCACTTCAATTCAATTTTCCAATTTCAAAGTTGCACTTGGTCCAGGCATCAAACAGGAATATAGGACCCTTTCTGGAACCAGGCATCAGACAGGAATACAGGACCCTTTCTGGAATTTTCTTTAGATTTTTATATCTACTAGTCTGGTGCAAAACTTAAACTAGCAATATAAGGGGGCATCCATAAATTACGTGGTGTCTTTTGAATTTTCTATCCCCCCCCCCCCCTGGTGAGATGTCGTGAGATTTTATTCAACTCCCTCCTCCATCCCCCAATCTCGCGTGAGATTTTTCAAAATGTGGGTTTCTTACGTAAACGCGTTAGATTGTAATTGTAAAAAGAAAAAAAAATGCTTCGTGTAGATAAGTCCGACACATGACTCCACCCCACCTGATGTTAAGTGAAGGTGAAGTCCAGACGCGAAGATAGCTGATACGGGCCATTTTCAAATTCGTCGCAGGTTTTCGTGTCCCTCCAGATTCTATATTTTTTTTTTTATTAATAATAATTGTTTGTTGTGAGTTATATAAATAAAAAACAATTTAATAAAGAAAACATACAACAGGAAAAAATTGCGACATATTTTTTTTCCACTTTTTTTAAGTAACAGAATGGTAATGTTTGGTAACATAGTTGTTTTCCATACAAAGTTATCGTGTCCCATATAGTAATACAGTAACATCATAGACGAATAATTCGTTTGTCTCGTTTATTAATAAACTAAAATTAATTACATTAGTAAATACATTAATTTATAATTTACGTTTAATACTTTAGAACGAAATATCGTGAAAAATTTTAATTCTTTCGATTTTTTTTTTATTTTGTCCCGCGTTACGTAAGTATTCATGGCGGCACTCTGTTACTTTAGTAAATTCGACCCAGAAATAAAAATGGCGCTACCACGCCACCTAAATAAAATTGACACGGTGTCAGAGACTTTTCGAGAAGGTGTGAAGGGGCGGTAGTTGAATGCAACGCCAGTCAGACAGCCGAACGTTGTGGGAGGAGGCGCGTGTGTTTAATCAGCAGCCAATTTGTTACCGATACTTTTACGTAAGTAATCAGTATTTTTTATATGTTTTTACGTTATATATGTAGTATGAGGTGGGCATTTGTTTAAGATGTAGCAATTACATCACTTCATGCTTTATATTGTGATTAATTATTAAAGGAATATAAAATTTACCATTCTGTTATCAAACAACTCTGTTACTACTTTAACGTACCATAGTTGTAAGCTGAGTAACAGAGTAGTATTTTGTTCAGTCTGTGCCCTCATTTGTATATCAATTCGAGTGATAATACATTTAATCTACGAAAATATAAATCTTAGTGGTACTTAATGTTTTGTTTCAGGTCTTTTTGTACTTCTGCCTGCTTTCTAGGATGGTTCTTACGCCTGCTGAAAAGCAGCGACGATATAGGGAACGACCTAAAAATAACACTGAAAGAGAGGCGGCAAATAATAAAAAGACCTTGAAAGATGCCATGCAAAGAAACGTAACGTTAAAGATTTAACGAGCAGGGAACCCAGAATGATGACACCACCATGTTTACGTACTCCAAGTCCACAAAGCGGAAATCAAGTAATTCCACGAATTTTGCCGTCTTTTTGCCGTTTATCAACACCCCAAAGTCAGTGGATAAAACTGCAAAAAAAAATGTTTTTGACCGATTTATAGTAGCCTTTTGAAAATTTACTTACAATTGTCCCAGAGCCAAAAAAAGTATACAAAGACAAAAGAGTGAATAAAGATTTTGTAAGATTTAAGGCAAAATATAAAGTTTGTTATTTAATAAAAAGTAACAGAGTTGCTTATGATTTTATTTTAATAAACATAAAGAATAAATTGAAATTTTGTTTTTGTTTGTTTTTGAAAGTTTGAAGACTAATTATATTTGTGATACCTAATTATTTGTGATTGATAAGTTCATTATTTAAATAAAATAATATTTCCATTGGTAACAGAGTAGTATTTATTTACGCCAAGAGACCTTAAATCTATAAAATAATCCAAAATTATTAAAAAAGTATCGCGGCCAATAACAGAATACCAAAATTTAATGTTTATTTTTGTCATAAGTTAATAAAATACAGATGTAGAAATAGTTTATAAAAAATATATTTTAGGAAGTTAACGTAAGGGAAACATGCAGTGAATTTGAAAATGGCCCATACAGCAGTTCTACCTGCCACACCGGCCATCCTCACCCTGTCGGCCTGCATGTTGCTTCTTCACGCCTCTTTTAAAGGATCCCATGTTGTAAGAGAGAGGGAACACGTGAGCGGGTAGAGCATTCCATTTACGGATAGTGTGACAAAGAAATGAGTCGCCAAATTTCTTTGTACGCGGCCAGCACGCGTGGTCCTCTGAAGGAAAGGGGAAGGTGGAATAAGAGAGAATAACTCCTCAGAACACTCGCCGTGGTACAGACGATAGAACGCGCTTAGTGACGCCACAATAATTAATATAATAATAATAAATAAATTCTTTCTTTAAATGCTCAACTATTAAATATTTCTTTAAAATAATAAAGGCTCTGTTTCCATATTTGTAAATGAATATGTAAAAAAAATATCTCTGTGCTATGCTTTGTTCCATCCAGTACTGAGAAAAATAATGTTCTTTTTGATAGAGGCTGAAAAGCAGGAACAAATAAACAAAGCGTCTGGAGAAGCGCAGGCGATGTTAGCTGTTGCTGAAGCACGAGCTCGAGGACTCAAGCTTGTCGCCAACGCATTAGCTGATAGGGTAAGAAATTATAACGGACTTTGAAATTGTGCGTAAAATGGCCACATAAATGAAAGATTATTACTGTCAAATTATCTCAAGGAGCTCGATTGCACAGGTGATTAGCATATTTTCGGCCTGCGATCGTGGAAATTAAGCAACTTTCGCAATGGTCGGTTATTTATTTGTATTCAGGCATCGTAGGCCCATAGAAATATATACCATATAGTCTAATATAGATTGGATGGGTGACCAAAAAATTATTACCTCGTGCCTAAGGAGGCACGTTGAGCCCTTTTGTCGTTACCACCCACCAATCCTTACTGGGCCTGTGTGGTGGGTCACCGCCCAATTCCCCTATTCCATCCATAGGGAAGGCCTGTAGGACCATTATTATATGATGATGAACGTCAAATTGTCAATTTTTAAATGAAACAAGTTTTAAGATATTTCGTGTCCAATATTGCCATTTTCTATACATATAATAAAATGTACATTGAATATTTTTTTTAAAGAATAGTTGGGGTGTGATCTACAATCGATACCGAAGGCAAAAATAAAGTTTTTAGAATTTTTGTCTGTTTGTCTGTTATAAATAAATATTAATTAGAAATCGGGTCAACATATAGGCTACATATTATCACGAAACTCCGCCCCTAAGGGGTTAATACGGGGGTTGGAAGTTTGTATGGAAGTCCTGTTTTTGAAGTAGGAGACTTGATATTTAACATGTATGCTTTATAGATGGTGAAGAGGTGTACTAATGATGTACTTTTAGAAATAAACCCCCATTTGGGGTCAAAAAGTATGTGCAAATAAGTAACTCCAAGCGTACGAGTCGCGGGCGGCCGCTAGTATGAAATAATCACTTTTACTGTATTAATTGCCAGGATAGTAAACACGCTGCGTCACTGACACTGGCAGAACAATACGTAGCTGCATTTAACAAACTAGCTCGGACAAACAATACGCTGATCTTGCCGGCCAACGCGGGCGATGTATCCAATATTGTTGCTCAGGTAATATTTTGATCACATTTTTATTTGACAAACAGGTATTCATCTCTCGCAACCACAATTTTATTTGAGCGTTTGCCTATTGGCACGGCGAGCGGTAGCGGTTAGGCGATGATAATTAAATAGTCATTTATTGTTTAAAACTTTCATGGTCAATAACATTATAGCTATTAATATACATCTAACATCATAGCCTTGTTTTTTATGAGTCTCCGATATTTCAGCACTGTTGCAAGCGCCATGATATCATTCTCCTTGAAACAGGAGACTCATAAAAAACAAGGTACATAGTAATCATCCCGTTAAAAGCTATAATAGTCATTTAGCCTTATTCTGGCATGATTTTATCTTTTCGCATTAGTATTTCATTGTTTCGCTTTCGAAGATAATTCGCCTGATCGCCTCTCAGGCAGTATTATAGAAAGATCCTCAGTGATTGATCTAGTCTTGAGCGTAGTTAGAAATGTACTCAAGTAAAGATCAACACTTTAGTTGTCATTCTGTAATACGGGCCTTAGTGTACGTAAACTGACCCTAAAACTATTGTAGAGACAACAAAATGACATTCTCCTTCATGACCGATACCAAAGCACTTATTCTTGTTAAAACTAATCAATCCTTCTCTGTTAGTGTGAAGGCCAACTTAAGTGTTTACGATAAACTTTTTTCCCCAATTCCCAAGCTGTCAATATATTCCACTGTGACTGCGCACAACATGCAGTCCATACAAAGTCAGCCCTCCATCTCAGAAGAAGAATACGACGATCCTCTAGTCCAGTGGTTCTCAAACTTTTTAAATGACGGAACCCTTTTGGGAAGCAAAATACTTGATGGAACCCTACAATAAAACAATTATTTTTATAAGTGTATTCTATATTAATCAGCATAATAAAAGTACAATGTATCCGTTACTAATTATTATTTACTTCACCACTTGGTAAGGACAATAATAGAAAACATTAAAAAAGAAAAAATCTAACTAGTGGGAGGTATGAAACTGTTTTTTATTTTTCATCAATTGCTTGATATCAGGTTTGATGGAAGAAAGTTGGAGTCTCATATCAGCTTCGGCGTCCAGTCTATTGCGATATTTTGTTTTCGTGGCTGCGTAGGTAGAGAATCCTGTTTCGCACAAATATGTAGTTGGGAACGGGAGAAGAATATCCAGAGCCATTTGGCCAAGCATTGCATATTCATCTTGGATTCTGCACCAAAAATCATTAAGAGGCGTCGTTTTGAACAATGACTCCATACTTGTGTCTGATGACATTTCTAAAAGAGATTCATATATCTCATTTGACATGTTTTCAGGCTTTTCCAAGTTGGGTAAAAAAGGATTATGAATCCAGGAGTTCACTTTAATTTTTGTATTGTGTTCTTCGGGAAAATACTTTTCAAAAGATGCGCGCATCGAACTGAGATATTGGACCAATTCTTCAAACACATTATCTTCAAACATTTCTGAGTCGTTTTCGCTAACAAACTCAGTGGTAACGTAAAACTTTCTATTTCTTTCTTACCAATGCAAATGATCCAAAAATCTAATTTTCTTTTAAAAGTAGTTATTTTATTATAGGCCTGAAACACTGTTGTCTGTTTACCTTGCAATGATAAATTTAATTCGTTAAGTTTTTGAAAGATATCCGCCATAAAAGACAATCGGAACAACCAAGTTTTATCATACAAACGGTCCTTCAAATTAAAAGAAGTATCTGCTGAAAGAAACATTTGTAACTCGGCTCTAAGTTCAAATAGCCTTGTTAAAGTTTTTCCCCGAGACAGCCATCGCACTTCTGTATGGAGCAGCAGTGTTTTATGTTTGCTGCCATAATCTTCACACAATAATGAGAACAATCGGGATTGTAGTGGTCGTGATTTGATAAAATTAATTATTTTTACCGCTTCATCCATAACTAATTTTAGATTAGACGGCATTTGCTTCATCGCAAGTGCTTGTCTATGCAGAATACAATGACTGGAACTACAATTAGGCGCTTTATTTTTCATTCGTGACACTGCTCCTGCTGTTTTACCTGTCATCGCCTTGGCCCCATCTGTACAAATGTCAATGCAATTGTTCCAACTGAGATTATGTTCTTCAAAAAATATATTTATTTTATTAAAAATTTCTTCCCCGGTAGTGTTTGTAAGCAGCGATGAACACATAAGCATGTCTTCTTCAAAAGAACTTTTATATGGATATCTCACAATAACCAGCAGGATAGCCAAACCAGCGACATCAGTCGACTCGTCCATTTGCAAAGCGAATCGTGTATTTTGTAGACGTGTAACTAGTTCTTGTTTGACGTAGCTTGCCAGATCATGGATTCGTCGTGAAACAGTATCGTTTGATAGCGGAACAGTAGAAAGATGCTTTGCAGATTTTTCATCAAGCATACATTTTGTTATGTCTAATACACATGGTTTTATTAATTTCTCAGCGATAGTGTGCGCTTCACCTGCTTGTGCAATGCGATAGCTAACTAAGTATGATGCCTCCGTGGCCTTTTCGTTGGTAGTTTGTGTTACATGCATCATATTTTTTTGACTTTCTAATAACTGATCTTTTTTGCGAACAAAAAATTCTTTATTCTTGTCTTTAGTCTCGGGGTGTACGGTTTCTAAATGTCGACGCAATTTGGCAGGTGCCATGGAACTATTAGGAAGCAGTTTACTACAGAGCATGCAGAGAGGTGAGCCGTTGGAATCAACAAATCCGAAACTGATATAAGATTCATCATACTTCCTTTTTTTCGTCTTTGAAACCGTCGAGCTTGACGTCGTGGCACTCGTGGCATCATCTTCTGGATCGGTGATTGCTAAATTCTCCGCGCGCATTGCTTTTGAACATTCAGCGTCATTAGAAGATGTTGTTGGAACACGTTTAACACCTTTAAGCCAACGTTCCATTCTTCTTTATTTATAATGTTACAAGTCAGGATAGTGGGGTTTAAATAATGCACAATCGTTACTGCGTATAAGAGACTAAATTTAGAACCTACAGGGAAGAAATGTATAAAACTGAGACAACAGAATACAGCAGGCAGTAAAACAATGAACACCAGTTTCTCGCTAGCGAGCTTGTAAGTAGGTAGTAACTTATCGCTCCGAACGCTAATCATCAACTGACGACGCCAACGCGCGATCGCCGCTTTTATACTTAGTCCTAGACTCGATCTCAAATATTCTCGAAAATACTCGAGTCGGCACCTTTGATAAACAAAAAGCAAAAATAAAAACAGAAATTTAAAAATAGCGTTGTAAACAATATCGACTTTATCCTTTGAAGTTAGAGACGAAAGTCGCTAGTTGACAACTATAGCGTCTAATTCAGAGGCGGCTTTTATCAAAGAGACTGAGCGCTTACAAGTATACCTACCCGCTCGTTTTAAGTTTGCCGCTGGCGATAGGTATGAGTGTATGACGTTCGAAATTTTTTATTTAATTGTAACAATAAAAATTGTGTACGTTAGATATTTGGGTAAAACTATGACACATTATAAGTTTTGTTGTCACGTGGGGGAGGGTACGCGCATTCCACAGACCGGCAAACTTAGAGCGAACGCGTTGTACAAGTATAAAATTGTTGAGACCAAACTTATGAGATATTGTACCAGCTAATGTAACACAAGCTTATACAAATACAAATAAATAAATAAATAACATTCATAGCGTTTTGTCTCCGCGCGGCCGCGGAGTCCGCACAGCCGCGGAGCGACCAGAGAGAGGTGTTTTGATTTTTTTATTTCTAAATTCTTGCGGAACCCCGACAGAGGTATCACGGAACCCTAGGGTTCCGCGGAACACACTTAGAGTATAGCTGCTCTAGTCAAACTGAGACTTAAGTGAAATTTATGATAAACTTTTCCCCCAATTTCTAGGCTATGTCAATATATTCCACTGTGACTGCGCACAACATGCAGTCCATACAAAGTCAGCCCTCCACCTCAGAAGTAGAATACGACGATCTTCTAGTCAAACTGAGACTTAAGTAAAATTTATGATCAGCTTTTTTCCCAATTTCCAGGCTATGTCAATATATTCCACTGTGACTGCGCACAATATGCAGTCCATACAAAGTCAGCCCTCCATCTCAGAAGTAGAATACGACGATCCTCTAGTCAAACTGAATGCGCTAACAGAAAGGGGCTCAACTATGGCCGGTCAAGCGGTGCCCAGAGAAGACGACAGCCTAGCCGAATATTTCTCAGACGATGAAGAAAGAGAGAAAGCGTTGCAAGCACAAAAGGAGAAAAAGCATCAGAATGTACAAAAACTGGATAGAGATACGTAGACTTGTTAAGTAGTGATTGTTGTTGGTAAATAAAATTACTTGAAATAATTCCTGTAGAAATTTTATTGTTGTATTGTCACATTCTTAACTTTAAAACTATAGTAATGAATGTTACTGAATCTTACAAATTATAATGCGGGTATATAGACTACGAGATTATTGTTTCAATTTCAATTGGACAATATAATATGGAATGTTGGCTATGCAAACAATTATGTCACACAATACATGTGTTGATTATGTATGACTCATAATTTATACCTAGTAATAAACAAAAGTAGTAGAAATTAAGCAAGCTGGACAATGGGTGATCCATAATGTATCATCTTGAACTCCTTGTTTCAGAAGGATGTTAAGCTGTTGCTATATTTGCAATCGTTAGCTTCTACCAATCCGCACTTACCTAGCGTAATGGGCCATCCCTATTCACCCAAAGGGAAGGCCTGCCCCAGCAGATAATAATAATATAATTGGTTTCGTTCTTATAAAAAAAATAATTGATATCTATTTTCTAACAAAGCAGACTAGCAGAACAATCATATTTCTAAGCTCATGCATATTAAAGCCATTATTATTTATCTTAAAATAAATATACCTTTGAAATACTCTTACAAAAATATAATTATGTATAACAAATGGCTGAATAAATACACATCAGTCTGTTTTTGGGAGCTACTCGATATTTATTCATTTGATGACAAAAAAGCCACTTTGAACTCTGTGTAAGTGGAGTTACTAGTCACACTTGCTAAATTGTAAGTGCTTTTTTAAGCCTCTTTGTGGTTAAATTACTGTAAGTATTTCATAATTTCTTAATTTAAATAAAATTGTGTATAAGAATAGGCTAGTTGACACTTTTTGAAAATATGTTTTAAATGGTTAATAATTGTTCTATTAGATCGAAAAAAATGTATTGTATTTTTTTGACCTAGAAAGCTACAAAACTTTAAAATTGATTTTTCATGGACATACAAAAACGCTGTCATTTTAGTCTATAGATTATCTATGCTGTGACGTCAACAAAATAGTAAGCAAACACTGAAGCACGTAAGAAATAACTTGAATCTGAATTTATATTATAAAACCATGATTTCTAATAGATTTCATGATGAATATAGTAATTGTCACGATTGTATTATACGAGAATGTAAAAACACATAGTTAAAGACTCCAGAAAAGTTGTGATTTAAATTGCCTAGAGAAATACACATGAACACATGTTTAAAACTTGCTAAATCCTGTAATTTATCATCTGAAAGTCATTTTTTTAGTAAAGATCACTTTAATGTCAGTACTCATTGAATAATATCTAAAGTTTAAAATACAATTTTTAAGGTTATGAATGTACTTACTAAGTCAAAGTTAAGTCGTTTCTGCTTTTACAAATCCGGCATCCAGCATTAATTTAATCAGCAAAATCTATAAACGGAAACTTTTCTATAAGATATAAGAGTTTTTAGAAATATTGTAGTCTGACGAAAGAAACCACAGTAACACAACAATGACGTTTAGTTGTTTACTAATTTGTTGACGTCACAATCATGGTGGACAGCGTTAGTGCTTAAAAAGCATAGACTAAAAAACTATTTTTCAAATTATATTACTACAGCCCTCTTCTAATTTTATGAAGTGAAATCAATGTATTTAGGTTCCTCATACCTAAAATTATAAGAAATAAACATTTGTATAGTGCAATTTGACATGAGTCAACTAGCCTATTGGCAATAATATTCTTTAAGATCACCCCTACTTATTGATTAGTTAGTAGCTCTCAACATTAGAATGACATATCAGTATTCTCCTGTAATATTTGTTGAAAGTGTAACAGTTATGACTAGGTGATTTTAACAAATTTTTCACGCTGATTAAAATAGCTGACAGTTCCTTCTTCCGGCTGATTAATTGCATTTGTGACAGGCAGTTTGTGTAAATTAAGATATGATGCTGTTAGTTCTGTACCATCAAACTGTCGTAAATGAATCTGTAAACAAATGAAAGTGTCATTATTCTAACAGTTCAAAGTAGGAAAATGATTTATTTAGTAAGTTATTGTTAAAGCCAAATTGGAGATCCTACATAATTTTTTTTTAAAGATTCAACATGAATTATGATGAAGTTATAAAACTTACTAATAAATGCAAATTAACTTCATCACTTCTGCTCAAATATGGGAAGTTGCCTCCACTTTTTAAATGTGCCAGCTTTGCTAGAGGATATGACTTGTACATGTCTTCACGCACTTGTGGACTCAAAGCACTGTCATCCCAGACATCCATTATAGTTACAGGAATGTTACTCAATAATTGTGGCTGAACATAATGGGGTGAACAATTTAATGTCAATCTCGATGCTAGTTCCGACTGATTCAGGGATTCTAACTGAAATGACATGATAGATAGATTAACACTTTATTATAACATCAAATACATAATTACATTACATTCACAAACAAGGTAGTTTAATTAAGATTTATATGAAAACAAATATTCAGATAAATACCATGTGCAGTTAGTTGATGGGATATTACCGTAATATTTTTTCTATTGTTTTTTTTTGTTTTGAACATTTCTTTCAACAATACAGGATAAGAGTACAGCATTTATCAACACAGGTGTTTAGTACAGGTTAAGGAAAACATCTTCATTAGTCACAACAGTAGGTTCTTATGTACATACATACATACTTATATGAATAAAGATAACAATATTAATATACTTACCCTTTCAACCATAAAATCAATAGACTCCGCTATTCTTCTATCAACCTTGTCTGTTGTGAAATTTCCCATGAGCATCCTTTTCAAAACTAGTGATGGTAAAAGCCAAAATAATGCAGAAGAATCATTGTATTCGAATACAGATGTGTCTGTGAAACTATTGCAAAGGACTAGCGATGCAACCTTTGGACAGTTTCTAGTATATTCCGCAAAGATTTGTGCAATGAAGCCCCCTAGAAAAAATAATATTGTATTTTCATAATATATTTTAAAACAACAGTTTCGAAATCCAGATGGGTAATGTAATGTTTACACAAAAACATAAATATCATTATTTTTATTAGGCATTTATAAAGATTAGAAATATCAGATAACTATTGTGAAATTACTTCATCATTTACATTTGTTGGAATAAACCTATATTGTAAAATAACTTACCCAGTGAAGCCCCAAAAAGATGGACTTTATCCAATTCCAAATAATCTATAAGTCTCTTGAATCCATCACACCACTCTTTCAGGTTCCAATACGGAGGTGGTTCAGCAGATATCACACGAACACCTCTGGAGGCTAAACCCATAACTTGCTGGAAAAAAATATCCGCAGTCCCTGACACTGGTGGCAGACATATTAGAGGGCAAGTAACAGATTTCGGACCACAATCAAATATTCTCCATGCCTGGAAAGTTTTGGTAATATTATATAATAAATATAAGATATTAATTAATAAGAAAAATATCAAAAGCATATGAAAATCTCTCTCTAGTTATAATAATTATAGAGGAACGGGGCGGGGTGAAAAGATATTGTTTACCTTGCTCAAACAAGAATGTCTTGTTGACCAATGTGATAAAGCTAGCATTGAAGTAAGAGAAAAACAATTACTTTTACCTTAGAACTATCAGAATCCACTACAACTTTTCTTAATGGAATACTGCTGCGAAAACTTAGATATTCATTAGATTGAGATATATCGCTTACACAGCTCATATCTATGATTTTTTTTAAAAATACTACACGAATATTTTCTCCACGCACTTTGTTTACGTTGCTTATGTCAAACGTGACAGTGACAGTCAAGCTCAGTGTTGCCAAATGAGGAATTTAAAACGCGGTAAGGGTGGTAGCTTTCCAATTACAGCATTATAGCGCATTATGCGGCATAATGCTTAATGTTGAGTGTTCCAACTACAGCAACGCTTCGCACAATTGAGCACTCTCAAAAGTAATGCTTTCGTGTGATGCGTGCAATCGTACCAACTCAGAGACAGAAAATTAACAAGTGTTTTTTGTTTAAGTTGGCATTGATCGAAATGTTTTATTTATATGATATCGTTAGTAATATTATTTATTGTTGAAAAATTATTAAAACTTTCGTTTCATTATAGTTTTTTTTTTAAATAATCAAAGTTAATTCAAACTGTGTTAAAAATTAAATATAAATATGGATGAAGGTACAAACATTGACTTTTAATTTCAACACTGAACTTAGCGCACTCTGCTGGTGCATTTGAAAACTAATTCACGTTCCAATTAAGCATCAGCATAATTCGGAATTGCGCGCCACTGAGTCGCATTATGCTCTGTAATTGGAAAACCACCTCTGGAAAGCGGATTTGTCTAGTCACACTAGATGCGGCCAGTTGTATTCAATTCACTTGCAATGTAAGCGAGTGTTCAAACACGATCGACCAATAAGGGCTGGGCTGTCCGCGGACACGGCGGCTGTGACACCCATTACGGGGCACTTACGATTTTCACCCCGAAAAATTAAATTTATTATTTCATAAATCAAAACAAAGAAGAATACATGGCTCAACTTATAGTCCAGTCACGTTAGGGGTTACACCTCGGAATAAGAAGTAAAAAGCTGGAAAGGAGATGTTTCAACAGTGGTAGTCGGTTTCCGGCAGCGACGAACCATATACCATTTGAAAGATTTTTTTATATATTAACATGAACAGATTTTAAAAATTTAACAATTTCGTAAGGTGCTGGCCACCTTGACCTAAGTTACGTCATAACCAAAGCCAGAATAAAAAAAAGACATTTTTTTAGTGTATGACAGCATAAACTTCCACTTAATCACTTTGGCAAATATCAATCGGTCCAGTCATACAAGATCACGGCGTGGAATCTTCATAGTAAAAAGTTAGACCAATTTTGTGGCCATAGACAAGGAACGGTACTATAGAATCTGACATTTCTTACTTATTCAGTTTTTAAATGTGAGAGGATTGGCACGGAGTGCCATAACCTGAACGACGAGGACGACATCATGCATGATGGCGGGCCATTAGAACCACAGATCACTATATATTATTATGTAGCAAGCTAATTAGAACTATTGGCGGACGCGGCTTCGCGGGAGTTTATAAACTCCTTGATCTTTAAATGTAATCTTATTAATCTGTGCTCTTTGACGCGGACGCGGAGAACGGGACTAACGGAAAAGGGATGAAGAGGGCGAGGGAAATGTCAGATTCTAAAGTACTGTTCCTTGTCTTTGGCCACAAAATAATAGTTTTAGGCATGACTGGTTGATTGAGATTTGCCAATGTGATTAAGTGGAAGTTTAAGCTGCCACACACTAAAAAAATGACTCTTTTTATATGACGTTACTTAGGACGGGGTGCTCTTTCGCATCCTTTCGCTGGGTGACGGGATCAGAGTAGTAGATTTCATCTGTGCCGACGTTCCAAAGGTCGAGATCAACGGTCTTCAGCCACGTCAAAAAATGAGTCAGCCAGCATTTTGGCTTCGCTGCCCATCCCACTGTCAACTCGGAACCGTATCGCTCACCTAGCTTTGCGTTAAAATTCCCCATCATAACACTGATAAAATAGGTCGAGATAAGTTTTGATTTTCCTATGTTGTTCAAGACTCACTTAACACCACACGGCCCATAAGGGCCGCGCGGGAAAAAACATTGCACGGTCAAACACCGCACGGCCCATATGGGCCGCGCTCCCCACGGGACTATAAGCCATTTTTTGTGAAGGTTAGAGGCTACTTTTGTATGAAGAAGTTTTACCATAGATTAACTTGGCGAAATGACCTATCTTTAGAGCCGTAAAGTTTTCACCTACTCTGTGTAGTTTTTTTTTTTGCGTCGTTGAAAAAGTGGAATTTTTTTGGTCGAATTGAGGTTACGTGTATGTAATTTATCTTTTTTTTCATGGTAAATGCTTAATTTTATAGGGAAAGTGTTATAAAGTGTGTTGTTCTGCTTACAATATACCTTTATAGATAATTGGTTGTATAAAATACTTCGTAATAAAAATGATTTTCATGTTCAATACTGACAAAATTTCTTAGGTTGTTTCAAAGTTATTTGTGATGATTGAGTTTCGGTAATATAAATAAGTGTTTACAATAAGCAATTGAAACTCGTTTACAGTTAGTTTTTACATCGCTGATAACAAATTATTGTTAGAAACTCCTCATAAAGATAAGGGAATGTCTGTGTATAAAGATCAAAAATGGGGTATCGTCTGTCAATTCCTAGCAAGCCATTTTGACTCTTATATGTACGGCGTCACGGGCGTAACCTACTTGCAGTCGATTTGAACCTCTTTTCGTAGGCGTATTGATAGGTACGTATCGATAGTCACGAGATAAAAATAATGAATTGTCGATAGATCGACTAAAATTGTGGTGGTGGCATTGTAGGGCGAGTTTATGTTTAGCTAATTTATTGTTACTGTTTTAGAATGGTAGTTTTACATATAACAAAATAAAATAAATTCATGCAGTAAATATGGTGATAATGGCTAAGTAAATATAGTGGTTTTCTTTTTTTTGGATTTTATAGTATGTCTTCGTGGCGCTAAGACCAGGACCCAACCGCCGATTTTTTATTCCTGCTCTATAAAGATAAAGAGGGTGAGGAGCAGCAAATGAGTGATGCAGCAGAAGATACTTTCAATTTAGCAATATATTCAAAGTTCGTTTGAGTATTGTATCAATAAAAAGAACTCAAGAATGAGAGAACAAACTTTATTATTTCTATTGATATCTACGGTTTCGGGTTTATTACCAATAAAAAAAACCTAAAGTACGTGAAGTCAATTTTTTTCCACTGTGTATGGTAGTTTTATTTTTAGCTATATTTATCCATATCCTTGTTGATAATAGGAATAATTACACTGTAAATAAAAATCAATTAAAAACAGTACCAAATGTGTTTTTATTTATAAATAACAGAACAAATATCGATAAAACTATAAAAGTGAAGGCACGGCAAGATACATCCCTACTTTGTTTTTTGTTCGTTGGGTCGGGTCGGACTCTGGTTTCAAGTGCTGTTTTTGTTATCAACAATGGGGTCTTTCATTAGTTTGTTTACATAAGTGGGCAGTTTAGATATATGATTCTCGGCATCCGCCCGTTTTTTCGTTTATTTTACATCGTAAAGTGCGTAAAGTAGTGTAAACTTTGGGCATCTCAAAAAAATATAACGTATTGATAATTGCCATAATTTTTTTACCCGACTGAAAGAAAATTTATCAATTAGTAAATTCTCGTTCACGCAATGATAATTAATGATTTGGCTACAGCGTAATATATTTTTTTTTGTCGCGCGGAAGCCATTTTGATTGAAGCCGCCATTTCGTTTATAGATGACGTAATCAGCATATCTCAAATTTCACTTCCCGTTTTGACAGGTTAAAGAAAATTGTTTAGGCAAAAGTGGTTGTGACTTAATATGTGGGTGGTGTTCTTACATCTAAGTGCCCACGCTGACTGTAGGTCGGCTTCGAGATGCTCTAGTACGGGACAGCGTAAGCGGGTCAAGAGGGGGTAGAGGACGGGGTGTAAAGAGAGAGAATAGGCAGATAGTACAGAGAGAGGATAGACGAAAGTATAGTGATATATGCATGCACATAATAGTTGTAGGTTGTGTATGTATGACCATGATTAGCATATGTATTTCCTATAGGAGGCCCAGGAGGCCCAGGAGGTCCAGGAGGCCCAGGAGGCCCGGGGTACCAGGAGGTCCAGGGGGCCCAGGAGGCCCAGGTAGCCGAGGAAGTCCCGGGGGGGCCAGGCGGCTCGCAGGGTGCCAGAAGGACAGGGCTCGCAAGAGTTCGAAGGAATAAAGGACGCAAAGGCCCCCGAGGCCCCCAGGATCCCAAAGACCTCCAGGAACTGGGGACCCGCAGGAACCAGGCGGCCACCAGGGCCCCCATGCCCCCCGGACCTCCCGTGCTCACAGGGCCAGAGAGCCTCGGAGGGCCTAGAGGGTCGACTGAGAAGAAAAGGTAATTTACAAATGGATGTTGTTTTAACAAATCAGCATTGCTAGACAGTTGGAGAAAACATGAGGTACGGTAAATTAACAATGTAAACAATGAAAACAATGATTGGTCTAAGTGGGTATCTTAATACGCATAACAGTTCTTATATAAGTCCTTATGACTAGTGGTACGATGTATTGTTGTTTAGGGAATGACAGTAATCAGTGGAGGAAGAAGAAGAAAGTGGCGACATGAACAATCAAATGATGGTTTTGTATGTTATGCCTATATGCGTGTGCATAATGGTAGAATAGTATTCATAACAATAATAATAATGATCGATTGATAATTGTTAGATAACATGGTCGAGGTATGTTAGGCTTTACCTCTCTCTTTGCTTAGGTTGCCTCTATCACACCTTGTCTTATTAAGATAATTTACTTAAATATTCATACTAGGTATCCAACCTGAAGTACAACCTTATTCAAGGTGGCACATTAAAATGTTAATCACATTCTAAGAAATCCAACCTGCTAACCTGGTTGGATGTCGAATGGCTAGGCTGGAAAATAGGAATAAGGGGGTCATCCATAAAGTAGGTACGTCCGTCACACAAAGGACATTGCTCAGCTTCCATACATGTTTGGCCTAAAGACCAATAATCATGAAAAATTGTTTCCTAGATTCGAAATTATATATAAATTACCGTAGAAACGAATATTATTGACAGACACCCCTGAGAACTTCTATAAACCATATACACAGAACATATTAAAATAATAAAAAACAAATAAGTTATATAGTAAAATAGGGAAATCAAGCCAAGTACCGAAATTATGGATTAGATTCAGGTATATAGAGCATGTAGATTAACAGATAGTTGCCTGTTTTTAAAGTTAATGCATAAGAGTAACTTCAAGTAAATCAGGTGTCATTTCCGGTTATAAACAGAAACTCTGTGATGATTGTGAATGAGACACAGATTAGAGAGAATTTTTAAACTCTCGTTAACCAAAGAAAGCTAAGAGATTTAGGTTCTATAGCCATATATTCAGTAGCTTCATTATTTTTGTTATGTTTTTAAGATAACCATATTTTAGATTTTTAGTGTATCACACCTTATAATTTTATTTATTTATTGATTTATAGTCAGGGAACGTAGGCCCACAGATAGATACCTTATAGTCTAACATATATACAGATTATAATGTGTTTATGGAGGTGTTTGGCGAAAAATGTATGGCAATAGATTTTATGATGTCGCCTACCATCTATAATAATTGCCTGAGCACATTTGCATCTAGAGAAAATGAAATAGAGTTGTGGATATTAATACCACAGTGTAATAAAAAAAATGATTTATTTTATCGATCTTTACAAAATAGATTTGTTTTTATGTTATTTATACAACTTCGATAGGTCTTTGGCTGAATGTTACTACACCCATAGCCATTAAAAATGATTCGTATGTTTTCCAAACCGGTATAATTAAAAGTCCTTTTCAAAGTAAATATATTATACAAAGGTGTCCGTTGAAATCTAATGACTGTAAATTAAATTATAAATTACGCCAAGAATTACCGTGTATGTCAATATTTTTTGTGCATTTGGGCCAATTTGAGCAATCTCCTTTCGTGATTTTTCTACTCCTCTCCCATCCTTGTCACAGTTGGTTACATTTCTGAGCCTGAGAATTTTTGCAAATGCCCGGCTTTGGCGGCCATCATTGTTGACCGCCTCATCAGCCTCATGCCGCTGTAATCGAAATGAGCAGCGGGTATGGATCGGGTAAACCCATTAGCATTGCATTATTGCATTGGCCCACTAGTTGAGTTGGTTGATTCCCAAAACGGAAACTACGCCTTTTTCACAGGCATAATTCATCCTGCTGATTTAGTGGGTGGGTGGTCCGCAGACGTCGACAGATGCATTAGCAGGTGGATCACCATGAGCCGACCACACGACTGACGTCTGTAGGTAATTCAACATTAAAAAATAAATGTTGAGATCGTAGCAGCTGCTACTTGAGGTAAATTGCAGTAGAATTATTTGTTTCGTAAGTGCTCATAATATTAGCCATTTCGGCGAACGAGGGATAATTTTAAGATATTATCGCATGAAAACACAATGTATCTCACATATTATATTAAATTAGATTGTTGAGTGCAATTGCCAAAGCATTTTTATTTAAAACACAAGATTTTTAGTATTGATATGGTCAGAATAAGATGTTGTTAGGTGAGTTAATACGTAATAACTCAAGACAGAAGGTTCCATTTAGGGACTGAATAAATTAACCAATTTGACATAACATGGATCTCACAGCTTTTGACGGTAGAAGAAGTTGAACTGAGTTGCGAGACTTGGTTTTTTAAAAGTTATGTTTTTGATGGTATTATATTTATATGAAAAGCTTCTATGATTATTTGTTTTAATGTAGATAGGGGTATATGAGTAGGAATTACTTGTAGACGTGGAGATGATCAACACCAACACCTTAGTCTTGCATCCATAGAATTAAAAAGATGGGAATAAAATCACAATTTGCATTCAAACACATTTTGTTTATTCTATTTACCATAACATAATTAACATTCTCGTGGTGTATTTCTCTACTACAATCCTTCAAACAACTTATAAAGTAGCTTATTAAATAACTAATTGTTAAGTTTTGGACGATTCTTTTAAGTTTACCAGAAATTAGTCGATATCAAAAGGTATATATAACTCGCGCCAATAAAGAAACTAATTAAAAATCTACGACTACCCAAGAAATTCTGTCCCTTTCGCACATCCTTTCAGGAACAATGCGCGAAAATGATTTGAATTGCGTCGCCATTTTCGATTCATTTACTGGCGTGAGTTCTAGCAGTTTTTTAAGTAGGTCTTTTTATTATATTGTTAGGTAACGAGTTAAGTTGTACATGTATATATAACTATATCGAAATTTAGATGCCCAAACAGTAGGTAGTTTATTAATCTAAAACTTATAAATACACATAGAAGTATCTATATAAATTAGCTTAATGCGTGCTACCATTCATTATTATACCTAGCATTTTCACTTAATGTACATCACTGATAATTTCGGTTTCCGATAATAACTATTACATGAATGTACTCTATTTCTATTATCTTAATATCATACTGTAACTTTTTGTTAAGTATTATCATAATAATGATTTGAGCATACTTTCCGAACAATGAAAGTTGACAATTATTAATTAGTATTATAATTCTCTGTACACTTGGATTTTGTCAACGAATGCCGTTACTATATACACATTTCAAATATAGGTAGGTCTTAATTATTTAAAATTTCTTGTAGAAAGCATGCGATTTTTAATAGATAAGTATCTCTAGAAACAATCTGAACCACCAAATAAATATAGTTTAAGCACAAAATAGTTGTTATTTTTAACTATTTAGAAATTCAAAATAATTACAATGTTTTAAAATGCTCGAAAAATAGAAGATTATATATAAGCATCAATAATGATAAAATTAAACTAATATTCATATCAAAACAAAATGAGGCATAGGCAATAATTTTTCATTAGAATCACAGAAGTCTTGTTATCAGTGACAAAACTATTTTTTTTTTCTTTTTCATAAATTCTATTATTTACGTAAACAAAATTTTCATAAAATAAAAGTAGAAGAGTGCATTGCTTTTGTGGTCAACGTACATAACACACAGCCTACGGCCTTGATCTGTGTTTCAATTCACCACACAAATATAATTTATAAAAATCTTGAGCATGGTTTTAAACTTAGGATTGCCAAGACAATCTTTACAGACCATCTTATTTTTTCCTGTCGAATGAAAGTCATACTGTAACTTGCGTTTGATTGAAATAAATACTTTAGGACGGATGGATGCCTTTTGTCAAATAAACTGATAGAAATTGACAGTTCTCAAATTGCTGTGCAAGAGTATGCTAAAAGCGAGTTGTTTTTTTTTATAGATAGGTCCGACAAATGACTCCACCCCGCCTGTTGTTAAGTGAAGGTGAAGTCCAGACGCGAAGATAGCTGATACAGCAGTTCTACCCGCCACACCAGCCATCCTCACCCTGCCAGCCTGCATGTTGCTTCTTCACGCCTCTTTTAAAGGATCCCAGGTTGTAAGAAGGATTCCATTTACGGATAGTATGGGTAGAGTGAGATTTTAAATGTAAGACCAGCAGATATTAAAGAATCGGAACATTAGTCTAGCACGATTGCGGTGTAATGTACAGTGACCATGACCACCCTAATTTTCATAAAAAAGTATGTAGTTAAACAGGCAAATCTAAACGGGAAACATGTATACAATTTACCAGAGTTCCCCATTGGATACCTACGATTCGTTTCAAGTTCACTAACAATAATACTTCTACATAAAAACTAACTAGCATCTAAATGTTGATGGATGTAGAACATGAAGTGTAGGCTTTAACAGCTATCTATAATACAGTTTATTCATTACTACGAAGCATACATTTTAGTAATCTGCATGTTATTATTAATAACATCAGATTGAGATTTTCGTTATTACAACTAGGTACATAGTGTATAGATGGCAATCATAGCCATAAACACCAGAGAAAATTTATTATTTATGAATATAATACACACCAACAAAAATACAAAAAAAAGAAACAAATAGGGATAATTACTTTTTGTTCTAGTGAATGTGTATTGATATTCCTTTTTTCTATTAAATTACTCTTTGATTCCTATGAGAAAAATCCGTTAAATCTAAATGGGCAAGAATTGTAATGCAGCATTCCTCAAGTGAACAATTGATAAGTTTTTTTCAACTTTATGAGATACTATTATTATACGTCTGCCTTTGTTTTTGTTAAAAATCGAAATAGTAGTACATTTTATGTTTTTTTTAAAATTGTTAAATGGTGCGTGTCACAATGCAGGTACCTTCCATATTTTAGTTGTGAATCTATTATATATACTATATATATTGATGTTTAGATTTCATTTTTTTAAAATTTAATTTACAGAAAATCTGTATTTAGTTCATGCATACAGAAAGTCACATAATAATTATTATGTGACTTTCAAACATATTTCAAATTAAAAATCGCCACTCCTCTGGCTACTCAGACAGGTTTTAAATAAACGAATTCCGGATCGTTCAGACAAATTGTTGGTCCTCATTTGAGGCGAGCTTCTCTGTGTTACATCAAATAACGGATGTATATGATATATCTAGTAATTTAAAAATATAACCACAGCGATTCTGGCACTTAATATGCTTAGTACTTAATCAATCCAATTTGATGGTAGACACAGACACTGTCAACATTACATAACAGAAAGTGTGAAATTTTTACAAGCGACTGTGAATCTTATTTCTTGTTCAATAAAGCTCTTAATCGATAAAAGTGATTTAACAGTTATGGTTTACTTGAACTGTGGCCGTTTGGACTATAAATTATATATTCATATTATGTAAGAAAATGATATCAGGACGATTAAACCATTACATTATATTGATTTTACAAAAAATATTGTTTATTTAATGAGGTGAAATTGAAGATTGGCAAAAAGGTTGTTCGTAAATGTTCGTAATAATTTTTTCCTAACAGTTTCAGTTTTAAACATTTTTTTTTCTTTTACAGTTCTTTCATCACACTGTTATCTGTACGGACATAAGGCCTCATTCTGGCATGACTCATAATGTAGATAGACTTATGTTAACTTTACTTGGTGAGTCATGGTCTGTCCTTCCTATTCCATCTGTAGGGAAGGCGTGTTCTCCATAAGTGGGGACATTAACAGGTTAATGATGACGATCTCGTAATCAACTCTATAGTGAAAAGTATGTCTTAAATTATGCTGTAGAGAAATTAATTTAGAGAAACATGACAGAAATAGGCCTGATTACGGCTCCCTTCTTAGCAAAAAGGGTAAAGACGAACTAAACCATCATAACGCGTCCTCTGGGTTATTCATCCAAAATACAAAAATACTTAAAATTTCATTACAGAAATGAGGAAGGTACCACAGTCGAGACACGAGAAAGGATAAATAAATAATTTTATTTTTTGGGTTATCACGCACTCCAACCAAGACTAATAAAAACTAACTCGCGCTTGTACCCGTTCAAAAAGTGTTTTATTAAATTAGATAAATAGTTTCAAATAAAAATGATTTGAATTTACTTTATAGATTGAAACGAACTGAAATCCAACCCGAGACTAAAGAGTTAATAAACTTTATCTTGGTATGCCTGCATCGGGGGTCACGAACAACGTTAAGATTCGACACACGCTGATAGAAACGAGTATGTGTATATTTCTAGTCATTTTCAAACTCAAAGGTACTCAGTAAGCTTTAATCTTCCCTCGTTTGCCTAGGAATCATGACCAATGTAGGAGCCTCGTACTACGATTACGGCAACTTGAGGTAAGCTTGAATTTGCCTTGACTGCATATTTAGAGAACAAGAACAACGTTATAAGCTCTTTACAAGATGACTAAAGCGTTAGTATAATAAAAGTCAGCTCTAAATAATTGTGTATTTTGGCCTTCTTACATTAAGGATTAACTTTACAAGATTTTTTAACTTACTATAACCCTCGCATGGTAATTGCGGCAAGTTTGTAATATTTCAAGTCAATTACAAACTCGTAGGTTAACTTGTCATAACTGATCTGATCTGCTTTAGGCATCAGAATCAATAGTAAAGTGAACAAGTATAGCAAATTCTCTATTAATTTCTGCGCGCGTTTATATATTTCAAATCTCAAACTGTAAACTCGAGGGTAATCTTAGCCTATCTGTTTAAGAGATCATGAACAATTACAAGTTTTTTGCATAGTGTACCTATCAAGATTTTCAAGTCTGCAAACTTGTTGGTAAACCCGCATTTGGCCTGCCTGAGTTGGTGATTGGCTTGGCTGCATTGCTTTAGGGATAGTGAACAATTTTCTATAGTATTTATGTGATGCTGGTTTGTGTGTCGCCTGTAAGATACGGCAGGCTAGTATAAAGTATCGGCCTTACGACTCTCCGTTGGCGCTGTCATTGCCGTACCTACCAACATTTTCAAGTCAGCTGCAAACTTGGCCATAAACTCTAACTTGACTTGGGTTTTTTGGAGTTTACGATTAATTTTATATAGTCTTTATGTGTTGCTAGTTTATGTGCCGCCTGTAGGATATGGCAGGGTAGTGTAAGGTCTTAAGTATAGGGGGTGCGGCATGAAGACTCCCCGTTGTAGTACTTATCAAAATTTTCAAGTCAGCTGCAAACTTGGTCGTAAACTCTAACTAACTTGACCTGGATTTGTTGGGGTATATGATCAATTTTATATAGTCTTTATGTGATGTTGGTTTGTGTGTCGCCTGTAGGATACGGCAGGCTAGAATAAAGTTTCGGTCTTACGACTCCCTGGTGGTGCTCTAGTCATCGTACCTATCAACATTTTCAAGTCAGCTGCAAACTTGGTCGTAAACTCTAACTTGACCTGGATTTGTTGGGGTTTATGATCAATTTTATATAGTCTTTATGTGATGCTGGTTTATGTGTCGCCTGAAGGATATGGCAGGCTAGTGTATGGTATAAAGTATCGGGGGCGCGACCTCACGACTCCCCATTACCGCTGTCATCGCCGTCTCCCTCGCCTCCTTCCAACTCCTCGTCGGAATCAGTGTCGAGATCATCGTAATCGTCATCGTAGAAATCAGTCATGTCCAACTGAAAATAGTAAATATAAAAATTAAGTGTGTCGTTTCAATTATCTCTATTTCGCCGGGCCGAAACTAATCCCCTTTGCCCAAAAGCCCGCGAAGTCCTGGATTAGGTTCTTCCTGATTATCCAGTTACTTCAGAACATATTTATCATCAGCCTATTAATGTCCCCACTGCTGGGGCAAAGGCCATCCCTATGAATGGAATAGGGAGATTGGGCCATGACCCACCACGCGGGCCCGGTGCGGATTGGCGGGTGCTAACGACTGCAGATGCAGTCAGGACCAACGGCTTAACGTGCCTTCTGAAGCACGGAGGAACTCGAGATAGAAGATTTTTGGTCACCCGTCCAATGACTGACCACTGCGAAAGTTGCTTAACTTCAGCGATCGCAGTCGAACGCGCTAACCACTCGTGCAATCGAGCTCCTCCAAAGAATAAAATACTTATATTAAACCAGCATCAGATAGGAGATCTTTTACCACTCTTACATAATTGCTTAAGAAATATAATTAAGAAAGCAACCAACCTGTGGCTCCTGCGTCGTAGACTTGACTTGAGTTTTGATGCAATAGTCTTCTAAAGTGAGCGGCACAACTATGCCTTCCTTTTCCGCCTCCATGCGCGCGACCTGCGCCTGTTTCCTGAAAAAAAAAAACTCAACGTAAGCATTACGAGCCCTTACCGCCAAATTATCGTAAGCGACACTCGCCAAATTATCGTAAGCGACACTTTTGTCGAAATGCGTTTTTTGTGGAAACTAATATTTTAAATCGTAACGGACCCATTTCTGTTGATATTTCCCTCCAAAAGAACACCGTTATAATATAATAGAGGGAAGAATAGAGGGAAATATCAACAGAGATGGGTCCGTTACAGTTTAAAATATTAGTTTCCACAAAAAACGCATTTCGACAAAAGTGTCGCTTACGATAATTTGGCGAGTGTCGCTTACGATAATTTGGCGGTAAGGGCTCGATTAATTTGTAGCGTTGTTGCAGTGAGCGTAGACCGTTATGGAAGTGTGGTTCGAGGAAACAACTCGCATTCTTCGAGCATCGGTTATGTATACTTGGAATTTTTCTTGGCATAGAACAAACCCAAAATTGAGTGCATTCTATTTGTACCAGCTAACCTCAGGCATAAAAGAGCATTGTTAACCGAACTCAGATTGTGCAACTATAACAATTTCCGATGGCGAAAACTACTTTATCTCGTGTTTAGTATTTTAACATACACTTCTCGTTAAATTTATCCAAACACTATCTTCATGAAGAATAATCTTCTCAAATATTTTCATTTCCAAATCATAACAACATCTTAAGTTACGGAAGATAATGCGTAGGTGGCTCGTTATCTGTGCAGATAAGTCATTTTAATTGTAATTTTTAAAGCTCTTGATTCTTCAGAAGATGTAGGCCAGTAGATATACTGAGAAACGTATTGTGATGTAAAAAACTAAGATTTGTTTTCATCACAAGCATGATAAGCGTAATTAGTTAATTCACCCGCTGGAAAATTTCTCTATAATATCGAAAAGAATATACAATATACATTATGTACCTTAGCAAATAAAAATATAACTACAATTGCTATTTCCTCTTTCAAATGTTTGATACTTGTAAAGGTGTTTCTTTTGACATTGGGAAGAGATAAATAATAATAAATAAATATTTCCAACATTCACACCAATTAGCCTAGCCCCAAAGTAAGCACTATAAGGCTTGTGTTATGGGATACTAGGGTAACGGATAGAATACATATACTGTACATATTTAAGTATATTTTTTTTATAGAAATACATATTAAACATCCATGACTGGAGTACAAATGCTCGTATTCATCACACAAACAAATGCTCTCACCGGGATTTGAACCAGGGACCTCTCGAGTCGGCAACACCATGAAACCCGGCGTACAAACTGAGGGAATGAGTTGCCTTCGTCCGTGGGAGTCTACCCTTACTCCGTTTCCCCACACGTGATCCCTGGGTGGTGCAAACCAGGCAACAACATACTGGTGGTAGGCTTAAGCCGGGGCTAGTGACCACCCACTGTGACTGAGTCGTGCCGCAAAGCGGCCCAGCCGCGTTCCGGCGCGTAGTCCAGTGACACCGTTTGGGAGGATGGGTCGAGATAATTGCTTTTTGTTCGTGACATTGACCGGTTTCTAGAGACATCGATGCAGAGACACCTCGTATCTAGTCCCGGAGTCTAGCGGGATCCGAGGCACGGTGCACCGCTGGCCGACCGCAGGTAGCAGGGGACCCGACTAGTAAGCCAGCCCCTCACGAAAGGCTGTCCCGCCAACTAGCGAAAAATCCCGGGGATGCGCCATCGTGCCGGTTGGCGACCGGACGAAAGGGCCCGATGGACATCCCTGGGGGGCTCGGGCATCCCCGCAGCCTCCGGACTAACTCCCTTCGGTGCCTGTCTTCTGTATGTCTCTAGGGTTAGCTACGCAAAAGTCTCATCTCACTGCCATCTACCACCGAATTTCACTCTTCGCTAATATGATATGTCGCATAATAAGAAAAAAAGGGTTAAACAGCGGTTGCACGCCCTTTCACTTAAAGTACACCTCTCAAACATCCGAGGCTTGCACTCCAATCTCGACGCGGTCCATCATCACCTCGAGACCGAGAAAACCGCTCTTATTGTGCTGACGGAGACGCAGATCAAATGTCCATCCGACACGGCGTATTTGCTGTACCCGGGTTACAGCCTTGAGCATAACTTTAAGGCTCGGGCTGGGGTGTGCTTGTACGACCGTGACGACATTTGCTGTTAGCGCCTCCGTAACCTTGAGGACCGCAGATTTTCGGTGCTTTGGGCGCTGGTGGACACAGGCATTGAGAAAATTCTCTATGGCTGTGTCTACCGTTCGCACAGCGGTGATCAGGAGGCAACTAGGCTCACAGAATACCTCAGTGAGGCGGCTGATTCGCCTCAACAGAAGTTCCCATCGGCCCAACTAGTGCTTTTGGGGGACTTTAACGGACACCATCAAGAGTGGCTGTTCCCATACCGAGACACCAACCACGCTGGTAGAGAGACGCGTAAGCTCGCTTTGGCGTTAAATCTCACTCAGCTGGTTCAAGGCGCTACTCGGGTACCTGACGCTGAGTCGCACACACCTTACTGCTTAGACCTTCTGCTGACAACTGATCCAGACCGGTACTCAGTGACGATATCGTCACCGCTTGGTAAATCCGACCATTGTCTGGTGAAATCTGTATCCGTCTATTCCCCATCTGACCCAAGCCCTAGAGGTAGTCGTCGGATGTGGCGATATAAGTCAGCAGATTGGGATGGGATGCGGTCATTCTTTGCATCCTATCCTTGGCAGCCAGTCTGTTTTTCTTCTGGGGACCCTTCGACTTGCGCACATGCTGCGACAGATGTGCTGCGTCTGGGTATGGAGTACTTTATTCCATACTCCGATGTATCTCTATTCGGCAAAGCTCGCCCCTGGTTTGGACCTCAATGTGCTCGCGCTGAAATGCTGAAGCATGAGGCATACCTAGCCTGGGCTGATGCTCGACAATGCAAGGCTAGGGATACTCACATAAGCCGTGTAGGGCACAAGCTCGCTTCGTATCCCGCGGGAAGTAAAGCGTTCTGGTCCCTGGCAAAGTCGTTCTCTCTTTCACCTCCTGGCTGTTTGACTCAAATGTCAGAGTTCAAAATTCGCCAATCTGAGGTACGAAAAACGCTACGCAATCTGGACGTGCATAAAGCTAGTGGTCCCGATGGTATTCCAGCCATTGTCCTGAGGTCTTGTGCGCCTGAGTTGACTCCTGTCTTGATGCGCCTCTTTCAGCTCTCCCTTGCAACTGGTAAAGTGCCGAGTTCTTGGAAGCTTGCTAACGTACAGCCTGTACCCAAGAAGGGTAGTCGTGCTGACCCTGCTAACTACCGGCCTATTTCAATTACGTCCATACTCTGTAAGAGTACTCTGTAAGAGTATGGAACGTATTTTGAACCACAGGCTCCTGGCGTACCTAGAATCTAACTACCTCCTAAACGACCGACAATATGGCTTTCGCCGGAATCGGTCCACGGGTGACCTTCTAGCGTGCGCCACGCACATATGGAGTGAAGCCATCGATCGAGAAGTACGGGGAAGCTCTAGCAGTTTCTCTCGATATTTCCAAAGCCTTCGACAGGGTCTGGCACGACGGTCTTATTAGCAAGTTATCCTCATACGGCCTGCCTACTGTGCTTTGTGCATGGATTTCAGACTTTCTGAGGGATATGTCTATTCGAGTTGTAGTGGATGGTTGCTCCTCGGATCTTTGGGCTATCAATGCCGGTGTCCCCCAGGGGTCGGTACTCTCTGCAACGCTGTTTCTGCTGCACATTAATGATCTCCTAAGACCCGGTATCTTTGGGTATGCAGACTACAGCACAGCTGTAGAGAGCTATATATCCACCGCGCGAGCCAGTGCGACCGAAATCCAGTCCCATAGGGAGGCCATGGTCGAGCGCTTGAACCTTTCTCTTTTGGCGGTCCCCGATTGGGGCGATGCCAATTTAGTTGGGTTCAATGCTGCGAAAACCCAGGCGTGTCTTTTCACCGCAAAAAAGAGGCCATTTGATCTGGCCCCTACTTTCCGGGATGTAAGCGTACCGATCACCGACCATCTCGAGCTACTCGGTATTTCATTGTCACCAACCCTCAACTTTGGCTCGTACATTGAGTCCAAGGCCCAATTAGCAGCCAAGAAGTTGGGTATCCTCTCGAAGGTGCGACGATACTTCAAGCCGGAACAGTTGCTTATATTATATCAAGCACAAGTTCGGTCGTGCATGGAGTATTGTTCGCACCTCTGGGATGGATCGGCTAAGTATCAACTTGCGGCGTTGGAGGCAATTGAGAAACGAGCGATAAAGCTCATTGGAAATGACGCGCTTTGCCGGGCAAAGTTACAAAGCCTGGAACACCGACGCAAAGTTGCCAGTCTTTGGGTGTTCTATCGGTTACATTTCGGTGAGTGCGTAGAGGAATTACATGAGCTAATTCCTCCCGCCCCTTTCTACTACTGGACGAGCAGGGAAACGGCAAGGCGACATCGATTCACGGTGGCAGTTCCAAAGACTCGCACTAAGCGATTCGCTTCTAGCTTCATCGTGCGGACTGCCAAACTGTGGAATTCCTTGCCTGAGCCCTTGTTCCTCGAGCACTACAATCTAGCGGTCTTCAAAGCAAGAGTGAACCGGTTTTTATTAGGTAAGCGCGCTCCATCGTAGACCATAATATTACTTTCCATCAGGCGAATTATGGTCAAGCACTTGCCTATTACCGAATAAAAAAAAACCACTCGGCCAAGGAGGTCGTCAAATGTATGGCGTTGCCTTGCAATGGCGTATTAATTTGACATTTAGGGTTACATACAATGCGAAGAGATGGCGCTGCCTTGCAGCTTAAAAATACTAGAACGAATTCGACACGGCCATTAGAGTCGCGGTAGCATAATGGTCAGTGCATATGCCCATAGAGAAGACTGCGGGTTCGGGTCCCGTCTGCTGCCTGGGGCTCTTGGATTTTTTTCTAATAAAATTTACCTAAGATTTAAACATCTAGCAGAAACATGCCTAAATAAGAATATACCTGATCCATTGACCTTAGACTATGCAATATTTTTCTACCTTTAATCCTCTATATTTAACGTGCCAATTAAGAATTATTAAAGAAACATTTCTCATAGTCAATAACATGTAAAGTAATTTTAAACGCTTGCTACTTTAGTAGGTACCTATTATGGCAGATTATAAAAAAAATCTATAAAATGACTACAATTCCGATAAAATGGTACAAATCAATTGATGCATGTAAGAATTAAAATCAAATATCCAATAACATGTAATATTTACCGTAAGATATTTAAAATGTCGTAACATCATACAAGTGTTTATGATCTAATCATAAGTATTTACCTGATATGTTTTCGTACTCCTTGTCCTTGTCTTTGTAGTTGTGCCAGCGGCGGTACATGATGCTAGCGTCGACATTGGCAGGACTAAAGGTGTTGGGCTCGTTGAGCTGGAAGATCACTGACAGGAGGACTAATATATGAGCTAAACAAATCATCTACATAGTTACCTGATAATGTTTTCGTGCTCCTTGTCCTTGCCTTTGGAGTCGCGCCAGCGGCGGTACATGACGTAAGCGTCGACATTGGCAGGACTCAAAGAGTTGGGCTCGTTGAGCTGAAAGATCACTGACAGGAGGACCAATATATGTGCTAATAAACAAATCATTTATATAGTTACCTGATAATGTTTTCGTACTCCTTGTCCTTGCCTTTGGAGTCGCGCCAGCGGCGGTACATGACGCTAGCGTCGACATTGGCAGGACTAAAGGTGTTGGGCTCGTTGAGGAGGGAGATGACTGAGAGGAGGACGGTGCGCACCGACTGCGTCGGGTTCCAGCGCTCGCACGGCAGCTCGCCCGACTGCGGGTCATCCACGGGCGGGTGCAGGATTGATATACATAGGTCACCATTCTGGAATTAAAACGTTTGCCATGAAACAAGCTAGTTTTTGACCATTTGGAGTTTGGGTTGTAGCGTGCAATTAGGCACCCGTTGCATTTAGTTGAAAATTGTAATGTAACTAAGTGAATTTTGTGCTATACGCTATACCTCGATTATCAACTTTTAAATTCAAATTGGTACTTATAAAAATTAAATTTATCCACGAAGATCAAAATTTATGAGTTATGTTAAATTTGTATTTACAAACTTTATTTACTGACATAATTGTCAGTTTTGCGCAAGAGAGCCGATTATAAAATCTTCATATTTAATGCTTCATGGTACGAGATTTAGATTTCATTTTCGTTGTGCCGTGCCGCAGAGCATGCGTAACTCGGCCGGCGGAGTTACATAAAGCCGTTGTTAAAGTTTACTGATTAACCGGAGTCGTCATAACAACATTAGCATTGGTTACGACTCCGTCTAGCTATCAGATTATGATTTTAATGTTATAGATTTGCACAAATGAACCCTTGAGGTTCTATGTAACTGAAATTACAACCAAGCGTTTGCGTTAATGTATGTTTAAGGATAGGAAGCGTTTCCTGGTGGATGTCAATAATATAAATAACAAACTGATAACTTTGTGAAAGTGCGAGTCATATGGTTGAGTATTTTGGCAATATTTAAAAATTAAAATGTTTTTGGTGAAATACACACATCAAAAGTGTCTAGGGATCAAGCATTTTTATGCGGATTTCTTGAGATTGAGATGTGGCTTTGTAATAAATTTATGATTTTATAAATTTATATGGATCCTTTTTGGTGCATTTCATAATTTGAATCAGGAACTGTGAATCAAATTCGAGTAAAAGATGAAAATCAGCTGTCAATATTTTCCCTATAAAAACATACAACGCATTGAAGACATTATTAGTGCTACTGTTTCCCTACTACTGATTAAAACCAACGTTATTATGGAGCGGCGACGTCATTTAAGCAGGGAAGAAATGCTCAGAGCCGTGGGAATGATAGAAGCTGGTTCCCGGCAACGTACTGTGGCTTTAGCTCTGAATACAAGTCAGAGTGTTATCAGTCGACTTTGGACACGATACCGAAGCACTGGTACCGTGGCTGAGCGCCATGGAGGACGGTATCGCTGCACCACACGGAGACAAGACCGATACATTCAAATCTTAACTTGAAGAGCTC
This sequence comes from Chilo suppressalis, assembly GCA_902850365.2. NCBI lineage: Eukaryota > Metazoa > Arthropoda > Insecta > Lepidoptera > Crambidae > Chilo > Chilo suppressalis. The sequence goes on along the minus strand of OU963912.1, from coordinate 8,587,451 downwards.
CAACAATAACCGCCATGATGTTAGCCGTGAGGCTTCATCACTCTTCAGGGAACTTAATTAGCGACCAAACAGTCAGAAACCGCTTGCATGAAGTGAACCTTCATTCCCGAAGACCGCTACGGGTACCACCTATAGCAATGCACAATCGTAGGATTCGATATCAATGGGCTCTTGAACACAGAAATTGGGCAGAAGAACAATGGCGTTTCGTGTGCTTTTCTGATGAGTCTCGTTTTGGTATGAGACCGGATACAAGACGTATACGACACTGGAGAACCCCTGGACGCCAACAGCGATTAAAATCCTGCCAGAAAGTCCATCCTTATAGTGGTGGAACCATCATGGTATGGGCGGGTATTTGGATCGGCGGAAGAACTGAGTTGATTTGGATCAGAGGCAACCTCAACGCTCAAATTTATGCTGAGACGATTGTATCAGACGTCATCGTTCCTCTACAAGTGCAAATCGGTCCCTTATTTCAGTTAATGCATGATAATGCACGACCGCACACCGCAAGAGTTGTAAGACAGACTCTCGCCGCAGCTAACATCAATGTCCTGCCCTGGCCTGCTCAGTCGCCAGACTTGAACCCGATTGAGCATGCATGGGATATGCTACAGAGAAGAGCTCTGCCGAATATGGAGGGTATCCAGTCGCAAGAAGACCTTTTTTTGTTATTGCAACGAACATGGGCGGCCATTCTACAGCGTGATTTGGATGAACTCATTTTGAGTATGCCAAACCGATGTTCTTGTGTTGTCAGTGTTCGCGGTAGAAATACGGATTATTAATTGTTTAAGTTACCCAATAAAATTTTAGAGAAAACTGTTATTTCAGTCTTTTTTTCGAACTTTTGTGTTAGTGGTTCAAATGTCAAAAATCCCTTTATTAGGAAAATGGCAAATTTCTTTATTAATGCAAAGGTGACTTGGTTTATCGTTACTGTGACAAACGAAAACACTTTATTTGATGAATCCTTAAAGAAAATTTTAATTGATATCAATCAGGAGAAAAGTTATTGCAAAAATATATGTTGATCCCTAGACACTTTTGATGTGTGTAATTAAAATATTTAATGATTAACATTATTGAAGCAAAATGGAACCTCATAAACATCGATTACATTTTAATTTTATTTTGTTCGTTCATGAAATATTTTACACAATTCGTCCTTGGCTAGAATATAACGTTACTGAGTGGCATTACAGTTATGTAGACAAATGAATTCATGGTTGAAATTTGTATACAAAACAACTGAGCATAAACATTCGTTATAAAAGTAAATTCGTGGACCTGTTTTTTCATCATACAAGCAACGCAACATGCATTATTTTGTCAACATTATTGAACATTTCTTTTGGTTTCTAAATGAATCTCAGTAGGTTGACTTACACAGGCGTTGTTGGTTGATTATATTTAAGTAGGCAGTGCTCATTGTATTCGCAGACAAAAGCCCGCGGGTTAATGATACCAGTTTAGTAAAAACATTACTCATATACGTTTTTTCATACTATAATCAGAATAAGTTAATATGATGGTAAAATTTCTTGGCCATACCCCCCATACGCAAGAAATCTAGCAATACTTGGTCATTAGATAAAATATTTAGAGTAATCTGAGGAATGAACTAAAATTTTAATGATGTGGTTTCACTTGCAGCAATTTTGCTAAATCTCGATTTAACTAAAACCAAATTTAAGCCATACAAGAATGTCTAAATGATTTTTGTATAAGCTACATAAATCTAATTCTAGTTTAATCGAGATTAATAATATTTGCATAATCTCGATTCGACTAAAACTAGACATAATTATCCTATAGATAAATGACAAAACTTAAATGACACTTTGATATTTTTCAATGTATAAAATCCAGTTTTAGTTGAATCGAAAAAAAGATCTTGATTAATTCACGATTAGCCTTTATTGGGCGGCCCAGTTGACGAGTGCTCAGAAAACTTGAATTAATACTTTGACGACTTCTAATCCAGCAACTGCTTGTATTATGTAGTTGTGTACTTGTCGCAGTAATATTAACTATCAATATGTTCGAAGATTCGAAGAAGACTATCTTCACATCTGGACTTCACCATCACTTAACATCAGGTGAGGTGGAGTCATTTATCAAACCTACCTATAATAAAAAAAGACAAACTTACTGATCAAATCATAGTTTGCTGTCCAGCGTGGGAGGAGACGTAATTTTTTTTTCTATCATAGTAAATTTATAAGAACAACAGGCAACAGAGTGGCGCGATCTTTCATTTTTACGTAATTTCATTAGTGGATAGCAAGGACTTTGCTGATTTTCACCAAGACACCACCAATAGCAAGTTGTTTGTTTTACAAAACATATCAAATTATTTATTAGTATCAAATGTACTTCATTAAAGCAGTTTTGTTAATAGTCTTATCTAAAATATTTGAGGAAGAATAAATAATATAGATTCTTATGACGGTACTAATTTACTTGTAGTGAATTATGTGTAGGAGGCAATATCATTACATTTGCCTAATCATCTTCTATTATAAGGGTTAAACGACTGGAAAACCAAACCTATCGTTGGCAAAAGGTCTTTGCTCTTTAATGAACTGAAAAATACTTTCATTATTTCAATTGTGCTATTCAACGAGAACTGTTCTATTTATTATTAGTACTGTTTAGATGTACAAATAATATTCCCGACCAGCTCATTAGTAACGGCAAAGAATATATATAATTTCCGGCAATCTGTATAATTCAGGTATTCTATACAATATCTAGGCAATGGTATGAAAAATATTATTTAAATTTTATCATTTGCCTAGATCAGCGGTTTTTAACCGGTGGTCAGCGGACCGGGGATTGTAAAGAGTACCCCGCCAGCATCGTATAAGTTAACAGATTTTGGCCTGTATTTTATCCTAATCAAACCTAACCCAGCCTACCCAGTTGGATAAAAAAATATGTTTTTCTTAATAAGAAGTGAAGAATATAAACAAATTATTATCACATATCACGAAAAAAGGAGTCTCGTATGTATATACAATGATCTGCCATTACCTATATTCGTATTTTTCTTGTTATCATTTATGATTGATCTTGAATCACAATTATGTGGTAATAAAGCAATACAGTATCAACTTACATATGACTAGTATCTTAAGGACATTACAAAACAGAGTTTTACTGATCAAATATGGTATTAATAATATCGTATAAGTGAGATCCGATTATACAATTATTGATCGATACAATGTTCATCAAAAGTATCATAAATATCAAATATAGAATTGGGAATGTGGACTGGACTGTGACGATATAGAATCTTGGTATCTTTAAAATTAGTGATTATTGCTGTGTGGATTGCCAAGTTCAAAGACGCTTAAAAATAACTGTTCTCGATGGTTACATATTACAGATGCAAATAGTAGCAATGTTGCGTATGTATAGCAGATATGAAAAGTTATAAGGCCAATATAACAAAATTAACAAATCTGTAAAACAAAAATGTGCATAAGTAGTAAATATCTGCAAAATCAACGCGTAGAAGATTTTCGACTCATAATTCAATAAAATTTAATTGATTATAAATTAAAATAAATGGCTTTTTTATCATCTCCCGCCTCTTTCCTTTCGGATATTCTGCATTTTGAGAATTTAGGAAATCTTACTCTCTTTTTTAGTCGCAAACATTCACATCACATTAACTTTCGACTGCAGATTTCTCTAGAGTGAAATAAATTAGGCGACAAATACAGCCTCACAGATTTTATTAATGCGGAACTAAATTCTTTTGTCACTTTTATGCAACAAAATAATTATTATTGTAAATGAAGTAAACAGTGTCTCTATTAAAGGTCGACGTTAAAGCGCATTAAGCCTGTGTATGGAGATGGCGGAAGGAGCATTCAGGCCAAGACGCGACCGTTTTACCTTCACCGCTCGCCCTTGGCGACCTCGGTCGGAGTAACCCACCCCATTTACATCGTAATCTGCTCAGCGACTCGTGAAGGCTGTTCCATCCTCCGCAATTTACTTACTTACTCTCATCGTAAAACTGCGATTTTGAAATTTAAACGCTCAACCGAGCCGTCCTACTCTGTTTCGGATGGCCTAGATACAACCCAGTATACAATGTATGTATCATAAAATATCACGTCGCGTACGATAACTATATGTACGAATTGGCAAATATTTAGTTATAAAATGTGTTTAGCAAAAAAAAAGAGTATTAATACTAGAAACACTATTAAGTTATCTGTGCTAGAAGTTAACTCTCAGATAGAACTGCTTAGGATTTCAAAAAGATTATAATAATTATACGTTAATGAGGCCATTTCTACTCTAACTTCACTACTATAATAAAAACTTGCAAATGTACCACGTAACAGTAAAATTTTATGTAAAGAACGCGGTGATCCTTAATTTAGTCTATTGTTACTTTTAATAAGCAACTGTAGCTATTCAAACTATTAAGTGCCTGTCAGGTGGGCGAGCAATCATTACAAAAGCCGGCAGAAAGATTAACTTTCCATAATTTAGGATATTGCGTCAAACGGTTGCCTGGCAGCCCGGCGAGTAACTATCTACCTAGTAGAGACTACGCAGTCTAGAAATTTCACTGCGGCTATACTGAGGATTAATTATTACCATTTGCCATTACTACTACGTATACATTTTGTTTCCAGCAAACATTTAAGTTTATGAAGATGTCAATTTCTTATGGAAATACCTTATCTTCCATTTTGAAGGAGAAATAAAGTAAGTACGATGTTAATGAATGTGAAAATTTGGGGGGTCAAGACTAAACCTCAAAAGTGAAAGTAACTATACACTGTTGAGTTAACGGTGTCGTCCTGTTTGTATCTGTCAATTTACTGGTTTCTGTTCTAATATAGATGGTCTTTTAGTGTAGGTTATAATAAAAAATAACACAAAACACGTTTACTTAAATTTCTATAATGGTCATAATTATATTAGGGACACACACTATCGCTTTCGATGAAGAATATATAAATCAAGTTACTTGTGTACAATTAATAAGATGATAAGATGTCAATAATAATACCTATTTATGTAAGTAAAAGTTGTCTTCAAATACCTATTATGTTTATTGCTAATGAATTCTTCAAACCCTAAACTAAGAACAAAATAAATATCATAATAGAAGAACTGAGAAATATATTGCCAGACTAGCCTTGACTACAATTTCTTCGACATAGTTGACAATATTTTAGCTGGCATTACGACCTTTTATATGGCACATGTGAGAAATGATGAGACAAATGCATTTGTTAATATTTACGTAGGACTCATGATGATAACGCAAAAGCACCTCGACCGTACAGACAGAAGAGCGACGCCCTCGGCTAAAAATATGCCACCGGTTCACTGCGCGCTTCCTCACAAAGAAAATGCGTATATTCTGACCTCTAAATCGGGAAACATCAAAATACACAGTGTTTACAGCACACTGTGACGCCCTAATAAATATGATAATGTTGTGTAGTACCACTATATCGAGATGACAGTCGACATCAATTGCACGATGTAAAATTTTGTGTTGCTGACAACTCGGACAGAAAATCCGAGTTTTACCAAAGTCCTAGTTGCGAATCCGAAAATCCGCGACTGAATTTGACTTTGTCGCGAATTAGGGAGTCTCACTGTCATCTTTGGCCATGTCATCAATGTTGTCTATCAAATAGTCAGCACGAGAAAACATCGGTGATGTACTGATTATTCAGTACGACGATTCTGCAATTCAATTACATTTATTTATTACCCGGCAAAACTTTGTATTCCATCACCACTTCCACACGTTTACCAAAAATGGTTTGCAAAGTCAAACGAGTGTTGAACGAATAGACAGGTAATACGGAAATAGCGCTGTTTGATAAATAAATACCACAGGGAAACAGTGGAGAGGTCATATTTTACGATCAGACGTTATTTTATTTGTTAAGATATATCAGCTCTTGGTTTTTAAGGAATAATTGCTAATAAAGTATTTGTAAGAGTACGAAATAGGTAATGCAATGAATTATATCGTTCTAGTGCCGAGTCTATCCTATACTAATTACTGAGATGGGATTTGTGACGAAGTTAAACACAATAGATGCACTTTACGGAATTAGTTTGATTGTACTATACAGGTATTGAGGTAAAACCGTATGATCCGCCAGAGAGACCTTGGATCGCCGTCGCCGGTCGACGGGTGAGTTGACGCATGCCGCGGAAGCGCCCCCGCGCCAGCCATACTGTTACCTACCCGCTTTTTGTCACACTCATGAATACACTTCGCCAGTTAAGTATGCTATCTTAAGTTTCCTGACACAATGCGTGTTCCGCAATTCTCGAGGCTAAATCTTTACACGTCACACGTTAGATTACACTGATAAATATGGCGTCCACGTGGCACGAACAAAAGGGACATGCGATCGAAATGTTGGCACGGGATTTCGTCAATCGCTCTAAGATTTAGCAAATCACGTCTCGCAGACGTTATTTAAAGAGTTTCGTGAATGTAGCACAAGTTCAGAGCGACCACCGCGTCGCAGGTCGAGATCAGGAATAAGGTTAATTACCCCAAGGCCGGGGAATTGCCAACAGCGACGGTCTTTGGAGGAAAATGTTTTTCTACCAGGAAATAAAAACAAAGAATCGGTAACTTTGAGACAAACATTTTATGAATACATATTGCGAAGTAACTACTTAATAAGTTTTTATCTAATAAATGTACAATAATGTTGTGTTTAATATCTCAGGTATGCACTAAAACGCACGTGAGACTTACTCACAATAGTCCTTCTCATAAGTTAACGTATGTTTCGTTTGCGTCGTCATCGTCCGTGGCATCATATGAATAAGGTCGTTCAACCTACTCTGCATCCTGTTTAACGCGACTTTTTTTAAATTCAGTAGTTTAACAAACACTGTAGGTAGATCTATTAGTAAATACACGAACAATAATAATATAACAACATTTTAGTATTATTGCTGCAAAACTTCGAATCTGTATCATTTACGTCGCTATTCAAACATTTTGAATTTGCTACATTATTCATGCGCGGAATCGCCTGTTTGTATAACCTAGATCAACATAAAATATACTGATTATAGTATCTTTATTTTAACAGAAATCTGACATCATTCGGCCCCACTTACTGATTTTGGATTCCCTGTTTAATCTCACTTGTTTTCATCGGCAGGGAAGTAGCAATAACAATTCCTTAGAATGAAATACGTTTTGAAATTTGCGGGATAACTACGAATTTTCGGATTTTCCAGGAAGAAGTGATTAATGGTTTTTCCTGGTAAAATTCGGGCAAGTAGCCACTCAACAGTTGGATGGCATGTAGTTGTAGAGTGAATCATACGGATTGATGACCCCGCCTCGTTTCATTGCATTATTTCGCGGTGTCGACTCACGGCGGTGTTGTCTTCTAAAAGTTAACGGTAAAGCTCTCTCGTCACGAAAAGTATAAAAAGTAGAAGCGGTTACAACTACTTTGCAGGCACATCCTACGCATCGTGTATGTCCATAAAAGTAATTCTTCTAGTTCGTCAACTTTATAAATTATATGAATGCGTTAGGCAGGCCATGTAAAACTTTATAGGTGTCAGAGGATGTATTGATGTAAATAGAAAACAAACCGACCAAATGCGAGTCAAACTCGCGCACGAAGGGATCTGTACCAAAAACAGCAAAAAATCACGTGTGTTGTATGGGACGTCCCCTTAAATATTTATTTTATTTTAATTTAATGATTTATTTTTAAAGTGAATATACAACTCAATATTCCGTGAATATTTCAAGTGTCTACCTGTTTTCGTTATTAATATATAGCAAACACGGCAAAATAAAACACGTTTGTTGTATGGAAGCCCCAATTAAATATTTACTTTATTCCGGTTTTAGTATTTCTTGTTATAGCGTAGCGGCAACAAAAATACATCATTTGTGAAAATTTCAACGGTCTAACTATCACGGTTCATGAGATACAGCCTGGTGACAGACAGACGGATAGTGAAGTCTTAGGAATAGGGTACCGTTTAAATCCTTTTCGTACGGAACCCTAAAAATATTACTCCGTGAACACAGTTGATGAGAATACAGCAACCGAGAAATCGACTTCTACTTTCGAAGTATTCTGTTCGTGATAGAGTTTGCACAATAATGTCTATTTCGAAGATTAAGTCGAAGGAAACGAGAATTGTGCCCCTGGTCCTGTTTCTCATCTCATTCCTATCTTTTTATTGTAGTTTTGCAGTAAATAATAATAATAAAATCATTTATTGCAGGTAGCTAAGTATATTTAAAACATAACAGCTTTTCTTAAACACTGATAAATGCTATACTATTACATTTACCCGTAAGCATCATCCGATTGTTTGTGACTATAACTTCTTTGGAAGCACTATAAAAAGAGTCTCCTTCATACGTGACCTCGGTGTAACTCTGGACTCCAAACTTCACTTCAATACTCATATTGATAATATAGTATCACGTGCTTTTAAACAACTTGGTTTAATAAATCGTTTAGGGAAACCGTTCAAAAATACAAAAACTTTAATAACTTTATTTAACACTTACGTACGCAGTATTTTAGAGTTTGCTAGTTTGGTTTGGAGTCCACAGTATGCTGTTCACGTTGATCGCATCGTTCAAAATAAGTTTTTAAAATTATTAAGCTATCGTGATGAACATATTTTAAACGATTACAGGACTTGTGCCTCAAAATATAACATAACCCCATTGCAAATTCGACGTACTTTTTTGGACACTATGGTATTATATAAAATAGTTAATTGCCGAATTGATTGCACTAATTTGTTAGATAAAATCCACCTTAAGGTTCCTCGTCCCTCCTCACGATCTAAGAGTACATTTTATGTCCCGCCATATCGCACAAATTACACAAAAAACTCTTATTTGAGGCGATCATTTGATTTTTATAACAAAAACCTGACCAATATTGACATTTTTTCAAGTACTTATAATAATTACAGAAAACTGGTTCGCGAGATGTTGTACTAGTAGATTGTAAAGATTTTGAAACATTTTGTAAACAGTAACTAAGAAGTTTCTCATAGACTCAATTTGTTTAAACATAATATTAATTTAAGTTATGGTACTATAGGTCTAGTCATACATTATTTAATTTAAGCAAACATTACTGTTAGAGACCGTGTTACCTAAATCAATAAAAAAAAAAAAAAAAAAAAAAAATACAATATAATACACTATCATATAAAAACTAATTAAAAATACACTAACATTATCATAACATGAAGTAAATCATCTATTTGCGATTCCCATCAGTGTGCACAGACAGCCAATATCTAGAAATTGGATTGCAAGATCCGCGTACAAAAAATTTAGTTTGCCATTACCGAAGCACTGCAAAATCTGGACAGACCCATCAGAATACGAAAAATATCATTATATTGTACTTTGATGGTACTATATGACCTCCCTGTTGTACTTCATCCACAGTTGACTAGTGTAGAAGCTGACACAATACGCATTGAATAATATCAATTTTAACTGTTACCTACGGGCGACCATATTGCCCCGAACAATTGTTGCCATTTTTTCTAGCTCTATGTCCCGATCGACTTTCATAACTTTGTCAGTATATGTTCCAAGTACCGGAATTTGGCTAACAACTCGAACAGGTGTCCTATTTAGTTACACATCAGGCACGTTATCCAGGCCCTTCCCTGCCTTAAATACCAAGATTTCAGTTTTTTCAGCATTGTATTACAGACCATGGGAATTTGTATAATTCTCACAAACCGAAAGGAGTATCCTAAGGTCCTTAATGGAAGGTCTTAGGAGCATCACACAGTAAAAAGTACAAGAATAAGATGTTGTCTTAAAGCCCAAGCCATCTTAAAATAGTTTTGGTAACGCCATGAATGGATATAACGCTTTACTTCGACATATTTTTTATCAGGCTATAACACGGCTATAATAAACAGTTTCAATATTTGGTGGAGGGCGTCCGAATTGTCAGCGAAAATTATTTAAATTAAAATAGTCGTGTCCGAGTTGTCAGCAATCCTATTTATTCAAAATTCTGTAACAGCTGTTCCTAAGGACAAGCCTCTGTAAGAGATAAGCTTGCTATTACCAGAGTTTAGTTGCATTTCATTGTGATGTTTGTAATTTTTGGAAAAGAAATGGTTTGAAAAAGGTGGGGCAAAAATAACGCATTTTCCGATCGATGTTCAAGCGCTTACACTAAGGCTAAGATGGTAGCTTACCATCAAGCGGGCGAGATGTGTTTATTTGTCAATTTTTTTACATTAAAAACATAAGTCTTCATATTAGGTTAGTTACTTTATATTTTTAATTTTATCTGTTTTTAAGAAAATTCATTGATTTTGAAACTGAGGAACATCAAAGCCTAACCCGAAAATGTTCTACTTACACACAAACAATAAAGATTTTATCATTACTTTCTGACTGAATAAATTCACGACTGACAGTAAGAAATTTGATAAGGGAGCTTGTTCATTTAGGATGTGTTTACGCGAAATGGTTTCTGTGTAGGTAGATGATATTAAAGGAAACAACAGGTGCACGGAGCCTCAAAAACCTTTGTATTGTTCAGGTAACTCTGTGTATAGCACAATTGCTTAGCCCAATCACTGTGTATAGCAGAAGGTAAGGTGATTAATTCATACAAATTCATTCTTTTGTGGTATTAACTATGACATATTATGATATCGTCAGGTGCTAAATGTTAATGACAGATTGGGGAATGATGTTAAAAGCAATGCTGTGGAACGAAAGAAGGTGTGGTGGCAAAATTTAAAGGAATATGTATCCAAATGGCTTGGCCACTTAGAAGAAATGGTTGAAAGACGTCTTGCGAATGAAATTCTTAGACCGAATTGACAGAAAGCGTCGTCAAAAGAGGTCGTTGGTAAAACACTGAAAGTGCTTACTGCGATCAAAGTGCTAAGCACCGGAACCGATGCAGAGGATGGATAAGAGAGAGTCAGTCGGTCATGGAGATATCACCGTCTGACCTGTGGAAATAAGGCCTGACCTTATTGTATGCATTTTTTATACAACTACGTAAAGTTGAGAAATTGCATCAATATAAAAATAACGAAGTCACCTTGCATTAAAATAAGATGATAACAAAAATAGGTAGTATGCATTATCACCCCCTTTGTATGAATAGTGCTACGAATACGATACAGTGTATTGTAAATATATTAAGTATGAGCTATTGAATCTGGGATCATCATCAGGCTATTGGGGTGCTTCCTTCTAAATGGACAGAATCATATGTGAGATATATATGGTCCGCGTGGATTGTTTTCTAGTAAAGTTTTCTTAAGATTAATTTGTTCTCCTTTAATTCACCGTAAATCCTTCCTTATTTGTCTGTGCAACCTACCTTGCTATTGTTACTACTGCTGTATTCAGTTCGTATTTCTTTAAGTGTACAAATAAAGTCCAATCTATATCTTAAACTGGGTCAAGCTAGAGCCGCGATGCAGCTGAAATGTTTCGCAGTCGTGGGTCAAAGACGCCAACGGTTTTGCAATCCTACTAGTCACAAGGCGATTCATACCACTGATCATTTGTTTGGATGAGAAAACATCATTTGTCGCGTATGAAAACGTGATTTTATATTGCTAGCAATGCATATTAGCATAACGCAACCAAAATAAGAATAATTTATTTATGCAGAGTTTATTTAAACTATATCGGTTTGAAACAATCAATATACTTACATAGTTACAAAATTAAATTATTAGCATTATTAGTAGGTTACTATGTCAGTGACAGGTAAATCCATTTCATTAGAAAAACAATTACATTCAATTCAATGGATATTGAGTTTTGGTTGAATTAGTTAACACTTTTATCAGTCAACATTTGGAAGGGTCTGCTGATGCTGAGGACTAAATCCACTTTGGAAAATAATTTATTAGTAGGTCATGGAATAATAACTTTATTTATTTATGCAAGTATGTATGTGTGTGTGTCCCAGTCTCCTACTTAATACAACAGAACGATTGGCGGAAGTGGCGATTTCTACAATCTTCAGACAAGAATTATGATTTTGATACTTCTCTTCATAATATAAAATTAAGTTGCTTTTCGCACCTTTCTTTATATCCACTAAGGCCCGTATTACAGAAAAATTCTCAGTGATTGATCTAGTCTTGAGCATAGTTAGAAAGGTTTGTCGCTATATATAGCACATAGCGACATCCCTTTCTAACTGTACTCAAGTAAAGATCAACACTTAATTGTCATTCTGTAATTCCTAAAATGACGCAACGGGTTTGATGAAGTTTTCACCATGTGTTAGGTGATTTTACACAAAAGGTTATACGTGTAAAAAAAGCTCGAGGGCAAAAATATAGTCTACACTGAAGCGAAACTTCACACTAGAATTTATAAATAAACAAATTCTGACAACTCACATAAATAAGGTATGCTTGTTCGTAATCTTGTAAGTACTATAGGAAATAAAAATGATAACTAACTAGACTCTAGGACAAAAATATACTCTATTCTGCTCATTACACAAAAGGATGAATACTTGTTGTAGTAAGGTCTCTTTCCCACATAAGAACTAGACCATTATTGCTTTACTACTAATACGTCTACAGTTTGCTATGTAGAAAATTACCTAGATAATTATTTTACAATGCGTATGATAACAGCGTTCACCTATAAAAAATCGTTTCACAAGTTGGATCGGGTTTCAACATTCACTCATTGTAAGATTTTCTATTATTGTGTAGGCGTGTAACTTTGAATGGGTGTTTAACAAATGTAGATACAGTTTAAATCTAAAATACGAGTATTCCCAAGAAGAGAATGTTATTTTTATTAACAAGCCGATCTTTTTAAATATATAGGTACTTGTGCATGTTGAAACCCCTATTTCTTCTAAACTAGTATTTTCTAATAAGCATGTTATATAATATTGAACCACATAAAAACAATTCAAATATGAAACAAAGCTACTTTAATAGTCGGAATCCATCATTGGTATAATTTTATCCTGTCTGGAATATAATTAACTAATGGGTTCTCCGGCGGTTAAAGTGGCTTTGTTTCGCATTAAAATAGTTGTTTGTATTATATGGTTCAATATTACATAACAGAATTCTAGACTACTTTTGTTTGTTTTTTTTCTTTTCAGTTATTATTAAAAGATCATTTTAAAAAAGTCGGGCATTTTATTTTTTTTATTTATATCACAAGTGCGCAATTGAGCATATTGCCATAATTATTATTGGTCAATGCTTATGAATTAATATTTTGATCTAAGATATACGCCATTGCTTCGGGAGACTGGCTACAAAATAACATAATATTGTATGTTTTGTTGTTGTCTCGATGGCGTATCAATTTATTCAAATCAATCATTTTACTATTGAATATATATCTACTATTCATTTGCATCAAATAAAACATAAATTTAAAACTCGTTTAATGAGATCAACCTTATTATAAATACACCTAAATTGTAACAAAATGCAATTACATTGCTTTCGGCTGGGAAAGGAATTTGGATTGTGAATTTGTAAGTGATGATGACACTCTGCGATTGAGCTGCCCGCTATGCCAGTACGCACGCACGAAGCGTTCACTGGGTCACTGATAAAATCAGCTATTCACCAAAACAATAATGTCGATTTTGTTGGACACGTATCTCTTTTAATTCACACGAACATAATAAATGAAGCTGGAATTAGCAGACACATCCAGCAGCGGCACTATCACAAAACATATTTCTGACAACTGTTTCGGTTTACCTATTTATTTAAAAGTAAAGGAAAGTAATAAAGTTGTTTTCACGAGGGTACCTAACGCTGTTATCAATTATCGGCAAGGTGAAATTTGTGAGAAAAAGACATAAATCGTCTTTTTCGAAGCGATTTTTCAAGAAAAAACTTTTGCTCATGCCTTTGAAACGTATTTCTGGCCACTGTTTAGGTTTTTATAATTTATTTAAAAGTACAGGTAAGTAGTGAAACTGAGATCACGAAGGTATCGCACGCTGTTTTCACGTGAAAAATCGCACAAATCGTCGTTTTTCACAAATGTCACCTTAGCTATATAGTACTTGAAAATGACCTCGTAAAAACAACTTGATTACTTTCTTTTACTTTTAAATAAATAAGAAAAACCCAAAGCAGGTGCCAGAAATACATTTTGTGACGGTCCCACTGCTAGATGTGCCTGCTAGTTTCATACACGAAAAACATTTTTGAAAAATGAACTAAGATTTGTACCAAAGAATAGTTCAATTTGTTAAAAAACAGGCGTTAACAGGCGTTTTTTCATCATCAAGTTTCATTCACTTTGAAGATTTTCATTTGCGATGATGGAATTCAATCTTCTATTTGTAGATAATGTATGTACATACCACGGGAAAAATAAAGTTTCTTATTTTGTGCGTATATATATATACGCACGAACACGCAGAAAGATCCCATCCCAGTTCTATATGTCCTCTGTACACTGGATACGAATTGTTCATAAATACAAACTGATATAAAAATAAGCTATATGCAAAAAACATTGTATAGTTAAAAAATCGCTTGAGCGAAATCTAAACAGTTTAAAGATTTCGCTCGGTCCCATTAGCTTAGCAAGATCTTAAGTACTTAACAACGTTTATCTTCTAAATTTGTTAGGATCGATTCTTGTTCATGTGCATAGTTTAATCTAAAATGTAAATTAATTAACAATATTAAAAAGAACTCACCTCATATACATTAGGATGCCATACTTTAGTTAAAAATCTAATGGAGGGCGGTGAATACGGATAATCTGAAGGAAATTTCATATGTGCCTGAAACAAAATAAACAAAATGTTAGAATAAAACTAAAGTCGAACCACGATAACTTTGCAGTCAATAATCTGGTCACACCAGAAAAACTTGATCTGGCAGCCCTTTTAAGATGTCATTAAAAAATGTCATTATTGTCATGTAGTGCAAGTCTTTCGATTGAGAAACATTTTTGAAAATTTTTGTTTGTGGAGTGAAAAGAAGAGAGAATGACTCTTTTTCGTATTACTGAAAACTTATGGCAGTATGTTGAGAGCACACCTCCGATGGCGGATGTAATTGGTTGCAAGAGAGATGACATAGCCAGGGCTAAGATTATGGTATATTACCCTAGCGTAACATTTTCATAAGTCCATATCCTAAGGTATATAGTATTTTGTTGCTAATTTGTTGCTATTTTGTGCCGCAAGAATTGATTTTGTTTCTCCAAGATTTCTCCGAAAAACGCGTGTTACGCCAGCCTAATATTACGCTAGCGAAACCACAGCGATATCTCGGAGGCAAAAGCAATTAGAGATATCAGAAGAACGGCATATTTTGTTGCTGTAAGATAAGCTGGTTAGATATGAAAAAATATAAGCCCTTCATGGGGGGCTAACTACCCTTATTCTTAGCGAAACGAGACAAACGGTGTATTTTGTTGCTATAAGATAGGCATGCTGCGTACATCATAATCACAACCCTTATCGGGGTATGACTAACCGCCGACCCCGAAGACATCAGATATATCGTATCTCGTGAGCTAAAGCAGCTAGCGACCCGAGACCAACGGCGTATTTTGTTGCTATAAGATAGGCATGCTGCGTACATCATAATCACAACCCTTATCGGGGTATGACCAACCCCCGACCCCAAGACACCAGATATTTCGTATCTCGTGAGCTAAAGCAGCTAGCGACCCAAGACCAACGGCGTATTTTGTTGCTATAAGATAGGCATGCTGCGTACATCATAATCACAACCCTTATCGGGGTATGACCAACCCCCGACCCCAAGACACCAGATATTTCGTATCTCGTGAGCTAAAGCAGCTAGCGACCCGAGACCAACGGCGTATTTTGTTGTTATAAGATAGGCATGCTGCGTACATCATAATCACAACCCTTATCGGGGTATGACCAACCCCCGACCCCAAGACACCAGATATTTCGTATCTCGTGAGCTAAAGCAGCTAGCGACCCGAGACCAACGGCGTATTTTGTTGCTATAAGATAGGCATGCTGCGTACATCATAATCACAACCCTTATCGGGGTATGACCAACCCCCGACCCCAAGACACCAGATATTTCGTATCTCGTGAGCTAAAGCAGCTAGCGACCGAGACCAACGGCGTATTTTGTTGCTATAAGATAGGCATGCTGCGTACATCATAATCACAACCCTTATCGGGGTATAACCAACCCCTGACCCCGAAGACATCAGATATTTCGTATCTCGTGAGCTAAAGCAGCTAGCGACCCGAGACCAACGGCGTACTTTGTTGCTATAAGATAGGCATGCTGCGTACATCATAATCACAACCCTTATCGGGGTATGACCAACCTCCGACCCCAAAAAACCCGATATTTCGTATCTCGTGAGCTAAAGCAGTTAGCGACCCGAGACCAACGGCGTACTTTGTTGCTATAAGATAGGCATGCTGCGTACATCATACTCACAACCCTTATCGGGGTATGACCAACCCCCGACCCCAAGACACCAGATATTTCGTATCTCGTGAGCTAAAGCAGCTAGCGACCCGAGACCAACGGCGTATTTTGTTGCTATAAGATAGGCATGCTGCGTACATCATAATCACAACCCTTATCGGGGTATGACCAACCCCCGACCCCGAAGACATCAGATATTTCGTATCTCGTGAGCTAAAGCAGCTAGCGACCCGAGGCTTTTTGTCAGGATATTAATAAAAAAATATTGAATCATGACATACCTTCTACAATATTAATTTGGGAATCAAAAATGAATATTATGATGTACGCAGCATTCCTATCATATAGCAACAAAATACGCCGTTGGTCTCGGGTCGCTAGCTGCTTTAGCTCACGAGATACGAAATATCTGATGTCTTCGGGGTCAGGTGTTGGTCATACCCCGATAAGGGTTGTGATTATGATGTACGCAGCATGCCTATCTTATAGCAACAAAATACGTCGTTGGTCTCGGGTCGCTAGCTGCTTTAGTTCACGAGATACGAAATATCTGGTGTCTTGGGGTCGGGGGTTGGTCATACCCCGATAAGGGTTTTGATTATGATGTACGCAGCATGCCTATTTTATAGCAACAAAATACGTCGTTTGTCTCGTGCCGCTAGCTGCTTTAGTTCACGAGATACGAAAAATCTGAGATATCTAAGAATAAGGGTAGTTAGCCCCCCATGAAGGGCTTATATTTTTTCATATCTAACCAGCTTATCTTACAGCAACAAAATATGCCGTTCATCTGATATCTCTAACTGCTTATGCCTCCGAGATATCGCTGTGGTTTCGCTAGCGTAATATAATAGCGTAACAGGCGTTTTTCGGAGAAATCTTGGAACAACAAAATCAATTCTTGCGGCCCAAAATAGCAACAAATTAGCAACAAAATACTATATACCTTAGGATATGGACTTATGAAATTGTTACGCTAGGGTAATATACCTCTAAGATTCTTGTGATGGTAAAACCGCACTGCTTAATACACGCCAAGAAAACAAAAACAGCTAGAGAGAGCTGGGAAGCTTTGAGTACTGCATTTAAGGACAAGGGCATAAACAATCGATGTCGCTTGTTAGGTCTCTTAGTCATTGAGAGACTTTCAATGTATGAATCCCCACGTCTACGTCACAGAGATTATGAGAATCGCTGATGAGTTAGAAGATATTGGAAAGGCGGTAGATGACGAGCTTTTAGCTGCTCTCATGCTACAAGGTTTGGGAGATGAATACGCGACTATGAGAATGGCAATTCAGAATAGCAATATAGTGCAAACAACTGACTATGTAAAAACGAAGTTAATGCAAATAGAGACGCAGAGATATAGGAGTGAGCAAGAGGAGCCCTCCACTACTGACTTATTGTCAGTAAAAGGCAAAAACTGGAATAAAAGAAAGGCGCATAATTTAAACATCAAGAAAATACAATGTTTTATTTGCAATGGCGAGCATAAAGCTAATGTTTATCCAAAGAACACAAATAAGAAGAAGGAAAGCGCTAATGCAACGACTGCTTAGTTTGTAGCAGAGGATTCGCGCATGAATAGAGACTGGAAACTGGACAGCGGCGATTCTAGACATATGACGCCTCGGAAAGAATAGCATATTAACTATGTTTACTTAGTGAACCAGTTCTGATTACCTGTGCGAATGGAAACAGAATGTATGGAGAAGGTCGAGGAGATGTAAGGCAGCATGTTCCTCATCTACGAGCGAACTTAATGTAAGTGAGTTGGTTGAAAGGAACAGAGTGCTAGTATTTTCAAAGAGAGGTTGTTAGATTTATCAAAGGTACTGCATATAAATTGATACAGTCGTACCTCAGTTCCAGAATACAAACTGTAGAGGTAAATGGTGTTAGATCATCTGGATCTCATGTGGAAATGGGCGTTCCCCAGGGTTCAATTTTAGGACCCTTCCTGTTTCTAGTATATGTAAATGATTTGCCATTTTTTGTGGAAAATTTGTGTGGGATTGTATTATTTGCTGATGACACATCTTTATTATTTAACGTTGACAGGCGCAAAAACAACTATGACGATGTGAATAATGCTCTCTCGCAAGTTCTGCAATGGTTTAATGTCAATAATTTAAAGCTAAATGCTAATAAAACCAAGTGTATTCAATTTTCCTTACCTAATGTAAAAGTTGAGCATATTGGAATTAAATTAAATAATGAAAAATTAGATTTAGTAGACTCGACTACATTCTTGGGTATAACGATAGACTCAAAACTGCAATGGAGTCATCACATTACGCTTTTGGCTGGTAAACTTAGTTCAGTAGCTTATGCCATAAGAAAGATAAGACAACTTACTGATATAGATACTGCCAGGACTATATATTTTAGTTACTTTCATAGTATCTTATCATACGGCATTTTACTCTGGGGAACAGCAGCTGATATTGAAAATATATTCATTTTACAAAAAAGAGCTGTGAGATCTATTTACCAATTGAGTAGCCGAACATCTCTTAGAGAAAAATTTAAAGAAATTGTCATTTTGACGGTTGCTTCTCAATTCATTTACAATTGCATACTCCTCGTTAAAAATAATATCAATTTGTATATCAAACACAGTAAAGTGCACAATTTTAACACAAGGAATAGAAACAAGCTTGCATTGCCACCCTACAGGTTACAGAAGGTTTACCGATCTTTTATGGGTCAAGGTATACATTTTTACAATAAAATTCCTGATGCTGTTCTTGAGTTACCCATAAATGAGTTCAAATGTCACATTGAAAGTTGTTTACTTAAGAAAGACTATTATTATACTATTAAAGAATACTTGAATGACAAAACTGCATGGCTGTAACTGCAAAATTGTTTTGTACTTGTTTGCAGTGTCGTACAGATAAATTACCTTAACTCTAAGTAACTATTTTGCAGTTTGGTTTGAGTGGTTATGGGTAGTCATGCTCTCTTAAAAATCTCTTCGGCGGTGTCGTGTGAGGCGGGTCGTTGCGTTCCCTAAAATATGGTTGAGCGAAGCGATGGCTGGTTCATGCGTCATGCTCGTGAACGGGTGCTGCCAGCGGAGATGAGTCTGCTCTTGCTACATTGGGTACTATTAATCGTTGTATTTTACTTTAATGGTACATTTGTTTTTATGCCTAAACAGTAGGACACGGCATTCCTAAACTTTTTTTATTTTTAAATCTGTTTTTTATATTTTTTATTTTATAGTCATAATTGTTTTATCATTTACATTTGTAATGGAAAGTGACTTCATGAGTTATCTCATATTGAAGTCATTTTTCAAATTGACGACTCTGTATATAATACAGGGAGAAAAAAACAGCCCTTGCTGAGTTTCTTGCCGGTTCTTCTCAGTACAAGGTCTCCCGCCGTAGATTTGCGAACCGATGGCGTAGCTTTTCGACATTCACAAGTGCTTGTAACAGCCTAGACTGAATAAACGATATTGAATTTTGAATTTTATGAAGAGAGTGATTGTTGCATGTTAGGTCTAAGAAGTATTTTCAAACTTAAAGATTATTCTCATTCCAATATTGTATTTCTTTCAGCATCTAAGATAGATGATTTTTTTTTACATGACGCGACCTGTACAAGTCCTGACATGTTTGTTCAATTACTTTCGACTCTGCTAAATTGGTTTAGACTACGCCGTACTAGTTTATCCTAGAGTGTGCGTATTTATATCAGGATCAACTAGTTTGGCCGAGGCTAAACTGGTTTATCCTATCGGGCTTAGGACAAATTAGTTTGGACTAGGCTATACTAGTTAATCCTATCGCGTATAGGAAGAACTAGTTTAGCCTAGGCAAAATTAGTTTGTCCTGAAATCGGGTTTGGCCGGTAACATACTCGTATATATATAAGTTTTCTATGAAATATTGCTATTTTTTTGATGTCAGCAAAATAGGAATGAGGTATTTTTAAAATACTTAAAATAAAACTAAAGACTGGTTTAAGGAACTGGTTTGGGTATTTTAGTGTTAAAAAAAGCAATGATCAATAAAATAAATTTATTAATTATTTTATTTGCTACATTTTGGCAAATCATGATGCAAGTCTTGGAGCTGTTTAATAGTTCCAAATAATTTTATCCACCTTTTTTTTCTGGACTTCTCAACCATAGTGCAACCTAGAGAACAGGCGGGTTTTAGATGCGGCTTCTCAATTGACCATGTATTTACAGTAAGATAGGGTTTGGAAGAGGAAGGAAGGGCAATGACTATAATCTGCCAATTGTTGTTGGTTTTGTTTTGTTGATTATGAAAAAGCTTATGACACTGTGGAACACTGGGCCGTCATTAAGGCACTTAAAAGGAGTCAAGTAGATATGATGTATGATATGACATGTTAGTCTTTGCTTAGACTCCAGTAGAACTTCATTGTATGTTGCAGAAAAAGAAAGAGCAGTTGCAACTGCTAGAGTGATCTGTGTATAAAAAAGAATCTGTAAAAATAGCAGTGTGTGTTTTCAATAAATAAATAAAATCATTACATGTTTTATTCTAATAAAAAGGAAGTGGCAGCATCAATAATAATAAAATTTGAAAAAAACAAAAACTGAGGTTGGCAGTGAGACAGCATGCCCAGTGCCTACCATACATGTATGAAACATTTTTATGAAGTTTGAGTACTTTAAATTTAAAATTTTGGCATACTAATTTTCAATAACTAATAAATGATGCAAGAGACTGCATAATTATTCCCAACTTTAAGGCATGAGTCTATAAATATGCTGTAAATATTTTGTACTTAGCCATATTTATGTGTTTATGTCTGTATATTCTATGGATAAAACATTTAAAATAAATTATTTTATTCATAATATAATATTACATTTGTGACTTGGGAGTAATACTCGATAAATCAAATTAAAAGGCCCTCATAGTCATAGTCCTCCGTTTTGTCAAACTATTAAAAATTTATTTGTTTTGCCTCGATGTCACACTAATCTCGGTTAGAACTCTCCTTTGACCAGATTGTGTAACACCTACAATCATTGAAATATAAAAAATAGTGCCAAACATTATATTTTCCATCAGAATCAAGTACAATTCAAGACTAGTATATGTTAATGTGTATTGACCTAAGAAAACATAGATAGTGAATAAATTTTATCGTTATGTAAAACTTTAGCTAATTAATTGTAATCTGTAAATGTTTTTGTGTGTGTGAGAGAGAGAGAGAAAGAGAGATTTATATGTGTTGTAGACACATGTTAATTGTGTATGTACTTACTAGATTTACATGTATGGAAGAATAGATAGAGCCAAATTTTGTACAATATGCTATTTGTGTTCCTTAGATAAATAAAAAAATAAAGTGAAACTTTTATTACATCATCACAAATTTTCATTCATCTTTTTCATGTTACATTTCATTTTTAATTGTTATTCAAAAATTCAGACAAGCTACATTGTCTCAGTGGTAGAAAGCTTGCCTGCCATGTGGGAGGTGCGGGTCCAATTCCTAGGAGAGAAAGAACTTTGTTTTTCAAAAAATCATGGTTTTCATTAGCACAGAGGTTTCATAAAACAGCAGCAATTTTCATTATTATAGTCATCAACAATTGAGATTACCTATGTACACTTCTGGACACATCTATTGGCCCACCTTGTATTTTCAGTTTCGTTTGGTCCTAGCTAAAATTTTATATTAGGTCGAGCAAAAAGTTTTTATGCAGTTTTGAACCTGGCACATTCACAATTTCATTCAATAGTCTTTAAAGAAACAAAAGACAATTTGGAGCCTGTTTGTTGATATCAAACAATTGAATACTAAGAAAACTTGGTTTTATTGGTTTACTTGGATTTAATTCTTGAAAAAGTGATTGATATCTTTGGTTTTGCAGCAAACATTACTTATTCTTAACATTAAGGTGAGGTTCTATTAATAATTTATGGATACTTCACCTGAAGTCGCCGCCCAAGCAGTGGCACTTATTCAGGCCGGACACAGCCAAGGAAACGTGAGTGCTCAACTTAATTTAAGTCGATCTGCGGTCCGAAATGTTTATCGGAGGTACCTAGAGACTGGCGGCTTTGTTCGTCGCCAAGGAAGGCCACGATCTCGGGTCACAACTGAAAGGCAGGATCGATTCATCGTGACGACTAGCGGTGGGCATTTAAACGAAAAGCGCTTAAATAAGCGCGCTTAAAATATTAAGCTTGTAAGCACGCTTTTAAGTATAAGCTTTATAAGCTTATCACTTAAAAAGTGTGAGTAAGCTTTTCACTTAAACTTCACAATATCACAGACATAGAACGCGCGACTACAGCGCCGCGTCGGCGTGCCATCTTTCGTGAGCCGGTTAATACAGAATGCGAATTATTATAATGCGACGTAAAAAAATGCACTTTTTTAAAATTTGGTCGGATAACCAACGCTTTTTTCGTTAAAAGCGTTTAATTAAACGAAGTCGAAAAGCAGTACGCTTGTCACTGTGACGGGGTAAGAGCACGTGGGTGTTGTACGGTGTCTTTGCATGCTTGCTTGACGTGTTAATGCGTTTCGTGTATTGGTTTAATGTGCATATAAAATAGTTAAAAGTATGTATATAAAATCAATGAACTTTTAAGTACGCCTGGATCACGAGTATATTAACTCCAGACAGTCCTAAGCTTGTAAAGTATGAAGGAAAGTTCATTGACTATTATAAAAATGTTTATTATAAAATCTAAATTCAATTGAAAATCTTTCGTTTTTAATGCCAATCAATTCATTAGGTTTAAAAAAAAATTTTAATAAAAATTTCATTAATAAGAAGAAAAAACGCAATAAAACACTTAAACACATTAAAAACGACAATAAACTTTTCACGCTTTTTTAAACGATATACCTAAACGAAAACACAACACAACGTCGCGCTTTTTACGCATGCTTTTAAACGTTTAAGCCAATAAGCGTTTAAACGAAACGACAATAAACTTTCACGCTTTTTTAAACGATATACCTAAACGAAAACACAACACAACGTCGCGCTTTTTACGCATGCTTTTAAACGTTTAAGCCAATAAGCGTTTAAACGAAAAAGCTTTTTTTCAAGCGCGCTTATTTTAAAAAGTACAACATTTAAACGCTTTTAAGAAATAAGCCGTTTTTTCCATCTCTAGTGACGACCAGCTTGAGAAATCGTCACCTTACCTCCATTGAGATACAAAAAAAAATTCGCGACTTCCACGGAGTATCTGTGAGCGCTCAAACTGTTCGGAGAAGGTTAAAAGAACGCGATATGGTACCACACAAGCCAGCTAATGGGCCCAAACTAACGCGAGCCCACCGAACAGCGCGCCTTCATTTCGCACGCAGTCATTTAAATTGGACACAGCAAGATTGGAACCGTGTACTCTTTTCTGATGAGTCTAAAATTGTGTTACATGGCAATGATGGAAGGAAGAAGGTCTACTGATGTAAGGGAGAGCGTTTCGCACAATAATAAATAATAAATAAATATTTCCAACACTCACACCAATTAGCCTAGCCCCAAAGTAAGCACTGTAAGGCTTGTGTTATGGGATGCTAGGGTAACAGATAGAATACATATACTGTACATATATAAGTATATTTATATAGAAATACATATTAAACACGAGTAAACAACACCTGGGCTCGTTACTGGTCGCTGAAGGAAATATTGAAGAATAAGAACACTCCAATGCCAATCAAAAAGTAAAGTATTCAACATGTGCATCCTACCAATACTTACCTACGGGTGTCAAACTTGGGGCCTGACAAAGGCGCACAGTCAAAAACTCAAGGTATGTCAGCAGGGGATAGAGAGAAGCATGCTGCACATCCGTTTGAAAGACAAGTGGAGACTGAGCAGAATTAGAAAAATCACAGGTGTGGCAGATGTTTCCAAGAAAATAAGGAGACTTAAATGGCGTTGGATTGGACATGTGATCAGATCCCCCAAAGAAAAATGGACCAAAGAGGTCGTATCTTGGTACCCCAGAGATGGGAGGAGGACAAGAGGGCGGCCACAGAGAAGATGGGAGGATGACCTACCACAAGGATGGCGCAGATTAGCAAGAGATCGGATAAAATGGAAAATTCTAGAGGAGGCCTATGTCCGAGGAGGACAACCTGATTAAAATAGTGCTGGTGTACCAATTTTCTTTTATTAGTAAGTAAAGCATTGTAAAATTAAATCAAATTGTAGCAATAGGAAATTAGTAATACGGCTAGTTAGCAAGTAGTATAATAACTATATCAGAGAATAAAGGCTATTTTTATTTATTTTTTATTATACATATTAAACAACCATGACTGGAGTACAAATGCTCGTATTCATCACACAAACATCTGCCCCCACCGGGATTCGAACCCGGGGACCTCTCGAGTCGGCGACACCATGAAACCCGGCGTACGAACCACTCGACCACGGAGGTCGTCAAATACAATGCTGCTTTGAAGAGAGGGTTGCTTATGGCGGTGGCTCATGGACTGTCTGGGGCGGTATATCCGCGAGCGGCAAAACTCAACTTGAGGTTGTTACAGGACCACGGCTGCCAACATTAAATGCTGAAAGGTACATTCGTGAGTGCTTAGAACCTCACGTGATACCATACGCGGACTATGTGGGCCCAAATTTCCTTTTTATGCATGATAATGCAAGAGCCCATGCGGCCGGCATCGTCAGGGAATATCTTCGGGATGTGAACATCACAGTTATGGACTGGCCAGCCAGAAGCCCGAGACATGAACCCCATTGAGCACATGTGGGACGAGCTAAAAAGACGTGTTAGGGCTCGTCAGCCAGTTGCCCAGACGATGCAGGAGTTGAAAACTGCCATAGAAGAGGAATGGGAGATGACCCCTCGAAATTTCATAGAGCGGTTGATAAACTCTATGCCTGATCATATGAGAGCTGTGGTAGATGCCCATGGAGGCAACACGCGTTATTAAATTAAACCTTTATTTGATAAAACATGTTTTTTATTCAAAAATTAATTGCCTTTAACAAGGCGCATATCCGACTTGTTAGGCGTAGCTCCATGTCGTATGGTATTCTGAATTCAAATTTAAAACAATACAATCGAAAAAGATGGTAAAATGTATCAGGTTTAAAACTGCATCAACAGTTTTTGTTCAATCTAGCAATCATATTTCGGTAGGGGCCATCGAAACCTAAACTCTAAGGTGGGCCAATAGTTGTGTCCAGAAGTGTATTAACATAAATATAAGATAAAATTAATTTTGTGAGAATACATTTACAGCCGTCAGATTCAGAAAATAAACTTGGATAATAAATTTACAAATACCTACCTTCAATTAATAAACTATAAAAGTATTTTATTTTTGTATATTACGGCCTACTAAAGAAGTATAGTCACTACCGTAACCAAGTTTCAAAACTACATTAACAATAGACTTTTAGGAAGAGATAAATTTTAATGTTGCTTCATTTGCAAATTACTGTATATATCAATGGGAAAAATTGAAGCAATAATATTTATTAAATAATCAATCAAAAGAATAACACCACCCAGTTTATTAACTTATTCATAAACCACAGAAAGAGGAAAACAAATTTAACTAAAATAATTTTGATAAAAACATTAGAATTAATTATACTTAAAAGTTGCCTACTTGTTGTTCTTCTTTGTTGATCCTACTTATTTACTTTAGATTTATAATAAAATTTCCAAACAGAAGATGTATGATGTAGGTAGTTGATTTAAGATGTAGTTGTGCACTTAAGTAAGAAGGAAGTAGAAGATTACCTTTTTTCCTAGCATATAATTTTACAAAATTATCCGTTTTTTTTCTTTTGTTGTGTTCAATTTCTATAGCAAATTGATAAATTACCTTATCAACAGTGAAAAAAAACAACATAAATGCCTAAACCTATTAAAGTATTTAGTTTTTCTGTGCATGCATGTCTCCCACAGTGTTCCTATTTAGAAGGGATTGGAGCTAAGTCACTTCACAGACAAAGCTATAGCAACTGTTTCGTTTGCAGTGGATGGTGCAAAAAGCTGTTGTTATAGTGTTTTTGCTAAAATAAGTTTCAAAGTCAGCCAGTGTTTGTTATTCTTTGAATTGTTGTAACAAAAAATGATTTGTATTAACCAGGTCATTATTACGTTTTCAGCTTACCTTGAAGTATCCTCCTTGATATAATGTATCTGGGGGTCCAAATATAGCTACTTCCCACTCAAATAAATTGTCTTCACCTAATAATTTCACTCTAAAACCTTCCACAGGCTCCTCCTGGAGACTTTTGTACTCTAGGGCCAAAGCCCTCAGCGCAGAACTTGTTGGAACTGTGCTAGACATTGTCAATTAGTTATTTTTTACCTACAATACAACTAAAATCACAAATTCTTTGAGATTCTATAAACATTACACAGCGGAAATCTCCTCGTGGTCCACGTATTCACGAAACATTTCAACTTAGTCACCAGTCACAATACCAACGATAAATTTTGGTAAACATAGCACCAACGTAGCTCACAGTAATTCACTCACTTTTAGACCGTCAATACCGTGGCAGTAATATACGGTAAAAATTACAAATTTATAAAGAATTGTCTGAACTACACGGTGAATGTTACAACAATGAGAAAGCAACCGTCCAAACAATCGCGACTCCAAGGAAAACGGCTGGCGAGATCAAGATCATACGGCTGCTTACTGCTGCTTCGAATGGCAGAGTTGCCCGACCGAATATTGTAGAACAGCTGTTTAGTTATTTCCGTGCTTGTTGATTGCGCAGTGCAGTGGAGTCGGTCGTCTCGCGCACGCTTCCATTATCGACATTTTAAACAACTAGTGCCCTCTTCTAGTGTTAGCACGAGACCAAAGATGCTTGTTGATTTTTTATCGAAAGTCTAGATGGCGACACTGTGTACTTAAGCATAGTGCTCTCTGTATCCAGGTCACGAATAAATAAAAAAAAAGCACAGTGCTTGCTATTATTACGTTAGTATTGCTTGCGATGAATGTGAATGTTAACAGTTACTTAAGGAAGATGGCGTTAGCAGTAACTTAAAACCATAGATTTGAAAATATTATTCATTTTAAATTTATTTCAGGAAATCTGTACAAGGAATATTTTTTAGATATTCGCCATTCGCCTAAGGGGCCGTCCACGTGAGGTTTTTTTTGGAGTGTTTTTTGATCCCCTCCCCCCCCCCCCCCCATCTTACCCCTTGGTAAGGTTTAAGACTATTAAATGAAAAATGCCCCGCACTCTTTTTTTTTGTATATATAACAACAATATTGAAAAAATTGAGCGTAAGGTATTTGAACACTTTCGGTGGTCAGAAATAACAATATGAAATCCTAAGCGATAGCGATAGCAATTCCGTTAGGCGATTAACCCCCAGCTATGGTAAATCCATGATTATAGCGGACTTATCGCTTGAACTGAAGCACCTGTTTAGCTACATGCATAGGTTATCGTTATATTATTACGAGCTTTTATTTTACTTTCAATGTTTTGTATTACCAAATACCTAATGTCTTTGCCTGCCAGTGTCAATGACAAGACAATACAATATTATGATACCATCGAGGTAATATAATGATGGAGACGGAAGGTGCTCAAGCATGGCACTCAAAATACTTGCTTAGTGCTCAAAACGCAACTTGATCGAGTATGGGCTCGTTTCATTTGTCATGAGAAGGAGACAAGCATTCTGGCAGCACTGGCCGAAAGGATTGATCAGGGTGGAGCGAGGTTATCAGTTTCTGTGTTCTGTATTCAGCGCCCATTGGTCGACTTTTTAAATTTAGATTAAAATCAAAAAATACTGAGTTCAGGACATAAAGAATACCTAGTTAAAAACCTATGTGTTTTTTTATTTTAAACATTTAACTGCTAGGTTTATAAATCCAGCGGCCCAGGCATCCCTGCCTGGATGTGTGGAATTTTCTTTAGATCTAGTAGGTAATAAATGTTAAAAATTAAATGAACTAGAATAAAACTACATAAATATTTTAAGAGCAAGAGATAAACAAAACGGATGTTTAATTTGTAAGGAACTGCAATTTACTACAAAGTATAGAACGACAGATTTTTTTTTCGTAAATAAATTATTGTCAACTTTTAGTTCCTCATTATAAACAATTTAAACCGCGTAATAATCTGTAAATTTTTCTTAGTTACTTAGTTCCTGAAGCACGTACCGGAAAAGTAACGCACTATGTAAGTATTTCACTTTTTACTTGATAATGGTATACAGTTTACAGCTATATAGGTTTCTATGATACCTCTTTACGGAAGTTATTGTTATGATAAACTTGCAAAAAAAAAAGAGTTTATATCTACTATATAAAAATAAGTCGGGTTTTCCTTCCTGACGCTATAACTCCAGAACGCACGAACCGATTTCCACGGTTTTGCATTCGTTGGAAAGGTCTCGGGCTCCGTGAGGTTTATAGCAAAGAAAATTCAGGAAAAATTAAAAAAAAAACTTCTTTTAATCACCAAACGAAATGTTACATAAAACGAAGCCATCTGGTGGCGAAACAGAGTTCGCGGGGTTTGCTAGTCTAATATAAATAAAAACTACAATAATACAAATTACAACTACATAAGTTGAAAGAAATGTTGTTAATGGACTGGTTCTCTTGCAAAAATTTCGTAGCTACAAACAAGTAGGTATATGAAGTAGTTCTAGAGCAGGGGTTCCCAACGTTTTATTGGTCAGGGACCACTTTTACATTTTTTTTGTTGGCATGGACCACTATTAAGTCACTAAATAACTGAATTTTAGTGTAATAAAAATAAACTGTAATAATCAAACTGAAACTTTAATTAAAAAAGTACCTAATATGAAATTAAATAAAAAGAAATAATAACATTTTTAGCGGGCGCGCCCACTTAATTCAAATTCATTCGCGGACCATATTTTGGCTTCTACGGACCACTGGTTGGGAACCATTGTTCTACAGAGATAATGCTATATAAAAATTCGTTGCTAATAATCCTATGCTATGTGGTAAAAGAGGGATGATAGTCATAACTCGTAACCAACAATAGAGTATTAAGTTCTAACTAGCCTACCATATTTTAAAACAATGGTTTTACTTTTCACTTTTTCTGTCAAAGAACTACGAAAAAGTCGAAGTGATTGAGTGACAAACAAGCTGAAAAGTGTATAATTACTCATAAGGAGAAAAATAATATCTTACCTAAGTACAACAGAATTAAATTAGGTCAATCTGTGACCGCGAAGGTCGAGTTGTTTTAAATACATATAGAGATACGTTTTCAACAGAAACGGTGACTTATGAACGTAGATGTGTTATGTACAATTAACGATTATTTTTCCTGTTGAATAAATTTTATGACAACAATTTCGCGGCAGACAAACACTGAATTGCCTAGATTGGCAACTGTATTGCATGAGGCAGTGCCAACGTGGGCTGCGCAAGGCCCGTCAGGCTTGTCTATAAAAGGTGTGGTGGGCGAATCGGGTTTGCATCACCCACGCTCTCCTGTCACCCAATTGCAGTGAAGAATAAGTCGATTAATCACAACTTAAATTTCATACCGTTACATCTCCTAAATTTTATGACATTTGACTGTTAGGGCGAACTCTGCCTATGGCTATTGGATGTTTTTATGATTTGAGATTTTCTGGAGCTTTGCAGTCCTCAATGAAGCTAGATATTTTTCTGCCTTAGGATAGGCATCCTTGCTCTCCCCGGCCCCTCCTCCACGCTAACTACGCCAATGCCTCAAAGATGTAATCAGTGGAATAGCGTGGACTATATAGATGTGGGCAAAGTCACATCAGCGACGCCCCGCTTCTTTAGTTCCCAATATCTTCCATATTAATCTATCTTTCCAAATATCGTTTGTCATTGACAGGCCCCCTACCTAGAGGACTACTCCCTCATTAATGTTCGTCAATACGGATTTAGGCAGAAACTATGAGCCTATGTGACACACATCTGAGATGAGGCTATTCACAAGCGCTAGTCTTTGGCTGTCAGCCTTGATAATTAATAATGCCAAGTTTTTCGACAAGGTCAAGCACAAAAGTCTTCTTTCTAAGCTTCTTTATTTTCTTGTGACTGACTTCCTGCATGTGCGGCGAATTCGCGGATGTAATTCGCAGTTTATGTCAGTGAATGCCGGTGTAGCTCAGGTTCCTCCATCTAAACCCTCGCACTCTTTTTGCTGCACATCAATGATTTAATTCCTCTTGGGAATATTCATTGCATGCGGGATAATTTTGGACACGCAGCGGCTGGACGGATAGAAACCAAGGTTTACGCCGCGATGAAGCATCATTAAACACTTTCTCTCGACTAAAGCATGGCGAGTGTTCTGATGATTATTCTCCCTTATCTCACATTCCCCTTTCCTTCCCAGGACCACGCACACTGACCTACTTCGCCTCCGGCTTTACTGTGATAACGATTTCTGCATGAATAAAGAAATTAGGTGACTCATTTCTTTGTCGTACTTTTCGCAAGTGGTATTATTTACCTTCCCACAATCTGGGCTCCTTTAAAAGAGGCGTGACAAGGCATTTGTGTGAGGATCTGCAATCATCGGTGATAGTAATTTTAAGAAATAGATATCTGTTAAATCTTGTGTGTAGTTAAGGCTCGTACGTCGATCGTGTTCGGTTTGCTAAGTTCCTAAAAAATCTGTTCTTGTAAGAACTAAAATATTAGCAAAGATATTTTTTTTTTATTGTAATTAGAATTAAAGTTTCATAAAAAAGTAAAATACGGTAAAAGGAACGAGGTGCTTAAATTTGTATCATAGAAATACCACCAAGTTTTCTCGGTAGGTTAACTCGTACGTTAAACGGTCCTTTTCAGGACCAGGGTAGGTAGGAGCATCACCCACATTGATTTTAATCTGATTGATTGTAAATGCTCTCCCTCCCACTCCTACGAGAGCCGCGGGTCTGCCCTGGGGGGGACGGACCCGCATTGCACAAGCTCTGTGGATGCTAATGCCCCTAATACTTCGGAGCATCTTCGTCGTCCGGTCCGTTTCCGGACAATCATCTTGCGGGTTGCGGACAGTCGGCAATGGTTGCCGCGATCACACTCGCACTCCCGGCGTTCATTGCGGGGACTGTGGTCCTCAGACTGTACGCCGGGTGACTGGTGCAGGAGTATTGTCTGGTTTAGTGGCCCTGTTTAGGGCGTTTGATAGCGTTCTGCTCATTTCACCTGGCCCAAGGGCTGGCTGAAATGAACAGGGGGGAGTCCCACATACCTTCTTCACGCTTCCCCGGTGGTTGAAGAAGGCGTAAGGCATTTTCCAGACAAAAAAAAGGTTTACTCATACGAGTGCGTAAAATAATAAAGTTATGAGTTTATCAGTAAAACTACCGATTTTCATTTATTCGAAGAATAAATGAGTGATATTTCGTTTTTCTTATTTAAGACAGTAGATCTGCCCTCGCTTCACTTTAATGAATACTAGGTGTATAGTTCTTGTTCTCGTCTCAGGTATTATAATAATATATATATAACTGTTTGTGAAAAAGTCGTCTGAATGATTTTTCAGAGATTTTGGGATTATTCCGGAAATATGCACATTAATGATCGCTTCTGTGTATTAATGTTCATGTTAGCATGATTTACTCTCAGTTTATAATATATCATTCTCAGTTATATATCATCCTACTTATAGGTATTATGAACGTGAAAGTTTATATGTTTGTCATTTAATTACGCAAAAACTACTGAACGGATTTGGATGAAGGTACGCGTGACTTTTTGACTTCCACAGACGGCCGCTTTAATTCAAGCGGAGCGTATGAATTCCATCCAATTTGGACTTAAGCACACCCAATTCCTTAAACATAGAAAAATGATTTGCATTGTAATACAATTTACTAACATAAATAAACCTTAAAACCAATAGAAATATGCTTTCTTTTAAAAAGTATCTTTATATTTGTTTCTTAGGTTATCACGCACATCACTCATTAAATAAAACTAGTTTTTACGGGTTAATGCACGAAAATTTATTTATTTATTGACGTTTCGCAGCCTTTTCAGGTCTGCATCGTCAGAATAATGATTTTTTATTTAAAATTGTCGAGCTACCTTCGAAAGACTTATATTGAGCGTTCGGTTATTTCATTGGAAGATTTTTAAAATTTTATTGTCTATTTATGAATTTATTATTTAATTTACTTAATAAAGTATTTTATTTAAAATTCTTGTTCGTAATTTTGAGTTTATTTATTTATTTGACCCTAACTACCGTAAACTACCACCGGTTCCAAAATTGGGAGACCTTCCTGAGAAGAACCGGCGAAACAAACTCAAGAGAGGCTTTCTATCTCCTTCTTATGTTAAATTATGCAAACAAAAAGAACTAATAGTATCTGATGGTCTTGCAGTGTGTGCTCGGGGTTGGGATTTTATCTCCTGTATAATAGGTTCCCAAGCTGGTGGTATATACCAACCATCTTCCCTATTGAACAATTCCAATTTTGGAACCGGTGGTAGTTTACGGTAGTTAGGGTCAAATAAATAAATAAACTCAAAATTACGAACAAGAATTTTAAATAAAATAGTTTATTAAGTAAATTAAATAATAAATTCATACATAGGCAATAAATTTTTAAAAATCTTCCAATGAAATAACCGAACGCTCAATATAAGTCTTTCGAAGGTAGCTCGACAATTTTAAATAAAAAATCATTATTCTGACGATGCAGACCTGAAAAGGCTGCGAAACGTCAATAAATAAATAAATTTTCGTGCATTAACCCGTAAAAACTAGTTTTATTTTCAATAGGGAAGATGGTTGGTATATACCACCAGCTTGGGAACCTATTATACAGGAGATAAAATCCCAACCCCGAGCACACACTGCAAGACCATCAGATACTATTAGTTCTTTTTGTTTGCATAATTTAACATAAGAAGGAGATAGAAAGCCTCTCTTGAGTTTGTTTCGCCGGTTCTTCTCAGGAAGGTCTCCCAATTTTGGAACCGGTGGTAGTTTACGGTAGTTAGGGTCAAATAAATAAATAAACTCAAAATTACGAACAAGAATTTTAAATAAAATACTTTATTAAGTAAATTAAATAATAAATTCATACATAGACAATAAAATTTTAAAAATCTTCCAATGAAATAACCGAACGCTCAATATAAGTCTTTCGAAGGTAGCTCGACAATTTTAAATAAAAAATCATTATTCTGACGATGCAGACCCGAAAAGGCTGCGAAACGTCAATAAATAAATAAATTTTCGTGCATTAACCTGTAAAAACTAGTTTTATTTAAGTATCTTTATCTTAAAAAAGTATTGAGAAAATACGTATTTTGTATCTAGTATTTCAAACACTTTTTCCAAAGGTATCTTTGTATCTGTTATCTACTAAATACTTGACTACCTAGTATCTTGTATTTTGTATTTTACATACTTTTTTTTAAGGTATCTATTACATTTCTGCTGGTAACCTACTTTGATTCAGTAAAATTAACATATTTCACTGCATCAATGTAGTTGTTTTGGCAAATCAGACTCTGATCGGACTGCTGGCTGAATGCAACCAACCAAGTATCTTTTTCTCCCCCTTATTAATATTTTTTCGATTTCGTGTTAGAAAATTTAGATCCTTAAGCAAAGACATTAAATTAGTATTATTAATTCTTTTTCTCCTTAAGGCCCACGAGTGATCCTGTTGACACAAACATCTTAGAGGCAAAAAGAAATGTTTCAGGCAATGATTGACGCTCACTTCAGCAAATTATAATTTGTTTAATAATTATTATTTCAACTTAGATTAATACAAGTACTTAATTGACATTGTTAGAATAATATAATTAATAATTAACTAAATGAAAAAATATTGCATATCAACAAGACAGAATATGGCTGAACTAAATATAATTTGTATGTTTGTACACAACAATAACCTGTTTTCGCAATAAAAATGATTTGAATTGAATCATTTGAGACATAAGCATATAAATATTCGGCATCGATTTGGAACAAAAATCTACCTACTTATCATAAACCAAGCATTTTAAATCTGCATGCATTTATTGCATATCATTTAAACGGGCTGCCCGAAGACGGGAGTCTGTTGTGCGGTCTTTGCCATAATAGAATGCTAATTTCTGTGCCACTTACTTATACGGAATTTTATATAAAGTAGTTGGTATACCTACAAGGCGTATCTTTAAACTCATGTGTGTTCACACAATAAATACAATAATTCATGGACACTAAATACACAGTTAAAAAAACAAAAAGGCATATACCATGAATACTTAATAACCGAAATAGGTACTTAAAATTTAGACATGAATGTTTTAGAGCAAGCGTACGTTGAGCCACTAGTGGCTTATTTAAGCCACTAGACGCAGCCTCCAATCGAATCGAGAAAAATAGAGGGTTCTGCCGTTACGCACCCATCCCGCGACTGTCCTGGCCGGGACGTTCCCACAGTGCACCTACAATGCAGTCTTTCACTGTGGGTGCGTCCCGGCCAGGGGTGTCGCGGAATGGGTGCGTAACGGCCGGACCCTCTATTTTTCTCGATTCGATTGGTGGCTGCGTCTAGTGGCTTAGTAGCGGCCACTCGATTTCTCTCCACTCGACTAGTGCCTTTGAAAATGGTAAAAAGTGAAAAAATATTAGAACATGATGAAACCCATTTCCAAAGGAAGAGAACATATAAAAAGAGGAAAAATAATTTACCGGCAATTTGAGGCGGAAAGGGTGGGAATGGAAACAAGAACTTTTGCATTTTCACTATTTTCACGTACCTGAAAATATCTGCTAGAAATCAAAATTATTTTCTTTTTAATTTGGTGCCAACTAACCTTCTTTTTGATACGAAATATTTTTGAAGTGAAAACTTCTTTAGCGGCGTTGTACACTTTTTTGTAATGGGTAAAAAATGTTAAACTCTCGTCAGGACCTAATAGAAAATTCGTAAGGTGATAACAATAAAATTGGAAAGGTTGTTAACTTTCAATATATTGGACGAAACATAGTAATATTTTATTTAATCGTATTATAATAATAAATCTCTATCTAGGATGTCCAGGTGGCAGCTTTATGGCGTAGAAAATGCATTTTTTACAATAGATGTAGAGATAAACTTTCTAATGTAGGTAATATAAATTGTCATGTTTGTTTACGATAGCGCAATAAATAAATATTGTATGCTACCACATAAATGATAGTACTTTTATACTGATAATTAAAGCAATTCGTGCAAAAATGCATAAGGTTAATATTCAAGTTTTCACTTCTGCCGGCACTCCCGGAGTTGAACCCGTCGTTTTTTTTTCAATAGACAAATCTCGCGTCATAACGTTGCTTTTTTAATATAATATTGGTAAGCTTTTTTTCGTTGAAACCTCGAACGAAACCTCTGCTTTCTGATGGTACATGGATGGTACTTATACAAAAAAATATACTTAGAGTCTGTGCGGAAAGAGAATGGGCGTGGCGAAAAACGGAACTAACATTAAGATTTTTATTTGGCAATCAAACCCTGTAAAACGTCAAAGTTTTGTATTGATACGGATTTGTTGTTGTGATTTCTTGCGGTTTTTTGTATTTAATCATGTCTAAAAGGGGTAAAACCTTACAAATACGGCAGAAAAGCACTACAGCGCCCTCCAATCTAAATCCCATTCTCTTTCCGCATAGACTCTACTATGGTTTTTTTTTTCAGAAAATGCAAAATACGTCATCAAGATTCTCAGTTTTTTGATTGAAAATAAAGTTACTATTGCGTTATCATATCAAAATAAGCAGAAAAAAACAAAAAATTGAATTGAAAAAATTTAAGTGTACCTATTATTTGTTTAAAATTTTTTTTTGGGAGATAAAATAAAGTCCAGGAAATCCGGTTATTGATTTTTCGCAAAAAAATATGTGAAAAAGATGTTAATACTAAAGTTGTCGATCTTTTAATCACTTACAACTGGCAATTGTTTATTTCCGATAGCAGAAGTCGTTTTCCCGGTTATCGCAATAAACCGCTTTTCATACTTAAAAGTTTATTCAGTGCTCTTCCCGATTTCAATGGCCCTGGTCTATTGACAAAACTTTGAAAGTGGGCATAAGAGTTAAAGAAATCTTCAGCAATTTTGAAAAGTCTAACGTATAAATATGGTGGTGCAAAGTTGGCTGGTTCAGCTAGTAAATAATAAATTCTTGATATTTTAAACTACTGAACACGCTTAGAGGTTAGAGGACCTCTTTTGGTGTTCTATTTAAGAAGAGCTTCTTGTATTTGTATCGCGAATTCACGATGCAAAATATACACCTAAATGACCATACATAGGGAGAAAATATTTATTATCAATTAACGATATTAAAACCCAGTTTTTAAAACCCTTATTCTCAATACACAATAAAATGCTCTTAACAGGATTCAAACATAAGCCTTAGCAGTAAAACGCAGATTTTGCGTTAACCGTTCATCAAATCTACTCATAGACTTTGTAGAGATGCGTTTCACACGGTTATATCAAATTCAAAACAAGCAATAGTGCATGTTTTTACTAATGAATTATTAGCTTAATTCCTTGTGATAAAAATATAACTTTACCTACGTACTTTTTCTGATCTGTTAAGTTTAGTCACGGTAATTTATTATTTCTGCTGCTGAAATAATAATTACGTAGAGGTATTAAATTTCCTTACATGGTGGTATTACCTTACTACGATTATTAGGTTCTTACGAAAGTAAATTCATATAATGTTTCATACATTTTGTCGAAGTGTTTAATATCGATGTCTCAGCACTCGAAGTCTGGAGTCACCGTGTAGCTTTTACACCATTTTTGGTATGAATGACTTCAGCAGTGAGATGTGAGCGCTTACGTGTCCCGAAGGTCTCGTCTCGTGGGCGAGCGAATCTGCGTCAAGGTGTGACGGGGGGCGCCGGCGCACGGTCAGACTCCGCGAGCCAGTCGGCAGCGACGCGCGCGCACGCTGCGACAAACGACACGAACGACTCTCGCGACCATTCCTATTACAATACATGGCAATTGTTTGACAATATTATGTGATAGAACCTATATAATTAACGTATTTAAAAAATTATTTAATCGTAATTTAAGAATCTCTTAGGTTTTAGTTTTACAATTTTAAACTAAGTGGGACCAAAATGACAATCAAAAATAAAAAGACTAAACAGTCGAAGTCGGAATTGACTTCGTCCAGTACCAGTGCGTCTACAAGTAGTGTTCAGAAAAGCAGCACTACCAAAACTGTGCAGCAGAGCAGCAACACCTTGCAGAAAACCAGTTCGTCGGGCA
This sequence comes from Chilo suppressalis, assembly GCA_902850365.2. Lineage (NCBI taxonomy): Eukaryota > Metazoa > Arthropoda > Insecta > Lepidoptera > Crambidae > Chilo > Chilo suppressalis. The sequence continues at coordinate 8,549,717 of OU963912.1, read as the reverse complement.
AAAAAGTTCGTTATATTGAGGTAAAGGTTGAGGAAGACGACCCGTTAATGATTACTGATGTCACCGATCATTCGATAAGCGGCTCTACTATATCAGAATGCTACAATAGCCATCCGCATTATATTATAACAGAAGCCCCATCTATTCCGGATCTTTCACAAACTAGACAGGAGTTGCAAGTCAGTGACATGGCCCAGGCCCATACTGGTGAGTTCGTGTCCAGTTCTGTTTTACAAGAATCCTCCATTTCACATCATCAACAGAGTTCAAAAAGTGAAACTCATCAATCTTCAACATCTGTTCAACGTTCTGGCTCAACTCACAGTCAGTCATTCGACAGGACTATGGACTCCTCGACGGGCAGCCAGACCATGAACACTGCTTTTATTGATACGTCATCGAATGCTAAACCGACATTTTTATCAAGATCTAAAGGTGCAAATGTAACTGATTCTTTTATCCAGTCTGAACGACAAGAGTTATTAAATCAATCTTTGCAAAAATCAAATAACATGACATCTGAATCTGTAAGTCAAACACATGACACCAGCAATAAAAAATATATTAATCAACATGATAGTAATACTCATAAAAACATCCCCGATCGGTCAAAAAGAATTCAAACAACTGGCTCAGAGACTTCAAAGTTTTATGGAGGCGAAGGCAGCTTAGACAAAAATGTCAAAACAAAAGAATACAGTACCACATCTCAGACAAGTGAGACTAAAAGTAGCAATGTAGCTAAATCTTCATCTTCTTCCTACGTTATTGAGATTGTTGATGGTAAGGAACGTATTATAGACAGTTCAACGAGGGAATGGGGTGACGCTAAGGAACAAGCTTCATCAGAAGCTTATGCAAGTGTTAGTGGCACAGGAATTAAGCCCCAATCTGTACACAGTTCCCAAGCTTATGATATGAAATCTAATTACGATACGGGGAAAGATGGTCAAACGCCAACAAGTGGAATGACACTGAAAGAACATTCAAAGCTCATCAAGGATGGGAAAGAAGTTTCTACTCATGAAAGTGTTATTTCTGAGAAAGATAACTATAAACAAAAACAGCTCACATCAAGTAAAAATAATATTATTACTCAAGATCAACAGCAATATTCGACTACTGCAAATGATACTTATAGTTCGAAATCTGTAAATCAAACTGATAAAAATGTAACTGAAAGTAATTTAAGCAACAAACAAATGGTGTCTGACCGAAGACTAAATAAAAATGCTACGGATTCATCAAACTTTTATGGTTACGATTCTACTATACAGAATCAGCTAAATAAAGTTGGTGACATTCTTCAAGTTGATGATACAAAAAATATAAACTTTTCTACAAAAAATTTAAAAAGTAATACCAGCAGTGCTCAGCAAGCTTCAACATCTTCATATGTATTTGAAGTAGTCGATGGTAAAGAAAGAATAGTGGATAGTTCCCACAGAGAATGGGGAGATAGTAAAGAACATGCCACTTATGAAAAAGCTCACAATGTTCATGGAACTAACAAGAAGCCTGAAAGTGAATATACTAGGCATGTTCTTGATAAAGAATCTCATTATGACACAGGCTTAGATGGAGTTCCAAAAAGTTCCACCCAAATTTCTGAAGACTCAGTTATGTACAAAAATGGCAAAGAAATTGCCGCGACCAGTAATGTATATGCCGGTGACTTCACAAAGAAAAAAGCTATTACAGAACACAGGAAAGATACAGAAGACGTATTGAATAAACGTATTCAAGACACTTCTGACAAAGTACATTCCACTACTTATGAAACGTCCTCTTCTGATACTCTATCTCACTCGAAAGATCACACAGACTTAACAAAAGTATCAGATTTTTTAACAACTGAGAAGCAAAATATAGAAAAGCAGAACTTAACACAGGAGAGCACTTCTTCATCCACATCTCAAACAAAGGATACTAGGACTACATACGAGAGAAGTACAGGAACCTGGAATGGAAAGTTCGTTTATGAAAAAGATGATGACAGACCCAAAAAGCCTAAAGAAATGTCTCCATTTGGTCGCCCAGAACAGCCAAGACATCACTTAAAACGTCAAGATACCAACGAAAACATTATTCTATCTTCTAGAGATATAAAAGATTTCACATCCATTACTGATTTACGTAAAATAATCGAGTCGTCCCAGTATAAAAAAGATGTAACAGTTAGCAATAAAAACATAGTAATCAATAGGAACATCGACGACCGTGTCCTAAAAGAAATTATTGAAACAGTAAAAAAATATCCATTCAAGAAAATCAGTAAAGTAACATACGGGACTAAAATCAATGAGGATGTGAAAGATCTCTACGAAGGAATCGATAGTGAAGAAACTCGTGTCGTTAGAACTACTACCGGTGATGCAACCAGAAAATCATTCGAGGTTGAAAAGAACATTAGTCAGATTGAAGTCACTCGATATATCACAGAGAATGGTATAACCAGAAAGATAACGACTTATGAAGATGCAAAGGAAGATGACAAGATAAGTACTAACGTCTTCGTCGACAAAAGCGCGGTAGACTTCGAGAAATTGGTGAGTGCATTGTGTCATAAAGTGTCGCTTAGTTAGATATCTTGTGTTAGAAGATTTGATAATTGGAATAATGTTTTTAGAGAGATGTCCAAACAACGGAAGACGTGATTCGAGAGTACGACGTGGTGGACAGAGCGATCACGAACACCACAAGAGAGGATACCACCGTCAGCACCGTCTACGACGAAACCATCGACAGGAAGACAGTGCGTGACGACAGGACCATCGTAGAGGAAACCGTCGATATTCACGAGACCAGACCGAAGCATGGCGGCCCCAAGAAGCCGGAGAAAATCAACCAGGAGCAGTGCATTTGCGAAATGTGCACTTGTGGGTGAGTCAAATTCTAATTTAAGTTTTGATGCGATTGCCTGGACGTAGGAATGCGTCGAGTGCCATCCCACCTGAGGTGAGAAGGTGAGATCCCACTGATTTTTTCAGAGCAAATATCTATTGATTATTTATAATTATGATTTTGATTTTATAACTTTATCTGAATAAACAATGTAAAATGATTTCTTTCTCTCTTTATTACCATTTTTGTTGAGATTTTGATGTTTGCACTGAAAAGGACAATGGCGAACGCCCATACAATTTTTTGTTGAAATTTTTTCTTGCGTCTTTCAATGAATTGCATGTTAAATTATAGAGTTTACATTCTTGATTTGATTCATCTTATTTCTTATATTATAGGAAGTCTGGATTTATAGATATTCTACTTTGAAGTTTTGGAGGTTATGTCCTACCAAGTAATGCAAAAACGAATTATAAAAGTATTTTCAAGAGTATTTTTATATCAAAATAAAAAATACGTGGAACGGAACTATAGAATTATACCGGTCCTGAAGATAAGTGACGAAAAAAAAATGATTTTTACAATGTATGATCAGTTGGCTTTCTTTCTTTCTTTCTTTGGCGTAGGTACTGACCAACCGCGTCAAAATACTTATTATCAGACAAGAGTTATTGAGTTCAAATACAATGTCTGTGCTGTAAGAAGTACTTAACAATTTGAAAATGCCCACTGCAATAATAAAGTTTAAAAAAGGATTTCTAATAATGTACTAATGGGATCTTAATTAAATATGCAACACTTTTTATATATTTTTTATTCCACATCGTTGATCACAATATCGTTGATAGTAGATCAGATACAATGAAATAAAATCCACAGTATGGGACAGAATCGTGTCCAAAATCCACAGCAAAATATCAGATTCGGAAGTCTTAGGCAAGCACTACTCAACAGTCGCAGAGAAAGATTTCGAAAGTCCAAATACTGTCCAAGTCACATAAAAAAACAAATCTCAGAAAAACACAATACGCCGATTGAAATATTTGTAATATCCATGTACCTAAGCACAACTAATGATAACAATAACAACAACAATTCGATGACAAGCATGACAGTGACAGTTATAGTTTTTTTTCGTTAGAATTGTCGCCATACTCTTTTTGTATTGTGGAGATTATTTAATATGGTTGCAGTATAATATTGAAAAATAATGTTTCCCAATATTTTGATAGATAATTAAATACAGTTCAAGCGTAAAGCGATGCAAAACATACGAACAACATATTTAAAGTTGATTTCATCACTAAAATCGCTTAAAATGAATGGCTCAAAAGCCATCATGGCCAAGCCAAAATAAAAATAAAAAATAAATAGTCAATTGTGTTTCCCTTTTTTTAAGTTTTTAATTCCAGACTTACACAACCCTCCTCAATTGTTTAATAAATCTTTTGAGATCATTTCATTAACATTTCTGATAATGACATCTATAGACGCTATAGATTTACTTCAACAAATATTTCGCCATTGTCCTTTTCGATATGCAATGCAATGCTTCGGTATCAGTCTAATATAAATGATACCAGAAGTTCGTTTTGACTACTTAAGAAAATTCATATCAATAATCAATCGTCATCCTTTTCAACCGACGAAAAAACGGAGGAGGTTATCAATTTGACGCGTATATATTTTTTTTGATACTACTTAATATTTATTTTGGTTCCTCCACATATCTTACGATCATTCGGGTCGTCCCATATTTGATGGTAGCGAATCGTGGTTCAGGTTAGCTTCAATGAATTGTAATTGGCATACCTATACCTATTATTGTTGGTGACACAATTATTTTTACGATATAGCAGCAAATGAGAATGACTTGGTACGAGGTTAAAATATCATTGATTCAAGAGCGTTACATACAGTAAGAATGAGCTGTTTTGTTTCTCGGGAAACAAATAAATGGGAATATGCGTCATAATGAAATGTGTTAGTATTTATAGGAGATGAGTCTTAAAAGCGTTAATGCAGATTTAAAAGTCAGTAATGCACATGATGCATCTCAACTGGGTCACTGAACAGTTGTTAAAGTGAACAAAGATCTCGTTCAATTGTGCTAAAAAATTATGATGATTCTCTGCTATGGAACACCATTGCTTATCATGCTCTTTTTGATATTATCTTGACATTATCACGCTCAACTTACAAGATCATTGTTTACATAAAGTCTTCGTGTATACTATATTGAAACGCGTAATTATTACAAAAGAAGAAGAAGTACATTCCTTTTTTTTTTTCATTGAAATTTTGTAAAGTAAAATTTTTGCAAGTATGTTTATTATAATATTGCACCTTAATGTGTAATGTGACTTTTATGATTACTTTTGACCAATACAAAATTCGTAAGCATAAAACTGTTCTCCTACATCTTTTTTTTATTATGAAAAATAAAGAAGATTCTGAGTATGAACAAAATTCTAATATAATCTAATAATTATTTTATTACGAACAAAGATGTAGAATCGTTCCGCAGATTAATTTATAGACAAATATCCAAAATGCCGATGGGAGGACAAAAACAGGCGACAGATTGATTACATAAGTTATGTTTAGGCGTGACTTGGTAACTATTTAATTTAGTCTTACTATGCCTTTTAGATAACGCTTCACGACTTAAACTCAAATGATTTTTAAGATATTATCGACGGTTTTCAGTCTTTATGCATTTAGTACTGCGATAAAATATTGAATGTGTAACATTCTCGTTCATATACGGATTTTAACTATTCCCATTTTTACTGCTCCAGAAGAAAGGATTTTTGTGTTTATGCTCTATATTTATTTGGCACAATCTGTTTTGATACTTGAAAAAGCATAACATGAAGAGTGAGTTATCGATAGAATAAAATGTACTAAAAACAAACTTAGTTGTTTATATTCAAAACATATTCATGTAGGAAGTATTAATTAGATAAATTAGGTTTTCATGCTTCAAAATTTAAAAATGCGTAATTTTCTAATTTTCAATTGAGTAATCCTTAGTGATGTATTTTAGTTATTATATATTTTAAGGTTTTTTTAGTTTTAGTGATTACGTTATATTTTTGGAGGTTCTTAGTTTAAGGTTCATTGTTCCAGTAATCCTACTATATTATATTATAAATGTGAAAGTTTGTATTTTTGTTACTCAATCACGCCAAAAGTACTGAACAGATTTGGATGAAATTTGGTACGCGTATAGTTACTTGTACCTGGACTGAGACATAGGATACTTTTTATCCCAGAAAAACGTTAGGTTCCTGTAGGATTCTCAAAAACTAAAGATAATGCGGACCAAGTCGCGGGCCGCCGTTAGAAAGTAATATTTTCGAATTGGAATTTCAGATCTTTTACAAAACTGCTACTTATATTCGAACCTTTTTTTCATTGATCCAATATTTTTTCATAGAGTCGAGTTCTAATAAATTTCTAGAATAACACAACATCCTATCGTTCTGATTACTATAGGTAGGTAAAGTTAGAAATTTTACCATGTTCTTTGGAGAGAATAACTTAATTTCTCACAATTTTATCACAAAAATTGTATAAAATTTACATAATAGGGTAATATAAAAAAAATTGTATGTGTCAGCTCCGACGCACGACTGGAGTTTACTCCTTAAGTTCGATAGTCTAACCAGACGCAAAAAGAGTTTATTTAACTTAAAAAAGATTGATACTGTATGAAAGGGTAAATTAACAAATTAATGAAAATAATATACATATATAAATATATATTTATTCATTTCATTTTTACAATTTTCAAAACTTTTTACAATAGTCAATTTCAGATGTGCATAAATATATCATTAGGAATGTTGATAAATTATGTAATTATTGTTATCAGACTATTATCATTTTTTTAAATATTAATTAAAGCAACATTGTCTGCATTATTAATTACAGTGACAAGTGGTTTATGGTAACTAAAATAAGGCACATGGACGTTCGTAGATACGTGGTTCACGAATCTTGAAAATACCGCATCAATGGTTGTACCATACCTCGTTGTCCCCATTGCTCTATCAGAAACAATATCTAAATTCAGTTCAGATTTTAAAAAAATTATTAATGTCAATCCGTCATCTTTGTTTGTCAAAGTTGCGCGACATAGGCTGCGCACCAAAAACGTAACGAGGTCATTCATCGATAGATTTTACTCCTCAAATTTTTCTCATACCGGGCCCCTTATATATGCAAATCGATTCTTAAGGAGTAAACTCCAAAAAAAAATCAATTAATAGAGTAAGCACCTAAACTTTATAAATAACGTGTTTCAATAAACGTTTTAACAATGCAACCAAAAAATCTATTCAAAATAACAATTACATCTGTATAACTAACAAGCAAGGTGTGTTGTTCAAAATAAACAACACCACAGCTTTCTGATGAAGTGTTTATTTTACTTGCGTTTTTATCTTCAGCGGGGCTATTCTGTAGATCCGCACGTTTCATAGATTCGCGCGGAACCGCATCGAATACGAGCGTGAATAGCCCCGCAGTTGGCTAGTTGCCAAGTTGGGAAATAAATATCTATTATTGTTATCATTGGTCACAATGTCACGGTCTTTTTTTAATGCATTATTCAGTTACCTCTCTCGTGTCACAATAACATCCTATATACTAATTTTATAAATGTGCATCACTTGGATTCTTTGATACTTTTCATCACGGAAAATGTTATTGTTCACGGTGTGATTGTTCACCTTTTTTTACTGAAATTAAAGTCTCAGATCAAATACTTTTTATACGATCTAAGACGAGATATAATAGACAATGAGAGCGTATGAAGTAATTTAAAAATAAAAGAACATATCACATCACATCACCGGTTTGCTTGTTACATCAATTTGCATATTTGTATTATTTTACTTGCTAGTTTTAGCCAGCGACTTTGTATGCGTGGTTTTCGAAATTGTACCTCTATTACAGAGAAACTAATAATCTTTACATAATTTATAAAACAAATGAGCTCCTGCTGACTGACTTACTTAAACTACTCTACGGATTTTAATGAAGTTTTCATTAATAATAAGAGTGCTTCAAGAGAAAGGTTTTTGTATCTATACACATAAAAAAAACTAACTGCAATTAACGCGGATGTCACGGTCTGTAGCTAGACAATAAATAAAATAAATAATCTAAAGCGGATAAAGAAAACAAAGAAAAATTAATAAAATAACTTTATTACATTTTTCATTAGTTAACAAATCTATAGCATGAATAATACGATTGAACAGTTGAAACTAACATTGGTTTAAAATAAATAATAAGAAGGGGGTTTGTAATGGGAATCACCAAACAAACCTACGCACAACAAATGCATCTGATTGTAAGTAATCGAGTTATATTGTAATACCATAATAAGCAATGACGGAATCATATGATGAGTCATCTTTCGCCGGTAACGTTGAAGTTACAGCCACAGCCTTATAAATAAGCTTACCACACAACGTAGGTGGTTTCGGATACGACCAACAGTCATTAGGCGCTGCCGCTGCCCTCAATATTGAAACAAGTTTGAATACTTACTATATAAAACGAACGACATTTTGGTTCCAATATGCCTAAGTACAACATTTAATTCAAGGAGGATAAGATAATAAACCTGTGTTGTAAGACTTTATTGTAGGTCTAAAATCTCTCTCTGCCCACTCGAAAAATAATCACGTGTAGCCATGCTGGTTATGTATGACAGTCTAGTATAGTAAACATATCAATAACCCTGTCTGCGCGTCGCGCTTCGCGCTCTTGCATTGCGCAGCCGGGTAAAAATGTCCAAGTGCGAATCGTACATGTATGGTTCGTTTCTATACCACTGTAGAAAAAACAATATACGTCAGAATATTAAGAGAAGCCACTCATGTTTTAATTTTATTTCATTATTATTATTTATACAAAACAAAAATACATTCTGTAATAATTTCAAACTATTACGTAGAGTTGGAGCCTTTGCTTGCGGCAGACAGACGGACAGCGGAGACTAACATCAACATTTGAGTAAAGAACCTACAAAAAATGAACAGTTGCCTCTAAATTAAAATTTGGATAATTTTTTTATGTAGGTAACCTTAATGTAATGCGATTTTAACGATAGTGTATTGACCTCGGAAGTATATTTTATTTTTGTAATAATCATCACACAATTACTTACTACTTGGCGCTTGGATGTATACCCATGTAATTAAATACAAAAAAAATAAAATAAAATGATTCGTTATTGACACTATTATTGAATAAATGTGCTCTTTTTATTTCGTTCATGGAGTTTTATGATCTGTTGTTTAAAAAATAATCTATGTATTGGCATAGATGAGAACACAAAAGTCAAGCGCAGCGTAATAGGTACCTTTGTTTTTTTTTATAGGAAGGTCCGACAAATGAATCCTCCCCACTTGATGTTAAATGACGCTGAAGTCCAGACGTAATAGCTGGTACAGCAGTTCTACCTGCCACACCAGCCATCCTCGCCTTGCCGCTCTGCATGTTGCTTCTTCAGTAGTAGTAGATATCGGAGCGTATGGGTCATGTCATGATTACTCAACCATACATTTACTGGACATTACGTATACGTAGGTACCTAGCTAGCAAATAATAAATATAATAAATAAATATTTCCAACACTCACACCAATTAGCCTAGCCCCAACGTAAGCACTATAAGGCTTGTGTTATGGGATACTAGGGTAACGGATAGAATACATATACTTTACATATATTAGTATATTTATATAGAAATACATATTAAACATCCATGACTAGAGTACAAATGCTCGTGTTCATCACACAAACATCTGCCCCCACCGGGATTCGAACCCGGGACCTCTCGAGTCGGCGACACCATGAAACCCGGCGTACAAACCACTCGGCCACGGAGGTCGTCAAATAAACATGTTAATCATAATTTGTGACACTGGCTCGCTGACGATTTCTCTAGATTTTATTTGCAAACAAGTTCTATGTGAATATAGAACGCACTTACCGATGTATGTATCAATATATTTCCTTAAATAGTTATTTATGATATTAGTGCGGTAAGTTGGTTTTTACAAACATGTAAACGAATGAATATCTAAAAAAAACTTTTTTTAAGCATCTACCTAACTGCTAAACGTTTAAATACAAAATTTGAAAGATTTCTTTATATTTATACTTAAAAACTTTCCACTTATTATTTTTTATACATATTCAGTGTTTAACATACCTTTGAAGTTTGAAGAATTTCATTGACGCATGCATCTGAATAAATAAGACGCTTGGGAATGTAGAGACCATCATTCGGTGTAGGGACACACGGCTATCTATCCAACTGCTGCTAAACTAGGCATATCAAACGCCAAACTTGTGAGGCTGAGTTCGACGACATTCTATTTTGCCAAGGACTTTTGTTTTGGGACAGGTATCTACTTACTACATAGATATACAAAAGGTACATTCGTATTGTTGAAATCTGTAAGTGTTTTTCTTATTTTTTTGTAACGGTTAAATGTAGCGTAATACGTTTTATTTTGTAACATTACTGTCTGTCTGGTTCATGTTTAAGTAGTTTATTGTAACAAATCACGAAATGTCGTGCGGTGTGGTCGCATGAAGGACTTTTGTTAGCTCAAACGTAGGCGCAGTTCTACATTTGTATTAGGCAAAGCAGTTTTCATACTTTTATTTGCTAAATCTATAATTTGTATTATTCTATATTCAGTGGCGGATTTACCAGTAGGCTCAGTAGGCTGGAGCCTAGGGCAGCAGATTTAAGGGGGCGGCAAAGGCCCAAAATCTACACAGAAAAACGAGTGACAAAAATTTTAATATTTTAGTAATGCACAGTATACTCAACACTCTTACTTCCGTAATCTATCTATACTTATAATAAATCTGTAGAGAGGTCAATTCTGTACATGAAATAAATTTTCAAAATAACTATCAGGGGGTGATTAGTGATCTATACTGATGCCAAAAATGCAATCAGTAAAATTTTTGCCTGTCTGTCTGTCTGTCTGTGTGTATGTTCCTTATCCTTATAGAAACAAAAACTACTCGACGGATTTTAACGAAACTTGGTACAATTATTCTTCATACTCCTGGGCAGGTTATAGTATACTTTTCATCACGCTACAATCAATAGCAGCAGACTAATGAAGGGGAATGTTGGGAAAACGGGAGAAGTTACTCCGTTTTTTAAGCTTCCGTCGCGTGTGCAGCCTTAATGGTTAAAGTTACATAGAAATCATGTATAACGGAAATATTCTACATAAAATTGTCTAAAAAATATCCCGCAACAGCATATGTCTATCTTTTATGGTTGACTCACAATAACACGTGTAATTACACGCATATAAATAAAGTCATTGTTTATAGCACAAGCCTGAGAACAAAAACTATAGTTTACACTACAGCTCTACACCGAAGCGAAGCGAGGGCGAGCCACTAGTCCGTATATAAAAGATTACTAAACGCACTGTAAAATATAGGTGTGTACTTATGCGATCATGAATTTTTAAAATATTCCATTAGCGTTTCAACATTAATTACAATTTAAATTTAGTAATTTTTTAAACTAACGGGGAAAAGCCGACGTAATGTGGACGACAGAACACAAATCATAAAGTTGCAATTTCAGAATAAATACAATTGTGAACTAGCGTATTGAATTTCAAAGGTCAGTAAGGGAGGCAAAAATTTAATAGCCTATTAGCGGCAAATTTGTAAATCCGCCACTGTCTATATTCATGAACTCAATGAAAGTAAACGCAAAATACCTACATACCTACATGCAAAACAAAACCATACCGTTTTTCTCAAGTCACGTCAAGAAGTTGCGTAATATTACTAAAAATCCTGCACTCTTGTAAACGGTAATTAAAATCATTACTGAAATGTAGTAGAAGATCTAAAAAATGTTTTTTTTATTGGTGTTAAAAATTTACTGTGAAAGGGATTTAGTCATTTGTCCGTACCAAATAGGCATACTCTTGATTCTTTGAATACTACTCTTGAGTATTTTACCTAAATAACATTTTTACATTTATTAATTGCTTGCAAACGCACAGTCATACAGTGCGGAACGAATGGTGATTATTCGAGCTAGCTGCGTAACTCTTAAAATATTTCGCTGAATAACTTCTAAAATGTCCACCGCCTTTGAAACGCTACATACTATAATCACACTAAATTAAAATACAACTCTTTGTGGATTACTACAAAAAAATGATACGTATAATATGAATATTTGACCACCAGGAAGATCCGATTTATTTCCTTCACTATTTGACAAATAATAATGATATTTCAGATATAACTACTACTAAAAAAGAAAGGGAATTTCACACAGTCATAATTTATGAGTAGGTGTATATCCTTCAAAAGGATATATTGAGGTGAATGCGAAGTGAAAAATTTTATAGAATTTCATCATATCTGGGGTCATAAGGTTGAAAACTTTTATTAGGCTTCAAACTAATTGCGATTAAACAATTTGGTTCAACATTTTTGCAGATTAGTAAGTCACGTAAAATGGGAATTATAGTTTGTAAAAGAAAATTGTCATATATTATAGCTGATTAATCAAAAATAAAGAAAATGGTAGAAAGTCGGACTCCATCTCCTAATTTTCTGGCGAACCTTATAAATGAATGAATGAAGCAGAGGATGAATATATAGTATATTAGGTGTCTTTACTTGAATTGAATATTTGACTGCTCTTGTTTGTCCGTCTTTCTTTGCTTAACAAAGAATTTCATTGCAAATCGTACGCGCAAGATATAAAACATTATTTGGTAACTGATAACAGGTGAATGAAAAAGACAATGAAATATGAATGAAATGAAATATTTCATAATGAGTACCAGTTTTAAATTTAAGATATTATTTTCAAAATATCTTTATAGAGTTGGTGTAAAATAAATATTTTTATTGTAAACATTCAAAGGGAAAGCTTGAGGTAGTTAGACCATTAAATACTTTCACAGAATGTGAAACTAGTACCGATTTCTTCCTAGTTCTTGTTTTAGGTGTAGCAACTAGACTTTACTGATGTCGATCAATCCATATTAAGCTCTGTCTGTAACACTTTCATGCCCTAAGTATATGAACCGTTTTGATGATTTTTTGTATGAGAGAAGGGAAAAGACCTGGGAGAAGGACATAAGTTTTTTTACTCCCGCAATTAAAACTTGAAGGAAAAAGGGAATGTTTCTATGGAAAATCGATTATTTGTGGAAATGCAAAGGTTGACATGCACTAGTACCTGCTTCATAATTTGAATGACAATCCGAAACTATAAATTTCGTCAAACATCTTATCAAAAGTATGACAAAAATAAACGATTGTGGGCGTGTCTTAAAAATATGCATATCAAAATCTCGACACGAACTATAATAAGTAACATTCCAAATTTTATCTTTTGCCCTTAAGTTATAAAATGTCTCTTATTACATCATTTAAGTTTTCTGTCGTATTTTGGGTTACCATCCGTCCGGATTAGTCCTGACTTTTAGAATATAGTCCGGACTTTGTCCGGATTTTTAAAACTATATTGAATATGAATAATAAAAGTACATATTGATTTAAAAATACCATACCATTGTAACTAAGTGAGTAATGGCACCATTTTGTGACTAAAAAGTCCGGACTATTTTCAAACGTCGGGATTTTTGTCAGGAGTTTTGAAATTTCTAAATGGTAAACTTAGTCTTATTATATTGTTTTCGCAAAGAAGAAGACGGCTTCATCTTTAAACAAACTTAAAAATATTAGTAGTTCTGTGTGCCCCCATAAAGAGACTTTTAAATCCTTTGCTTGCCCTTTGACTAAAATATACTTAAATTTAAAAAATTATTTAAATTTATGTAAAACCTAAGGTAAAAACAAAAGATTCTCGAAATATTTTATGTTTCAAAAGCGTTGTTGTCATTACTTCATGCTAAGAAACAAATACAAATCACAGATCATTTGCTGAGTTTCAACATAATTATTATGAAATTCTATTTTTTTTATTGCTTCATAATAATAAGTTTCTAGAGAATGGTGGGTAATTAACTGGATATTTAATCGTCCTTCCGAATGATGCATATGATAAGAACGGGTGTCAGGCACGGGGAAGCACCACGTTGTACCTACTGTATGGGAACACGGTAACTTGTATTCATTAAATTCCAGCTAGTGGTTTACCATTGTGGATAGGTATCCTAGATATTACTAACTGAAACACAAAACTAAAATGGAATCTCCATATTAGTTAAATGAAATCATTTGTTCTATCGTTTTTAACCGACTTCAAAAAAGGAGGAGGTTCTGTGTTCGACTGTATATTTCTTTTTTTTATGTATGTTCCTATTCCCACCAGTTAAGTACATGACCTGATGATGAGGAAGATAACCATACTTACTTACTATGACAATAATACTACTTATTTTGGAACATAATATAAGACGGTGACCATTATGCTACCTCGGTCCTGACGGCCGTGTCGAATTTTCTTTAGCCTTTCTTAGGCTGCAAGGCAGCGCTGGGTTAAGTCCTGCCTGCCGCCTGGTCCGCGTGGATTTTTTTCTAGTAATATTTTCTTTAGATTTAATAGTTAAATGCTTAAAAAATATAATACATATAAGACGACCAAGTGTGATGATAAAGGAGATTGCTCAGCTTCCATGCATGTTTGGCCTAAAGACCAATAATAATCATGAAAAATTGTTTCCTAGGTTCGAAATTATATAAATTACTGTAGAAACGAATATTATTGATGGACACCCCTGAGAACTTCTATAAACCATATACACTGAACGATTTTGAGGTTATGTTTGCAAATAGGTACATACATAGGTATTAAAATAATAAAAAACAAATAAGTTATATAGTAAACTAGGGAAATCAAGCCAAGTATCGAAATTATGTATTAGATTCAGGTATATAGAGCATGTAGATTTACAGATAGTTGCCTGTTTTTAAAGTTAATGCACAAGAGTAACTTTTAAAATCAGGTATCATCTATGTAAATTTGTTGAAGGGGATATAGCTGTACAGCTAGTCTAGATAGCGGCTTCCAACATCAGGCGATGTTTTTGGATTACGTAAATGTAATAATTCATGGTATGATATGACTCCTAGCAGCGAAAATAAAATGCACAAAATGCTAAAGAGTACACAAAGGTTTTCTTTTGACCTTTATGTGGATAAGGTTAGCTCACCTACATTATTAGGAAATGTAGAGGACGGTGTGCCATTTGGGATACATACGAATTACGAACCTATACCTAAATATGCGTGCGTCACTTTATATTGTCATTAGTTGGACATACTCATGATATTATATTGTTCCCATTTTTTATATACTTCAGGTAGTTAGGCTGATACATTAATGATGAAATGAAAAATTGTATGGTGGCGGCACACGTTTATTGTTGCAGAGCGCAAGGTGGAAAAAGGGACGACAGTCATATCTTTAAGGTTAGGCAAAGAGATAAGTAGAACGATATCACTTACTTCCTACAAAGACAAACCTTAAAACTCTTTTTCCATAAAAAGTAAAGCAAAGGAATATGCAACCACAGAGTATATAGTGTACTGAAGTTTAACATAAGTATAACAATATATCTTAACAGTTTCCATAGTAAAAACTCCGCTTCACTTAGGACTGAAAAATTGTTGTGAGATTTCTTCAATCTTATATTATTTACCGTTGACTAGCATCAGTTAAAAATTAACCTTTGCAAGTTGTTCATTACCCTTCTGGCTAATTGGAACGTTGCAGTGTCGTAACCGTAGCTATGCTTACTTTAGAAACGGAAAGGTCGTCACCTCATCATAGCACAGACACGGCACGTTACGCGGATAATATGACTGTCTTTTAATACGAATGACATAGGTGGAAAACATTTAAATGTCGATTAGCTTATCAGCGAATACTTCTGAGTTCCGACGTATCTTTGACCCGCTGCCTTAGTTGAGATAAGTTTGCTACATTCGCAACTAACAGCTTCTTTATTAAATGTTTTAGAACATCGTAGTAAAAAATAAATATGAGTAAGATTGTTGCTGGCAACACAAATTTTTATAATTTAAAAAAGTTATGTTTTTTCCGTTTCCTTTTTACCATCTCTCTGCATATTTTCGTTCTTGTGCGATTACAAGTGCTGTGTATGTTTTATAATAAAATATCGTATCTTTGCAACCGGTGGTTTTCCTCTGATAGCAGAAACTACAGTCCACCACTCCAAGAGCGCAACAAGAATTCTTTGTAAAAACGAATTGCTATTAAATGCCAATTTTTTTTCTGGGCTGCATCTCTATTCTATCTAGTACAAAGATGCTCCAAAAGTTTAAAAGCAAGCATTATAAAGAACATAAACTTAGAATGAAAGACATAGTGACTGAATAATAAAATATAATTTTATCCTCTCGCTTGTTATTGGCATTGATAAAAGACTTGGTACATTTTATTAAAAACAAGATAGAAATTGATATACTTATCACAAAAGTAACCTGAAGCTTGACACATGTGGATTGTAACTGTTCGATTCGTCCGCTTAAATGGAACGTACTGTGACCTACAAAGACTTTAGTGGAGAAACGTGTCTCACCCTGTTCGCTTCTAGGCCACATTCATTATTAACAACAATTGCCAAGTTTAACGACTCACGGTAACTTTCAAGGAATCATTTTCTCATCGTGTCATGCCTGAAGTTTATTGATACCCTACCCTACCCTAAAAAAAATGCATAAGTAATTTAACTTAACCCAATTAATATTAATACACATACAACTCTTTTTTTAATGTATTTGTAAACTAAGAATTTTATGATTCACCAATTCATTGAGTAGGACAAAAGAAAACATCAAAATGCTCAATAATTAGAAATAATACTCTTTTCAATTTAGACAGGATAGGACAGTAACGACACGGTAATAATATATATAATATTACCGTGGTAATGATTTTTTAATTGTGTGCCTGGTTGTCCAGAAGTGGTAATTATGTGGATGTTATCTACCCCGTATTTGGGCCAATGTATCGGAAGTACTGCGCTACACCTGCCCTGTAGCTGGTTTGTTTAATATTTAATAATTTCGTAACAATTATAAACACTATTATGACTAAAAGATGAACAATTTCAATGTCACCAACACTTTACTCCCTAATTGATCCAACTTTCCTGCCAAATTTATTGTAACCTAAGTAATTACCTACATCAAATACATTTTTTTATCATAAAAGTGCTTGGCTTATCATGGTAAACTGACAATGTTAATTAATCTATATTTCCTAAAGAATGGTTCTGAACCTAAGGTGTGGAATGAGAAAGCATAAATTAAAATTCAAGTAATGGTGTTTAGGCAATAAATTTTGTTATGGCAATAGTTATATGTATTACCTACCTACTTGAAGTGCTGAAATCACTATTACCTATATCGTTATTTTGCAACTGTGAAGCGTTTGTTTGTTTATGTGTGTTAGATGGATGAGTCACGTTATCGTGTTAGTTCTAATTGAGGATAAAATATAATTATTATAAGTAATTTTATGTACTGAGTATATTTCAACAGATACTAACTTGACTGAGGGGTTATCATCCGCAATATTTATGGTGAAATTGAATTACTTTAGTCCATTAACCATCAATTCGGAGTTAGTTTGATCTATCATATGTGGGTGTTTCGTGATTTACTGCTTCAACGGTTCGCAGACATGATAATCGCGGCGGAGCTGCGGAGGCGTGAAAGCCGTATTGTGTCATTGCGCGGGCGCACCAGCTACGCGATATTACGCGGTTACTTATTTTGATACACATTTGTCCCTAGATAATTAAAACAAAAAAAAAAATGCTGTGACTTGAGATTCAGCTGTCCAAATTTTTATTTTCATTTAATTGTTATTATTTATTATACAAATAATCAAAACAGCTAATAAATTTATAATGAAAAACAAAGGGTTTCCCATTATTTTACTTTACATTCAGTACGATGTTGAATTGATGACTGGACACAGGACTGTTATATTCCTCCGTAATCATAGACGATTTAAGAGATTGTGGCCTAAAACGCTGATGTTAACATGTCTTAGCTAAATCAAGATATGAAGGAATTCCAGGTCAAGAGCAAAAGGGGGATCTTAAGAATGTTGCTTAGTAAAATGAAAAAAAAATGTAGCAAAAAACCAACAGCAATATAATTGGTAGTAATTGCAGACATTAGACTTTTTATACTGTGATTGAAAGTTAGCCACATTATCAAGGGAAAGGATTTCGTACTTATGGGAACGGCAGGTTAGAATGTTTGTAGTGTCAATGTGTGAGAGTGTGTGTTGCGAGCGTGTCACATGCGTATGAGCATTCTCCGTGACGGAGAGCAACAACGCATCCCATAATAGCACCGTGTTACGTGTTGCAGAAAGGGCTTTGTACTCACACCACTGTTAACTTGTGACCTAGTTGAAGATTCCTGATTGATTTTTATTAGGACTGCTGTTTTTAATAGGTGCGGCGGATATATATATTTTTTTTTGTACGCCTCTTATACCAGATTTTTATAATATAAGTAATCTCTGAAAATTATTCTTACGTCCACCTCCAGTATCAATAAACTTAATGTTATAGAAAGAAATAAGCATAAAGAAAAAAAAAAAGAAAAATTCTACACACATCGAAAAAGTCGGGTACGGTAAGCAACAGGTACGGTTTTGAAGTTTTGAAAGATTTTACTAATGTTTTTTTTATAATATATTTATATTTCTTTTTTAAAAAATAACTAAGCATTTTTTTATTTATTAGTGACTAAAGCCACAAAATCCTTCATTCAGTTGTTTTTTTAACCACAATAAATTACAATACAAGTATCGTAACATGCGTAGTTGCGTAGTATAAAATGAAACGAAATTAAACTTTACATGTTAAAGAAACATTATACGTATTTTTTGAATTATTTGGTAATTTAGTACAAAGTGTGACATCCTCTGTTTTTTAAAACTTGTCGGCAACGATTTTTCATTAAATTTATAAGATTGTTTATATGATCCTACGGCAATCGCTCCCAATAGTATTTTATCAAGTCTCTCAGTTGTTGGATTGTCGAAACTCCATCCAGGTTCTCTAGGACTTGTCTCTGGAGCATCCCACGCGTACTCGATGGGATTGACGCTTGTGCAGGCCATGGTAATACCCGGGTGTATTTTATTACTAAGCACTCTCTGGACCTTCAAGCTGCTGCGAACGCGCATTGTCATGCATCAGCGTGAAATCTGAGCCAAGACTTTGTGCAAATGGGTGAACATAAGGCCCGAGTACATCTTCAACTTTCAGCGTTCATATTGCAATTTACAAAAACGAGCTCAGTTCGTTTGTACCGCCACTTTAAGGGTGCGCTTCCTGGAAGCATCTCAACCGTTCAGCATATCCGGGACGACAATATACTGTTACTCTTCTAGTAGCAGGTCTAAATCCAAAACGGGACTCATCGCGAAACAAAATGTTATCCCCCTGTTCTTGGGTCCATGTTATGTGTTCCCTACACATATTCGTATCGACGGCCGCGATTTCGACGGCGTATAGGTGGGCACCTAATTGGGCGCCGTACTCGTAGGTCATATTCATGCAGCCTATTTCCCACAGTTTGGTGGCTTATACACCGCTTGAGATTTGTAGCTTTAAATCTATCTCCCGGTTAACATCAGCTGACGTCTTGAAGTCAGTTGTATATATCGGTCCTGTCGAGCAGTTGTACTTCTTACACGTCCTGGGTGCTGCTCAGCAGGATCCCCTGCACTAACGTAACGCTGCCAAAGACGACAAATTACGCTCCTATCGACACCAAAATAAGGAGATACCTGGGACTGATTTCTTCACGCTTGTAGCATAGCTCTCTGCATTTAACAAGCAGTTAAATGGCGTCGCTTCATAACATTAAAAATGACAGACAAATTTATTTTTTCAAAAACTGTATACCTTGTTTAAGATTGGTATTTATACCAAACTTAAACAAGCAACGAAAACACACGAAATCAATATAAGCTTTTACTTTTATGTAAACAGAACACAATCGAAAAGTTTCAATTTTATAAATCTCCAATTTATGTTGACAAAGCATACAGTTTCTGTAAATTATGCGTGCTGCTTAAACTTTTTGTATTTGTTGCTAATATTGTTAAGGAATTGTTGATTTACCTAAATGAATAAGGAAAAACAAACAGCTGCAATGGCAATTAGAAAACACTATATAGGATAAGTAATAGAAAACATTTTTTTATCAATTGAATGGTAATGCGGTATTGTTTGATTAAATGTCACGGATCATTCATCGATGTTAGTAATAGTAGTGGTGTAGCATTTACATTGAGTCTATCACTCGAACGTGAGCAGAGTTCTGCCGTTAGACCTAGATTCGTCATTCCAAGCACGTCTCGTGGCCGTACTTGGTTTGTAAGTACAAGCTTGATAGCCATGTTTGATTTCACTGCATACTTTTCTCTAGGAATTGATTTTTTTTACTTTAAAAGCCTAGCTATATAATAATAATAATCTTTTTTTTTTCTTCCACAATCTACAAATCCCATGACAACTTATTATACTATAATTCTTATATAAGAACAGTAAAATAGATTGCGAGAGACTGGTGCCTGAACTAGGCAGAACGCCTGTATCTCAGAGCACCAGGACTCTCCCTCCCCTGGAGAATGCACATTGATCAAATTATAAGGTCATTGATCTTACATATTAAATTGTAGGTATAGGAAGAAAAGAAAAACATCTTAATTACAAAAGTGACACGACTACGCTTAAAATAAGAATAAGTACCTACCTACAAGCTTTGATTAAAATCAAAGCCTACAAGTAACATATATCTATGTGGGCTATTATTAAAACATTTCCATGACACACGGACACATTTAAAATTTATAATTTTCATTTCATTATGTTTCTAATGCAATGATTATTACCAATTATTTTAAATTTGTCCGAGTAATATAATTGGTTTCTCTACGGATTTTCACCCCTTTCAAGTTTTCTGTTTTCACGAAAAAGTTAGTCTAAAAAGCTGTCCTTCTCCGAGATTTCGTTCTCCCCACACTTAAATAAAAAAAAATCGGTTCAGTAGTGCATGCGTTATAGGGTAACAGACTCTGCTTAGATCCCGACTTTTATTGTATTTAGTAGTATAAAAAAGATTTTATACTTCTAAGTAGATCTAAAAATGAAAGTTTTTGTTAGCATTATTCCATAACATGTACAATTTATCCAAAGTTCCCATACACTGGGCCGTACACCTTTGGTGTTCTACCAACAACGGATATAGTGCACTAAAATTACTTACCATAATTCTGTTTGGAAATAAATTAATGAACTGTAGCATGTATCCATAAATCATTTCACGAAAAATCCAAAACCGCTAAAATAGCCCCGGCACGCTCCGAGAACTTGTCACGTATAGTAAGACAGGTATTGTATGCAAATACTGGGTCACTCGGGTTGCCTGGGAGCGTTTTACAGGATCCATTTGATATTATCAGCTTTATTTGCTCTACATAAAGGCTTGTATTTTCCGAACAAGAAAACACAAATATTTGACAGATAAAATTCTTACATACATACTAACAACAATGGAATTCTGCGATTATGCAATTAATATAAAACGCTCTATAAACATAAAGATAAGAGAATACAATATGTTAGTGCGATATTGTAATTTCCTGATGGTATAAGCCTCACTCAATAGGTAAGATTGTGATTGACTATCATCATCTGACGCCGTGAATGATAAACATCAGTCTGACAAAAGCAACGAGTAAAGTAATGGAAGCATTAGTCGCCCACTCAGAGTTTCTCAATTGAAAGATATTCCTCGTCCGAACTAAATTGACCTTTATGACGTCCTGCATCTTTAATGGGTTTCTCTGTTTACTCCTGGTTAAATATATACATATGTAGCATTGTTTTACTATATGCTATACTTCTCGTCAACTTGTGGTGTAGGCTGTTAATTATTTACTTTGGATTAAATCATTATTTCCTTGTTATGATTTAACAATATGCACAAAAACGAGTAGTTTTTTTAAAGTTATTCTTTGTTCTTTATTTAGCATTCATGTCTACGTAATCATAAAAGGAGATTGCTCAAATTGGCCCAAATGTTCAAAAAATATTGACATATACGGTAATTCTTGGCGTAATTTATACTTCATTTTAGATTCATTAGATTTTAACGGACACCTTTGTAAAATATATTCATTTTAAAAAGGACTTTTAATTTTACCGGTTTGGAAAACATACGAATCATTTTTAATGGCTATGGGTGTAGTAACATTAAGCCAAAGACTGATCGAAGTTGTTTATATAACATCAAAACAAATCTATTTTGTAAAGATCGATAAAATAAAACCTTTTTTTATTACACTGTGGTATTAATATCCACAACTATATTATTATTTTCACTACATGCAAATGTGCTAAGATAATTATTATAGATAGTAGGCGACATCATAAAGTCTATTGCCATACATTTTTCGCCGAACACCTCCATAACACATTATAAGGTGTGATACACTAAAAATCAAAAATATGGTTATAATATAAACATAACAAAAATAATGAAGCTTAGCTAACTAAATTAACGAGAGTTTAAAAATTCTGTCTAATCTGTGGCTCATTCACAATCATCACACAGTTTCTGTCACAGAGTACCTTATTATAACCGGAAATGCATAGATGAGACCTGATTTTAAAAGTTACTCTTATGCATTAAGTTTACAAACAGGCAACTATCTGTTAATCTACTTGCGCTATATACCTGAATCTGATACGTAATTTCGGTACTTGGCTTGATTTCCCTAGTTCACTATATAACTTATTTGTTTTTTTTTATTATTTTAATACCAATGTACGTATTTGCAAACATAACCTCAAAATCATTCAATGTATATGGTTTATAGAAGTTCTCAAGGGTGTCCGTCAATAATATTCGTTTCTACAGTAATTTATATATAATTTCGAATCTACGAAACAATTTTTCATGATTATTGGTCTTTAGGCCAAACATGTATGGAAGCTGAGCAATCTCCTTTATCAATATGTAAAGAAGTCCGCCAGAAAGCTTTATATTTTATAAAATTAGCTTATGTAACTTATGCATTGAATACTAAAATCTTTTAACGATCATTTTTGTTTGCTTTTCGATTATTTACTAAGCAATTATCCCAATCGTTGGAGGCTGCGGAAAAGTAAAGGCTCTAAAAAGACACAAAAACATAGACCATTAACTTTTTACTTTAATATAAAAAGGGACGTGAATGGAGTATTATTTATTTGATTTTGTGTTCAGTTTAAAACGTTGTCTTGGCCTTACATAGCCTTGAGCGCGAGGCCGATCTTGATAAATCACAAGTTGCAGTTGACTCTGTGGTTTCCGATAATATGTCTGAGACAAACATTTTATTTTGTTTATAACATATTCCAATAAAAGTAAAAAAAAAACAGAGCTACTAAGTATCTATTACTAAAGGGGAAAGAGAGAAAAAGACAAAGTTTAATAATTATATACCTAGATAGGATCGTCGAACTGTTTGCGTAAAATTAACTGTTTCAAACAGTAATTAAACAGCTCGAAATTTCTGCGTCCGCCAGCGTTCAGAAATTAGCATTTTTTAACATTTTAATCAGCAGAGAAGCGAGCAGAGTTGATGTTCGTTTGTTTTCGTGATATAGCACCGGAATTTCTCATGGCCTGGAATGACTGCCTCGTCTCGTCGCGTGAGAGGAAAGCAGGCATTGTAAACAAAATCGGCACGCCAATTAGAAAGATACGTGACGTGTAAATGGTGCAGGCTACGACCTCAGCCAGCGCCTATACGCGGCGATGATCTCATCGCCTGAGCTCACGTCCTCGCGAACAACCAGTTTCTTGTTTACTTGCCGATGTAACTTAACGTTTTTGAATTATGAACGAAACATTACGTCACCACCTTTGACTTTGATTCGCATTTCTTTTGTAGAAGTTTCGGGAATCAGGGACTTCATTTTATTTATGGAAACTGTGTCGTAGCTGCATTTAACCGATGCGGTATTGAAGTTATTGTTTGCTTGTACATTTTTGTGAAATCACTCAATTATTTACGTTAAATACAATTAAAGTACATGAGTATTCTAAAAAAATTAAAGAGTACAATAAATACATCCTGTTTCTACTATTACGAGATTTACTTACTTACTCAAAAATTATACTGAAGCATAAATATACGTACCGTTAAGAATTTCATCATCATCATCATCAACAGCCTATCTTAGTCCACTGCTGGACATAGGCAACTCCAACTGCACGCCACTCATATCGAACTTGGGCTACTCGCAACCAGCTGCTGCCAGCCACCTTTCGCAAATCGTCACTCCATCGTGCCTGAGGACGTCCTACACTACGTTTGCCTAGACGCGGTGTCCACTCCAGAACTCGTCTACCCCAACAGTTATCGATTCTGCGGCAAATATGGCCATTTTGGCCAATTTCATCATGTCTAACACTATCTGAAACATTCGTGTACAAAGTATATTAAACAAATATCACAAGAATTACTAAAACAACAAATTGACTATAATCTAACCACTCTCCTGTTTATGATAATTTAGTAATATATTTGAAAACATACACAGACAGATTAGAGTCGATACATAATATATTGCGTATTTTAGTAGACTAGACAATAATCCATATATTGTTTACACAGCATGATTAATAATTACATGTTATTAAGAGAAGAAAAAAACAATTGGAAATAATATAGTAAGTAAAAGAGCGATGAAAAAAAAATGTGGTATAATGTGTACTTCTTGGTTTTTTGAAGAGGTCAGAAATAACCTTTTAAATAAATAAATGTTGATTCTTTTTAACTGTTGTGAATATAGAAACCTAACATAGGCACACTGTTCCAAAAGCTTTTAGTATAGGAAGTTTTCAAGGTGACCAACATACATCAGGTTGTGTAGAAGTGCAGGTAGACCAATTTGCCGCTACAAAATAATTGTTGGTTTACATATTTTTTTTTGTATCATGGTCTGACGTTTTATAGGTAGTTTCTGATGCATGAAGGTCGGAGTCAAAGTACGTAAGTGTTTTGAAGAGAGGTGGAATGGCTTTTTTGCTGTAAATAATCGTGGATTAGGATCACATAAAGATTTGTTTAGATTTATGAATAAGCTCGATTGCAAAGCTTAATCGCGAGACAGGTAGGCCATATGGCCAACGACCTTGTTTGTACCGAGAACAACAACATTTTGCACACCCACACCTGTATATTTCCGATTCTTCACACCCGTTTTCGGAAAGATAACAAATGCCTATGCTTGCATCTGTTTGTTAAAAAAGATAAGATTTTGTTATCGACTCGCCTTTTTTTGTTAGCAATCGTGGATGTTGATAAATATCAGTTAAAGTTTTTCTAACTTTTTAATATTTTTAAATTGTTTTGGTATGATTCTCTTGATACACTAACCTAAATTTGACAGTAGTACCTAAATTATTGTTAACATTCTCTATAGTGTCAGTCTTTTGAAATTATTGTCTGTAAGGAATGACATTCATAATATTTATTATTTACGTTTTTTTCAAAAAGATATGACTTGACCAATAGATCCCATATTGGATTGGACCGATATGTTATTGAAATTGTCGAAGTATCAAAGGTAAACAAAAAATCACATTCTTTTTACATACATACCTCGTTTCCAAGAAAATATTGATATTCTTGAGGATTCAGCTCTATTTAGACTAGAACGTGACTTGAGCATAGATTTGTACATTGAAATAAACTTAAAAAGATTTCACAAGAGTTCCCAAAAGATTTCACAACAAAGTTCTTATGAGTTTGAGCGTTATTGTTCTAGGTAGCTCGATAGGGATGACGACGAAAGAAAGAAAAATAATTTTATTTGAGATAAAAAAAATGATATAAAAATTAAAATAAAACAATTTAATTTTGTCTCAAATTGGTCCCAACTTAGCATAGTACCAATGTTGCCATCAGCGCTGGGGGCCAATCGCCTAACTGGATTGCTATGGCTTACGCTATTGCTTACGATTTCATTTTGTTATTTCTGACCGCCGAAGGTTTTCAAATACCTCACGCTCATTTTCTTTAATATTGCTAGTACCAATGCAAAAGAAAAAAAAGAGCGCGAGGAATTTGTAACCCTAAGGCGGCCAGAAATAACAAACTGTAATCGTAAGCGATCGCGATAGACCTAGCAATCCCGTTAGACGAATCACCCCCTGGTCTTCCGTTGGGGGGACGGTACAACGGGGTAATGTATGGGAAATTCTATTTAGTCCGTTAGTTAGATTATCAAAAAATAATGGACACGTATTTTTACTTTGGTCAATCAACTAAAAAATTACAAAGATATATAGCGCGTCAAAGTTTAAGAGAAGAGGCTCGCGACGTCACTATTCAGTAAAAATTGTACCAAAACGTGACATCATGCGATATTTCAAAACAGTATAATATTATCTCTGTAATGGTTTGATTATGTGAATAAAGAAAAAATACGCGTCCAATACATTTTGATAATCTACCTGATAGGCTAAGAAAAAATGTCAATGTGTAGTCGTCATCCCTATTTCATCATAAATTCATTATTCCATTTGGTACTCTACCAATGGAGCAAGCAAAATGATCATGAGCCACACGACTTCTTCATAAATTTAAACGACTAACGGTTGCCATACATATTTAAGGAGCAAAAAGTATTAATTCCATTATGTAATGTGACTTGTTCGGGCCCGACAGCAGGGCGGTGGTGCCTTCGGGCCTCTTCCATTTTTGGCGAGTCTCTGTAGACAACTTTCGAACTCCTTCGCAATATTGGGGTCGTTTTTTTCCTCGACATGCTCACGACGACGTATGTCGCCAATACTACGTAGTCGTCGGCTGGGAAGTTATAAGGAAATCATTTTAACATAAAACACTTAAGGTTAGGAAAATATATCTCAAAAAGGAAAAAATAATAAAAATAAACATTTATTTCAGGCGTAGTACTCATATTACATACAGAAATAGAAGAAAACAAAAAAGAAAAAAATTAAAATTACCAATACGTGTATGTTCGTTACATAATGTTATTAAGTGGTAGTGGAATCTGATTACTGTTTTTTTTTAAATTGTTTAGCAATAAAAAGAGATCGATGGCATATTTTAAAATTCACAGAAAAGTATGTTTGTGTTCATCAATAGTAGGCGTAAATGATCTGCAAAAACCTGAATATGGTGAACATGAAAATTCTTCTCAGAATCCGATCCCTCGTGATCGTCTATTCATTTAAGGTATAATAACATACTTTACAAACATTTTATCTTAGAGGGGGAAAATGATTTAAGTATTTGTTTTTAACTGAGTTGATAATCAACACGTATTCTTTTCTTCATAATCGGTTCGCTTGATTGTAAGTAAGTATATTTAAATCATCACTCAATCCGTATTTAGCTTTCTGTAAGACAACAGCATCATATCTGTCTTTAGAATGCTCTTAAGCTCGCGAAAATGTTGAGTAATCCTCCCGATATAGAAAGCCACCGGCGTCCGTCGGAGTCATCCGAGGATGCTGCTGAGTCAGTCGCACATGTTGCACCCTGTTATGCGATTCGTCGGGGACCGTGCCGCGATTGTGCAAACTACATAATTATATCCAAACACTCATGTAACTGGGGAAGCACAACGTTTACAAATAATAGAAATGTCATAACATGCAACGGCACTGCGCACCACGGTGCGGCGTGCGGCTGTGATGGGAATAAAAACAGGTTGTTGTCAAACAATAACCTTTTCGGTGAAGCAATAAATAGGTATTACCAGTATTACATTTCAATAGGTACTTATGGTAAACAAAGTTACTTTTGATAATCATTATTAGAGCTTGATTTTAGAGTTCTATCGTGGGTATTATTGAAAATGGTTACTTTCCTATTTAACTCTCAATCGCAATCGCAGAATATTGCGGTCTATATTCTCAAATGAGAAGTAAAAGAATTGGGAACTGAAAAAACCTTCAACTTCATGTCTTGTGAATTAAGACGTATTTTTATTTCAATAAAAATGTCTTACTGTTTAATAACACCAGTAACTTATGAACAAGTAGCAGGTATATAAATTGCGGCGTTATGCCAGATTTACATAAGTTAAAACAATTTTTGTTTTGCATTCGGTAAATAAATTCATTTAGTAAGAAAACGTGTAAAAACGTTATGAAACGTAAAGTGTAATTTTTCTCGAAACTGCCGTGTTAGATTTTGATGCCCTTTTGTATTTAAGTGTAGTTGAAGTACCACCACATAAATGCTACTACTGTTAACAGTGTCAATATTGGTTGTTAGACGAATTCCCAGCCCAGTCTACTTTTTACGAAATCGAGACTTCCAGATTGGCTATTTTCTTCAATTCTACGTGTAAGTTGTAATGTTACCAATTTAACCTTATTTACTTTCTTTAAGAGAAAAAAAATCAGTTTTTATCTATTGTGGGAAATTAACGCAAGTTGCTAGTTACGTGCATTTCGTACTTGTTGATCCCTAGATTCTTTTAATATGTGTCCTTTTATGTGATCATCAGATTTTATGCATATTTATACTTAACCTAAAAACGTTAGTAAGAGTATCCATCCACGTAGTATTTAAGTTGGTAAGTACTATGTCAAAGGCTATTGATTAATGTTGCTCACTTCAGTGTAACCCCGGTGCTATCAAATAATTTATTAGGTACCTACTAAGTATTCAATACACTTTACCATTCTGATGTAAACTTTATAAATAGCGATGTTTCATAAACGTAATATTGGTATTACAATACACATCTAAGTAGATATTGAAATGTTAACACCAGTTTTTATAAAACATTTTTTTATAATACAACAAAAGAAATCTCTCCAAATATTTATGTATTGTTTGGTAAAAGATCTAAAGTTATAATATAAATTGATGCGATTTTTTAAAAGTATTTAAATGGCGTGATAACCTATTTACAAAATTAATTTTCAGAGTCAAGTGAGACTCTTCTTAGAACTCTCATTGCCACGACCTCTGATGCCACGACACGACTGATTCATAAATTGTAATGCTGTCATATCCATATTAGAATCTCAAATAGGTACACTATTAAGTACTTAAGTATTAATAATTGATTATACTCCAAAACTTCACTCATCTTAATTATGGCGAATATCCTACAATTCCTACATGTGAAAATTTGTTTAATTATTATATTCAATCACGCAAAAACGGTTGAATGGATTAGATTAGGTTAGACAGAGATTCTTAATTACTTGGTATCAGTCTTAGGAGTTTAATCTGAAGATATGTGGCATGGAAAGTCGCAAAATATAAGTTCTTCAAACTTTAGATTTCGGTTGAACTAAATTTGAATTCGACGCAAAATTTAATCCTCTTTTACACTGAATAGCGTAAAATTTTCTGTTGGACTTACCGTTCTCGAGCTACAAGCAAACGACTGAAAAAAGAGCTAAAATTTCGATGCGCGCATGAGTTTATTTGGCCCCCGAAAGTTATTAAATTATCTCGATAAACAGTTTTAACCAACTTGATTGCACATTTTGGCTCATGTCTTTTTACTAAGGCATTAACTCATTAACTAGAAAGCCTAAATGAAAAACATTCCTGTTATCTGATAGTAGCTTTATTGCATATTATACGGTATCTACTGAATCGAGGGACACCAGTTCACTTCCTGATCGATTTCAAATGGATGTTGTTGTGAACGATGGTTTCTTTATGAAAACATTGTTTTTAAAATAAAAAGTGTTCCATGGTGTTCGTTTTAAGGTAATATTATGATTGATTCCTCGTGTAGTTTTGTAAAAACAAAGTTGCTTTTGGAAGTTCTAATTGCTTCAATTAAAATGATAGTGGGACCCCATTATGAACTGTTTGTTAGTTATACAAAAAAGATATAGGATTCAACACTTTTCGTAACCCGAAAATAAAGGAAATATTTTACCGAGATAATTTGACCTGAGTAAACTTTTTAAGTCAATAAAAAAATCCATTTCCAGAACTGTCAGACTATGATTAAGTAGTACCTCTACTCATACTCTATGTTTACGTACGTAGTATGATGAGTAGTGGTGTGTATTGATCGCAATTATCCAGTAGTTAGAGGACTGATTTGGATATGTTTGCTGCTAATCGCTAGGCGACACACAATTTATGACAACCCGCTTATCTTTCAATATATTTCCTGAAAAAACACAATCGATGTGAGCTTTACTGTTAGATCGATTGAAGATGTTTCATGATGTGAATTGTAAATTTTAGAAGGTGGGAGTAAAAAATAAATATAGAATGCGGCCTGTTATTAAATTCTTCTAGGAAGAGAAGCACCTACTCGAGAATCGAAGACTTATGACGAAAGCTTATTTAGAAGCAGGTTCGGAAACTTTTGCTGGCGATTGGCTGGATAAAATTTTTAGACTAATGATTGCCAAATATAAGATCATTGAAGTGTGATTATGGGATGTGCTTTTATTTAGTACTTTTAATACTCTACCGGGACGGATCTAGCTTTAAAAAACAAATTCATGCATGAATATTATTTACATCTGTCTAGCATAAAGCATGATTTCTAAATTGGTTGAATAGCTATATAAAACATTGCTTTAACGGGTTTCAAATGCGTTTTTAATACTTTTATACATATATCTAAACTCTTCGAGTCCATATCAGGCTCTGTAAATACCTCCTTTTCTCAGTCAACAACTTTCTTAAGTGAATAAATTATCTCCTAAATAAAAGAAGGATAAATATTTTTACGTATGTTTTAAACAAATAGGTACTGTGTTTAAGCGTCTGAGTTCATCTATGTATCGGGGACAAGGCTCTCTTCGTAGAAAGTGGTTAGCACCACGATCAACTCATTGACGCATGCCTATATTTGGAATGAACCGCATAAGATGCAGAGCTGCAGACGGCCACATGTTTAATCATCACATATTTCATTAGGTCATTTATTTAAGTATTGCTGTAGACTCAGGATTGTCGTCCGACTAAATAAATTGATTGTCAAACAGAAATTTTTGTAGTTAGGTATTTTTTACATTTATTTTAACTAATTCATTTGGCGTACAATAAACAAACTTGTTTTTATATGTCACTGACTATACTACTACTCGTTCACCTAACTTGGAGATAAATTTACACAAGTTACGAGAATCCCATGATACAAAAAAATCAAGAGATTAATCGCACCATGTAGTTATGATGTTTCTTACTAGTCGGGAGCAATACCAATCTTTATGCTTGAAAAGGGTTAAGATATAGCGCCTAACCATTCGAATTAGAGCACTCCTTTTGAGGAAAAACCTCTAATTTATAGAATAAAAGGTATTACCGGGAAATAACGCTAACATTGGTGTTGTGTTACTTGTCCTAATAAATACTAGGCTCACATTGCTAAGCCTTATGCTATCAATATCAAATTGTATTCATACATGTTGCTTCTACTGTACAGTATAGCTTTTCTATTGTCTACATTTCACTGAATCACTGAAAGGTTCGGTGGGCGTTACCAAGGCAACGACAATAGGTCACGCGGTCATTGTCTGAGTTTTCAGGATTATTACAACGTTTCTATATTTGATATGTTAGGTAGTTTAAAGCAAATCGAATTTCAATAAACCGAACAATCTAAGTAGATAGCAACAAATTGATAAGTTTGACGGCCACACTCAGAGACGTCAATTATTTTTATATGACTAGCGGCCGCTCGCGACTTCGCCCGCGTGAACTTTGTTTTTTTGAGAATCGTGCATGAATATATCATTTTTCCGGGATGAAAAGTACCCTGTCTCAATCCAGGTCAACTTTATACGTAGCTTTCATACAAACACGTTCAGTAGTTTTTACGTGATTGAGCAACGAACATAGAAACTTTAAAAAAATCACCCTATAATATTAGTAGGATTAAAGTTGATGCTTTCCCTTGTTTTGTGATAACAATACAAAAATACAGCAGGTCATTTTGACAAGTATTCAATTTAATTGATGTTCATGAAAGTAGCAAGAGGTAAAACTAATCATTAGGCTATTCATTCGCAAAAAGAAATCTCTTCTGAATTCTGATGCGCTTTGTTTCAGTATTTTCTTCTGTAAATCAAAGGCTGTTGTCGATTGTAAGTTATGTTGGAATTCCAATGAAACTAGTGATACCTAGGGTGTAAGGTACAGTGGTATAAGTAGTTAGAGAAATTTATAGTTCAGTGGCGGATCATTCAGTTAATTTGAAGCCGAACTTTTGGTCGAAGCCATAACCTACGGCAGTGCGCGCCGCGAACCCAGTGCGATCACAAGCTTTACAGGGTTAGTTTTAACTCTCATTGGGAATGTTGAAACTTTTCAGTTCAATTAAGCGGGTTTGATTTTGATAATCTTACAAGAAGTGTTACGGTTCATTCACATTTGCGCGTCATTTAAACTGCATCGTGATTTGGGATGATTCGTTGTTATTTGCAATGGCGAAAATTAGCTAATATTATTTCCCTCACTATCCGTTCATTCTCTATAGAAAAAGGGGTTTTCGAAATCCCTATTAGGATGTGCATTCTTTGTTAGTAAATCCAACTCTAGACTTTTGGTCGAAGCCATAACCTAGGGCAGTACGCGCCGCGAACCCAGTGCGATCATTAAAGCTCTTAAATTTGAACATATGTCTGTCTTCAGGGAACCAATTATTTATAATTCTTTGCTAGAATCGGTTCCGATTGGTTACGACGAATGGTTCTAAACGTTTTTTCAAACTTATTTTAGAAGAATTATTTTAAATCACTATTCAGTTTAAAAATGTGAATGTAGGCTGGGTCGTCAGTTACAAATCTTTAGTGACAAGTGATAAATGTGAATATGTCGTTATATTATGTATAGTGATACATTTTCCGGGTATACTTACCAAATAGCAGTGTAGTGTGATGATTTGATGAATCCATCGGACTCGTCCTTATCATGAAGGAGGCGTAGAGTCGGTCGCGATGGATGCGTGCGATGGCTGGATCTCTAACACTGCCGCCGCTGCCTGCGCCGAGGAGATTCCCAATATATTTACATCCATATCGTATCAAAAGGTGTGACCTACCAATAAATTAAAAAAAAGTAAATTTAATAAATCAATAGCCCAGCCCATTTAATTTTCGAAATTTTCGGGTCGAGTTTTTTTGTTAAGTTGTATTTTATTAATATTTTTTGAATTTTCCTTTAAAACCTTTCACTTTGATACCCCACTTGAATGTTATAAGCAATTTTATTTCAAGATGTTTCATTTTGGTGGCAAAAATGAGACTTTTTTAAATTTTCATTAACTAATGTCACTCACTCAATGACGCACAATGAATCAAATGGCACCTCGCAATTCGCATGTCAAAATCCATCAAACTGTTCAGACTGTAGGGCGTGCTCTCATCGTGCTAAAGGAATGGATATA
Organism: Chilo suppressalis; assembly: GCA_902850365.2. Taxonomy (NCBI): domain Eukaryota; kingdom Metazoa; phylum Arthropoda; class Insecta; order Lepidoptera; family Crambidae; genus Chilo; species Chilo suppressalis. The sequence continues at coordinate 8,516,398 of OU963912.1, read as the reverse complement.
CATACATACAACTGTCTATTTTGTGTAAATACTATAAAAACATTGCCCTCCGCAGTCGAATGAAAAAGGGCCTATTTATAATATAAAAAAACCAGCGAGCCTTACAGTAGTCGCGTATGATGTGTAACATTTGAAACCTCACCTTATATTATTAAAAAAAAAAATAAAACCTACTACAAAAGGAATAAGCCATTTTAACATCATGTTCTAAAATCAAATCAAATAGCGCGCGCTTTCGCGACTTCCTGTTACACACTTCCGCCCCATTTCACGGAATCACTCCCACAAATTGCAGGAAAGCGAGAGGAAAGATGTTACACATCAAGAATCCAATAAAAATATTTATTAAAGAGATTGACGCATATGTATGCCTGATGCTATTTCTTTTTGTAAATGTGAATTATAAGATTTCTAAATTGTAACATTTTTTCCAGGCGTCACCGTTGCCCACACAACGATGTCCCGGAGCCATTGTTCGATGTGGAGCACACGACCAGCGTGGTCTCCGCATACAAACAGGACTACGACGAGAAACACGTCACCCGCACCACCGCGGTACATCATGAAGATCATCTACATTTAGAAGGTGACTTCCAGGAACCGGAGCGTCCTAAGTGGCAGCCCGCAGAGAGACCCAAACAAAAAAAACCTGAAGACAATCTCAAACCAGAAGGCGATTTCGAGAAGAGACGTCCTGAGGAATGGCGCCCAGGAGAGAGAGCTCCAGTCAAAAAACCAGAAGATAATCTTAAACCTGAAGGTGACTTCGAAAAAAGGCGCCCAGAAGAATGGCGCCCAGGCGATAGAGCACCCGTACGACGTCCTGAAGATAACCTCAAACCCGAAGGTGATTTTGAAAAACGTAAACCTCATGAATGGCAGCCCGGAGATCGAGCTCCCGTACGTAAGCCTGATGACAATTTAAGACCAGAGGGTGAGTTCACTACCCCTGATAAGGAACCATGGAGACCTGCAGAAAGACAAAAGCCTAAGAAACCTGACGACAACTTAAAACCTGAGGGTGAGTTTGAAAAACGTACACCACAAGAATGGCAGCCCGGTGACAGAGCACCAGTTCGGCGTCCTGAAGATAACCTTAAGCCTGAAGGTGATTTTGAAAAACGTCGACCTGAGGATTGGAAACCCGGAGAGAGAGCTCCAGTTCGCCGTCCAGAAGACAACTTATATCCTGAAGGTGAATTCGAAAAGCGACGCCCCGAGGAATGGCGGCCTGGAGATCGTGTACCGATGCGCCGCCCAGAAGATAATTTAAAGCCTGAAGGAGACTTTGAAAAACGTAAGCCTGAAGCATGGCAACCAGGAGATAGAGCTCCAGTTAAACGTCCTGAAGATAATTTGAGACCTGAAGGAGACTTTGAAAAACGCAAGCCCGAACAATGGCAGCCTGGTGATAGAGAACGAATTCGACGACCTGAGGATAATTTAAGGCCAGAAGGAGAATTTACAACTCCCGAAAAGGAACCTTGGCGCCCAGCAGAGCGACAACAGCCGAAAAAACCCGAGGATAATCTTAGACCTGAAGGCGATTTTGAAAAAAGGAAACCCGAAGAATGGCGTCCTGGTGATAGAGCCCCTGTCAAGCGTCCAGAAGACAATCTCAAGCCTGAAGGTGATTTTGAAAAACGCAGACCTGAAGAGTGGCGCCCTGGAGATAGGGAGCCAGTACGACGTCCATACGATAATTTACGACCCGAAGGAGAATTTTCCACCCCAGAAAAAGAGCCCTGGCGCCCAGCTGAACGTCAAAAGCCTAAGAAACCAGAAGATAATTTAAGGCCTGAAGGTGACTTCGAACAACGTCAACCAGAAGAATGGCGTCCTGGTGAACGAGCACCGGTGCGAAGACCTGATGATAATCTTAAACCGGAAGGAGAATTCACAACTCCGGAAAAGGAGCCTTGGAGACCTGCAGAACGTCCTAAACAAAAGAAACCACAAGATAATCTCAAACCAGAGGGAGATTTTGAAACAAGGCAACCAGAAAAATGGCAACCAGGTGAACGTGAACCAGTCCGCCGACCCGAAGACAACCTCAAACCTGAGGGAGAATTTACAACTCCTAAAAAAGAAGAATGGAAGCCAGCGGAACGACCAATACAGAAGAAACCTGTTGACAATTTAAGACCTGAGGGTGACTTTGTCAAAAGACAGCCTGATGAATTTATCCGCGCGGAAAAAACAGAGATAATACGTCATCAGGATAATATAATTACGGAAGGCGAGTTCACAGGTAGGATATAATTATTAACACACAAAAAATCTAAAAATATTTTATATTTTATTCTGTTGTAATGCATTGTTCTTTATTTTTATTTACAGATACTACAACTACCCGATCAGAATATACAACAAAACCAGTAGAGAGGCCAACACCAGTTCGCCGTAATACATGGACAAAGATAGAAGGAGAAATGATCACTGAAACCACCAATAAATCTGAATTTATTGATTATACCGATATTGTTGAGAGAACTACAATGGTCGCGAAGAGAACTGATAATATTATAAGAGAAGGAGAAGTTGATTACATAACATCCAACCAAGAGGACTTCACACAAAAAATTGTGCCCGTTGAACGCCCTCAAAGACGCCGTACTTGGACAAAAGAAGATTTTGAAAAGTTTTATTCTACAGAAGATCTTCAAAAAATTACTACATCTCAGGAGGAGTATAGAACTTTTGAGGAAGTCGATGTAAGACAACAACAAATCATAAGAAGAGATAATTTACACGTACGAGAAGGTGACATGGAACATCACACTGTATCGCAAGACGATTATGGACCAAAAATATCAGAAAAACCGAAACAAAAGAAACCTATTGACAATTTAAAACCTGAGGGAGAGTTTGAGAAACCACATCATGAAGAATGGAAACCAGCTGAACGCCAGACACCTAAAAAGCCTCAAGATAATCTAAGACCGGAGGGTGACTTTGAAACTCCTAAGCATGATGAGTGGAAACCAGCTGAAAAACGTGAACCTACCAAACCCAAAGACAATCTTAAACCAGAGGGTGAATTTGAAAGTCCTAAGCATGAAAAGTGGAGGCCGGCTGAAAAAAGAGAGCCAACCAGACCCAAAGATAATCTAAAACCCGAAGGAGAATTCGAGCAACCCAAGCATGACGAGTGGCGGCCAGCTGAACGTCAAACACCAAAAAAACCACAGGATAATCTCAAACCAGAAGGTGAGTTTGAAACACCTAAACAAGACAAGTGGAGACCAGCTGAAAAACGGGAACAGACCAAACCTAAAGACAACTTGAGACCAGAAGGAGAATTTGAAACACCAACGCATGATAAATGGAGGCCAGCTGAAAAACGTGAGCCAACTAAACCTAAAGATAATTTGAAACCAGAGGGAGAATTTGAACAGCCGAAACATGAGGAGTGGCGACCAGCTGAACGTCAAACTCCAAAGAAACCTCAAGATAACCTGAGACCTGAAGGGGAATTTGAGAAGCCCAAACATGATGAATGGCAGCCAGCTGAACGTCAGATACCTAAAAAACCCCAAGATAACTTGAAACCGGAAGGTGAATTTGAAACGCCAAAGCATGATAAATGGAGACCAGCTGAAAAACGTCAGCCAAGTAAACCTAAGGATAACTTAAAACCAGAGGGAGAATTTGAGCAACCAAAACATGATCAGTGGAGACCAGCTGAACGTCAAACACCGAAAAAACCACAGGATAATCTCAAACCAGAAGGTGAATTTGAAACGCCAAAACATGATAAATGGAAGCCAGCTGAAAAACGTGAGCCAACTAAACCTAAAGATAATTTGAAACCAGAGGGAGAATTTGAACAACCAAAACATGATGAGTGGCGACCAGCTGAACGTCAAACTCCCAAGAAACCACAGGATAACCTAAGGCCTGAAGGGGAATTCGAAAAGCCCAAACATGATGAATGGCAGCCAGCTGAACGTCAGACACCTAAGAAACCCCAGGATAACTTGAAACCGGAAGGTGATTTCGAAACACCGAAGCAAGACAAGTGGCGCCCAGCTGAAAAACGTGAGCCAACCAAACCAAAGGATAACTTGAAACCAGAGGGAGAATTTGAACAACCCAAACCTGATGAGTGGCGACCAGCTGAAAAACGGGAACAGACCAAACCTAAAGACAACTTGAGACCTGAAGGAGAATTTGAAACGCCAAAGCATGATAAATGGAGGCCAGCTGAAAAACGTGAGCCAACTAAACCTAAAGATAATTTGAAACCAGAGGGAGAATTTGAACAACCGAAACATGAGGAGTGGCGACCAGCTGAACGCCAAACTCCAAAGAAACCTCAAGATAACCTAAGACCTGAAGGGGAATTTGAGAAGCCCAAACATGATGAATGGCAGCCAGCTGAACGTCAAACACCTAAAAAACCCCAAGATAACTTGAAACCGGAAGGTGAATTTGAAACGCCAAAGCATGATAAATGGAGACCGGCTGAAAAACGTGAGCCTACTAAACCAAAGGATAACTTGAAACCAGAAGGAGAATTTGAACAACCCAAACATGATGAGTGGCGACCAGCTGAAAAACGGGAACAGACCAAACCAAAAGACAACTTGAGACCTGAAGGAGAATTTGAAACGCCAAAACATGATAAATGGAGGCCAGCTGAAAAACGTGAGCCAACTAAACCTAAAGATAATTTGAAACCAGAGGGAGAATTTGAACAACCAAAACATGATGAGTGGCGACCAGCTGAACGTCAAACTCCCAAGAAACCACAGGATAACCTAAGGCCTGAAGGGGAATTCGAAAAGCCCAAACATGATGAATGGCAGCCAGCTGAACGTCAGACACCTAAGAAACCCCAGGACAACTTGAAACCGGAAGGTGATTTCGAAACACCGAAGCAAGACAAGTGGCGCCCAGCTGAAAAACGTGAGCCTACGAAACCAAAAGATAACTTGAAACCAGAGGGAGAATTTGAACAACCCAAACATGATGAGTGGCGACCAGCTGAAAAACGGGAACAGACCAAACCTAAAGACAACTTGAGACCTGAAGGAGAATTTGAAACGCCAAAACATGATAAATGGAGGCCAGCTGAAAAACGTGAGCCAACTAAACCTAAAGATAATTTGAAACCAGAGGGAGAATTTGAACAACCAAAACATGATGAGTGGCGACCAGCAGAACGTCAAACTCCCAAGAAACCACAGGATAACCTAAGGCCTGAAGGGGAATTCGAAAAGCCCAAACATGATGAATGGCAGCCAGCTGAACGTCAGACACCTAAGAAACCCCAGGATAACTTGAAACCGGAAGGTGATTTCGAAACACCGAAGCAAGACAAGTGGCGCCCAGCTGAAAAACGTGAGCCTACTAAACCAAAGGATAACTTGAAACCAGAGGGAGAATTTGAACAACCCAAACATGATGAGTGGCGACCAGCTGAAAAACGGGAACAGACCAAACCTAAAGACAACTTGAGACCTGAAGGAGAATTTGAAACGCCAAAGCATGATAAATGGAGACCAGCTGAAAAACGTGAGCCAACCAAACCTAAGGATAACTTGAAACCAGAGGGAGAATTTGAACAACCAAAACATGAAGAGTGGCGACCAGCTGAACGTCAGACACCTAAGAAACCACAGGATAATTTGAAACCGGAAGGTCATTTTGAAACACCAAAGCATGATAAGTGGCGTCCAGCTGAAAAACGGGAGCCTACCAAACCAAAGGATAATTTGAAACCTGAGGGAGAATTTGAACAACCAAAACATGAAGAGTGGCGACCTGCTGAACGTCCGACACCTAAAAAACCTCAAGATAACTTGAAACCAGAAGGTGATTTTGAAACACCGAAGCAAGATAAGTGGCGTCCAGCTGAAAAACGTCATCCTACCAAACCAAAGGATAATTTGAAACCTGAGGGCGAATTTGAACAACCAAAGCATGATGATTGGCGACCTGCTGAAAAACCGGAAGTTAAAAAACCTAAAGACAATTTAAGGCCCGAAGGAGAATTTGAAAAACCAAAACATGACGAATGGAAACCAGCCGAGCGTCAGACTCCAAAGAAACCTCAAGACAACCTTAAACCTGAAGGTGAGTTTGAAAAACCCAAGCATGACGAATGGCGACCAGCTGAACGTCAAACACCCAGGAAACCTAAAGATAATCTTAAGCCTGAGGGTGATTTTGAAACACCTAAACATGACGAATGGAAGCCGGCTGAAAAACGAGAACAGACAAAACCTAAAGATAACTTGAAACCTGAGGGAGAATTTGAAAAGCCAAAACATGAGGAATGGAAACCAGCCGAACGTCAAACACCTAAAAAACCGCAAGATAACCTAAAACCAGAAGGGGAATTTGAGAAACCCAAACATGATGAATGGAGGCCGGCTGATCGTCAGACACCAAAGAAGCCTCAAGATAATCTTAAGCCCGAGGGTGATTTTGAAAAGCCGAAACACGACAAATGGCAACCAGCTGAAAGACAAACACCTAAAAAACCACAAGACAATCTCAAACCTGAAGGTCAATTCGAACGACCAGAAAAACCGAAACCTGTTAAAGGAGAACGACCAGTTCAGAAGAAACCAGAAGATAATCTGAAACCTGAAGGCGTCATGAATGTAGTAAGGCGTACCGATTACACTGCAACACGGGGTGATAGAGTCGATATTGTCAAGCATGAAGATCATCTCAAAATGGAAGGCAAAATTGATATTCAACGTTCACGTGATGATTATAAGCGCATCGAAAAAACAGAGAAAGTTGTTATTCAGAAATATGAAGATAACTTAAAAACTGAAGGAGAGTTTATTGACCTTAAAGTTCGTAATGATTATAGCGCAACTAAAGGAGAAAGAGCACCAGTTATTAAACCTCAGGATAATTTGAAACCTGACGGAAAATTCTACAGACCTGAAGTTGTTCCCTCACAACCAGCAGAAAAAAGAAAACCTTTCAAACAAGTAGATAACATTACGATAGAAAGAGAGAATGATTTACGTCAAAGACAAAAAATAGAACGTGTGGATATTATTAGACGTGAAGATAATCTGAAGATAGAAGGTGAGTTCATTGATATGAAACAGAGGAATGACTATAATATTATCAAAGGAGATAGAACAGCCATAGTCAAGCATGAAGATAATCTGAAAATGGAAGGAACGATGGAGAATATTCGTTCTTCAGATACTTATCGCGTAGTTAAAGGTCAGAGAGTAAAACTTACTCGCAGGGAAGACAACCTTAAAATTGAAGGTGTTTTTGAGGATCACACACGCAGAGATGACTACAGAATTACGAAAGGTGAGAGATCTGCTATAATATACCACCCTGACAATTTGAAACCTGAAGGCGAATTTGAAAAACGTCCTGAAATGAAGGAAATAGTTTACGAGGAAAGACGATCACCAATCAAACAATCTGACAATTTGAAACCGGAAGGAACCTTTGAAAGACCTTCTAGACCTAAATGGTCTAAAGGTGATAAACCAGATTTGTCAAAACCCCAAGATAATTTACATCCAGAGGGAGATTTCGAAAGAAGGCCTAAAGATCATTGGCAACCCGGTGAAAGACCAAAGCAGGTTCGCCCTGAAGACAATTTGAAACCCGATGGTGAATTTGATAGGCACCCTAAAACCCAGTGGCAACCTGGAGAGATACCTCCTCAAGTTAGGCCGAAAGATAACTTAAAACCTGAAGGTGAATTTGAAAAACGTACTAAAACGCAGTGGCAGCCCGGTGAGACACCTAATCAAGTACGTCCCAGGGATAATTTGAAACCTGAAGGAGATTTTGATAAACAAACTAAACCAGAGTGGCAACCCGGAGAAACACCTGCGCAAGTGCGACCTAAGGACAACTTGCGTCCTGAAGGTCAATTTGACAAACGTCCTAAGCAACATTGGCAACCTGGTGAAACACCTGCCCAAGTTCGTCCTAAAGACAATTTGAGACCAGAAGGCAATTTCGATAGACCTACAAAATCCAAATGGACACCAGGAGATAGACCTGTTCAAGTGAAACCAAAGGATAACTTGCATCCAGATGGTGATTTTGAAGATCGCCCTAGGAATCAATGGCAACCTGGAGTCACACCGAGTCAAGTACGACCTAAAGATAATTTAAAACCCAAAGGCGATTTTGATCGTCCAAGTTCCCAAAAATGGCAACCTGCTGAAAAGTCAAGTCCTATAAAACCTAAAGATAATCTTTACACAAATGGCCATATAACCAAGCAAGAAAAAGTCCAATCGACTGAAATTGCTGGAAAATCTAAAGACACGACTTTGTTCAGACATGATGACGAGACTCATAACGTACATACAGAACGACATGTCAAGCAAAGTAGTATTCATAATACAGAGCACAAAACATCAAAACATTACCAATCTGGAACTTCTGTCAAACATACTCAATATGATTCTACTGATCACTCTGAATCTCCGGAAAAAATCATTCATGGATCTTCTCATATGAGCGTCGATAAGACTCGCAACACGAAAGATAGATCAACAACACAAAATATTGTAGACAAGAGTACTATCAATAAAGCAGATTCTAGAAACATTAAGAATATTTCTTCATCTACTGCTACAACCAAAGTGATAAAGCAGGTGACAGAAAAGAAGTTAATTGCAGGAAAGTGGGTTAACGTTACCCGTAATGTTGAAACACACGTCGTTTCTGGTGGTGACACTGGAAGCTCTGATATAGTGAAATCTAAAAATACTGTGGAGGCCTATCCAAGACCTGGATTCCCTAAGGGTGGAGATAACAGTCAGAGAATACTGAATACAGAACATCAGTCTACCACGTCTACAACGAATCAAGATGTATCCTCTAACCAGCGCCTCCGCCAGGTTACATCTGAAAGTCATATACAAAAAAATACAGCAAATATGTCAAAACAAGATTATACAGAACAAAGAGTTATCCAATCGTGCAGTACGGATAATCGTGTCAAGGGCCAAATCATTCGAGATCAGAAGATACCTTCTTCACAAAATACTTCCGAGAACCAAATAGTCCGTACTTCTAGCGCATCATCTCAAGTATCTCGAGGCAGCCATAATGAACAAAACATAACTCAAGAAACTCGACATTCCACTTCTGCATCAAAAGTCATAGACAGCACTCAACGGACCATAAATTCAACAATTCACGGAGGACAAGCCGAATATATCGCTTCAGATGGCAACACTACACATAGAAGTTCATCAACTACACACATAGGTAGTAGAAGTCAAGTGAATAATCAGACTTCTTCTACTTCATCACATTCCCAATCACATAGTGTAAACAGAAACCAATTAAGCGATAGTGTAACGAAAACCAGCATCGAGTTTCAGAGAGCAATGCATGGTGGTGGAGAAACAAATACTATTGTTGATAATTCATCACGAAGTGGATATCATAAACGCACTTCTGATCTTGTATCCGATTCTAATTCCACCAACGCCGTTCTTCATCGTAAAGGGGTAACATCGGCGACAGAAGCACATCATTCAATAAGCTCAACTGCAGCTGCTCAAAGGAAAAGTATTGGCAATCTCGCAGAACGTGGTGAATACATAAGTAACTCTTCGCACAGTTCCGACAGAAAGAGCATTAGTTCTATGCACCGATCTGCCAGAGACAATATGGCAGTGATCTCACAATCGGACTCTACAGATTCACGACGAAGTCAAAAAAGAGACGGACAATCCACGTTGGTTGTTGAACGACAACCGAGAGTAACTATTAGAGATAATCTTCAGGTGGGTGGAGACTTCTACGGTCAGTCAGAGGCACGTTCCTACGGCAACTTCTCTAGGTCTGAACATGGACAACGGTCAGAGCGATCCGAACGCGTGGAAAAAGTCGAACGCGTAACTCGGCATCATGGCTCAACTTCTCACTTCGTATTGGGAGACGGCAGCACAAGCTACAAGCGCGAATACACATCACACGTGCATGGTGTATGCCCGGCGACTTTAATTGAGACACCGCGAACGCCATTCAAACATACGCGCGACACTCGCGAACATAAATTTTATGCTTCAAAAGTAACTGAAAAATGAAAACGGCTTTCCTATCGCTGACAGTTCCGTTCGGTAATAGTATAGCTTGTTGAAGTTAATCTCTTTTGCCATAATATACGTATTACCATGTAAAGGCGAGCTAACAATCCTAGTCTTAATACGATTAACACTCCTGCTCTTATAATGCATAATGTTATTTTAATAACTCAATATATTTTATTTTATATTATTTTCTTTGTCAAATTTTGCCATGTAATAAATTTTATATTTTAAACTTTTGATGTTTTATTTATTACACAAGCATTTACTTTGAATTTTGTCAAGACAAATTATATTTATTTTATATCTTTGCATATTTCTTTGTAATATAGATAGATGACGGGCTGGTGGTTTGAAAGAATATCTATTTATGATGATCAAGTTGCTTCTTCAACTTCCTTTAGAGAATTATGTTACTATAATTCGTTAAAACTCAAAATTGAGTTAGTGTAGCACAATCTTTATCATATTACACTACAGGCCTGTGTCAAAAATTGATGGGTCATTTGAACCACAAGAAGACCTATTTAGAAAGATAGAAAGACATTAAATAATAAGATTCTGCAATATGCCGTCACTGTTAAGCTTTCCAACTGAGTGCAGGTGAGAATTCAAAAGTAAAGAGGAGTACATTTTGGTCATATATTTTTGTACGGCATTTCTACCATCGATAGATCCATAAAAATTATAAGAAATCACGTAGTGCCGTACAAAAATAGTGCACCACAAAATCTTGTTTTTTTTGATTTTCAGGGTAAATTTGGTCATTTGATTTTGTACGGCATCGGTTCCGTACAGTTTCAATACCTCTTCTAAATCATTATTTATGAGGCATAAATAATGATATATATTTATATATGAAATGAAATTAATGTATGTGCGTGGGGTGCGTGCGCAGCTCTTCCCGACGCCCATGAAAGTTGAAGGGTACCTCGGCGAAGGCTGAAACGCTACGGCGTCACGAGCGGCACACGCGAATATATGACGCCGCCGATATATATTATATATATATATATATATAAGAGATGCGTGCGTTGCTCCATTCCCTTATGCCTTATGCACCGCTTTTTCTTCAGATGTGTGGTCCGTGCACACTTTTTTTTTTTAAGTAAGCATTGGTGTCGATTCTGGTATTAAAGAGAATGACAAGGATACACTGCTGTTAAATTTAAATTTAGGTTTAGAGAATCATGCAAGAATCCAAACTACTAAGGTTTGCGTTAGGATACTAGGGTAGGTAACGGATAGAAGACGTTCAAAGATGTTCATATGTATAAATTTCCATGACTTATGATTTTATTTATTTTTTAAGCATTTAACTGCTAGATGTTTAAATCTAAAGAAAAGTTTACTAGAAAAAAATCCACGCGGACCAGGCAGCGGACGGGACACGAACCCGCATCCTTCGCTATCCGGGCGAATGCACTGACCATTATGCTACCACGGCCCTATTAGCCTAATTTCAGCGAAATTTTCCTAGCCTTAAGCTGCAAGGCAGCGCCATCTCTTCGCATTGTAGGTAACCCACAATGAAAAATCCATGACTTATGTACAAATGCTCGTATTCATTACTTTTACATTTATAATATTGGTAGGATTTAGAAAATAGGATAATTAAATTATAGATCATTAATATATAAGTGAAGTTAAGGTAAGTTCCGCGGTAAAATGTGCATACCTATATAGGTATAGATCACTAAACAACTGGTACGCATATTTGTCATACCAAACCAGCTAACTTCGCGCAAAGCACACGTCTGTATTGACATCATACCCGATTTCGTTGCCTTTTGGAGGATTATACAAGTATCTTGGAGGATCTCTGATAATTTTTGAAATAAAGGCAAGGACCTCGTATAGTAGTTTAAAATAAAACCAAAGATTAAATAGATACAATTTACTTCTAAGATCAAGAAGACATTTGAATTACATTGAAACTTATAAACGAATCTAAAACAGTGTATATTATTATTTAAATTACATTAATCAAAATGCTTAAAGTTATCAAATTCAACACGTGTTAAACTTTTACTCGTCGCAAGTAACTTCGGATGACGACTTAACACGTCTTATTCTTTTGTATCGCCCTAAATCTCCTTCATAGCTACGGGGTAAAGCACCAAAAGCATCATTTTCTTGATAATGTGGTATATTTATATGAGTATCAGATGTTTTTATAATATCATCTCCAACTGGGGTAGAACGAAGGTTTCGGCTCATTTCTTTCATTTCCAAGTTCTCCTGTAAAGTGCGTTTATTCCGGTTTCCACTACTATACATGAGATTGTCATCAACGCCTTCTATACCAGACAAAACACTGTCAGTATCTGATCCCAGACTATTCGTATCAGCGCTCAATTTGTTTAAAGAGCTTTTGGATAACTTTAATTTTTCTTTATTAAGTACAAGTTGCTTAGATTTCTCTTTCAAAGGCTCGAAAGCGGCTTTAGTAAGGGCCGCATCGGCATTGGCTCGGTTAATGTTATTTCTTACGTAATTAGCAGTTCGGTCGTAAAAACCGTCATCGTCAAACTCACTTCCTTCATCGTTGTCTACGTCCTCGTTTTCAGCTTTGTATGGTACATAAGCGACTTTGCTGTCTGACAATACACCTGCAGCCCTTTTTTGGATATCAAGATTTTTTTCTTTTCTCTTGACTCTTATGAGAGGTGCCATATTTGATTCGAGGTATTGACCGGACTCTTCACAATTACTTTTTGGGAATGATTCTTCAAGAGATTTAATCGAATCGTCTAACGCTGCTTGCTGGTCTAAAAGTACCTCGCGTTTGAATTCCTGATTAGCGTGTTTATGTGCATCATCATCTAACAATTGTGAAACGTCTCCCTCATGAGATGCACAAGCATATCCTTGACCCTCAAAGGGTTCACCCAAGTCTTGTAAATTCATATAATTATCTGTAAGTTGTGCATCATCAAAGGATTCATCTTCGTTCTTAAAATAATCGATATTAGCTTGTCTTTTGCTTTCTAGTTTAGCACTTTGTGAATCAGATATCAAGTGTTTAGAATCTTCTTCGTTAGAATTTGAAATGGCCTCTGTATTTTGTGCTTCATCTGTCAATTTTACTTTATTTTCAGAAGTTTCTCCTTTGGCAGTTTCAGGAATTTTGTTTGAAATATCACTGCTTTCAGTTTGAACTTCTTGTTTTGTGTTTTCTGTTTCAGAATTTTGAGCGATTGCAGATTCAGTATTCATATCAACTGGAGAACTGCCGCCTTGTAACTTACTTAATTCTGATAATCCGCTCTCCATGTAATTACTCTCTTCGACAGCGCCCGCTTTCTTAGTTATTTCACGCTTATTTGGTGTATCGTTATTCTGGCTGTTATCCATTATTTTATTAAGCAGTGCTTTTTTCTCCTCCGACAGCGAATTCAGTAGTTCTTCTAATTCTTCTCCTGATAACTTTTTTATATGCCTTTTAATGGCAGTTTCATCATCTTCGTTGGCGGTTTCAGCAAGAGATTTTTCAGTAGATGTACTAGACAGTATTAAAGTGCTATTTGGTTCTGCTTGACGTCGCTCACGGTTGATAATAAATTTTGCCATCTTATAATTTCTATCATTAATAATATTTTTGTAATCAGATTCCATTGTGTTTGAAAATTGTTTAAAATGTCTAGTTGGTTCATTAGTGTCGGCAACGTCTTTATGGTATTCGCTATTATCGCCGTTATTTTTATGAGTTCTTCGATTATCGTATAATATTGCGCTATCATGTAAGGGTGCTCCACGTGAATCAATTATGCGTTCATATAATTCACTATCACGGACATCATCGTGTATACGGTTTCTCGCGATGGTAAGATGTTGCGTATTCTCCGGAACATTGCTGGTGTAACTACGTTCAATGTATCTGTTGGATTGTATCCGTTTCTGTACCACAGGATCATTATTGGACGATGCACCTTCATCTACATTTTCATCTTTTTCTCGTTGATTGTATTCCAAAAGCTATAGGAAAAATACATGACTTTAAAATGCATAGCATGCACTAGGAAAAAATACAAATTCTTATCAGAATGATCCTTTAAGTAAATCAGCTCGGCAGTAATAACACTTAATACCAGTCAGAGTGGCCGCACCACAGTTGAAATCACGTTAGTGGAAACAATTTAACATTGATGGTGCATTTATAGCAGGCGAGCATAGGGAAGGCCTGTGCCCCAGCAGTGGGGACATTAATAGACTGATGATGTAAGTGCATTTAAAGTGAATGAAATAGTTATATTCGTAATGTTTCGACTATACGAGTTCGCTAAAGCCACATCGCACTCAGCTTCTGCTCGCGCTATGACTGTCTGTTCGTCTGTTAGCGGCCTGTATCCTCATGTTTTATAATGTGCATTCCTATTACAAGAAAATAAAGCTAAAATAAAGTTATTAATATCATTAAACACGTTTCTTAAGCATTACGTTTTCGACCTTGACTCTTCTTGTATTTACTTTAAAATGTCCCTGTAAGATAGCACGGACTCATTTTTTATTGTTCAGTTTAAAAGTCAAAGTAAGTAGGTATCATAATTACGGGTTCGTTGTTGCGGTTCTCAGCACGTTCATCAGTCAAAGCATGCGGCATGTCTTTCTCCTTATCAAGATGGTTCATTCGCTGTCCTCTCGCTGGCTCACCACCATCGCTTCTTAGAGGTTCCTCATCTTGACCTAACTCAGCGTCTCTTGGCTCCTAAACGAAAAAAAACAAGCAAAAACTTTTGTGAAATTCTCCTGTGTCTACTATCCGACTGAGACAAACATCTGTAACCTAGCACCTTGCAGGAGACTACAGCACAGTACAGTATAATGAAACTTCGGCTTGGTGGTGTTGTGTTTCTGTCGGAGATTAAGGTTTCAACTATAGGATGTGGTCGGGGAATTTCAACGAGTGACTGATTATTTTGTGTCTAGGTTATGATGGTTGCTACCATTCGGGCGGACCATAATTTTACTTTTTAGCGATACTTACCCAATATTTTTATACAGAGCAATCCCCGTATAAAAAATATATCGCGAAAAAGCAAAATGAACGTGTCAAATTAAATATCTTTATATTTCATTTGAGCCAGACGTTAAGTTAAGTGGAGTATAGTCGCGAAGGTAGCTAATGTCGTACAACCTACATTAAAGTATTTATATTTCCTTCCAACAGTTGCCCTTAGATTCTAAAGTAAGCAACTGGAAGCAATTGTGTTATCAAAATCAAGTGTAGGTTTATTTTTTCCAGACGATGCGAAACAATAACTTATCTATTAACCCAGATAAACCTACTGTCCTATATTTAAGATGGTACAATTAAAAAAATATATCTAAATACGCCGATAAGTAGGCCCATAGAAATGTAATAAATCTTTTAAAGGATAATTTGAGGCACTGTATTAAAAATATAAAATTCGAGTTTTTATTTTAAGTATTTCATTGTAAAATGTTTAGTAATTGTCAATTGTGGACATAACCAAGACAAAACGCCTCTATAAAAATATTGTTAAACTTTATATTGTATTTATGACCATTTTTTTATTAGGTAAATAACCTCATTTTTTTAAAATATATCTGGAATGTACAAATTTTGCGATAAAGGTATACAAAACTACATAAAACCTATGCTGTATTACATTAAGGACAGTAGACTAATAAGGGGCAAATGTTTATTAGAGATTAGCAGCATATATAATTTTAGAAATAATTTATAATTATTACGAGCATGATATGTATTCATGATGCGGATCTTCTCTTTATGATGAAGAATTCATTCTGCGAACTTGTATTGATTCTACTATTAGATCGTTGTGTCAAGTATTTTTATGACATTTGCATTCTTCAGAGCAGACAGACAGAGAAGACAAACCCTATATACCTAACAAGAGCAAATGAAAAGTTAAACCTATCAAAAACATATTAAGTGTTCCGAAAATTGTGATAAAAAAAAATGTAACACATACAGGGAATGTGTTACATATTTTAAAATTCGTCGTTCATTATCAAGTAAAATTTTTAGTGTATTAATAAATAACAATAACCCTGAAATTTTATAATTGATATAAATGCAAAATTATCTTTAATTTTTTTCACTCATGCCTACTGTCATGTATAGCACGGCTATTCTCCTGAGTCGCATTTTCAATATTTTTCCATAATTTGTTATGTTTTTTAATACATATTCAACCAAATAAAAATCCAGATTTTCAGAAAAAAAAGGTTTCAAGCTTATCCGGTTTTAAGTCACAAAATTGACAGGGCTTGTATTTTGTACGATTTTCACTTACTAATGGTAGCCATACACACTACGAGAAATCGTTACGATCAGACTGTACAGTTCGAACGGTACCGGTAAATCGTAGCGTGTATGTTATAAAACTGCACAGTTTCCTATACGTACGCCACGTACGATAAACTGTTCCGTTCGAACTGCACAGTCTGATCGTAACGATTTCTCGTAGTGTGTATAGCTACCATAACGCGCGTTGGAATGCAGAGCAGCGTATATTACATTTTGCTGAATGAAAATGAAACATCCACTAAGTAGTTTAGTTTCTTATTTGCATGCGGAACCGAGCGGCTGTAGTAGAGTCCGAGCGCAGCCGGTTTGGTTTCATAGCTGTTTGAATTTCATGCAATTAGGGAACTTAACCACTTTGTGAATGTTTCAATTTCCTTCAGCAAATTGTAGAATTCGCTGTGATCCGACGCGCGCCAGAAAGTAAGAATCGTATAGGTAGTAATACACAGGGAACTAAATAACTATATGGTAGTCTCAGGAATAGTGATGTTTCGAAATTTTGTTTTTTAATTAGTCGAATAAATTGCAAACTTACTTACTTCGTCATTTAAAGTCGCCTCTTCATCTTCTTGAAGCGAATCGTCTTCACCTGGACTTACTTCGTTGTTCTCGTATTCAACTTCCTCAGCTTCACTATTCATTTAATTAAAATGAGTAAATTCAATTAAACGATACAAAACTACAGAAGGAGAATGCAATCGATTTTGAATTACAACACAGGATTCTTCGAAAGAAGCGGGAAACATTTGCGCAGCCCTTCGAGGAGAGGATGGCTGGTGTGAAAGAATGTAACAGATATCTTCGCGTCTGGACTCTACCCCACGTAAAATCAGCCTATTTATAAAAAAATACAGACAAGTGCGAGTCTGACTCGCCCACCAAGGGTTCGATACGAATTTGTAGGTACACAACATGAACGGCCGCATCTTACGGCGACAGATAGACGGACAACAAAGTGGCTATTGACAAAAAATTTGAAGTTGCAACCAAAAAAAATGTGCAGTTTCTACTCTTGCGCCCAGGAAGTACAGTATATCCACGATGCGAGGTTGCCATATGGTCAGAGCGTTCCCTTTAATCGCTCTGCCCGGGCCAAGCACTGAAAACAATTCTTTCTACCCACGAATTCTACCATGCTACTGCTTCTGTCATAGTGTGGCTAACAATAATTGTCCTTTAAATACTAAAAACAACATTATCCGAAACTGCTTACCGTTCAATTTCTTGATCCAATCGGGAAGGCCTAGTGACTGTTCTTGATATAATACATAGCACTAGAGAAAGCAGTAGAAAATAACGCATTCTGTAATAACTACACACTCGAAAAATGGTTTACAAAATGTTATGACAACTGAATGACAGTTGTGAGGTTTTTGTTTCATATGTTCATTCTTCCATTTTTCAATTGCCAGAAAAGCTGGCTGCCAGTCTATACTTGCATAAACAAGTACAATATAACAACAAGTACCCGCGACTTCGTCTGCGTTAAAAAAAATATCCCAGTCACCCCCGCGTGGATTGCCACTAGAGGTTAATAGGAATAAAAAAGGAAATAGGGGCAATGATTTCATGACGACTGGGAATAAACGGTTAAAAATTATAATGCGATTCAACTAAGAATAGGACCGACTGGGCGCCATATTTTGACGTCATAGCTGTCAATTCAAACCAAATAGGTAGAGTGAGCAAAAAAATTTTGCTATTTAATGAAACTTATTTACTAAGATTATGTGAGACAAAACAGACAATTTTTAATAAAAATAATTTACTAAGGTTGAGAAATAACACAAGCGATATTTAATAGTATTTCTTTATTAAGACTCTGCATTAGCGCCGGAGAAGTTGTGAATAATCATGCAGGTCACATACGAACATGCATCCTATATGTAAACGAAAGTTTTAAATCGAATTTTTGAACGCAACATAAAGTAACATTTGGTTGACGATTTAGGTTATCAACCATTCATAGCCAAAGCTCATAAATGAAAAAAAACAACTTATATTAATTATCATCATTTGTTATTTTTTGTTTAAAAATGTTTGGTTTTTATTCTAGAATCAGCTGAATGCTAAAAAAGTGTTCCGAGATTTTTTTGCAGACCGTACTTTTCAAGCGACATTTGACAGATGGAGGTAATTGGCTTTCCTATTCTTATTTGAATCGCATTACATACCTATTGGCATACAAACTTCCACCCCTACTTCACCTCTTAAAGAGTGATTTCTATGATAAAAACTGGGCTATATGATTAACCGTAACTTAAACTATCTCTATACCAAATGTTATCTAAATCGGTTCAGCGATTAAAGCATAAAGAGGTAACAGAAATTCATACCACCACTTGCCACGCATATATTTATAAAGTTAATACCTACATGTTAATATGTATATATAATAAATTACCCGACAATATAAAATTAGAAACTGGAACGTTTAAAAGTAAGACGACAAAATGGTTACAAAAAAAATGCCATTGTAGTATTAATAAATAGAATATATGACAGATGACAAAATAGCTGACTTCAATATTTGCACACCTGCCTGCAAGTAGAATACATGTACTTACTACTATAAAATGTATCAACCTATGAAATGTATTTTGGCAAATAAATTATATTATTATTATTATACAGACACACATTCGCATTTATAATATTAGTATTTATGAATGTATGAATCAATAATTTTACCCCAGATCCTCATTTTTATAACAATTTTGGGTTATTCCACTAATCCCATAGATTTAATCCCTTACCCAAGATCTTCTATTCAAGTTTTTCTTCCATTTATTCATTTATTCGATGCTTATCAAATTGAATGGACAAAAAGTTCACAGATCCCCATCAGGTTAAATGGAATGGATATAGGATAACCGAGTATATATGAATACTAGCTGACCCAGCGAACTTCGTACCGCCCTAAAAAAATAGGGGTTGTCCAGCGGACAAAATTGTGAATCTAAACCATTCTCAGATCCCCTTGAACACACACAAAAAATTTCATCAAAATCGGTCCAGTCGTTTAAGATAAGTTCAGTGACATACACACTCACAGAAGAATTATATATATAAAGATAGTATAGATAGTAGGACTAATAGCATAACCGTTCCTAAGTAAACACGAGTATGGAACAAGTAAAAGACAATGATTACTTACAACAATTTTATTTTTAAATGAGACCTTTTCATCTCTATCACACTTATTATGTACATTTGGTTTAAATAAAACAAACCTTTGAAATATTTGACTGCGAAACCTTCATTAAGTTTGTGCATATTTGAGGGAAAACATTTATGTCTTACATTTATACAGCTAACGTTATACAATTGATCAAAGATTAAAGAATTTGTAGAAATACTCGATCACACGTTTTGGTGTCTCGTTGCTCTCAACTTTCGTGAAAGCTTTCTCATCTCTGCACATACACTATTACTATCACTACGCATAACCTAAATTCCAAAATGCAAAAGGTGAAAAAAAAACAAACGGACTTTACAACTATGAGTACTTTCCGAATGCAATGTGGCCACAGAACAAAATGAAGAGGACATAATTCCGAAACCATAATTGTACTGTCCACATGACATTTCAATGCATTTATGTAAGTGAAGTTTTCGAATTTGGCATTGTACTTTTAACAATATAAACAATAAAGAACGTAACAACCAATATAAATACATTGATAATAATTTTACTGCAGGAAGTTCCACTAATCTCAGTTAGACAATGTTGCCATTAATTGTAATTTTTTTATGTAACTAGTGCCATATTATTATTTTTTTGCAATTCATAGCTTTTGAACAAACTCCAATCAGTGGAAGCTTCCGTTGTCAACCTATTGTTAGAACGACGTCAAGCCGATAAAATTCCAACATATAAAATACACCATATTGCACCTGATTCAGACTCGAGTAAAACCCAACAATATTACAATTTTCAATAATAAAATCCATACTGCTAACAGCAGCTCATAACATTTCCCCATATTCGCAACCTATTTATAGATTTAGAGAAAGAACAATATTAAATATTTAAGAACAAAAGAGACTTACTTCAACATCAGATTAGGCTTGCTATGTTTTGTTGTGCTTCTTTCCATTATCACATTTAAAGTATGTTAACTATTTATACATTTTTATTGTATCTGTCATACAGAAGTATCCTTACAAATGAATTCGAAATTATACTTTAAATCATTATCAACAACATTTATTTAGAATTATCGTTAAGTTTGGTTCATAAAATGTCTTCTACATTATCTGTTAAGAGACCGTGTTTAGCGTCAAGGTGCGCTTTCAAACATCAGATACCAAAGCCGTAATTCCGGCACTTGGCTATTCGTATTTGCTATTTGTAAACTTGAAATCAGTCTGTCCATATCATTCCTTTTAAAGCATGATAAAAACTGATTTTAAGTTTACAAATAGCAAATAGCCAAGTGAAGTGAAGGCATAATATGCGACGTTCGGGGGGACTATTCATTTATGTTCGTATTGCATTAATGAATTTGCTTTAAAGACATCATTGTGACAAAAAGAGTAGTATAAGAGACTTGTGAGGAACTCGTAGGCGCATTGATTATTATTATTATTGTCTGTTAGTGAAATTTTAACATCTTTCGCAATGGTTGGTGCAAGACCAATTATGTGACCAAAAATTATATGATTCAGAAAGCATGCTCAGCCAGGTTGGCTCTGGCTGCGTCTGCAGCTTCTAGCCTCCCATTAATCCGCAATGGGTCTGTGTGGCATAGCATGGTCGATTCTCCTTATTTTATCGATAGGGAAGGTCTGTGATATATTGTAATATTTATTAATAGAATATATCCACGCACGTTAACCGTTTAATAAAACACTTTGAATTGACGTTATGAATCTTTCCGGTTTCATAAGCCACTAGCTTAAATCTTACATTTCAACAATGTAATCTCATCTACACGCAAATTTCTATACGAAATGGAATATTATCTAAAACGCATCAGAATGATTTTAGAATTGAGCTATATTAATATCAATTTATGTAATTTATAAGAATAGCTATATAATTCATTATATATATCACCAACTGTGAAGCGCAGTTAAAGCCTTAGACATTGGAAATTACAATATAATATTTCACCGATAGAACCCACAATAGCCACAATGTATTGATGTTCGAAATTGCACCTTAAAGCAACAACGGTTAGCTTATATTTTCACATAAACAATCTATACAATTCACCGAGCCATTCCGCCAACCTTACACAAGGCACGCGAATGTGTCCACATGGAATGAGAACTGGAGATCTATTTATGAATCGCTAGTATCAAATATCACCTCCGTATACGACTTAAGTCACACTCGATTTCTGAGACGCATGACGCTGTTTCTTCGTAGTAGTCTCAATCTTGCCAGAGCATTATGCGAACTATTGAAAATCATATAGGAAAAACTAAATACCGATAGGTTATTGTTATGAAATCTTGTTATTTCAATTAAAATGACGACTCTCTTAGAGCGTTCGCCTAGCGGCAAGTGTTTAAAAGCACACGTTGCAGTGCGAATTCAAGAGAAATGTCGAACGAAAATTTATAGAAAACGATCGCTCGAGAGACGAACGATTCAAAAATAGGGCCCCTGTACAAACTGCAGTCGCGTCATGTGTTAATATAGAACGGGTGCTATTTCCATCGAAACTCGCAACTTGATGACTAGACTCTTAAAACATAATAAAATGAGCATTTACAAAACAGAAAAAAGAACAGGTGTCTCTAGTGGTGCGCCAGCGCACTCGCAACATCAACAAGTTTTTTTTTATTAAAATTAATTTGTACATTTCTCACCACCTTTTTACATAATTCATTTGGAAATTAACGTATAATATGTATATCTGTGTACGTACATTATAATATTCATGTACGCACCTATACATACGCGAGTAGGGTCCATATTGCGAGTGCACCGTTCGTTAAAAACTAAATAATTCACTCTTAAATACTACTTAAAGTTTAACTTCAGATAGTTCTAGACTTAATGTGAAAATGCATTATTCGCTCTGACCCGGTGTCGAGTATTTGCAGCAAACATCCCTCTCGTTATAAGAAAACAAATGCGTCGAAATTCGACTCAGAATTGACCCCCTCACGGCATACAGCATCGCGACCATTCGTACGTAGATAAGATATGTTTGCGACAAAAAGCTTATTAAAAACATCAATAACAACTCTGCAGTCCTAAGGACAACAATGGGACAAAGGTGACGAGAACTCATGACTATAAACTACAAATTCGTTTAAGTACACTACAACATCATTTCTATTTACAAGGCGTTATGGTTCAATTTTAGTACTACACTTTCATTTTATTAATAAAATAATTTCATAGAAAAATAAGTGCGCAAAATATTAAAATATTGCACATATAATTATTTAAACTATATATAAATTCAAATATATATCGCTATAAAGAAATAAACACTATAGACGCGTGGCCCATGTTCATTGTTGTTGCTTAGGTCTTCAGAAAATATCTATTTACATCGCTCTAAAACCCTTATTCTAGAATAAGAAATGTAAAGGAATCGGGGACATTACGCTAAATAACATTCAGAAGCTAGTGCATTTATCGCGACTTGATTCGACGGGTAAAAATCTAAGGGACCTTTAAGAATAGGTGAAAATTTTTCAGTCAATGCTTGAGCAATCGCTGAATGACAATAGTAAAAATGACAGACGCGTACCTACTGTTTCTTAAAGCAATTTGGGTTTGTTATGAAAACGAGACACAAATGTACTTGCCAAACGTCCTGATTCTAGCATTAAAAGGATCTTATCTTCAATTGGTAGTAATGCAAATCGAATATACCTATACTCCGGCAAACTTCTTGAGCAACGATCATAGTTGGCAAGGAAACCAGCGCAGTAGCAATTTTACATACATAAACGTCTCCTGCGCATGTTTATTTGTCTGTGGTTATGCTCAAGAAGTTTGCCGCTACCTATACTAGATAATAAAAGTTGCAAGTGTTAAGAAACAGTACGCATTAATTTATTATTCGTTCGTCGTACGTGCACAATAGGAACTAATGTAAAAATATTAGTTTTGTTTGCAACCTAACATATACTCTAGCATGCAAATATTAGCGATTTAAATGCAATTTCAATAAAGTGAACACTTTCAAGTTTTTATTTACAAAGAAACGACCGTACGGCCTCACATGTAGAACAGTAATAAAAATCGTCGTCCATTAGATCCGAATTAAATTCCCTAATGATATTCGAGTAAATATTCACAATACTAATTAAAATATAATCACTTGATGCTGTACAAGAATCGATAACGCCGACAAATTGATCGACTATTATTTTTCGTTACCATTTTAAAAAATCTAAATTACCTACTACTTGGTACCTAACCCTCCGTATTTAGAAACATGAGTAAAACTTTTAAAACCACAATGAACACTTGCATTCGCATTATATTACAAGACTTGGCGCGTCCCACTTACACACACCTTAAACTACAGACGGCTACACCGAGTCCTATGTTCACTAGCTCAGACTTGAAAGGATAGAAATTGTCATGAAGTATAGGGAGTCTCGTCCGAGGCCCGGAATCATAGCAGGAATGCGTATTGCGGTCGTTTACCTTGTAGCACACGACACGCCGTAGAGCGCGTTCCCACTGTGTCGTGACGAATATTTTATCATTGGACGACTGCCGGCTCCAGTACCCGTAGCATGAGCACCACAATTTACATTATATCATGTTTTTTTATCGCGTCTAACTGTCAAACTAACTGTAATTTGAGAATAGGGTATTTCCAAATTTTTAAAAACTGCTTAAATTTAAAGATTGGTATAAACGATTTAAATTAGACCAATTAAAGTTGAATTTATTTTTAATGGTTTTGAATTTACCGCATAAACGGTCGGTTCCATAACGGCTACCGTGTGACGTCAAGTTTGCGTATGCTATGTAATCATCTGAAGGTCAAATTTATAGTATAATACTTTGCAAATCTCTTCGCTGCTCATCCTGATTTCTGTACTACAGAGTTTCGAAACATCAAAAATTTTGTGTAAGTATTATACTATAAATTCATCCTGAATTTAAAAAAAGTTAATAATTTGATCTTCAGATGATTACATAGCATACACAAAGTTGACGTCACACAGTAGACGTCATCGAGCCGAGCGTTTTTGCGGTAAATTCAAAACCATTAAAAATAAATTCATCTTTAATTGGTATAATGGAGAAAAAAAATACCTTAATTTATTTATTTTTATTTTTCTGTTAAATCGTTTGTCTCAATCTTTAAATATAAGCAGTTTTCAAAAATTTGGAAAATACCCTATTGAGCGTGATAATAACGCATTTTATATTATATCGCGGTGCTCGTGCTAGGAGGGCAGCTGTTCCCATTATATCGACTGTCAAAATGTTTTATCGTTGAACGACTGTCTTCTTGGTTCGTATTGGATCGTAACAATTGTACGATTCGCCGCAGTTGCCTTTTCGCTGGTACGTCAGTACTCTACGTTCTTGCTCTAATATTTTTATTGAGTGTCGTCATTACGACACTCAATTTGAGGTCACTTTAAGTCATCAGGTTTGACTTATCAATCGGTCGTCACTGCATAATAGTCGTGGACAACATATGTGAACACCTCTTTTTTTTATAGGACACGACACAATAATCTGTCACCACACGATAATGGGAACGCGCCCGTGGTCAGTACACGAACGATCGCGGCTACACCGTGCCCGCTTCGTACTACGACCGACCATAGTCGGCCTAATCTCACACACTATCCGTCCGATAAATCATACTATGGTCTCATACGTTTAGCTTTGAACGACACTTATCAATATTCCAAGATTTTAATTCGCTCATGCCTTTCCAGTTCCAAAAGGTATACATACGCTCATGCCACTATAAGCTTCATTGAGAAAACTTTTTTTCGATCACTACGATTTGACGGCCAATTTCCTTTGCGAAATACTATTTAAGTATTTACTAGTGGCAGCAGGTGTTTTACACAACTCTGAAATTACTTTTTGGAGAACCGTTTGTTCAGTGAATTTTTTAAATAAGCATCTATCAAAGAGTATTACGTTTAAAACATCGAAATCTCTCTGGTGTTTTCCGCGTTGCTTCTGAAGTTCGGACGCTTTTAGAACACAGAAATATCTGTCTTTTTTATGAATGTTGTTTCTCGAGTGGTTTCCGTATCCCGTATAATGTTTAAGGCGGACTCGTTAAGAACGCAAAGATCTCTGTGTATTTTTCAGGAGCGTTGATTCTCGAGTGGTTTCCATATTCCGCAAAGTCTTTTGTTAGTTTCTTATGATCGTACGAGTGTCGTATGAGACCGGATTGACGGATAGCGCGGTACTACAATCTGTCGAGGCGGAGCTCGTGTTCTACGGCCGAATCTGGTAGTAAAGCGCTCGTATCTTCGAGTAAAGTGAGGTCGTCTAGATCTAGGCCGGCACGAAGTTGCGCCTCTTCACCGCCGAATATGCCTGCGTCCAGTTCACCCGAGTAATCTGGAATAGGAGACAGAATTTAGTGATGCGTGTATTTGGTTAAATACTGTCATGAAACAAGTTTTTAGAACAAAAAACGGAGGAAGACAGAATTTAGTGATGTCAAGTAGTTTTGTCAGGAAGATTTTTAATTGTCGTTACGTCCGTTGTGGCACTGTTCAAATTTCCAATTTTTGACCTTTGACGCGTATCAAAACCGATTTCAACTATTCGAATTCGATATTGGTTCGTGCCAAGGGTACTGCACCACAATTCGTGCGATGGAGACACTAGCGGGGAAATTTGTTTTTAATATTCTTCATTACCTTAGATAGTGCACTAATGGTACATCGTTTTTGCTGCAGCGCCGGCACCCGCCTCGCTGCGTGCTGCACTACACTCACCGATGAGGATGATGGCCGGTATGCTGGCGGGGTGGCGGGGGGCTGCAGCGCCGGCACCGGCCTCGCTGCGTGCTGCACTACACTCACCGGTGAGGATGATGGCCGGTATGCTGGCGGGGTGGCGGGGGGCTGCAGCGCCGGCACCCGCCTCGCTGCGTGCTGCACTACACTCACCGGTGAGGATGATGTCCGGTGTGCTGGCGGGGTGGCGGGGGGCTGCAGCGCCGGCACCCGCCTCGCTGCGTGCTGCACTACACTCACCGGTGAGGATGATGGCCGGTGTGCTGGCGGGGTGGCGGGGGGCTGCAGCGCCGGCACCCGCCTCGCTGCGTGCTGCACTACACTCACCGGTGAGGATGATGGCCGGTATGGTGGCGGGATGGCGGGGGTCTGCAGCGCCGGCACGCGCCTCGCTGCGTGCTGCACTACACTCACCGGTGAGGATGATGTCCGGTGTGCTGGCGGGGTGGCGGGGGGCTGCAGCGCCGGCACCCGCCTCGCTGCGTGCTGCACTACACTCACCGGTGAGGATGATGTCCGGTATGCTGGCGGGGTGGCGGGGGGCTGCAGCGCCGGCACCCGCCTCGCTGCTGCGTGCTGCACTACACTCACCGGTGAGGATGATGTCCGGTATGCTGGCGGGGTGGCGGGGGGCTGCAGCGCCGGCACCCGCCTCGCTGCTGCGTGCTGCACTACACTCACCGGTGAGGATGATGTCCGGTATGCTGGCGGGCGTGGCAGGGGTAGGGGGCCCGGCCGGGGAACCCAGCGGCTGCAGCGCCGCGAACCCCCCGCCGCCAGGAACGGGGTCGCGAGCACCTCGCCTAGAGTCCGTTGAACACGTGCCTGACGCCTATACGGGAATATCGACATAATAAATCACATAGAAGCAACGAATTAGAAATAATATGGAAGCATTACTCTCTAATGGGTAGTGCACATTATACCGCGCCGCAGTGACGGACCGGGTCACAGCGCATTGACGGATTTTGGGTATATTGTACTATAGACGTCCATACAATTGTATACCTTGTGTCATTAAAGAAAGGAATTGGAAATGCCGACGCATAACATTCTGTCTCTATCGCATGTTACTGAAGATAGTATGTGCGAGAGGGACAGAATGTCTTACGTCGTCATTTGCGAATCCTTTCTTTAATGGCACGAGTTGTAGCACTCCGATCCGCTACTATAGTACCCTATGTCGGGACTCATGTGTTAATTTTACCTTTGTTAGTCGTTTGGGAGTCTACTTGTTTTTATACGTCAATATAATGGAATAGTTACTACTACTAACTTTACTAAATCAACATTGAACTGACCTGAGAGTACGTATGGGGCGTGTTCGTTGTTTGTGGTGAGTGCGGTGAACTGTGATTGATATACGTCGTGTTATAATTCGACACGGGCTGGTCCATCTGTCGATCGAAACAATCTCAAATTATTCATCACACCACACTATAAAAGCGAATTTGAGAAGCAGTAAAAAAGAACACTGAGATAATACAGAAAAAACCTGAAATAAAAACCAAAATGAAGTACGTCACTAAATCTACGTCGTATCAAAGATTACAATCGAAGCGGATTTTTTACTTAATTGATAAATGTAACAAATTTAAGCAGGCGGGTAAAAAGAATTCACATGACACATGACAAGTATAAAAATGAAATAATAATAATATAATAATGATTGTTCGAAAAATAGGGTAATTGCCAAGGCGATACAACTCTTTATCGTACAGAAGTTTTATTTTATAGCTTTAAAGTAATTATTTTGAAGATTATTCTTTGAAAGCGATCTATGTACTTGTATCATTTCTGCATTTAGCCACCGTATGTAGTTGTGGTTGCCTTAATGCCCGTTAGCGTATTTAGAAACGAACTCTAAATTGTGCACATATGGTACAATTCCGAACTGGACGGGATTACATTTTTGGGCGATTTTTTTTACAATGAAACTCATTAATCGTCACATAGATACTATACTTCTTGAGTTAACACGTGCAAAACAGATACTTTAGTAGACTAATAAACTGCAATATATTCCTAAATTGTTGTAAATTATAAAACATAAATTCTTCTATGAACACGTCTACAATGTTGAGTAATGGCATATTTGCACACGATGTCAAGTACCCTATTATTTAAACAACTATATTCGGGTGCACCTCAAGTTACGGAACAACTTTCAGTCATGCTTATAAACTATCATCAAATTGTGTGTTCTGCTGCTACTTGAACCAACTTCCCATGCTCTGATTATGTGGTAACTACCTACATTTTTATTACATCATCATGTTTTGTGCACGAAGTTTAACTACCTACTACATAACCAATCATCTATACATAGGTAAATTATAATAAAGACGAAATAAGAATTTCAAATTCCGTACAGTAACTTAGTTTAGAACCGAGTTTATTCTAAAAACTTATTTACAAAATATGTGCAAGCAATAAAGGCACTTTATTATAGAAAATAAAAATAAGCATTGATAATAATGAACGTCGCTTAAAATATTTTAATTCGTTGCGATATTACAAGAAAAATATATACATCATAAGATCACATTCTTGAAGGCATAAAGGTGTACTAATCATAACTTTAAAATGATAGTAAAAATTATGCATTATCGCATCGAATTGTAGTAAAAAGAACTTATAAAATAATAAACCTAATTTTCGGGTAACATTTTAGATTTGTGCGTCAGTATTATTTCTGTATATTGAGTGTTTGAATTTGCCATGAAATTTGGCACAAGCTAGAAAATCACAACAAATCTGAACCACAACTGAAAATAATGTAAAAATATAAATAACTTACATTTCAAAGGGTAACAATACCACAACTTACATTGTTTTCAGTAAACATTCTAAGAAATGCCAGTATAATTAAGTAAATTGTTTTAAAATTAAACAGCAAAATTATACATAGTGATTTGGCAACTGGTATTTCTGAAAATGATTTTTATCAGCTCTACCCGTCGAGACTCCTCTTTGATAAAGTATTACTTTCATATACTAAACAGTACATACGAAGTACAAAAATAATATTAAAACATTCATGTTATAGTAATAATTGGTAACCTAAAACGTGATATTATAGAGTAGTAACAACCAAATTCAAAATGTAATTTTCGAGAAAATAAATGAAACACTGAAAAAATTGCCGTAAACAATTTTACATTCATTTTATGTATTTGATTTATAAACCCACTTTCAGAAATGGAAAACTATCACAGGTTTTTGCACGTTTTTTCTTATTCAACCTGTTCAACCACGAAAACTATATTTCTTGATATCCCTTTTATCAAACCAGTTTCACTTTCACACAAGTACCTGCGTAGCTGTTTTCGGTGTCAATAAAGTTAAAGTTACTTTAAATTACTATTTTTCTCATACGTACATTTTAAGATACGAATAGGACTTTGCACTGGTGCTTTATTTCCCATTCAAGTAATATCTGGTGGAAGACGTTAATAAAACCTAGCATTATACGTACGCGTCGAAAGTTTTTTTTCCAGCGATCCCCACGCTATGGTCCCATGAGGTCCATTGAAATTATCCACCCCAAGATAATATCAAGAGGTAGGATCAGATAATATTAATGACTGTACTCAGAGACGTCAATTTTTTTTAATGTAATTTGCAGTGGGTCTGTCGTATTCTAATTTTATCGCAAAGAAAGAGACGGCACAGCACTAACTTTCATCACACTAAAAACCATTTCTGAGTGCGGTCGATATTCCTATCAGGCCGCAAAGGAATCATAAATTGGTTAATGGTGACCCAGAATAAATAAAATAACAAAAAAACAACCAAATGGCTCAAGAGTCACAAGAGTCGTCTCAACGGGCGTGCAACGAGCCTCTAAATGCGCGTAGTGTGAATGTGTGTGTGGTGTCGTACATTTTCCGTGACTTGCACGTGCGCGGTCCAGCCGGACTCGACGAGCGTCTGCACCAGCTGCGCCCAGTCCTTGCCAACATCCACACAGTTACACACGTCGCCGACAACCGTACGACACGGCTGATGTACTAATTGTCTTTTTGATGTGTAACATCTTTCCTCTCACTTTCGTGCAATTTGTGGGAGTGATTACGTGAAGTGGGACGGAAGTATGTAACAGGAAGTTTGGGAAGCCCGCGCTATTTGATTTGATTTTAGAACATAATGTTCAAATGGCTTTTTCCTTTTGTAGTAGGTTTTATTTCTTTTTTTACTAATATAAGGTGAGGTTTTAAATGTTACACATCATACGCGACTACTGCAAGGCTCGCTCGTTTTTTTATGTAATATTGTCGGCCGTTTACGGTAAGATTGTCGGGAAATCGAACGTAATATGTTATTATTTTTTTTAACGTATAATGTTATGTTATTTTTCGCGCTTGGCCTTATTTTAAACATATTTAATGACATGTTTTTTAATTCACTTAAGTAACCTCACCAACAAATATGAAGCATGTTTATTTATGTGGTAGTTCTTAATATGGATAAAGTATGGTGCTAATGCTAGATAATTGCTATAAGTTATTTAGGTTTTATATTTTCGCGGATTATTTGATCTGTATCTTTTTGTTTTACGAGACAATTCGTACATCATGCCATGTCATAAACTAAAGCAATCGCCACACAAAGGACAACAACTTGTGTAGGTATTTTATTTGAATTAAAAAAATTGTAGCTCATTCGTGTTACTTGTATTATGTCATGTGTGTGGCTAGTAGACAGACATATAACTTAATATTAAGGAAATGCGACTGAAGTTTGTTAGAATAATTTTATTTAAATCATAGCTTAATTTGTTTGGACCCTATAAATTCCAGTCACGATTTCTTACATTATCAAAACAATGTTTATACATAAAGAAAAAATCTATAGATTTAGATCTATTGTGCTGATATTTTATGCTGTGCTGCGTTTTCTCAATTCTTGTGCAGTCAGTCAAGTACTTTAATAGTTTGCGAGTGCCAATATTGATCTAAAATTTTATGTTAACTGGAACTTTCCTTAGACAGATGTATTATATTAAAAAGAAAAAGTTAGTTAATAGTACACATACTGACATTGGAAAGCATTTCGTTAGCATAATTTTATTTTCTAATGATTTGTTTATTACTTACAACTCCCTGCTATTCCATTGATGCATTGAAATGTTACAAAATTGTATATGAACGTAAAGTTTATTTTAATATTGTTAACACTACTTCCGAATTCTACTATAACATAATGTTTAATTTTTTCTTTAACTGAAATTGAATCTTCTTATGATGAATGTTTTTATTGTTTGATATGCCAATAATACATAGATACTGATATACATACGACAAAGAGTTCTAGTGTGCGATTACTTGTAAAGTTAAAATATGACGTTATGGTATGGCCTACTATTAGAATAATTTTTAAATAGAAAGATTTATATAATTTATCATAGCTATTATTTTATGCAATTCAATATTTATAATGTAGTACAAAAACTTTTTTTTATGCATAATAGGCAATGCGTTTGACCACAATAATATATATCATAACTATCGTGATATATAATTATTCAAGTCTAGTGAGAACACCATCTCGCTTCGAATATTGCTTGCATTATTCGTCATGACATTGCATTTTGCAATGTACTTAAAAATAGTAATTATATCTCTTGAAAACACAGATTACTTAAAATGTCAATGAAACAAAGGTTATTTCCTATAATCATGGTATGCACTTACCATAGTAATTTGCTCGAACGGTTGTAATAACACTTGGTGAAGATTGTAGTCAGTCTGTGGCGACTCCGCAGGACTGCCTGGACTGTGCACCATCTGTAGAATATACAATATTTTTTATAACACATTTGCTCGTAAAGCGTCTCCTATTGCACCAATTTCAATATCATAATCTATCACATTACACACGCGTGCGGTAATGTAAAGAAAAACGCACGGCTTATTATGTTCCGTTTAAAAACGAACTATACTTTTTACTTTATTAGTAACACCGGCTGATTTTTGTTCCTTTGCCTAAAAAAAGCATTGATGCGCGCGCACCGCTAATCTTTGAAAAACATTCTTTTTCTTTTCGCTGTATTGTTTTTATTTGAAAATATTGTCAAGTATTAACGAATTTATTAATTTGACACCGCCAGAAGTCGAAAAGGCTACGCTAAGCATCTTGCCCGAAAAATCCACGGATAGATACTTACAGTCAAGCGTATCAAAATTTCATCTTATGGAAAACAAACAAAGGTGCAAATTCATTTTCAGAAAGTACGTACATAGGTAGTATTATTTCCTGGCAAATGTGTTATAAAACGTCGTGTCGTGACATACGTGCGGTTTGATAATTACAGGCTCTGCCTTCTGATAGCCCTCACCAACGCAACGGCTCGGACTAACAATATCACCTCGGCTGTAATTCTCAACTTACCGCACTTATATCATAATGTACTATTATTAAATAGTGTCTCTGGTGGATTTTCATATGAACATAGTTCCGTTGAATACACAGTACCTCCTCAGTCTGTTAAAATTCTGCGACCGATTTATACAATCTTACTGGTTGCCTGGTTGGTAAATAGTCTATACATATTAATAAAATTGGAGTGTCTGTTTGTAATATTGAAATAACGGGTTTTTACTACATGCAAATGATTATATATACGGTACATACACCAAAATAACATTTTTATCAATTTTTGTCTGTCTGTCTATTTATTCCGGGTAATCTCTGAAATGGCTGGACCGATTTTGATGGGACTTTTATTGGCAGGTAGCTGATGTAATAAGGAGTAACTTAGGCTACTTTTGGTTGAGAAAAAATATTTTATTTTTGGAAAAAAAACTAAAAGATAACGCGGACGAATTCGCGGGCAGCCGATAGTTCGTAAATAAATTTATTATTGACACTCTAACGGCTTTATCATGAATCCTAGTACACTTTATCCTCTAGCAAAGCTGCATAGCTGAGCATAGTTGAGTTAGCGACCTGTTGGCTATGCGCGGCACGGACTATTAGTATTAAGTTTTCATGGTTTATTTAATGTTTCATTTTACATACCGTTTTGTTTTTTGTTATTTCATGTTGTGAAGGCAAATAAAATGTTTTTCTTTCTATCTATACTCCACCTGAGTCTATCATGCCAGTTATTTTCAAATAATGGATTCTAATAAACTTCAAAGTGCACATGGAGTCAAAAGAGTTTTAAATATTGTTTTAAACTTTCATGATCACTAACATTATAGATATTAATGGGATTGTTACCATGTACCTTGTTTGTTCCCGGCACAAATGCAAGTGAATAGTGAGAATGTGACCAGTGGTAGGGGTATCGAACGCAGTAAAAGACGACGTCAGAGGGTAGACCGATATGTCTGCCAATAACATCTACCCGCAATTACTTCAGTTACTCCGTGATCATGGCGCTTGCAACAGTGCCGAAATATCGGAGACTCATAAAAAAACAAGGTACATGGTAACAATCCCGTCAATATCTATAGTTTTAAATGTTATCTTTTTCGAACACCGTTCTTTCTTTCACATGTTGTGCTCGTAACTGACTACGACAACCACAACCACTAAAAAGTAAACGTTAACAAATAACTCATCACAAAATAAATGCCTCTACCGGTGTTCGAACCCAGAAGCAATGACGCAGGTTACACTGGCTTTGTATATACCGTTCGTTAAATTATGTTCGACCCCCACGTGGGGAGATGCCATCCGCCTGGAATAACTCTAGAGGCACTCGCCAATTCTCGGCTTGGGGTCCCCTTAGGATCTCGCCGTCCCCAAAGCCGGTGACGCTGTAAACAGCATACACACTCAAAAAATATGTATATATTCGACATATTATACTTACAGTTGGTGAAGGTATGTTGATATTTGACGTAGAAGAATATTGTGAGGGCGGACTACAGTGGGACTGGTAACCTGACGTGATCCAACCTTGGTCCAGCGGTGACATGTTCTGCAAAAAGCCGAAATATCACCCTCTACCTATTCATCTCCAGTACAAATATAAACCATACCTTGATGGTTATAAGATCGAATGCTGAATGATCAATTGATGGGGAATTTATTTAAGCAGCACATTACATCACCACCATATCGTGTTAAATTTATTCAGTGAAAGTTTCAAGTTGCACGGCCGGCGATTCTGTTTTTGTCTCAGGGCTGGCAAAAAGCATGCATGCAGTAAAAATACAACGAAGCTTTTTAAAATGCATTAGTGTATTATTAGTATAAATCGTGATGGCACCAAAGCGTATGTTTTGGTTTTAGATATATAGAGACACATTTTTATACGAGTTGTAAGAAATTCCAGTTTTAAATAGATTTCGGAACAAAATTAATAAAACACGCAACTTTATATCGGTATACCGTGACAAATGATAATTAATCGCTATATATTCCAGTTATGAATGACGTTGTCCCAATTCTTTAAGGGCATTATCGCTTAACTTAGCGATAGAATATCAGGATACTGTTTATGGAATTTATACCAATTTCTTTTCTTTATCAGACTGAGTTCAAGTGATTAACTAGACGTTAATCGCTTGAACTCAGTGGCAAATTGCTAATTTGATTTAATCAACAAAATAAAATCATCAAGTCAAGGGATCATAAAAGGCTTTGCGCAGCAAAAGTAATTGAGCATTGCACATGTAAGATGATTCTTTATATGATTTCTCCGTTTATTTTCTGCGTTCTTCACTGCATCGAATGTGCCGCGACCAGACGATTATAGATAAGTAATTTAATCAGACCGCTTAGAATTTTGAACACTACTTACATCTATAATAAATAAAATAGGAAATCCTACATGATAAACAAATGTGTATATATAAGCGTCATAAAAATACGAGATGTACCATTTGAATTATGTAAGAAAAACCTGCCATAATTAAGTCATTATTAGAAAAATATACAAAACTATTTGAGCTCTGAAAAACAAAGACGGTCAAAGACTAAAGTGAAATAGGTGCAACGGCATTATGACCAAAGAGAAACCATAAAAATATGACGTGCCAAACACTGATATCAAAGCAAAATATTGCTTTGAATTGCTTATTATCATGCAGTTATTAGTTAACAATGTAAGCGTTCAAGTTATATTGAGAAGGGACACGGAATTAGGTGGCGCTCGGATCTGAGCGAGATGGCGTCAAAGCATTCAAGCAAACGCCTGTAGAAAAAAGTCATGAATCGAAAAAACAAACTGTAAATGAGGTTAAAAAAGAAAACGAACCTTATTATGATGTAGATAATTATTTGTGTTTGGTACAGATAAGTGATTCTGAAATAAACAAAAAATGATATTGTGTAAAAAAGCAAATAAACACAAACAAAACAACAAAAAAAAACAACAACAACAACAGAAATGTTAACTTTTCGAAAGGTTACGCACAGATTGCTGGAGATACCGAGTTATCTTCACCAAGCTTTGGTTAGATTTATCTACATACTGTTCAACTTCACACCGATAAAGGACAATGGCGAAATATTTGTTGAAGTAAATCTTTAGCGTCTATAGATGTCATTATCAGAAATGTTAATAAAATAATCTCAAAAGATTTATTAAACAATTCAGCAGGGTTGTCTAAGTCTGGAATTAAAAACTTAAAAAAGGGAAACACAATTGACTATTCATTTTTTATTTTTATTGTGGCTTGGCATCATGGCTTTTGAGCCATTTATTTTAACTGATTTTAGTGAGGAAATCAACTTTAAATATGTTGTTCGTATTTTTTGCATCGCTTTACGCTTAAACTGTATTTAATTATCTATCAAAAATATCGGGAGTCATTATTTTTCAATATTATACTGAAACCATAATAAATAATCTCCACAATACAAAAAGGGTATGGCGACAATTCTAACGCAAAAAACTATAACTGTCACTGTCATGCTTGTCATCGAATTGTTGTTGATATTGATAATTGATAACATTATCGTTGCTTGTGCATAAGTGCATGCGTATTGCAACGATTTAAATCGGCGCAGTGTTTTTTTTGTGATTTGTGTTTTTATGTGACTTGGACTGCATTTGGACTCTCGAAATCTTCCCTGCGACTGTTGAGTAGTGCTTGCCTAACACTTCCGAATCTGATATTTCGGACGACTTCTTGCTGTGGATTTTATTTTATTGTATCTACTATCTACGATATTGTGATCAAAGATATGGAATTAAAGATATATAAAAAAGTGTTTCACATTTAATTAATATCCCATCAATACACTATTAGAAATCCTTTTTATACTTTATTATTGTTGTGGTCATTTTCAAATTGTTAAGTACTTCTTACAGCACAGACATTGTATTCGAACTAAATAACCCTGGTTTGTTTAGTATTATTAAGTATTTTGACGCGGTTGGTCAGTAAGTACCTACGCCCACTGATCATACATTATAAAAACCATTTTTTTGGTACTTTTATAGTTCCGTTCACGTATTTTTTATTTTGATATAAAAATACTCTTGTAAATACTTTAATAATTCGTTTTAGTATTACTTGGTATGACATAACCTCCAAAACTTCAAAGTAGAATATCTATAAATCCAGACTTCCTATAATAATAGAAATAAGACGAATCAAATCGAGAATCTAAACTCTATAATTTAAGATGCAATTCATTTAAAGACGCAAAAAAAAAATTCAACAAAAAATTGTATGGGAGTTCGCCATTGTCCTTTTATTTAAAGTTATACTTATATCTTTTATATTATTTAAAAAATCCACAGAAAAATAAATCGAAGGTCGCCTTTAATTTATTTATTTTTTATTTTTATGTGGTAGAAGTGGATAATAAACTCAATTAATATGGAAAAAATACGCCGAATGCATCAAAAAATAATAATATATTTTTGATGAATTTGACGTATTTTTCCTTACATAAATGCATGATTGTAGTTGAGTTGAGGTACAAAATTGGGCAGAGTTTTATGGAGAAAAGAATGGATCCTTTGACACTTGCATGTAAGCTCGTGGTGTTCAATGACTCACAAATAAGTAGGCGCAACAATCCAATTGTTATTAGCGCCGATTATCATCGAGAGCCATTTTAACAAAGGTACTGGCTGCCATATTTGAAATACAATACTATTAAACTCACTGATTGAATTTCTGTATTAATTTGAAATGTGGAATGTCATACTTTTAGTTTCATAAACATGAATCAATATTTGGCTATCATCACCTGTGTCATGGCTATCACAAATACCGACAGATCGTACATTGTATACTATATTAAACTCTAACAAAAGCTAATATGGCTGAAAGTTCAATACCAGATAAGCAGTAGATACAGAAAATTCAAAAGGTAAATAGATAATGTGGACGTGAATTTCATCTTTAGTGCTTTGATATAAGTATGGTTATTTTTAGCATTATCTTAAATATAGTGCTACTTTTACCAATTGTGCTCGTCTAACGTTTAGTATACTATTTTAATATGGTACCCTATTGAATCTACATGTCTGTACAATTTTATTTTTGGAATGGAAATCATAAAATAAAACTATGAGTATGCACAACTATAACGGTTACTTGAAACAGCGCTGTCAAATTCGCACACAATACACTCTTTTCTTTAACTGGCTTTTATTGAGGAAATCATTGTATTTAGTAAATGGAGTATTAACATTCACAGTTCCATGTCATGCCAGGGCCGGCAGGGAGGATAATTAGTGCAACACTATGGTTTACTTCAAATTCTCGAGCTAAACTTATTAACAACGCATTTGGTATTAGTCGAGAATTTGGAGTTAAGACAGTTACATCTCAACAACATAATATTTGGCATTGATTGGGCACATAGATAAAAATAATGGACCAAGCGATATCCT
Organism: Chilo suppressalis; assembly: GCA_902850365.2. NCBI lineage: Eukaryota > Metazoa > Arthropoda > Insecta > Lepidoptera > Crambidae > Chilo > Chilo suppressalis. Next base: position 8,478,297 of record OU963912.1, on the reverse strand, counting down.
CATGAAATTGTCAACTCTCTAAGGAAGAGAAAGCGATAGCGCAGCCAATACCTATACAATTACTACCTAATAATATTAGCCGCACGATCACTTCGTCTCTCTCACACTTAACTGTCTAGTTTTACTTTACAATTTGATAAGGAACGATCAGTCCATCATTCTCTATATCATTATATCTATAGTTGTATCTAAATAGGTAAAGGCTCTTATTTTTGGTAACAGGCAACAACGCTCAATCTATATCTCCTACAGTTGGGTCTAAATGAACAAAAAGACTCACTTCTACTCTATAAAATCGGATATAACCGTAGAGGTATAAGAATAAAGTGGGGAAGGCGGCTCTAAAAGTATCCTTCTAGTAGAAAGAGAAATTAGATGATGACTATCTCTCTCTCTTGTGACGCATGCGCAGTCGTCTGTCCAATAATTGGTCCAAGCATCACATCGAAATAGTAAGATGCTTACGGTCGCAAATGCGCATGCGGGATTAGAGAGAGAAAGCTAGCGGTCTCTCATCTCCTTTCTATTAGAGGGACACTTCCACTTGTAGTAGAGTCTATATCTCCCCTACTCTATTCTTATACCTCTATGGATACAACACAAAGAGAAGAGTAAACAGAACGCGAGACATACTTGCGTTTCGTACAGCGACGACGTGTGGTCGTACTGGTGGTGTAAGGTAGACGGCAGCGGTACAGTCGCGCCGACGGGTGACCCGGACGCGGGCGAGAGGCCCCCAGTGGCGGGTGAGACGCTGCCTCCGCCCGGCGACACCGCGCCCGGCGACGTCGGACTCTGAGACGGAAACCATTCCTAACTGGCGTTATCAATCGGGCAGTTCAAAGTTTCAAACTGTTTCTTAACTAAATGGGGCAAAGTTTACAACTGTTTCCTAACTGAATCCCTGAGTTTATTCAAGTATCTTTGTGTTCGGGGTGGGGGGGGGGGGGGGGGGGGGTTGGTTCTGATTGCATCGTTGCTCTTGGGTGTGAGCGCTGATTGGTTCGATTGTTTGATATCGCGTCATTTGATTGGCTGTTATCTATTAGGTAGTAGTAGGTGTACTGGGGGCGAACCGGCGACATCGGTTCCTGTACAAACGGTTTATGATACCTCTTTCTGTGTTCTATGCTGGCGACAGTCTGCTATCAAATTTGTACAGAGAGCCGCGTGGCATCTTCTGTTCAGTGACCTAGACACTAGACATTGAATGCAAAAGAAAGTGCTGCTCTATGACGTACATATCAAGGCTGGTTGTAATCGAGCGAGGTCAGATGCGGAACGTAGTGTGGCGAGAGGAAGTGTACGGAGGTGAGGTTAGGCAGAGAGCCTCTCAGAATCTGCTGTTCAGCGACCTAGATACTAGACATTTGAGTGCGAACGAAAGTGTACTCTATGACATACATATCTAGGCTGGTTGTAGTCGAGCGAGGTCCGATGCGGCAGGTGGTGTGGCGGGGGGAAGTGTACGGAGGTGAGGTTGGGCAGAGAGCCGCCCGGTATCTTCTGTTCAGCGACCTAGACATCGATTGCGAGCGAAAGTGTGCTCTATGACGTACATACCTAGGCTGGTTGTAATCGGGCGATGTCCAATGCGGCAGGTGGTGTGGCGGGGGGGGGGGGGGGGGGGGGGGAAGTGTACGGAGATGAGGTTGGGCAGATAGCCGCACGACATCTTCTGTTCAGCGACCTAGACACTAGACATCGAGTTCGAGCGAAAGTGTGCTCTATGACGTACATATCTAGGCTGGTTGTAGTCGGGCGAGGTCCAATGCGGCAGATGGTGTGGCGGGGGGAAGTGTACGGAGGTGAGGTTGGATAGAGAGCCGCACGGCATCTTCTGTTCAGCGACCTAGACACTAGACATTGAGTGCAAACGAAAGTGTGCTCTATGACGTACATATCTAGGCTGGTTGTAGTCGGGCGAGGTACGATGTGGCAGGTGGTGTAGCGGGGGGAAGTATACGGAGGTGATGTTGGATAGAGAGCCGCACGGCATCTTCTGTTCAGCGACCTAGACACTAGACATTGAGTGCAAACGAAAGTGTGCTCTATGACGTACATATCTAGGCTGGTTGTAGTCGGGCGAGGTCCGATGTGGCAGGTGGTGTGGCGGGGGGAAGTGTACGGAGGTGAGGTTGGGCAGAGAGCCGCACGGCATCTTCTGTTCGCCACACGAGAGTTGAGCCCCCAAACCGCCCCCGCCGCCTCCCCCGCCGTCCCCCCCACTCTCGTACACACTAAGGAAGAAGAAAGAAATAATAACTTATTATTCCCTATAATACAATAATAATAAAGAAGAGCGAGTAAAAAATAAAATTAGGGTTGACCAGTAGGCCATTCGCTAACGTTTGTGGCAGGTGGAAGAGATAGCCACGAGCAAGCGCATATTTACTAATCAACTACTGATTTATTATAACGTTACTAAGATACTTGTATTGAAAAGCATCGACGGATATGCAATTTGCTAATTCTGTAAGTGCCAAAAAAGTTTGCAAATAGGCCACCTGGTACATTCCTCAGCATAAGCTAGAGCGACGACAATCGCATTCGCGCTGATGTATGCACATACGTAATGGTCTTTGAAAAAACAAAAGAACCACCAGAATCAGTTCACACTTTATAGATAGACTAATCGTAGAACGTGCAGTCAGGTGCAGTAGTTTTGGACGATACTAAAATAATATCGTCATGAAGAACAGTGGGCAACGTTGAAAATGTTGACTTATTCTATTATGTTCCAAAGAAAGTGACAGCATACAGCTTTAACTTCGATCAATCTTAAAAATAATTCAGTCCAGTGATATATCTATTTTTCTTTGAGTTTCCTTTAAGTTTTATTGCTTGTAATAAATAAAGTCGTAACGGGAATTGGTCATTGTGTCTTCGTTGGCGAAATCGCTAGCAATTTATATAAACTTTTTATAAAATATATGTTTTTTTTTATATTTTCTTTAGTATTTTCCCGCGATAGTACTGAAGTACAGTTAGCAACAGGTAATGTTACCAAAATCTGATAATTTTGCTCTAATTGACTTAGATGTAATTACACCTAACTTTGTTATTCATTTAACGGCTTGCCAAGTCCTATAAAGGACTGTTGATGATTTTTTCGTGTTCCACAAAACATCAACAGAGGATTTTCCTCCTTTCTTCATTGCGTACCATATGTATCTACTGAATGGCTGTCACATTATTTTTCATAAAACGTAGAATACATTAACGTTCTTGTTAATATTTATGCCCGATTTATTAATGCCCCATCAACAAAACATTGGCCTTAGCTTTCTAATATCAGAATCGATAGAGAAAATGTGTCGCATTTTAGTGCAATAAAAGAAATACATAATTATCTATCTATCTAGCTTCAGAAGAAGGATATGATTGTGAAACTATTACAGTAATGAAGTGTTGTGAATGGCATTGAAGTCTCTTTAGTAAACATAATAGGTAATTATTAGTATGATTCGCCTACGGCAAATTGATCATAATTACGTATGGATGTGTCAACTAAAATGTTACCATCATTTATTAACCAGCCATATAGTGTTTCATCTAACCTATTTGTGAGTTATAATCAGTTGTCCTTATGATTTTGTCCAGAGGGAAGACCAATATTGTTTAGACTACAGGAAAGACTAAAGGTCATCCTTCTTTTCGGTTCTTTTCCAGGATATTAGAAGATCGATAGCTAAGTATAAATTTATGAATCAACAGCAAAGTATCACCTTGATTTCGTCATCGTTTCGTTTCTAAGCCTGATAATTTTAATATTTATTTATTTATTTGGTACACAAAACAGATTGCATCGTTACACGGTATTATGGTAAAAAAAGGAGTTCGGTCTAGAGAACAATCCAATAATCAGTGTACACGGCATGCTATGCAGACGTAATATCAAAATAAAAACAATTACAAAAAATTTTTTCACACAAAGACAAAAAGTAAGCTCTAGACATCACATGATGCATTATAGATGGAAATCATGAATATTAAAAACAATAAAGACGTAACATTGTTAAATTAAAGCTGATGCGGGAAAAGTATAGATTTGAACTTGATTTTGAAAGATAATTCGAAATATGTCGAATATTTCCAATATTTTTGAAATATCTGTTTAGAGACACATTTTCTTCGATACCCTTTGGTTGCAACTAATTAGCAAGCAGCTAAGCAAACAGACTTTTGCCTTATTAACCATATTGGTAATGACGTCAAGGCCCACAAACCATCAATGAATTATTCATCATTTGGGCGTGACTGTATTCCAGATTTATTGTAATAATAACGTTTTCACTCGTGTTCACCAAGACATGCTCATAATTTAGCATCCGATGAGGAAAACAATCTAATATAAAATAAAGATCGGAGTTTTGTATTCCACGAATACAATAGCTACGTGCGTGTAGTCAGTAGTACTTTTATTGTGCATACAACAATAAAAGCTTGCCTCACATCAATCAAAGACTAAAATTTCATAACAATACTAAGGAAGTACGAGACTAGACCAGCGGCAGAAAATGTTTAATAACGGGTCACCTCTCGATCTACCAATGACATGATTTTATAATTATTAACGAAATTATGTACTTAATTTTTGAATAATGTTATGAGAATAGGGTACTTTTTGTCCCGGAAAAGTGTTAGGTACCTCAGACTTTCTAAAAACTAAAGTGAAATCGGTCGAAGTCGCGGGCCGTCGCGCAGCTAGTTAGAATATAATGGGAAAATTATTCACGACGAATACCATAACTAAATAACATTAACATAAATAGGTAAATAAAACCAATTTGCAAGAATGTTTCGAGGATGTAAACAATATTAAACTTACTTATTATTATTTGGTATCCTGGGTATTTCACATGACGATCGCGGTCGGTTCGTTGGACTCATGCCTAGCGTCGCTAGCACGTCCAGGTGAATGTCAGCGGCTGCAACAATTTTACACTTTAATGAAATGGTGCATTTGTAGTTTTTTTTAATTGGCCAAGTGTGGAATTGGGTTGCATGTATGTATAGACTAGAACGGCTGCTTGCATAAAAAAAGTTAGTGAATCATTTTGATTAGACTGCTAATGACTTCTCTAACAGTGATCCTTAGCTAATTGAGTTGTTCATTCCACTTTCACTTCCACTTTCATGGATGCAATACTTGAGCTTTTAAAAAGATTACCAAATATCCGCGTGAATTTTTCTAGTAAAATTTTCTTTCGATCTAAACATCTAGCAGTTGAATGGTTAAAAATTATAAGATTACAAAATGTTGTCTTTAAATTTTCGATAGATACCTTTGCCGCACTCGTATTAACTACATATTTCCTAGCGATTCTGGGTACGTGCTAGTAAAGATTAGCTAATAAAAATGTAGGGTGTGGTCTCAACATACTGTTGCGGTGGTTCTGGTGCGGGTGTAGATGTGGGTGCCCGTGCCAGTGTAGCGGGCGGCCGCGCACGATTGATGCAAGGCGGAGTCCCCGTTGGTGTATTGCCTAGGAATAATGGGTTAACATACTCCTGAGGTGGCTACGGTGCGGGTGTAGATGCGGGTGAAGCGGGTGGTGGGGGGAGAGCGGCTGCTCGCCCGCCCAGGACTGATACAGGGCGGAGTCCCAGTTGGTGTATTGACTAGGACTAATGGGTCAACATACTCCTGCGGTGGCTACGGTGCGGGTGTAGATGCGGGTGTAGCGGGTGATGGGGTGAGAGCGGCTGCTCGCCCGCGCACGACTGGTGCAGGGCGGAGTCCCAGTTGGTGTATTGACTAGGAATAATGGGTCAACGTACTCCTGCGGTGGTTCTGGTGCGGGTGTAGATGCGGGTGCCCGTGCGAGTGTAGCGGGTGGTGGGGGGAGAGCGGCTGCTCGCCCGCGCACTACTGATGCAGGGCGGAGTCCCAGTTGGTGTATTGACTAGGAATAATGGGTCAACGTACTCCTGCGGTGGTTCTGGTGCGGGTGTAGATGCGGGTGCCCGTGCGAGTGTAGCGGGTGGTGGGGGGAGAGCGGCTGCTCGCTCGCGCACTACTGATGCAGGGCGGAGTCCCAGTTGATGTATTGACTAGGAATAATGGGTCAACGTACTCCTGCGGCGGTTCTGGTGCGGGTGTAGATGCCGGTGTCCGTACGAGTGTAGCGGGTGGTGGGGGGAGAGCGGCTGCTCGCCCGCGCACTACTGATGCAGGGCGGATTCCCAGTTGGTGTATTGACTAGGAATAATGGATCAACGTACTCCTGCGGTGGTTCTGGTGCGGGTGTAGATGCGGGTGCCCGTGCGAGTGTAGCGGGTGGTGGGGGGAGAGCGGCTGCGGAGTCGCCGGCTGCTCGCCCGCGCACGACTGATGCAGTGCGGAGTCCGAGTTTGTGCGCCGCCAGTTGCTGTCCGCTGGGGGGCTGCAACAAACAATAATTATAAATATTTCTTATTCTGGAACCACACTATCGTGATAACATGGAAATGTACGTTGTCACGGCAAGACTGGTCAAAGAATTCGTCCTATCGCGAATGTATTTCCCGACAGAAATTGTCTATGCGTCGCTGTCGAAAAATTTTGTGAGATTGACGTCAAGCGGTTCTTACATATCGACGAGTCGACTGTTGCGACGTTTGAGGGAGTGTCACACTCTTGCAGAATTACAATATAAGTTTGGCACAACCAAGTACCCTTAGTGATAGCGCTCAGTGACTCACGCCAATTAGTCTATGCCAAAAGAAGTACTGTAAAGCCCACCATTCACTACACGCACCGCGAGCCGAACTCCGAGCCGTACCCATCCGTGGACAAATCCGTCATTGCCCACACACTACACGAGCGCCGAGTTGCAGTCCAGTCCCTTGTGTACTTTGGTGAGCCTCGCGCGTATCGTTCTTCCCTACCCTACCATGCCACCGGTGCTTTCCAAATGCACAAAAGTCGCTTTAGTAGTCGGTGCAATACTTTTAACGGAGAATAAAAAGAAAAAGAGCGTCTGAACAAAGGAATGGCTGAAACAACGAACAAAATAATCTCATTTAAAATTTCTGCAATGCATTCAGTCCTGTACACCACCTGTTTCTCTTTAGTTTTCTCTTTAAACAGCAGGATAAATTCTTGCCAAAACTCTTTATGATCGCCGAACGACATGTTAGTATACTCGTTTACTCGTTCGTGATACAAACAACACAACTGCAGGCCAATTATGCTCGCTAATTGTGATATTGTTTTGATGTCAATTTCACATTACGTAATTTACGCATTATGCTCTCCGAAAAATGCGATATCAAAATGACATCAACTTGACATCAACTTTAAAATGATATCAACATAAATGCGTATTACGTTCAACTTTTTGACATAAAACAGTATCGCATAAACGTCAAAAATGTGATACAGACTTAACAAGTTAGGAGGTGGTTTTTCTGCATCAAATTTCTTTATTTTTTAGTCCAGTATTAACAAGTTAAGAGTGGTTCTGCGTGCACGCACTACAAATGACTGACAAGTTCGCCGACAAATCTGTGTAAGCACACACACGTACGGATTTGTACGGCGCGGCTGGGGTGCGGCGCGGCGCTCGCGTCTCTCGGCGGCGAGCGCCGCGCCGAGCCGCGAGCCGCACTCACCAATACATTCACACGCGGATTTGTCCGCGGACTTGTCGCCAGCGACAAATCCGGCGGATTGGCGCGCCTGTGAATGGTAGGCTTAAGGCTTGTGTTATGGGATGCTTCGTTAACGGACAGAAATACATAAGAATCATAGGTATGAGTATATTCTTATAAAAATATATAAAAACAGCCATGATTAATTCGAACTCGGAATATCTGAGTCACAGATTTATTTCTCACAGATATGGATACAGCCAGATGATTTTTTATTATACAAATAAACAATAAGGGACAGACTACTTTCAACATACATTATGGAGGCCATACACGTTAGGTTTTGCATGATGGTTTTAACCGTGCATTCATAACCGACATGCATAACCGAGTTATATGCACCGAAAACTGTACAGTTTTATCACATACACGTAAGGGCTTGCCTGTCGGTTATGCATGTTCGGCTAAAACCATCATGCAAAACCTAATGTGTATGGCCTCCATTACATTGCGTATGACTAATGGAATGGAAAAATGTGTTAATGAATATAAAATATTCGAATAAAGGGACCGAAGCAATCATTATATACGAGTATACCTATTATAACAATTATAACGATATACAGCACGGCAAACTTCTTGAGCAACTACCATAGACTAGTAGGCCGCGCAGGCGCAGGTAACAATTTTATATACAATAACGTGTAATGCGCAAGTTTATTTGTCTGTGGTTTTGATTAAGAAGCTTGCGGCTACCTATACTTCGTTCATATTACCACGCGGTTCACATCCGCGCGGATTCTGCCATATCTAAACTAACACTAATAATCGAGACATCTGCAGTAATGAGTTTTTGGTACTACGACCCTTGTTGAATAAAGGAAACTACTTTCAAGGCTCGGATCTCAAAATAAACTAACTACCATAATTATTTTCTCAGTAAAAAGATTATGTATTTTCCTTGATCCCACGCTCAAATGTAATTACGGTTGGTCGGCGTAATTTTTACTTATTACTACGATGATTCACAATAAGCTATGACGACGGTATAAAAATTCCGTTTTGTGCATTTAACTTTTCATAAAACCTAATTTAACGGGAGCAATTATGGGGCAAATATAAAAATATATCGGTGTCTGTTTAAATAATTCTTCTGATACGTGTGAGTGTGTACTCTCCTGAACTCCAATAAAAACACCTCAATGTCTCCCACATAGAATTCCAACATGGCATGTTTTTTTTTTTAAGTTTCATAAGTTCTTGTCAAGGCCTAAACGGAAATAAAAGATATTAACATTTTTTTGATATCCCAAAACAAAAACGCTCGCGCATCATTACCGAAAACTACTTTTTCCCTATAGATATTTTAGGTGCCACGAAACTCTAGCCTTATTATAAAGAATAACTGGGAAATCAATTTAAAATATTTATAATAAAGATACACAACATAATCAGTAAATGTTTTATATGGGTCCTAAATTTGTGAAGTGTTTCAATAAAATTGTAAACATTTGAAGTACCAGTACCTTAAGCCAGTTTTAAACGTTTAGATAGCGAATATAATAACAAACTTTATCTCTCAATTAGCTGCCGTAGATTTTAACAAATTTTAAAGAATCTGATGAATATTCAATTGCTCAATTTTGCAAATCTACAAATCTCTCAGCTCTACAAAATTTCCATCACTCACGTACAAAACGTGTGAAACGGATAGTCAATTCAAACTTTATGTTTCTGAGTTATACAACTTGCTTGATAGAATAAATATCATTAACACATTTAATCTTTGTATTTTAAGTGCTTTGTCGAATTTCTAATGGATCCGAACTGGGGTCGTCGGTAGCAGTATTTTATAGGCTGATAAATCACACTTTTCGACACAACCTTAAGGCTTATTTACACCGAGGCAACAACATGCGACATTGTCGCATGCTACATATTGTGGCATGCTACAAATAAAAACATCTTGCGGCATTTGCGAATTGCGGCAGTCTATTTTACGCCGAGGCAACATATTACCAAGATAATTTCAGAGAACTGCGGTATAAAATAATAAATTATTTTATCCTCAATGAAGTCTAAATATTTTTCGTTACACCACATCATGACAGATAATTTACTTCTCACAAAACATAAGCTACAAACTAGGCTACGTTCCAAACCTACGCTCCAGGCGTAACAAATGTCCTTGGCATAAGTTACATATATTTTATGTCAAAATTGCAATCAGAACGAAGGATTGGAACGTAGCCCTGTTGTGTCGTACCAAAAATATCGCACGTAATCCATAGTGTTCGGATACATGCTGCGACAATGTGCCACATGACACAATATGTTGTCATGCGGCACGATTCTTGCCACAATGTGCGACATAATATTGTAACATGCGGCCTTATGGCATGCGGCAATGACGCACAATGTTGCCGGAATAAATCAGCCTTTAGAAAGTTTGTCGAAACACCACTAGTCCACTAATTCTGTTTTGCTTTCACAATCAGTCCAGCATAACCATCCGCAAACATATTTTTTAATAATTTTCCTCATCTTTTAGACCACCGTAAAGAATGGAAACTACTTACTTAATGAATACCACTTCCTGTTTGCATTCAATTCAAATTATGGACAATTCGTCCAGTAGTAGTGATATTCATTAGGAAAATAAAAAAGGCTATAATAACCTTTAATTTTTGTTTTTACCTCGTTTACCTACTCACCACGTCATTCTTTAAGAAAATATATACTATCAGTAATTCAGTGCAGTTTTTACAATTTGCGCATGGTTTTAATGAGTATGAATATTCGTAAAAGAGATATATATTATGAAATACGACTTTGTATTCGGGCAATATTTAATAGGTTGGGGAAAAGTCTTTTCGCATTATAGTATGTATGAACTTGTAATCAAACCAATTTGGTTATACTTATAATTAGTAAAAATGTGTGATTTTCATTTGTTTTTCTTACTGTCAAGATGAGTGAGTGAATGTAATGAAGTTTGATACATTTTAAAATTTTACTACAAAAAAAGGTAAAAATTCAACGCAAGCCGCGAAAAAGCTTTGTGGTGTTTATGAACCTCGTGCAGCGTCTGTAAGAGTAGCACAAAATAAAAAATAAAGGCGTGATAGAGATTGGAGGCACGCAGAACTTTTGAGACTCGCGATTCAGATGCAGGTTTAAGGGAAACCTCGAAACGATGCAGTTTTACGCATATAATAGCGTTAAGCCTGGTCTTTATCTTCGTTAAAGGGGTCTCCCCCTTTAACGTACTTCTTAGCAATCCATGGATTCACCGTGCGGGTCCCGGTTGGGTTAGGTACCATCCGTCCGGATTTGTCCGGACATGTCCGAACTTTTTGGCTTTTGTCCGACTTTTTAATTTGTCCGGATTTTTTTAATTAGGTGGAATATGAGTAAAACTACTTATTAAGTTATATCAAATAAGTCAAATATTATTTTTCAAGTTATCATTAATTTAAAACAAAATATAAATCTACTTTAAAAATCAACAACGAGACCCCCCCGCGATGCGAGCGACTGCTACCTAGGTCTTTAAGGTTATAGAGATTTTGCTGGTATACCTCTCGCTCCTACTTCTACCGCCCATAAATTAACTAGATAACCATTTTTAGTTAGTTCGTAATATTTATTCAATTTTATTTTGTGGTCTTTTGGAATGTTAGTTTCCCACGATACAGCAAGCTTTATTAGTACTATATGTTTGATGTGCCTAGAAAAGAAGAATATATCCAGCCTGGATAACGAGACATCAGGTGCAATACCTAGGATTAAGAGCATGCTTTTCGAGTTGACAGTGGAGGCGTCTTTTATAAAGTAAATTTGATTTTTTGTGGTTAATCCTTTTGGGCTCTAGCCACTGCAAGACTTGCTGCTTCACATGTCTTCAAGTACTTCATCATGGCGACGTGAGTTATGACCCCTATCCAGGACACCTTGCAACCTACCAATATGTGCCTAGCTGTACCTATTGCTTGACCTCAAGTATAGCACGATTTTTCAGAGGCTTTCCCCATATTACTAGGTTACTCTGGTCTGGGAGGGTCATTTGGAAGGCATTGAGATAGAATTTTAATAGAGCAGGAGACTAATCATGTAATAAAAATGCGCCACTTCAGAGCTGATGGAAAGGGTTACTCAAGGGATACCGTTTGTCCGAATTTATTTGGACATGTTCAGACTTCTATATGTTTCTTGGTTTTCGTATTATTTCAACTTTTTTTTTACTTAGTATTTGTAAAATGAAAAGTAAATAAGAAATATCAAATAAATTTACCTTTACATATCTGCTTAATCAAATATCTAAATTTTTGACAGCAGTTTTGTTTTGTGAGTTTTGTGAGTAACAATATATTAAATTACCTTAAATAGACAGTGCTGCCATAAGGACTGGTGTCATGTTTGCGGTCCGCGGGCCGCCGCATTGGGCCCACTGAGGACGACGCCCGCCCGCGCTGCCCCGGCGATCGCGACGGAGAAGTTCCCCCGCTTCTGCCTCCACCCAACCCATATTGTGTTGCAAGCGTCGCCTCCTCTGGCTACAGACAAACCACAAAAAAAATCAAAATAAAGAAACAAAACCTTCACAACAAATGGTTAATTTTTTAACAAACAAGTTTATAAATCACGATATTCATCACCAACCGTTCACCAGTGCAGTAACTCTACATAAACAATATAACATCTTCAAATCATATGTTCTCTATACACTGAGGCAAGTGGGTGACCTTGAGTAAATAACACATAAATTATATTTTTTTTCCATAGAGACTAACATTTCAAATAGAAAAATTGGTTTGCTAGTAGCAAATCACTGAGTAGTTTATAAATACAACTCTGATAATATTTAAAGAAATATATTCATTAAGCCAGTTCTTAGAGCAACATATCAGGAAATCATAAATACCAGTTTTGTACAGTATTATAAAAATAATGATTACAAGTTTTAATATGACAAATAAGTGAAAGTTAATTTGATTGCCCTTGAACCCTTGAAAAGGGATTGTTCTTTTTTAAAAGGGCATCATAAAATTTTGTATACTGTACTAAGAAGTGCAATATTTTTATAAGAAATTTCATTAGCATTGATATATTTCTTTCTACCGAAAAATATGTACTGCTATAAAGCCCTAAAACAGACTAAGAGAATCATAATGTATAATTACTAGGGACATAGAAACAGATTACACATCCTTTATATTCTTTACTAATGATATGATAAAGCTCTAGAAATCAATGGGAATTAGTTATGTGCAAATAATAAATAAACTTTCTTGGAGAAATTATGAGAGACCATTACATAACGTAATCACAATTTTAAGATGCAAGGAGCACTATTTTTGTTTATTTCTAATTAAGAAGCTTACAAAATACAGGGCCAGCTCATGCTTTCAACTTAAACATTCATTAATTTAGGTGTAAACAATTTGTGGACATAACAAATATAAAATACATTGAATTAACACATCAATAAAATTCACACCAATTTTTCATATAAGACAATAAATAACACTCTCTGACTTAGAACATAAGTGGATTTCAGTTGTGAAAACAGCAGGTGTGGCAGAAAAATATACCACACCAACCACTTTGCCAGACAGAATCTTAATTCATACTTTTACAGTAAGAACTTATAGGTATATCAATTTAATGTTTTCTACTTAAAACACATTTGAATAGAATAAAACTATTATTGTCAAATGTGATAAGTAGGTATTTAATTTTTATTGAATGTTTTTGAGAGAGAATTGACAAAAAAAATCCCTGAAATATAATTTAATAACTAAAGAATATGTTTTTCTTACTATTTATTATTTTATAAATTTGTCTGAGCCAAATTAACACAAGACAAAACATAAAAAAAAATGTATCAAGGGCTTAATTGCATTTGGTTTTCTTTACTTTACTTAATAAAACCACATTTATTTAATTAGCATGTAACTTAACTTTCAACTTTACACATAGAACTGAGGACAAAACAACAAAATTTCATTCAGGAAACAATAATAAAAATTCAATGACAAAAAAAAGTTATTAGCCTCACTATATTAACTTGCAGCCATCTACACCTGCACCGCTACCATAAAATAAAAGTAGCTCTACAAGAAATAAAGAGGTTAAGAAATGGATTGGATCCAAAGGAGAGGAACCTTTGTATCTACTGGCTCCACACTCTCGGGTTGCGGTGCAGCCACATTTGGCAAGGAGCCACTGCGAAATGTGCCCAAGCCTTGTTGAGTAGGTCGTAATGTGGAATCAATCACTTCAACAGGTTTAGGAGGCACTTTTGCTCTTGCTTGTCTGGTACTTGAATTAACCTGTAATGTTGCTTGCTAACTACACTGACAAAATACTAAGAAATTAGATAGAAAAACACTGTTATTCTACTACTAACACTATTACCTACTCATTTTCAGTGAATCAAACAATTTAGATTGTCACTTTCCTTAAACACAAGTACAAAATTCACGTATCTTAGGATTACTATTAAAAATTATTAAATAACACTGAAATCACTGCAATGTTTTGAAGGTGGAAGAAGGTGGTGTTTGTATGTTTATTTTCATTGTTATTTAGTAATAATTATAATGAAATGCTATTGATTATGTTATTAAGTTTTAAGTAAATAAATTACAATGATTTTTCAGAGTGAACCGAATATAAAACTGATACAACAAAGACTTACTATTAACTATGACACTAGACAGAAAAATTGTTGTCCAAGATGTGCGTTGTTTGTATTTAGACTGGATTATCTACTATTCATATCAATAAGGCGCAATAGGCTTATTGTAACGATTATTGTTTACGTCGGCTCGCACATTTGACGGCCAGGAAGCGATTGCCTGAGTAAATATAGGCGACATACCTTATTAGTTGCGTCGGAAACTTCTCGCATTATTTTCTCAAAAGCGGCTGTTTCTTCAGCCTGTTTTTGATTGTGGAGGGCTATTTTTTCACTAAATTTCCTTGGGTTCGCCATGATGGCCAGTAAACATTTATTTTCTCGTTTTACATCACAATTTTCAGCGCTTAGAATCTATCAAACCTCGCTTGCCTATCAAGCACGACCACAGATTACTAAGAGTACAGCAACGCGATGTTGTCATAGAAAAAATCATTCATAAATACTATTAAGAACTTATCATTAAATAAGTATTCCTCGTTAATAACACTCCATTAGCTGTTTCTTAGTTAATTATTAATTACTGTGAGCCTAAAAATCTAATACAAAGAGGTACTTTAAAAGAATTTTTTTGTTAGTTCTATTCTTTTCTATTGAGAAAGGCAAAGGCATAGCCATGCAGCCATTGTCTTATTTTTGTATTAATCTTTTTTTTTACATTAGAATGTGGGTGTGACGCATTCTAATGCCTCTTGGAGTATTTGGCACGAAATATATCGAGTTGGCTTTTTCAATAAGCTTCTGTGAGGTAGTCAATACTACAATAAAATTCTCACGTCCACTTGACCGGAATAGCGTATATTTTAAAGATTCCACTAATTCTTCAGTTGCGCAGACGGTTGTAACACAAAATCACACCAATTTTATTTCACAGTATCCACTATGAACAAATTTAAGAATAATTAAAATAAGATGCCAACCGCACTCGATGAAATCCCGCCAAAAACTCAGAAGAAATAAATAAATAAACCAATTACAATTTTTCACACAAACAGATTATAACAAAAATTACTCCAAACATGATGAAGACAAAGTAATCTTAGTCCATAAAGCCGCAAAGAAAAATAAATAACCTTCATTTATGAGTAACTAGCTGTGCCGCGCGGTGTTACCTGCGGTTTATTTGGAATATTTTCCCGCAGTAAGACGTAGCCTATGTGTTAATCCAGAGTATCAGCTAACTCCGTACCAAATTTTATTAAAATCGCTCCAGCGACGTGAAGAAGTAACAAACATACACACTCACAAATTTCGCCTTTATAATATTAGTGGGATGTGTATTCAAGGTGTAATGTAATCTGATTCTAATTGACTCAATTATTTTGTGACAAAATTGCTATTGGTGATTAAATTTTTTAACAAAATGTGAATGTGTGAAACATACCTTTTTTATTTAGAAAAGATCAGCGAATATTTATATACCTATACAGTATAAAATAAATGAGTCAATCAGAATACTTTACACCTTGAACACTTATTCATTTCTCATCATAGATGAACGATGTTTTATTTTTCTTTGCGGCTTAGATTATTAGCATTTAAAATAAAACATTATAATTACGTTAAGTAGGTAATTATTGTTGTTTATATTTGTTTTTTTTTTATTAAGTAGATAATTATGATTTTGTCTGAAACACACTACAATCCCCGTTCAGGCTATGTATTTATATTTTTTAACCTTTTGTTTTTCTTAGATCTAAGTGCCTGTCCACATCTCCACGTCACAACGTGGTCACAACGTTGTTAACGTGAAATGCTACGGTGACGACGCGGCACGGTGCTTTGACATAACGTGCAAGCTTGTTAATTAATTTTCTACGTTGTGTGGTTCCACGTTGATAAAGTTGGAGCATGGAGGTGTAGACAGGCACTTATGGCAAGTTTATTTGACTGTAGTTAAAATAGTAGAAAAAAAAATTACCATTGTTACTGTGTATTTGACGTGACAATAACTGTAGTCAAAGGAAATGTCCCACGCTCATACATTGATTGAACTATAAATAAAAATTATGCGTCTTGCTAAACACAAGTGTTGATTCTGGCATGATTCTCTAAATTTAGAATTAAATTTAACATCAGTCCTTCCTTTTCATTCTGACAAGGATAATCTGTTGTCAAATTTAATTTTAGATTAAAGAATCATGTCAGAATTAACACCTTAACAGCTTTGCTTTGTTGGTATTTAATTTTACATTAAAAATAAATATCAATTGGTATCGATTCTGTGATGATTCTCTAAACTTTAAACTAAATTTTGTGTCTCTCCTTTTCATTCTGTACAGAGAATGGCAAGGATTTGACACTACTGTCAAATTTAAATTTTAGAGAATTATGTCAGAATCGACACCACTGGCGATGTTTAAAGAAGAAGCGGATAGCAAATTTTATTATAATAAAACCATTTATTTAGCATGATATTTGAATTTTATGGACAAATCGGCCTGCGTTCGTGGAAGTTAAGAAATTTTCACAATGGTTGATCGTTGAATGGGTGACATAAACTTATTAATTCAAGCTCTTCCGTGCTTCGGAAGGGACGTTAAGTCGTTGGTCCTGCATCTGCAGTTGTTAGCACCCGCGTAGTAGGTCACGTATGTCCTATATCCCTATTCCATTCTCCATACATTTTTATGCTGGTCATGAATGAATACTTCAGAAAACATTTTGATGTTTATAACAGATGATTTTGTAACATAATTTTTTTGGTAAGTATAGAACTTAATCTTAACTCTCCCTAATCCATCCATAGGGAAGGCCTGTGCCCCAGCAGTGGGGGCATTAATAGGCTGATGATGATGATAAAACTTAAGTAGACAGAATGTCCTTCAACCTGAATAACGTTAATTATAAGGTTAATTAATTTTTAAGAGCTCTACGCATAAGCACTATCTCGCCATCCCGCTGGACCCAGCGTACGACTTGCAAGACAGTGTTATACAAGTAAAAGAGATAGAATTCTACTGGTATCAATTCTGACATGATAATCTAAATCTAAACACAAATTTGACAGCGTGTATCCTTGTCTTTCTCTATACTGAATGAAAAGGAGAGACTAATGTCTTTAGTTTTAAGTTTAGGAAATTATACCAGAATCGGGAACACTGTATCTCCATCTTTTTTACAAGATGGATAGTGCGTAGAAGACTATGATCACCCATCTGTAGGCCTATTCGCTACTTTGAGCTTAATAGATTCTGAATAAATGTTATTATGTATATACATTTAATTCGTAAAAAGGCTGTATGAGCTATGTTTCTTTTGCCGTCAAAGAAAAGGAAAAATAAATAAGAACTGTCAATGTCAGCTGCCATAATCCTTAACTGACATCAAAATGAAGAAAATGAAGACTATGGCTGCATGGCTCTGCCTTTGCCTTTCCCAAGATGGGAAAAAAGATATAAAAAAAAAAAAAATTAACTGACATCATGTCACTCGTCATCAGTGTTGCCAACTGTACGGTAATACCCATAAAATAATAATTTACTGAGATGCAGTTTCCCTTAGTGTAAACGATCAATAATCGCTTCAATCATGTAGACATGATTGAAGCTATGATTAGAGGTCGAGTAATGCGGCTCATTCTAAAATGAGCCTTATGCAGTGCGTCGTAAGGGAGAAAGTGCAACGACATCTGCACTTGTTTACAAGTTATGCGCGTTACCTGCGTAGGTATAAGTAGGTACTTTGTACTCACGGATGCTAGCTAATTCTCAATTTAACAGGTACTTTCTAGAATGCGTCGATCGGCGTATACAGGGCGTCCCACGGCTACCTGTGTGGTACCTGTGAGGTAGCCGTGTTATTATATTTATAAATTTCAGCCAATCGCATTGTAATTGTGAGTTCAAAATGAAAACATACGTACTACAGTTTGTATCACTTTATTATTTTTATTACGTAATAAGACATTCCTTTCATTTAAAATGCTATGTTATTTAGAAAAAATAATCCTTATAATTAACCCTTCCTATGGTTATCATAAAATATGTCGTGTTTTTTTTACGAAATTTCACTAGTTTGATTCCCAGTTGTAGCAGGTGATTTTAAAAAATCTGTGAATGCAGTTCTCATTTTTGTTAAAAATAAAATGATGTCTTCTTTCAACAAGATATCCTATGTTCAATATTTAATATACTTTCCCTCCGTGTGAGGTAGTCGTGGGACGCCTGTATAAGCGCGATTGGTGCCGCGCAGAAACAGTTGAGTTTCTATAGCGATTTCGAAGTGAATCCAAAGGAGATCAAAGTTCAACAAAAGTGTTCAAGTGCGATAAGACTTTTATAGTGAAATACAGTGTTTATTGAGTGTGTTGTGATTAACATTGTGTGTTAACTATGTGGTGAACAAAGTACTGTCAAGCGTGAACTGGCATATAATTTCGAACCCCGACACGTAACAATAGAATATTTTCCGATATAAACAGAATAAAAACTAGTGACAGGAATCGATTTCACATTACAAATCTAGCCTCAATTATGATTTATGCCACACGCATAATTGGTTTGTGTTAATTTTTATCCCTGGCGGTAATATGATTTAATTAAATAAACCCAAAAATAATATACTTATTAGTAATGTACAAATTGTTTTGTTTGTGCCTTTTTTAAAGCTATTTTATAGTATTGTTATTGGACTATTATTTATTAAATAACAGCAGTTACAACCTATTGGAATTTGTAGTTCTATACAACAGAGAAGGTAGATCTTTTGGTAGATCGCGGTTTCCGTTCAGTAGATTTTTACAAGGTTTGGGTTGCTCTGTAGATCGGCCAAAAACTCCTAAAAAATCTGGTCACACTGCCACTGTCTGGCTGGCATTCGCTCGGTGGTCACCACAGTCACCCACCAGTCATCTGTGGGTGGGTGGTCCAACTGTACATTCCTTTGTAAATTAATAAAATAGACGCACATTCAATATATTTTTTTCTAAAATTAACGAAGTTCCTGGCTGTAAAGAGAGTACTATTCTACTCTGACTTTTGCCCCTAGTTTACTTACTAAATATTGGGAAATTTTTACTTCTGTAGTCCTGATTTGAATGAAAACATCGTTGTTGTTATTTGTGCCTGGTGTGCTTGTTTGTGACTGTTTTAATGTTGTCTTTAGACATAATCTTAGTAATCTGTGGTTGTACTGTCCTTACCACGTACTTACTACTGCTGCTCGTCTCCCCCTCCATCAACTTTGGTTGGCGCCGATTGTGGTTTTGCAGCCACAGTCTGTCTCTGTCATCACATGCTCAATGGCATTTGTTGTTGTCATGTCATTCATTCACAAAAAAATACTCGTTTGAGATTTGTATTTGAAATAGTAACTTCTAAATTAAAAAACTAAGGATATCTGTGGCCGTTTCTATATACCATAAGTTAAAATATTTTTAAAAAGACAATGGAAGAGAAATACATATTAACATTGGATATTGGTACTACCACAATACGCTCATTTATTTTCAATTCTAGAGCTGAATCTGTTGGAAAAGCTGTTGATCAGGTTAGTGTCATTGATTGGTTAAATAAAAAAAAATGTATACCTATTAAGGGAGTGTGTAATTTGGATTTCATTGTAAATTCTATGCTATTTTTTAAGGTGGTACTACACTATCCTCAGCCTGGTTGTGTAGAAATAGACCCAGATGAATTATGGCATACAATTGTAAATGTAGTCAAGAACTCCCTTCAAAGTAAGTAACACTAATTTAATATGTAGTTTTTTCAAAATTAATTTGCATTAAGTTTAATTCTTTTTAAGTAGGTAATTATGTGGAAGCTTTTGAAAATGAAAATATATGATTTCATTTATCATTAATAAAAAATAGTTTCAATTTAAACAACAATTTGGCAATGTTGCACAGAACAATAGTTGTATATAAATAAATTCAAACCTTAAAAATAGAATAGCTACTAACATTGTTATACTTGCCAGATGCCAGTTTATCAGCAGGCCAAATGTCAGCCATGGGTATATCAACTCAAAGGAGCACTTTTATAACATGGTCTCGGAAAACAGGGAAACCATTTCATAGGTTTATTACTTGGAAAGATATGAGAGCTGATAAATTAGTAAAGCAATGGAATGATTCTTATACATGGAAGGCAAGTTAATATTAAGTTTCATATAGACAAAAAGTTAACTAACTCAGTTTAAATGATTATGTTTGTAATATATATATTTATTTTAGTTGATCAAAGCTGGTGCATTTGCCCTTTATCTAATAACGAGAAGTAAAAGATTTAGAGCTGGTAGTGCTTTAAAATTCATGAATACACAGGTAAGTGATATTTATGAAATTTAAAATTTTCTGAAATTCATTGTATCATTAAGGCCCACTTGCAGTAAATTTTCTAAATCGCAATTCAATTAAAAGTAGAAATATCCCATAGAAAAATGTTAATGTCAATTTGACATCATTGTATGGGCTAAATTAAGTTGAATCTTAATTTATTTAATTGAGATTAAGCAAAATTGCTGCAAGTGGACCTAAGTCTAATATATTAAAGAAGTTGTACACTTTGCTTTAAAAAAAATCACACATCTGCAAAAATTACTCTCAAGAGCATACTACCAGTAACACACGCATGAACCCCCACCATTAATGATATCTTTTGAAGCTCAATAATTAAATTTCAGTGAATATTAATTTTATTTCATTAAAAGAAAATCTTTTCTTTTCTTTTAATGCTAAAAAAAAAATATTAATTTTTATTTCATTAAATTTATGCTTTACTTTTAAAAGTTACAGCCGTAAATATATTTTGTTTTACTTTTAAAAGGTTTGTGAATGTAATTGGATTTATTTGGTATCCAACTGTATACTTTAATCCTCCTGATTTTAATTATCTATTTGTGTGAAGTTCAGCTGTAAAATGCAAAAAGATAAAACAAAACAAATATGAGTAACAAATAAGAAAATGTATGTTTTAATTTCCTTTTAAGTTGCAAAATCATTGGACCAATTAATACAGGTTATACTAGTATAACAGTTGTGTTAATTATTTTATTAAACTGAATTTATTGTTGCAACACACAAACATCAATTTTCTTATGTTAATCAAATACATGTTTTGTTATGTTAATGTTTGAAGAGTAGAATGAATTGTTCACAGTTCAATAAATATACTTTAAAGCAGAGGATCCCAAACTTATTTTCATCATCAATAATTTTGTAGCTTAAGTACACCAAAATTATTCACTTTAACACATTTAAAAAAAACCGGACAAGCGTGAGGGTTCCGTAAAAAATTGTAGGTACGCAACAGGCCAGACAAGCCCACTGACGGACGGACAAACATTTATAGCGAAAGTGTGTGTTTCAACTTGACTTCGGAACCCTAATAAAAGAAAGAATGGTTAGATTGCTACCTATACTTAGTCAGCTATAATCCAAGTACAAACAACTAGCGAGAAAGTATTCTTAAAAAAATATATTAGGCGAAACTACTATATTTGGCTTAAAGCAGAAGTAAGACTTCGAAAATACTATATTTGATAGAAAAAAAGTTGGTAACCCTACTGACTGATGCTACTAGTACTAATAAACTTTAAAAGCTTTTTTAACAAAAATAGTTTTTTGATATCCATACAATATGTGGTTATAGTACTTACGGCTGTAACAATGTATGCACTATTGGCAAATATATAATGAAAATTATTGTTTTAGACCACTCTACGATTACAATGGGCTGTAAACAATATTACAGAGTTGAAGACTGCCATTGAGAATGACGATGCAATGTTTGGCACCTTGGATTGTTGGTTGCTATACAAACTGACAGGTATTTAGTATATTATGATATTTTTTATATAATATGAATTATATAAGATACTTCAATGAAGTAAAATACCATCCCGATTTCCGAATTTTGTGGTACAGTCAGCTTCGTAAAAATCGAAGTTAAGACTGATCAAAATTATTGAAGATACGTATATTTCATTTTATATGCGTTGTGATATAATCTTATTGTTGTAACCGGCCAGAGTGGTCAATAATATCGAAACAATATAATTCATAATTATGTTCTGTGTTAAGATAATCAATAATATGTATATTCGCGGATAACTGTTCAATGGTATCTACAAATATCTTGATAGTAAAGAAATTATGTTTTCGTTTCGTGCATGACGTGATTGAGGTATCTTTTGTTTGTGCCTAAAGGCAGGATTCCATTAGGCAACTATAATTAAATTATGTTTTTTTAATTACGTATTCCTGATGCAAATTGCATGTAACTTGAACAAACCTACAAGCTACAAGTTGCGTGTTGTACATTTTTATTCAAGTGACGTGCAATTCTAAGCGCAATAGTTTTTGGCACGTTCCACTTTAGTGAGTTAGTTTCACGTTCAAACGTTAAACTACTCAATTGGGAACATCTCCACTTATATGCATAGTAAAACCTGCATGCAATTTACACACTGACGAAAACATATTTTCAACGCTAGCAACTTGTATATGTAACGTCATACTTGTATGCAAAACTTGCGTAATGGGATCGTGCATTATGTATTTTGAAACAATTAGATTAAAGTTCATAGCACAAAATGTCAACTTGGAAGCGGATCGATTCCGACTCACCTTTCGGCTTGCCGTCAAAAAGGAGGCGTCCACCTATATTTGAGACTATTGGAGAATGCGCATGAGCAGGTCCAATACGTCGACTCGGCTACGGCTAGCCGACGTCGCGCATACGGATAGCCAACCGCTGGTTGCCGGTTAAGCGGCACTAATCTATATCACTAGCGGCGGCTTGGACGAAGAGACGTAACCTAGGGAACGGAGAGACATAAACGCGGAAACTGCAAGTTGACCACGCACCGTGGCTCGGGAGCTTGTCCCGAGTCGAGCCGATTACATTACGATTCCGATTAGAGTGCGATGCAGTATGGAGTTTATACAAAGAATACTGATCGGCTCGAGTTGCAACTGTGACGATCCCTTTCCAAGTTTATTTTTATTTAAATTGCATAATCCATGTAAGCGAAGATATTTTGATGTACGAGATATAGTGAGTACTCTGGACGACGTGGACATGTTAAAGATCATTGTAATAGTGTATATGTGTTTGGGGACTTTTGACCTGAAGAAATATAAGACTGGTTGGTTGTGTACAATATTAAGATGACTTTAAATGCAAAGATATAATTGAACCTTAGCTAAGCTCTTAACATATATTTGACCATCCCATATTTTTATGAAGCTGTCTGTACCACCAATAACCACGGTGGATTTTTCAATAATAGTCTTTGACAAATTTTTGAAAACGTTCAAACGTTATTTACTAGCGTGGCTCCATAAAAAGTGGATATTTATAATTCTGATGCGTAGGTATATCCGTAAAAAAAAAAGGGTTTCAAATATGCCGTGGAAACGTTTCTCTATTAAATATGGCGTGTTTACAGGCAGGTGACGGCACATTGTTCTCATTAAAACATCAAACAGTACAAAGTAATCAATTCGACCGAATGCTTACAAGCAGGTGACGTCATTTTAGGCCAATCCTAAGCGTTTTTGGTCACGTGACAATAGATCAAAAAATAAGTTTCTATTTTATGATTTTTGGTATTATTATCAACATCTTTATTTGAAAAAATTGTGAAATCACTCTTTTAATTCATGTTAAATACTCATGTTTATTTTTCATATTATCAAATAGCCTATTACGAAGAGAACAAGAACAACAGAAGCTGTTTCTAATTTATGTACTGTAATACATATGGCTATTGATTTTTATGAGTATTACTTGCCATAAATATTGTTACAATGAAATCATTATTGTTTTGCCATAACACGAATGATACACTTAGAAATCAGAAATCAATATATTCAAATTGGATGTATAGTACAACTCTTTTGAATCGTCCAAAAATTTTTTTCCCTACCACTCGATATGGACATATTTTTTACCTGCGGAGAAAAACGAGCGAAAAAAACTCCACAATTATTACTGCGGTGTGTATAAAAAGCATTACTTTTAGAATACATAGAAATTTGAAACTCATTTTAATGACCTCTGTTAGTTTTAGCCCATAAATCGTCTAAAACGCGCACTTTTTCAATGGGAAAAATTTTTAGTTACATCATTATAATAAAAAATATTTTTGAAAATTTTAAAGTTACAACCTCTTTTCTCATGAACGCGTAGAGGTATTAAATTGAGTTTCTACGAAACCCTCGGTGCGCGAGTCCGACTCGCACTTGACCGGTTTTTTACGTATTCTACAGCACGGAATAATAATGTGTACAATTTAATATTATCAGGTAACAAACTTCATCTTACCGACGTCTCTTCCGCGTCTGCGACTGGTTTCTACGACCCGTTCACGATGCAATGGGCAGGTTGGGCTATGACCCTGTTCCATATACCGGCTAACGCTTTACCAACCGTTGTGGACACAGCTGGCGACCACTTCTCTAGTACAGACGCGGCGATATGGGGACACGCTATACCCATTCAGAGTTCAGTGAGTATTCTTGCTTATGTTTCTCTGTTCTAAAAAGTAAATAAGTTGAAATCTAAAATAGAGCATTCAAAGAAAGATTGGGTTTCTTTCTTAATAATGTAATCGTGGACCGGCGATGCCGAAGTTAAAGGTGGCCCAAATATATCATGTATATCAATGGTGGCCCGTCAACCAGTCGATCGCGATCGACCAAGCGATCGTGACTATTAGTTCAGTCGATCTTGGCAAGGCAAAAAATATAAATAAGTAGAACAGACTGCGCATCATCGTAATCACCAACTGCTGCACGCATCTTCTTTGTCCTCTCTTCTATAATATCTATAAAATGACCACAAAATTTACAGGTACATTTTAAATAGACTACATGTAATAATGAATTTGCGCTGGGACATATTTCTAAAAGCAAAGTCATCCTCAGGTCTAGATTTCAGGGCATTGGTTTCCAACGAGAAATATCCAAATTTCAAAAGATGTGTTGAACAACTGCGTTCCACATATTTTGCTGTTTCACTTGAGATTTCAAGAAGTATGTAATAGGCTAGTTGCCTAAATTTTAAAAAGTGGTTAATCATATACGTTGATGTTTATTTTACCCCAAAAAATATTATTTTAAATAAACTACTACATTAACAATATGTATTTTGACTTTTAACAAAAATATTTAATTTTCCCTCTAAAACGCTCATGGCTGTCATGGCGTCTTGAATGACGTCACGCCGTGCAAAACAAACAGTATGCTGTACGTTGAATAATATAATTATTTCATTAAAAATGAATCCATCGTATTTCAAGGACTGTATAGTGCCCCAGTGTAAAAGTACAAGCATAAAACGCCAGACAAATTATTTATATACCTTTTAAACAACTTACAAAAGCAGTAAAAATGGCTAGAACTTGCAAGGAGGGATGGTATTCATTGTTTATCAACAAATAAAATAATGTATTTTTGTGAAGATCTTTTTGATGTAAGTATTTAGCATAGCATAATCTAGGTAATCTAAATGTTACACAAGCTGGATAAATTATATTGCATTAAATTGATAAAACAATGACAATAGGTTGAGGTTAGGTAAGTAAATTTAGTTTTATGGCATGATTTAAAGTCAATTTGACAGTTAAGTATATTTATTCGTATTACTCGTAATAAACACATTTCATATTCTTGTTCTAGTTGCCTAATAATATGCTAATTATACCAAGTATCATATTAAGGTTTGTTTTTTATTTTGGGTAAACTATTATTATTTGCTTTGGTAATTCCCGATGGCTATACATATTAGGCTATCTTACAATAATTATCTATGAACAAACTGATAAAGTGTATCAAAGTAACAATCACATGAATGACAAATCAATAAAATCTATGAAAACTCTAACCACAAGTAATGTTTTGCACGGAGTGACGTCAGTCTTTCTGATTGGTGTTTACTATCACGTGACCTTATGCCTATTATTACCGAATTTATTTCATAAAAATAATAATAATCTTTAATTATTATGATAAATAGCTTTATTTTTCGTTATCTGTATATCGTAATTCATATTTAGAAACTGTTAGCCATCCGATTTATTGTTAGTGGACACAAGCCTATTGGTAGATTGCATAGAGTTTCGACAGTATACAGTAGATCTTGGGTCTTATCAAGTCGTCCACCCCTGATGTATACGGTATGGTTTGATTGAAAGAATTAGATCTCAATCGACCCATTGTTTTGAGTGAGACGCAGCAAATTATAGCCCTGGAAGTAAGAACCTTTCTCACCGGCAGAAAAATCTAGGACGCCGTCTTCAATCTGATTCATATTTAACTATTTTTCACAAATACTTAACCCACTAAGTAATTTTGATTGAGAGTGATACTTATTATAATATTTTGGCAACACATTGTTGATATGGTCTTCTTGATTATATAAAATATCATATTTGAATTATGTTCAACAATTTACAATGTTACATGATAATTCACCCTTTGTTTTTCATGTTTTCCAATAGATAGATATCCTGAAAATTAGTTTTTTAACATACTATACAAATACAGTAGAATCATACTAATGTTAATTACAACGCATGTTAGTGTATCATTAATTTTCTAAGAGAAAATGGAACAGAATAACAGAAGCAGTATAACTTGGGTAATCATCATATCAATTTGTGCTCTAGATAACTTCACAGTAATTTATCAATAGGTATGCACCGTTTGCTATTGGTTGTCTGCTTTGTTTAGTGTGAACTATTAATTGATTTCTTCATTTTGTTACCTACCGATAAATTATCGATATGTTGTAAATATCCTCCAAAATTAAAACAGATATCACTGGCGCTATGAAAAACGTATCCAAATTGGCTACGCAAGACACGTACGTTTTTCTTACGGCGCCGAATATCAATGATTCTCGTGTCAATGTTAAATGAAGCAAGAGAAAATCATTTGGGGAAATTTGATAGTTACTACATGTATTTGTATACTAGCGGCGGCCCGCGACTTCGTACGCGTAGAGTTAGTTAGAAATAAAGGTTCACTGCTCGTTCCCCGTAGGTGATAGCGTGATAATATGTAGCCTATATGTTGACCAGACTCCTTAATAATTTGAAGTAAATCCATGCAGTACTTTTTGAGTTTGTCCCGGACATACATACAGACAAACAGACAAAAATTCTAAAAACTATATTTTTGGCTTCAATATCGATTGTAGATCACAACCCAAGTATTCTTTTAAAAAAAATATTCAATGTACAGTTTCGACTTTCCTACCATTTTATTATATGTATGGATACTGTCCTTTTCTAAAGTTAACAAAACAAAAAACTTCGCCGTGGCATTAACATTAAACTTAGCTCTTTCAATGCGTCTGCGGCCTTGTTCTAGTAACCGGTCTCACATGTAGATAATAAGGTACACAACAAATATTTTACAGATTCGACGACTGCCGAATAAGGAGTATTATGTTTTGAGATTAGTGTTTGCCTTGCCTCTTTAGTCGGAATTCCGTTAATACGTTATTCTTTGTTGTGGTTTCATGTCATCCTGTAAATGATCTTTTGTGTTCATATTGTGTTGTATGAACAAAAAGCAGTTATTATTCCCAAACAAAAGATTGTTATTTAAAACTCATAGATGACTTTAATTTTTGAGATCCTTTTAATATTTTTTATACAAAATCCCAGATTTGTTCAACAATTCTGTGACTACCTACTAGGTACTAAATCCCACGATTTTCATTTTGGGAAATACCGGTGTGAAATATGAAACTCATTTATATTACCTCTGTTAACCCTAGGACCCTCAGTTCACACGCTCTTACCACCTAGAATTTGATTACAGGCTACAGGTCGACTTCAATATAGAAAACTTTTTTTCGTTTTCTATCATGCCTATAATAAGTTGTGGTTTTTAGAACCTTTCATAAGTCCAATTTCCACAAAGCGCAGGCTAGCTTTATTTGGGTTCTTTACCCTCATGCCTCTACAGAATATTATAACTAGAGATCATCCGATCTCTAGTTATAATATTCTGTAGAGGATCGGATGCATATTTACCTAAGATGTTGGCTATTATGGAAATCACTTTTTCTAGCAAACCCAGATTGATGACAGATTTACCCCGTTTATCTAAACTTAGCTTCGCTTAGCTCTCGACTGAGCGTAGCGCAGTAGTTCGTTTCGTTCCTGAAGCGACAGGAGCTAAAAACACGCGCTTTACTGACTTATCTAGGCATGAGAGCAATATTATGTATGACTTTGTCTAATACACATTTCTTTATTTATTTAAATAATATACCTTATTCCATTGTTCTAAATTTCGTAGATGGCGGATCAAACCGCTTCCATGTGGGGGTCTTGTTGCTTCGACGTTGGTGACGTAAAACTGACGATGGGCACTGGAACATTCTTCGACATAAACACCGGGTCTTCCCCCCACGCCAGCGTGTCTGGCCTCTACCCGGTGGTGGGGTGGCGGATCGGGAAGGAACTGGTTTATTCGGCAGAGGGCGCTAACAACGATACCGCTTCCATCATCAAGTGGGCACAAAATTTAGGTAGTGAAACCTTGTTTTAATATTTTTATTTGCACATTAAACTGCTTGTATTTTATATCTAAAGAAAACGGTTTTTAGAAATCCAACTCTTCATCAAGCGAACCAGCGCGGCAGCGTCCTAAACCACGCAACAGATAACGATGCGATTTTCAATATCAATTAGATAATTTTCCGTGAAACCTATCTCTTTATCTACACGCTGTATCCTGGCGGGGTAGGCAGAGAGAATAGAGTGAAATAAGACATTGTCGGTACACACATCTATCGTTTCTTTCACATTCGCCCTTTTCATACATATTTTTGGGGCTTTGCCCACATACAAAATGTGATCAATTTGATAGTGATAGGTGAGAGCGCTAACAATGACACCGCTTCTATCGTCAAGTAGGCTCAGAGTTTGGGTGATTAAACCTTGTTTTAATATTTTTATTTGAGCATTAAAATGATATAGATATTTTATATGTAAAGAAAATGGTTTTACTAGATAAAATCCAACTCGGCATCAAGCGAACCAGCGTGGCAGCGTCCTAAACCACGCAACAGATTTTGATGCGATTTTTAATATCAATTAGATAAATTTTCGTGAAAGGTTTATTATTGTTGTTCATAACAACAATTCAAACCAGAGAACAAAAACTTTAGCAATATACTACCGAAGCGAAGCGAGGGCGGGTCACTAGATATCTGATATTATAAATATAAAGTATTGAAATGTCCTTTCCAGGGTTATTTGACAATCCGGAGGATACAGCAGAATTAGCCACATCAGTTCCAGACACCGACGGTGTGTACTTCATACCGGCTTTCAGTGGATTGGGAGTGAGTTTTATTCATTTCTTACCCTAATAAATCTCCCATGAAGAAGTTGCATTTGTCTTCCTAAACTACGTGAAGGATTTTGAAGTCTCACCACGATGGTCCCGTGTGGATTGGTCTGTTTTAACCACTGCAGATGCAAGTCAAGACCAACGGCTTAGCGTGCCTTTTGAAGTACGGAGGAATTCGAGATGGCAAATTCCTGTAAACGGCCATTGCGAAAGATGCTTTCACGATCGCAGAACGAGAGCATTAACTACCATGCCCCATCTCATCATATTTATGATACTAGCTTCCGCCATTATGTACGCGTTATTTTGATTTTTGAGTATCCCGCAGGAACCTAACATTTTCCCTACACTATATAATGCCAAATTTCCTTCAACCTTCTCCCACTCGCGGGCATTCAGTACGCGCCGTACTGGAATATTTTAAACTAAATTTAAAGCAGTGTCTCCTGTAAATTCTTTATAGAGTATTGCAAGGATAGAATATTGTTAAAATTCGTTTATTTTAAGGCCCCGTTGTTTGATGCGTAGTTAAATTACAATAACATTTTAAATACATAGTAATATGTGTCAAAATTTGACAAATGGTTACTTTTACTAAAAATCAAAATCATTTATTTTTTTCATTTAGTCTAGGCTGTTACAAGCACTTGCGAAGGTCAAAAAGCTACGCCAACGGTTAACTGCGGCGGGAGACCTTGTATTGAGAAGAACCGTCAAGAAACTCAGCAAGGGCTTTTTTTCTCCCTGTTTTGTTATATACACAATCGTCAAGTTGAAAGATGACTTCAGAGATACTTCTGAAGTCACCTTTCATTTCGTTCCTCCTTCTATAGTATTTTAACTATAGTCACATTTAGATATGTTTTAAAACAACGCGGCCTTAGGGTATCATGCCAGAATTAGGCTCATTACATTGTAATTTGTGATTCAGCCACCGTTCAACGACGGTACGGCAGCGGCAGGGTTCGTGGGTATGAAACCTTCAACCACTCGCGCGCATTTAGTACGCGCCGTACTAGAGTCGCTAGCTTTCCGTACGGCGCAACTTTACGCCTGTGTACGGGCCGAGACCAACTTCGACTTCCATAGTATAAGGTGCGTTTTTATTTATTTTTTGTATTATTATTGTCTACTTGTGGCTTTGTCTGCGTTAAAAAATGTTATAACCAGCTTAAAGGATGATTTCTGGGATAAAAACTATCATATGGCCTTTCCCAGCACTTAAACTATTTATATATCA
Organism: Chilo suppressalis; assembly: GCA_902850365.2. NCBI lineage: Eukaryota > Metazoa > Arthropoda > Insecta > Lepidoptera > Crambidae > Chilo > Chilo suppressalis. The sequence goes on along the minus strand of OU963912.1, from coordinate 8,447,454 downwards.
GTTTTTATCTAAATCGGTTCAGCGGTGTAAGCGTGAAGAGGTAGTAGAGAGACACACTTTCGCATTTACAATATATTCCATAGTATAAGGTGCGTTATATATAATTATATTTTTTTATTACTGACAGACCAGACAGCAATTGTTCTCTTGTACTACCCGATAAAAAAAAATAGGATTTTTATATATTTTTGTCATATAGAACAATCTAGCGATCCGACAGACATTGCTCTGCCCATAAAAAATAAATGATATTCTTAAACCCGATTACAGAGCCACCTATCGCATCCAGTTGGAACTTAATTTTATTTGATGTATAAATCATAACTTAATTGTTTTTACTTAAGACCTTTTATAAAGTAGGTAGTTAGGAAACATTAAAAAAACAGGTAAATTTAAATAATCAAAAAAACCAGATTTCTGAAATAATACTTCAAAGAAAAACTGAAAAGAAGAAAACAAGTCTAGTAGTCTATGATTCTGTTAAGTAAGGAACAAAGCTACTTTAAAAAAAAACAATTAATTTATTTTCCATAAATTGCAGGTTAGACGGTGGGGTGTCAAATAACGATTTCATTGCCCAATTGGTGGCGGATTTGACAGATCTGCGCGTTGAGAGACCTCTCGACGTCGAGATGTCTTCACTTGGTTGCGCGTATATCGTCGGCCTACAGTTAGGTGAGGGTTTTAACATATATTTACATACATAGATGGTATAAACCTGAAATGTTAGTCTTTTTACTTAAATAACTAGATTTCACGACTCCATGCATGGATTCTTGAACACAAGTAGATGCCATATTTACCGATTATACAAAGGCTTTCGTTTGGATAGGCCATAATACTTTTAGATAAGCTTCAAGCGGCTGGAATACAAAGAAATCTATATAATCTGGTTTTCATGTTATATCGAAACTCTATATTAAGCGGTTGCTTTAAAGGGTTATGTGTCAACATGGCATAATGTACCCTCTGGGGTACCACATAGTTCTTTCATTGGACCTTTGTTATTTAATATTTCATTTATGAATGATGTCTATGCTTTTTACTTTCCTAATTCCTACTTTTTGCAGATGATTTAAAAATATATAAGCACATAAAAACAATTAATGATCGTCTTGAAGTAAATTTAAATAAATATATTTGTATTTGTCAGCCCTTATAACAAGGTCTAGCTAGTTTTGAAGAATAATATACTCAAAGTAAACTGGACCTTTTTATCAAAATGTCAGATAATAATATCGATGATTGAAGACTAGCACAAAAAAATTGCGGTGTTAAAAAAACCTTTATCAATTTCCTGTTCTTCAATTTACCTGTGTTTCTTTTTCTCAGGTATATGGAACTCGAAAGACGATTTGCGAGCTCTCCGCAAAATAGGTTGCGTTTTCAAACCGCGTCCCAATATGAGATTGCGTTACAAAGCGTCCATACAAAGATGGGAAGACGCAGCGAAACGAATGTGTGGCTGGTATTCCGATAATAAATCGTCAAATTCGTTAGTTTCTGATTCTAGCAGTAGCTCAGTTACACCACAGAATAGCTTCAAAGTCACTCCGATGAAAAATGGTAGACATTCCAAATAACGGTGGCTTTTCTACGCGCTCGCTTTGTTCGTCGCGTGTCTCCCTGTGTACAGATGATATTGCCGAACGAAAAGACGGTTCAACTTTAAATAGTTGAGATAAGGGTGCTTTTTCAATGGATCACAGTTGCTCTGTTACAACATAGAATAGCTTCAAAGTCACTACGAGGAAAAATAGGAGTTAACTATTTAAATAACGGTGGCTTTTCTACACGCTCGCTCTGTTTGTCGCGTGTCTCTCTGTGTACAGATGATATTGCCAAACGAAAAGACGGTTCAACTTTAAATAGTTGAGATAAGGGTGCTTTTTAATGGATGTCAGTTACTCTGTTACAACACAGAATAGCTTCAAAGTCACTACGAGCAAAAATAGGAGTTTTCTTTTTAAATAGCGATGACTTTTCTACGCGCTCGCTTTGTTCGTCGCGTATTTCCCTGGGTACAGATGATACTGCCTAATTAAATGAAGACTGAATTTTGAGTGATTGGGATAAGGGATCTGTTTAATTGAACGACAGTTACTCTGTTACCAAACAGAATAGTGTCAAAGGTACTACGAGGAAAAATTGGAGATATTCTAAAATAGCGATGGATTTTCTATGTGATAGCTTTGTTTGTCGCGTCTCTCTCTGTGTACAGATGATATTATCGGATGAATTTTAAATAGTTGAGATAAGGGTGCTTTTTAATTGGACCACAGTTACTATGTTACAACACAGAATAGCTTCAAAGTCACTTGTAGCAAAATGGCCATTTTCCTAATAGTGATAGCTTTTGTCCGTCGCGTGGTTCGCTGTTCGCAGATGATATTGCCGAACGAAAAGACGGTTGAACTTTAAATAGTTGGGATAAGGGTGCTTTTGAATTGGACAGCTATTCTGTTACACCACAGAATAACGCATTTTAAGGAAAAACGGCAGTTTTCTACGCGCTCGCTTTGTTCGTCGCGTGTCTACCGGTGTACAGATGATATCGCCGAACGAAAAGATGGTTTGACTTTTAAGTGATTAGGATAAGGATGCTTTTTGATTGAACAAGTAGAACTATGTTTGAGGTTATAATTTTTGATGTGTAACATCTTTCCTCTCGCTGTCGTGCAATTTGTGGGAGTGATTACGTGAAGTGGGACGGAAGTGTGTGACAGGCAGTTCGGGAAGCGCGTGCTATTTGATTTGATTTTAGAACATAATGTTCAAATGGCTTATTCCTTTTGTAGTAGGTTTTATTTTTTATTTACTAATATAAGGTGTGGTTTCAAATGTTACCAATAAGGTTCGCTCGTTTTTTTAAGCATGTAACTGCTCGATGTTTAATTCTAAAGAAAATATTACTAGAAAAAAAACACGTGGACCAGGCAGCAGACGGGACGGGACGGGGATTGTGGTTTATGTACAATGCGAAGAGATGGCGCTGCCTTGCAACTTAAGAAAGGCTAGAAAGAATTCAACACGACGTCCGCGTGGAATTTTTCTAGTAATATTTTCTTTATGTTTGAGGTGTTGGTACAAAAGTGATGTTCTCCCAATGTATACTCATTTCTCTGGTACCTACACATTTGATGCTATTCAACTAAACAAGGGACAATGGTTTAAATGAATTCTTATGTAAATAGTAAGTTTGGTGAATTGGTGCTGGTCATTTTTCTTCTCACAATGAAGAATTTAGGTTTAAGGAATTTAAAGGAAAGACATAAAATGGTCGAATATGAAAGTGACAGAATTTGAAAAGGTACACAACTCGATCATGGAATTTCCATGTTTTAATACTAGATAGTGAAAAGGATAGACTGCTGTTAAATTAATCTAGGATTTGCATTTTAGCGTGTATCGAAGGCATTGTTGGATCAATCAATTCTTTAAGGCTATTTAGTATATAATATATTGTAACCCCGATTGATTTTTGTTACATTATTCGCTCACCATTATTTTATTACCGGTTTAAAAAGACGTATATATTTTTATAAATTTAGAGGTGCTGTGTCCATTTTATTTGCATTCTTTGACATAGGTCGTAGAATGTACTATTAAACAAATTGATTCCTGATCCACTTTTCCGATAATTAGCTTAACACGCCAAAACACACAGAATTTTGCATAAAATATGGTGTACATAAGATGTTACATTTGTGTTTGATGTTATGTTACACATTCAGTTGAAAGAGTATCACATATTGTACTGTCACACAGCATACAATACAGAAAAATTATAAAATTAAATAATTTTAATAACCTCAAAACAATTTAAACTTATGTCCTTTATAAATCTGCATCATAATATTAGTTAAGAAATATTTTTTTTTACAATAATGAAATTATATTACATATTCATATCAAAATGTTCATAGAATTATAATAGTCAATGTTTATAAAATGGAAAATCGCTTAAAGTACCTAAGATAATTACAATTTAAGTATACTTTTGTGCTAAAAATTCTCGCACTGAATAAAAGCATTTATCCTGTAGCCATTTTCGTAACCGAGACTTAAATAATCTTAGTGGAAATAAGTTTATGTCCTCTTGTATGTTATTAAATATTTTCACAGACATAACATACGTACTATTTTTGTAAATATGAGTTCTCGCAATAGGTAATTCCAACTTATTAGGAAAACTTGTCATGAAATTACATACAGTCTTTTTAGTTGTATTAGTTTTCACAAATACGCAAATTTCTAAATATATGAACACGCCACAGTTAATATTCCAAGTTCTATAAATATAGGTTACCAGGAGGACCAGGGACTAGCATCAATAATGGCTCTAACACATAGTTTTTGTGCTATAAAAACTCTTTGTACTTTGACAAGTGTTCTCCTATATAGAAATGCGTTAAAATAACAAGCTAAAAGATGTCCTGAATGGTGGCAGGAAAAATATTGGATGATTCAAAAGAGTTTTCATTTCAATAAGTCCATTTGAATAAAGTATATTTTATATTTCATTTTATTATATGGACATTTTATTAATATGGATCAAAGATCTTTGTTTCAAGTGCAAAAGATCAAGTTTAAGATAAAATTGGAATAGCAGTTTGTATTTCAAAATTACTTTTCGTACATGTATCAGAAACTCTTTATATGAAATCCCATCGAAATCCTTAGTCTATGGGCAAAATTCTAATTAGTGTTATGACAACACTATGTCACAGGCACAGGGAGGCGGCAAAATCTGTCAGGTCAAATATGATTGTTCTGAAAATAACAAGTTTGTTTCCAGGGTTATGTAGGTACATTTAACCGAAAGTCTGCCTTATTGATTTGCAATGTTTGTAAGAAAATAAGCTTATGGTGGGTCAGGAACCAAATTGGCTGGTACATAGGAAATGTTGGATCAGTGCCCTATTTCACCAACTCTACATAAGTTGGTGACATATGTCGAACTTCTTTTCTATTCATAATAGTTTATTATACATGTACCAATATTTTAAAACCACCAAATGTTTTTCTTTTGGAGAAAATTATCCGGAATCATAGCGTTTGTAAAGGCGACGATTAGTTTGGGACTGAGTTGGTTATTGGTTGTTAAACTTGAAAGAGTCTGTGGGGAAAGAGAATGGGCGTGGCGAAAAACGGAACTTACATTAAGATTTTTATTTGGCAATCAAACCCAGCATTCTGTAAAACGTCAACATTTTGTATTGATACGGATTTGTTTGTTGTTGTGATTTTTTGCGGTTTTTTGTATTTAATCATGACTAAAAGGGGTAAAACCTTACAAATACGGTAGAAAAGCACTACAGCGCCCTCTAATCTAAATCCCATTCTCTTTCCGCACAGACTCTACCAGCACTTCAGTTGGCTGTTCGTGTTTGCAACTTTGTAAACTTGACATCAATCTGTCCTATACACTCCTGATAAAGCATGATAAGGACAAACTTTTATCAAGTTTACAAATAGCAAATACGAATAGCAAGTGAAATGCTGGCATGAGATTATGAAAGTTTAGATTAATGACACTAGCTCAAGATTACATTTTAAGTTTTTTACGTAATGTGATGTTTTAATTTAAGTTTAACGTTGTTACGAAAAAAGTTTCTTTTTTAGTAAGAGCAACTCTTGTGAATTTTTATGATTTTCAGTTCAGTTACGAGAGACCATTTTCTTATAAATAAGAATAGAGGCTCAAGCATGAATTTCGTCGGTTTCGTAATCTTATAGCATTGTCAACGTTTCTATTATAACTGAGCAGCGAACCTGCCGGACTTAAGAACAAACTTGCTCTTTCCATACAAAATTTAACGATGACGATATGATTACGGATGTGTCAAAGTTTGTGCTTGTGTGTGTGATGGCTGCAAGTAAAATTACACTCTGTTACCGTAACATAGAGTTAAAGGTTGAATATTATTAAAAAGAAAAGCTGGTCACATTTCTCTTTCAGTGAAATATTTGTTTGCTCAATAAATTTAAGATTTAATTTATAAATTAAACATTTAATTATGTTGTGGTAAGTTGAGTTTTTTACTACATAACTTTCGATTATATCAATCAAAGCTAAATGTAATATTGGGTTGGGGGAAAAGTTTCTTCGTATTTTATATGAAAATTAAAAACATATTAATAAACTTTATTTACATTTAACTAAAGTATGTGGGTGTCATTTTGTTTAATAACTTTTTGCTATCCTGCAAGATGGCAAAAAGTTATGTGCTGCAGTAGTGTGCAGTATAAAAAAAATATTTCACCTAATTTATGCTTATCATGAGTATATCAAACCCAGACTGTATATTAATAAGGCATAGATGACAATATTATTTAGATTAGTATAAATAATATTATATTAAACTTGTATATAATTATGGACGAGGCCACAACACTGCGTTGCGACGTCGCATCGCACATACGACATCGCATTGCAATCGCGATGCGATGTGATGACGCAACGCAATAATTTTCATCGCAACAGTCGGCGGCGCATCGTATAATTCCGCGATTTGTACGATGTCGTATATCAGGTCTGGCGAGGTAAATGGTAGGTAATAGGTTCGGCAGCCGATTGGTCCTTGTCGGAATATGTGACAAAATGGCACTTTTTTTTGGTGAGAACCTATGATTTTTAGGGTTCCGTAGCCAAATGGCAAAAAACGGAACCCTTATAGATTCGTCATGTCCTGTGGCATGAAACAATAAGAACTACACTGTTGATAAAGTAGATGTATTCTGTGAACCGCATTAAGATTTTCACACAAAAATTGAAAAACATTTGGGGGTTCCACATACTTAGAACGGAAACTCAAAAATTTTTTTCATCAAACCGATACGTGTGGTGTATCTATGCATAGGTCTTTAAAAATGATATTGAGACTTCTAATATAATTTTTTTCTTAACTGAATACTTAGCGCGATAGACACTTCCAAAGTGGTAAAATGTGTCCCCTGTAACTTCTAAAATATGAGACTGATAAAACTACAAAAAATATATGATGTACATTACTATGCAAACTTCCACCGAAAATTGGTTAGAACGAGATCTAGTTAGTAGTTTTTTTTAATACGTCATAAATCACAAATCAATTAAAAAAAATACACTATTATAAAAACATCTATCAAAGTTACAACGAACTACAAGAACTTTTATATTGTTACTTGCTGCTACGGAACCCTTCATAGGCCGCTTTTTGTTTGATAGTAGCGGGGCATATTACCATTCAAGGACCGGGGATGGCCCTGTCTTAGATTCTACGGCGCGACGCCACAACCCAACGCAGTCTTGTAGCCTCACCCTATGTAGGTACATGTAAGATTTTTTACCATTGGCTCAATGTATAAAAGTATTTTATGGATATGTATTTATTGTTATGTTGTGTATTTGAAGAATATATATTCTGAATAGTTAAACATGTTATTTTGCAGTTTTGCGTTGTTATTTTGTGTTCACATCGAATCTTGCCACCTTTTCAATGAGATTGAAATTTTCAACACCTTTATGTATGTAGACTGTTATCCTTTGGATTATTTTTTAAATAAATCTAATGGAAATCTTTCCTTCTGTATTTTTATTTTTATTTTAAGGCATCCCTCTAATACTAATAAAAAGGATTTACAATTTGAGCCAAGGCTCGCAAGGCTCCGATTAGTGTTCACACATCTCAACCTCGGAGACACTTTGCTTTCTTCTCGCCCACCATCTCTCAACAATTAGAACCGAGGTTGACAGTATATATCCCACAAGTAGCAAACTGAACGGTATCCGTTGTTCCTGCATGGTGCTGGGAGTGAATGGCCGCGGCTTCTGACCCGTGTACTTCAGTTTCATCTTTGCCGACAGCTTAAGGGAGTTCTTTGTCCAACGGTAGTATATTTCCGGAAGGCCTGCTTCCACTATACGCATGAGCAGCACGGTCAAGTCGTTGGCGAATGGGAAATCTGCAAATTTACCAATAATTCAGCGAAGAATTCAATTTGTTGAAGTGAAATTTCTATTCCGGCGGGGTGTAAATAGAATAATTTTATGCCCCACGGCATTGTCACACGGAGGGAAAGTATATTAAATGTTGATGATAGGATATTTTACTGAAAGAAAACATCATTTCATTTTTAATAAAAAGGAGCCTCCAAGCTTTCGGCATACGGTCCGCCGGCCCGTTCTGTTCCTGGGTAGGTGACTTCCTGCATGAGTGTAGAATTCGTGTCCTTACGAATGGTAGTAGTTCGCGGTTCATGTCAGTGAATGCCGGCCTTCCTCAGGGCTCCGTCCTATTCCTATCCCCCACTCTCTTTCAGCTGTATATCAATAACTTAATTCCACTTGGGAATATTCATTGCTATGCAGACGATAGTACACTGCATGCGGGATATCTCGGACAAGTAGCGGCTGGACAGGCGGTAACCAGGGAGAAACGGGAGAATCTTGTCAATGAACTCAATCAAGCTCTTCACCACATTTCTGAATGGTGTACCAAGAACTTGGTTGAACAAAACACTCGAGCAAGAGAGCAGTATCACCATGCTTGGTAAGGAAATTCGCTGTGACTTAAATCCAAAGAATTACATCGAAAGCGTGGCAAAAATGGCCTCACGCAAAATTTTGAACAAGGTGCGGCGTTTTTTCACGCCCGAGCAAATGTGCTTGTTGTACAAGACGCAGGTGCGGTCTTGCGTGGAATATTGCTCGCACCTCTGGGATGGCTCCCCCAAGTACTTGTTCGATGCTTTGGATAGGGTACAGCGGCACGCGATTCGCATCATAGGCGATGAGGGAGTGACTAAATACGTCGAGCTTCTTCAATTACCTACGCCGTGACGTGATGTCACTAAGCGTGTTCTATAGTCTGTACCACGGCAAGTGTTCTGAGGAGTTATTCTCTCTTATTCCACCTTCCCTTTCCTTCAGAGGATCACGCGCGCGGGCCTACGTTGTTGTCTAACTGTGGCCACAATTGCAATGCGTACAAAGAAATTTGGTGACTAATTTCTTTGTCGCACTATTCGTAAATGGAATGCTCTGCCCGCTCACGTGTTCCCTCCGTCTTACAACCAGGGATCCTTTAAAAGAGGCGTGAAGAAGCAACATGCAGGTCGGCAAGGTGAAGATGGCCTGTAAAAAAAAACAATTATAGGTCCGACGAATGACTCCACCCCACCTGTAACATCAGGTGGGTTGGAGTCATTCGTCGGACCTATAATTGTTTTTTTGATTTATTATATTATATTATAAAACGTATATATTATATTATATACGTTTTTTACGAACCTTTTCGGGTAATATAGGTGACGTAATAATTGCAAAAGCATTGGTCGATGAGGTAAAGTAACGGCATCCCATCTCTGTCGATTTGATTCAGTCGCATAGTCTCCAGAATGACATCAGGTATCCGTTGCAGTGTGGCCCAATTGTCATGTACCAGCAAATCGGCTGTTGATAAGTTTACATTTGTATTAGAAAAAATGTAGGTTTATGGAGCTAGTAATCATGCTAGGGTAAAAGCACGGGTAAAAGTTTTCTATACAGCTAATAATACATGCGGGCCATGTGCCTGTGCCGATTTGTGGGCGCAAACGACAGCTGCAGATAGAGTCAACCTAAACAAGTCAGCGTGGTAGTATCTTGGACATGTTGATGTTTTTTTCTAGTAGGTATTTTAGTATTTCTTTAAATAACAATTAATGGACAATGAATGCATCCTATTATGGATAAGGGTGATATATGGAACACCCGTTTTTTTATACTTTATAAATATTCATTAAGTTACTGCCGCAGTTAAATGCATAAATAAAATATAATCAACTATTAAAATATGGATAGCATTCATTATGGTTTCCTATACTAATGATTATTTATTTAATGTAAATCTCTTACATAGATTATTATACCCGTCATAGTAGATCTGTGACTCCAAAATAGGTAGATGATCTGGACTACCAAGCAATTTGACTACAGAAGGGCTAGTGCGAATCTCCACTTTGGAATCTCGCAAGTCATTTATAGTCTTCAATTGGTGGCCTCTCACCATGGTCGTATACATATAATTTATATGTCCCTGAAAAAAAAAGAAGTATTTGCTGATATTTTTAAATTAAATGATGCGGATAGAGGCTGCTAGGTCTAAGGCGAAGATATTCAATTTATTTCAATATCGTTTATTTAGTCTAGGCTGTTACAAGCACTTGTGAATGTCGAAAAGCTACGCCATCGCTTCGCAAATCTACGGCGGGAGACCCTGTACTGAGAAGAACCGGCAAGAAAGCAAGGGCTGTTTTTTGAAGTGAAAACTTCTTTAGTATCTTTGTGACTTGAGATTCGATGAAACGGAAGTAGTGTATTTGACCCAAGATAGGTATCCGTTATTTTATCATTTACTATACGAGACAGCTAGCCGAACGTTAACGGTCTTGGGGTCGACATCAAATAATCGATAATATTCGATCCTGAGCTCGGTTATTTTTTAATTGATTTTTTTTTCTTTTATTAGGCTATTTTTTTAATTAATTTAAATAAAGAATATTGAAATTTTCCCATTATTTTAAAATACCTGAATAGTTCAGTATTAAACGTTTGGTAGGTGGCTAAGTTGTTTGTTAATACAGGTTTGATTTTTATCAACAATCCTAACCTTTCCAATGTTTGCAAATTGTTTAAAGTATTTTTTTATAAGTAAATATTTCGAAAAAAGCTTAGATAAGAAAAACATAACAAAAGAAATAAATGAGCTTCGTACCCCCTCCACTTGTGTTTATCAAGTCATAGTAGGAGTTTGCTTGGCCCCAGCGTTGTACGTGTATTAGAGTTGTTCAAAGCCGCTATAAAGCAATAGCGTGTTGAAAATTATATGCTATTATAAAATAGCACGCTATTAAATACGCTATGTTAATAGCGCTTTATATACCTGGAAGCTTTTGGTGGTTCGTTGGTGCGTTAAATCTCGCAGCACGCTAGATCGCGTTGTGTTTTATTATATATATTATATATAATACAAACAACTCAAAACTACATAAAATTAAGCACAACAACAATATACACATAGCAACTCTGAACACTCGCACTTTAAGAACTGACGAAAGTTTGCAGGAATTAGAAGTTGTACTACAAAATCTAAACTGGGACATAATAGGCCTTTGTGAAACAAGAAGGCTTGGCGAATCTATACAACAAAGGTCTGACTACATATTTTTCAACAAAGGCGAAACTGCAGGACAAAAGGGAGTAGGTTTCTTGATCAAACTCGCTCTAAAGAATCAGGTTATAGAATTTCTAGGAATATCAGAAAGAATTGCTGCCATAACGTTATCACTAACCAGCTACAAAAAAGAATGGAAAATTATCCAAGCATATGCACCAACAGAAAACGCCTCCACAACTGAGCTTGAAGACTTCTACACTCGGCTATCCACATACATCGAACAATACCGCCACTGTCACCTAGTGGTAATGGGTGACTTTAAATCTCAAGTGGGCGTGAGGTAAAGGGGAGAAAATCTTAACATAGGAGAATTTGGATTTGGTAAGAGAAGTAAAAATGGTCAGATGCTTACTGACTTTTTACTTGAACATAATCTACCGCTGCTAAATTCATTTTACATGAAGAAAAATAAAAGTAAATGGACCTGGATCTCCCCAGACGGGAAAACAAAAAACGAAATAGATTACATATTGACAAATAATAGGAGAGCTTTCTTAAATACATCAGTAATTCAAAACCTAAACTTCAATACTGATCACAGAATGGTAAGAGCAGTCTTAAACAGAAAGAAACCAAAAAACACACGTCGAAATATTAAAAACAACGATCAACTCATTGGTGAAGCTTCGGAAGAACTAAAAGGCACCTTAAAAGCATGTGAAATAAGTTTTAACACTGAAAATATACATGAATATTACAACAAAGTAGAAACACTACTAAAAAGCAATGTTATATCCAGCACAAATAGACCTAAGACAACTTTAAGCGAACACACATGTAATCTATTGACTAAAAGAGAATCGCTACTTTCGTCAACTAGAAAAGACTACAGGAAAATTAACCAACTAAGTAGAAACATAAGAAAAAGCATCAAGAAAGATAGGAAAAACAGAAGGTTAAGCATCTTGGAGAAACACATTATTGAAACCGGTGGAGTGAAAAAAGCATTAAAAGAACTCAGAGAAGCTAAAGAGTGGATCCCAAAAATTGGCAAACAAAATGAAATCAAGCTAAGAAGAAGAGATATTCTTGAAGCAGCTACCCAATTCTATCAAGAACTGGATTCTGATGTAACTTTCTCAAAGATATCCAAAGAATCCTACGGCACAGAAGAAGACGAAAACTATGTACCACCTTTATTAAATAGAGAAATAGAAGTAGCAATAGAAAGCCAAAGGTTAGAAAAGGCACCAGGACCAGACAGAATTCAAAATGAATTACTAAGAGGAACAATCCAAGAAATAACTCCAATTCTGACTACTATTTTCAACAAAATATTAAATAATAAAACCATACCAATACAATGGACAGAAGCTCACATAATACTTATACACAAAAAAGGTCCCAAAGATGACATTAACAACTATAGGCCTATAAGCCTCATGTCCAATGTTTATAAATTTTTTGCCAAGGTAATATTAAATAGAATTAGTCAGATACTAGATGAGAATCAGCTTATAGAACAAGCTGGATTCAGGAAAAATTATTCAACAATTGACCACATTCACACTATTAAACAGATCATGGAACGATATAACAAATATAACTAATCTATATATATATTGCTTTCATAGACTACTCAAAAGCCTTTGATAGTGTAAGCCACCAATCTATCTGGTCAACTTTAGCAAAACAAGGAGTATCCGGAACATATATTGCGGTTTTAAGAGAAATCTACCAAAACAGTTCAGCAAAAATAAAATTAGAATCACTAGGCAAAAAAATCGACATAAAAAGACGAGTAAGACAAGGGGATCCACTGTCACCGAAACTTTTTACTGCTGTTTTGGAAGATATTTTCCGCAAGCTCCACTGGGATGAGTATGGGTTAAAGATAGATGGAAAAAGGCTAAGTCATCAACGATTCGCAGACGATATTGTGATCTTCGAAGAAGACCCGAGGCTCCTGGAGAGAATGATTCAGGAATAAACCAAAGAGAGCCTAACAGTTGGACTAAAGATGAATCCTGATAAAACTAAACTTCTAACCAACTCATCTAAAATTGCTATTCAAGTCGACAATATCGCTTTGGAGTATGTGCAAGAATATATCTATCTTGGTCAAATTATTTCAGCCAGAGATCAAACTTCTAAAGAAGTGAACTCACGAATAGCCAATGGATGGAAGAAATATTGGAGTCTGAAGGAGATAACCAAAGCCAGAGACCTAAGCATATCACTGAAGAGAAAAGTATTTAATACCTGTATCCTGCCATGCCTGACATATGGATGCGAAATTTGGTCACTAACAAAACAACACCGAGATAAGCTCGAATACTGTCAAAGAGCTATGGAGAGGAGTATGTTAGGAATAACAAAGAAAGATAGATGGAAATAGAAGACCTCAGGCGGAAGACCAAAGTAACTGACATCCTGACCCGAATAGACCAACAAAAATGGAGATGGACAGGCCACATGATACGTAACCAATCAGAAAAATGGAGTAAAGTTGTTACCAACTGGTACCCCAGAGATGGAAAAAGAAGCAGGGGACGGCTAGTTGCTAGATGGGCAGACGAGATTAAACAGACGGTGGGAGTTCACTGGAGAAGAATAGCCCTAAACAGATCTGAGTGGCGAAGATTGGAAGCACCATTTCTCCAAAGATTCGAGCATCGGCTGGACATCCTGTAGAGGCTGGGGGAGGCCTTGTGTCACTGACACGCTACGTTTACAACAAAAGAAGAATAAAAAACTAATTTTCAAACAAATTTTGTAAACTGGTAGCTTTAATAAAGGCTTTTTTATTTTATTTTATTTTATTTTATAATCTCAAATTTTGTAAACTGGTAGCTTTAATAAAGGCTTTTTTATTTTATTTTATTTTATAATCTCCGGGGTCCTATCCCCTGTCCCGGGTTCGATCCCCAGTTGGGTCAACTTAGAAAATTAACTTTTCTTTATTTCGGCAGGTCTAACTGATTGTTGTTACGCCATCTTTTTCGATTTCCTTGATATAAAAGCTTAAGTAAACTAATGATGTTTCACAATATTTATTTATTTTGATATTCTTTCTTTTTCTTTTATATATGCGGTGGTTAATATGTAGTTTATTATATTCTTGGTCATAATCATTACAGTATTTTCGTAGTTTCTTCTGATTCCCGTAATACAAAAGCTTCAATTAAGTAATTTTGAATAGTAATATTATGTACCTATATGATGTATGTACAATATTTATTAAATTGATATCGTCTGATATGTTTATTACAGTTTATTTCTTGCTCGTTAATCGCTACATAGCTTCTATCTAATCATTGTAAAATATGTAATTTTTTTTATTTGTTTTAGTGTCGCCATCTATCGAGAAATTAAGCATTTTCTTATACGATTACGGCAGTGCTTTTGTAAAAAGACTAGCATATATAAGCATGCGTGCTTTAAATTATCTAAGCTTTAAAACAGTTTGCTTAAAATTTTTTAGAAGAAGCGTGCGATCGCAGGAATATTTATGAAACTTGGTATCTCAGAAATAAAGCTTATTTATGTTTGCGATAAATATAACTTAAATAGTATATTATTCATGTTTCATTTAAAGCGATTAAGTTAATAATGTCTTTAAACATTACGCACATTTTCATTTTCTTATATTAAGCTATTATTTATTATTCGAAATAATTTAACTATAAAATATTTCATTTTGAACTAGAGAGTTGAATTTTAACACAGGTGTTGTCTATAAGACGTACCTAGTCATGAAGGACTTTAACGTGTTCGCATATGAATAAAATAAATAAATATTTCCAACACACACCAATTAGCCTAGCCCCAAAGTAAGCACTATAAGCCGTTGTTATGGGATACTAGGGTAACGGATAGAATACATATACTGTACATATATAAGTATATTTTTATAGAAATACATATTAAACATCCATGACTGGAGTACAAAGGCTAATATTCATCACACAAACATCTGCCCCCTCCGGGATTCGAACCCGGGACCTCTCGAGTCGGCGACACCATGAAACCCGGCGTACAAACCACGGTACAAACCACTCGGCCATGGAGGTCGTCCATGTCCGTTAGCACATGTCCGTTTTTTTTCTCTCTGTGTTATTACAGAGTCGTCAAATTGAAAAATTACTTCAATACGAGATAGCTCATGAAATCACTTTGCTTCCCATTACAAATGTAAATAATATTGAGTAACTTCTTTATGTTCTTAGCACTAATGTTACGGTGGTGTTTCTATTCTCTCAGATATTTTTGCGGCTGGACTTCTATCACTGCAACACTTATATTAAACGAAAAGACAACACCTCCAATTATCTAACTTTCTCTTTCATTCGTTTTAATAAAAAATAAAATAAAAGAATGTAGTAAGATCTAGGGTAGTGATTTGTTCATCTCTCTACATAGGTATTTATATATATATAAATAAATAAATATTCCAAACCCACTCACACCAATTAGCCTAGCCCCAAGTCTAGTAACGGATATAATACATAAGTACATTTATATAGAAATATATATTAAAAATTAATGACTGGAGTAAAAATGCTCGTATTTATCACACAAATATCTGCCCCCACCGGGATTCGAACCTGGGAGCTCTCGATTAGATATAAAAGAGTCAAAGAAGATAATGGGCCTAAACCCGGTTCGCGCATGGTTCCCCTGCAGTCTTTCCCTTTCACTAGATTTTTAAGAGCATGAAAAAGATATTGCTGTCAAAGTTAGTTGAGGTTTATAAATTCCAAGGAAGAAAATTATTCCAGATTCAGCCCGATATAGCCGGATATCGACAAAACTCACCTGAAACATAGATAGTATTATAACGGACGTGATTAAACAAGTGCCTCTTAGAATTGAAATTGTATCCCTCGTTGGTTTCATCATACATCCAAAAAATCCCAAAGACAAGTAATTAATAATTTGTAATTGATCAGCCTTGATACCAATTCTCTTCTTGATAAGTGATATGCCTTTCGCTATAACACCAATAAATAGCATTATAAATACAAGTGTCACCCAACTAAGTGGGTCAAAGCTACCGAAGGGGTATTGCCAAAGGGGCATGTAATCGGGTGTCTTCATTATTGCGCATATGGAATCAAATCCAATGTAATGTAGGTATTTGATTTCATCTCCGTTGACGTATTTCACCATGAACCTCGAGTTAAAAGATATGTCAAAGTAGTTGTGCAGCAAGAATCCCAAGCTGCCAGTGATGTTGTTCTCTGAAATCATGTATCCAAACGAATCAATGTTTTCAATTACGGGGAACGTGACTTTAAACTTAAAAAAGTTTATTATATCCTGCATTATAAAAGCATCCATGCCGCACATATTTTGCGTTATATTAAAGTCGATATTTGCGTAGAAGTGGATACTTTCACAAAAATTAATTGATGTAGGAAATCGTATGAATAGGTTAGCGCGAATTGGGTATCCTTTGAGGAGATTTCTTGAGTCTCTTCTTATCATGTTATTTAACCTAGGTTCATTTGTCGGTACAGACTTTATGGTTCTGTTATATAAGGGGGCGTTTGTTTCTAATTTGCCATGATAAATAACAAAATAATGAGGGCAGACAAAAGGAAACTCCAATATTACAACGAACATGTGATATTTAAACCACAGTCGGTTAAGAAAATCTTCTTGTGCAGATTTAGCTTTTTCACTGAAAATTCCATTAATACATTTGTATTCATCATCTTCTGTTTTAATAATAATGAATACGTAGGATCGAAGTGAACTAAACAAGAATGAAAGAATAGGGTGCTCAATAATGTCTAAAGATAGTTGGTAAAAAATTAGCACCATATTTGGACTAAAATTTGCGTAATCCAGTTTAATTTCGTTCATTTTGATTTCTGTGATGTTGGCCATAACTACGAGAGATTGGTGTCGGGTACGCTCCATAAGACATAACTCGTAAAGATAATTATCATCATCCGTAGTATCGAATAATATAATCTGCTTTCTGTGAACTATTTTATATAAAGGTGGAGCACAATACACATCGTTGGTGTTAGGTTGAAAGAGCTTTGCTTCTCCTTCATGTAACATCTTACAAATTATCAACAAGAGGAACAAGAACATTATTTAAAAAAAAATGTGGTTTTGATAGAATGGTCGCCACTGGATCGCACTGACTTTTACGAAATAGAACTAACGTCAAAGATTCTCGATTATTTATAAAGCAAGAAAAGATTTGTATCATGTTTGTGAAGTGATGTGACATAGGTTTACGCAAATATAGTTTTGATTTGAAAAGATTTTCAGTATTAGAAGTTATTCAACTAAGCAAGTGTAAGTATACCATGTATGAGTCGGACTCGCTACGAAGGGTTCCGTTGCGTACGAATATAAGTACCAAAAAACTTAGAAAAAGTAATATCATTTATGAACATTTTATTATTTGTCGTTAGTATGACAAAAGAAACATTCTGAAATGATAACTCTGGAGTCCAGTACGAACGAACGTACGAACCAATATCGAATTCGTATCGTTTGCGAGTCCGAAATGTCATTGTCAAATGTGTACTGAATTTTAGTTATCGTTACGTACTTTGTGACGCTGCTGTTCAAGTTTCCATACAAAATTTAACATTGAAATTTCGGTTTGCAAACTATTAGAATTCGATAATGGTTCGTGCTAGGGATACTGAAACTTTATTTACTAACGAAGACAGAAAAACAACACATCAAAAAGGTCCTATTATTTTACTTTGGTCGTGGAGGTTGTTTTCCCTTTTGTAACATATACCTATGTGTGCTAACAAGAGTATTTTTTTTATGTTTTTGATTTGGTAATACTATAAATGTATGATAATGTTTCCAATTACATAACAATTTGACTCCAGAAGTTTAACCCTACTGATTTTCATTTGATTTATTGATATCATCAGCAAACAAATTAAATATATTACGATATTTGATTGCTGTTAGCAAATTCATAAAATGTATTTCTCTGTCAATCAAAGCAGTCACTCTTATCTTATGTTGGATCAAAAACCAAATACTTGGAATTTACACTTGGAAACTTTTGCGTTGCATTATAAATATTGTATTTACTTGGAGTTTCAAAGTTAGTACCTATTAGGAAAATTGTTTTTTGTTATGAAAAGCCTTTCACAATACCCACTTTGTGGTTTAAATAATTTTAGAATTCATTTTCGAAAGTTACTAAATCACAACCAAAACTGTGTAAATGTAATCATAGTGCTTACTTTGAGGCTAGGCTAACTGGTGTGAGTGTTAGAAATATTTATTTATTTATAGTACGCATAAACTAATTGAATTATTAAGGTATCTTTGTGCCATTGTTACACATAATAATAGCAGGATACTAAAGTGGTATACATTATAAATTATCGCAAAGTTGAGTTGTTGACAAGAAGTTTACACAGTCAGACGTTTATTGGTGATTTTTATTAGCATACCTTATTCACTTCTTTATAAAATCATTGTTTCACACTATTTAAAAGCAGTCCTCACTTTGGAAGTGAGAATGGCGAATCTCACCTTATTTTTGATGTTGTTCATTATCTTGAGGATAGTAAACAGTTTGTCGGAAGGATTGTACCTGAATCCAGAATTATTGAAGACAGGTATCGAGATTATTAGAGGGAACGACTACATGGATTATAATCCAGATCATAACAGTAAAATTTTCAGAGATTACGCTATTATAGAAATACAAGAAGATTCAATGATTTCGGTTTAAATAATAACGTTCAGAAAATAACAGAACAGAACATAACAGAAAATGAAATAATATTTCTATACGATTGTATGTTTTATTTTTTTCCCTTTCTAACTGGATATCCTTGTTATTTTTTATTGAAATGAAATCTTTAATTTACCTAGGTAGGTATACTACTTACTTGGGTGCGGGGGCGCGTTGAAGTCCCTCAACGGGGATCTCGCGGTTCCGCACTTATGAGCGTAGAGGGCATTCGTAGGGTTAGCGAATAGTATGCCGTAAGCGCTCGTAAGCCGCGTGGACTGCTTAACGGCTGCTGCTCCGTTTCGCACCCGTGAGACTTACGAGAGGTTAGGTGTGATGTCCGTTCGTTGGTGTGCTCCTTAAGGGCGCCAACGTCTGTAAATAGAGCTTTTGCCTGCGTAATAAAAAATAAGGTATACTACCTTTACCTACATATTACAAGATATGTGGTGAAAATAGGAAAAAATACAATTAATTCTTGGAAAAAACGTGGCTTTCAAGTGAATCTCTTTCAGTTGTTTTTGAACGCTTGGTGGAAATAATATCTCACCAAACATGTTCATGTAAAGTGTTGCCAAGACGAAAACGTATGACTCGCACTCACTGTCAAAAAGTTATCAGATCTCAGTAGAGCCAAGCTTCTAATTCTACACGCCCTAACTTCACAAACCCAACTTTTGAACCCTTTTACCATCAGCCCCTACTTGGCGGTACGAAGTTCGCTGGGTCTGCTTGTAATATAGAGATCTCAGCAGATATTGTATTAAGCCCGTTAATCGCTCTACACATGTTCTGCTGTATACTGGATTTGGATCCTGTTAGGGATTTTTTGTATACTCGTAATTGTATTGTAAAGTTCTCGGCTAAAATGTCTGTGAAGAGTTTTAAAATGTGGGCTATCCAACATTACTTTTTTGGTTTTCGAAAAATATTCCCATACGTTTTCAACGAATTACTCGTGCTATTTTTTTATAGGAGGCGCAACTATTTACCCCACCCCACCTGATGTTAAGTGTCAGTGGAGTCCATTCACGAAGAAATATGATGCGGCAGAAGATGTGCCGCTCCAGTCATCCTCAATTTACCGGCCTGAACACAATCCCCTACCCCACGGAGCCCTGGAACCTTACTCACCAGTAGCATCACAACACCACCAAAAGGTAGTGTTATTTTACTGTGTGGTAAGGCAAGGTGGAGGTTGTCTTAATATAAACATAGAAATTAAAGTAAAAATCTAATCTGTAAGCCCAAAGTATGTTTGATTGAGACGTAAAATCAAGGACTTAGCTACTGGAAGTAGCTACACTTTAACATTGGGTATCGTTATGTTCCCTAATTAACTAGAGCAATAATATTTAGACTGGGTGCACATGTACGGTTTCCTGATCAGTACCCTTAGCACTAACCAATGTCGAATTCGAATAGTTTGCTAGTCCGAAATGTCATTGTCAAATGTGTACTGATTTTTAGTTCTCGTTACGTACTTTGTGGCGCTGCTGTTCAAGTTTTCATAAAAAATTGACATTGACATTTTGCACTAGAAAACTATTCGAATTCGATAATGATTCGTGCTAGGGGTGCAGGAATCCTGATTCGGTTTCCTGATCAGATTCGAAAATCCGCAAGCCTAGTGCAGATGTTTCGATTTTTTTATTAGTAGAGTCGGAACCAAACGTTAGGTTTTATCCATTCTGAAAAATTTGAATAGTGTGCTCCTCGTTGTGTATGTAAGGACATGCATTCAAGTTTTCGAATCGGAATTCCTGATCAAACCGAACCAGGAAAGTAACCAAACATGGAATAGTATCCTAAAACGGAATACCATCATTTCTCCGAAACTAGTACAAAAGAAAGTGATCTTTTGTCTCTTTATATCAATAGATTTGCGTACAGGTTTCGATTTGTCATTCGGGCGACCATTGTGGCTGCAGTGAGAGTTCGTTTGTGAGGTTTTGTTTTGGCGCTGTGAGAAAAGTTTTTAAGGTACGCAAAACTAAGTATTTCTCAAAACGTGATTAGAAATAATATTGTATTATGACTATACATTGATTATATGATATTTTGATTGTTTTAGGGGTCTGATTGTGTTTAGTTAAAAAAGCTGACTACGTTTTAATTACCTAGTTTGAAAGTTTAAAGTAGTGCATATTCGGGTACCTATTCCATAATTAGCTGCCTTTGTGTTGATTTTATTTTTGAGAAAATTCTATATTTTAAATTTAAAGGTATATGTGAGTCAAGACTATCAATAAGTTAAGCGCAACTGTATGACTGGTAATAAATTAGAATAAAACTTTTTGATTTTAATTTCATTTTATTATGTTAAGCAAAATGGTATTCTATATTTGGGTTACTTTCCTCTACACATGCGCCCAGCCTTACAGTATGTCGAATATCTTGTAATTTTCCAATCTAATTACTGCAGCAACTAGTAGAAATCTGCTTTTTAATTGATAAGTTCTTCCATATAGATTAGGAGAGGGTTATGATTGTACAGTGCTGCTGGGTTGACATATTGTTGAAAGCATGAAAGTCGTTACTTTGGGCATTTATTCCTGCTTTACTCGTTTGCTGTGGCATTCCTTTAATTTACTATGGCTATTTTGTAGGTGCCTAACCATTTGAATTTGATTGATAAACTAAATTCTCGTTTCGGCCCTCAAACAATCACTCGGGTGATTGTCTGATTTATGAATATAGTAGCAATTAGTAACAAACTGAAAAAAGAGACTATTTGCTTCACAATAGATTTGAAATTCAAGAGTGTGGTGATGGTAATTCCTAGGTAGTTCATGTAAAATTAAAAGCATGAGGTACGTATTATTAACAGTTTAATTTAAATCCAAAATACAAGTAAGCATAGATGCATCTATAAAATTGAGCATGGGGAACTAAGAAAGAACTATGCACGGCTTATAAAAATAAATTGGTATTCTAATAAACTCCTTAAACAACATTAATAATAATGTAATATTTTTACTTATATTAAAACTAAAATATAACTTATAGTCTAATGTTAGTAGAGATAAAAGCTAACGCTTATCCCAACCACGTGGGCAAGAACTTAATTCTACGGCCGTCGAAACTGGAGAGGCCGCTATCGTATTTAAGGCCATCCAGGTCCGCTAACAGGTCGTTGCTGGGGTTGTCACCTCGCAAGGCTGATCTCTTCGCAATCTTGTGGTCTGCTTCTTTGGCTTCGGGCTCAGACGTAGTCGCATCATCGACCAGTGGTACCACCACCGGAATTGGATCAATCACTTCTACTAGTTCGACCAATGCAACATCTTTGTCGGCATCGGCTGTAGTCACCGATTGCACCGTCGCCGAAGGAACGGGGGACGCGATGGCGATAGCGATAAACGCGAGCGAGAGAAGGACAAACAACGAGGAAGCCATGGTCTTGGTGGGCTTCTTGAAACTTCTCCGCGATAGATGTGTGAGGGAGTGCTCCCAAAAAGTTGTGTTTCACTCTTCCGTCTCTTCCGATTGTGATAACGAGAGACCCTACGGTGTCCTTTTTATACTTGGAGTCCGATGCAGAAGTGCTAAACAATGTACCCAGAAATGGTAGCATTGACGCATTCTGGCTTCCATCGCTAATGCTCTTGTCAAATAATTTTCAATATTGACCATGAATGTGTTTTGTTGTTGTAAGTATTATATATTATTGATAATAGGATGGAACGTCGCTTATAACATTAGTAAACGAAAATGTATAAAAGACGGGTTGTTATTGTACGCAACATTTTGTAATGTTGTTATTTAATATCACATACCAAACGTTATTTACTTATCTATTTATGAAAACATAAAGTAGGGAAATATGTAGGATTCTATTTATGGAAATCTTCAATGTCTCCCTAGTTTTAGTACAAAGCAGTATAAGTAATATAAAAACACCATTATTACATCAATATATCCCTTGCGCGGTTGGAAGAGCGTTAGCTTCCAACTTGCCCCCATACGAAAATTGCATCGATTTGGTATTTGATTCCAAAATTGCAGTCTTTTTTGTAAATCAGTATTTTTTAAACGGCCAAGCCACACATTTTGACTAAAGTGCAGAGTTTGTGAAGTTAAGGCGTGAGTTAGAAGCTGAGCTCTACATGAGATCTGATAAATTTATATACAGTGCGAGCCATATGGCCTTAGCCACATTTTACATGAACTGATTTACTAGGATAAAATATTCTATAAACTAATAGCCCATGATCCCAAGGCCGCTAGATCTTACTTATTTTCTGTTGATTTTTCTTATAATCGAGTAATTTTAGTGTGAAGACTGAACTGTACCCCTAGCACGAACCATTATCGAATTCGAATAGTTTGCGAGTGCGAAATGTCAATGTCTAATTTTGTATGGAAATTTGTACAGTAGCACCACAAAGTACGTAACGAGAACTAAAAATCAGTACACATTTGACAATGATATTTCGCACTTGCAAACTATGCGAAATGTCACATTATGCCCCCCAAAAAAAATAAGTAAGGCCTGGGTGTCAATTGGCTATCGCTAACGCTTACGATTTCATTTTGTTATTTCTGACCACCGAAGGTTTCAAATACTTCACGCACATTTTCTTTAATACTGTTATTACCAATGCAATAGAAAAAAAAGAACGCGATGCATTTGAAAATCTCCGGCGGTCAGAAATAACAAAATGAAATCATAGCAATCCCGTTAGGCGATTGGCCCCCTGGCGGTCTTTTGATCTTACTCTATAATTACTGTTGCAGTAATCGTGTACGTAATTTTTAATTGATCCTCTCTTTTGTCCTCTAGGAAATTTAATTTTTAGCTGAGTTCGAAAATACACGATGTTATTTTTTTATGTCAGTCTGTTGTGAAGGCCATGTTGATTATTTCCTGTCACCACTTGCACCCAAAGATTTAAATCTTTGCTTGAACTTGAACTTTTTCGCACATTCTTCCTTCTTTAATATAATATGCCACTGAAAATTCACAAAATTATGGACATTTTAATACTATTCTATCAGGATTGTTTTTACCGCCTCCTCAAAGTTCTCTCATACTTTCGATGCACTTTAGGTACTAACTGAAAAGACCCAAGGTTTTAGGCGGTATTTAAATAACTAAGGAGAGGTTTTACCTGGAGGAATATTTAACATAATATAATATTTTAAGACGGGTAAAGCATAACGGATTTTCTGCTGAAATTACACATTAAAACACGTCAGGGAAAGTAACCACCGTTTACAGAAAAACTTTCATTCTTCAAAAACTTCAGTATAATAATACCTTTGGCTGGTGTTTTGTTTTTGTCGGGAGGCAAGGTTTCAGGATTCATTGGAGATGAATTAAGATAGGCTTCGCGCGCAAACGTCTAGGCTACGGCGCTAGCGTCTAGGCTATGGCGGCCACTTACAATCAGGAGTCATCCATGCTTGTCACCAGTTTTACATAAAAAAAGTTCCTTAAAATTCTAGGTAAGTGTTGGATTTGTCTTCTTTGTGTTCCTTTCCATATTAAAGGCATTTGTTTTTTTGCAATTAAGGTTTTTTACACTTACATTTCTATAGGAGGCGTGGTTCGGACAGATATGTGTTTACCTATTTGATTTAGTTCTCAGTACCTACATAACACATAGTTATCATTGTCAGTGTTTGTTTAAATACATCTAAATAATGATCCAAATAAGGATCTCTTTAGTCGTATGACCGAGGTGATAACTACAATTGTTGGCTTTTGTCCTTATCAACTATATCACCTGCATTTGGTTTTGTGTTAGCACCACTACAAGGCTCGTGAGGCAATAATAATCTTGACGATGTTTTTGTAGAATATTATATGGAAAGAACAAATGTTCACGTGTCAGTTTAAACAATAGCTTTATTGTATCAATAATTGAAAATAAATTGAGCAATCATCGTCTTAGATATAAGGCCTTGTTCTTCCATTTCTGGTATAGTTTCTGAAGTGTCCAAGCAACATAGGATCTATTGGAAATGCGTTCGATAATTTTCGCCGTGGGTTTGCTAGTTTTGCTGGGCGTGTGCGTCTGCGCTCCAGCAGAGTCAGAAGTGATCCAGCACATCCCGCCAAGAGTCGGAGGAACACCGTCAGTTATAGGCAAAGATGGTGCAGAATCTGGTGCTGCGGGCGTCGTTTCTGGTGTTGCTGATGTTAAGCACCAAGAAAGAGTGAGACGAAATGTTGGCGGACAAGAGAGTGACTTAATCCCGGCTAGTAACGATGTAGACGTGTCACCGTTTGGGGAAACTTCGCAGCTGGAAGGCCGAGGCCGCATCCGTGTGCTGCCTGCATTCCTCGGTTGAAAAAAGAATTAATTACGCGGCGCTCACTGAAATGTCAGGTTTAAATCCCAACATTTCATAAATTGCATATTTCTTCGTAAATACGGTTATTAAGTGTTATCCTCTCAAAAAGAAATCGTATTAAAACAGTATTAGACAAAATTGTGATCTATTTATTTTATCATCCATTATTACTTTTAAGAGTCAGGTAGGGTTCAACGGTGATCCACATCAGGCATATCCGATGAGGGAGGGGTAGATCGGGGAGTTGTTTTACCTGTTAGCTACGGCTCGTTTTCTACTTAGGCCACAGGAATGACCTTCTAGTTAGATAAGAGTAAAAAAGGTCATTGGGCTAGAGACACAACCTTTTTGGTACAGCCACTTGAAATGTCACTTGAAAATGTCCAGAATTGTATGTGGGTATGGATTTGACCGCTCATCGGGTATGAATGTTCAATGGTATTGCATTCATGTTCATATGATAATGAACGACTGTATCTTTTTGAAATTGAAATGAAAGATCTTATTAATGTAACTAGTATTATGATTTTTTTTTGGAAAAATTAGTTTAATTTAATCGTTGATATAAATAAATTTCTGATAAAATACAATTCCATTTTTATAAACATCGTCAAATATCAACCCGTATTGTTCCTGGCGCAAAGATGCCCATTATGCTTGGCAGCATTGCCACGCTGGATGGCAATGGATAGTCTTTGTGCCAAAAACGACCCGGAGCGATGGTCATCAGTTTTTTGCCTGAGTTGGCGGCCCAGGTCCCACACAAATTGCTTGGCTTCTGCGCTCCAACAACCCGCCGTTTTTACCGCCAGAGGCACAAAAATGTATCCTTGCCCCATCGAGGAATATTTTAAGCGCTTCGCCGCCGCCGCCGCGTGATGCTCAGCCGTCGTCGCCCCAGCCGTGCGTGTCGTGCGGCCTATGTGGGCTGAAGTGCTGATTATGAAATTGAAATTTTAACTAAAAATAATCTGGTTAAATCTCATATTAGTCCATGATAGAAATATCTTGAAATTGAAAATATAAAGAATCTGGTAAATATTACCCCGTATAGGCCCATAATAAGATTTTTTGCAAATTAAAATTAAAAATCACGTATTAACTTTAAACAAAATGGCCCCTGTTAGCAGCTGAAATTAGGAATGAAAATCTGGTAAATATGGCTTGTTAGCAGTTTAGCAGCTATGTTGAAACTAAAAATAAAAGGAGTTAATCAATAACAGTATTAAGTCAGCCCAATAGTTAATAAATATCGCATTAACTTTGTACAATGGCTCAAATTTGGAGCTAAAATAGCACTGGTTAATATCGAGTGTTAACTCGGGCAAAAAATATCGTTATTGTTATTGTAATTATTATGCCAATTTTAATCCTATCAATGTTTGACCTTGAAACGGAAAATAAAAGGAGTTAATGAATTTCATAATAAGTCGGCTCAATAGTTAGTAAATAGCGTATTAACTTTGTACAATGGCTCAAATTCGGAGCAAATGTAACACTGGTTAGCATCACGTGTTAACTCGAGCAAAAAAATAGTTAGTCAATGTTTTAATTATTACGTCATATTTTAATCACTTCAATATTTATCCTTGAAACGGAGCTGAAGGAGCTGAAATAAAACTGGACAATCCCATCGAGTTTGGGCTCGTTTGATTTGTCTTGATGAGTACTTTGACTCTAGATAGTATTCAGGGTGTGATGATGAAGTTAGTAGGTGACCATATGAAGTCCGAAGTGAAACAACACAAACCCATGGAATTTAATGACGATAAGTTGTTTTATTGCGGAGATTTTATGGCCACCTTCCAACTTTATCTTCCATCCTTGATTACTGAGCTGCCATATCATTGGACAAAAGCTCCTTAACAAAAAAGATAAGTAATTAAAAAATCCTTGATTACCTATTAGAACCAAAGTACCCGTCAAGGTTATTGTAGATCTTTTAATTACCTACAATTACGCCATTGACATTGCTTCGTTAGAAGTGGTAGTTTTCCCAAAAATCGAGATAATCGTCCACTTATACCACACCACACCTGCCCCTGCGAAAGCCATATTTGCAAGACGCAAGGTTCGGTTCAACTTCCTCCAGGTGCTGGACGATACGGCCGGCAATAATTCTTTCACCCTTCGCTACCTCAAATGGCCCGTAATTTATTTTTCATCCCACCACCTCGGAAAGTGTAATTTTGCGCTTCGAAATCTGGCTGGAAAATTCTATTTTATTCGCTTGAGCGGCAAAGTAGATTTGAATTTAGAACATCACATATAATGAGTACTCAATATAATTGTAAATTCAAAACGTCATTAAACCTATGTAACCTCTATGGTGCCAAATTTATGATTAGAACTTTTTAAATTGTGAAAAAATTTAAATTTGGAACCTTCTTGGTTTCTTTGTTTTATTTGCGTGCTTCGCGCCATTCTAGTTTTTCACGTTTTATTGCTTAATATAATTAACATAACCTAAAAACTGTACAAAAAAATCAACTAAAATGAGTGACATTAGCGACGATGAAGTTTATCTAACGCCAACTGAGTTAACTGAAACAGTTAATAATGCGCAAATGAGCCTTCTCCCTCAGCAATCACGAGAGAAGTATTTGAAACAGTACGATATATTTAACATGTGGCGACTAGCTAAAGGAGCAAAAACTTTCTCCGAAAACGTTTTGCTGGCATATTTTATAGAATTATCTGAGACCAAGAAAGCAAGCACGCTATGGAGTACGTATTCAATGCTAAAATTAACAATTAAGATGAAGAAAGACGTTCATATCGACACCTATCATAAATTAGTGGCATTTTTAAAAAGAGCCTCATCTGGTTATAAACCAAAAAAATCGAAGGTTTTCACAGCATCTGAAATTGCAAAGTTTATTAATGAAGCACCTGATTCCGTATATTTAGCGGCAAAAGTAAGTCAATACGTGTAATTTTTTGTTGTTGATAAAATTGTACATAGTACTTACAATATTTTTAATTTGATTAATTTATTTACGATTATAAATACTTCTTTTGTTACAGGTTGTTCTTATTATTGGTATAACCGGAGCATGTCGAACAAATGAACTTACACTACTTAATGTCAATAACGTATCAAAATATTCTCATAATTCTGATGAATTGCTATTAATTAATGTACTAAATACCAAGACAAAAAAAGACCGCAACTTCGTTATTCGCAAGGAATATGTAAACATTGTTCAGAAATATCAAGCTTTACGTCCTTCTAACACCCCAATTGAACGATTTTTTCTACAATATCGCAACGGAAAGTGTATCCGACAACCTATGGGTCAGAATAAAATTGGCAGTATTCCACGAGAAATAGCAACTTTTCTCGGACTTTTAGAACCCCCGTTATACACCGGTCACTGTTTTAGAAGAACCTCAGCCACACTTTTGGCCGAATCAGGGGCTGATCTTCTATCGCTTAAGCGCCATGGAGGCTGGAAGTCTAATTCGGTTGTAGAGGGATACATAGAGGATTCAATCCAAAGTAAATCAAAAATTTGTAATAGTATCGTGGAGGCCATAACGCTGAAAGAACCTCTGTCAGATTCTTGGTCTCGCCCTTCTACATCTAAAATGAGCCCCCATAAGATTGGAAACAATAGCCCTCTCTCGCCAACATTTACGCCAATAGAATCCAATGAATCGGCACAACTATTTAAAATTACTGATACGAGTAGTTTACCACAAAACAGCGCACAATTCACAAACACCAACATAACATTACCTAACAAAAATATTAAACTTAACATAAGTAACTGTAGCAACGTTACATTTAATATTTCTTAATTATTTTCTACTTCTTATTATTTTCTTCAATTTATAGATTATCTTAATGTGTTTTAATTGAAATAAAAATATTTTGTCATTATAAATTGTTTTCTTTTTCATTTTGTCATTTCCTCGCTGAGGTGGGATGAAAAGTTACGTATTGCACTCGAGTGGAAAGATTTTTCACCTTGTGCTCGTTTGTTTCCCTCGCTGACGCTCAGGATTCTAATTTAGAATCCTTCGCTTGCTCGGTCATCCAAATCGAGCACGCGGTTAAAAAGGAACTTTCCACTCTTGTATAATAAATAACTATTTTCTCTTAATGTGTTCTCCTTTAGTATAAGTTTCATATTGTTTCGAATTTTTTAAGCTTTTGGTGTGCTATTGTCTTTAGGAAGTAACAAAACTACCAACCTGCCTACCTACACCTTTATGTATATTGCGTGCATTATTATGTGAGAGGTGACAAGCGTTTGTTAATAAATTATAATAGAAGATAAATGATACTAACACTCTACGTGTACTTATAAAGGCTAAATACTTATAAGTGGAGTACATAATTACAAATAATTGTGCCACAGCCATGTTCCTTCTAGTATTGGTTATTATTTTGGCTCTCAACCAAATTACTTTGAACATGTTAATCGAAAATAAAGAAGGAGAAGTTGTTGACGCTACGGGAAGCAATACCAATAAAGTTACAGAAAATCAACAACCTGACATAATGGAAACTGCCGAGAGCCTGGTTTATCGTCCCTTGTTTGTGTATAGAAAAATAGTGCATAGTAAAAGAAGAATTAACTTTTATAACGCTTTTGCTGGGTAAAATGGCAAGTATGCTCACAGTAATAGGCAAGTGAGGAAAAATCTTATATATATTTCATTCGATTATATTGCACTTCATTTCATTTTAATGATATTTTAGAGAAGTAGGTACAGTACGCTATTTTGTTTTTACTGCAGTATTACATAATTTTCATTGCCTGAGTTCAACTAACAGGTGTCTTTAGACTATGGTAATCGTTTCTGATCAATCCGAATGCATGCCAAATGTAACACCTCACAAAAAAAGAAAATGTACCTACTATATTATTCTCATAATAATTGTTTCGTCGACAAATTTAATAAACCAATAAAACTTGTGATTGCCAATTAAAATTTAACTTGCGATATTGTTATTCGATCTTAATGTAGAAGTGGACTTCTTGGTAGCAGTTCTAAAGGCAATAGACGAAAAATGTGGGAATTAAAAATTCAAGTTACGTGTTTATTTTTGTTTTGGGTAAGGGGTAAAAATACATTATTATGTACTTACATTTTACTCATTAAAAATATGAAATATATTTAAAATATTCCTCTCGTTTCAGATATCATTTTCTCATGCCGGAATATCGCCAGTTCATGATCTCAAAGAAAAAATGAATTCTAAATTATTGGGCGAAACATTTTTTTTCAATTCTCCTCATAAAGTTCTCAAACATCTCGATAATACTATTTTAAAATCGACAAAAAACATTACTCAAAATCCGCAAATGGAAGAATCTCTTTATCAGATATCGAAGGATCTCGTTTCTGCAGTATTATCAAAATTGGAAATTCAAGATAAAATAACAAGAATCACAAAAGAAGCACTCGAGGCCACTGGCAAAAATAAAGGCTTAACAGCAATAGAAACTAGACGTATTCTAGATTACATTTCGAGAACTCTATCTGGTCATATGGTCAGTATTACTAAGGTGTCCACAGAACCAGAACTACATCGGCTAGTTTATGGATTAGCACAGATCGCTGCAGAAGTTTCCATTGTATCAGCGTTAAAGGATATTACATATGCATCAGCGTTATCTAAAAAACAATCAGTAGATTTATCATTGCGTAGAAAAAGATCAATAGAAAATGAGACAAGGTCGATGTCAACATCCCCTGTGCCTGATGTAGCTGAAACACCTTCAGTTTACCATGCTATATTGAATAAAACTTTGACAAATGTGACAGAAAAAATGAAAACAAATATACAGATACCTCAAAATCCAGGATTTTTGTCTCCCTACTCAGTAATACCTAGGGATGCAAAAAATTCTATCCGTATGATAAATCATAAATTTGCACCAAAGTCCGTAAAAGGTTTCCTGAATCAAACGGCCTTAGATATAGAAAATAAAATTCCGAACCTCAATGAGACGGCCAGTATTATTTTAGATAAAGAAATAAATAGAACTGAGTATGTGACTGTAGATTCACAAACTTTAGCAACTCAGGAGTTAAACGCACCAGGTTTGGAAGATGACTGGCTTGATACTAGAGATAACGTTTATAAAAATGTTTTGTATTCAGATCTTTCTAATGGGATGGAAATAGAACCAGATGCTGGTGATGAATTGACAAATGATAAAAAAGCTAAAATGAAACAGGAGAGACTTGAAGTGAAGGCTAAAAGAGCAATTCTGTACGCTGGAGATGTAGCCTACTTAACTGCTTCTAGCGTTGTTGCCATGAGAAGGGCGTTAACAGCTTCTATAGAAGTCCAAATGTCAGTGAAGTATGCTAAGAACGGTATGTCGAATCATCAGGATTTAATGATGAATTTAGCGAAAACGGCGGCGCAGCAAGCTGGCAAAGAGGCTAAGGTTGCAACATCGAAATCTTTAGCATGTGAACGGGTAATCAAATTAGCACTAAAATACACGGCTCAATCGTTTGGCGCTAATCTTAATCATGTTGCAAACAGAATTGTAATGGACTCCTTATCATTAGCAACATTAGCGAAATCCATGGCCTTTGTAGCTTCTGACATTGCCATTAATTCTCTTTATCAAGCCACTGATGTCAAACCACCATCATAAACATAAGAAAACTTATGTTATTTAACTACTCTGTGTCTTTATGCTTCCTACAACAAATAAATTTAAAAGTTTAAATACTATTTTAGGTGTTTCTGTTTTAATGTATCTTTTAAAGGATTGTTTGTTTCATGTAAAGCCTGGCGGCACTAGACGTGAATAAAAACAGTTAAGTACAATAAATAAATAATTTATTTTAGACTAATAATTAAATCACTTTTATTGAACTATTAACGAAGTTTTTTTGTACTCTGTGTTATGCCAGCATCTTCTTCAATCTACCAGAAAATGGAACCTCCTCCCATATAATACTGAGGATAGTACTGGGGATATATGCTGAAAGAAACAAAGATATATAACTAGTCAGCTTCTTCATTAATAACACAAGTTTATAATCACCTTTGAATTTTTTTAATAAGATCACGATTAGAAACTAGACATTGAGTAGGTGCCATAGGCCACAAAAGGTTAGATAAGTATAGTTACCGAATGGGGAGAAAGAAGTCTAATAATGCCAGAACACCTATATATTATGACCAAACAATGCGGGATTGGAGGAGACGGCTGGCGAAGCAGAGATAGTCGGGACCAGTTGGTTGTCACGTGCTTTTTGTAACACCAAGGAGCTTTTTGCACATAAACTTTTTGGAGACCCACCTATGGCCGCCCATTGCAAAATTTGCGTAACTTCAGCAGTCGCAGTCTGCTTCATTTAGCTACTTCCATCTTCTTTCTATAAGACGTGAATGTATCTATGTATTACGAATATTCAATAGCTTGGATATGGAGGACTGTACTAGCGTATTAGGTTTCAAATGTAAAGTAAAACAAATCCTGTTACAAAAATTTGATAAGATTTGATTTATTTTTGATTATTAACATACATTTTGATTGTAGCATGTACTATATCTACCTTGTTACTTTAAATTGTAATTCATTTATTTTATTATAAGAAGTAATTTTCAACATTACTTGTGGCATTGGCATGTTGGGATAGGTGTATGTAATGAATGGTTTAATTTAATTTAAGTACAAACTAAATTAGATAAAAATATGCCTATATTTTGTTGTAAATGTGTTTTTGTAGTAAATTTTAAATTGATTTATGATTAAAAATAAGTGCATTTTTCGCCAATAAACTGTTAATCAGTTTGGCGAAATTATAAAGTATAGTTAATAGTTTAAAATTATATTTGATAAATAAATAAAAAAAAATGTTAGTATGTATGCTTATAAATTACCTTGGTCCGTAATAATCATATCCAGGGTAATACGAGGGTCGACTAGGGTAACCGAAGCCAAATTCGAAGCCGGGTCCGTGCCCGTATCCGTGACCATGTCCGTAGTCGTGGTAGTGGTGGTGACCGTGTCCATAGTCGTGTTCGTGGTGGTGACCGTGTCCGTGTCCGTGGCCGTGATCATGTCCGTGACCGTGATCGTGTCCGTGGCCGTGATCGTGTCCGTGACCGTAATCACGTCCCAAGCCATCCCAGCTACTGGGTTCAGTCTTCAAATCGCTGTCTTCCGGTTTATCTACCAAAGGTTGCTTCGGATTTTTTTTATCTGGTTGTGGAGTTTCCCTTGGTAAAGCTGAATATTCAGTCTGATATTGCTGATCTGCTTGCTGCGGTGTAAGTTGCACTTCTTGTTGTTGTTCCACAGGGTTCTCGATTTTGGTGTCATCTACTGGTAGACATAAACACGTGGTGGATAGGGCAACGAATATCACTACTTTCAGCATCTGCAAACATTTTTAAGAATTAGCATTGGGGGGCGTCCATAAATTACGTGAGGTGTTTTTTTGGATTTTCTGTCCTTCCCTCCCCCCCTGGTGAGATGTCGTGAGATTTATTCAACCCCCTCCCCCATCCCCCAATCTCACGTGAGATTTTTCAAAATGTGGGTTTTTTTCGTAAACGCGTTGGATTATTATTGTAAAAAGAAAAAAATGCTTCGTGCTTTCATTTACGACTAGTTAAGACTAGTAATCAATATTGCTGAGAGCTATAAGTGTAATAAAAATTTAACAATAGAATACTTAATAGATACTACTGTGAAAAAAAAATGCGTGATATTTGCCGAGCCCCCCCCCCTCTCTCCAACGTAAGATTAGATGAGATTTGACTCGACCCCCTCCTCCCCTTAAACATCTCACGTAATTTATGGACGCCCCCTTGTAGGATAACCCAATATTTTAAAGAATGTTTGTTGAAGAACCAATGGACCACAACCTGAATCGAATTGATTATTTTAAGATATCTAAACACAAAGACATTATTTATGTTCAAAAACCTTACGGTCGCACTTAGAGTCGTCAATGAAATCTAATTCTTCTAAGTGACGTATGTTCTTATTATTTTGCTTTCGCAAATAAAGCACCAACTTTGATCTAACTAAATCGAAAAGTATAAAAACAAATAAACTAAATAACATCTTAACTTACCTTGTAAGGAGCTTTTAATGGAGAATCTTTAGACCAACTTTGGAAAAGGTCAACTTTATACTGTTTCCTTGTATGCATGGTTCACCATATATATCCAATTAGAAAAGGCTCGAAAGAGATGAAAAATCTATCACCAAGCTCTTCTAATGAAAATTTTAACCAGGTCACCTCCGGTTGCCATCCTAAATGAAACTGTTAATAAGAAAGAACCTGTTCCAGAAAACACCTTGTGACTTCTGCTATGTTTATAGATCGATTAAACCACAAGATTTGGTTTCCCCCACGGATCAATTTTGCATAAATAATGATGTTTACTGACCTCCTTTCTATGCCTTCATTTGACTGGGAAAAAGCAGTTCCTAAATCATGGACTAATTGAATCAAAGATTTATTTCATTCGGTTTTACCATTTAGCTAAAATATATGAATTTCTTTCATCTTTATTGTTATAATGTTTTTTGACACAAGCCGCAATAATACCAGTTAAGGATAATAACCAAGTCGACAAGAATAATAGCCAATCCAGTTATACTCGCCTTGCCGCCTTAATCCAAAATCTCTACATCGTGGAGCCCTGGAAATCTTTCTCACTGAAACACAACATCACAGGGTTAAACTGCACCTTAAGACACATGTCCTACTGCCGGCGATGAACGAGAAGCAAATAGAGATAGAAACGAGTTGGCGAGCAGCAAGAAGAGAGTGTGTACCTAGTTCTAATAGTTCTATTGCTTGGTCTATGTAAACAGTCAGCGACCAACTATTAATATATAAATAAATAAATATTCCCCACACTCACACCAATTAGCGTAGCCTCAAACTAAGCACTGTAGGCTTGTGTTATGGGACACTAGGGTAACGGATAGAATACATATACACTAGTACATATATAAGTAAATTTATATAGAAATACATATTAAACATCCATGACTGGAGTACAAATGCTCGTATTTATCACACAAACATCTGCCCCTATCGGGATTCAAACCCCTCTCGAGTTGGCGACACCTTGAAACACAGCGTATAAACCACTCGGCCACGGAGATCGTCAAAATGAACTTTTCGCTGAAGAAAAGAGTACATATGGTACATTTCTTGAGCGAATAATCGCCTATAGTCATTGCTCATTCGCCGGCGGTGCCTTATGCTTAAGGTTAAGCTTCCTTTCATAGACGGACGCTCTGATTCGAGTGGAAATCCGCTATTCTCCGCGCCGGTCTTATATTGAACAAATGAATGTTTATGCAGCTCTGTTTTAAATACATTTAACGAGTTCTTTTATTACTGTAGTAGGGGAAATTCCGGCCCTCCTAGCATGTGATATTTAATACACTTAATTTATTAAAGTGAAAAAGATTACCAATTCGACGCGATAAAAACGTGATTAAATTTTCTTAGCGAGGTGCTCATGCTACGGGGAGAAGTCTTACTCATACAAATCTTAAATAAATTGAAAATCAATTATATTTTAGATATGAGCTTCCTACTTCAAGCTATGTCATGTTTAATGTTGTATTTGTGGCGATCGATAGACTAAACGATACTCTGCTGTGTTAAGAGCATTTCGTGTATCTGAAAACAGGTCATGTTGAGAAAAACGTAATTGAAGAGATTAAGTTAATTTTCTTTACAGTTTAATAAAAATTGTGATTCATAAAATATATATATAGAAATATTTATACAAATAACTTGAGAATGGTATACTAAATAAGGCCACAAAATAATTTAACAAATATTTGAATAAATAAATTTATTAGAAACGTTTTTAATTTTAAGCAATTGAAATCTCTACAAATCATGTTGCGGTAGCATGTAACACGATTTGTATGAGGTTTTTAGCCTAGGTTACACGAGATGCGAATTCGAATACAGTAGACCCGCGGTCGAATTACAGAGTACTGTCTCAGCCTACTCTATAGCACGATAGTCTCTATAGTCCGTAATTTTTGGAATAAGAGTACCTTGTAATCCGACAAATTACATATCTATTTCTATTGATTTTATGTGCAAATCAACAGTGATAAGCGTGTCGGATTGCAGGGTGCCGGATTAGACGGGGTCCGGATTACCGCGGGTCTACTGTAGTCGTATTTCGGAGAATATAAATAACACTCTTTTCAAAGACTGGACATGGAGACGTGACCCGAAGCGAGTAACTATAACGATATCTGACTTTTCAAATCGTTCTGGCAAATTTCTAGGGGATTGTTCATAGAAGTGCTATTCTGCTTAGACACCTATAAAATAACTGATATTACGTTAAGTACATTATGTTAATGCCCAAATTTCTCAGAGCAAGTCTTACTCGTGTCTTTTCCTGCTGTAATTCATGGAAGTTAAACAAACATTTGTTTACTTTCCGCAGAACTTCTTGGAATTGTTGGTAAAGATAAATATGCTGTGATTATAACACAAGTAGTTGTATGCAATTTCGATTAAATAGGTACGTGATATGTAAGTATGCTATCATTGATAATGATAGCGTCAAAAAGTGGTTTATCATAATATCAATGTTGTCTATGTGATATTTATTACTTAATTTTTGGGATTTGCGTTGTTTGTTTAGACTTTGAGAGGATCTCCATGACGTGTGTTTATGGTGGTCTGTCTGCGATCGTGAAAATTAAACTAGTTTCACAATGGCTGTTCGTAGCGTTGCGATTTAGATAAAGTAATGGGTGTTGCTAGCGCTTTTTTAGTTAGAAACAGAAAAAGACAAAACCATACAAGTGTAGATAACGAAATACCTATTTTAACCTTTGTACTCACCTCATAAAATCCTAAAAAATATTGAATAACTGCTTCATAGATTATATTTCTGGAACTACTTACTAGCAATCATTAAGCACACAGTTTTTTATTTAAGCAAAAGTGGTAAGAGTTAAAGTATCAGTATAATAATAAGTATCTTCGACAGATGTCGCTACGCTACCAAAGTAGAAAATAGTTGATTTTCTTGCGCCAACACAGTCCAACACTGCTGGAAAAATGAACTTTATGATACTAAATTGCATGAGTAAAAAAAGTAACGATGTATTAATAGAACTTATCGGCAGATGTCGCTATGCTATCAAATAAAAACGAAATGTTTTTCGTCAATTCGGACTGGATGTAACATTTTTATGAACTTAAGTTTTACCTAATCCGGTCAGTGGAACGCAGAGCGATAGGCTTGTGCAATGTGTTACAGAAACTTTTTGCATCCATGTGGTAGGTAAATGACCTTCCTTCGATACCAAAAGGTTGGTAGTAAACAAAATTCTTTAACTTATACGCGATTTTTCCTAACGCCTATTCGATTACTTAGTAACTTAGTACGGCAGTGTAGTAATTGTTCAACGTTTATTTAACACAATTAACGCTATTCCAAAAACTTCGAAAAAGTAATTTTGTGTAAGTGAAGCCTCTTTAGGCACGCTTGACTTAGGGGCTAAACTGGCGAATGTGTAACGATTTCGCGTTACGATTAGTGTCATCGGTGGCTCATCGGTAAACAATGAACAATACCACTTAAAAAATACATGAATCTAGTGCTTGGTGGGTGATAGATAACGGACCCAGTGCGAATTGGTGGACGATAAAAGACCCAGCGCGGATTGGTGGGTGATAACGGACCCAGTGCAGATTGGTGGACGATAAAAGACCCAGCGCGGATTGGTGGGTGATAACGGACCCAGTGCGGATTGGTGGACGATAAAAGACCCAGCGCGGATTGGTAGGTGATAATGTGCGGATTGGAGGGTGATAACGGACCCAGCGCGGATTGGTGGTTTATTTTCTATAAACAAATCTTCAGGATAAGTTTATGATTTACAGATCATTGGAGCTAAAGAAGTTTAACTTCAGTCGTGTGGTCATAAGCACACTCTCTTTTTTTTTATTGTAGCTAAGAAGTTTATTCACCCAAGAACAAAGTAGAGACAATCAGTTTTCCAAAACTTTGCAAATTCGGAAACCAAGTTTGTATAATATTGGCCAAATTTGAAGTTCCTGGTAACTTGAAGTGTGGCTATCTGTCCAATATTCTTATCTCATAAGTTGGGATGGAGAAAAATAACACAGAATTGGAGTTGATCGTCACGCTGAAATATATTTAAACAGGTGTATGTGTAGGTACATTTGTTTTTATTATAAAGGTAAGAATAATTCATTTTCGTGTAAAACAAAGCGCAAGATATGAAATATCTTAGTCCACTGCTGGACATAGGCCTCTCCAAATGCACGCCACTCAGATCGATCTTGGGCTACTCGCATCCAGCTCCTGCCAGCCACCTCCATCGCGCCTGAGGACGTCCTACACTACGTTTGCCTAGACGCTATGAAAATAATATATTTACTATGAAATATAATATTATAATAATATGTTTTTACTTCTGACGTGCTAGTTAGTCCTTAAAGAAGTTTCTGTATTTAGGTTTATACAAATTTTAATTACAAACTACATGTTTCTGTTTTTGAGAGTCATTTTTAAAATGTACCTACCCTTTGTTTACTTTTTTATCAGATAATAAAAGTTTATTAACGAACAAAAACTTTTCGAAAAAAAAACTCGTAACCTTATAAAGCTCAATAGAGAAATAATTATGTAGATATAATCATCTGAAGGTCAAATTACTTACACAAAATTTTTGATGTTTCGAAACTCTGAAGCACATAAATCAGGATTAGTAGCGAAGAAAATTGCAAAGTATTATACTATAAATTTATCCCGAACGTAAAAAAGTTAATAATATGACCTTCACATGATTACATAGCACACACAAAGTTGACGTCACACAGTAGACGTCATCGGACCGAACGTTTTGGCGGTAAATAAAAACCATTAAAAATCAATTCAACTTTAATTGGTCTAATGGAGAAAAAAAAGACATTAATTAATTTATTTTTATTTTTCCGTGAAATCGTTTACCCCAATCTTTAAATAAAAGCAGTTTTCAAAAATTTGGAAAATACCCTATTCTATTTACCGGATTGTTACCATGTACCTTGTTTTTTACGAGTCTCTGATATTTCGGCACTGTTGCAAGCGCCCATGATCACGGAGTAACTGAAGTAATTACGGGTAGATGTTAATGTGCAGACATATCAGTCTACCCTCTGACGTCGTCTTTTATATATATTATTATTATATCGGAAACTTATAAAAAACAAAGTACATGCTAAAAATCCCGTATAATAGCTATAATGTTAGTGACCATGAAAGTTTAAAAACAATATAGTGTAACAAGAAGCACAGAGCAGCAACATAACATAAGTTACGCTTGTTTGACACCTTTTTAACATAAAAACATGATGATACATACCATGGTTTAAGATAAAATGTTAGTGTTGTTCTTGGTATTTTTCCTTTTAGGAAAACGAGCTTAACTTAAAACGAGCGGAATGACCATCCTCCGACATTGCTCAACATAACAAAGACATCTAAAACTAGGGTTTAATTTATTTAGTTAAAACCCACAAGGCAAGCGATCGCAGTAAGAGTAAAAGTCCCCATTTTACTGTGGGATGCCTGGACCAATTTTTTCTAGTATTTTTTTTTACTCTACCAGTTTCATTATTCTGTGGCATCATCAAGTGACAACTGTATTTCACGGTGCAGTAATATGCACTTGCCGAATATGTAAAATTTTAAAAAGAAAAGATAAGTACAATGTAAGGTACCAAATATTATTATGGGAAAAATGTATAATGTTTATCTACAAAAATATATTCAGAATATTCTAAACTGAATGTAACTTGAGTATTTGTAGACACACTAGTTACAACGCATTGTTTTAATTTCCTTAAAATTACAAAAGTAACGTTGTATTTGAGGCATTTTTTTTTTAAGTTTAACCTATGCGTAAGTACCGCATTAATAAGGTCTAGTACCCATTGGACCCTCAAGATTCGACCCAAAAGCAAAAAGTGCCCATTGGACCTCTTTTTTGGTGTCCATTGGACCTTCTTAAAACATTTTATATTCAATGTGCCCATTGGACCTCTTTTTTGGTGCCCATTGGACCTCCTTAAAAAAAATATATTCAGTGTGCCCATTGGACCTCTTTTTAAGTGCCCATTGGACCTTCAAGATTATACCCTACCGCCAGTTCGACCTTATTAACAGTTTTGTTAAGCACAGTACAGTCATGTAGAAAATTGCAGACAAAAATAAAAAATAATAGGTATTATAAAGCCACTAACTAAATACTGTAAAATCAGGTTACTTTTTTTCTTCGAATTAACGACATTTCGCCGTCCCCGGAGAATAAAAAGATAACTACAAAAACGTAAGTTTTCAGGAAAAATAAAAAAAAACTGTTTTTTGTCTATTGCTCTATAAATACTGGACGCAGACAGATGATAGTAACCTTTAAGAAAAGCAAACTTTTAACACATTTGGAATTTTTTTGTAAGGTACTCGTACAGTAAGATATAATGGAGATAGTTAGAAAATAAAAAGTGAATCAAAAGTAATCAAAATTTAATTTGTATAATGTTTATTTTTATTTTATTCGTATTGACAAGGAGCCAAAACCAAATATTGCACTACTGACATGTATTTTTATTCTATGTGTTATAAGGGTGCAAGTGACAATGATAATACTTCAATATCTTTTTTTTCGAAAATATTGTAAAACCTTTTTTTCTTTAAAGGACATAATATATGTTTGTGCTTTAGGTTTAAAAGAATGATCATTAACGTAAAAAGGTTTCACTCAATAGGGCGATCGTACACTGACCAATAAATACCCTTACAGCGCAACACCAAATCCACAAGACCTTTCAAATCGAACAAAGTTCGATAGATTCAAAGTTCCTTAAAACAGCTTGGATCTAGACAATCTAAGCAACATGATGGTGGATTTTGCAACGAAATCATCTTTTGATCTAAGACTGAAATTCTGAGGTAGATTGAGTGTTTTTATCGACATTTATACTCCTCTTAAGCACCTAATGAAAGGAAGGTTATAGATTCCAAGCCCAAGCAATCTCTGCGCTTAAACAAAAGGATGGCGCCGATCTCATGTGTGGGAGAGAGAGAGAAAATTTGCTGTCTCGTTCCGATTTATGACCTATGTTGCAGCTAGAAAATAATCTTACAACCGTAGGCCATTTCTTAGAACAATTACTCACATATGTATCTTAAATATTTAATTTGGTAATTTATAATGTTTTACAAAAGACTGTTAAATTTTTTATGGATGTAGGTAGTGGGGTAGTGGGTCTTTTGGCAGACTCCAAGTTTTTATGAGACGCAGCGCACTTAATTGTGAATCGTTTGACAAAAAACTAGAATTTTATTTTATCCCGGTTTTTTATATTAAAATAACATAAATCTATCTAATAATTGATTTGCAAATGGCAAGTTTATTTATCTATTTTTTGTTGCCAAGCATCAAATATATTATATTCAATGTGTAACAAAAGCAGTGATAATAATTTTGATAATAATCCATGACTGGACTGATTGA
Source organism: Chilo suppressalis (assembly GCA_902850365.2). Lineage (NCBI taxonomy): Eukaryota > Metazoa > Arthropoda > Insecta > Lepidoptera > Crambidae > Chilo > Chilo suppressalis. The sequence continues at coordinate 8,405,749 of OU963912.1, read as the reverse complement.
CATTTGCCATAGTGATTGAGTTGACGTTATAAGCCACCACGCACTAAAAATATGACGTTACTAAGATAGGGTAGCCAGCATACTTAAAAAATTGTTTAATTATTAAACACGATTTTAAATTAATCGGTAATGAATAAAAAAATCAAAGTATCTATACATGTTATACAAACTTTCAAAATATATATATTTCGTCCCTGCCGGAAACCGACTACCGCTTTTGAACCATATCCTTTAGTTAAAGTATGTTTTTATTATAAGCAATTTCTGGCTAATTGTAAAAATATGATTAGAAATCATTTTTTTATAAAATGTAATATGAAAATCTTACATTAGTATTTTATTTTATGAATATTTAGAATACATAATAATTGTGCTTCAATAGTTAATGTGAGTGATATAAAAACTGTATGTATAATTTAGTTAAGATATCTGATAAAAAAACATTTCTATTTAAAAGTAAAATAACAAAATCTGTGATTTGATTATTATATTCTATGGTTTGTTGCTGATGATTGATGTTTCGAATTTTATAAATATGTTGATTTTAAATACTTACATGTATAACCTTTGTGCTTTTATTTATTTTATCAATATTTAGAATATATAATAATTGTGCTTAATCTATGTGATATAACAAACCATATTTATAATTAAGTTAAGCTATTTGATAAAAAATAATTTCTATTGGCTTTAAAAGTAAAGTAAAAAAATCCGTGATTTGATTATTATATTTTATGTAAATATTTATATTGGTTGTTACTGATGGAGAGTTTTGAATTTTATAAAAATGTTGATTAAACACTTAGATTTGTAACCTTTGTGTTTTTATGTCTTTTACAATGTTACTTTACTACACGACTGTACTTTACCGTTCCAAAAGAATTAGCCAAATAGTTAAGAGCTCCAATAGCTCCCATTGTGTTGTTAAGTACGTCTTTGAGGGTTCAATGGGCACCATTTTCTTGATAGGAGGTCGAACGGGCACTTTTTTGTAGGTAAGGTCCAATTAGGAGGGTCCAATGGGTACTAGACCCATTAATATAAGATGTGTTTTATTTGTATCAACAAAAGTATTTTTACGTATGAACTAAGTATTTACTTGTAAATATTTGTTTCTTAGGTTTTCACGGACAACACTCATTAAAAAAACAAGTTTCAACGGTATAGATGCCCTGATTTATTTATTTATGATGTTTCGCATCCTTTTTAGGCTGCGCCGTCAGAATAGGGTATTTGACAAGTTTTAGAAAACGATCTCACGATGTACGGGACGCCGGGCTGTCGCAGTAGCGGACAGTTACCGACTCGTACTGAGGGGGTGGAGGAAGTTACACGCAGGAGTCTTGACTGTAGTGGACTGTAGTTTCGGCGAATAAAACCCCTGGTGTTCGGTATTGAAGAAATCGGTGGGCGCTGATAATGGATGGCCGGTGAGAGGAGGCTTCAGGTCCAGAGTGAACCGCTTGGTTGTTTCTTCCTGTTCCTTAGGGTAGGAGCGCCTGTCGCTGAATGCATGTCGGGGCATGTTCCGACTCGAATTTTATATGCTAGGACCGAGCTGGCCAGCGATCCATTACCTCACCCACGCTATACTTTATTTTTCATTTTCTCAAGATTTACAATAGTGCGAGCTTAAAACTAATTGTACATACATCGGGCATACATTTGGGCATATTTTTAACATAGTTATGTGTCCGTAAACACGATATTTTAGGTGTGGCGCGCAAAAAATAGGTCTCCGCAATATTTATACTTTCCCCCTCCATAGGGCTTCGCCCTGCCACGGGGCTTCGCTGCCCCACCCGCGCGCTCCGGGCGCGCCGGGTGGGGAGCGCGACATGTCTCAGAAAACGGTTCTATACAAACATGTTTTTCCTCCTACACGGTACATTTTTACACTTATTGATGTGATACCTATTTATTTACGTAGCCCTACGTGTTACCTATCTAATACAACAAGTCTCTTACAAGAATATTAATAAACAACAGCTGTACGGCCCTATAAAGTTTACAAATTAAAAAGTCTTAAAAAACCTACTTATACTCGCTTAATCTCTAACTATCATACACCATTTTAAAGAAGAAGTAAAAACACATAAAATGACATCGTTATTATAACAATTATACCTATATCCTATTGATTATTCATAAAAAACTATTCCCGATATTTTCCTTAATTACGCTTAAACTACTAACACGATTCATACAAAACTTCGATATATTATTCCTATAACTACCTACTATCTAATAAGACATAAAATAAATCAATCAAAACATAAAACATACTATTATCGAAAATTGTCAACTCAGGCAAAATCCTATAAGACGTGTGACAAGGACAACCTATTGTCTCCGTCCCTCCTATAGGTCGGAACTATCAGTATTCTGACTAGTTTCCCCGCGCCACCGCTTGGCGTCGTGGCGATCGTTTAGATAAAGTCTTATAAGATTATTGGAGAGAACGGGGCGGAATATCGCTCTGAACTATCAATTTTACAATGGTTTACTATGGGCAGAGCTATCTATTGTTGCGATATCCGACTCATTCTAATAAGACAACAAGGGAATGATATTTTTAATGCGTATACAACTAATTCATGTGAAATTATAGATACATTTTTATACATTGTTCTCGTATCGTCGTAAGTTCATTTTCTCTCGCTTCGGTCGTCGCGTACATACTCCCGCCGTGCAGCGTCGGTTGACTCGTCGCTGCATCCATCTTCCGTGGGAGTGGCGGCCGATGCGAATATCACCAGTCGCTTGGTCGGTCTGCGTAGCACTCCTCCGGCTGTCTTCAGATCGACGACTCGTACTGTGCCGTCTCGCCCGGGAAAAGTGGCGATGACGACTCCCTTGGGCCACGTGTTGCGTGGCAGGTTGCTGTCGGCGATGAGCACGATGTCCCCGATGGCAATGGTCTTCCCGGTCCCGTGGGGCTCCCGCCGGTGTTGCAGCTCGGGTAGGTACTCTCGTACCCAGCGCGCCCAGAAGTGGTCGGCGAGGCGCTGTGCTGCTCTCCAGTGCGGGCGGCCTATCAGGTCGCTCTCGTCGAACTCGCCCGGCAGTGGGACGCGCGCTGAACCTCCCAGCAGAAAGTGGTTGGGAGTGATGGCTTCGTCGTCTTCATGGTGCACGGACACGTGGGTGAGAGGCCGGCTGTTCACGGTGTATTCGGCCTCGGCGAGTAGCGTCGTAAGTACCTCTTCGGGCGGACTTCTTTCTTGCAAAACCGCACTTAGCGCGATTTTGACGGACTTCACGAGGCGTTCCCACGCCCCGCCCATGAATGGTGCTCCCGGCGGTATGTACCTCCACCGGATACTGCGGATGCTTGCTTCTTCGCTCGTTGCCTGCTGCACTGCCTTCTTCATTTCGTTTTCTGCGCCGTGGAAGTTGGTCCCGTTGTCCGACCAAATTTCGGTAGGGCACCCGCGGCGCGCTATCATGCGCCGTAGTGCGTGTATGGCGGAGTCCGTCGATAGTGAGGCGGCCAACTCGAGGTGCACGGCTCTCGTAGTAAGACATGTGAAGAGCGCGACGTAGCGTTTTTCTTGACGCCTGCCCACGGTGACTGTCAACGGCCCGAAATAATCCAATCCGGTGTACGTGAATGGCCGTCGGTGATGAGCGAGGCGCGTCGGCGGCAAATCTCCGGTAGGTGGCGACGGTGGCGCCGCCCTCCTTATGCGGCAGTTTATGCAACTGCTTATTATTCGTTTCGTGACGGGTCGAATGCGTAGAATCCAATAGTGTTGTCTGCACTCGTTGACTGTAGTTTCCACCCCGGCGTGGAGAAGGCTTCTATGTGTGTGTTCTATCCACAGTTGGGTGGCTCGATGGTTCCCGTCGAGTATCGCCGGTGTCTTCTGAGTTTCGGTTACTCCCGCCGCTGCGTTGACCCGGCTTCGTAGGTATAACACGCCGTCGTTGACTATTAGCGAAAGTGGGCGGAGTCGACTGTTCGTAGCGATGGTGGCGCCCCCTCGCAGTTGTTTCAACTCGTCTTGAAATGCGTCGTGTTGTATTACGCGAACTATTATTTTCTCTGCGCGTTCGATGTATCTTCGGTCGATTGCGATGAATTTTCTTTCTTGAACGGTTGGCGTCGTTTTCTTCTTATGTGTCGGCGCCGATTTTTGATTTTTCTTCCAGTCGGGTTCCTTTTCGTTTTTCTTTCTTCTGTAGTTAATTCGGTCGGTTTTCGCTTGGCAGAGGTCGATGAACTGTAGTACTCTTGCCGTAGTCCGAATTAAGTTGTCCCAGCGCGAAAATCGAGTGACGTCCGGTGCAGCTTCGGATATTGACGGCGCTTTCTTCGTGCTTATGTGGTGCACGCGTTCTTCCCCGGTGACTTCGGTTGCGGTTGCAGTTTCGGCGGGCCATTCTTCTTGTTTGTTTCGCAGAAACGGAGGCCCGGTGAACCATCTGTGGTAGCCGTAGAAGTCGTGCGGTGATATTCTTGAGGCGTCGTCTGCTGTGTTGAGCTTCGTGGGCACCCATCGCCACTCGTTGATGGTGCTGAGTTCTTCGATGGCGGCTATGCGATGCGCGACGAATGGCTTGAATGAGCGCGATCCCGTTCGCACCCAAGACAATACTGTTTTGCTGTCTGTCCAAAATGTCTTCGATTCTGGTTTTCTTGAGTGCTCTTCTATCACGGTGGCGGCCATTCTTGCTCCCAGGACTGCGGCTTGTAGCTCGAGGCGCGGTATTGACGTGACTTTGAGTGGAGCCACGCGTGCTTTCGCCGTGATGAGTGTCACGTCGACTTGACCTCCCGGCGACTCGGCCCGCCAGTAGAGTGCGGCGGCGTACGTGGTGGCGCTGGCGTCCACGAAGACGTGCAGCTGAAGTGAAGTGGCTTCGCTGTATCCTATGTAGGCTCGTGGTACTTTGACGCCTCGTAGGTCCTTCATGTGTTGTAGCCAGGTCGTCCACTGCTCTGCGAGGTCGGTGTCGATTTTCTTGTCCCATTCTGTGCCGCGTCGCCAAATTTCTTGTATGATCTGTTTTCCCCTGACTGTGACTGGTGATGCAAGTCCCATTGGATCGTAGATTGACATCACAATCTTCAAAACTTCTCTCTTCGTGGGTGCCTTATTTGCAAGTAGGTCCGATGGGATGCGCGCCAACTCGAGATTGAACCCCAATTCGTCCGATTGCGGGTTCCACATGAGTCCGAGTACTTTTTCTATTCTTGATCCGTCGTTGAGTGTTATTGGTTGTTGAACGCGTAGCGGTCCCTCGGTGAGTGCTTGCCTTATTCGATGCGAGTTCGACACCCAGTTGCGTAAGTCGAAATTTCCGTCGGCGTGTATTTTTCTTACTTGCGTCGACACTTCTATGGCTTCTTGTTCCGTTGTAAAGCTGTCTAGGTAGTCATCCATGTAGTGCGCTTGTACTATGGCGTTGACGGCGGTCGGTTGCGTTTCTTGATATCGCTCGGCGTTCTTGTTCTTGACGAAAATAGCGGCGGCTGGTGAACACGTAGCGCCGAAGATGAGTGACTTCATTCTGTATTCTTCCGGTGGTCCCTCTCTTCTTTCGCCGCGCCATAGGTACCGCAGTGCATCTCTGTCTTCCGGTCGGATCCCCACGCGCATGAACATTTCGGCGATGTCGGCTGTCACGGCGTACTGGTGTTGACGGAATCGCATCATGACTCCTATCAACGATCGAAGTAGGTCCGGCCCGGTGAGAAGGCAGTCGTTGAGTGAGGTGCCTCCGGTCTTCGCAGCTGCGTCGTGTACGATGCGTAACTTGTTTGGTTTCAACGGGTTGATGACTGGAAAATGCGGCAGGTACCAAGTTCTGTCTTCTGTTGATGTCGGCGGTGCTCGCTCGGCGTATCCCTTTTCGATGAGCGCGTCCATTTGTTCTATGTATTTTCCCCTTAGGCGTGGATCGCGGTCGATTTTCTTCTCTGTGGTGAGCAGCCGTCTGTACGCATTTTCATAATTGTTGGGCATCTTGATGTGTTCTTTCTTCCAGAGTAGCGCGGTTTCGAATTTTCCATCTTCTTTTCTGTGGGTGTGTTCTTCTAGCATCTTGATGGCTTTCTCCTCTGGATCGGAATGCGGTTTTTTCTTTTCGATGTCGATCGATTCCAATGCGAAGTGATGACGAAGTAGTTCATCCATTTTCGAATCTTCTGTTTCTTCGGTGAGGTGGTTCACGAAATGAACCCGATGACCGATGGTGCGCGAGTCTGTGCCGTGGAGTACCCATCCCAGAGCCGTCTTCGATGCCACTAGCTGTCTTCTATTCCCCCGGCGGACTTCGCTGGCCAAGAGTAGGTGCCAGTTGTCTTGCCCGATGAGGATGGTCGGCCGGGCGTCTTCATAGGTGACGTGCTTCTCGATTCCCCGCAGGTGCTTGCAGCCCCATAAGTGTCTTTCTTCTATGGTTTGCGGTGAAATCTTCATTTGGTCGATGGTGCGCGCTTGCACCTTGAAGCCTCTGTTCTGTCCCTCGATCTTGAAGGTGACCCGGCGCGACTGTGTCTCTGGCAGCTTGGCGTCGATCGTTTCTATCTTCAGTCGCTCGGTAGGTCCCTCGGCTCCTATCTTCTCGGCGGCCCTCTCTTCTATAAGTGTGACTGTAGAGCCGTCGTCCAGTAGCGCGTACGTATCAAAATGTCCGCTCGGTCCCGTAATGCGAACCGGAATTATCTTCAAGTACGCGTCTCGCTTGCGGCTGCTGTGTGTGCTGGCCACCCTCTCGGTTTCTGTGTTGCTCGTGGCTGGTTCTTCTTCACGTTGCGACTTCGGTTTGTAGTGAAGAAGTGGGTGGTGTGAGCGCTCGCAGCCGTCCCTCTCGCACGCTCGCGTCTTGCATCTGTGCATCTTGCTTCTGTATTGTAAGCAACGGAAACAAAGGTTGCTTTTCTTCGCTATTTCCCATTTTCTATCTTGATCGGCGGTCTTGAACGTAAAGCAGGTGGCCGTCGAATGTCCGGATTTCTTGCATACCGGACATGGGAATCGATCTTCAGGCGCTCTTCTATTATGTGTCGCCTCGATGTTATGTGTTCGAAATTTTCTTGTTGTGGAGTTTTCTTCATTTCCAATGTACTCCGGTGGGGCGTATCTTGCGTTATTCTCTGCCTCGACTTCGATGAACTCGGCGAAAATCAATAGTTCCGGATCCGTCTTCATTTTTTCTTGCATTCGGTGATTGTTGACGTAATCGTTCCATCTGAAGCGGATAGTCGACGGCAGCTTTTCTATAATTGTCTTCATGATGTCCGGCGCACGTAGGTACTCGTTTTGCCCCAGTACTTGTAGTGCGACGACGCTATTCTTGATTTTGTTTGCAAAAATCACGATGTCCCTCGGCGAATCGGTGAGTCGGGGTAAATGGCGCAGCTTTTCTATTTCGGTTGCGGCGATGTTGTCCGGGCGGCCGAATCTGTGCTCCAATTGCTTCATAATGTCGCCCGGCGTAGTGTTGCTTATTAGCATGCTGCCCACGGCTTCTCTTGCCTTCCCCTTGAGGGCTCTTCTTAATCTTGATGAGTTTTCCGCCGACGATAGGTAGGTTGCGGATTCTAGGTACGCCGCCCTGAAGGTGAGCCATTCTGTGTGCGCGCCGCTGAAGGGTGGCAGCTCTCCGACGTAGCGTGGACCCGGTGCAGGCGGTACGGCGGCGCGGACGGCGGCGTTGATTGCGACGGCCAGCTCGGAGACGTTCATTCTGTCTTGCTGGACCGGCGGTGGCGGTGGCGGCAACGTAGGGGCGACTTGTTCTTGAGCTTCATCAATGCGGGACGGCGGACTCTTCTTAATGCATGGCTTCAGCGCCCCTGGGACTGGATCTTCGGCAAGTGGTGCGACGGACCCACCAATCTGTACGGTGTCCTCGACGGTCGGTCTTCTATACGGTTCGGTGGTGCCGCCGTCGGGGGTGGTGTCCTTTGTCGCTGTGTCCAGCCAGGTGATGACGCGTTCTTCATTCTCGGTGCCATGTGTGCTATCGGTTTCTCTTCTATCTTCTATTTGCGGGTCCTCTTGGTCCTCATCTTCGCTATCTTGCTCTTCCATTCGTATCTTCGCCCTTATAGTCTTCTCTAATTCTTCATATAACGCCGCCAGGCGCTTCTTCTTTGCTGCTCTTCGTGCAGCTATCTTCGATTCTGTTCGGTGTGATGTCATTGCAGCTGATGGCGACTTCGGCGGTTGGTCGTGGCGCAGCGGGTACGGTGGCCGCGTCATGGTGTCGCTCCCTTCCGATGGCGCTCTTGACGGGGGTTGGACAGGATTCTCTCCTGCAGCGGTTCGCTCTGGCTCTTCGATGCTTCTCTCGATGCGCTCCTCTTCGGCCTGGTCCATTTTGTCAGCTTGAGATCTTGTTCGTGGCATTTTCCTTTCTTCAATCTTCTATAATTTTTCTTCAATTTTCTGTCTTCAATCTTCTATAATTGACCACGACGATCTTCTTTCTTCAATCTTCTATAATTTTTCTTCAATTCTTCCTCGGCGCTGTAGATCCGGCTCGATGCGACCAAAAAATGTACGGCACGCCGGGTACAGCTTGAATAGATGGCCGCTGAGAGGAGCTGATGTTGTCCAGAGTGAACCGCTTGGTTGTTTCTTCCTGTTCCTTAGGGTAGGAGCGCCTGTCGCTGAATGCATGTCGGGGCATGTTCCGACTCGAATTTTATATGCTAGGACCGAGCTGGCCAGCGATCCATTACCTCACCCACGCTATACTTTATTTTTCATTTTCTCAAGATTTACAATAGTGCGAGCTTAAAACTAATTGTACATACATCGGGCATACATTTGGGCATATTTTTAACATAGTTATGTGTCCGTAAACACGATATTTTAGGTGTGGCGCGCAAAAAATAGGTCTCCGCAATATTTATACTTTCCCCCTCCATAGGGCTTCGCCCTGCCACGGGGCTTCGCTGCCCCACCCGCGCGCTCCGGGCGCGCCGGGTGGGGAGCGCGACATGTCTCAGAAAACGGTTCTATACAAACATGTTTTTCCTCCTACACGGTACATTTTTACACTTATTGATGTGATACCTATTTATTTACGTAGCCCTACGTGTTACCTATCTAATACAACAAGTCTCTTACAAGAATATTAATAAACAACAGCTGTACGGCCCTATAAAGTTTACAAATTAAAAAGTCTTAAAAAACCTACTTATACTCGCTTAATGTCTAACTATCATACACCATTTTAAAGAAGAAGTAAAAACACATAAAATGACATCGTTATTATAACAATTATACCTATATCCTATTGATTATTCATAAAAAACTATTCCCGATATTTTCCTTAATTACGCTTAAACTACTAACACGATTCATACAAAACTTCGATATATTATTCCTATAACTACCTACTATCTAATAAGACATAAAATAAATCAATCAAAACATAAAACATACTATTATCGAAAATTGTCAACTCAGGCAAAATCCTATAAGACGTGTGACAAGGACAACCTATTGTCTCCGTCCCTCCTATAGGTCGGAACTATCAGTATTCTGACTAGTTTCCCCGCGCCACCGCTTGGCGTCGTGGCGATCGTTTAGATAAAGTCTTATAAGATTATTGGAGAGAACGGGGCGGAATATCGCTCTGAACTATCAATTTTACAATGGTTTACTATGGGCAGAGCTATCTATTGTTGCGATATCCGACTCATTCTAATAAGACAACAAGGGAATGATATTTTTAATGCGTATACAACTAATTCATGTGAAATTATAGATACATTTTTATACATTGTTCTCGTATCGTCGTAAGTTCATTTTCTCTCGCTTCGGTCGTCGCGTACACACGATATTGACTAATGTTTATGGAGTCCGTAAAAAGTAATTTCAGTAAAAATAACCAAATCAAACACTCCATTTTCAAGTTGCCGCGAAAACGTTTCTCTGGACAATATGGCGTCTCACTGGTGGGTGACGTCACACGACTGTTATTTAAACTTCAAACTATACAATTTAATGTCACTTTAACTTTAAGTTTACTTGCGTGTGACGTCATTTAGGCTCCACCAATCCCAAGTGTTTTCGGCCACGTGACAATAGATAAGAAAACTATTAACTAGTTTTTAGTAAAATTATGAATATTTTTTCTGTAAAAAATAGTGAAAATCCCTGCCAATATTCATTCTAAACACAGATGCTGACAATTGGCACTTTATTTTTAATACTGTCAAATACCCTATTATGATTTATTTACTTTGTCGAGATACCTTCAAAAGACTTTGCTTTTTGAAAGCTTTGAAGACCCGAACGCTCAATAAAATTCTTTCGAAAGTAGCTCGTCAAGGTAAATAAAATCATAATTCTGACGATGCAGCCTGAAAACTGAAAAGGATGCGAAACGTCATTAATAAATAAATCAGTGCATCTTTACCTTTGGAAATGTTTTACTTGTAATTACATAAATACCTAACCTTACACACTGAGCAGAATTTGCAAGCATGAAAGATATTATTAGGGTATATGTACGCGACGACCGAAGCGAGAGAAAATGAACTTACGACAATACGAGAACAATGTATAAAAATGTATCTATAATTTCACATGAATCGGTTGTATACGCATTAAAAATATCATTCCCTTGTTGTCTTATTAGAATGAGTCGGATATCGCAATAATAGATAGCTCTGCCCATAGTAAACCATTGTAAAATTGATAGTTCAGAGCGATATTCCGCCCCGTTCTCTCCAATAATCTTATAAGACTTTATCTAAACGATCGCCACGACGCCAAGCGGTGGCGCGGGGAAACTAGTCAGAATACTGATAGTTCCGACCTATAGGAGGGACGGAGACAATAGGTTGTCCTTGTCTCACATCTTATAGGATTTTGCCTGAGTTGACAATTTTCGATAATAGTATGTTTTATGTTTTGATTGATTTATTTTATGTCTTATTAGATAGTAGGTAGTTATAGGAATAATATATCGAAGTTTTGTATGAATCGTGTTAGTAGTTTAAGCGTAATTAAGGAAAATATTGGGAATAGTTTTTTACGAATAGTCAATAGGATATAGGTATAATTGTTATAATAATGATGTCATTTTGTGTGTTTTTACTTCTTCTATAAAACGGTATATGATAGTTAGGCATTAAGTGAATATAAGTAGGTTTTTTGAGACTTTTTAATTTGTAAACTTTATAGGGCCGTACAGCTGTTGTTTATTGATATTCTTGTAAGAAACTTGTTGTATTAGATAGGTAACACGTAGGGCTACGTAAATAAATAGGTATCACATCAATAAGTGTAAAAATGTACCGTGTAGGAGACAAAACATGTTTGTATAGAACCGTTTTCTGAGACATGTTGCGCTCCCCACCCGGCGCGCCCGGAGCGCGCGGGTGGGGCAGCGAAGCCCCGTGGCAGGGCGAAGCCCTATGGAGGGGGAAAGTATAAATATTGCGGAGACCTATTTTTTGCGCGCCACACCTAAAATATCGTGTTTACGGACACGTAACTGTGTTAAAAATATGCCTAAATGTATGCCCGATGTATGTACAATTAGTTTTAAGCTCGCACTATTGTAAATCTTGAGAAAATGAAAAATAAAGTATAGCGTGGGTGAGGTAATGGATCGCTGGCCAGCTCAGTCCTAGCATATAAAATTCGAGTCGGAACATGCCCCGACATGCATTCAGCGACAGGCGCTCCTACCCTAAGGAACAGGAAGAAACAATCAAGCGGTTCACTCTGGACCTGAAGCCTCCTCTCACCGGCCATCCATTATCAGCGCCCACCGATTTCTTCAATACCGAACACCAGGGGTTTTATTCGCCGAAACTACAGTCCACTACAGTCAAGACTCCTGCGTGTAACTTCCTCCACCCCCTCAGTACGAGTCGGTAACTGTCCGCTACTGCGACAGCCCGGCGTCCCGTACAGTATAAATTAAAAGGATAACCCAATGACCCATTTTCATATACGTTTATAACGTAGGATGATTATATAATTAACATATGTCTAGTTTCATCACGTGTTAGAAAGCTCGCATACGTATTTAAAATTTTAAGAATGTACTACTCTTTTGCCCAGACGTAAATTACATATAGCTTAGGTGCTCGGAGCGGATCTACTGGAAGCGTTTAGAAAGAGCCCAGAGAGCAGTTCTGAAGGTGATGATGTAAAAGCCTTTAAGATCTCCAACAGTCGAACTATATTCACTCACCGGTGTTCTGACTGTTAGGTAGCTATTTATTCTTAATGCTATTCTGTATACACATCTTCGCCCTCTGTATGATCCTGAAACTACCAGCGTGGATATGGTAGAGTTTGCAAAATTAGTAAATGCAGGCCTAACATTATCACGTGGCGGAGGGTTCTTGGACGGTTACGCCCAGGAGTCCCTTCCGCAGCAGATGGGGTGCGGTACGGTGGGCATTAGGTCGCGTATTCAGCCCCCACGCGCGGGACTACCTGCGCACGTCTGCGGGGTCCCCGTAATACCGCGGGAAACTCCTGCCGTGGAGCCCCGGCGAGGCCGGGAAGCTGCTGGGTGCGGAGCCGTGGTAGAATCCCTAACGGGGACCCCGCGGCTTCGCACTAAGCAGTGTAGAAGATATTCGCAAGACTTTTTTAGCGGATATTATGCTGTAAAGCGCCCGTAAGAGTTGCGGGGTCCTCGGTGGGTAGCCATTGGGGGGTCCGTAAGACTTACGGGAGCCAGGTGTGAGATCCGTTCGGCGGTGTGCCTCTTAAAGGCGCCGTCGTCTGTAAAAAGATTTTTTACCTGCGTTATAAAAATAAGGCCTAACATTATCACGTATGTCACCTTTCCAACAATGCTCCTATGTTATACAACTGGGCCAGCCAAATCATTCACATATATCTTACTTACCCTTAATAAGTGTAAGATGGTTGCTAGGCAGTGGTTACATATTGATTGATTGTTGTGTCAATATTTATTATGTTGGTGATCAAATAAATAAATGGGTGATAGGAAAAAAAAAATGGAATTTACTAAGGATTGGAGTTTACTTTGTTTTTGCACCATGTTGATGAGCTAGATCAACAAACTTTCACAATGGATGACTGCATTTAAGCTCGAGTTTATGAATTAACATTCCTTCGAACGAACAACAAACTTGACTGCGGTCTGTGACCGCATTATTATGCTACTGTTTGCTCTTTGTCCTTATTCTGCGTACAATTATAAAATATTCGTAGACAGAAACCCGTCCCCGTGTATCATACCTAGATGCAATTTTATAATATATATATATATATATATATATATATATATATATATATATATATATATACCAACCTACAATCCTCCTCCACCACCTCCTCCTCGATGACCACCGTGGCCGAGTGGTGTGTACGCCGGGTTTCAATGTGTCGCCTACTCGAGAGGTCCCTGGTTCGAATCCCGGTATGTTTGCGTGTTAACTACGAGCATTTGTACTCCAATCATGGATGTTTAATATGTATTTCTATATAAATACCTATATATATGTATCAGTATATGTATTCTTTCCGTTATCCTAAATACATTATGTGTAAACAAAGTGATTCAATGGACGGTCTTATCGCTAAAAGTGGTTTCTTCCAGACAACCATTGGATGGAGAGAATTGAAAGAAACAAGGAATTTAAAATATATATTAAATATACATACATGCCATACATACAAAATATATACACATAATATTACTATAAGATATATACATATGATATAAATATATGACACATATATACAAACGTAGACTACACATATATTAGTTAATAATATACTATCCCATAACACAAGCCTATAGTGCTAACTTCGTGGCTAACTTAATCGGTGTGTGTTACCAACAAAAAAAATCGCACTGGTCCCACTAAGGATCGGACCTATTGCGATTTGGGCCCAGTGCGTATTGGGCTCAGTACGGATTGGGTCCACAGCGGATTGGGCCCCGTGCGGATAGGACCCAGTGCGGATTTGGCCCAGATCCTCCTTAAGTGCTAATCAGCGTGCTGGTTTATGATATATGTGAACTTGGAGGAAGGCATATACCTCAGCAGTTGGGACATCAAAAGGCCGATGATGAAACAGGCGAAGTACAAAGGACATTGACCAATCGGTACTAATCGATTAAAAGACTAAGTGTGGTCGCAAACGATAAAGGTCTTATCAAGACCGGAGCCGTGACACGTTTAATCGATTCGGACGTGCTTATCGATTTATTACTCAACTCGACTTCTGACGTGCGTGTATTGATAGAATAGAATATGATATGTTTTAATTAAATTGTTATTCCTATTGCATCTTCAGGACACTATTTATTATAAAATGTATCACCATAAAAACTATTTCTGTCCCATGATATTTTGGCAGATAAAAACATTAAAAACTATCAGTTGCAACTTACCTGTACCCTTAGCACGAACCAATATCAAATTCGAATAGTTTGCGAGTGCGAAATGTCAATGTCAAATTTTCTATGGAAACTTGAACAGCAGCGCCACAAAGTACGTAACGAGAACTAAAAATCAGTACACATTTGACAGTGACATTTCGTACGTAACGCAAATGTTACGAATTCGATATTGGTTCGTGCTAAGGGTACTGAAAATAAAAAATCGTTATATACCTACAAAGGGTGGCATGGGTCTTCTGTTTGTAAGCGGCCAATATAGCAGGTCGCGTTTTCGTTCAGTGCAACATTATCTTTGCGTTGTACTCTGGTTTCATCTCTAACTACGTGGATCTCTGGAATATGATGTGAATGGCACTATGAAGACATTTTTTTATTTGGGTCTTCGACTACTTATTGACAATATAAAAACAAAGAAGATAGAAATTTAAAGGTACTTATTTTATAACTACACAATTTAATTCATGCAAAATATTACAATATTTTATACCGCGAATAAAATTGTGATGGACTGCCGAATCTATTATCATACATATGAATAGCGTGTAGCTATTATCTTATATGTACATTAGCCATATATTATTGTGCGCAGATATTCGTTCTACTTGTATGTACCTGTGTATATGTTTATATAGGTATATGTAAGCAAACGAGTGACACATTTCCAACTCGAGTTGCTGACGTAAAAGCCTTATAAGGTGTGTTTTCAAAACGCGTTTTATCAAGAGCTAAAAATACCATTTGAAATGAATGTGGTTTGTTATACATATTGTATCTACAGACCTTAACAAATGGGATCGTTTTTAAGATTCCGTACCCGAAGGTTAAAAACGGAACCCTAATGCTGTCACTGTCGACTGTCTGTCTGTCTGCCAGATCGTAAACGGAATGAGTTAAAGAAGCGAAATTTTGGTACTTTATGTACTTTGGTGCTTGCCCAAACCCCAATAATTAAAAATGCAAATATATTATTTTCATGGGTGCCTTGTACATGAAAAGAAGATGATTATTCTTTAATTTTTTGAAGATTATTTTGTAAAGGCAGATCTTTTCTAATAATTAGCATAATAGTTTATCTATCTTATAATTTAAATCTGTATTATTATCGATATAGTTCGCCCAAGTACCTTGGTTCGCATCACTATCTTGATTTACATCCCTACCTTAATCGATAAACATACTTAAATGACAATCTTAATTTAGGATTCTTCATTTAAACATTTTTGATGCATCAT
The DNA here is from genome assembly GCA_902850365.2 of Chilo suppressalis. Lineage (NCBI taxonomy): Eukaryota > Metazoa > Arthropoda > Insecta > Lepidoptera > Crambidae > Chilo > Chilo suppressalis. The sequence continues at coordinate 8,390,144 of OU963912.1, read as the reverse complement.
TCGGCCAAATTATAATGATTAAAAATACCGCATGACGCATGCGAATTTTCGCTAAACTTACGGCGCATATCCACAAAATTTTGATATTTCGCTCATCTTAAAAGCGCATCTAAACATCAAGATTAAACCTCCACGGGTCGATCAAGCAATAGGGTCATTACCCGATGTTGTGTCATACTGGTTGGTTGGCCAATTTCATGTTGGTTTGCGGTATTCGAGAACAGTCTGCGAGAATCTCAAGGTTTTCGAATGTATATTAGGTAGGTAAGTATGCAGAACCAAAGGTTTGTTTACAAATAAAACGTAAAACCCACGGCCCGCGCTTCCTGAGTATTATTCTTTTGTTACATATATTTAATGACCAGTATATAACTGAACGTCATGTTTTTATGACCTTGGAACTACAAATTCTCCTCTGTTTTCTGAATTAATAGGAATCATTATATTACTATCTGTATGTACTTTTTCAGTTTAGCCACCAAGGACTGTGAAAGGATTTGATACAATTACGAATTAATATGTAAAAACATAAGAAACGTCCTTCAAAAAGTTGGTAATTTGGCATGTTTTGGTGAGAGTTTTTTTTATATGGGTCCAATTAACACTTCTGAATGATATTTCAGTCTATTTTCCACCTTTATTTGAACAATATTCGAATAGATATTTTTTAATTTGGGTTATCGTGGTAATGCTGCACCGGAAGAAGGAATGACCTACAGAGATACATAAGTAATAGTTTGATTTAAAAGGAAGTAGAAAATAATTATCTTAAGTTCTTTAACTGTGGTTTAAATAACACCCAAAGAATAATTAGATGCCCGCACAACCTAAACATAAGTTCTACTGCAAACAAAAAACATGATATCCTATAGTTCTTTATGGTCTGGGCTATCTTGGGTACCCTTGTGGTGGGACTATAGGGACTTTATCTTGTAACAAGAACTATTTCTTTGAAATTAATTAATTAATAAAAAATATACTGACCAGTTACGTATTTAATTATTTATACTTAAGTAATTATGTTATTATTAAATTTTTAATGTTGTTTTAAATGTAAAAGTTTGCTATCTGACGCCTGTTATTGTACCTTAGTACTCGTAAAAATAAAACAAACAAATTGAGAGGGATTCCAGCATCTCTTTCTGTGTTCTGATTCAGAAATCAGGCTAGCTTTGGTACAGTAAATGTCAAGTTTTTTCCATCGAGTGTGAAACTTATCTCAATAAAGAAGCTCAAAATTACGTTGACCACGTAAATTTAGCAGTATGGACCTGTTACTAACTGTACCTATAATATAAAAGTAGACACTGCTACTATCCTTATTAACTACTTTGCAATAACAGTACCCCTAGCACGAACCATTATCGAATCCGAATAGTTTGCAAACCGAAATGTCAATGTCAAATCTTGTATGGAAACTTGAACAGCAGCGCCACAAAGCACGTAATGAGAATTAAAAATCTGTATATATTTGACAATGATATTTCGGGCTCGCCAACGATACGGATTCGATATTGGTTCGTGCTAGGGGTACAGTACACAAATCACGAACCATTATCGAATTCGAATAGTTTGCGAGTCCGAAATGTCATTGTCAAATTTTGTATGGAAACTTAAACAGCAGCGCTAAAACGGACGTAACGAGAACTAAAAATTAGTACATATTTGACAATGACATTTCGCACTTGCAAACAATTCGAATTCGATATTGGTTCGTGCTAGGGTTACAGTTATACAGCAACTGTATCCATAGCTTATCTATTGATAAATATTTCGATTATTCTAGCAATAACTCACGAGTCATAAACTCATGACCATTTCTAAAGTGTTGAAATCAAGCATCTTAAAAGACGTCAATAGTTTTTTGTGCTCAACGCTCATAATCAATATTTATTTACTAATATCTTAAGTCATCCGTTTCTTTTAAACGTAAGATGTCAAAAACTGCGTACTTATTTTTTTTGCTTGCAAAATTAAACGTTTCTGAAATGACAGTTTTGAAACACACTTTCCTGATGGGTTTAATGGGTAACGATTAGGTATCTACTTAAATGATTGATCCCTATTGTGTCCAAGTGGTTGTTTGATTGATTCATCAATTGATCTGCACTCGTTATGATCCAGGCAATATCTCCACGCCCAGGTATAAAACTTAAAACCTACCTGAGACAAACGGCCGTAACAAAATAATAAATAAATATTATAAATTAAATATTAGCCTAGCCCCAAAGGAAGCACTATCAGGCTTGTGTTATGGGATACTAGGGTAACGGATAGAATTACTGTACTTATATATTTTTTTAGAAATAAATATTAAACATCCATGACTGGAGTACAAATGCTCGTATTCATCACACAACATCCACCGGGACTCGAACCCGGGACCTCTCGAGTCGGCGACACCATGAAACCCGGCGTACATACCACTCGACCACGAAGGTCGTCTAAAAATAGTAAGTATAAGTTTGGTATTATAGTTATTAGCGGGATTGCCTCCGCAATTACTTTAGTACATCTTGATTTTATACAGCCTTTTATATGGTAGCACACGATGACAGTCTAATTAAAAGGTTTATTACGTAACTAGCGGCCGCCCGCGACTTTGTACGCGTGGAGTTAGTTATTTGCACATACTTTTTGACCCCAAAAGGGGATTTATTTCTAAAGATACATTATTAGTACACTTTTACACCATCTATAGAGCATACATGTTAAATTTCAAGTCTCTTTCATACAAACTTCCAACCCCCGTATTACCCCCTAAGGGGTGGAATTTCGTGATAATATGTAGCCTATATGTTGACCCGACTTCTTAATAATATTCGTGGCAAATTTGAAGTAAATCTATGCAGTACTTTTTGAGTTTATTCCGGACATACGTTAATACAGACTACAGACAAACAAAAATTCAAAAAAACTATATTTTTGGTTTCGGTATCGATTGTAGATCACACCCCAAGTATTCTTTTAAAAAAATATACAATGCACAGTTTTGACTTTTCTACCATTGTATTATAAGTACTAGCGGCCACCTGCGACTTCATACGCGTGGAGTTAGTTATTTGCACATACTTTTTGACCCCTGGTGATAACGTGATAATATGTATCCTATATGTTGACCCGACTTCATAATAATATTCGTGAAAAATTTTAAGTAAATCAATGCAGTACTTTTTGAGTTTATCCGGGACATACATACAGACAAACAGACAAAAAATCTAAAAACTATATTTTTGGCTTCGGTATCGATTGTAGATCACACCCCAGGTATATAAAAATAATCAATGTACAGTTTTGACTTTCCTTCTATTTTATTATATGTATAGATCATCAACCTTCAACCAAAGATTTAAATCGTTAGATATGCCCTGACACCGAAAAACCGTGGCCATATTTTGCAATGATATTATGATGATAGCCGTTTTGACACATTATAATAGTGAAGTGAATCTAGCTTAAATTAATTTAGGACTCTACAAGCGAAATAAAACAAACAAAAAAGTTCAATAGTTTACTCGGATATAAAACAAAGTCGCGTTAGTTAGAACACCTAGAACTCAAGAATGGCTGGACCGATTTTTATAAGAATTATGATTTTTTTAGAATCCTCATCGCCACGAATAGCAGAATAACAATTTATATATATGAAAAATCCTACCTAACCTAACTAAGGTTTACCTAAACCTAAATTAGGGATGGTATTCCGCCTTCTTCCACAATTGATAGCTCACGTCACAAAAGCACAAAGCTTATTTGTACCTTCTGCAAATCTGTTACTACAAAACTCATAGAACATGATCGCTTTAAAAAGTGTTATTATAATTTAAAGAAAATGCATAAAACAGTTGTAATCATAAAACAGTTGCAATACTAGCCGATATTTTGGTAAGGAAACGATGGATATAAATTCAATACTATACTAAAGTATCAATATCGCAGTTTTCATTTCATTATAACATAAATTTTACTCCATTTGGTTTAATTTACCAAAACTATTCCTAATTTTCCAAGAAGTCGTAGGATACTGAGAGATTAAGGGATGTCTGTGTTTGGAGAATAGTTATTGGGAAAATACATAGCAACCCTGGCAAACAATAAACCCCGTTTTAAATTTCGCTGATACACTTAAAGTAAAAGTTATTGAAATTCTTTTTATAGGCATATTATACTTATAAACTATTTAACTTTTTAACCCATGGGGTCCAAGCGCTCGTTCCCTTTTTAAGGAATTGTCAAAGAGGCTCACCGAAGTGACTGGTGATCAAAAGGCTGGCAGCTATCTTGGTCAACGGATCAGCCTTGCCATCCAACGCGGCAATGCTGCCAGCAATATGTTTTTATTTTGTAAATTATTTATTTATGTAGGTAAGTACGTTAAGCTATGTAGATTTTAAGTTTGTGTTATTTTAATGTATTATCTTCGTATAAATAAATAAATTGCTTTACTTTTTTGTATTTATATTTTTTTATTTTTTATTAAGCATGTCAGTTACATGCTTGATGTTTAAATCTAAAGACAATGTAACTAGAAAAAATTCCACGCAGACCAGGCGTTTTTTTGTATTTGTTTTATTGCGGCTGCAAAATCATTAATTTAATAAAAATATTTTTTTATTTTTATTAATATGCTGGAATGGGCTGGATGAGAGTGGCAGAAAATCGGGAACAGTGGCGTGCATCAGGGGAGACCTATGTCCAGCAGTGGAAGAGCATGGGTTGATGATGAAATTAATATAACCACAGTCATCCACTTTTGGGCGGTACGAAATTCGCCGTGTCAGCTAGTTAGATATAAAGAACAGATAGAGAGCGATATTATAATTAAATGATTTAAACGTGTAATTTTTACCGGAAGCGGTAAATACAATTACGGATAATATATTATATAAACTAAATATAATAATAAATAATATAGTATAGTTTTGTAAAATTTTAATGCTTCTCCCTAAATTTACCGATTCGATAAATTTTAGGACTAAGTGCTCGTCACTAAAATGCCAACGAAGAACAGTTACCTCAATGCGTGTAACAGATTCATTTTTTACCGTTGACGGAAAAAAGGGTGTTAAATAGATATTAATATAGATAATTTTTGGATCGTGGATTTTATGGGGTGTTGGTGTTTACTTTTTAAATATTGCTCAGCGTAATTTTGGGCGATTTATGCCTTTTAAATCGCCTAAAATGGTTAAGTTCAATTTTGGCATACTGTCTACAGGATTACTGGATGTCTTTTCAAGTGAGTGTGACAGTTGCTGAACTGAATTTAGGACACAAACCAGAGGCATTTGATCTAGCGTATATATACTAAAACCTTTGATTATTAACTCTCTAGATAGAGTTTCAGATCAACAGATCAGGTTTTATACAATACTTTTGTGCGTGACACGCAAAACTAAACACGCGAATCTTCTCGCGAAATGTCATTTTTTTCTTTCGGTGCGCATGTGTAAGATACCAGGCTAAGACACATTCCCCAAAAAAGTGGGTAAACTTAATCAAATCAAAATTAGTATATTGTATACACAATTAAAAATCTTTGACTTTGAAATATCTATAAAGCGAATAAATTTATGCTTGGATAATTGAAATAAAACATTTGTTACAAATTTAACCTAGTGCATCTCGGATAGAACCGTATGTTTTTCCTATCGCACAATGCTCGAGATGAAGGGGGAGATGGCAGAAATTAAACATGTAATTATTCATACTTTTCAAAATATTTACCCTTTAGCCTACATTTTTCAGATCTTTCAAATATCTTTTATACCTTCCCAAAAAAAATGTTTTGTCAAGCCCCTAAAACAGGTAGAAATTGCGGACTTCACTTGTTCTTCATCAGTATTTTTTAATCGAAACTTTTTCATCATTTTTGGAACTCCATACTTACTTTTGATTACGCCATACTTACTTTTTTTTGGGAATTTTGGAATGAGACACTGACATCACTTTGAAAATGTCAATTTTTTTAACTAATATGATCTCATCTCATAGTTTTATTTTTTGAAGGTGACAATACTAAGTTAGCTACCGATGGTAAGTGATTTTATTGGTTGTTTTTATGCGTCCTTTATAATTTCGTCAAATTTAAAATTTTTTATCGCGCTACTCGGCGTTTTTAAGCAATAATATCAGCACGAAACTAATTGGTAATTGATGTGCGTATCGCACAGCGTTGCATTGCACACTAAGTGACGGGAAACGACTGGGGTCTAAGACGTTTCCCGTCCAGGTGGGAGATATTGTTTTCAACGCATCTGCCAGAGAGTAAATATTCAAAGACTTAAACATAAAAAATGCCGTGAGCCCGATAACAGGACAAAGCAAATAAAAAAAAACACTATGCTATAATTTTAAAGACTGACTTTGTATTTTAGTATTTACTACTATTGCCATAAAAGCTAATACTATATTTTACTATTATAGGTACAATGTAACAAGATTCTCTTTTGAATTGCTACAACAAATGACAACTGAGACGCGAGTTTCTACTTAAGCCGTTCAAATAGAAATATAATAAAATTAACTTTGGTGTTAATTTGTATTTGTCATAGGCCATCCGAAATTTAGCATTAGGGTCTAAGGTATATTGCAGTTACAAAAATTTCTTAAAAAAAACAATACTCTGTTTATACGAATATTAAACTTTAAGTTAATTTGTTTGTATTACGGTTTTACCTTGCCGTTTTGCGTGAAATAAGTTCGCACACTTTTTTCTATGATTTTTATTTACATTAATCAAAGTATTAGAGCATTTGTGCCAACGTTGATGCCCTTTTTGAAAAAGTGTGCTGAACGGGCGGCAACAATTTCTTCAAAGGCATTTCTAATTGCCTCACGTTTATTGATTTTTTTCCTCGCTAAGAAGTAATCCAAATTCTGGAAAAAGTAGAAGTCTGTAGGGCAATTTGAGTACGGTGGATGATGGAGAGCTTCCAACTCCAGCTCTTGTAACTTGGAGACCACCTGCTGTGCAGTATAAGGTCGCGCGTTGTCGTGCAGGAGCAGCGGAGCCGAACAATTGACCAAAGCTCGTTGGAGATGTTCTAGATTCTTCATCATTGTGCACAGTTTTTCACAGTACACATCTGCAGTAATGCTCATACTGTTTCTTAAGAAGCTGTGGTGATTGACAATGAAACAGTGACCATCACATCTTTAGGGGTCACTTTACGTTTGGGGCACTGTTTAGTTAGATGCTGAACCAGGCGCTATCCAACTTGCTGGGCGCTTGAGTTTGTCGAACATAATAAATTTTTCGTCACAAGTAACAATGCGATTTAATATGTTTTGGTTTGTGTGCCTGTTGAGCAGTGCAAGGCTTGACTTGACGCGTACTTCGCGCTGGCGATCATTCAATTCGCGGGGGATCCATTTTTCAAGCTTTTTACCTTGCCAATTTGACACATATGGACCAATATTGTTTTTATTATTTAGATGTAGATTAAGCATCATCAGCTTCCACAATCGCCTTTAATTTGTCATTGAACGTAAATGAACCCAGTGGTCGACCGAAAACTTAAGTCGATTAAGTTTATATTGAACTTAGAATTCTCTGCTAAAAAAAAATGACTTATAATACCATACGGCAGAACGACAATTTCATAGGTCAAAGATCTATTATTTATTAAAGACTTTTGATACATCGCCACCATTTTTTTCTTTTATTTTTAGCAAGCATTAAATTTTTAATTGCTTGAAAAACAGACCTTATTGACAAGCATCGGTGGTTCAGAGGTAGAAAGCTCGCCTGCTACACAGGTGGTCCAGGTTCCATTCTCAGCCGATAAGGATTTAAGTATGTTTATTTTTTTTTGCCACACATTTTGATTAAGTTGAAGAGTTAGACCTTGTAGAGTTAAGGCGTGTAGAGTTTTACTGTACATGAGATCTACTTTGGCTGTCTGTCATGTTTTTAATTATGATGAATATTCACAAAACTGAAGCGGACTTTGGTGCAGCATTTCAGTATAATTTTTAAAATGAAACTGAAGAAAATAGGGAATGAAAATTTGGAAAAGCAAACATAACCAAGATCAAACCAGCTGAGTATTCTAATTATAATTCTAAAGTGTGTTGTGTATGTTTAAATATTGTTACTATTATATTATTAATTTGTTACTCATTCACACAAAATGGCTGAAAATTTAGCACACATAATAAGATTAGGTTCCAATATTTTGAATCTGATATTTTGCATTGTTTTTGTCAACACACATGATACAGGTACATGATATTTGTTATTTTGTTCTAGTGAAGATTCTTCTCCCTGGAGAGATACCAATGGATTGAAGTTGATCGAGATCAAGATTGTGACAGAGTTTGGACCAAGGTGACTTGCCAATTCCCATTGATTACAAGCATTTCTAAACCTTCCCGGGATCTTCATTTTCCACTGATTTATAAATGTGGCGTCTTTTGACTGACCACGGTGTTGCACCGGTTTCGAGCACATTTGTATTTGGCCTATTTGATGTATTTCCTTTGCTGGAGACAGATAAAAAAAATCAGAAATTTCTTTATTTAAATTGGAAGCATAAACTATTTTTTCGAATAGTTCATATTTTATTCCAACCACTCGATCAGGAATTTTTTTAGCTGTGGAGAAAAACGGGCAATGAATACTTCACAGCGTTGAATTATGTATTGTTACAGTGTCAATTACAAAATAACATCATCTTTATCATAATTCTATAGAAGCAGCATGTTGGAACGTTTGGAACAGTTCAAACCCAAGTGTTTTTGACTGAAATATAATCAGACACCTTATAATACGCTTTATTCATAAGAACATTTGTAATAATATAAATAGCATTAAATTGATTGACGCTCAATTATTGGATTTTGCCAGGGATTTTATTGTAGAAGCATACAGAAAAACTTTTAAATGAATTACTGATTTTGTAGTGCCTGGTTACATCTAAGATATCTTCCGCATGGATTTTAGAATTCAAAATTCTCTAAGAATCTTTGGCCATTGTAGATAGAGTACGGGCGTGTAGAGTTAGAAGCTTTACATGAAATCTGATAACTTTTTGACAGTGCGTGTCTCAAGGTCTCGCCCTGGAAGTATTTTACATGAAAATGTTTTTGGTGGGTTATTATCTAGACTAGACGTGAGGGAGACCAATGCTCAGCGTTGGGAGTCGTGCGGCTGAGATGAGGATGATGATCAAGACTAAAGTGTGGGATTCATGTACTTTATCCCTTATCCCTGATAAAAGGTTTTTCAAACTTTCTACTATTATTAATATCGTATTACAATCTGTTTTCAAGACTGCGGAGAAATGCTACTTTGCTTTGCTTTATTTCAAAACTTTAAAGTTTTTTGTTGATTAAGCTGCAACATTTTTTTGAATTCACTTTTCAAGATATGAGTTAACCAATTTTTACTTTTAAACTTTGTTTCTTTGATACACTGCCAAAACATTTTGTGAGTTGTTCATTCAAAACTGAAAATAGAGCTTCATTCCGGTAATTAATAATACTTATACCTATGTATTCCAACACTTCAGGCATCTGAAAAACTGCTACTAAGACTCGTACAAAAAATAAAGCAACAAAAAAGAAAAAGTGTACAATCTTCGACATTTTTATATGCGTCGGTAACGAAAGGTGGTAAACCGAACGCTCAATTCGATACTGCAAAATGAATCCCAAGGTCGCTGCCGCCGCCGGTCGGTCAAAGTCCAACTTCGAACTCTAGAGCGAGCCGGTTCGTAATGCAAACGACATATTTGCAATGTATAGTCGAGGTTTGACCACGGAAACACCTGGACTGCAGACTTCGCTCTTAACACTTGGTAATAAAAGCGGTGTCAATGCCATATTGTTTCTACTGATTTGACCCCAACTGCACTTTTCGAGATTTATATCCGGCGATTTCGATGGTACCCATACGCTTGCTATACAGGTTGTGGATTGTGGATGAACGCAATCATTATAATTCTGTCTACATAATATGCCAACGGCGTGGGCAACTCACATTGCGGAATCGACATGTTTATTAATGATATTAGTAAACACATATGTGTAATATTATTTAGAAATTTTTGTTTATAGGTAATTCGTGCACCATGGTAAAACGGTTAATAACATGAAAAATAAGTTCATTTCCTTTTGTTTGTTTCAATATTTCGCACAAAGTACGGATACCAATTTAGGTAGGTATTTCATTTGTTTAACGTTTTACCAGTGTTTACTTACAATTTAACTTAAAACTATTATTTCTAAATACATGCATTATAGAAGGCTCTATATAGGGATTAGAAATATTAATATGCAAATGCGCATTATATTACAATTATCTTTTGCGTATAGCAGTATTATCCTTAGATATAATGCTTTGTTATAATATGTGCTTACTGCTATGTATATAGCTCAAAATTTGCATTATTCTCACATATTGGTGTGAGAAAGTGACCTTTCACCTGATGTCTAGATACTGACGAGGTAAACTGACAAGGTTGGCATCGCTCCATTCAGACACTGTTTAAAGAGCTAAATTAGTGCACTCAACCTTACCACTCCCAATTTTTATTTTTCCGTTTGTTTAGTCCATACACAGGAATATATATCTTTCCGTGCCCGTGCTTATTGTCTGCATACCCAAAAATACCTCGATAAACCAGGTCTTTTATGCTGCAGGAACACCATTGCGGAGAGACGGGAGAGACAGATCTTTCAACAGGTACAGGTAGGTACTGGTATAGTGATATTATTCTGTGGTCTTCTGTAAGGCGGTGGCTACTTCCCCAGCCACCTGAGGCAAGTTGCATACTTGGTCTAAATTTTATACTCATAATATGATCTACATAGTTCGCAACACAGTTTTTTCTTTTACGAATGGAAAGATCTACTTACGAAACAGAAAACTGCGCGTTAAAACTTTAAAATAAGTATGTTACGTATGCGTTATTGTTTACATCCTGTACAATACTTTACCTTGGATTCAGTAGTTTTTCTCAAATAAATTCTTCTTTAGAGGCAGGAACTGTTGCAAGGTGGTTTTAAGTTGTCGTTATTTAAACTTCTGTTTTCTTTTTTGTGATGTAACCTAAAGATTTTTTGGAAGGAAGTATCTTTTCGGACGATACGAACTTGGCGGATAGGGGCTAGCCAAAAAATGTGTAAGATTTTTCCGTCACAACCATCAGTTGTTTTGTAGAGTATTGTGTGTAGTTGCTAGTTGTGTATTTACACTTATGTTTATTTTTAACTTCGCTCCAACCGAGTGTTCCACGAAACTTGCGTTAGTTTTTTTATGCATATGGCTGTTGGTAAGTTACCACCACATTGGAGCCTATCTAAGACGCTTTGCGATCACAGAAAAGAAATCTAAATATATGGTTTTAAGCTTCCATGGTCACTAACATTATAGTAATATAAGTAATTTACGGGATTGTTACCATGTACCTTGTTTTTAGCGAGTTTCCGATAGTAGGACGAAAGTCGTCGTTTGTGAGGGATTACCGCCATTTCATAGAAATCTTGCACCAAAGCAAGGTAGATGAAAAGCAGTTGATAGTCAGTTTTGACGTGGAATCACTGTTCACAAATGTAGCTGTGTTGGATTGTCTGGAAGTGGTGAAGGTGAAGTTGCAAGAAAATGACATCCCGAAGGAATATGCCAAGCTGTTCCATCATTGTTTGTCGACGAATTTCTTCAATATATCTGGGTCAGTACTACCTCCAAATAGATGGGGTCGCAATGTGCAGTCCCGTGGCTCTTGTGGTTGCCAATATATGGATGGAGCATTTTTAAGAACAAGCCTTTATCACCGCACCCACAGAAATAAAACTATGGAAAAGGTATAACGATAACGTATTCTGTATATTAAGAGGTAACAAAAATGATGTCGAGTCTCACCTGACAAATTTAAATGGTATCCATTTCAAAATTAACTTCACCTATGAGATGGAAGAAGACAGAAGTCTGACCTTTCTGGATGTAAAGATTCGGGTGAGGAATGACGTTTCGCTTGGTCATTCCATTTACCGCAAGCCTACACACACTGACCGCTATCTCAACGCCTCCTCGCATCACCACCCTAAACATCTTAAATCTGTAGTGAGTTCACTGATGAACCGTACATAAGACCTGTGTGATGAGGAACATCTTCACGAAGAGTTGGAGCATGTACGACGAGTCTTACAGAGTAATGGATACAAGGGACACATTCCATCCAGACACAAAATAAGACACCTGAGACACAAAGTAGATAGACATCCTTTTTATTTGCTACTAGTGGCCCGCCCTCGCTTCGCTTCGGTGTAGACTACAGTTTTAGTTCTCAGGCGTGTGTTGAACACATTGAATTTATTTATTTAATTCTTTTTCTATGATTCTTTTTTTATTGAATAGGTAATAATGTTAACTTTTTTAAATAAGAGATGAGTGAGAGTATTATAAACGTAAGAGTAAACAAATATAATCAGAATGCTCCGAACTGCTAAGCTATCAGGAGTTACACGTATTATTATGAGTAAACCATAAAAGATAGACATGCTGTTGCAGGATATTTTTTAGACAATTTTATGTAGAATATTTCCGTGATACATGATTTCTATGTAACTTTAACCATTAAGACTGCGCACGCGACGGAAGCTTAAAAAATGGAGTAACTTCTCCCGTTTTCCCAACATTTCCCTTCACTACTCTGCTCCTATTGATTGTAGCGTGATGAAAAGTATACTATAACCTGCCCAGGAGTATAAAGAATAATTGTACCAAGTTTCGTTAAAATCCGTCGAGTAGTTTTTGTTTCTATAAGGAACATACACACAGACAGACAGACAGACAAAAATTTTACTGATTGCATTTTTGGCATCAGTATCGATCACTAATCACCCCCTGATAGTTTTTTTGAAAATATATTTTATGTACAGAATTGACCTCTCTACAGATTTATTATAAGTATAGATAAGTCAAAGGAGTGATTGACAAGATCTCAATCATACAGAATAAGTACTCACTAAACACTGTCTTCACTCCTTTACGAAAGGTTTCACAATGCCTATGGTCTCCTAAAGACAACTTTCCCTTGGAGTAACCTGGTGTCTATAAGATCGATTGCAGCTGTGGCAGTTCGTACATTGGCCAAACAAAGCAAACAGTAGCATGCCGAATGAGGGAACACGATGGCGCTTGCAACAGTGCCGAAATATCGGAAACTCGCTAAAAACAAGGTACATGGTAACAATCCCGTAAATAGCTTATATTACTATAAAGTAATCTAAATTAAGTACATTGAACTATTATAACTAGCGATTAAGTACAGTAAAGCTTTATCTTACTAATATTATGACTGTGAAGGTTTATAATATATGGCAGTAATATTAATGTTTATTAATTTGCCCGCACAAGTTATGAGATTCATATAACTTGATTAAAGTTTACTTGTCTATAATAACGGAACAAGCTAATTCATAGTTCATTTAGGTATTGCATTCCAGATGAGACTACAAAGTAATGAATATGTAGTTGAACTAGATAGAACATAATTATTAAGGTCGTTTTGATACGTACGTGATACATACAATGTAAGGCATATTTATATTATACCCATTAATATTTTCCGTTTGTTAATGAATACATTATGCAATTCACTTGTGTAAATAAGTATACATACAAATTATAAAGTGTCATTTGTTTCTTAGGTTTTCACGCACAGTCCTCAAGTAATGTTCCATAAGTGTCATTTATGGAACATTACTTGAGGATCGTTTGGTTGAATGTTTTTTTGTTAAAGTACAAGATCCGAAGAGAGTTCTTTATTCACCCATCTGCTTACCAGACTTTTTAAGCATACTCTCTGACATAAGCTTGTACCTTGGTACACAATTCGGCAGAAATCAAAGGTTTCCTTAGTACAGAACCCTCGGTGGGCGAGTCCGACTCGCACTTGTCCGGTTTTTTATAGTAATAATTGTTGCTGAATAATCGTAATATAAAAATAATCGTATAGGAGGAGCTCGATGGCGCCAGTGGTTAGCGCGTTCGGCTGCGGTCGTTGAAGTTGAACAACTTTCGCAGTGGTCGGTCATTGGATGGGTGACCAAAAATTTATTATCTCGAGCTCCTCCGTGCTTCGGAAGGCACGTTAAGCCGTTGGTCCCGGCTGCATCTGCAGCCGTTAGCACCCACCAACCCGCACTGGGCCCGCGTGGTGGGTCATGGCCCAATCTCTATAATCCATCCATAGGGAAGGCCTATGCCCCAGAAGTGGGGACATTAATAGGCTGATGATGATGATGAATCGTAATATGTTATGTGATTTTCGTAAACAAAAGTGCTGTCCTCAGGGGCGGTTTACGAAAACGGGCGCCCTAGGCCTGACCAAAATTAGCGCCCCCTCTCCCCTCTCCATAAAATAGTTGAAAAAGCACAGGCTAGAATAAATGATTTTTATACACTCCCGCTCAAAAGTATGGGTTCACGTCTCGAAATTTTCAGCTTCGGTATAAGTTCCATATCTTGGTGGAAAAAGGTCGTAAGAGAATTTAATGAGCACCGTTTTGAAGGGGACAGTTTTAGCTTCACTTTGCCATTTTTTATAATTTTTTACAATTTTTTTTATAGTCCCCACGCGCTTTTGAACATGGCAGTTTTTCGATGTTTTTTTGTCCTCTGGAAACGGGCTGTCTGGCTGTTAAAAAATTTTCCTCGCAATTTTATCCATCGCAGTTTGAAAGAGGATATTGAACACTGCATTTTCGTTTTTGAAAAAGTATCGTGCGATTTTTTTTACCAAAAATATTCTAATTTTTGACAAAAATTGATAATTTTATTCAATTCGGCGTATCTTGAAAACGGCGGGTGATCGAAGAAAATAGTAAGAGGGTGAAAAGTTGCAATAGATCATGATGGACATGGTAGATTTATTTCAGATTTTTTTTCCGACATTTGTCCATTGTTCCATACTCGTGGAGTCGAAATGATTTTAATTTTCCCATGATTCTTTCTTTTTTCTAAACGGCTGAGGCATTGCTTTTATTGGTTTCATCTTCATCTTGACGTAATTTGAACTAAAAATTAATTTTTTTAAATGAAAAAAACGTACAAAAAATTGTGCGAAATTTGATTTTTAGTAAAAATTACGTCAAGATGGTTATAAAACCAATAAAAGAAATGCCTGCGCCGTCTAAAAAAAAGAAAAAATCATGAGAAAATTTAAATCATTTCGACTGCAAGAGTACGAAAAAACAAATGTCGGAAAAAAAATCTGAAATAAATCTACAAGGTCCATCATGATCTATTGCAACTTTTCACCCCCTTGCTATTTTCTTCGATCACCCGCCGTTTTCAAGATACGCCGAATTGAATAAAATTATCAATTTTTGTCGAAATTTAGAATATTTTTGGTAAAAAAAATCGCACGACACTTTTTCAAAAACAAAAATGCAGTGTTTAATATCCTCTTTGAAACTGCGATGAATGAAATTGCAAGGAAAATTTTTTAACAGCCAGACAGCCCGTTTCCAGACGGCAAAAAAACATCGAAAAACTGCCATGTTCAAAAGCGCGTGGGGACGATAAAAAAAATTGTAAAAAATTATAAAAAAATGGCAAAGTGAAGCTAAAACTGTCCCCTTCAAAACGGTGCTCATTAAATTCTCTTACGACCTTTTTCCACCAAGATATGGAACTTATACCGAAGCTGAAAATTTCGAGACGTGAACCCATACTTTTGAGCGGGAGTGTATTTCAAAAATAATTTAACGGAAACAAAATTTCAATCATACATATATTATGTAGGTTTGTGGGTAGGAATGGAGCACATATATATTTTATATTGGCGATATTGACGTTTGAGTGGACCCGATTAAAACGTTCGCTTTATCGCTTTTAATCTTTCAAATTTATCGGCCCGTGGCGCCCCCTTCTGCCACGGCGCCCTAGGCTCGGGCCTAGCGGGCCTAGTGCATAAACCGCCCCTGGCTGTCCTGCTCAGTCGCTAGTAAAAAGGTAATGCGCACTTTCTCACAGTGTAAGGTCGCGTTGCGTGTAGCTGTTTATGTTGCATCTTTTCCTACACTGTACTGAAAAGTTAATATTTCTCTGTGGCGCAATTTTTCTTACTCTAATTTTAAACTTCAAGGTGCATATTACTTTATTAATTCATATTAATGCCAGGTGCATTAATATGTTATGAACAACTTTTTGGTAGTAAAACTATCGTTGTTTTTAATAAAATAATGTTCATTTTAATGTTTGATATATTTTGGTTTGGAAGCAGACCAGTGTAATCACTTATATGAAGTTACCTGTTCATACTTGCTTGACAGGATAATAGTGAACAGAAAAAGCTGGCAACACTACCTTTTGCATAATACTTATCAAACTCTTGATATAAAATAAAATTTTTCGAAAAACTCTTGAGAACAAAACGTTTTTACTTATAGTTAATTTAATTAAAAATGATCATGAAAAATAATTTCTAATTGTGTTTTTTTTCTTTATAAAAATACTACTAACTACCAACGGCTTAACGTGCCTTCCGAAGCACGGAGGAGCTCGAGATAATAAATTTTTGGTCACCCATCCAATGACCGACCACTGCGAAAGTTGTTCAACTTCAACGACCGCAGCCGAACGCGCTAACCACTGGCGCCATCGAGCTCCTCCTATACGATTATTTTTATATTACGATTATTCAGCAACAATTATTACTATAAAAACCGGACAAGTGCGAGTCGGACTCGCCCACCGAGGGTTCTGTACTAAGGAAACCTTTGATTTCTGCCCAATTGTGTACCAAGGTACAAGCTTATGTCAGAGAGTATGCTTAAAAAGTCTGGTAAGCAGATGGGTGAATAAAGAACTCTCTTCGGATCTTGTACTTTAACAAAAAAACATTCAACCAAACGATCCTCAAGTAATGTTCCATAAATGACACTTATGGAACATTACTTGAGGACTGTGCGTGAAAACCTAAGAAACAAATGACATTTTATAATTTGTATGTATACTTATTAACACAAGTGAATTGCATAATGTATTCATTAACAAACGGAAAATATTAATGGGTATAATATAAATATGCCTTACATTGTATGTATCACGTACGTATCAAAACGACCTTAATAATTATGTTCTATCTAGTTCAACTATATATTCATTACTTTGTAGTCTCATCTGGAATGCAATACCTAAATGAACTATGAATTAGCTTGTTCCGTTATTATAGACAAGTAAACTTTAATCAAGTTATATGAATCTCATAACTTGTGCGGGCAAATTAATAAACATTAATATTACTGCCATATATTATAAACCTTCACAGTCATAATATTAGTAAGATAAAGCTTTACTGTACTTAATCGCTAGTTATAATAGTTCAATGTACTTAATTTAGATTACTTTATAGTAATATAAGCTATTTACGGGATTGTTACCATGTACCTTGTTTTTAGCGAGTTTCCGATATTTCGGCACTGTTGCAAGCGCCATCGTGTTCCCTCATTCGGCATGCTACTGTTTGCTTTGTTTGGCCAATGTACGAACTGCCACAGCTGCAATCGATCTTATAGACACCAGGTTACTCCAAGGGAAAGTTGTCTTTAGGAGACCATAGGCATTGTGAAACCTTTCGTAAAGGAGTGTTTTAAACAGCGGAACTATACCGACATCATGTTAATTTTACCAGCCTCTATACAAAGTTTTATGCGTCTGAACCAGACGCATGTAACTTTGTATAGAGGCTCATGTATAACTTTCACGCATTCAAAAGCGTCTAGATACCAACGACATACGGTTGTTATGTTAGGGAAAGTTTTATGAACGATGATGCGACAAAAATATGAGGTTTGTGCGTGTTATAAGTGTTTTATTTATAGGTAACAAGTGGGTGACTTCGTCTGCGTGGAGAAATTGGGTTTCCATACAAACTATTCCACCACCTTTTCACCCCCTTAAAAAAAAATTCTGGATGTAAAACCCACATCACATATTCTTTCCCGGGTCTCAAACTATCTGTATACAAAGTTTCGTCTTAATGGGTTCAGTGGTTTTAGCGTGAAGAGGTTACAGAGACACCCTTGCGCATTTATAGTATTAGTATGGATAATTGGATATTTATAAACAGTGACTGAGATCATTTCTGATTATAAAGGACAATGGGCAAAACACACCCAGCTCCGCCAACAATGTAATTAGTATGAATCGATAGATCTATGAAAAACTAGCCTTTTTTATTATGACACCGTAAAAAAATATCCTGGTAGTCAAAAGATATGACACATGGGCATATTAAATATTTCAAGTAGCTAAATAAATTCACTTTATAGTGCCTTCATTTTATATTATTAGTAACAGTAATAATATAAAATGTACATAGAAGACAATTTACTATTAAGAACAGACTGTTTGAAAAAACCCCAAGCCATGAGGCGATTTTTGGATTTACTCTATCGCGGCAGAATAACACACCCTTGCACCTTGTGGAGTACTCCCATAATACCTGAGCCCTCTATGTAGGGTCGAACTAACTAAATGAATTCCCTTTTTTTATTTATGTTTGTTCGTTATAGGTAGTACTTGTACCTATTTAACTTAAAATAACTAAAGACCCCCGGGATGGAATTTGATGCGCTTTGTCACATAGGATCATGACTATAATACCTTTCAAACAAATGTAGTTTGAGCCGTGGCGGACGTGGGTGGATCGTCCATATATTTTTGCCCAATGTCCTTTTCTTTGTATTTATGTGCTGTTACAGATACCGGTAATATGGTTATATCGATGACCTCCGTAGCCGAGTGGTTTGTACGCCGGGTTTCATGGCGTCGCCGACTCGAGGGGTCCCGGGTCAATCCCGGTGGGGGCAGATGTTTGTGTGATGAATACGAGCATTTGTACTCCACTCATGGATATTTAATATGTATTTCTATATAAATATGCTTATATATGTACAGTATATGTATTCTATCCGTAACCCTAGTATCCCATAACACAAGCCTGACAGTGCTTACTTTGGGGCTAGGCTAATTGGTGTGAGTGTTGGAAATATTTATTTATTTATTTATCGAGACAGACGTTCAAATTAATCGATTGCATTGCGTTTTAAAGTGCGTGTTGATTCAACCTTTTAAAGAGTCGAGGTCATCAGACTTAAAGTCGAACAAGCGCTGGTTTTACTTAGACTAGAGACGTTGCATTCAAAGGTCAATGGCTGTTATTTGAATAAACGTGGCTGCTGAAGTTCGCAACGAACGGAAAACCGATGCAATTAAAATAATTATACCTAAGATGTAGTTATCACACACCTATTTACGTTAAAATATTTTCGATTCGTTCTGATATATCTAACAATACGTTGAATAACGTATTTATTACGTTGAAGCGTTTAAGTTGTTGTGTAACCCATAGGTATATGACCCTTGATTGAACTTCCGATTTTTGTGAATATTGGATATTGTTCCAAAACGAAATATTGAGCACTTTCTTCTTCAAAATTTCAATAAAGTATTGTGTATTGTATTATAACTTAAAACTACTTAAAAGTTAGCAATTGTTTGGAGAAATCTTCTGTAGATTGATTGTTCAGCTATGTAATTTTCATCTTTTTACTATAAGCTGAAAATTCATTACATGGCACTACAAATTCGCTTAATGAGAACGCACTCATGCAAACCACTTAAACTTGACAACAGTCTGTCTGTATCAATCATGCTTTCTAAGCTACCAAAAGGACATACTGATGTCAAGTTTACAAATAGCAAACACAAATAGCCAAGTGAAGTGCCGCGCCGGCATAAAAAGACATGAGACTGACTTGCAATTCCAAACTTTGTCTTACAAAAGTTTTACTACTCTGAAACCTGAAAAAGGTGAGAAGAATGATAAGTGAAAATTTGATTTGAGAGTGGGGAAAACTTCTTTGATCATACTTACACGTAAGTACCTTTTTTACCGTAGGGAAAAGGCGTGACTTCTTACATAACCTAGCCGCTCGACAGGCGGTGGGGTATGCCCACCGCCTGACGAGCGGCTAGGTTATGTAAGACTAACCAATGGAGGCCATACACATTAGGTTTTGCATTATGGTTTTAGCCGAACATGCATAACCGACAGGCAAGCCCTTACGTGTATGTGATAAAACTGTACAGTTTTCCGTACATGTAACTCGGTTATGCATGTCGGTTATGAATGCACGGTTAAAACCATCATGCAGAACCTAACGTGTATGGCCTCCATAAGACTAAGATGTAGAAACATCTAGCAGAACTTTGTTCGATGCGTCCCCAGAAGCCTACCCACCAAAAACCCCCAAGGCGCACCCTCGGCTGGGAGTGGTACTTGAGAAACCGTTTCCAAGTCACCGGGCCACCCGCTCCCTATTCCTCTTTGGCGGGGGAAGCTAAGGCGCGTTAGTGTTCTATCGGAATTTGTTTTGGAAGAGTATCCTTAAGACATCTTTTAGACGTATGCTCTTTATTTACTTTGTATGAAATACAGTTCATAAATGTGTTTAAAGTAATTACTTATATAAATTATATAACTACTTACTTGTTCTAGCTCTACAGTTTATAAGCGTGCTAAAATTAGATCATTACATTTAACAGCAAATAGCAATATGTTTGCTCGTGTTGCAATTTAATAATTATACGAGTGTAATGACTGGTACTTCGTACTTACTTTGATAACATAAACCCAGTCTAGTCAGTAAACAAAGTAATATGTTTCAAGGGTGTGTCTAATTCCTCTTATCTTGGGTTGAATAGGCTAGACTGTATTCATACAAATATGTTTCTATGGACTGTGATATTAGAAATATTTCAAATGAGCAAATAGAATAATACGATAAACGTTCTCCCTCAAGCCTGATATATTTTTCAGATTTTTAAAAAACCTTATTATTTATCATCAAGAAAAAAACATTTGTCAAGTCCCTGAAAATAGGCAAAAATTGCAGACTTTACTTCTTCGACCTCGGTAAAATTGTTCCTCGAAGCTCTTTATTTAGTTTTGGAAACAAATAATATTCAAAAGGAGTCTAGTGTAGAGTCTTTATAGGCTATAAAGAGAGTGGTTAAATGTTTTGAAGCCACATTTGTTTAGGGCAGCCATGGCAACATGACCTTTGTCGACGGGTGCATTGCCGTGCAAGAGGAGCACACCTCGAGTCCATTTTCCCCTTCTTTTTTATAGAATTACGTCTTTTAGTTTATGTAGTAGTGCAGCGTAGTAGTCTTCCATTATATTGACACCTTTTTCTTTATAATCAACCAATTAAAATTCACTCTGAATTCCAAAAAATCCACGGTCACGGTCTTTCCAACTGGTTGTGACACCTTAAACTTCTTAGGCGGTGCTGGTGCTGGTATTCTTAACAGATAACATCTCTTTCATATTGATCTGCAGTGTTTTTTGGCTTGGTAAGAATCTTAATCATCGCACTCGCATTATTCACGGTTTTTCCAAGCACGTATAGAGTGTGAACCCCGAACATGGAGCACTCATGGTACTCCCTGACCCCGAAGAACAGCGTTTTTACTCGCAATTACGACCTTTAAAAATTAATTTATATTCTATATAATAAATATACCTAATGTTTTATTATAATTGTAAACAGATATAAATAAAAAATAATTTAATTGATTCTAAGGCTATATTTACAATATGTTAGAAATAAAAAGGGTGTGACGGCCAAAAACGAGTCCTCGAAGAAATACCCAGTTACATTTATACTTAAAATCTAGAAACCGCTTATAACCGACTCATTATCTTGAATAGATAATTCCATTTATATTTGTATCTATTGTTAATTTTCGATAAGATTGCAATGTACCCGGAACTATCATAGTTTTGCGAAAAACAATTATGTAAGTTTATCTTTTCACGCAAATCGATTATCGATATTTTCTACCTCCGATATGAATTTTGGGTATTGTACCCTGGACCTTTAAGATTCGATTCAAAAGCATCAAGTGCCTATTTTGTGTCAGTTTTGTATTAGGTGGTAATATATATTATTATCTTTGAGGGTGCTATGATTCCTATTTAGTTGAAGAAGCAATTATCGTGCATGTTAAATGTATCTAACATAGTATGTTTGTGAAATGTACCTATATAATTACTTATGTAAACTTGAAATGTCATCCTCCTTCTACTTGTATGTAACTATGTACACCTATAATTGAGAATCATCATCACCAACATCAATATGTATAGTACTAAACTAAAGGAAAACCTTTGCTGTTACCTACCTACACCTTTTAACTAAGATAATTAACAGTGTGACATAATAAACAGTGAGATTTATGCTTAATAAAGTTTTTATGAAAAGGAGTGCAAAAAGTATATTTTTTATTTAACAATGCTTTAAAATACATTAAGTTGTTAAAATAAATATAAAATTATACTGTTTGTGTAACGCACATAACATCGATAACGTGCCATCTTAGGTCGAATTTCGCTTACAGGCAACTGCTGTAAATAATAATAGCAACAATTTTTCATTGTTGATGAGCTTATCTAAAGTGTATTTTATATTTAACTAGCGGCCGCTCGCGACTTCGCCCGCGTTTACTTTTTTTACAAGCTTTTATTCAACTTGCAACGTTCTTATGTAGCTTCAAAATTTGTAAACCATTTTTCGACCACTACTTGTTATCCGATTCAACTGAAAAAAAACTCTTAGGAACCGAACGTTTTTCCGGTATAAAAAGTAGCATACCGAATGTCTCAATTCGGGTAATTTGTCCAGATAAATTGTCTCTGCAATGTCAATAAGATATAAGAATAGTACCTATATGTGCCCTACCAGGCGCGGTCGCAGCTTTAAATTTTGGCGGGGGCCACCAACGCAACGTTGAGATTTGCGACAGCCAAATGATGATTTGAGTTTATTTTTACCCGACTGCGCAATGCAAGAGCGCGAAGCGCGACGCGCAGACAGGGTTATTAATGTCGACTAGCTGACCCGTTGCACTTCTCACCGCCTTACAGTCAATGAAAATGGTTAGGTATCCTTCAGTATTAGATTAATTAGATAAAAAAAAAATACCGCAATAAAACAAATACAAAAATAGTTTATTAGGTTAATCGTTATTGACAAAATGAAAAATCAATAACTTGTACTTCAATGACTTATCAGAAAGGAGACAGTTAAAATTTGTATGGAAACCAAAATTAGGAACAGTTTAAAATTTTTGGAAACTAAAACCAACTGTACAATTTGTCATGTACCTAGACGAGCAAAGCTTGTTGTGGTTAGTTAGCGCAAAACGACATAATTTAAAGAAATTATTTCTTTGCAATTCAAACTTAATTTAAATATCGATTTTTTATGATAATAACCGGACAGATTGCTCCAGTCAAAATACTTCAAAATATAGGTATGTTATGGTGTCTATTCTGGCATGATTCTCTAAACTTAAAACTAAATTTAACATCAGTCTCTCCTTTTAATAATAAGAATAACAAGGATACACTGTTGTCAAATCTAAAACCATGTCAGAATCCACACCATAACATACATATATTATGAAGTACTAGCAAACCAGTGAACCAAATGTTCACCAAAAAAAAAATGTATTTAATTAATTGAGAATTTCGGAGATTTTGTGTGGTTTCGTTTGAAATAGAAATCACGTGATTTCTCGAAAACCGGAAGTGCTACGTTACTCACATCCGGTTTGTAGTCTTATCAGACTATTCTTAACTTATAACTTAAACATTCTCTATATCTATCTCTTACGGTTTTCCGCTGAAACAGCACCACGGACGGACGGACGGACTTGTCGATAGATAGATAAGAGATTTTGACTAGAGCAGATATAGATGTTGTCGCGTCGTCCAGCCTTCTTGGACTGACTGACTATAGCTTACAGATGACAGATGGACATTATGACAGTACTGACAGGAAAAAGATGAGGCTATAAGACAGGACGGCGGTGACTGCCAAGTTTCGTCTCACTGACTCCAACTTCGATTTCTACGACCTTATCAAGACGACGACTCCAACGATCAGACAGATGTGAAGATAGCAAAAGCAAATGCTAACTGTTATTTTTATGGTTTAGGTATGGTTTTCCGGTTTCGGATTCGGTCAAAGAGATTGCCTGACAGCCCAGCCATGTAACTGACTGTTATATTGCAGCGAAGGCATATCTGGGAGTCGATTTACAGTTTTAAATTCTTTTAATAATCTTTAAGTACGTGTACATCTAAGTACGTGTACATAACACGTACTTAGATGAAAATTTCGTGAGCTCTATGTCCTTACACGTAGAGCACTCGACTTTGGCATCTAATAATATTTCAGAATATAATTCGCTGTAAGTACATTCTTTATGGCCGGTTTTTCAAAACTCGGATAAAACTTTACTGCTCAATAAATTAATAAGATTGATACAGATCCGTCAAATTACGCCAATTAACACAAGTCAACTCTTTATTTTGTCCGTGTAATACGATATCAGACAGATTAATTTTATCCAGTGTTCGAGAAATCAGCCCTTATAGTCTATCTGACCTAATGCCCCTGTTTAATATCTTTGTAATAAAAGGAAACCGAGAAATTATTTTTTTGGTCGCACACACTCACATAATAGTGAAGTGTCAAACACGGTCACGAGACATTAAAAAAAAATGTTTTTTTCCAATTTCACTAATTGACGTCATCATTACCTGCGTCAATAAACAAACGAAAATGGTGAATGGCAAACTAATATTTCGCGGCTTTTAGGAATCCACGTTGTTTTGAAACATACAAAATTACTGCCTACCTACAAAAGGTACTGCAAGAGATAAAATTATATCACAAGAAATTAGTTTACCTAAATATTATAGGGCCAGGGGGCCATTCGCCTAACGGGATTGCTTTGGAAAACGCTATCGCTTACGATTTCATTTTGTTATTCTAGCCACCTGAGGTTTTCAAAAAACCAGTAGGTGTATGGAGAAGAAAGAGATACAAGAAAAACAGTAGATGCAGAGGCGTACTTTTTCCGATTGCACCCCCCCCCCCCCCCTAGAATTGGTAAATCAAATCAAAATAAATACCAGCAACGAATGTGTTGTCCTCAAAGCTAGCTAGTTATTTTTAGACAATAACATATTTTATAATTATTAAGGTTATCTACATTATTAATGGCGGAAAATGCAACTCAACATGCAATTTCATAAAGAAAATCGTATTCTAAGAAAAACAGGAGATTCATGTAGAAAAATAGTAGAACGGGAGAAATTTAAGAAAAACAGGAGATCTCCTGTAAAATCTGGAGACCTGGTAACATTGGGTGAGGAGCATCGTCAGGTTTTTAGTGGGTAGGGCTCACCCCTCCTGGGCGGTCGCTGAGCCAGTCCTGGGACTGGACGTGCAGGACGCGTCGGGAGGAGTCCTACATAACCCCGTTGCCACTCCCAGTGGCGGGGTATACGCCATGCATTTTCCTGACAAAAAAAAAGTATTTTTGGTATCGCAAGCGTTTATAGGCTATCTGGCGGGTCATACGCTTATTTGTTACCACTCGAACATAAAAAACGCAATGCATGGAAAAAAATCTTAAGAATCTTTCGTTTCAATAAAATTATAAATACACATTTTGTGCCCATTAACCAATTAAATCAAATAGTTCGTGTGTTAACTAAAATAAATGCAAAATTTATTGCGTTGTTATATAAATTAGATTCCCACATTAACTAGAAATTTTGCCGGGAGAAAAAGTAAACTATTGCTCAGTTTGGTGCTAAATTTTCAGCTATATTTGTGTGACCGAGTCACAAAATGATAATAATAATATTCAGACGTACCCACTTTCTAATTTTTAATTTAATAAAACTACTTAGATGGTTTTTTTAAACACTCCTTTATTTATTACATTTTAAGGTGATGAATATAACATAATTGTGATGTAGAGGATTCGATATTTGGTAGAGTAGCCCCATCAAAATCCGAGGCCGCGTCGAGATGCAGCCAGGGAGGTCGAATGGGTGGGAAAGACAGGGAGAGGAGTGGACGGTTTAATAATAGTGAGAGGCATTGCTTGTTTCCTTTTCCAAAATTTACTTCTCAATTTGACTTTTTTTAGTTTCGCGAAATTAAACTGAAATACTACTCCAAAGTCCACTTTATTTATCTGAAATTCATCAAAATGGGTTCAGCAGTGAGACATGAAAACATGACAGATAGCCATTCATAACAATTTTAATGTGATGGAAGTGGCAATTTGATGTTTTGTTATATCGCGCGGAATTTAATCATTATCCATCAATTATATGGACATTATACGCGCCAACCGGAAAATACCAGAATATTCTGGTTATGGGTAGGTAATTACGATAATTTATGTCGAAAACTAATCTACTTTTGGATTTTTTACCTGCGTAAGTTAATAACTACATAATCAACGTGGACTTTAATTTCTTTAAGTATTTTTTTATCAGAAAATAAACATTGGTATGATAATTATATTTTTTGGTAATAAATGGTTTTTACCTATAGCAATACGATGTAAAGATGCCGAATTTAATCCAAATACGAGTAGTTTCAGTGTTAGTGTTTTACGGTGGCTCCGTGCGCTCTTTATATTCCATTTTATCGACAGTATTCAGCCTTTTAATGCATAATATTCGGGCATAGGCTTTCCCTATTGTTAAATTCGATAAACAAAATTATTTCTTCTTTGTTGTTTCACTCTTGGCAGAGCAGCGGTCGTGGTCTCGTGGCCGTATGACGCTGATGTTCGATTTTCTCACAGCTTCAAGGGACCGCGTACACACCATTTGGTTCAATCCACAAGAGCACAAACACGCCAACCTAGAAAAAAAAACTGAGTAGGTATTCATGGCAGGTACATGGTTTTCAATTTCACCTGGATACTTCCGCGTTCCCGGGATTAAAGCCTCGATGACACGGGCGAGTTTACAAACTACAAGCCAGCGAGTTCGCTAGTAGCTTGTAAACTTGCCCCGTATTATCCGTCCGGTCGTTATAAAGGTTCCGTTTTAATCCTTTTACGGTAAGGAACCCTAAAAATACCTTTTAGGGTAAAAGTTTTTCAGGTAATAATAATTTCGGACAGCGCGATGGAAACACATCCGCGGAATCGACGGACGTGAGACCAGTAACGCGCAGGGGGCCATTCGCCTTACGGAAATGCTTTGGAAAACGCTAACGCTTTCGATTTTATTTTGTCACACTCATTTTTTTAAATATTGTTATTACCAATACAAAATATGCGTTTTCCATAGCATTTCCCTTAGGCGAATGGCCCCCAGGTCTCCGTGGGGTTTTCGTTTTAAAAACCTTGTATTTAAGGCTAACATTAAATTGTAGGTATGTTGTAAGTATGGTAAAAACTATCCCAACCCATCGGGAAGTCAAAACAATCCGTATTGAATTGCCAGCTGGTGTGATATTTTGTTCGCATTGTCATTAATTCTTGATTCAAAATTTCATACCCATTGCTGCACTATGATCGCACGTCGTGGCATCGTCGTTAAGAGAAACAACCACGCCAAAATTTCTCCAAATGACGAAGAATGAATTAATGAACTTGCCGTTTTATTAATAGATACACATATCCGGTTTGGTGGCCTAGTCAAAAATATTTTAGCAAGACGTCACTAAGCGTCGCATTTTGCGTAAGCAGATGTGTTTACATTATGGTAGTAGCGTTTTATGTTTCATTAAGCATATTAATAAGTAAGCATTATGCTTCTTTGCCACCCTTTTGACATAAAAAAGCAATCTTAGTGTAATGTTAGCTTAGTTAAAGTTACAGTAATAAGCAGTTTATTCTGTATTAGGATCTATAGAAAAAGTTAACTGCGCATTTGCTTTTTTACAAAGGTAAAGACTGCCATTTACATCTAAGGTATAACGCGATGGGGAAATTAGACCTACTTACCAAACCAAATACTTTCTTTGTACTTACGCGTTGGAAACTTAGACTCCATAGAAAATCTTTCTTGCATAGTGTTTTTAAGCTGCATGGGTTTTGAAAGAGTTTTGAAGGGCGTCTTGATTCTGTGTGTATTCCGAGACCATTCGGATTGTTTGAACGATTCAAGGTCGCATGTTTAAAAAATGAACCTTCGAGACTGTTTCCATCAGACTCTGTTTTGTTTATATTCATAACGACGGAAATAGTATTCGATTGGTATTCATTCAGTCGTATTTGGAACGCAACTCAAACGAGCTAAGCAAATATCGTGTCATCGTGACGAAATAATTTTAAATGGCTGCTTTATTGTTCCTAAAAATTTCATGATCTGTCAAATTATATCACAACAACGACAACTTTGGTATGTTAGTTAGTACTTGATCTTAATTGGAACAGAAAACCCATTTCGACCACATAAGTACTAATTAATATTAAGTTTTTTATGTTTTTGTAAATGGCCGAATTAGATCCCTTAAATCATTTAAACTCGGCACTACCTACTTATAATGTTTATCGGGAATACGATTAATATACTTACATACCACAGACAATGAACACGGAATAATGTTGAATATTCATAGCACGTGAAGAGGTTAAGTAAATTTGAATAACCTTTATTTTGACGTACTTACTAAAATAGGTACATAATGATTATGTAAATTATCAATAAATATATAAAGTAATATGCGAGCAGTTATTTTTTACCTGAGTACGGATATCGCGCTATCCATGCTCATGGCAATTCGTGGAAGGTATGCGTAGCTACTATATTTTTATGGCGTTCCAGGGACACGATGTCGACTAAAGTACGGCCAACGAGAAGAGATACAAAAGTTCATTCACCTTAGATGAACCTATATGACAGGCAGTCTAATAACTATCTCTTTCATCTATGTCTGTATTTATTAAATTATAAAGCTGAAGAGTTTTTTGATTTGATTGTTTGGTTGAACGCGCTAATCTCTCTCTCACTACACTGATTTAAATTGAAAAATTTTCTTTGTGATAGATAGATTTACCATAGGCTGTATAGTATCATGAATATAAAAAAGGGGATTTTAAAAAATGTTGCGAAATCGAGATATTTTTTCCTTTTCAGAGCTTTCGTTGCGTGCGCTGCGTAAACGACTAAAGTAAGACTTAATTAGACAAAATATGCGATTCCTTTTTGGCAGTTTTTAATAATAAAAATTGCCAAAGCTTTACAAGGAAGCTACATGGGTTTTGATATTGGCCATATTGGATTGTCTATTGGCGATATTTTATTGCCAGTTAAGGTGTTAAAAGTTCAGCATTTATCAAGATATTCGAGATGCTGTATTAGTTACACAAGGGGGAACTCGTTATGCGTCCATTCGCGTGGTGATTCACAATCACCTGTGACGATCCCAAATGGAGTCCCGTTCACTATATTTTAGTGGACTAAGAAGTCCCCGTCTGGATCTCTTATTTGTGAGCCTCATCCTGTCAGCATAAATCATAGTGACAACTGTAGTTAGTTTTAAGGATAACTTTTTTTTGGGTGTATGTTGATGGTCGCAGATTACCGATGGCCGCGTCACCAGGCTTGGGGACGGAAAGATCTCTGTGCCTCTATGCGGTCTTCCAGCGGACTCGGCGGGATTGTCCTCTCCGTCTGGAGCCTTTAGACCACTCGAACCTGAGGAAAACAGTTAGACTATATTTCCAAAAATAGGTCGCTGCTTCAGATCCAGCTCGAAGGACCATTTATTTGGTCCTTTGATAAGTGAGACTAGTATATTAGTCTATATGCTTACAGAATGAAGCTCACAGATAAAGGAGACAGGTCGATGTTTTTTCCTTGATGCCAAATAAAATTAAGGGATCGCAGAATCTGCGAAAGTTAGAAAACTAGGCATCGGTGCTCAGTTTGCAAATGTAGTTATCTGTACTGAGGTAGGAATCACTACTACACCTTATTATCTTACCCAATTGCATATATATAACCCGGTATTACTAACCCTTAGCAATGGAGTTCTAGGATTGCTCTAGGTCTTGTAATAAAAAAATAAATAAAAAAACACCGCCAGTCCATTCGTGGAATAAGTAATTACTTACTTGGTTTCTGAAACAACTCACTATCCATGCGGTCTGTAAAAGCTTAATATCACCAAAATGCAATTTGTTCACTGTAAAATAATGTTTTCAAGCCGCACTCTCGACACGCATAGGGGAGACCTCGGTCTTCAGAATGCGTGTCGATTGACAGGTGCAGGAGTATTTCCTTGTTTAACCTCGTCGCATGCTCCCGTTGGAGAAGGAAGGCGTCAAGCTTTTTCTAGAAAATTAATAACAAAAAAGGTAATTAACGTTTGTGTAAATGTTTATCTATAATATAGAATTGCACTTTAGTAAGTAGTTTATCATTACGCATACGTCTGCACTTGATAAAAGTAGATTAAATTAAACACACCTCCGGGTACTTTAATCCGATATCACTCTTCACTCTAATATTATAAAGGCGAAAGTTTGTGAGTGTGTATGTTTGTTACTTCTTCACGTCTAAACGGCTGGACGGATTTAGATGAAATTGGGCACACATATAGTTTATTACCTGGATTAAGACATAGGATACTTTTTATCCCGAAAAAAATTAGGTTCCTGAGGGATTTTCCAAAAACTTAAGTTAATGCGTACGAAGTCGCGGGCGGCCGCTAGTTGTCAATAACTGCGTGTAATATTTTAGGCCATACCTTAGTCACGAAAGGAAGGTACGTCTAAGAAGAGAGATTGGGCATAGCGAACTGGAGTGCCCGTCTGGGGTAGTGACCTCACTTTTACAGAAGACACATAACCAGTGCCGTCTTTGACCTATCGGAAGCCCTGGGCATATAAGGATAATGGGGCCCCTTTGACCATCGTTTGGTGATTTAACAGGAACTAGGGACTTTGTATTTGATCTGAGGGGGCCCCCTATCGATCGCGGGACCCTGGGCACTTGCCCAAAGTGCCCACTGGGAAAGAGAGGTCTGCACATAATAAAATAACACTACCTTTTGGTGGGGTTGTGTTTCTGTAGGTGCGGTGAGTAAGTTTCCAGGGCTCCAAGGGTAGGGGATTAGGTCAGGGTAGGCAATGGCGCTAGTGATAATTTTTGTATCTCAAGCCTCTATAGGTTATGGTAGCCGCTATCATCTCTTTGCTACCTTTTTAACTCAAAAAAAATTAAGTGGAGCAAGAAAGGGTTGTCATCTTCTTTAACACAAAAGCCGGACTTGGCACTGAATTAGGTCGGAAATTTTGTCCCTAAAAGTCAGTCAATATTATAATAATACTTCTATAAAAAAAATTATAAAGAAAAGATTTATAATATTGAATGTTTGTTATGAATAAAATCGATACTACTTACTACTGCGTCGAATAGGTCAAATACAGCGCCGTCTTTGACTTATTGGAGGCCCTGGGCATATTAGGGTATGGAGACCCTATGACCCCCGTTTGGTGATTTAACAGGAACTAATGACTTTGTATTTTATCTGAGGGGGGCCCCCATCGATCGCGGGGCCCTGGGCACTTGCCCAAAGTGCCCACTGGGAAAGAGGGGTCTGACTACTTACTGGACCGATTTCATTTTTTTTTATTAACTGCTACAATCATTTTGATCTGAGTAACAAAGGTTATATTTTAATTAATAGGTTTTCCTCAACCATGGAGCGCCCGCAGGGGGAGATAACCTCCACCTTACAGAAGAACACAACTAAGTAACACTGTGTGGTGCTGTTTTGACGATGAATTTTTATATAAATAAAATTATCTAAATGAAAATTTACTAACTCTTAGTTATGTAAGTTCTTCCTTTTGTTTGTCTATGACGATTTCATTTTGTACCTATGAAAGTTACAGTCGCCAAGTCCACAACATGTAAATAACAAGTAATTTTTAATTTTAAATTATGTATTTACGTGTACATTGTAGTTTTGTCATGTCATTGTTTTCTGCGCAGTAAAAAGGTAGGTATGTATATTAATCAAATTTTCAATTATCGTGGAAAATTTACAAGAATGTTGAGTACATATCTAAAGATCTGCCTATATTTTTAATATGTACGTAAACGTATTAACTATCTAAATCTGATAAAAGTTCCGGATTAGCCCATAACGTCATCACCCATAGTGCTGCCCAGGCCACAGAATATATACACTACGCGACCAGGCACTATTAGGGTACGGCCAGAGTGCACTCAGATTCAGATTCAGACTCAGAAAACAAGCGCGAGAAAAAAACAGTGTAGTTAAAGCAGGGTGGCCATAGTGGTAGCAGGCAACCTGCTTAAACTACACTGTATATTTCTCGCGCTTGTTTTCTGAGTCTGAATCTGAATCTGAGTGCACTCTGGCCGTACCCTTAGCCCAAGCGATAGAGTAAAGCCAAATAACGAAAAAAATCCACACTAGTTTTTTTACATATGTTAGGGTAGGTCAGGAGCTCAATGGCGCGGGTGGTTAGCGCGTTCGGCTGATATCGTTGAAGTTAAGCAACTTTCGCAGTGGTCGGTCATTGAATGGGTGACCAAAAATCTTCTATCTCGAGATCCTACGTGCTTCGGAAGCCACGTTTAGCCGTTGGTCCCGGCTGCATCAGTCGTTAGCACACGCCAATCCGCACTGGGCCCGCGTGGTGGGTCATGGCCCAATCTCCATATTCCATCCATAGGTAAGGCCTGTGCCCCAGCAGTGGGGACATTAATAGGCTGATGATGAGGGTAGGCCATAAGAAGCTTAAGTTTAAAAATCGGGAAATGTAGGGTGGTCAAACTGGCCGCCATATGGGAAAACGCGTTTATCGCTATATCTCCGAAAATATTGACTTTACGGAAAACAATGTAGAGTACTTTTTTGTTTAATACTAAATCCCCTAACTTTTATGTCTAAAACGAGATGATCGATATTATAAAATGTTTTAACGTTGGACTTAAAAACTAGTTTCTGCGAATTTACTGGCACTGGATAAAATCTAAGTATATTTATTTCACACAAATCTATTTATTTGATAAGAAGATTACCTATTCAGCATTATTATTTACTAGCTGGCCCAGCGAACTTCGTATCGCCATAAAAATATGGGTGGTAGAGGGGTGAAAATTAAGGGTTGTTTGTGTTTTTAATATTACGATACATATTTAATCGGTTATTGTGATTAAACAATGATAGCTAGATATATGTTCTCGCGGACTTTTTTGTAGGTCTTAATGGGATCTACAAACTCGTAGTACATCATTTTGTTCTATTGTCAATAGTTTTTGCAGTGCACGCAAAAATAGGTATTCGATTTTACACCTTGTGTTACAAAATAGCAATTTTATTACGGATCCCTACTTTTGAAAAAAAATAGCATATAGCCTTCCTCGATAAATGGACTACCCAACACTGAAAGAATCATTCAACTCGGAAAAGTAGTTCCAGAGATTAGCGCGTTCAAACAAACAAACAAACAAACTCTGCAGCTTTATAATATTAGTATAGATTAAGCAGATAAATTTAAGTCCGCATTCTACATGTTTTAATTAATGTTTAATAATCTCAAACAACTGAAGATGCGCTGATTATTGTGAAGGCACGGTCAGGCACGGTGTAGAGTAGGTAGGCTACTTAACTATCAATTTATTGATAACGGCCAGTCATTACTTTGTGGGTGTGTTTTGTTATGCGACAATATTTGATACTCAAGTTATCGTATTATTTTACGTAGCTTCTAGCGGGTTTTTGAAACTGGTAGCCTTATACTCACATAGCTTTATGACGACATGCACGATTCACTTATGAAGGAGGTCACAGCTCGCGAAGTCGCATTAACAAACAGACGTACGTCGCACGAGAATCAAAACGCGCATAAAACTAAACGCAGTCCAGTTTATTTAAAAAGAAATTAATTAACAGAAATGTATTCTATCGCCGAGGCCACTCTTGCATTTGTTGTATTGTATCTTTTCTCTTTTTTGTTTGAAGTTGTTACGGGATTAGTGGTGTAATCAAACAACTGAAAAAGAACTAAAAAATGTGATATTTTAGTATTTAGTTCATCTAGGTTTAGCAAAATACTTTAGTCACTTAACAATGCAAATTAGATCTTTATATATAGTAATTATTAACTTAATGAATACGCGTATCTTTTAAATAACGCTTCGCAACAGAATTCGGTAAGTGCCTTTTTCTATTACTTACCTGTTTTATTATTAAGAGGGGTATCTTTTTCATAACTGGAATTTGTACTAAGTAAGTATATTTACATAAAACAGACTTTGAATTTTCATAATAAACAAATATATAAACATAAAAAACTATTTAGTTATAATAATATTAAAGGTATTAAAGTATTAACATATCGGCGTTAAAGGAAAATTGATGTTTTTACTTGTACTATGAATATAAAGTGTAATCATTGATAAATAAGAATATTTAAATAGGTATTTTCTTTGTTTATTTTAAATTTTTAATTTATTTTCGCAAACGCGGTGTCGATGTCCATGTAAAGATCACAATAATGGGACCACCAACATACACACTAAAATAAAGTTGGTTGAGTTTATGAATAGAATTACGCGTTTTATTAGAAAAAAAAATATCTACATAATTGTATGTATTATCACAGAGTACATTGGTACTCTGTGATAATTACCTACCTTAATTAAATCTACTAACGTACTGATATGATTTTGCTGAAGTACGAATTTGTTTAATTTTATTTATTTTACCTATTTGTGACATTATTGCAGCAATGAAGTATTTACAGCACTGGCCTATAAACTATGTAGTGTCCCAAAGCAGTGGTAGGGATAAAGTAATACTGGGACGAGTAAAAGCACTTTTTAGAGCCTGTTTCCTAAAAATAAATGTTTTTTTAGCTTCATATAATGTACTAGAGGTGTACCTGCGGTTTCACCTGAAATTTTAGGAAAAGGGTGCAATATAGATAAAAGCTGTTGCGGATCTTTTATAGAAAATTTTGAGGAGAACAATACCGTCATACGAGTATAAATGCGATTCAACTAAGAATAGGACCGACTGGGCGCCATATTGTGATGTCAATTCAAACCAAATAGGTAGAGTGAGAAAAAAAAAGTTTTTATTTCATAAAACTTATTTACTAACATTAAGTGAGAAAAAACATCAGATTTTTGAAGTTATACTTCTTTAGCCGCGTTATGAAAAAATTATGAGAGTGAAATTTTAAGATGCGCGCGCATCACTGTAACACAAAAGTAACATAATGAAGTTGGCCGCGGGCGCGTTATGAAAAAATGATGAGAGTGAAATTTTAAGATGCGCGCGCAACACTGTAACAGAAAAGTAACAACATGAAGTCGGCCGCTAAACCGCACATTACTCGTAAGTCTCGAAATCGAAAAAAAGCTTCCAACAAAATAGTAATAGGATCTCTTAGTCGCACATGTTGGGACGCTCGTCGCCTCTGATCACTGTTTTCATATTTATAATATTTATCCACATGTTTCTAGTTTCTATATTCTTAACACGTGTTATAATGTTATACAAATGCGATATTTATATGTGCTAATAAATTTTATTCAGTAGTGATTTAAATTGAATATTTTGATTATTTATTAATTTTTTCAAATTAAAACTGAACTTTATTGACTGCGTTGACTATCCTTTTCCAATCCTTTTATTATCTTATTGTAATAAATTATCAGCATGCAATTAAAAACTATTTTTTAATAATTCCAAAAAGAAGTATAACTTCTCACGCGCGTACTTAAGTACAAGCACCCATATTTTTTTTAATAACATTTATTCACTAAGATTGAGAAAAAAAAAACACCGATTTTTAATAACATTTATTTATTATGACTGTGAGAATAATCAGAATCTAGCTCTTCTATTCCGCTCATCTCTGCATTACCGCCGGAGTAGTTATGAATAATCATGCACTATTACTAGGGCACATACGAACATCCATCCTTTATGTAAACGAAAGTTTGAAATCGAGTTTCTGAACGCAACTTAAAGTGACATTTGGTTGACGATCTAGGTTAACAACCATTCATGGCCAAAGCTAATTAAGTGAAAAAAAATATCAACCGATATTAATTATCAATATTTGTTATTGTTTGTTTACAAATGTTTGGTTTTTATTCTTGAATTAGCGGAGTGCTAAAAGAGGGTTCCAAGTTTTTTTTGCAAACCGTACTTTTCAAGCGACATTTGACAGATGGATGTCATTGGCTTTGCTATTCTTAATTGAATCGCATTATACCTATATGATTTTTATGGCACTTTTACCGTTCACGCAGCGCACGCAATGGAACTCTCAAAATTTTTCGCGTTTTTACAAAATTTTTTTTGGTGCTCCGCTCCTATTGGTCGTAGCGTTATGTTACCTATATGTATCGCATATACAGCCTTCCTCTATACATGCACTATCCAAAAAAAATATTTCTTCCAATCGGTTTAGTGGTTCTTGAGATTAGCGCGTTCATCAAAACACTCAAACAAACAATCACGCTTTCAGCTTTATAATATTAGTATAGATTAAGTACCTATCTAACCATCCACCTTATTATTTACTTACAGACCGATAGTGGTCATCATTTAAATTCAAATTACATAATCTGAAGTACATGGCTAAAATTAATTGTAGGTTCTGACGTCTGACGACGGTAAATAATAGGAAAGTGTAAGGCAGTTTTTTAGTTTCCGGCCTGGGTGTTAATTGGATGTAATGATAATTTTACTAATAAATAGATAGTTACATATTAAATACTATGCATTAATAGCGGCTCTTTTCGTATCATGTTGGCTCTGCTTAATACAGAGGCGACATCTATTGAAGCGGTAATGAAAAAACTTGACTATCGTGATGCTACGTAAATGGAAATAACAACTTACTGGAAGGTACTATTGACTTGTGTCATGAAAAGAAGTGCCAGCCAGTGTCAGTGGGAATCTGTCAAAGTCAGCTGTGTTGTTTTGTGTTGATTTCAGTCGGAACTGTTTTGTAGCTAATGTAAATAAATTACAATATGAAGTACATGAAAAGTGATTTATTCAAACTGAGTCATTTCTTCCGAAGACGAGCTTTATGTTCTCGTTACGTTTCTACAAACATTGAGAAGTGGCAAAGTGTGGTGGGGTTAGAAGTGCACGCTCAACTCAATACTGAATCGAAACTATTTTCTGGTGCTCAAAACACTTTTGGTGGGCTTGTGAACAATTGTGTTTCTCTATTTGACGCTGCTATACCGGGAACTTTGCCTGTACTTAATAGAAAATGCGTGGAACTGGGCATAATGACTGCGCTAGCTCTGTCCTGTAAGATCAATGAAGTGTCCACTTTTGACAGAAAACATTATTTCTACGCTGACTTGCCGTCAGGATATCAAATAACACAACAAAGAGCGCCCTTGGCTAGTGACGGCGTTATTGATTTTCAGGTATATCTATACCTATATATCTATATAAATTCCTGCTGGTTTTTTAAGTTTAAATGAAGGTCTTACAAATACTATCATAGAAATACTTATTAGGTCGCCCGTCTGGGGAAGTAACCTCCACCTCACAGTAGACTAAAGTTTCAGGGCTCCACGGAGTAGGGGTCTGGGTCAGGGTAGGAAACAATGCGGGTGTCATTTGTTGTATCGCAAGCTATAATAAGTATATAGGCTGTATAATAAGTACAAGTATATATAAATAAGTCTTTAGGCTATGGAGGCCTCTGACCATCAGGCGGGCCAAACACATGTTTTAACATTAAAAAAATACATGGGTTAATTGCGATTCAAAGCCAATTCAGTTTTATGGGGCATAGTGCCTAGGCTCCAGAAAATATCAACACTTTAAGGATGACTTAAACTGGACTGTTTCCCAGCTTTGTCTGTTTACTCAGTTACCGCTAGCTATAGAGTGTCTGTGTTATATATCATGTCAATGTATTTATTCCATTTTCTGTCATTGTTCACAGGTGTATACTCCAGGCATCCACAAAAAGCCATACAAAAAGAGTTCAAAGATAAAACAGATTCAATTAGAGCAAGACAGTGGCAAATCTCTACATGATGCAGAACTTAAGCGTAGCCTCGTGGATCTCAATCGAGCTGGGGCTCCGCTTATTGAGCTAGTCTTTGAACCTGACTTAGAAGTAAGTAAAACTATTGTTATGTACAAACTATGAAACTATGTTAATTCTGTAACTGTTGAATAATCTATTGAGGATTGGATTAACTGAGATATTATGTATCTGAAATTAATGTAAAATATAATGTTAATAATACAATGCAACCTCAATGTAATGATTTCCTTGATTTAACAAATTTTTCGTAATCCCTTTAAATTGTCTATATGAGACAATTTTAAATATACATTTATATTACTTATGACTTTTTTTCAAGCAACCACTTTATAATGTTTTTGCAACTATCAAAAAAGAGTGCATACCTCAAATTAACGAATTTTGTCAACCAAAAACCTTTTTATTATGTTCCCACCCATATATGACTCTTAATCAAAGTCATGAAAGGAAACTTTTTTTTACTTCTTTTTAACAAATTTTAGAAAGACCTAACCTCAATATATCAAACCTCAGTATAACAAATTACTACTCACTCGATAATCGACTAATTACTCAATATAAGGATTATTTACTTGTTCTCTTCCGATTTGTTATATGGAGGTTGCACTGTATGTACTCATAAGATTTGGTAAATGCCAATCAATGATAGTAGTTTCTTAATAAATAATAATTTATTTTCAATGCGTCTATTCACATAGCAGAAAATTATTAATGTTACACACCTATTGCTAATAAAATTCATGAAAAGAACCTTGTGTTATCAAAATCCAGATTTGCAAATTGTAACCGGCCAAGAGTCAGATCTTAAAAAAAATGCGACTCCTTACTCGTTTTTAAAAGGTATATTAATCGCGATTTATTAACTTTTTCATCTTGCGCCAATGGAGTCATAAGAGATCTGAAACATCAGCGATAATAAAAACAGTAATTAAACGAGCTTTATGAGCCC
The DNA here is from genome assembly GCA_902850365.2 of Chilo suppressalis. Classification (NCBI taxonomy): domain Eukaryota; kingdom Metazoa; phylum Arthropoda; class Insecta; order Lepidoptera; family Crambidae; genus Chilo; species Chilo suppressalis. The sequence continues at coordinate 8,351,256 of OU963912.1, read as the reverse complement.
GATAATGATTGTGATAACATAAGAAATAAGTATGTAGGTAGATGTTTATCTTTATTAACCTTCTTTCTTTCCTTATTTCCTTTGAAGGATGGTGAAGAAGCGGCGGCGTTGGTGAAAGAGCTGGTGTTAGTGGTGCAGAGAATTGGCGCATGTTCCGGACGCATGGAGGAGGGTGCGCTCCGAGTGGACGCTAATGTTTCGATACGCCGTCCCGGGGCTCCACTGTCGACTAGGACGGAGGTTGGTATCATATTTAACCTAGGACCAAGAGATCTATATTCCGGGGCGTTAGGCTGTGAGTGGGGGCTGTAAGAGCTGCAAGATGGAGCAGAAGTCTTGTTTATTTATTCAACAGGAAAGTTCTTAGCCTTTGCAACAAAAACTGTTTGCAAAAAACTTGGAATGCTTTGTAAAGTACATTCAAATATAGTGGCAAGAGATTTTAGTAAATGCTTAGATGTCAGGAGGATATACATACAGGTATTCGTATATTGGCCTATATAAAGGTTAGTTAGCTAAAATTTATCAAAAAAAAATGTGGTAAATACAAGCGTTCTTTGTCTTTAATCAATGAAAGATTTGAAAATATAAAATTGAAATCATATTTTATGAAGCAAGTGAATGTTTTAAAATCACTAATAATAAAGTTGTTCCTTGGCTGGGATTCGAACCCGGGCCGTCCGCGTACAAGGCGAGCTTTCTACCGCTACCACCGAAAAAAATGTAATGCGACTTACTTAAGTTGAACGACAAAATGTGTAGCGAAGCGATGTACTTATTAAAACTTTAATAAGTTATCGAACCAACCTGGCCTTGCATTGATGAACTTCATTTTAATGCAATAAAATATAGCGCAGCCTAAGCAACTGGGATTCATGTAGTTTTCTTTAATTAATCTACTACAAAACCACTATAAGTAATTCCAGGGTAGAAAAGTTTGTAAGGGTAGAAACCTTTCAAATACCAAATGTAATTTGATTGGAATGTGGCTTCTGCAGTATGATTGTGTGAGCTAACACAATGAGGAAAATAATATGGGCAAAATTATGCATAATATGAATTGGTAAAACTGGCCAAGTGATGTAATATTTGAAATATGGCGATTGCCAAATAACAGTCAATTTCAATAAATCAAACTCCAGTAAGAGTAAAGTAGTAAATTTTTGTTATTTAGATTATAATACAACCTTTGCTAAGAAACGGAACAAGATTATCCGTACCTTTTACTGGAGGTTGACTATTAAAACTGGCCGTAAGTCGAGATAAAAGACACATTATTTGAAAATTCCACATGTGTTTTATCTTTCTACACCTTAAGTCCTTTTACCCGTAGCCACCAAGCCATTATTTATTTATTTTTATTTGGGAAACATACAGTTTTTCACAATTCAATTAAGTAACACTTATTACTTTTCAATAAACCAGTTAAGTTCCGACAGACTGAAACATTAATACACTTTCATAATTTACTTAAAATAACGTACAATATAGTTATGTGAATACAATAAAGATCATGATAATTAAAAATTGATAGTAAGAAAATAATTAGTGAGTGTTAGGGTAAAACCGACCTTATAGCATTCATTCCTAAATTGATTATAAGAAAGGCAAAATATATGCAATCCCCTGAAGTATTCATAGCTGTGACTTGCTCTAGATATGACACTATTTGCAGCAAACTTAGTTCTGCTTAATTGTATTACAAATGTGTTATCAGACCTAGTTCTATTAGGACAACGGAAACCAATCCTCTGCAAAAGGAACGGTGAATCTACAAGGTGATTAATAAATTTGTAAAGAAATAATTGATCTCTAACAGTTCTGCGATGTTGCAAGCATGTAACTTGTAACTTTGATTCACAATCATTATTAAATTACGTTAACATTAATTCTGTTTTCTAAGTACTTTACTAATTTATGTTGAATTCTTTCAATAGCATTAATGTATGTATTATACTGATACTTATAAACAAAGTTTTCAGAATATCTGTATGCTAACTAACTTTTCCCATCATTACAGATAAAGAACATTGGCTCCGTGAGAGGTGTAGCTGGAGCGATTCGTCACGAAATCGAACGCCAACGGAACATTCTGGAGAACGGTGGACGGATCACAAATGAGACTCGATCTTGGGACGCTGTTAATAAGGTCACAATCGCTATGCGGGACAAGGAGGTCGTCCAGGACTACAGGTAATTAAGATGGTCAATAACTCCTTTGCTGTTATCTATTTTAGGTACCAAAAGGTCGCGCGTTGCTTTATCTTATATTATTTATTTATTTATGTAAAGATCTAAGACAAGCTAGTAATTGTTTGTACTAATTGTTCTAGATTGTCATAGTTAAATTGCTCCAACCATTTTATAACTAGTTGCTTATTTTTTTTTGACTTATATTGTATACAGTCTTTGAATGACCGAAGCACTTTGTTATAAATGTCCAGGACTACAGGTAATTAAGATAGTGAATAACTCCTTTGTTGTTATCTATTTTAGGTACCAAAAGGTCGCGCGTTGCTTTATCTGTGTACTTTAAAACTTAAATCCTATTTTGACACTTATCTTTGGAATGTGGGTATCAAACATGTTTGAAGCAGTCATTAATTTAATTTATAATCTTAATTGTTTCCGAAGGCATTATGATTGGGCTCTATCTGTCTGGCACAGAAAGTAATTGCGGCGCAGTTCATTGGGATTGTTGCGATATTTTTCTCCTTATTTAGTCATGACGGCACTTCACTTGGCTATTCGTATTTGCTATTTGTAAACTTGACAACAGTCTGTCCTCCATCATCAACATCAACCCAAGCTCGTCCACTGCTGGACATAGGTCGCTCTTAATGCACGCCACTGCTCCCGATTTTCTGCCACTCTCATCCAGCCCACTCCAGCCAGCCTACTAATGTCATTATCCCATCTTGTCTCAGGGCGTCCTTCCTACACTATGTTTACCGAGTCGCGGTCTCCACTCAAAAACTTTAGTGCTGTGGCTCATGTGAAAAGCCCACTGCCACTTTAGTTTGCTAATTCAGTCTGCCCTAATCATGCTTTATATGGAATGAAAAGGACAGATTGATGTCAAGTTTACAAATATTAAACACGAATAGCCAAGTGAAATGCCGGCATCAGGTGTTTTATATTAAGTATTTCTAGGGGTTTTTACTAACAGTTAGCAACAAAACCTAATTATTAAAACTGTGCCTCCACTTTCCGTCTTTTCATCCTTCTATTATGAAATTTTATATCATGAGCCTTAATAGATGTACACTTGAAATTTTTACACATTGTGTAGGTATTACTGTTTCCACTTATCCATACTTCTATACTATATTATAAATGCGAAAGTGGGTCTGTCTGCTACCTCTTCACGCACCGCTGAACCGATTTAGATGAAAGTTGGCACAGAGATAGTTTCAGTCCTGGGGTAGGACACAGGATAGTTTTTATCTATGAATTAATCCCACAAGAGGGTGAAATTTGTATGGGAAACCAATTTTTCAACGCAGATAAAGTCGCGGGCACCCACTTGTTCAAAATATCACAAGAATTATTTTTATCTCAAATTTATATTACACGGAGGTTGGAGGTTTACGATAACAGCTGTACTTAAGTTTAATGGAAATAAAACAAAATTATTACAGTTTAAGATTGATTTAAAAATATAAATCTAAACAATAAACGATCAACGTATTTTTCTCCACGTAAGCATTCATTGGAACAAAAATTAAATCTAGCGCGATGGCATGGAACGAGAAACTTAGTTGGTTTATGTAAATAAGGTGTCACCTACTCATGGGGTTCCAATCCCGGTGGGGCAAAAATTTGTGTGATGCATACGAGCATCTGTACCTATAGTCATGGATGTTTATGATATGTATTTCTACATAAAATATACTAACATATGTATAAATATATGTATTATATGCGTTACCCTAGGATCCCATAACACAAGCCTTTCAGTGCTTACTTTGGGGCTAGGCTAATTGGTGTGTGTTGGAAATATTAATTTAAATCTAAAGAAAAGTTTACTAGAAAAAAAAACTAGATTATTTTCTAGTTAACTTTTCTTTAGATTTAAACATCTAGCAGTTAAATGCTTAAAAATAAATAAAAACACAAATATTAATTAATTTATAATAACAAGCAAACTTTTTTCACTTTTAGATTTATGCCGGAGCCAAATCTACCGCCTCTAAGAGTCAATCTGAAAACCAAAGAAGATAGTCGAGACGTCATCAGTGTGCCTCTCATACAAGAACGAATACCAGAACTTCCAGCGGAGACCAGAAGAAATCTCATAGAAAAATCCCAACTCAGACCAGAAACTGCAGTACAACTCGTCAATGAACCACTTTTACTAAAACACTTCCAAGATTTGACGTTGGACAAAGAAAGAGATCCAATTAAAGTAGCCAACCTATTGATAAATGACCTATTGACAGTTCTGAACAAATGTAAAATTGATCCAGAAAAATGTCCCGTTACAAAGAAGCAGCTTGTTGAATTAGTCGATCTGTTTTTGTCAAAAGAAATCAATTTAGAAGTTTGCCGCAACATTTTAAATGAACTCGTAACATCAGAAATTGATAAAGACAAACCAATTGTGGATTTAGTTCACCAAAAAGGTTGGGCTCTCGTCACAGACACTGAAATCATAACACAACTGTGTAAAGAAGTACTTGATAACAATCCGAAATTGGTCAAACAATATAAAGATGGTAAAACGAAGGTGTTCAAAGCGTTAATGGGTATACTCGCGAAAAATTCTCGAAGTAAATACGACATGTCTTTGGTGTCCAAGATTATGGAAGATTTACTTAAAAAGTGATATGGTTTAGTATTTTGATAAGATGTAATTTATATTTTAGTAATAAAATTTAGCCGAATTATTAAAAATTGTGTGTGTCTGTTTAAATAAACACCTGCATGGTTTTCGGATTCTTTGTGGTCATACTAGTCATTATTTTTATTCATCATCATCAGCCTATTAATGTACCCACTGCTGGGGCACAGGCCTTCCTTGTTTATTTTTATTAGTAAATATTATTTTAAAGTAAGAGCTCATTGGAAATTAAGTAACTTTTGCAATGACCGATCATAGCATGAGTGACCAAAAATGTATTATTATCTAGGGCTTTTCTGTGCTTCAGAAAGCATTTTAGGCCGGTGGTCTTAGCTGTATCTGCAGTCGTTAGACAGTTGCTCAGGGGTGTGAAAAAGCTATGTTGTTTTCTTTACGCAGTTGATATTTTTGGTTGCGGCTGTATAACGTTTATTTATCAATCACGCATAATAACAGTCTAGTCACATAAAACTTTTTGTACTTTTATATGACCCAACGATTGGCCTCTAATGTGGCCTGGCTGTGACAGTCTTCCTATTTCAAGCTCCACCGTAGTTCGGGGGTACAATCGTTAGCATACCTATACCAATCCGTACTGGGCCCGTGTACTCATTATTCCTATTTTGTCCATAAGAAAGGCATAAGCTCCAGGAATGGGGACATTCATAGGCTAATGAGATGAAAGATGATTTAGAAGATTTTATGGTATCAGTTCTGTGATACTTGGTTTACTCCGCAAAGTATGGTATGAACATTACATGAAAATAAATGTTTCTGTGCTGATGAAACTTAGCCGAGTGGATTTCATTGTTCTCAAGTAAACACAGCACAAACACAAGTGAACCAAGGCGGATTTCTCGAGTATTCTCGCGAGTTCGAGAAATATCGAGCAGAAAAATTACTTACTACCACTCGCCATACTAATTTGATACGTCTCCTTTGTTATGTAACACCTATTTACAATGTGGCTAGGATGTTCTTCTCAATTCCAAACCAAGTAGGTTTAACACTCACTATGAATTGTAGTCATTATGATATTATAGTTAACGTTTGTTAGCTTTAGCAAGCGTTATACTTATTATATTTGACTCAAGCATGTTCCGGGTGTGGCATGATGCGCAATGTACATTTCCACATGAGGTTCTAGGCCATTATTAGATACATTTGTTTGTAGCCCCCACAGAACAGAAAGAGGTTTCTGTGTTCTGTGGTAGCTTCGTGAATTTTTGCTGCAGTTAATATCCAGTCAGTGGTCAGGTCGGTAATAAAACTTAATTTTAGTGTGCGATTTATCATGAGCATAACGCTTTGCTAATGTGACATTGAAAGGCGTTTAACGCCTCATCATTGCAGTCGGAAGAGACCGTCTTGTGAAATATTTTTTAATCTTAGAGGTCCCCCGATTGTGATGATTTTTTGAACTTGTAGCTAATGAATGGAATGAAAATGAACTTTATTCAAGTAGACTTATCAAAACCCTTTAAATGTTTTACAAGAGACATGCCCCGGATGTTACAAATTGCACGTACCTATACACTTTTTTTGGGATACAAATACTCTTTTAAGCGCTATAATACCTAGCTGTGGCTTTATTTGCAACTTTTGATAGTTTATGCTGAGCCAAGACAAATGAACAGTACACAGCAGTAATAAAGGCGATTCCCTGAGGAACGCAGAACATTATTCTTTTTAAATCGGATATAGTATAAGTTCGTTGTATTTGTTCCAAATCCAGTTGTTTTGTTTTTACAAATTAAATACGATTTTGTAAATAGGAATCTATTCAATTTAATGCAGCCCTGATTCCAATGTTTGCCCGCTTTGCGAAAAGTCTGTCATGTGAGACACAGTCAAAAGCTGTGTGTAATTACACACATCAAAAGTGTCTAGGGATCAACATATATTTTTGCAATAACTTTTCTCCTGATTGATATTAATTAAAATTTTCTTTAAGGATTCATCAAATAAAGTGTTTTCGTTTGTCACAGTAACGATAAACCAAGTCACCTTTGCATTAATAAAGAAATTTGCCATTTTCCTAATAAAGGGATTTTTGACATTTGAACCACTAACACAAAAGTTCGAAAAAAAGACTGAAATAACAGTTTTCTCTAAAATTTTATTGGGTAACTTAAACAATTAATAATCCGTATTTCTACCGCGAACACTAACAACACAAGAACATCGGTTTGGCATACTCAAAATGAGTTCATCCAAATCACGCTGTGGAATGGCCGCCCATGTTCGTTGCAACAACAAAAAAAGGTCTTCTTGCGACTGGATACCCTCCATATTCGGCAGAGCTCTTCTCTGTAGCATATCCCATGCATGCTCAATCGGGTTCAAGTCTGGCGACTGAGCAGGCCAGGGCAGGACATTGATGTTAGCTGCGGCGAGAGTCTGTCTTACAACTCTTGCGGTGTGCGGTCGTGCATTATCATGCATTAACTGAAATAAGGGACCGATTTGCACTTGTAGAGGAACGATGACGTCTGATACAATCGTCTCAGCATAAATTTGAGCGTTGAGGTTGCCTCTGATCCAAATCAACTCGGTTCTTCCGCCGATCCAAATACCCGCCCATACCATGATGGTTCCACCACTATAAGGATGGACTTCCTGGCAGGATTTTAATCGCTGTTGGCGTCCAGGGGTTCTCCAGTGTCGTATACGTCTTGTATCCGGTCTCATACCAAAACGAGACTCATCAGAAAAGCACACGAAACGCCATTGTTCTTCTGCCCAATTTCTGTGTTCAAGAGCCCATTGATATCGAATCCTACGATTGTGCATTGCTATAGGTGGTACCCGTAGCGGTCTTCGGGAATGAAGGTTCACTTCATGCAAGCGGTTTCTGACTGTTTGGTCGCTAATTAAGTTCCCTGAAGAGTGATGAAGCCTCACGGCTAACATCATGGCGGTTATTGTTGGAGCTCTTCGAGTTAAGATTTGAATGTATCGGTCTTGTCTCCGTGTGGTGCAGCGATACCGTCCTCCATGGCGCTCAGCCACGGTACCAGTGCTTCGGTATCGTGTCCAAAGTCGACTGATAACACTCTGACTTGTATTCAGAGCTAAAGCCACAGTACGTTGCCGGGAACCAGCTTCTATCATTCCCACGGCTCTGAGCATTTCTTCCCTGCTTAAATGACGTCGCCGCTCCATAATAACGTTGGTTTTAATCAGTAGTAGGGAAACAGTAGCACTAATAATGTCTTCAATGCGTTGTATGTTTTTATAGGGAAAATATTGACAGCTGATTTTCATCTTTTACTCGAATTTGATTCACAGTTCCTGATTCAAATTATGAAATGCACCAAAAAGGATCCATATAAATTTATAAAATCATAAATTTATTACAAAGCCACATCTCAATCTCAAGAAATCCGCATAAAAATGCTTGATCCCTAGACACTTTTGATGTGTGTACAAGTGTTCAAAACAGTATTATTTCATCAAGCATTAAAAAATCTACATGACTTGTACATTTTTTTTCTGAAAACCAAACTGATCCTCATTTATTATTTTAAACGAGTTGAGAAACAAAGAAAGATGTTTATGCATGGCCTTTTCAAAGATATTTGACAATACTGATACAAGAGATCAGTTTTATCGATTTTTTATGTAGTTTCTTGGCTGTTAGTTACCTATATAACTTTTAGTTTATTTCCATTGCAGGCAGGGAGACAGTTTGTTATTATTTATTTTTACATGCTTTTCTTTAGTGTAAAGTAGTAAGGTTTTTATTAGGGTTACAGGTAGACTAGTTGTGGACTAGATCAAGTATCGGAAGGTTTTTTTTGGAAAGTTGTGTAAATACCTAGGTAATTTATGACAGGTTGTGTTCTGCACCTTATGCTTTTTTTTCTACAACAATATTGAATCCGTGGCATGAGAAAAATATCGACGTAGGTAATAGCTATTAATGTTTTGCTTATGATTTAGCCGGCAAAATTTTGTTAGAGCCCGAAACTATTGACAGTTTAAAATGTTTTTAAACAAACAATGAATTCATTCATTCATTTGGATTCTGCAGCATTTGGATGTCACTGCACGAAGGTTGTTTGTTGACAAATGTTGTTGATAGCACGCGTCCTGAATACCGCAGGCTGAGGAACATCAAGGATGGCCTGTGAAATGGAATGACGGTCGTGTCCTATCACCAATTAGAGGTATGTTTATCAGAGTATAGGTTCTTACATTAAGGCCCACTTGCACCAATATTCTTAATTCAAATTAAGTTTTAATCATGTATATCACATCCTCAGATCACACCATTCCATTTTTGTCATAATGGACTTTTTGCCCGCCAAAATAGGTTGCTTACAACTGTATCGAGTAACGCACACGAGGGATTTATCCCGTACAAAAATTCCTTCGAACAACTGAGGACATCGAGAGACCGGACAGGATAAAAGTGCGCGAATGACTCAAAAAAATAGAACTCGTGTGACAATCGTGTGCTTTGTCCGTGACAAGTCCTCGGCGGACATTTTCTTCACGATTGAGGGACTATTGTCCTCCGCGGGTAAAAGTCCTTCATCTGCGCAGGCCAATAAAGGCAAATAGAGATAGAAAGAAATTGATCAGAACTTTGGTGCAAGTGGTCCTACAGATTGCTTTTTATTAATTTTTGTAAACAACTATTCCAGAGAAATGTTCATATTTAAGGCTAAGGTTTTAAGAGAATAACCGAGTACCAAGCTTAGAGAAGCTAGGAGCTAATGTAAGTCACTGATGCCGTTACCTGATAATTTGGACAGCTATTTTAATATGCAATACCTGCGACTATTCATAATTATAAGTCACTTAGCGTTCCCTAACTAAAATACAACCTTGTTTTGTACACAAAATTTATAATAATAATTCTTCTTGTAGTTTAACTTTGTAAGATGTGTCCTCCCTTAGTAACACGAAGTACTTACTTATTTCATTACATTGAATAAGTCGTCAGTTTATTAGATTACTAGCATTACCAGAAGTACTTTGATTTCGCAATCTTAATATCTAAGTCAGTAATAATAAACGATATATGTTAAACCATTATCTGCCAATTGTTTCCCTTTAACAATATACCTAACAATCATTGAAACGTATGTTAATACGGAAAGTACATAAGTATGAATCTGCATATGCAAATTAAATTTATATTTAAGAAGATTTCCGATGTTGGGCAACCCTTATGGAATTGTTTGTAAACAACATAAATTATGTGTATGTGCTCCTACAAGACAAATTGCTTGCAACTCACGTGCCACAGTGTTGCATCAGTAGTATCCCGAAGGTCCTCAGTTACTTGCATTAACCATAGGTTGAAACATTTGATTTTTGACCGTTGTACGACACTGACCTACCCGACACAATGTTGTTGATCACTGCAATTTTGGCAACAGTTGTTTCTCTAATCTCTTCAGAGGAAACTATTCCGGGAATCGACAGAACAATGAGTGACGAAGTGAAAAGTAAAGGATACAAAATCGTGTACGGAGACGAAGATTTGACGGTCCTCAACGAAGTGGTCAGTGACCTTGAGAAAACAAATCCATTGGACAAGAAGGTAAATCTACGAGAAGCTATTAAACCGTTGCCTGCGGAAGATGTGAAGTGTCTGATGTCTGTTGATCGTTACTGTTCAACTGAGATGCGGCAAGTTAAAGGTAACTTATACATACACCGTTTTATTTTATCCTCCTAACCCCTGGAGGTGTTAAACGTTTCCGAATTTGATGACGCTCGGTTTAAATGGCATTAAAATAAAGGAAAAAAATAATTTTAAATTTTTTTTTGTGAATAAATAGGTTTTCCAGATGTTATGCCAGCAGAACAATCACCGTCAATTTTATCAAAGTTGATGTCCTATGCATAACCCGCCAGGGGTTAGGAGATTAATTTTATTGAAATTTTCAAACTTATTACGCCGTAAAGTGCTTTCGACCGAACAGGTACCGACACATTTCTGGAATAAGAATCCTAGTTGAGGTCTTACTTTTCAAATGTTAGGAAGCTGTTACATTCATAAAGCAACACGGATGCGTCTGTGTTGCTGTATGGTCGCAATAAAAAAACCTTTAATCGCAATAAAATTTCTAGATTTCAGTCCCTATCTTTTCCTTTAATTCGAAGGCATTTCTAAAGTTTCTTAACCTTAATGTTTGTTCTTCTTGAAGTTTAATCACAATAACTCTCTTAACATAAACATGCGATTTTTTTTGCTACAGGCGTTCTCATCCAAGCTCTAAAAGATGACTGCGAAAAATGTTCAAACGAAGAAAAGGATAACGCTGGAAAGGTTGCTGCGTCCATGATGGCTAACGATCCCATCGCTTGGAAACTATTCCTGACTAGGTATAATGGTTTATCAAGAGTACAAAGAATATTAGGATAGAATTCAATGTGTAAGTTATGGTATAAAAGTGAAAATTGTATAAAGCCTTTTTTAGGATTAGGATTGCATAAAGTAGTTGGGAAATTACTATTTTCTTTTAAATTAAACACGTTGATGAATTGCCTGTTGTAGATCCACACTACAAAATAGGCCACAAAAGGAACCTCTTAATGTAGAGAACCCTAAATTGAGACTAGTGGGAGAGCCAGAAATTGTAAGTTCAAAATATAAATATGCAATACCTGGAGTCAAAGTCCGAGTAAAAAGATATATCGCTGAGAAAATACTATAAACTGTCTCCCGAGATTAGCTTAGACTAATTTGATGTTGTAAGTGATATTTATTTTATATTTGTTATGATTGAAAATTAAAAAAATATATACCAAGTTCCTGCATTTTTTTTCGATACCGATTAGTACCCATTTATCAGATAGAAGAAGATATCAATATCATTTAAAAAACGAAGGAGGTTATTCTTTTTTTATTGGAAAGGGTAAACTCCGAATTTGGTCCCATATAAATCTGGAAACAAAATTCCGATCTTGGGTAGGAAAACAGGGAATGATTGATTGTTCACTCACTGACTGTAATGTATAACTACTAAATAACCACGCATAACTTTTTACAGAGCAGTCCGATTATGATGATTATTTTTTTATTGCATAGGGTATACCTCGAAGTTGGTCTTACATAAATTTGAAAACAAAAATCCTACCCTAAGGGTGGGAAAATAGGGGTTATTGTTAACTCACAGATTTTGATGCTAAGTGGTATATATTACAAAAATGGGAAGTTAAGTTATACTCGTATATATTACGAAAATATTCAAAAGCAAACAATAACAAATCTTTTTTATCTTTATTTAAATCAATATCTAGAGTCGGTACCATGCATATCTGAAGGATCTGAGTTCCCATTTAGTACTTGGGTTGACATGGCACCGACTCCAAATATTAATTTGACTAAAGATAAATAAGATTTATTATTATTTGCTTTTCAATATTTTCGGCGGTTTAGTTTTTTCGGTTTGATTTTCTTTGTTAAAAAGGTTTTATTCCCTAAAATTTGATAAGTAGGTATAAATAGATTGCTTGATTAAACCAAATTATGTACTATGATGATCATATAGGTAACACATGTAAGCTATTCTAGTTTAGGCCCATAATTGATATACCTTATATTAGCAATTGCGATACAGCCAGCCAGGAAGAATTTTATTATAAGTAAAAGGTTATTGTGATTTTATTAAGTCATCCAAGCTATTTTGATTACTTTTTCCATCCTTATTAACGGATTCATCTGATTTGTTTTGAGCTTGTTGTTGTTTTCTTGCTAAATACTTCTTTTTGTAGCTGCCATCAGAGTTATACCTGAAAAACATAATATCCCAATTAATATAGATTCAATTAAGTTATTATTATTAGAATTAAGCAAAATTAGAAAAACCTCTTTGGATTATTCTGTGTACGATTATTTACCTATACTAATTTCATTTCATTGTGCTAATTGAAGAAAAAATAAGAGTACAATTCGGTAATTGTTTTGGTACATTTATTATATAAATATATACTTTGATTTATAAATCCAAAAAAGCAGAAAACTTTGGCCCAAATGTGAGTTGTGCCTCGATATAACTTTACTATCGCGTTTTCGTTTCCTTAAAAATTAGTATGAACGATATGCTGGGAATTATGTATAAAGGCTTATGCTACCTAAATGAAGTAATTTTTTTCATACTAATATCGACGTAAACGCAAATGCGATGGTAAAGCTAAATCGAGGCGCAATTTGATTTGAATGCAATGGCCATGTAGTAAATGTTACTAGGTACTGTTTAAGTACTTTGTTTACTTACATTATTTCGAGTTTTTGCCAATCTTCAGGCCTGTGATCAATGATAAAGTCCAAAACTTGGTCGGCGCCCTCACGTTGCCTGTCGCTGCATTTCTCACAATCATTTTCTATAGCATCTGGAACGTTTTCTGCAACGAACGATAGTGACAAAACAAATGTAACAATATCACTCTATGGACTTTCTAACGAGAAAGCCTGAAGAATGAAATGAGCTATTTGAGAAGTAGACATTTGGCGCAGAGGAATGAAATCTGAGTTTACGCCGCATTGATGCTCCATGACAGGTATATAATAAAAGTATGGCCTGACGTATAAAAATAAGTAGGTGCCTACGGTATTAGTATCTATAGGTACTTAATTTATTGTATCTATAAATAATAATCAGTTTAATTTTAATGCTATGTTAGGAAGATATATTTTGGGTTGTTATTTCTGAGGATCTACGAATAGATCCTCTATTTTTAAAAGCTGTTGATCATTCTATCTAAGATATTAATAACTTTCAATACCATGTGGAAGCTTATGCCAGCACTTACTTTTCAACTCCTTCGCTTCGGGACTGCAAGGTCCTAGGTCTAGAAGGCAATTGATGTAATTGGTGGTCAGTCGCTCATTCGATAGAATCTCGTCTAAATTCACGCTATCATATTTAGTGGAGTAAGGCTTCTCCTTGGAGCTTGTGCAGCGCAAATACACGAGCATGAGGATTATTGCTTGCAACTTCATTTCTGCCTGGGGACATTACAATATTAGTACAAATAGGTATGTACGAGTTAAGGAATCAAATTATTTAAAATAGGTAAGACAAACATTGGGATTGGACATGATTCTCTAAACTTTAAACTAAATGTGAAACAAACAGTTACTACTCTTAAAAGAGCATGACAAAGACACCATATTGGGAAAGTTAAATTGTAGATTTTGAGAATCATACCAAATCAATAAATAAATTCTAAGTCTATTTTCGCAGAATCTTACCTTGTCTAAGACTGAAAAGCATGTGGCTCTTTATTCTTGTCCTTCTTATATTTAAGTCTACTTCAAATTACTTTAACTGCTTTGATTCACGCAATTAGGTAGTCACAAAGTATATTTGAAGTTAACAGTATAATGTGACTTATTTTCCATTGTAAGTGGTTTCTTTTCTCAAATTATTAACTTTATTATTTACTTAATAAAATAGCTTCGCATATGAGGCGATCTTTAAAATAAAAACTTAAATTATTATAATCATGTTTATTGACATATTATGTTATTTTTATTTACATATTTAATAATGTTAATTATTGACAAAATTAATTTTATAAACGAATTTCCATAATAATTACCTATTACAAAATTAAATTACTACTGTAAATAAGATCAATTGAGTAAATTATAAAATAAATGAAATCAGATGACATTTATGCATGCTTTGACAAATAAAGTTCTTTAATACTAATTATTTATTTATTTTTATTTTTTATTTTTTGGCTTTCATTTTGTTTCGCAATATTTATCCAATTGATTTCAGTAATTTGACATTTGTATTTTAATCTTTTATTCTTAATTTTTATTTAAATTATTATCGATGACCTTAAATGTCATTTAATTTAAGTAGGCTGCTGCTGAAAATCAGTTTCGTGGCACATGTTGCCTCGACATATACTGAGCAGTGACCTGTTTGGTACACAACCTTTATGTAACACAATAAGTTATTTTTGTAATTTGTGCCAAATAAACGTTTTATTATTATTATTATTATTTTTTTAAATGTTGAACCGACTTTTTAATAATATTCGTGCCAAATTTGAAGCAGTACTTTTTGACTGTAGCCCGGACATACAAACAGACAAAAATTCTAAAAACTATATTTTTGGCTTCGGTATCGATTGTAGATATTCCAAGTATTCTTTTCCAAAAATATCAATGTACAGTTTTGACTTTCCTACCATTTTATTATATGTATAGATGCCTACCTCGATTTAAAAGAACCCCCCACTGTTACCTGTGCCAAAACAAGTCTTAAATGGCAACTCCTAAGTTTCTATAAATGTACACCAAATGTCTATTGGTCTTAAAAAGTATTTAAGATGTCACCATCATCTGCTGCCTATCAATGTTCTTACTGCAGGGCACGCACGTCTTCGCTATAGATGGAACAGGGCATTTAACACATCATGCAGGCTTAGTGCGGATTGCTGGGTGCTGACGACTGCAGATGCCGCCGGGATTCATGGCTTAACGTGCCTTGCGAAAGCATTCGAAATAATATTTATTTATTTTTTCATTCACCATCCAACTTGTATGAGGTCCGGTATTGTCATGCATAAAAATAGCATCTTCACGTGTTCATTCACGATTTCTTCCACATATCTTTCGCTAGTTAAAGAACCGTTTTCTATGAACACCAGTTCGGTGCGACTCTCAGAAGAAATTCCGGCCCACACAAGGACAGACCCACCACCGTAGGCTACTTTTTCTTCGATGCATGCTTGCTTGAATCTTTACCCTGATATTCTTTATACTCTGTGTCTTCCATCGTGCTTGTAGAACATAAATATTGATTCGTCGGAGAACATAACTTTTGACCAATCATCAATAGTCCAATTTAAGTGGTTCTGGGCATATCTTAGTCTTGAAATGCGATGCCTACGCTCCAGTTAAGGACCGTCCGTAGACCGTGCAGGACTTAGAGGTTTCGAGGTAGCCTTAGCAAGTCGTCGTCTTACTGTCCATGTGCTTGGGTTACATTCTCCGAGGCATCGAAGATGATTGTAATTTCAGTTCCTGTGAGAAAGCGATTTCGAAGCATGGTGTTCACCAAGTAAGTTCTTCTCGTTCTGTGGTACACCTGGTTCTGCCTATTTCTGGTCTGCGTAGGTTAGAGCCAGTTTCCTCGTAACGTCGGAGAACTGTTTGTACTGTTGACAGCGACACACCGATAGTCCTGGCTGTATCAACCTGACTCCGGCTGGTTTCCAGCATTGTGAGAATTTTGGTGCATTCTTCAGGTGTAAGCGACATGATTACAGCTTGAATAATCAATATTGAACACTATCGACATGGTTTATATGAATGATAAATAGCAGATTAGAAACAAAATCAAAAACAAATGCAGTTATTCCGTAGTTCCATCCTCGAAAGAATCCCTTTCTCAAATTTGATTTTTTTATGATATAACTTTACAATAACTAAGAAGTATTAATATTTTCATTCAAGGAGAATTTAATTGTCTATTAATTAGAATGTCTATTTATTTCATTAAGCTTAATGCATTCTGGATTCTTTAAGTGACCCAATGTTTAATATTTTCGATGTGGATAAATATATTTCTTATATGTATATTTTAAATTTTCTACATAAATATAAACAATCTAGGTGTTGCGATCTCATGGGTGGTCTCAAGTATAGTAAGTACTTATCTTCAAGTATAAAACTCTTATTATTTCCATGGTTGCGTGGAGCGTGATTTTTTTATAGTAAATAATAGGCCATCATTGATGCTCATACGGCCGGATAACAGCGCATATTACCGGTTTGTCGTAGCCAAGATATTTACGTCAACACGGCCTGGTTCTATTTAGATATAACAAAATAATGTTACAAGAAATCAAAAATCTTGTATTAAATAATTGTTTATATTTAATTCTCATGACATTTAAGTAAGTGAATCATAAAACAACTTGACATTATAATAAATAATCGTTGTATAACTAGTTGATTTTTTAAGGTAAGTTGTGGACATGCGGACATAGCGAAACTATAAGGGTTCCTTACCCCCCCCCCCTCTCCAAATTAGTAAATCATATTTACATAGTTAACTAACCTTAGACTGTAATAAAATATTCTTGTAAAATTTAGTAAGATTCAAACATCTTAAACAACAACAACAGCAGTTAAATGCTTAAAATAAAAATTATAATAAACATAGACTAGGTTGGGATACTTACAAATTATGCTCCAACATGTTGCCTACAATGAAAAACAAAAATCTCGTACATAATTTTACGAGATGTGTAGTGTTCTCGTACCTCGTATGGAAGACCAAAAATCTCGTATTTTTACAAGGAATCTCGTATAGTTGGCAACCCTGTGTCTGATACCGTGATCGAGTAGATTTTTCTCAAGTAACAATATCTTTAGATTTATTAATCTAGAACAATCCTTCCTACATAATATTACGAATATTAAAGTTTGTATGTTTGGTAAGGGTTTGGTACTCAATCGCGCATAAACGGCTGAATAGATTTGAATGATATTGGCATACTTAATGTTTAGTATCTTGATTGCGACATATGATACTATTTATCTTTGAAAAATGTTTGGTTCCTGAAGGATTCTGAAAATCTAACTATAACATGGACGAAGCCCCGGGAGGAGGTTAGTATAGTAATATTTTTTATTTGATCTCTGAAACTGGACTGGCATATGAACAAAAACATTGGAAGTGTTGGCGTCAGCTACTATTCCTTTAGCAGTGTTTATGTTCAGATATTAATAGCTTTCCTATCCGAGCAGTGTTGCTAACTCGGATTTTGGAAATGGCGTAGGTCCTCAGGGCTGTAGCTAGAGTCGAATTTGAGGTAGGACAGCATTGGTTATAGGTAGGGTGGAAGTAAAAAAAATATCATAATTGATCTGCCCTCGGATCACGGGCTCCAAAATCAATAACCATGTATATCATTGACTTCTAGGTCATTGTATAAGAAAGCCCGTATATACATCGCGAAATCAATGAATCCCCAATTTAAAGCAATAAAAATAACAATTGTATTGATTTTTGAGTAAAACACTCTTTACCTTACACTTCACTTATCCAAACTACAAACAATCATAATCAATCTTTACTTAATGTTTATTATGTACGGGATTCCCCGTACGAAAGATTGCAATATAGCCCATTTTGCAATCCATGGTATGTGAGATTCCCTCTGCATCACAAATATTATAATTAAATAGACCCATCGCTTTATGTGATAGCGCTTCAAATGCCATCTTTACAAAGAACAAAGAATTTTTATAATATGAAATGAATGTCACAAACTGTGGCATGTTCGGAAAAGTTTAGATAGGTACCTATTGCTACATTTTTTTAATCTCAAACTATGAACAAACATTTTAATTATAGAAATTTTCCTTAGTTTTGGTTTTTTTAAGGTAGGGCATTGTGATTTCAAGGTAGGCCATTGGCCCACAATGCCCCCCCCTAGCTACGGCCGTGTAGGCCCTATGAGAAAATTACGTAGAATTAGTAAAATTTGCATATGAAAAGTTCGTAGATCTACGCATATTTTGAATCACGTAATCTATTAGAATCGTATAATACAATCATGATAATTATATCATGATTGTATTATACGAGAACGTAGAAACACATCGTTAAAGACTTCAGAAAAGTTGTGGTTTAAATAGCCTAGAGAAATAAACATACCTACACACGAACACAGATTAAAACTTGCTAAATCCTGCAACTTTATAAAATGACTGAAAGTCATTTCTTTTTGCATAGATCACTTCGATGTAAGTACTCATTCAATAATATTTTAAGTTTAAAAATACAATTTTTAAGGTTAAAAATTAATGTACCTACTAAGTCAAGGAGGTTTGTCATTTCTGTTTTCACTAATCCGGCGTCCAGCATTAATTCAGTCAACAAAACCAATAAACGGAAACTTGCTACAAGATATAAGAGTTTTAGATATATTTAGTCGGACGAAAGAAACCACAGTAACACGACAATGACGTCTAGTCCTTTACAAATTTTGTGGAGTCACAATCATGGCAGCGTTTTCAGTGTTTAAAAAGTATAGACTCAAAGCTATTTTATTAAATTAAAATACTACAACCGTCTTCTAATTTTATGAAGTGAAATCGATGTATTTATGTTCCTCATACCAAAAATTATAAGATATAAACATTTGTATAGTTTTTAAGTACAGTAACTGAAAATATGCTTCTTTATTCTAGTGACTTAAGTTATTTTACAAATTTGTTTAAAATATTAGAAAATACGTAGATTCTGGGACTCAAGTTAGTAGGTTTGCAGAAAAGGCCTAAAATACGTAGAGTTGGCAACACTGATTCCGAGAGCTTTCCCGTACCGTTATTAAGCTTTATAAACGTACAAGGGAGCTAGGTAAACTTTTAGTTGCAGACGGCAACACCTACTGTCATCAATTGTATTGAATACCGTAAACTAGTGTTGCAGCTAAAGATTGAACTCTATCGATAGTGCAGTTGATAATATCAACGTCTTAGAAAAAAAATGTGTGTGTCGGTTGTAACGAAGATAAAAATATTTATATACCGTTGGTCCCGGCGGCATCTGCACCCATCGTGGCTGGTCATGGCTTAATCTATTACATAAAAAATAATCCTACTCACCAATCCGCACTGGGCCTAGCTCGGATTGGACATAGTGTGGATTCGGCCCAGTGCAATTCCAGCTCTGTGTGGATTAGGCCCAATGCGGTTTGGGCCGAGTGCGGAATGGGCCCACTGCGGTTTTGGGCTCACTGCGGATTTTACCCAGTGCTCTCCGCTATGCATCTAACTGCCAATTTTGCTATCCACCAAGCTGCCTCGCTAGGTTGTTACGGAAAACTCGTAAAAAATTCTCGCTGAGCCCCCATCCGCCATAGCATCCAAAAAGTAACTTCGTTCCAATAGTCATATACTCGTAGGTATCGATTTTTGATACAGCAAAAAAAGGATCCGCTTTAATTTAAGATGACTATTCACATATTTGTCAGAATGTATTGCCACCACCTGAACCTTATAACAAAAACTTCATTAGTAATGCCAAAAATTAAATGATATTTCATAAACGGCACTGTCTTTAGATTTTTTTTTATATTTATTTTTCATTGTAGGTTATCTACGATGCGAAGAGATGGCACAGCCTTGTATCCTAAGAAATACTAGAGAAAATTCGACACTGACAATTAGGGACGCGGCAGGATAATGGTCACTGCATCAGCCCGGATAGCGGAGGTTGCGAGTTCGAGTCTTGGCTGGTGCCTGGGGGCCATTCGCCTAACCAGACTGCTTTGGAAAACGCTATAAAACGCTATCGCTTACGATTTCATTTTGTTATTTCTGGCCACCTGTGGTGTTCTAATGTCTCGCGCCCTTTTTTTCTTTTGCATTGTTAATAACAATATTAAAGAAAATGAGCGTGAGGTATTTGAAAACCTGCGGCGGTCAGAAATAACAAAATGAAATCGTAAGCGATAGCGTTTTCCGAAGCAATCCCGTGAGGCCAATGGCCCCCTGGTCTGCGTGGATTTTTTTCTAATAAAATTTTCTTTAGATTTGAACATATAGCAGTTAAATGCTTAAAACTAAAAATATATCAACACTATCGAATTTTCGAGTCCTGTTGATAGTGGAATATGATAGAAAGTATATATTAAATAACCGTTCAACAAAAAAAATTAACCGCCGAAACTTAAATATAATAAACATTTTTTATCTTTAGACAAATTAGTATTTTGGAATCGGTGCTAGTTGCAGGCCAAATGGCAAGTGGTAAATGGGAACTCAGATCTATCTCATCTATCAGATATGCATGGCACCGAGGGTTTATTATTTTTTACTTTTAGGCGGTTTATTTTTTTGTTAAATAGTTTTTATTTTCAAATTTTTTGTGTCTATATTTTTTGTAGTTTACAACTCGGCATCAAAATCTGTGAGTCACTCCTATTTTCCCAACTTTAGGGTAGTATTTTTGGTTCTAAATTGATGTGGGACCAACTTAGGGGTATACACTTACCGATAGAAAAATAATTATCAAAATCTGACTGCTCTGTAAATAGGTATATAAAAGAGTGGTCATACTTTACAATCAGTGAGTGGACAATCAATCATCCCCTGTTTTCATACTTTTAGGGTTGGATTTTTTTTAATTCATATGGGACCAAGTTGGGATATACTCTTTCCAATAAAAGAAGAATTATCAAAATCAGACTACTTTGAAAAAAGTTATTAGTGGTCATACATAAATAAAAAACGTGTCGAATTGAGAACCTCCTCCGTTTTTTCGTCCGTTAAAAATAAATCAATTTTATCGCTTTTATCAATACAATCTAAAGTCAACTGTATCTATCGGTAGTATCGATGTCTATCAATAGTATCGATAAAATCGATAGACCCATTCACAATAAAATATCGATAGTAAAGCTATTGATAGTCCTACAACACTACCGTAAAGTCATTAAATATTTCATATTTAAAGTTCACATTTAAATCATATTTTAATACAAAAGACCCGTATCGTAAACATAATCGGCCATGCAGTGTTGCGCAATTCCGTTTTGTTCGGAAAAAAGAAGGAAAATATTTTTGAAGTGAAAACTTCTTTAGCGGCGTTGTGTTAGCGGTGTTGTTGTTTTTTTGTATGGGTAAAAAATGTTAAACTCGCGTCAGATTAAACACGTGGACTGACCGCATCATGACACACAATAAAATTGGAAAGATTGTTGACTTTAAATATATTGGAAGAAACATAGTAATATTTTATTTTATTGTATTATAATAATAAGTTTCTATCAAGGACGTCAACGTGGCAGCTGTATTGCGAAGAAAATGCATTTTTTTGCAATAGATGTCGCTAGGTGCGCTTAAATGTGATTCATGTAAGTTGATTTCTTTACAATAGATGTCGCTAAGTGCGCTTAAACGTGATTCATGTAAGTTGATTTTTCAGAGAGATAATCTTCTTTAATGTAATATAAATTGTCAAGTTTGTGTACGATAGCGCAATAAATAAATATTGTATTCTACCACATACATGATAGTACTTTTATATTGATAAGTATAGCAATTCGTGCAAAATTATACTCTAACCATTCCAAAATATCAAAAATGCACAACGTTAATATTCAAGTTTTCATTTCTGCCGGCAGTCCCGGAGTGCAACCCGTCGTTTTTTTTTCTTAGTTTTGCTTTTAAATCACTGACATTCGTTGACACATAACTCATATTTGTCATAATTAATCTGTATTATTACCAAATATGCACAACATTATTTAATTAGAAATAAAACCGCGTAGTCGACCCACAAGCAATAACATTTGACATTTCGGAGACCTCAAGCAACACAAGCGCCTCTAGCGGCAGATCCGTACGCATAATAAATTGAAACTGAACATTCAACCGTGCTAATTTTATAAGAACTACCAAAAAACAAGGAACATGTTTGAAATTCCGTTAATAAGATCATTTCCCATAATAGTTAGTGAGCATTCATACTTTATGACACATTATAAATTGACTAGTGTCGCAGTTCCTTTGCCTGCAAAAAAGAATATCTAAGTAAATCCATGATAGAGTTCAATAACATGTAAAGTTTATCGGACTTTATCACAGTAAACATTATGACAGTTTGTGTAAAATTGATTGAAGGTATACTTATTTTAATATGACAAAGTACGAAAGTTTTCACATATTATTGAACTCGAATGTACAAGCAATTAACAGAGTTCAACCATCGGATGGAAACCTACGTTGACTAGTCATCACTGTTCTGAGCAGTTCTGAGTAATATGACGTCAATCACGAGTTGCATGATATTGACTTGACAGTATCACCTGTACCCTAATAGTATTCGTCAACAACAACGATGAATAATGGAATATAGAATGTACACAACGTCGAATGTACAGCTTAAGATCAATGACAAACATGTAGTAGCTAAGCGAATACTGAGAACTGCTACGTACCTACGTAGTTAATTGCCATCTTGTTTATCAGTTAACTTGATTTTTTCTTGAAACAGTCAGGGCTAAAAATATATACCTATATTTTATACTATAAACATGTGAGAGATGAGTCAACATACTTATATTATAATGCACTAGAAATATTGGTACAAATTTTGAATGCCCCTTTTTAACACTTCATGGGGTGAGTTTTGGAAAATCCTTTCTTAGCGCACGCCAACATCATTATAAAGTTACTATATGTGGGCCAAATTTCATTTTTTTTCTTTCCGTCTAGAGGTTTCAGCTGCATGTTGATAGATCAGTGAGTCTTTAACGGTTCATCATCATCATCATCATCAGTCTATTAATGTCCCCAATGCTGGGGCACAGGCCTTTCCTATGGATGGAATAGGGAGATTGGGCCATGACCCACCACGCGGGCCCAGTGCGGATGGGCGGGTGCTAACGACTTCAGATGCAGCCGGGATCAACGGCTTAACGTGCCTTCCGAAGCACGGAGGAAGCTTGAGATAGAAGTTTCTTGGTTGGTTATATATAGGTACTTACAGATAATAAAAGATGAAAGTGGAGTCAACATATTAATCTACCACGCATCTACATATTAGTTAATATAATAAAGAGGGTAAAGTTTGTTTGTTTGAATTGGAAGTAGACCTACTTAAGCTTTTGAAGTACTGATATTTTTTTATACAATGTGTCCGTAAAAGTATTATTTTTTTACTGTGCGATATATAGTCACCTTTTTACCCGACTGCGCAATGCAAGAGCGCGAAGCGCGACGCGCAGACAGGGTATCGTGTTTAACAGTCTATATATGTATGTTTGTTCCTTTGTGGCACACTAGAGATCAAACGCCTGGACCGATTTCGATGATTGATACATCAATCGATTCGTCTCAATCATGGGAGTGCTACTAAAGATATGACAGTAATCAAAATTCAATATGGGGACAATTAGGCGCCATATTGTGACGAAGTAAAAAAAATAAGTTGGCAAAATATGTCGAGTGGGGTATCACTGTCTAGATAAACGAAAATCATGTTTAGGTTTCTTACACCATTTTTCATTTTATATGGTTGTTTAGGATCTACAACGCTTTAAAGTTGTATATTAACCACTTGCGCTTTTAATTTCAATCTTACGTTTGTATGGATCTTTCACCTAAAAAATATTGAATGGATTTTAATGAAACTTAACAGTATTATAGCTATATATGTATAAAAATTTATGTAGTTATTGAGTGAATTGGCCAAAATAAAACAATAAGTGTCACATAAGACGGAACAAAATCTCCCATCTGCGAGCCATTTTGGCCTGCACTGCAAAAAAAAAATAAAATTTACATGAATGTAATGAAGACTGAAAATGTATCTTTTAAATAGTTCTTAAAAAAAGTCCGTGACACCATATATCTATTTTTAATGTGTAAGCCATTACCGCTTAAATAGTGAATCAAAACTAAAATATTATTTGATATCTATTTCCAAAATGCACATTTTGTATTAACAAATAATTTTTATTTTTATCAACACAATTACTTTTATCGCTTTTGATATTTAAAGACAATAAACTTTGCCTTTTACACTATGTCATTTCGAAAATTATTTCAAGAGTTACAATAGCGCGGTGTACTATGTAGGAGTAGACTGCGGAAATACTAAGAGAAGAAATTTAATTTAGGTGTTTATAAAGGTGGATAAAACCAAGGCGAAAAAGAAAAAAATGGGCTACACGCAGTATTTGATCCTATACGAAGTACTTACAATAAAACTGTGATACAGTTCTTACTTATTAAATGATGAAAAATAAATTATCATAATAGGTATTTATGATTATTGAATTTTAATGAAAAACTCAGAATTATACTGTTTTTTTAACGATATTACTTGATGTTACAAAAAAGGTTTAATTAATATAATGACAAAAAAACCATTTTCCGCTAGTAGATACATACATATCGAAATCCCTGTATTTATTAATCAGGTCGCGATAATATTGGTTTTGTAATTATAAACGATAATTCTGCAAAATTCAAAGTAAATAATATAGATTTTTATAGGTAAATCACCCCTTTCATCACCCTACGCCTATAAGTATTGCGATGTTGTAGCTAAGAACCAAGTTCCCATCTACTTCTATAGGGGAATTCATTATAATCGATTTAGCTATTAGGGCAACTAGTTTAGAGAAATTTATTTTATCGGGATAAAATATAGCCTAAGTCACTCGGACCAAATGTATTTAAACAAAGAAAAATGTAATAATAAATAGATTAGCTACCTTATGATGAATTAATATTTGAAACAAGTTCAGTAGTTTGACAGATTATTTGCTGCAAACATACAAATCTGGCCTCTTTATAATATTAGTATAGATAGTTAGGATAATAGTATTTAATTGATGAAAAAGATTTAAAAATAAAGTAAGTAATAGGTTTATTTGATTATATTTGTAAAAGTTACTTAGCATTTGTGCATAACAGTGTATTCGGTATTTTTTTATACAAAAAAAATATTTATAAAATAATTGCCATGATTGCACTATTTGCAATACCTACTAGGCTGGTAGCAGCACGCTTGATAGGTGGAAGTACTCTCCATTCGAGCTTTACACCAACAAGGGCGGATCCAGCTTTGGCGCTAGGGGGGGGGGGGGTCATATAGCCAGCTTTGGCGCCAGGGGGGGGTCATATACATACATAAAATCCCCCTGGGTTTGGTCCACCTGTACCCAGCCCAGGGGGGGGTCATGACCCCCATGACCCTCCCCCTGGATCCGCCCTTGTACACCAATAGAAAAGGGTCGATCACAAAGTCTTTGACCGCTTTAAAAGCTTTATTGTAAATGTGAACGCTTTAAAAGAAAACTACATAGAGAACTATAAACTGATAATAAATGAGATTGCTATGGTGCTCTACCTAACGTTATGAAAATTTTATTATGCGCCTTTAGTTTAATCAAATATTATAAACTTTGCTTTGGTGAGTGCATAATTATTTAATTTAGCGATCTAAGGCAGTTGCCACCATTGTCATTAACGTCATTGATTGGTATTGTATATAGGGTGATTAACAACAGTTGAAGTTAACTTCTGGCATCTACATATTGGGTTTCTGTGAATTATGTAGGTATATCAAATTATGAGACTAGGATGTGACACTGCATTTCTGTATATCACAATCTTAGAGCCGGACTTTGACATGACAATGCAGCCACTGCCAATTTTAAATGGTCAACGAATAAAAGTAAATGAATTGTATATTTACTGCTAAACTACTAAAAAGAACAAACAAAAGATGAGTTTTTGAGTGCTAGTTTTCTATAAAATTGACATATATTAAATATTTATGTAACGACTTGATTTAACTTCACACATTTTTGTGAAAATTGAGGCCCATCTGTAGCCTTGACCTCGCTGGTAAAGTCTCTCTATGTCTTAATACATCAATCTTTTAGACCACCGCAAGGTACTTAATAATAGGGATGATGACTATTTTTCTTCGTTTATCAGGTAGATTATCAAAAAGTATTGGACACGTATTTTTTCTTTTTTCACATAATATAAACATTACAGAGATATATTGATTTGAAAAGTCGCATGACGTCACGTTTGAGTACAATTATAAGTGAAAATTCACTCAAAAGTGACGTCACGAGCCCCTACTCATAAACTTTGACGCGCTATAACTTTGTCATTTTTTGGTTGATTGCCCAAAGAAAAAATACGTGTCCATTAGTTTTTTGATCATCTAACTGACGGACTAAATAGAAATTCGTTTACTGTACCCCGTGATCACCCCTATTCCCGCGATATTAATTCCCTTACTGAAGTAACAAGACTACGGTATATACCGCCTTTACTTTTTAGTTAGTTAGTATTTTACTAACTAACTAAAAAGTGAGAAATAAAAAAGGTAAATTTAAAAAATCAAAAAGCCGGCTGCTTAATTATATTTCAAATAAAAACTGAAAAGAAGAAAAACAAGTCCAGTAGTCTATAATTCTGTTAATAAGGAACAAAGCTACTTTAACAGTCGGGACCCATTATTGAAAAATGTTATGTATTCTTGAATATCTAATGGGTCCCGACTGTTAAAGTAGCTTTGTTCCTTATTAACAGAATTATAGACTACTGGACTTGTTTTTTTCTTTTCAGTTTTTATTTGAAGTATAATTAAGCAGTCGGGTTTTTTTACCTTTTTCCTGTTTTTCTTTGTCCGGTTAATTTGTTTTTTAGTACCTCTCCTATGTCACCATTTTGTTATTCATTGTGGAAAACATTTATTTGGTGACTTATGTCTTTGTCATTTTTTGTTATTCATAAATGAAATGCCTTGCCAGCTTCCGTGTTCTTTACATTCTACAAACCAGGGTCTTTTAAAAGAGGAAGAATGAAGAAAGAACCTTGCAGGCCTGCAAGCTGAAGGTACCTAGGTAAAAATACTGTACCCATAGAGCAATACGGAAGGGAGAAGCCCATAGCGACTTAATGCTATATATGACTTTTACCATTTTTGAGGGTGGGGGTGGGGGGGACGGACACAAAAATGTAGTTTAACGTACATCCGTAATAAACAAAACTGTAATTACTACACTCACATATAAACAATCACACAATATACCGCCAAATCACAGTACATATATATAATATATATTTAATCCAAGTGTTGCTCTATGATTATACCTATGGTATAGCTTTTTCGTATTTCGGTAACTGAATTCCACCTGCACTTCACATAAAATAAGGTACCTATGGTTAGTATTTAATAAAAAAATCGCTGCTGGTTTTTTGATCATTTTTCGTGCACCTACAATAACTTTAAAAATAAATTATTCCGTTACGTTAATTTAACCGCAGGCGTCCATTGTTAATGACTGGAAACCTTCTGAGTACTATAATGAAACAGATGTAAATCAACACGAATGATAATTATGCATTTCATTAATCATTGTAATTTTATCGCAACATGAGTCATTAATTTATGGATTACTTTTAGCGTCTACATGCAATTGCGTAAACAGTTTTTTCCTTAAGTTAGGAACCTTCATTATTCCGATGAAAAAAGAATACTAAGTTTTTAAAGCAGGTATAAATACGGACATGCATATATATATATGTGATGGAGTTAGGGTTGCCAGATGGGTGGGATTTCCGGGATTGTCCCGAAGTTTTGCATGTTGTCCAGTGTCCAGTAATTAGAGCTTATTGTCCCGGATTCCGATAATGTGCTAGTTTCGAAACAAAATAAACTAATAATAAATGAAACCTGCCTGTTGTTTTAATTCTGTGGGGTGATGGGGGGATTTGATTTGATGCTTTATTTTTTCAGGGGGGGGGGGGGTGCAAATGTCCCAGAATTGATAAGTCAGCATCTGACAACCCTAGATGGCTTAAAAACCTTTATAATATTAAAGTAGGATAAATAAATGATAACAGTTTTGAGTAAGTATGGCTGGGGCGGCACATTTGGAGCATTAGCTATTTTCGTGATTGCATTCCAACATTTGCATGTTGAACGCAATGCAATGCATCTGGTGGGATGGGGTAACTTGCTGCGCCTCTGTTGTGGCTATGCCGTATGCTTGTTTGTTTCCTCAATATTTGACCTTCTTGATCACTATTAATATCAATTTTAAAATGATCGTTTATGGTTTTTATTTATTTAATTTGTGATAAGTGTCCTGTTCATCCAAAGTAAACTTGATGGTAACCGGTAAACAATATTATTGTAATTGGCCATTTTGATGCATCGACTGGTTTGACTGCATCTAGCAGCAAGGTCAATATCGTAGGTAATCTTTAAAAATAAAATTGTATGTCAAGTGCTTTCCTTAAACATATATGTCAAGTTCACTGTGATAGTACCCTTCTTTAAAGGCATATTAATTGTTTGTTTTGGCTGTACTACGAGTGCCGCGGGGAAAATATTTTGGTGCTTGTTTCATCTTAATTTATTAAGAACATCCCTAATGTAAATTTTGGAGGTTCTTTCAGTAATTATCTGCATATGTCAAAATACTTCCTATAATTAATTAAGCTGTTTCAATATTTAAGAAGGATCTCAAAAATATTGAATATGAAAAACACATTAGGATTATTCTTGTTTGTTGTCATAAGTTAAAGGGCTTGACGAAAATGCCGTTGATTTAGTAGAGGATATGCCCCTCTACTAAATCAACGGCATTTTCGTTATCTTTATCCATCAGATTGGAGCGTCTGTATGGGAAAGTCTACTTTACAAAGGCCGCAGTGAAATAATTAACTTTTGGTGGTGTTGTTACATTTGGTGAGTAAGATTACAATGCTGAATTGAATGGCGTGAATACGCCAATGTAGACCGAC
Source organism: Chilo suppressalis (assembly GCA_902850365.2). NCBI lineage: Eukaryota > Metazoa > Arthropoda > Insecta > Lepidoptera > Crambidae > Chilo > Chilo suppressalis. The sequence continues at coordinate 8,322,124 of OU963912.1, read as the reverse complement.
GAGGTGAAGATGACTGGATTTTTTTAACTCTTTATACTAAAATCTATATATCAATGGGCCTACGTTGTATGACTATAAGTAAATAAATCAACAGGTGGACTGAAAAAATGACAATGAAAACATCAAGCAAGATCTGGATGAACATCAAGCACTTACTGGATAGGAAAAGCGAAGGACCGTTGTGTATGGAAATCCCTTGAGGAGGCCAATGTCCAGCAGTGAACGTCCAACGGATGACGTAGATGATGATATTACTGCATCATAAGTGAAGTGGCGGTTACATATCCAGATAGTTGCTTGATTACATTTTTAGTGGGAAATCCCTTGTGCTCTACCAAGCCTAACAGCTCTTAGTCTCTTTATGATTGAATGTTAATTATATTGTCCACACTAATTACTATCACATAACGGTCCTAGGAAAAGAGCCTCTATTAACCAAATAATTTTTAATAGTCATATAGGCAGAGTGACGCCTCGATGACGAAATTGCATTCCGTGAAGACAAAATAGTAGCAGAAACTCGTTTTTGGCCTAAAATACCCATTATGTATAAAAGTCAATCAAGAGTGGATATTACATCACAGTGTTAAATTCGGTGTCGGACAGTGTGGTGTGACATTATACAAAAACAAGGTATGTAAAAGTTTTATCAGTGCAAAATTTATAAGGAATCAGGATTAGATACGAACAACTTTCAATTATTGTTATTACAGTTTTATGTAAAAGAATTAAGCTTTTACTAAATCATGTCATTCACATAATCTTTGGAGGACAAAGGCAATTGATATTAAAAAAAAACTGACTAACCGCTTTGTGTTAACGGCCGCGTGATTGGTTGGTTCAAATAATTTACGATCTTGGGATTTTGTGGGTTTTAGATTTGTTCCCATGTGGTCCTAGTACCCATTGGACCTCCATAATTGGACCTTACCTACAAAAAAGTACCCATTTGACCTCCTATCACGAACATGGTGCCCATTGGACCCTCATAATTGGTACTTACTTACATAACAGTACCCATTCGACCTCCTATCAATAATATTGTGCCCACTGGACCCTCAAGGATGGACTTACCTACCCACGCACAATAGGACCTTGGAGCTCTTAACTATTTGGCTAATTCTTTTGGGACAGTAAAATACAGTCGTGTAGTTAAGTAACATTGTAAAAGAAATAAAAGCACTTAACGTATTTAATCAAGATATTTATAAAATTCGAAACATTAATCGTCAGCAAAAAACCAATATATATACAGTGGTGGTCATATAATTAAGAACGCTTCTAGCAAAAACAACATTTTAAAATTCCAATATTCAAAATAAAAGTAGTATTACTTCAATATTGGCTATACTGTCATTTAATACCTTCAGAAGACTAACATAATCGAAAAATAAATTAGGAAATATATTGTATTACTATTGTGTAATTTACTGTTATTTAAATATTGTTTTCATTGCAAAAATTGGGAAGGTTATAGGTTAAGGTCAATAATAATATTAACATTAATTTAATAATTATTAGTATTATGCTGTAGTATTGTAATTAATTGAAAAAAAGTTATTTTTTGAAAATATGTTACGTTATTTAATATCTAGAGTGGTATGTCCTTGGCTGTGGATAACTAGCTACTAGGTAGCATGACAGCGGCGCGGCATCGACGCTATCAACTTTTGGCAGGTTTCAACTGAAATAGAATTCCACTCTTCCAACAACGAGTCATACAGCTCAATAATGTCACCACAGCGTCGGTTGTATAGTTTTTTTCACTTTTCAAATATGTTCGATCGGATTAAAATCTGAGCTGTTCGGTGGCCATTCTAATGCAGTTACTAGTTGACTGTCGCGGTATCTTTTTACAGAGAGTGCAGTATGCTTAGAGTCATTATCGTGCTGGCATCTCCAAATTACCGGGAGATTGTCATCTGCATTTGGCAACATACATTCTTCGAGTATCTCTTTGTATTGATACTGGTCCACGTAACCGTGTATAAGCCTTGAAGTTTCCATGTCATTATCAGAAAACCAACCCCAAATCTTAACGTTTCCACCGCCACGCTTTACTTTAGGGTATTATTGCCGTATTTAGGATCGAATGCATTATTCACAGAGTGGAGAGACTGCTTGCCGTAAGAGCATACTCTATAAATTTTGGTTTCGTCGGAAAAAAGTACATTTTTCCACTGATGCTCTGTCCAATACTGATACTTCCTTGCAAACACAAGTCGAGCCTCTCTCATGGTGTCAACATGGGTATCTTCCTTGTTACTCGCCCAACCAACTATGCCTCTACTGGCCGTTTTCGAACGCTACGCGCAGAGATTGCGCTAGGATTATTCTCACCAAAAACTTCATTTTTTTAGCTTAGCAAGGCGAACTATTCTTAAATCTTCTCGTGAAGACGTTTTTCTTGCTTTGGGTTTTCGGGGGACATTCGAGGTTGTCTAATCTGTATTATTTTTTTCTTCACAGCTTGGTACACCATCGTTTTTAAGCAATGCAATCAGCAATTTTTTTATACGACCAATTACGAGCACGCAGCTTTATTATTATTTCTGTAGCAGTAGAGTCGTAAGATTTGTTTATTCACATTTTAATAAAAAAAATTGCAGTAAACGTATATTCTAACAATAATAGTGCGACAATGCAATAAAAATAGTAATGACAAACATCGCATTCCATTTTCAAAATGATGAAAAAAATAACAAAATATTTTGTTCTTAATTATTTGTCCAGCCAGTATTCCAACCACTTTCAGTTCCTATGATTTAATAAGAGATTATTTCGACGAAACTCTTACATGAATAATGCAGATCGGTCATAGGAATATTCTTCACTAACAGAGTATGTTTAGAAACGAACCATGCACTGAAATTATAGTCAAAACATATTTGTATTTGTACGGCTTCGTATCATTTGAAAGTTTTAAGGTTTATACTTTAACTTAATATATACTTTAAATTTTTTGAGGACAACTTACTGTTTGCCTAACTACTATACTACTAGTACTATAAATTTAATTTTTGTCTGCAATTTTCTACATGACTCTAATGTTCTTGATGAGCACTTTCTATATAATCTTTTAGGAAAGTCCAATGGGAAATTAATTTTTTTTTAAGAAGTTTTAATGGGCCATATTAATGAGGTCCAGTGGGCACTTTTTGCATTCGGGTCGAATCTTGGGGGTCCAATGGGTACTAGACCTCCCATGTAGTCTAGATTTATGTTCTTTTTATGTGAATTAGGTGGTTAGGTATCATGTTGTATTTATTTCCATTTAATATAATTAGATGCCGAGTGAACAATTAGCGTGATTTTTCTTGTATTGGACGTAATATTTAGGCACAGTTATTTTATATGTAAACTAGCAAACCCGGCGAACTCCGTTTCGCCACCAGATGGCTTCGTTTTATGTAACATTTCGTTTGGTGATTAAAAGAAGTTTTTTTTTTAATTTTTCCTGAATTTTCTTTGCTATAAGCCTCACGAAGCCCGAGACCTTTCCAACGAAAGCAAAACCGTGGAAATCGGTTCGTGCGTTCTGGAGTTATAGCGTCAGGAAGGAAAACCCGACTTATTTTTATATAGTAGATAGGGGTGAAAACAAGCATTTAAACAGTCAAGTAGTAAACGGTCGTCATAACCTCTAGATAGATGCTTGCGATATCTTATATACCGCTCTGACCCTATCACCAACTCCGTGGAACTGAAAATCTTAATTCCTGCAGAGACCTAGGCGTTACAATTCTAACGAAAAAAATATTTTCCTTTTCAATTAAATAAGTGTTTACTAAAACACCAATTTTGCACTGACAATATGAAAGGCATTATGATGATATCAATGAAGCAACAATAAAATTCACCACATTTTTTTTTTAAATTAATTGTTACCGAACACATACATATTTAAAAGCTGTGTCAGCCGTGATAACTTATACAGAGTGGAACTTGTAACGATGAAGTTGTAATATATTAGTGCTTCCTCTGAAAAGATTAACCTGATCTAAGCTGATAGTTTTCTACTTTGTTTTACTTTATACTGGCCATTTGTTTTCCGCGCATTACTTTTTCTCAGTGTATTTAACATCAATGGTGGTGTGGAGTGACTTCCGAATAAATACGTCCTACAATCTTCTACAAAACAATATTAAGGGCCAGTTATACCAGTTCCTGATAAAATTATAGATAAGCAATAACCCGCCATAATGTAACATAAGCAATAATCTAAACATATACCTATTTAAAGTTAATTATTAGAATTTTATTTTATTCAATATATCTGTAAAATAATCTCAGTTTGTCTGGGAGATAAGCACAATTTAAATTCCAAATAAGCTCTTCAATTTTCCAAATTATTCCAAATACAAATCATAGATTTTTTCAACAAGTGGTGAACAACTTTTTTTTAAGGGTTTCACGCAACAATAATCGAATTAAACATCTTTTGAATGATACCCACCCAGAAAGTGCAATTTATTAACTTTTTAATCTCCTTACGATTTGGATCCTCGACGGAGCCTGTAGACATTAGTTGACTTTCATTTGTTTTCCTTTTGCAATTCCAGAATGAAATCCGCCATCGTGTTGTGCCTCGTCGCGCTCGCGGGGATCGCTCTAGCGCGCCCCGAGGACAAGTACACCAGCCGTTACGACAGCATCAACATACCGGAGATCCTGCAGAACCGCCGCCTGCTGGTGCCTTATGTGAACTGCGCGCTGGAGAAGGGCAAGTGCACACCAGAGGGGCGGGAACTGAAATGTGAGTAGATAAATTTCTTTCTTTGGTTTTCACGTACATCACTCATTAAAAAAAACACGTTTGAACGGGTAAGATGTACTTATTTTAGTTGTTTATTGACGTTTCTTTTTGTTTGCATGATTTAATATAACAAGGAGATAGAAAGGCTCTCTGAGTTTGTTTCGCCGGTTCTTCTCAGAAAGGTCTCACAATTTTGGAACCGGTGGTAGTTTACGGTTGATCCTAACGATGAAATAAATAAACTCAAAAAAGAATTTTAAACAAAGTACTTTATTAATTAAATTAGATCACTAATTCGTGCATAGACAATCAAAATTTAAAATCTTCCAATGAAATATCCGAACGCTCAGTATAAAGTCTTTCGAAGGTAGCTTGACAAAGTAAATAAAATCATTAGTCTGACGACGCTGACCTGAAAAGGCTGCGAAACGTCAATAAACAAATAAAATAAGTACATCTTACCCGTAGAAACGTGTTTTATTTATGTGAGTAGATATTTTAGTGCTTTAGTTTATTGAGGATCCCGTAGGAGGGACTTTACAAATCTTTACATTTGCACTATAATCGAGGTGTAAACTACTAGCACCGAGATAATACTGAAGAAAAGTAAATTATTGCTTCATTAAAATAAAATACATATTTCGGGAATAAAATTGCCTACGCTCAATCCAGTAAACTATAATTACATTGTGCCAAATTTCAACAAAATCCATTCAGCTGTTTTTGCGTGATTAAGTATTAAACATTGGTAGGACTTGTAGGATTATTAAGAAGGATAATCATCATTTCTTATAATCATTATACTTTTTGATGTGTTACATCTTTCCTCTCGCTTTCGTGAAATTTGTGGGAGTGATTACGTTAAGTGGGACGGAAGTGTGTAACAGGAAGTTTGGGAAGCGCGTGCAATTTGATTTGATTTTAGAACACAATGTTCAAATGGCTTATTCCTTTTGTAGTAGGTAATATTTTTGTTTTACTAATATAAGGTGAGGTTTCAAATGTTACACATCATATGCGACTACTGTAATGCTCGCTCGTTTTTTTAGTGTTTCCCGTTCTTTTCTAAGCAGTCGTCATACATCTTTTATATTTCAAGAAATAGAATAGGCTTACAACGCATCCATAACAGACTTAATACACCTTTCCAATCATGGAGACAATTGTGATAATATTTTTTGAATTACCAATCATCCTTTCAGGAAGGTATTAACATACCAATCTTATGCTTCTAAGTACTATTGAGCCTTTGAGCAAATTTTCTCTATTGGGCCAATTTTTAAACACACCAATTAGCCTATTCCCAAAGTAAGTAAGGCTTGTGTTATGAGATACTAGGGTCAGGGACAGAATACATAGGAACACACATACATATATAAATATACCTAATTATTTAGCTTGATTTATGGATTTTTGGATGTTAATTTAAACCTAATATATAAATATCCATGAGATAAGTACAAATGCAATATATATTCATCAAACTAATATTTGCCCCACGGGACCTCTGAGAAGGCGACATGCGACACCTTGAAATCCGCTACCACTACCAGACGTACATACCACTCGGCTACGGAGAACATTGTAGACAACTTAGGTATTAAAACCCTTATCGATATTTTAAATTTATAGCTTAAAATCTATTAAATTATTGTAATTTTATATAAAAGAAAAACTACAGAATAAAATAAAAACAATAAAATCGTAGAAGAATAGTGTCGAAGAAATCATAATTTAATGAAAACAAAATAATGGCTTTGATATTTGTATGTGTATTTCACTAGAAAGTTCTAATGGCTACGTACATAATCATCGCATCATAAATAAATTACATATAATTTGTGATAATTGCGCTACATTGTTGTCGTACCTACTTAACTCACAAATAAATTGTAATTAAGTAGTTACAGTTATCGATTAAATAAGTACTGTAGAATTACTAGAACACGTGAAATAATAATAGTCTCACCACATCAAAAATGGGGTTTTGAAAGTAATTGTATAATGTTTATTTTATTTTATTTCTTCGGTATCATTTTTAAACAAGAAAATACCCATCAACTATTGCCATGACGGATGATATAACTTAAAAATACTATACAGAGCTTTTAGATAAATGTGAAACAGAGTTAATAAATAAAATGTCGACAATACATCAAGAATAATTATTATCTGTTAGACACACCATGGATACACCTCAACGAGGTCGTATATGTAAATTGTAAGGCATTGCTCTGAAATTTAAAAAGATACCCGGAAACAATAGAGACAGGTTGTCAGCCCATTACAAAAAAAAACAAAAGAAGTAAGATCATTCAAAAAACAATGAATTAGTCAGCATACAGCAGCAGCAGTACATCATATATACTTTGCTTTTCCAATAATAGACACATTAATTATATTCAAGTTAGTTTATTGTCGTGCGTACGACAGGACTCAACAATCACACAGTACCCTTAGCACGAACCAATATCGAATTCGTAACCTTTGCGAGTCCGAAATGTCTTTGTCAAATGTGTACTGATTTTTAGTTCTCATTACGTACTTTGTGGCGCTGCTGTTTGAGTTTCCATACAAAATTTGACATTGTCATTACGCACTCGCAACCTATTCGAATTCGATAACTATTCGTGCTAAGGGTACAGTTTTCATGAAGTAAGAAGAGATAAAATCTTAAGAATAATTGTTTAGTGGTAGTAAAAAAATAATATACTTGATTTTGCTTCAACATTCCTGGTTTTAAAACTCGATATCTGTTTGTACAAGTGGCATAAAATTTTACGGTCAATCAAAACAATAATTATACAAAATTAAAAAAAATGCAGCTTAATATTGTCATTATTATTTTTGGTTCATATCTAACTGAACGTCAAAAAGATCCTGTGGTACGTTTTCTTAACCGTTCTTCTTAGCATAACAATACATTTAGGTTTAAACTTTTAGAGTTGCAACTATTTCTTTTTTCTGTGCATTTAGTACTCTTTTGGAATTATTTAAATATTTTATTTTTTATTATTTTTGTTCAGCCCACATAAAAGAAGCTTTGGAGACCCGCTGCTCCAAGTGTACCGACGCTCAGATACGCGGCACTCGTTTGGTGTTAGGCCACCTCATCAACCACGAGCCGGGGTACTGGAATCAGCTGACCAATAAATACGACTCCACAGGCAAATACACCAAGAAGTACGAACAGGAACTCAGAACTCAAATTTAAAAAGGAAAATTAAAAAAGGAAAAGTCCTTAAACCAGCTAACGTTATATTCGAGTCTTCAGTAAGATGCTGGGCGTTTACTAACGATCGAATGTTGTATCTAAAATCTGTTAATTTAATTTATTGCTGTAATTAAACGCACCGCAGTATCAATATCGTGGTATACCTAAGAAATCAGTCAAAATCATAAGTTTTTCACTTTTTGATTTTCAATGTATAGACATAAAGAGATTTCCAATAAACTGATTTCTAGGATACATATAGGTAAATTTAGGTACCCATATCGTGGCTATCATGTGATTTGACGCAGTATTAACCACCTGCAAGAAAACTCTGTAGGCAATTATGTGGTTTACTTTAATGTATTTTCGGTTCAAATTAATAAATTTTGTTGAAAATTATGTTCAACAGTTTAAAAGATATCTTTAGTATTCCTTAGGCTTTGTATGGACATCTTTTGTCACACTGTACCTATAAAAATATAAGACGATTCACAACTGCGATCTGAAATAACCACAAAGAATACAATTATATAGTAAGCTTTATTATTAATAACGATTCAGAAGTTGGTCAACATACTGTACAAAACATTTTAAATGACCAAAGGCTTATGAGTTGTTTATTAAATTATTGTTACCCTATTTTTTACGTGTTTTATTTCTACAAGAACCTTAAGGCATCACGTTTCAGATTTATATGCGGTCGATATTAAAGTAGGGTTAAAGAAATCGGTTCCTTTCTTGCCCATCATTATCAGTCACCATATTTGCTTAAAAGTTGACTTCAATGACTGTTAAATATATGTATAAGTCGACATGATATTGAAAATCAGTTTAAAAAAACCTATCCTGTCTCTATACCAAAACAGTCACTGTTATTTTTTATATACTTTGTTCATCCATGGGCAATCTGATTATTTGCTTAATCTTCCCGTTATCATTTCAATTTCGACTCTGAGTTCTAGTACGATTTTAATTTCGACTCTTTAAAGTTGTCATTTCAATTTTTTAATAGAATACTAATTAAATGAAAGTTTTAATAAGTATATTTTATATAGTAATTTTTTCACTTTATCCTCACCTAAATCATACTTAAACATGTGGCCATGGCCAGATTTGAATGACAATTACCGTCGGCGTCTTACCGTTTCAGTACTTAAGATACATACCTTACATAGACAGACGGACACTGACGGACAGAAGGATATTGAAGAGTTAGTAATAGAACCATCCCAAAGGATAATAATTATATAATATTTATTCACTTTCCCCTAAGGATGGCACACAAAGACGCGGAACTTTAATTACAGATTGAGTAAAATAAAATGTTAATGGCGAGTGAAAATACAACATTTCTGTGATCTACAACATGCAGGTACATTTTTTAAAATCGTCTTTTTTAGTTCAATAACCAAAGGGTGATTGACGATCACATTGTAAGGTATACTAGTTTGGGATGAGTAAGAAAATAGGCTAATAAGGAACAACCCTGGTGTGGAACTCTTCGTGTGAGTGCGATTTTAAATTGCCGTTTTTTTTAAGTTTAAAATCATGCAGTCTATGTTTGCATTTGCGCAATGATATGCGCTTATGATGAGTTTCAAAATATCCTTGGATTTCCTTAAGCTGTTTATATTGCCTCCTTTTTAACACGCTTTTATTAGTTTCACCTGTATGTTTGTTTGGATGTATGTAACTGACTCGTTTGGACTCGATTTTGCCCAATTTAAAGCGATCAGATTTACTTTAAACTTGGCAAATATAGGTAGATTAGATGACAATACAATACAATTATGGGACCACCGATCTGATCTGATGATGGGACTGGAAGGTGGCTGATGGAACCTTGGACTGCCTACTAGTAAACATATCGAGTTTGGGCTCATTAGATTCGTCTTAACACATTCTGTTCATTTCTCCTGATGACGAGGACCTGATGATGGACTGGAAGGTGGCTGATGGACCCGGGACTGCCTACTAGTAAACAAATCGAGTTTGGGCTCAATACACTCGTCTTAGTATATTCTGTTTATTTCACGTTACAGGGGGATAATAAAAAAGTCTTGCAATAGTTCACTATTCGGAAATGGAGAGGATACGTATTCAGTCGCAGTAAACTCGTTCTATTTTTTGTAATAAACTAAAAAGAGAAAAATAAATTAATAGTTTAAAATACTAACAACACGCTTTTACTTACTGCACCAAAAAGTCAAATTTTAATTAAGTTGATTTTAAGATAATATAACTGAAAAAGCGTGGGGTGCTTTATATAGTAATAATTATCAAATGTATTAATATATTACGTGATGTATAATGTTCAACAATTCAGTTAAAATTTAATAATAAAGCGCCCCACGCTTTTTTCAGTTATATTTATACCTGCATATATCTTAAAATCAACTATAAACATGACTTACTCTAAAGTCCTAATGAAGCAAACAGAGAGTGTATTATTTTGTTTATTTTTGACTTTTTAGTGCAGTAAGTAAAAGCGTGTTTTTAGTTTTTTAAACTATATTTTTTTTTCATATATTATAGCTATTGAAAAAAAACCTAGGTACTGTTTCGTTTCTTCTTTTAATTTATTTTCAACACTAAATACGTTTATGCAGTTAAGAGAATGAATGAATAAAAAAAAATAGATGTCATAGTTTTTATTTTTAGGAATAGAAGTAGTGGGAAAAAGCTTGCTTAGGGTAGCCTTGAACTTTTCTCCAACAACAATGGCTAAGGTCCTATGGAACATAAAATATGTGTGTAAAATGACGTATTTCGTATGTACAGGGTTGCGCAAAAGTAATCGTCCAAATTTGTTTTTGTATAAGTTTTTTACTAAATAAGCTAAAAAACGATTTTGAATTCTTTACTAAGACCTTTAAATTTTTTTATTAAGTGGAAAAGGTAATTCCGTCATTTGGCTGCCGACAATGTTGATACACTTTTGTGCCAGTTTTATAGCATTTTCCATGATTTCCTTAAGTTTGTCAGATATATTATCAATGTTCACATTCTTGTCGAATGAATTACTCTTTGTGGGCTGCGATTCTCTGAGGCTTGTTGGTATGAAATCGAGACATCGGTAAAAGAAAGAAGTCTGGGGCGGTTAAATCGGGCGTTTCGCTGGCCATGCCAAATGTCCAAAATGAAATCGTGCTGTTTGTGCGGTTGCATCTTCTTGTTGAAACCACACACTTCACACGCTCTTGCGGAGTATCGTGTATTCTTCTCTGTTTGTATTTTGTATATGTCTAGTTTACAAAATATCAAATTATGATTGACATACGACGTTATTTGCAATAATTATAACATCTTCTAATAAAGTGCTTACTTTTGTACCCCCTGTATATTTCAACGCTTCAATGTCATCTTCGTGAAAAATATTTATATGAAGATTGGAAAACATATTGCTGTCATTACAGAACTCCGCCGTGCGAAGGCCGGTAAGTTTAACATTTTTGCAATTTCATTTTTTTTTGAGATTCCCTGAAGAGGTTTTGTATTAAATGAACTCATTATAAACAGTGATTTTCTCCAAACAAACTAATACAGCTATAAAAAAAAACACACAAATTTTCTTTTATATTTAAAGTAGAAATTTGGTAGTTTAATTTATTATTATACTAGCTTCCACCTGTATCTTCGTCCGCGTTTAACTTTAGTTTCGTGCAACTTTCTTTACCATTTTTCAATAAGAACCTTCTACAAAAAGTTGATTTTAGAAAAACTCAAAATAAGTTCGTTCTCAAGCTATGTTGCTGTCTTTAGTTATTACTGCAAGGGCGTGACCAAGGGATATTCATTTTAATATAAAAAAAAAAATACAGAATTGACTATAACTCTCTTTGTGATTGTAATTTTGGGATTGGAGAATTTTCAAGTATTATTTTATTTCGTTTAACGCACAGGCATTGCAGTTTGGATATATCTGAAAGCTGATTGAAAATGAGGATCGTCACATTGTGCTTCTTAGTCGTCGTAGTCGTGGTGGCATACGCAGCTCCATATGAGAAGGAAGAGAGCTACAACGTGGACGAAACACTTGAGAACAGAAGAGTGTTACTACCGTACCTGAAGTGTGCTCTTGAGCAAGGCAAATGCACATCTAACATGAAGGATATGAAGAGTAAGTCCAATTGAAAGTTTTATGAGATCTACACTCTTTAAAAGACATAATCGAATCAGATATATTCCTGGTGCCTTAAGCATCTATAAATTGAGCCATTTTTTGCAATGCATTATACGCAGATAGATAAGGTTAAATACCAACACCATCAATACAGGATAGGCAACAGCGTAAGTAATACTTTGGAGTCGGTTTGGCATCTGGCACTTAGCATCTGGTCTATCATACTTTTGTCTTTTTGCCATCCTATTTTACCTACACGAAATAGTTAAACATTGAGTTTCATCATTAGAATTAAGAAAAAAGGACTTCCAACTCGTTTGTTGTTAATGACGAATGAAAATAAAAACTGACACTTGGAAACCTTGAACCGTGATAAGTATATGTATGCTTGTCTTCAACGCTAAAACTTGTTCCCTTAACTCTTGAGGATAACTAGTTTTACTCATGTCTATGTTAATTTCATTATCATAATAGTCACCACAATAAGTTTATAAGCTTTGTTTTCCGTCCGTCTGTCAATGGACTTTATCTTGTACACCGTTATAAATAGTAATTGGTCGGTATATTTCTGTTGTTTAAGTAACGACATAATAATTATAAAAAATATGTTCCAACTCAAACTCTTTATTTGCAAGCAAATAAAGAGTTTGCAAGGTGTATTTATAGTAAAAGTATTTTTGATGGTATTTTAATCGGCTAACAACCCTATTTTCTCCGTCCACTGGACCCATTGCAATGGCTCCACCATGAAACCAAATAAATTTGTTTTTCTCCTGAGTCTTTTATACTGTCCATTGCAAATGATGGATTCTAAAATATTTCAAGGTGCACTTGGATCCTCTAAAGAGTTTAACACGATAATTTTCTCTAATAAATAAGCTGGTAAAATCAGTTCCTACTACTTTTTTTTATTATTAATATAAAAAGTAAAGCTCTTCGGAGGAACGTGTACTCGGACACGTTCATATGTCTTAGAATTTATTGATTGCAATGGATCGGTATAAGGCACTAAGGTGGAAAGAAAATGTTATTAAGATCCATGATGGATGTGTCACAGGCAATTTGTATGATTCCGCATTTTACAAGCGGCATTGTTCTTTTAAAAACGCTTGCTGTTTTAAAATATGCCGAAGACAAATTGGCGACTGTCAGTTTTAATAATCAACCTCCAGTAAAGTTAAAAATTCTACAATCGAACGTGGCTGTTTGTTATACGACTCGCAAACGGATGGATTTTTAACAACATGTTTTTTTTCTTACAGAGGACATACGGAAATCGTTAACTTTTAAATGTGTAGAATGTACAGAAAAAGAAAGAAGAGACAGCCGGAAGATAATTAAGCATTTGATCAATAAGGAGCAAGATTATTGGCAGCAGATTGTTCAGAAATACGACCCTGATAGGAAAGCCGCGACCGATTTCGAAAAGGAGTTTAAGGAATAATTTTGTTAAATAAATTCTAGTTAGACTGCAATAAGATTAAATTAAGTTCGCATTAGCTAGCGAAAATTTAGGTATCAAATTATTTAAGTACAATCAATTGGAATGATTACCAAATACTTGTTACACTATTGTGCATTTTTATTTATGAATTTGGTCAGTGATATTAGATGTTAATTACTTTCCTTCTCAAGTATTTATGATGTTAAATATTTAAGTGATGGTCGTCTTTTAAAAGCATTTAAATGATTTAATAGAATATTATCATGAAAATTATTTAAGTAACAATAAAGAACTTTTAGTATGATGCCCTTTTTTAATTATTTTCTTTCAATCAATGGACGCTGAATTCTGATGGAATACATGAAAACTTTTTTACGATGAAATGTATGATCATCTTTTTTTACTACACTTTCATGAAGCACATGAAGAGTAAGTTAACTTGAAAGTTTTCGGAGTTCTCGAAGTTTTCATGAAATTGGAGTAGAATAAGCTGGTGATTTCATAAACTTTTGTTAATTATTGTACCTAATTTGGTTTGTTATTACAACTTTTCAGCACAGGCAATTGATTCTTAAGTTCGAATTTATATCATAATACACCGACTTTTGCTAGGCGTTCGACAAAGTACTTATTGGTATATTTTGTTTGTTGGGTTCTAATGACTTAGTCTTAGTAGTAGTACGGCGGGCTGTTTCCGCAACTCGACACCTAGTGCCTATTTTGCGTGGGGATTGGCATCAGTCCTGCCATCCCAGCTCCTCCAGAAAGCTCAGCAGTCCCCGAATGTTTCTGCAGGCCTCTACTATTGTCTTCGGGCTTCCCATTAGAGAAGTCCTTTGTCTTGCAACGCCCCTGCACTCCAGTAGGACATGGGCGCTCGTCTCATCCGCCTCCAGGCAGGCTCTGCACAGAGGGCTGTCAGAAATACCTATATTACAAAGGTGTTTGTTAAAGTAGCCGTGACCCGTGAGTATACCCACGATTTGTTTCAGGGCTTGTCTAGGTAGTCTGATTAACTTACGTGTTAGCTGCAGGTTTACCTTAGGAACGGCTTCCCTGGCTTGCCTGCAGTCCGTGAGTTTTGACCAGTAATCGTCTTGTTGTCGTTGAGAGCGCTCCCTTATCCAGGTTCGCAGCTGCCGATAGGGTATGGGTATAATTGGCTCCGGACCAATGGCCGTCCTGCTAGACCCCTCCCTGGCTAAGCAGTCCGCCGCATCGTTACCCCTTGAGCCACTGTGTCCTTTAATCCACTGTAGGGTCAATCTATTGTCGTTAGCAATATTAGTCAACTTACTGTGGCATTCGTAAATTAAGCCTGATGTCATTATATTGTTGTCCAGTGCCTGTAGGACAGAAGCGCTGTCAGAGAGGATACGAATGTGTTTACCTCTTACCCCGCGACATTCTATCGCCTCAGCAGCTCTGATGATGCCCACACACTCTGCCTGGAAGACCGTGTTATAGGCACCCAAAGCTGTCGAGATGTGTATATTCAGGTCTTCGGAGAAGACACCCGAGCCCGTGCCACAGTTGGTTTTTGAACCGTCTGTGTAGACCCTCAACTCCTTATGCAGACAACGGTCCGGGGTGTCTTCATAGAGTTGAATTTTGTACTTTTTGTCAAATACGTACGTCTTAGGAATAAGGTCGTTTACTGCTGCAAAGTACGGAAAGTGCCTGTGTATGTCTGCCAAGATGCTGGTGTGCGGGGAGTTGTTGTCTCTCCAATGCCCCAGCATGCTTAGGCGCGTGGCTGTACATGCAGCTTCCTGTTGTATAAACAAGTGGAGTGGTCTCACGTTAAGTATTGTCTCCAGTGCTGATGTGGGAGTGGTTTTCATGCAGCCGGTGATTGCACAGCATGCCCGCCTCTGGAGACGTCTTAACTTATTAATTGTCGTTACCTGGATTGTCTTGGTCCACCATACTACTGCTGCATAGCTGATGATGGGCCTAATTATGGTCGTGTATAGCCACTTAACAATGAGCGGTGATAGTCCCCAAGTTTTGCTAATCATTTTGCGACATTGCCAGAAAATGATGTTAGTCTTCGTTGTAGTTTTGTCTATGTGGGATCCCCAGTTCAGTTTGGAGTCTAGGGTTATTCCTAGATACTTTACCTCGTTGGAGAGCCTCAGTGTCGTGTTAAATAGTTTCGGTAGCCGATAGTCGCCTAATGATCTTTTATTCGTGAACATGACCAATTCCGTCTTCACTGGGTTCACCTTAAGGCCGTAGTCGTCACACCATTTTTCAACAACCTTCATTGCCCCCCGCATAACATCACAGGCGGTGCTCGCAAACTTACCTGGAATTATGATTGCAAGGTCGTCCGCGTAGCCCACCGTGTGGTAGTGAAGGTTGTTTAGTTTGGTAATTAAGTCGTTTACAACTACATTCCATAGCAGAGGCGACAGTACTCCTCCTTGAGGGCATCCTTTAGTTGCCAATGCTCTGAGATGGTTGTCGTCTTGTAGTCTGATTAGTCTGTTACGGAGCATGTTACTTACCCAGTATACAATGGTCTCATCGACTCCGTGTTTGCCAAGTGCGTCTACTATGCTGGCGAAGCTTGTTTTGTCAAACGCGCCTTCTATGTCTATAAAGGTGCCCAGACATAGCTCTTTCCGTCTGAGACTATCCTCTATTTTACTTACGACTGCATGTAGTGCAGATTCTGTCGACTTGCCTGGACTATAGGCGTGTTGGTTCGGATGTAGAGGAACATTGACTAGTTGGTTGTCTCTCAGCTCTCTGTCGCACAGTCTTTCCAGGGTCTTTAGCAGAAATGATGAGAGACTTATTGGTCTGAAAGATTTCGCCTCGTTGTAGTCTGCCTTACCCGGTTTTGGTATGAAGATTACCTTGACCTCCCTCCAGAGCTTCGGGGTGTATCTAAATGCAAGACACGCTCTCAGGAGGGGCACCAGGATAAGGATTAGTACTTCACCTGCCCATTGAAGCAGCGCCGGAAAGATGCCATCTGGTCCGGCTGCCTTGAATGGCTGGAAGCTGTTTATGGCCCACCTTAACTTATCTGTAGACACTGTCTTCAAAGCAGTGTTCCAGGATTGTTCCGTGGGGGTCCAGCTAGTGTCATTCCAAGTATGTGTCGTGTGTATGATGCAGCCCGGAAAGTGGGTTTCAAGTAGTACCCTCTGTGCCTCCTCAGTTGTTTCTGTGAGGGAGCCATCAGCCTTCCGGAGCTGTGCTAGGTCTTGCTGCCTATCTTTAGATAGCAGTTTCCTTACCTTATTTGCCTTTGTGCATGAGTCTATATCTGAACAAAATTTTCTCCAAGACCCATTGCTCCAATGTCGGATGCGTCTCTTGTAGAGTGCCTTGGCATCTTTGTACGCATCCCAGTCCTGGTCGTCACATGTATTCATGGCCCTGTTAAAAAGTCTTCTTACCTTTTTCCTCAGTTTTTCCAGCTCGGGACCCCACCAAGACTGGCTGGCACCCGAGTTGGATGATGGTGTACTAAGAGGACAGGCTGTCTGATAGCTTGAGATTATAACTCTTGTTAATTCCTCAGCTGTTTCGTCTATCTTATAAGTTTCGTCTAAACTACCAGACTGCAGATGTCGCAGTGACCGAGTTACCTGTCTGCGATACTGGCTTCTGTTTGTTTTGCTAGGTATGCGTCTAGGTGGCTGGGTGACACGCTGTACCGCGATGTTGAACCTAATCCACCTATGGTCAGAGCAGGATGCCTCTGGGGAAACGTGCCAGTCAGAGATCAGATCCGCTGCTCTTCTTGATGCTAGTGTAAGGTCGATGATGGATCTGCCCCTTCTTGTTACGAAAGTAGGTTCAGATCCTGTGTTTATTATATTAAGGTTAGTGGTAAATAGATAATCTACTAATTCCTCACCTCGTTTGTTGCTTTTCGTCATACCCCACAATTGATGGTGGGCGTTGGAGTCGGTGCCGATGATCAGCGCCTTGTCTGTTTGTTCGCAGTGTCTCACCAGCTCAGCCAGTTCCCCTGACGGAGCTTCCTCTCCTTCAGGCATGTAGGCAGAGGCAACTACCAGGACAGGTACACTTGGATTTTGCTGTTGTATAATTTGGATTGTTGTTATGTCGCTAGAACAAAATTGTGTCATTATTTTGCCTGTAGGTGTTTTGAACATACTATGCAGGTCCGCGGTGAGCGGTTACCTGGGTTGTAAAAATTCTTACCACCGGTGTTGTTGAGGCCACATATGATGTTGGATCTGATCCACGGCTCCTGGACCAGAGCAATAGCCCCGTCGTTGTTGTCCTCCAGCCACTTCCTGAGTTGAGCCGTTGCGGTGCGACTGTGCTGGAGGTTGGTCTGCAGGACTTTGATTTTACTCGGTGGAGGCGCCATCGGACGCAAGCAAAACATCGACATCCACCTCCTGCCCGATGTCGATTCCACCCAGTTTATCTGCCCAATCGTCGATGACGTCCGCTGCTCCTTGCTCACCCAAAGTGGGATCCGCCGGAGACGGAGTCGCTGTCACCTGCTTCTGGTCGGGCGTGGATGCTGCTATGCCCCCTGATGTGCTCGGCGACGGAGCAGATGTTGGTGACTCTAAAGGCGGCAGGCTCTCCAGGTATTGACCGCCCTGGTTCCTGAACCTAACGTACACCGAACCCATCAGGTAGCACAGTCTCCTTCCTCTCTCCAGAAGCTTCTCTGCAACGTCCCTGGTGGTGCTGAACACCAGGAACGTGTTGTCATCACCTGCGATGGCCTTATGCAGTAACCATCGGTCGACGTCTGCTTGTTTATTCTGATAGCGCAGCAGCTTGGCTATCGTATGTGGTTCCCTCGTACCCGGGACAAGAAGACCACACACCACCTTCTTCGGCCTATCAATTTGGCGCTGCACCATCAGTTCGTCGTCATACCCCGGGACCTTTAGGCCAGCTACGGTCTTTTTTACCCACTCCAGCGTGCGGGGAGTCTCACACCAGAGGCTGAGAGCTCCGTCTCCAATAATGGGCTTGCCCTTAAGGTTCGGGCCTTCGTCCGTTGAAGGTCCTGCCATAAGGAGTTCCTCAACAACGGCGTCCTCCAGAGCCTTAAGGACAAACCCAGCATGGGCAGCGCTGATGTGGCCTGTCTTTTTGCCCGTAATTACTACGAGCAAGTCGGCTGTAGCAGCATCCGCGAAGGATTTTTTGTCCGTTGTTCGACGCGGCCCCTCGGATCTTGGTTTTTTATATTGACCCCTCGGTGAGACCGTGTCGTCCAGTCTGGGCCTTTTCGAGGCCTCTTGTCTGTCCGTCTGTCCTTTGTCGGTTTGTCTGTCCGTCTGTCCTTTAGCTGTCAGTCTGTCTGTCTGTATCTTGTCCTGGGTTCCTTGACCCGTAACAATCTGCTGGGCGGCCTTGCCAGCTGCTGTTTTGTTACGGGCCTTCCTAGCCCTCTGTCCGAGTCTGTGCCGGTCGGTTGTCGTTTTGTGTTTGTCATTGTTTGGATTCCCAGTCTTGTCCACTGCCTTCCGATTCTTACGTCGATAGGTAGCGACCTGCCAGGAGTCCAAGTCACCAGCCACGTCCTGTGGTTGTTGCCTGACACCGGGTTGCCCCTTCACCAAGGCTTCCAACGCACGGGACGTAGATGGTACGTCTAGGTCTAGGTCAGTGTTGGTCGGCCTGACACCGGGTTTCCCCTTCACCAGGTATACCGACTCTTTGTCTGTTATATTCGTCTGCCTGTCACCGGGTTTCCCCTTCACCAGGTCTCCAGACGATGTCATGTCCTTGTTCGTTTTTGTATGGGATCTGTTGGTTTCCATTACACGTGTCTCAAAAAAGTTCATCCTCACCAGTCCCACCCGCCACGGAGCCACAACTGGGATGCCGATATCAAAAATCAAGGCACCAGGATTGTGGTGAGGATATAGGGGCACAGGGTTTTCCTCACAGCGCGACATCGGGAACTGCAGCTGCATGGCTGGTAGTCGATCCCAACTACCAGTGGTTCCATGCAACCTTGCTCCTTCAGCATGGCCAGAGTCCATCGCTAGATGTTAAGAGCGACCCCCACACCCCTCGCCGGCGACCCATAGACGGTAGACGCCTTGACCGTTGCCTCGTGGTCGGCTACACCACGAAGTTACCGTCTCGCTGGAAATCCGGGCCAAAGTGCTGTGTTGCTTCCGGGGTGCCGCAGCTACCCTTTCCGCTCAAACACCAGGATCCCTTCATCCCTGCTTACGGCGATGCTGCGCAGGTCCTAGCGCAGGAGAGGCTGACGCACCACCAGGCCGCCTCCCTACTCCTGGTGGATGGGGGGGGAAAGTCGTCTGACCATTTCAGTTACGTCTGTTTCATAGGGAATCAGACCAATAACGGGCGGCAACCACGTGAAGGAAAACAGCCAGGCTTGTCTGGGGGATCTACACGACATGCGCTCGCTCCCCAGACCATTCACCAAATTACCAGACGGGACGCAGAATGGTAAAATAGGTGATGTGTTAGGTTTAGCCGTCTTTGTGCTATATATAAACCTAACACATCCCCCGCCCGGGTTCTAATGACATGAATACATATACCTGGTGATTAGAAAATTTATTAAAACAATTTATTAAAATTTTACACTATTATGGAGAGCACCTCGGACCGTTATTGTTAGTTTTTTTTATGTTATAGGGGGCATACGAGCAGACTGCTCACCTGATGGTAAGTGATCACCGTCGCCCATAGACACTTGCATCACCAGGAGTATCACAAATGCGATGCCGGCCTTTAAGCAAGGAGTACGCTCTTTTTTTGAAGGTTTTCTTTTTTGAAATGGAAACACTGCTGGCGACAATATATTCCACAGTTTTGTCGTACGTGGTAAAAAAAACGCACGGTTGTGGATAGCCACGCATCAAGATGGTGGGGGTGAAATTTTTGTCGCGATGTACGATGGCGAAATGCAGCAGCTATGCTTAATAAATATTTATACAAATGCATTAAATATGCGATCCCATTTCTTTATGCTGATAACTTGTACATTTGTTGTACATTAAAATTATTATACATTCTTTAAAAATACATCTGCCGAAAGCCTGTATAAAAAAAGGATGTCTTGCGTTCAAACACGAAAACAAAAAAGCTCTCAAGTTTCTTTTTACATAAATGAACTCTCCTCTCTTCGAAGTTGGTTAAAATGGTATTAATAAATTATTGAGACCGCTGCCCTAGAGAGTAGATTTTTACGAATATATTTATAATAACGATATGGATGAGAATATGATTGAAATGGGTTCGATTTTAATCAATACCACAACTATACTAAACCAGGACTGCACAGTTATCACGAGTCATGACTTTCGGTAATTAGTAGACAGAGTGTAATATTTGAAGTGATCTTATTATTACCACACTAAAGATCAAAATACAGTACTCATTTCACGATTCGAATATTATTTACCAAACGGGTTACCATATTATCTCAGACACAAACATACTATCTCGTTGTTTACATATCCGGACTTATATTTGGACTCAGTAACTCTATCATTAAATACGAGTATTCAACGAAGATGCATTGGAAAAAACAAGCCGTGACTATAACTTTTCTGGTGTCATGCTTTATAAGAATCAGTGTGCCAACTTCTACTAGTGTCGATAAGTGTATAGAGTATTACAAAAGTGATGAAATCTTCGATCTGACTATACTTCAAGGCGTCAGATACACAGTGTATTTTTGGCCTCCGAACCAAAGACAGAGAGATGTGTGTGAAGTGACAAATTTCAAAATACTTACCGCCGAGGAAATAGAGAGTGCGAATAGAGAATGCAGTGGGTTAAACCTAGGCAACGAAACTGTTCTGCAGTCTTCATATAATAACGCTGCCGGAAAACCAGTAAAGCTGCTGTATTACGGAGCGGGAGAAGTGAAAAGCTTGTATCGAAACTGTGAACGAATTTGGAAGTATTTATTTAGACGTATCAACGGTGACTACGTCATGGGTATTAACTGTTCGACTCGTGGACGCGGAGTGTTGTGGTCTAAATCTCTGCCGACTGTGTCTCAAGTCAACTCAGTTGTTGCAAATATTGAAATAATGACAGGCAGAGAAGGAAGTCCAGATTGTAAGCTATCGGCACGATAATTAAATAGAAATTTTGTAATTCGTTCACATATTTTATGTGTGTATTGAAGTGATGATAAAAAGGAAACAAAAAAGCAATGGTCAATCTAACCTAATCTTAGGTTTGCAATTTAAGTTGTTTTTGAGAATCATTTATATTATTCATAATCATTTGTTAATTTAAAAGAGCTGCATTGCTGTAGGGCTAATTTTCTTCTTTATTCGAGTAAGTGCTCCATCTGCTGAGCTATTCGAGGCATTGTATGAAGATTACAAGAGGTTTTTTAACTACCTGTATAAATTACATAAGCTTAAATTAATATATTTTAGGATTTTATTGTGAACAATAAGAAAAGGCAGCAGCTGTAAGCAGCCATTATGTATAACGTTTTATATTTTTTGTGGTGTATAATAAAGAGTTTTTTTATTATTATTATTAAAAGGCTAAATTATTGATTTTATATTTAACATAATAACCTAAAAATCTTTAGGATGTTTACTTTTTTGTACAATAGCATGAGTTCCTAATTCATAAGTATGATAATACTGACTTTAAATTTTGTGTATTTAAGTTCAATGATATTGTATTTTTTGTTGTTGTTTATTTATTATGATCTACTTAATATATCAGTTAATATTGTAGCAATATTAATTATCATATTAACGTGATCATCCTCCTCTACATAGAACGATTTGGTTTTCTGCATCTATTGGCTTCCTTGACTTATTGGATCTGGGTGTCATAATACACCTAAGTGGTGGTCTTACCAATACTGCTTGTTAAAACCTTTTTTAAAAATAAATATTAATATGAAAAATATTGTTTTATTTTTTATGTACATGAATATTTTACAATTCTACTATCAAATGTGTCAGGCAACTTTTACCTTAAGTATAAGAGCATCTTTTTAATGTGGTGTTTAAAGTGGTGTGTTGTGTGTGTCGAAGATAAATATATCTTTTTAATGTTCTTTTTCTACTTAAAAGTCAATCATAAATATTTTTAATTGCTAATTACGTTGTTCAACCATGTTAACAGATTACAAAATATGTATAGGTATAGGACACAATATAAGTAATATCCTGAACTCACACACATTGTTTTTTGCGTAATAACGTCTTATAAATCTGGTAAGAAGCTTTGGTGAATGACACCGGCGCTAGATCACCAAACAGTGACAATCACTTTTTAGGGGTCAGTTTTCGTTTAGGGCATTGTTTAGGTGCTGAAACAGGATCTAACCAACTTGTGAAGCGCTTGCGATTGTCAAGCAGAATAAATTTTTCGTCGCAAGTAACAATGTGATTTAATATGACGTCTTCATTTGTGTGCCTATTGAGCAGTGCAAGGCTCGACTCAGCGCACTTTACGCTGGCGAGCATTCAATTCGTGGAGCACGGTTTTTACCTTGCCAATTTGACGCAAATGGACCAATATTGATTTGATGCTAACATCGAAAGCTGCTGCTAATTCAGCTGCAGATAGAGAATCATCAGCTTCCACAATTGCCTTTAAATCGTTATTGTCGACAAATTTTTTCGGTCGACCACGGGGTTCATTTCTTAGGTCGAAATTTCCAGAACGGAAGCGGGCAAACAAATAATGGGTGGTGCTATCGTTAGTAGTGTTCGCTCTGTGTACGTCATTGATGTTGCGTGCCGCTTCTGCCGCTTTGCTGAAATAATCACTCGAATTTTAAACGTATCCATGATGATGAAAAATGTAAAAACGCGCTGAAAACAAAACGCTTACCATGAAACAAATGACTAATTTTCAAAAAAGTCTAATCTCATCAAGTCTAACTCTATATTTAAAAAATAAAAATAATTTGAACTAAGAATTCTTAGCGAAAAAAGAAAGAATTGGACTTGAAATAGCCAGCACGGCAAAACGGCAGTTTCATAGGTAAAGAATTATTATTTTTAAAAGCGGAATCATACGTGCAGCTGCTAAATAACAACATCATAATTAAAATCTACCCAACGTCACTCAATGAAGTCATTGCTCTTATTTGAAGCCTTTTTTGTGCTACGTTTGTTTTTTCCGATGCGTATGATAACAGTATACCTACATTTATGAGTTGGTATAAAAAAACTTAAGTCCGCATTTAATTATAAGTTTTGATTGATCAGACAGCGCAAAAAGAAGATTCAATTACATCTGCGTGTTGTATTCCTAATGAATCTGATGATGTTAGAAAATACGTAAAAATTATGCAGTTTCTTTTATTCATTTATTTAGCATCTAAAACTGCAGCAGTATTTAAAGCGCATTTTTAATTATTAAAACTTTTCCATTCACACGAATACACGGATCAGATTTTTTATTACCTTTTTTAACTTATTAGCGAAGAATA
This sequence comes from Chilo suppressalis, assembly GCA_902850365.2. Classification (NCBI taxonomy): domain Eukaryota; kingdom Metazoa; phylum Arthropoda; class Insecta; order Lepidoptera; family Crambidae; genus Chilo; species Chilo suppressalis. The sequence continues at coordinate 8,298,158 of OU963912.1, read as the reverse complement.
TCTATTATAAATGACCCGTCCAATGACATGGGTAAAAACATTAGTTACCATAATACAAACTGCTTAGTTAAGGGCTGTGATTTGCTCATAATGTATTAAAAGAAATAGTACTAGCATAAAAAAATATAATAAAAGGGTTCTGTGAAAAGAAAGCTCCTGGAGGATTATCAAACAACGAAACACAAGAAGCACTGAAACAAATAGCTAGTATTATAGATAGAAGTTTAACAGGTTTTCAGGAATTTTCTCCCAAATACAAGAGTTTTAGCGATTTCTTATATCATAATCTCTACTAGAATGACAACGCGGGCAAAGTCTCACTCTTTTAACAAAATCGTCGACACCACATAATATAGAGCGAGGAACAAACAAGACAACGGCTGCGTTGTTAGACCGGTAGTTAAATTTGACTATAGTTAAATCCTATAGAAAAAAATAAGCATTTGTCAAATTTTTACTTATTTACTTTGTATTTGTCGTGACATTATCTGTAGTCAAATTGTACTATCGATGAAATAACGCGGCCGTATAGTCCAGGATCCCTAGCCCCGGATGCTCCGGGGTATCTTCATCGGGATAGGTCCGTTCGCGGACAAACACCTGGCGGGTGCGCGGCCATTCGGAAACGGGAGCCGCGACCACACCCACGCACGCACGCACTAGGGGGACGGTGCAGAAGTATTGTCTGGTTTTAAGTGGCCATGTTCAGGGCGTTAGGTAGGGCCCTGTTTATTTCATCCGGCCAGAGGGCTGGCTAAAATGAACAGGAAGGAGTCCCACATACCTTCTTCTCGCTCCTCCAGTGGTTGAAGGATTCGTTAGGCATTTCAAGCCTCATTCCTAGCCCGCCGGACCTTACTTATTTTCAATATTAAGTTAACATTATTGTCTACAACAGACGTAAGAATCAGTCCTCTGATTGTCCACCTGATACCCGAGAATTGGCCCACAGCACAAGTTAGCGACTACGTTAATTGTACTCACTAATACTACTCGTATATCCATCAGAAAATAAGTACGGGTCTGGGATCTTACACTATTAGGGAAAGACAAATTTCCTGTTTTAATGAGTTTTAAAAACAAAGAGATCGTTGTACGTAGGGCCACTACGTATTTCAGAATGTTGATGGAATTTAATCGAAATGAAATGAAATTTTAAGTTTTGAGTATGAAAGAAAAATTTGTAAAAAAAAAATTGAATGATATATGAATATGTAAAAGGTATTTGTCTATCCTCAAAAGATGAGAAAGCTATTTAGCGTATTTTTATCAAGACTGGGATAACGGTCTCCGTACGCCGTTACTAGTTTGACAATTTAATAATTAATAAAATGATAGGTGTTTTGGTCTGATAAGGTGAATTTGTGTATTATTGTTTATATGTTCGTGATCTTTATCCATCTATGTAAAGTGATTCGAAAAACAATTCATCCCCTATTACAACCCACTCAAGTCTTCTTTTAGCGATAAACAGTAGCTTAATTCCATTTCTGACGTTCTCTTTATCAAAATAGGACCAGCTTTATTATGATATTAGAATGAATCCTCGTTATCGATAAATATAGAGTGGCGAAGTGGTTGCTGTTAAAGAAAGCTTTAAAATAAATATTAAAAAGAAAACTCTATTGCGGTTTTCTAAACTTTTAACAGAGAGAATACTGAGTGGATAGTTAGTACAATTTTCTATAACTCCCCTAGAGGAGTGCGTACATCTTATGATTGGAATAGTGCTATAATCGTTTACAAACAAATAATAATTTGATGACACATCCACTGCCGTTTTATTTATAGCATGTCTTAGAGAATATCGGCATCTTCGTCACGAAGTAGCCCACGGCAGCTGTGACGCAAAACAGACAACAGTCAAGTGCTTGTTCGGTGTCAAGTTCGTAGAAGCCAAAACCCGTTTATGATGTTGTTCTTGATGTTAAGCCAATGTCCTGCTGCTATATAATAGCCAAGTTATCCTGCCCATGGTCATTCCTTGTTGAACGTTCACACTGTGATATTAAACTACTAAGCTAATTATCATAATATTATATTTTTAAAGTAAGTGTTTTGAATATTTTCTGCTAATTTTTATATAGATACATAAACAGCTGACTCTTGTGATAACAAGGTCTTCTTTGCCAATTCGATGTATCTTTGATATCAAGTTATCTATTGTTTATACGATAAATACTTTTTCTCATTTTAAAAGTAGTTAAAAGTTATAGCAAGGCTGGTTCTGTTAGTAGTTAAAACTTCTTTGGCCGGGACATCTTGTACTTTTTTTTCTAATTTATATCGGGAAGTATGTATGGTGACTAACGCAGGTCCTGGAGGACTGCTGCTATAAATATTATTATGTCACTCTTAGTGCTTTAATGTCTTATACAGGAGACGTATGAAATAAAACAGGGAGAAAAAAAGCAGCCCTTGCTGACTTTCTTGCCGGTTCTTCTCAGTACAAGGTCTCCCGCCGTAGTTTTGGGAACCGATTGCGTAGTTTTCGACTTTCACGTGTGCTTGTAAAAGCCTAAACTTAATAAATGACTTTTGAATTGAAATTGAATTGAATTGACGTTCTCTATTGTTAAGGGCCTAAACACTATATTGGTGTCCCTACATAATTTGAAGTCCAAAACATCACAAAACATCACAAAACATTTTTTTAAAATTCACCATTATTGTTTTGACTGTGATTGATCGGAGGACTTCACTGCATTCTAATGCAGTAGTTATAATTTATTTGTCACGATCTATTTCAGGATGAAGTCTATGACAGTTTTCTGCATGCTCGCATTCGTGGCTGTGGCTTATGCTCTCCCACAACAGTACACGGACAAGTATGACAGTGTGGATTTGACTGAGATCTTGTCCAACAGAAGGCTGCTGGTGCCTTACTTGAACTGTATCCTGACAACGGGCAAATGCTCCCCCGATGGAAAGGAATTGAGATGTGAGTTGATCAAGTACTATATTGCACGCATCTAAACCATTGCACTTCATTCTAAAAATTTCGACATTCGTATCTTTGCAGCGATCCAATTTAGAAGCACCTTGGGTAGATTAAATTGGTTAATTTATAATAATGCTGGTTCTGTTCTGAATTTTTTAAATTCTGAAAAATAGTGATGCAGTTGATATTAAGCTCATTTTAAATGATATGATTATCGAAGTAGTTTTAATAATAAGATCTTAAAACAATTTCAATTCAATTTGACTGCTAAATATGAAATACAACTACCTAATGTTGTTCGGTCTAGCTTTATTTGTATCTAGAATATCTTTCGGAGTTTTTACACTCCTAATGTCCTAAAGTGAAAACCTAATAGGTATATTCTTGATCAAAATTGTACATTTGAGATCCTGCATCAATAATTTAAGTATAAACACTTAGAATATCGCCGATTGTTTACATTGCTACTGTGAAGTTAGTCATCACAGTGACAAGAATTATAAAAATTTTTTTGCTTGCTTATTCGTTTCTAGTTTCCATCTTATTAGCCGCAAAATATTCATAGAAAATATATTAATGATCTTTAGAAAATAAGAAATGCACAGCAAAAATACATTTGCCTGCAAAACATAGCCTTTAAGTTTTTTTTATTGTGTATTTGCTTTATGTATAACCAGTTAGACAGATGATGTTGTCCATAATAAAATTGTAATTATCACAGACTTTAGCATCCTTCTTTAATTAATGCGCTCGGTACATTTACAGAGACAATACGGCATTTCTGAGTTTATTGTTGAATTATCTCATCTATGTCAATTGAACTTATTACTTGAATGGTATAAATGGATCGTCTTTGTTCTCTACAAAATGACATTTTTAAAAAACAGTGCATTGGCACTGTAATATTGTTATAGTCAATTAATCTCCTACTTACTTAAAATATTTTGGATTTTCTTGAACCGTCTTATTCTGCTCTAAAATATAAGTAATATAAATAAGCATTTTGAACTGTCACACGGGTTAGTTACAGCCTTATAGCCAATAAGTCGTTTAAAGTTTGCATTTTGGTCCACAGCTCATATCAAGGAAGCTCTGGAGAACTACTGCGCTAAGTGCACAGAGACACAAAAGAACGGCACTCGCCGCGTGATCGGCCACCTCATCAACAACGAGGCTGACTACTGGAAGAAGCTGGTGGACAAATACGACCCGGAGAGGAAATACGTTGTCAAGTATGAGGAGGAACTGAAGACTGTGGCAGCTTAATTGGGACGTCGGACTTGAAAATGGTTGTGATTAGTTATAAGGAAGTAATAAATGGCGAATAAAAGTTTTTTATACTGCAATATTTGTGTGTTGTTTTTCTTGATTAGCGTAAAGTCGAAGTAGATCAGTTTGAATCAAACTGCATGCAAGCGGAAACTTTGTTTTAACGATTGTTCAAATAATTATTGTGAATCAACACTACTTATTTTTGTTATTCACATGTATGGTGGTGTACTTTTTCAAGCTGTATATAATCAGCTGATCAGATTTGATTTTCTTCCACCAATGGCCTGCGCAGACGAAGAACTTTAAAATAGATCGTTTGCAATTGAATCGAGTAACGCACACAACGGATCAAAAGTACCGCGAACAAAAGGTTCCCCGATTAATTTGAGTAAACCCACATAAACCCCTAAAACGTCCAAACTAGAAAAAAAACCCCGATTAACCGAGGACACCGAGGGATCGGTACCCTCAGCACGAACCAATATCGAATTCGAATAATTTGCGAGTGCGAAATGTCATTGTCAAACGTATGGAAACTTGAACTGCAGCGCCATAACGGGCGTAACGAGAACTAAAAATCAGTACACATTTGACAATGACATTCCGCACTCGCGACCTATTCGAATTCGATATTAGTTCGTGCTAAGGGTACGGACTGAACAATAGTACGGAACGGAGGTGGAGATAAAAATATAACTCATGTGACTAGGCGCAGCAACGCACACAGCGAACATATTCCAAGTTGCACACTCGATCCGATTTAAAGAGATGGACCAAGTATTCTCTTTAAAACATCTTAAGTCTTTTTTAAACTTCATGTTAATAACAACACAACGTAATCTGAGAATATTCACTTCTTTCGGGCAACAAATGTTCGCACACCGTGTGCGTTGAGTCTTAAACCAGTCCTCGGCGGACATATTTTTCACTCGTTTGCGCCAGGTCATTAGGTTATAAACTGGTAGTCTGATTTAAATCTAATGACCTGTGTATTCTGGTAACGAAGCGAAGGGCGAAACTAATAATTATGTAAGGTGATATAAGATTTTAGGAAGTAAATAGGGAGAACCACTAGTTAATTGTTAATCTAATTAAAGTCTATTCACATTGGCGTGAGACAAAATGTAAACAAACCATAAAAAGGATACTTTTTATGGTCACTTTTGACAAAAGTACAGATTAAATACTATTTTCATAGGAAATGAAGTGAAACATGAGGTTAATTTTTTTAAAAGCTGGTACATACATTTGAATAAGAAAATAAAATATTTTACATACATATATTTATTATACATACACATCATAAATTAGTATATTTTTATATTGCTGATAAAAGTATTTTAACAACATCAGTTGACATGGAAAAAGACCTAAAAACACAATCATTCCCAAACTAAGACGTATTATAATACGACTTTAAGAGTAGACATGATATAAGTATTTTACATTGAAATGTTGTATTTTATAATCTGTTGGTTTTTTACGTCAACCATCTTTACTCTCTCGATCAAACTGTTGACGCGAGCGTGCATTTTCTAAAAAAGTTTAAGAACCTCAGATTCTTTATTTACATTTTGTCTCAAGCCAAAGTGAATAGACTATAGTTTCTAATCTAATTAGCCATACATGATTTTATTTAGCCGTAATCATAGACTTCAATTAAATTTGCGCTTACGCTTCTCAGAGTGACGTGTTGTCTTAATCTATTGCTGTGGCAAAGAAATCAATATCATCAACTTTATAGATCATTGGTGTTCTTTCACAGTGCAGGTGTAGCGATGTCAACGACATATACTTTTTCTTTCGTAATGCATTATAAATATAAAATATTTTGTGCCGGCACTTCACTTGGCTATTTGTGTTTGTTATTTGTAAACTTAACAACAGTCTGTTCTTTTATCATCCCTACATAGTATAAAGCAAAGTCGCTTCCCGCTGTCTGTCCGTGTTGTATGCTTAGATCTTTAAAACTACGCAAGGATTTTGATGCGGTTTTGTTTTAAATAGATAGTATGATTCAAGAGAAACGTTTATATGTATATTTTTAATGTAAGGTCGTAAATAAACACATTTTTTTGCGCTTACACTGCAAACGCTGGCTGAACCCTACGAGATAGATAGATCAAAATAATGTACTACAGTATTGTACATCTTAAAAAGGTCTATAGAAAAAGTTCGCGATGGTATATTATGTCTAAGGGATAACCCACAATAACCATTTTTTATTCTTTACTTATTACGAGAAAGTAATGGCTTATTTACAGAAATGCGATGTTAAGCAATACAGCATTAATCCTTATCCAATAAATTACCTTAAATACATTGTGCATATAATATAGATCAATATGACCCTTTACAGCATGTAATTTAAATGAATATTTTCGAAGATATAACAGATTTAAAATGCAGGGACATAGCGCTTGCGCCAGTACCGGCCGGGGCTCGCGTGCCTATAAATAGTGCGTCGAAGGCCGCGCTTCGCTGCATCATTCCTCTCTCAGGGGATGATCGCTTCAGATGAAGCTTGTAAGGCATTTTTGGCCATAAGCATGAACTACGGGTGTTTTTTAGTCAGTAAGAGTCTGGCATAACCCTGCAGCCGGCTGTACCCTATGGATACCCCATGAGGATTTCTCAACCGCTACCCCGCCTGAGGAAACAAAAAAAAAAACCGCGCTTCGCCCTATAGCACTTTATGATTAGCAGCGAGCGCACGCGTTTATCGGCATTGCATCCGTGCAAAGCCGGGGCGGGTCGCTAGTTCCTTATAAAGCATGATAAGGACAGACTGTTGTCAAGTTTACAAATAGCAAATACGAATAGCCAAATGAAGTGCCGGCATAAGAAGTATGCGTTCTAATTGCTAAGACGTTAAATAAACTCAAATAAAATTAATTAAAGAAGGAACAAACATTATGTTTTTACTCAACTTAATGTAAAATCTTGTACAGTCCGAGTAAGAAATGGTTCGTCACCTTAAGATCTATTATCGTTTGCTCAGAATGAGTGATACTCTGCTTTGCCGATTGAGTATGACATATTGCAGTCGGTGGTTGACTGTCACTCGCCGTCAGTCGGGATGACAGTTACAATTTAAGGTTACCAACTTATTAGAATACAAAGCATTCAAAGCACTCGAGTAATATCGGAGATTAGCATGCTTTGTATCTTATGGAAGAGATAACGATAACAACGGTGTCATCTTGTTTACTGTACTCGTGGTATGCGGCTTAAGTTAATATTCAAAAGTGCCATCTCATGGATATGGAGAGCACTATCTTACGATCTTCCCGTTATGTCACAAGATTCCCCGGTGCTGCGGGGTGATGATCCGCATCTAATCCAGCAAGTCTGTTACGATTTGCTAATTTTCCGTGATGCTTGTTAACAATTTTTCGTGTTATACTATGTAACTTTCGTTGAGGCTTAGCGCAAGACAACCGATCACTATGGAGACTAGCGGTGGGCGTTTAAACGAAAAGCGCTTAAATAAGCGTGCTTAAAATATTAAGCTTGTAAGCACGCTTTTAAGTATAAGCGTTATAAGCTTTTCACTTAAAAAGTGTGAGTAAGCTTTCCACTTAAAAAAGTGCAAGTATATTTCTTACTTAAAAAGTGCAAATCCCGCCATCTATGTCTTTGCCAGGAAACTACATACTTGATCCTTCTAGTCCACTATAGTATCGAAAAATGGGTACGCGGAATTCCTTGGAACTAAATATTTCACAATATCACAGACATAGAACGCGCGACTACAGCGCCGCGTCGGCGTGCCATCTTTCGTGAGCCGGTTAATACAGCATGCGAATTATTATAATGCGACGTAAAAAAATGCAGTTTTTTAAAATTTGGTCGGATAACCAACGCTTTTTTCGTTAAAAGCCTTTAATTAAACGAAGTCGAAAAGCAGTACGCATAGAGTATACTAGTATGGCAGTACGCTTGTCACTGTGACGGGGTAAGAGCGCGTGGGTGTTGTACGGTGTGTTTGTATGCTTGCTTGTGTTAATGCGTTTCGTGTATTGGTTTAATGTGCATATAAAGTATGTATATAAAATCAATGAACTTTTAAGTACGCCTGGATCACGAGTATATTAACTCCAGACAGTCTTAAGCTTGTAAAGTACGAAGGAAAGTTCATTGACATATTATAAAAATGTTTATTAAAAAATCTAAATTAAATTGAAAATCTTTCGTTTTTAATGCCAATCAATTCATTAGGTTTAAAAAAACTTTTTAATAAAAATTTCATTAATAAGAAGAAAAAACGCAATAAAACACTTAAACACATTAAAAACGACAATAAACTTTTCACGCTTTTTTAAACGATATACCTAAACGAAAACACAACACAACGTCGCGCTTTTTACGCATGCTTTTAAACGTTTAAGCCAATAAGCGTTTAAACGAAAAAGCTTTTTTTCAAGCGCGCTTATTTTAAAAAGTACAACGTTTAAACGCTTTTAAGAAATAAGCCGTTTTTTTATCTCTAATGGAGACTGAAATAGACAGCTGATAAATACTGCCTGTCTATCCTCGCATTTGAATAAAAATCATCCAAGAGAAGAAAAATAAGGTAGAAAAATTGAGTTAAAACATAGATTCTTGCAAGCGCAGCGACGTTATGTAACTTGCAGCGTTTTCCCGGCGGAAGGTCAACAAGCTCGCCTACTATAAGCAGTCATCTAACCCCAAATGTTGGCAGATATGCATCCAGAACTGTAATTTCGGACAATATGGTCCTTCAAATACGTCTATCCAATTTCAACTACAATTCACAAGTGTAGTTTACTATGTTGGGATGATTGGAAGCTCTTTTCATCCCTCAAAATTGTGTGACGCCAATCGAAATTTAAATATGATCGGGCAAAACTTAAACGTTGAGCTTTATGAGCACAAGTTAAAGCCATTTTTTTAGCAGGACGGCGGTGATTTAATCACATTGAGTACAATGAATTTCTTATAATAATTTCTTGGAGACACGTCAAACATTTTTGCCTCATAAAATTTAATTGTTTATGGATGAGGGACGGGTAGCGTCCAGAACTAGTAAGGCGATGATTAGTAAGATTACCTATTTCTGCGTGTTTGATTATCCAGAACAGCAAAATTACGCTAATATTATACCCAGCTTCATGGTCTACAATAATTGAAGCTCGATTTGCTCGATGCTTATATTCCTCGGCATTATCAAATTACACACGATGGAGCAATGATTTATTATTGCAAAAATATGTGACAATGACAGAAATTTACGATTAAACAGAAGATATAGTAACTAATTAAAAGTTTGTAATAACCAAATATGCCATTAAAAAGGTTTGATGTTGATATGAAACTAGACGTAGGTCAACGGTGTGCAGTAATTTGACCCTTGTTATCATACTATGTTAGTATAATTTTATGTGCGGTTGTCTGCGTCATGATTAAGTTTCAAAAGGTACTAAGCTTTTACGACTTCACAAAGGAATGAAAAAGATAACTGATGAATGTTTTCTTACCCCGACTGTACATGGTACGCAATCTTTGAAGGTAAAGAAACAAAAGAAAGTGAAAATAATACAAATAAAAGATAACTGATATATTTGCAACCAAATATCGATTACAATAACCAATTAAAAACAAACCATAAATTTAAAAGCTAAAAAAACTGAATCAATTAAAAGTGTCTCTCTTCTTGAAATCCAAGGCCGGATGACTTGTCCACAACTTCTGTTTTCTTGAACTCAACAGATTCGGTTTTTCTCGCTTCGACCAAGTCAGCTTTCTTGTCATCGTTGGCTGGTGCTTGCACTTGTTCCACTAAATCAGGCTTCTGGTCTTCGCTCGGTTCAGTCCCTTTGTTCTTATCAAGATTTTCTCCAGCAAGGAATGGCTCGTATATTGGCTTGTATTCACCAATGGGATCGTATTTGTAGACTAGTTTTTCCCAATCTTGTGGCTCGTTCACCCGTATGTGATTCACAACCTTTCTTGCTCCGTCTTTCTGTTTGTCTGTACATTTCTTGCAGGCGGTTTGCATGGCATCTTTTACGTGCTCTGAAATTAATAAAAATGATACTCGTTGATGACTAAACCAAATTAATAATAGGTGATGATTTTACAAAAATTAAATTATTGATACTTGATAATGTAACCAAATGACAATGAAAACACGTACAATTAGTTTGAATGTAGGAAAAGACTGATTAGTAAAGTGTCTGGACATAATTTTCTATTGTTTTCAGTGTAATCGTATCTCTTGTTTCCTAATTATGCGGGTCAAGATAAATTAAAGTGTTCTTACAGTATAAAACAGAAAAGACGTATAAATTAAAAGAAAACTGTAAATGGATTATTAGAATATTTAATAGGTATGTGATTTTGTAGTGCTTAATGATGACCAAAACTCGTTAAGTACCGTAAAAAACAAGAATCCAATATGAATAAATAAAATTGATGCAAATTCATTGTGCCAGATTAGGACATGACATGATTTATTATAAGCTTGCATGGAAACCTTTCCTTTTAAACCGGAATAAATAAAGTCACATTCAATTTTGAGATGTTGCTTTTTTTTCTGGCGTAAGCTTCGTCAAGACTTGTTCCTATGACGCAAATAAGTCTTTATCGGCATCCAATCTCAAAATAATATTATTTTTCATATGTATTTTTTTGGGTGAGTGATTTGCAAGTTGTCGTCCGTCTATGTGATGTAAGATAACATTTGTTTTTTAAAGTACTTATGTCCTAATCGTAGCTATTATTAACATAGCATTCATTTTGAACTAGTGTTTGTCAGTTGATTTCTGATGAGTTCTCAGTAAGCATAGTTTGCTTTTCAAAGTTCACTGCGGAGAACTCATCAGAAATCGTATGGAAGTTGGGACATAGCTAAATGGACCTAAACAGAATAGTGTGTGTTTGAGGTGTTTTCATATACTTGTAGTCTAAAGAATATTATTGTAAGGAATCAACTTTTAGATAGTGATATTGATATCTAGGGAACAAGGTTAAATAAATACAATCTTCTTGATCGCAATAGTTCTATGGATAATACTAATGGATTTGGTTCGATTTTACCATTTTTACAAGTTTTGGGTTGTGGAATGTTTTCAGTCAGTCTAATGTAGAAAATGTTTTATATTTTTTTTCTGATTCAACTGTTTACGATACGTTCACCATACTTTTCAACTAAATCTGACATTTATTTTCCAACTAGATGTACGTCGTATCTCCGTTTGTATAGAATGATAATGTTTCAACATTTGAATTTGCATGCTCTAATTCACTCATTCCAATTTTGTCATAGCTACTATGATCTTTTCCTTAATATTCTCTGCTAAAAAATGTCTAATACGGTTCAGTCGTTTTAAGTGACGGACAGAGAGATTATTACTTTGGAATGCACGATAGCAATATTTTTTTGGTTTATGGTTGGCAGCGGGATTCCGTGGGATTGCGTGATCCCGTTTTGCGGGATTGCAATCCCTACTCGCGCCACTCGCTGGCGGTGAGCCTAAATTCTACTAAGTATCGCTTGTCGCTCAGCGACAACTAGCGGAGCGAGTTCACGCCGGCAGCGTGAATAGACAGCGATAACTATTTACATATGTACCTATATTGTTTACACGGAATGTATATCTATCGTACGTGTCTTGAGCGAGAAAATAGTCGATAGTTAATCGCTTCCTCGCCAGCGGTGGGACAACTGCCATAATATGTGCAGTTTACAATATTATTAGGAAATGTCAAAAAGGTTGTATAGCACTCACCTTTCAATTCCTTCCCTTCGGCGGTGCACCGACCCTGGTCGAGCACGCACCTGATGTACGCCGTCAGCAGTCTAGGGTTCGCAATGATTTCGTCTACGTCCACGTTGTCGAATCGATCCGTGTACGTGGTTTCCTCGGCAAGGCACATCGCTGCCATCCCCAATACCAAAAATATTATAAACCGCTGCATATCTGCAAGTAAATAGTAATATATCTATTACTAATATAATAAAGAGGAAAGATTTGTATATTGTAACAAATCAACATAAAAATTAAATAAATAAAAAAAAAATTTTACTTCACGCCTCAATTTTTTTAGTTAGTTTATGTTATTTTGGCTTAAAAAAAGTGGAATATAAAAAAAAGTTTTTCCTCCACTGGGAATAAAACTAGAGCAGCCCGCGTGACAGGTAAGCTTTCTTCCAATGAACCTTGGATTCGATTGGATTTTTTAATAACTATTAAGAATGGAATACAACATGCTAAAGATGAACGAAAAAATTTGTAACGACGCAATAAAAGTTTCACTTTAAAAATTATATGTTACATTTTATCGAGTTAAAATAAAGTTTAGGTACCCGTAGAAAACCGGGGCGGTTGACAAGTTTGTTATATTTTCCATTTTAAAGCTGGTGTAGCACGAATATTGATTGATGTTGAAAAGTTGGAACGGATTTTTCTCGATACGTCACTTGCAATTTTCTATGTAGACTAAATTTTTAAGTAATGGGTACCATAATCCCAAAATTATGAAAAAATATTCTCAACTGTTACAACAAAAAGGAATTAACATGAGCTCAGCTTACACAAATTTATTTTAAGAGACTTTAAAAATGGCAAACTCGGCAATTTCTTAATTAAAAAGCACTTATCTTTTCAATAACGCTGTAATAAAATGAGTAAACATGAGATCTATAAATAACCCTTACTACGAATAGTACTTTTTATATATTTTTATGTTAAAAGAGTAGCAAATAAGCTTATGGCCCGCCTGGTGGTAGGCGGCCACCATAGCCTATACACGCTTGCAATACCAAATTAATATCACTCGGACCCAATCCTCTACTCCGTGGAGCCCTGGAACCTTATTCACAGACAGAAAGACAACACCACCAAATGGTAGTGTTTTTTTTTACTGCGGTCTTCTTTAAAGTGGGGGTTACTTCCCCAGACGGGATCTCCTGTTTCGAGTGGAATTCGCTAAAGCCATCTCTCTTAATTATATCGTAGATTATTATAAGAGAGAATGGAAAAAACCCACTTTAATTACGTTAAGTACTCTTACTAAGCGCATGGGTATCGCAAGCCATCGATGTATATTTATACATTGCAATGTGCTGTGAGATACTTGATCTTTGGCCTAAGTTAAATCAATAAACTGAGAACAAACTAAATTAAAATTTTTAGTGGAAAAGTACAGAATTTGACTTAATTTTTTACTAAGCGTAAGTGGAGCTCGATGGCGCAAGTGGTTAGCGCGTTCGGCTGCGATCGTTGAAACTAAGCAACTTTCGCATTGGTCGGTCATTGGATGGGTGACAAAAAATTTACTATCTCGAGCTCCTCCGTGCTTCGGAAGACACGTTAAGCCGTTGGTCCCGGCTACATCTGCATTCGTTAGGGTGGGTCATAGTCCAATCTCCCTATTCCATCCATAGGGAAGGCCTGTGCCCCAGCAGTGGGGACATTAATAGGATGATGATGATGATAACTCTTACTAAGAAAAATATTGTTTTAACTTTACTTACCTAGAGTGAAAATTAAAAACACTGACAGTTAGCTATTGATCTCAGGAGACACTGTTGATCAGAGTTAAATCGATTATTATTTATATACTCCAAGACCACTTAGCAGTTCAACAGTTGCGGAAAATACACATTGTGACCGTCCATTGTTTCAGTCGTTACGTAAGATTAGCTTCAATGAGAACCCTTCGCAATATGCTAATTATGGGTTCTTTCGATAGGATTCTTCGCAACAGATATATAATTCATGGTCGCGTCTTATCACACGAAGCTCAGAAACTTTTTTTTTAAACCGGACATTATAATGTTAAACTCAGTAAATTCTCCTACGTTCTATACATGCTCGACAATGTGGTCCATATATCAAGCGTATATGCATATATATGTAAGCGTATATGCGTATATGCGAATGTAGCATCTACGTTACGGTATGGAGTGTCATTTTGGGGAAGTCAGTTGAGAAAGAGTTTGCATTTAAAGCAAAAAAAAATGTATAAGGGCTATTTGTAAAAGTAATCAAACTAACAGTTGTAAACAGCATTCTATATCATTTAAACTTTTTACATTGCCGTATGTTTACAAATATGAAATTGCTGTTTTTGTGAGAGCAAATTTACACTTATACCAGCTGACCCAGCGAACTTTGTACCGCCATAAAAATAGGGACTGGTGGTAGAAGGGTGAAAATTTAGGGTTGTATGTCTTTTTTAATGCTACATTATAAAAAATAAATAGTCCATAAAATAAATAAAAAATGTTAGGGGTGGACAACCCTTATCAATTGGGGATGTGAAAAATAGATAGTAGCCGATTCTCAGACCTAATATTATAAAAATCTAATACCTATACAATTTCATAAAAATCGGTCAAGCCATTTCAGAGGAGTATGGTAACTAACATTGTGACACGAGAATTTTATATACAAGATGTTACTTTGATGAAATGAAATGAATTATGAATAAAAGAGTAATCTGTATGACACCTCAAGTGTATAATAAAATACCACATGAAATTACAAAAGCTAAAAGCCCCAATATATTTTGTTCAAAATGAAAGAATATATTACTTAAAAAGGCGCATTTTAGTATTAAGGAATTTTTAAGAGGACAAATCTTTGTAAATTAATGGATGTACACATTTGTTTATTTTAATTTGCATTCCTTGTGGTGAAATATGGAATAAGCTTCTAATATATTATAATTTATAATTATATTCAAGGCAGCAAAGCAAATGTATATGGTATCGTTGTGGTCTTTGAGCAGCGCCATCATCTAGTGGAAAGTACAGCATCTTGTTTATCTGCGTGACGAAGCTTCGGGTGGCTTTGAGGCTAAAACGTGCTAAAATTTGCGTTCGAACTTTGAATTAAGTACGCTCCTTCAGTTGCACATACAAAATTATCGTTTTCCCCAACATATTATAGCGTATCAAATTATCACAAGTCAAGCTATTGTCTACACGCAGCTCGCTAATTCATTACGACAGAACTATTTCGATCGCTAACTCTAAAAACTCTACGCTAAAGATTTAGCGCATTTAATACCAAAATCACCCGAAGCTTCGTGGCGTAGGTGTGGGAGAAAAATGTTCTTTTTTTACATTAAAAAGGCTTACGCTTGACGGCCACGCGCCTGATGAGGAGCGACGTAGCAGCCTAAGGTGGGACGCGCTTGCCTAGAATAAACCGATTCACTCGCGACTTGAAGAGCCCCAGATTATAGGTGACTGGAAACAGAGATTCCGGCAAAGAGTTCCACAACCTAGCTGTTCTGACGATATAGGTGGAAGCAAACCGTTAAGTGCGAGTTTGCGGGACCTCTACGGTATATCTGTGGCGTTTTGCCGTCTCTCTGGTAGTTCTGTGGTAAAAAGGTGAAGGTGGAATTAGGTTATGTAACTCCGAAGCACACTCTCCGAAATGTAACCGGTAAAAAACCGATAAAGAGGCAACTTTTCACCTGTGTACAAGACTTTGAAGTCTAGTCTCAAATAATTTATCGTTGCCGATGAGCTTCTTTGCACGCCTCTCAATGCACTCCAGAGACACCAGATTATATTTTGCAGAACCAATCCAAAGGTACGAACAGTACTCCATGCACGAGCGAACTTGCGCACCTTTGCGAGGACGCCAAGCTTTTTTGCAGCCAGTTGAGCTCTGGGCTCAATGTAGGTACCGAAGTTGAGAGTTGAGGTGAGAGTTATTCCTAGAAGCTCGTTCGGTTACCGGCACGGTTACATCTCGGAAAGAGGGGACCAGTTGAAACGCTCTCTTTTTAGCGGAGAACAGACACGCCTGAGTCTTAGAAGCATTTAACTTGACCAAATTGGCATCACCCCAATCGAAGACTGTCTGAAGGGACAAGTTTATACGGTTGACCATGGCTTCTCGGAGTGATTGAACTTAGGCCGCACTGGCACGCTCATTCGATATATAGCTCTCTACGACTGTGCTTTCGTCTGAATACCCAAGGGTACCGGGTTTAAGCAGATCGTTCATATGGAGCAAAAAAGAGTTGCAGAGAGTACCGACCCTGGCGGAACTCCGGCAGTAACAGCCTTTCGATTTGATTGGCAGCCATCTATAACTACATAGACCGATCACGCAGGAAGTCCGATATCCAGGCGCATAGTCCAGTGGGCAAGCCGTACGAAGGAAGTTTGCTTATAAGGCCGTCATGCCAAACCATGTCGAAAGCCTTCGAGATATCGAGAGACACGGCCAGCGCTTCTCCGTGCTTCTCAATGGCTTCACTCTAAATGTGTGTAGTGTACACTAAAAGATCCCCGGTGGAGCGATTTCGGCGAAATCCGTATTGTCAATCACTGAGGAGGTCATTCGCGTCTAGGTACGCTAGGATCTTGTGGTTCAGAACACGTTCCATGCTCTTACAGAGTAATGAAGTGACTGATATTGGTCTGTTGTTCGCAGGGTCGGCATGACTACCGTTTTTGGGCACCGGTTGCACGTTAGCAAGCTTCCAGGATTTAAGCACTTGTCCAGTTTCCAAGGATAGCCGGAAGAGGCGTGTCAGAACAGGAGACAATTCAGGTGCACAGGTCTTCAGAACTGTTGCAGGAATACCGTCAGGGCCACTGCCTTTGTTCTCGTCGAGATTGCGTAGGACTTTACGCACCTCCGCTTGGCGAATGCGAATGTTCGACATCGCTGTCGAGCAGCCAAATGATGTGGTAGGTTCCGCGCTACCAGCTTCAAGACTCGAGGCTTCCGCAAATTGAGAGACAAATAGATTTGCTTACTCTTCAGCAGTGTGAGCTAGAGTCCCATCAGGCTTCTGCAATGGAGGCAGTGAGGGACGGCAGAATTTCGCCTCGACCGATTTTGCCAGGGACCAGAACGCTTTATTTCCTGTCGGATACGACGCAAGTTTGTTCCCATTCCGGCTAATATGTTCAAAGCGAGCCTTCTGTAACACCTTCTTGCAGGACTTGGCAGACCTGTTATACGCTTGTTTTTTGTTTGTTTTTGGCGTAAATCATTTGCTTTGCGGTGTCGAGCATCGGCCCAGGCCAGATAAGCCTCATGTTTTTGCGCTTCCGCACGAGCACACTGAGGTCCAAACCAGGAGCAAGCTTTGCCGGACAGAGGTAAATCCGAGTACGGGATAAAGTACTCCATACCCAGTGTGAGTACATCAGTCACAGCATCCGCGCAAATTGATGCGTCGTCAGAGGTGAAGTATACAGGTTGCCAAGTATAGTACGCAAAAAACGACCGCATTCCATCCCAATCAGCTGAATTGTGTCGCCAAATGTTGATTCTTGTTAGAAAAAATGATAATCGTATTTTAAAAAACTTCACAATGTAGGTATATGCTTTGAACCTCTGTGCCGGCGCGGCGATCGTTTCATAAAAAGAAATTATACTTACTTAATAGGATCCCGGCGCAGAATTCTGGAGCCTAGTTTACATATAGTCGGAGGCGAAATATGGTATTGTTTGATTACAAACTAAAACAATGTCAATTAAAACGTGAAATAGCTGTGAGAGACCTTGGTGTATTTCATGATTCGAAGCTTCTCTTTGATACGCATATTAATAAGGTGATCGCGAAAAGCTCTAAGGCCCTCGGGTTTATTATGCGCAACTCCAAAGACTTTAGACAAGCCAAGACACTAAAAATTTTATATTGTACCTTTGTTAGAAGTCATCTGGAGTATGCATCTCAGGTCTGGAACCCTAGATATTCTACCTATATATCTCGCATTGAAGGCATCCAGAGGAAATTTGTACGATATCTGTGCTTTCGTACAAAGGAGCTTTATCATTCAGGTCGGTACGGGGAACTCTGCAAAAAGCATCATCTTCTCCCTTTAGAGATGCGTCGCGAAATTGCGGATTTAGTTTTCCTCAGTAGGATCGCTTCTGGGGCTGTTGACTGCCCGGAACTCCTATCAAAGATCTTGTTTAGAGTTCCCCCCAAACCCCTTAGGATTGATCCTATTTTAAGTATACCCCCTACTTCTACAAATTATCGGCAGAATGCTTTTCTTTGTCGAGCGAGTAGCAGCTTCAACTCACTATCAAAGCAGGTAAATTTAGATCTTTTTAACACTAGCGAAGCGTCGATTAGACGTATCATTGCTCGTTTGTTTTTTGGAGATAAAAATTAATGTAATAATAACAAACATTTATTTCAGACTTTAAATTCATAGAAGTGTTAGTTATTAACATGTGCGTAATTCGTTATTCTGTTATTTATCATAAGGACCTCATTTATAAAACTATATTTAAGAGATTTTTTCTACATTAGACAGTGCAAATAGTTTCTTTATTCTTTTAAGTTATGTCTAGATGTGAGGACCTGTAATTGGCTCTTTGTCGCTACTATTCATTTCTAGTATATTAAGATAAGCTGTTGGTCTTCCATGTAACCAAAATAAATAAAATAAATAAATAAATAAAATAAATAAAAAAAAACCTTTTTTTAATGAAATTTTAATTTAAATGAATAATTAGTGGGTATACTAATAATTCATTGAAATTAAGTTTCATTAAAAAACAAATGGCTGCAGAATCGAGTGGCGGGATCTCGGGCTATAACACTCATTGTTTGATATTGTCGGTTCACGACTTTCTTTTGTTTTGAAATAGAGCTCGTGTTTCTATTCATATTTGGCGGACATTCAACACCTGTTAGGTTAGGTACCATATAAAACTGAACGTCTCAATGTTTTTAGTGTTGATTTAATTTTAGGTGTGTGTAGTAAATTATTTTATTAATTTATTTCCTTTTACTTATTCATTGCAATTACATATTTATTATTTTGTTTTCTTTATCAAAAACGAAGTTCTCATAAAATAGGATAAAATTCGATTCTCCTTTCTTATGAATGCTCTGATGAAGGGGGTATCCCAATTGTAACTACTGAAACCTGATACTGTAAGATACTGAAACCTGACACTTTACCCTATAATAGATTAACGGCAAATTGATAGGTGTGATGAATTAAAAATATAGCTTGATATTTATATGGAAGCTATTAAAGATAAGTTGATAAAGCATATTATTTTAATAATACATAATTTCTGCGGTCGCAAAGACGACCTCCGTTTAAAAATACCTGAATGTCGACACTGTAGTGTCACAGACTCTTCCGGTTGGATCAGTGTGGAAGTCCTCATGTTATTTTTACCTAGGTGTAAACAAACGGTGGCACGGCTTTTTTATTTAAAAAGGCTAGCAAAAAAGCATATGGCCCGTCTTTTTAGAATTCCGTAGTCCTGACAAGGAACCTTTATTGTTTTATCATGTCCCTCTGTCTGTCCGTCCCCGGTTTTGCTTGGAGACTGTTGGCACTAGAGAGCTGTCATTGTGAGGAGGTATGTATTTCTATCACGACGACAAAAAGGTAGAATAAAAATATGAAAAATATAATTTTTTTAGGGTTGTTCCCCTACATGCAACCTGGGGATGATTTTTTTTATCATCTACCCCATCGTGTGGGATATCGTTGAATAGGTCCTTTAAAATTACTTTTTAGGGGTTCCTAAGACTAGTTTTTGGATTTGAACGGATTTGAATGTTTGTTCGAGTTGAAGTCCCCCCTCTAAAAGCTAAACTATTGGCTTGAAAAACCTGGGAAAATTCATGATAATAGTGCTTTTCATGAAATTTTAAGGAATACTATAACGGTTAAGATAGATTTGTTAGTTTAAGAGTAATAGTCGTTCAACTTTGGTTAAAGAAAATTCCTTACCTATTTAAAGTTCCTAAGAAGAAAACATTAATAGTGACATAGATGAAGTTATTGTAGCATAACACCTTGCATTGCGACGAAAGCTAAAAAAATATTTAAAAACCACAATAAAATATCATTAGTTCCATTATGCTGCCGCTAGATAATGCTGTACCATACGTCTGTACGGCTTTTGAATCTCGCTATCGTTACGTTATTATAAATAGTATAAGAGTACTTAAAACGTAGATATCCCTCCTGACATTGAAGTTCTGTGGTATCCACGGGCAACTACGGAACTCTACACTGCGCGACGCGTGGCACAACCATTGACGGCGGTGGTTGTGGTCTTGGTCTAAACATTTGGACCAGGAGGAGTAAGTGATGGACCGGGGGCGGTTATTGATGGACTGGGAGTTGCAAGTGATAGACCGGGAGCAGTGAGTGATGAACCGGTAGCTGGGGCGATGGACTGTTCCCGAGTGGCTATGGACTCTGGTATGACATCGCTAGAAGAGAAGCAAGACGTAAGCGCTTGAATTACTATGGGGAAAGCACATGGGGATAGTTCTAGTATGGCAAGCGAATTTAAGCTATGACGCCCGCTTTCCATCGAGACTTCCGCATCCTCGTCGATAGGTCTCGGTCTCAGGTCTCGCCGAGACAAGATGAACGCTTTAGAAACGTCTATTGTTGTAGAGCGGCCTCCATACGCTTAGCAAACAGACAGCAAACTGCATACACAAACAACCAACACAGAAATGAAATATGCAGATTGAGCCATGCCATGCTCGCTACGCGGGCGCCGTGCGGATTTGTGCAATTTTTTTTTAAGTGTCATTGATTGTTTTTTTTTAACAAAGTGCACTAGATTTTTAAAATTCCCCTGCTGCTGTTGGTTTAAATGATTATTAGAAAAGTGCCCAACAGATTCTTACTGTTTGACTTTCTAATTAACTGTTGTTTTATCAATAGCAATATTTCCATACTGTGCTATTTATAAGGAAGAACAATAAGGCGTTCAAAAATATATCCTCGATAATAACATGAACTAGAGATAGACGGCTTAGCTGGGCCGCACACCAGACTTACAAATTGTATTACGATAATTGTGGCACCACATTTGAAACACGACATTTAATATAATAATTAATAATAAATATTTCCGATACTCACACCAATTTGCCTAGCCCCAAAGTAAGCACTATAAGGCTTGTGTTATGGGATACTAGGGTAACGGATGGAATACATATACTGTACATACATAAGTATATTTATATAAATACATATTAAACATCCATGACTGGAGTACAAATGCTCGTATTCATCACACAAACATGAAGCAGCCATGAAACCCGGCGTACAAACCACTCGGCCACGGAGCTCGTCAATGGACAATTTAACATCTAGGAAACATTTTTAGCGGGTGCATTTAGTAGCGATACGGAAGCAAAAATGTCGCGTGTATATTGTGGCAATGTTGCGTGCAAGTACCATGTGACTCCGGTGTGTGGCCTCACTTAATGTATAGGGGCGTATTTTAATATTTACCGGCAGCCTTTTAATATTTAGACCTGCCCCCTCGCCATTAAATAGGTACTAAAAAGCCTATTTATCTCCACACTTAATGAATTTATGGTTCTTACATTGATTACATAGACATTTTTCATTTCCAGAAGATAGGGAAGAAGCAAAAACTCCTCTCAACATGCCTTTTATAGCAGAGTGGAGCTCGACAAAGTGTCAGTAAACTTTTGGTCACCTATCCGATTTCCAACTATTGTTAGTTATACATTAATTGTTGAAAATTAGGTATTAGGTATGTAGGTAGAGGTTGGAAATAAACTTTTTATAGAGTACACAATTAATATTATAGTAGCTTCTAAGCTCCCCATTCTTATTCTATAAAACGGAGATGATTGTATTTACGGCTATAAATCCATAAAGAGTCGCACAGACAAAGGCGTCCTTAGGCTGCAGCCCGCTCTTATTGGTCGATCGTCTTAGAACACGATAGCGTCTATCTGAGAGACATTTTATTCAGACAGTCATTTTGATATGTTTAACCGTTCAACTATACAGCGGTTCACTTTAGTCACATTGTGGCTAAAATACATTTATAATTTAGAAAAAGTGACCTGACTATATTAACAAAGAAAAATCAACTGAGACACTATGAACTAAGTTATGTTATTATAGACATCTGTATTCGACTTAGAGCATTCGACGCCATATATGTATCATTGATACGGCTTTAAGCCGAAACGATCCACAGGTAATCATCTAGCGTACGTGATTCACATCTGAAATGGGGATATCGACAAGTAGGGCAAGTCGTCGCTTATTAGCCTTGATATCGTCAAGGCTTTTGATAAGGTCTGGCACAAAAGCCTTCTCTCCTTTTGTGTCTAGTTGACTGACTTCCTGCATGAACGTAAAGTTTGTGGTCTCATGGACAGCAGTAGTTCGCAGTTGTCCGTTAATATCGGTGTGCTTTAGGATTCCGCAACCTCCCTTCACTTTACCTAAAACATATTAGTGATGTGAGATTTGGGCTACAGATTTCGGTGATTCAGGTTCCCTCACCGTACTTATAGCTGGGATTTTATTTACCTTCGTTTGAGAGCTGGTACAGCTGGATGTTTGCCCTAGAGGCTTGAGCGCCACCAATAACGAAAAAAATCCTTGTAAAGGATACTTATTTACCAGGTGTACAACCCCTGGGTTAATTTAGGTCGATTCGAGGGTGTACTTTTTAATAAAACAAAAAGCCATTCAGTACACGACAAGTATATTGGATAATAATTGATTAATCAACAGCTTTTCTGGTATAAGTACAATGAGTGATCGGTTTAACATAGCGATCTATAAGACACAGAGCGCCTTTATTGTGATTAATGAGAACGAAAATACTACTGCGTACACCAAATTTGTCGTGCGTAGCCATAAAAGCGTCGTGCCTGCCTTTGGTCAGGAACTCTGATAAAGCGATACCTGACCCTTTTAATATTGCTTCTGCACACCAAATTTAGTTCCGCATGTCAAGATCACAAAATTTCACGTGTCGTTCGTCGGGGTCGTTGTTAGTGAATGGACCCATTCGATGGCAGCGACTGACATTTTTGGCTGTGAAAGATGATATCTGCAACTGACTAGCGACGGCTTTAATAGCAACAGCAGTAGCATCCTCCTCCGAAGATTCCGGCAGTCTGTGAAACAACAGGATCTTTTATTTCGGGATTTCGGTTATGCATTTCCATGCTGTCCACCTGACGTGAACGAAGACTGAGTTGGTCTTAAAGATTCATGTCCCTACTTATAAGATGGCAAAAAGTTATCGTACAAAATGACACCTACACATACTTTAGTCAAATGTGAATAAACTTTATTAAAAATGTTTTTGATTTTCATGTAAAATGCGTAAAATCTTTTTCTTCAACCTAATATTTAAAAAGAAATTCATATTCAACATCTAAGACCAGAGTACAAATGCTCGTATTCAAACATCTGCTTGTACCCGGGAGCTTTCGAGTAGAAGACACCTAGGAACCCGGCGTAACCACTATATACCGGCGTATACCACTTGGGAGGTTATCAAATTTAATAACATGCAGTCAGTAAATAATCTGTACAGATTAAGTACAGAAACGAAAACGAAACCAACCTACGTACATTAATCCGGTGACAAAGGCGCCTTAATCACTTTGCAAGACCATCGGGATTCGAACCCGGGGCCTCTCGAGTAGGTGACACCTTCAAACCCGGTGCAATAACCACTCGGCCACCGCGATCGTCAAATTTAATAACATGCACTTGGTAAATAATCTGAACAGATTAGTACAGAAACAAAACCGAAACCAGCCTACACTAATCAGGTGAGAAAGGCGCCGTAATCACTTTGAAAGACAGCAGGGTTAGGAAAGCTGGTGTAGCATAACTACTAAACCATCTTTTACATCGAGTGAGGCGGCATTGCTCTGTAAATCGGTATTATTGTGACCGACAGCGCCGCGAGTGTCTAAAATTGACAAGGCACCATTGTCCGACATTAAAAAACAAAACAAAGAAAATTAAGAATTAATAATATTCTGACTTCTGAACACATTTGAAGCGTAAACTATAGACGAGGATTATCTAGCTGTCAGTGCTGATGACGTTTCATATTTTCGGCAATTTTGTACAAAATGGCGTAATTATATGTTTCGACCGCGGTAGATCTCTAACCAAATCCAGTTTTATTAGTGAAATCGCTAAGGAGTTTTAATGGTTTTGCTTTATCTAAAATGTTAGTTATTTATTACATGAGGATAGAAATTCACAACTGCTTAATAATTTCGTTAGAAGGGTAAGGTTATATTAAAATGCTAAAACACGCCTGTCGGTAATTGGGGATTCTTTTTTGCTTTTTCTAATCTTCGACAAATGTCGAAATGTTTTTTTATTTTATTTTGTGCACTTTATTATATTATTTAGCTAAGCTTGTTCAGCACTCTAAATATTTAGGTCTTTCATTTAAATATTCAAACTGCTTCCAATGATCGACAGCTGTGTCGATGATTGGGTATCCCATACGTTCCAATGACCGACAGATGATATGTCGATGATTGGATATTATATATAGTAGTCTACATGTTCCAGTAACCGACATTTTTTTCAGGCATGGTCCCTTTGAAAAAAATTACATGCCTCTTCAAATGGCCCAGGCCGTAGAAGCAGTCAGAAAAGGTGAGAAAACTGCAACTGCTGCAAAAAAGTTTGGTGTACCCAAAATAAAATTACACGATAAGATTTCCGGTAAGACTCCAGTTGAATGTTCCATGGGCCCTAAAACATATTTGTCAACGGTAGAAGAGGCTATTTGAGAAAAATGGACTTGAAATTGCTGAAAAACACATTCCCGTTACTAGAGATGAGTTACTCGATAGCGTACAACGTATCATAATTGATCAGAATAAAACAACCCTATTTACTACCAATAGACCGGCCAAGAAATGGTACAACCTTTTTCTAAATAGACATACTATATTATCTGAGAGAACGGCACAAAATTTAATGACAGCTCGAGATGCTGTTACAGAAGAGCATATAAGGCGCTGGTTTGAAGAAGTGGAATATCATCAACGCGAATAAACTCTCAGTGTATTAGAACAGCACGCTAGAATATTTAACAGAGACGAAAGCCCCTTTTTTGTCACCTAAGGCTGGTAAAGTTCTTGCAAAAAAAGGTGACAAACATAGCTACCAATCTTCCGGAGATGAAAAAGATAATTTAACAGTGTTAATTACTGGAAATGCCGCTAGACAATTGGCACCACCCATGTTAGTATTTGCATATGAGAGAATTCCGTTCACAATTTCCTTCCAGTATCCTGAAGATTGGGCAATTGGATGTTCAAAGAGTGGCTGGATGTGTGGCAGCACGTTTTACAAATACATTGCGAACGTTTCTAATCTATGGGTGTTACAGCAAAAGATCGCAAACAAAATTTATTTTGATTTGATTTGAGAAGATGAAAATAAAAAAGGGAAAAAAGAAAATTAAGAGAAAAAGTTCCTTCTGCCATCACAGGTAAACCGTGGCGGGATTATCATGAATTGAAAGAGAAACAACAAAGTTAAAAGAAATTAAAGCCCAAGAAAGAGAAGAGAACAGACAGTTAAAACAGAGAGAGGCAGAAAACAAAAAGCAAAATAGACTAAAAGATAAAGAAAATAATAAGAAGAAACGAAATACGATACCAAAACCAAATGACACATCGTCGGACAATACAGACACTGAGGTAAAGTATGCAGAAAGTGAAGATAGCTAGATCATGGAAATCGAAGAAGAACTAACAGACGAAGATATACCACTGAGCAAATATTCCAAGCCAGCAAAAACATATTCTATTGGAGATTATGTTATAATAAAATACGAAGGGGATTTTTTCCCAGGCGTAATTAAAAATGTTGATAAAAACAAATTTGAAATTAGCACCATGGCCTTTTCAGTGGGTAACACGTTCAAGTGGCCGGAAAAAGAAGATAAAATCTGGTACCAAAAGTCTGGCATAGTTAAAGTAATTTCGAAAACAATGCTATGCAAAAAAAGAGGTTTATTAAGTACTTAAATTACCTACGCATTACATGGCAACATGCCCTTGTTTGTTTATTTAGCTAATTAAAATGATTAAAATACTAAATAAGACTTTTTTTTTGGGAATGGTGTTTGAGGTCAGGACGATATTTGGATGATGATAAATGGAACATGTTGATTACTAGATCACGATTATTGGAACATGTCGATTACTGAATATACGGAACTACTATATGGAACTTTGCAGTCGATAATTAGGCTAAAAAAAGCCTAAAACTATCTTGTTTTTTTTCCTAAGTTATTAGTATTACACTTCTGATTGCTTTAAAATAATATAGAATTAACCCTAAAATGTTACCCAGTACATTAAAAGATCATGTATAATCATAAACAAATATTTGATAAATGCTCGAATATCGACGTTAAAGTGTCGATAATTGGGTGTTTTACCTTAGGTACTTACCAAAAATTTTATAGTGGCGGTCATACTGTACATTAAACTATGGCTAGCTGTATTGATGAACATGAATCTCGGTCAAAATAATTAAGCGTAATGTATTTTAACCAAGTGTTTGTCCGCTAATACTTAACGAAAATTAGGTTTATAATTTTTTTATCGTCGGAGAAGTAAACATTTCGCAAGTACATATTCCTTTGAAAACGACAGGCGCGATACCCATTTGAGCAGTTTTTAACTCATCCAGCTGAAATTTTATGTGGTAATATCTACAATTCACCTAGGATATGAGAGACAGAGCGAGAATTAAAATTAACAAAAAGGAATAGGAACAATAGCTTTTATTAAAAAAAATGTACAAAATGTATTTATTCCAATTAAGTAGTTCGTTGTCCGACGAGGTTGTGTACCTATTCTGGGACGACGATTCCATGTTCGCGCGCACGGTCCTCATACTTCTTGCGCCATTTGCCTTCGGGGTCGAACTTGGCAGTCATTGTTTTCCAAATATTCAGCTCATTTTTGATGAGGAACTCTATGACACGGTATGCTCCCTTCTCCTGGGATTCCGTGCATTTAACGCATCCAGTCTCGATCGCTTCTTGAAGATGTTCTGTAATCAAATATTTGCAAAGTTTAAGAAATTGTTCTGTCATCAAATATTTGCAAAGATAAATAACTAGAAATCTAAGTAAGTAAAGTTTCAGGGCTCCAAGGAGTACGGGATTGGGTCAGTTATAGTTAGGTCAGGGCAAGCAACGGCTTACTCTGACCCAAATCTGTACCTCTTGGAGTTTTTTTGGTATGGTAAACGTACATAGGCTATGGTGGCTATTTACCAACAGGTGAGCCATACGCTTGTTTGCCACCCTTTAACATTAATAAAATGTTATAGGCGTTAGCCTGTGAACCTACAGTTATTGGTTTCTGAATGAATCTTTTAACTTGGATTTAAACTGATTATTATCAAAAATACTCTCACATATGAGAGCGTAAAGATACGAGTTGATCGGTCTCCTTATAGTCAAATGAGACAGAACAATAAGAGTAAAGGTGCACAAATTCCCATCAACTTGAAAGTGAGTACAGTTGTTCAAAACATAATTAAAAATAACATATTAAAATTCCCCATCGTTCCGGTACATGGAAAAAAATATACTCGAGGTCAAAGGTAAAAAAATGGGGTTTTCGCTATTTCATCAAAACGGTAAGTTTTATCGTAAAATTATTTTACACAAAAAATGTTGATCATAAAATTATCTTGAAAAAAGGTATTGATATTGTTTTTCCTAAGAGCCACCGTTCCTGAGATATAATGATTCAAAGTTGAAAGCGTCATAATATGCACGCCACCTCTGAGGTAGTGTACTTAGAGCGTTTTTTAAGGTGGTTTCCCCAGTAGGTTTATTTTATTCCACAGGTCTGTTGTGATTCTGTTTAACTGGAAACTATTGCATAATAAAATAAGAAATACAAGTTAGCGTTGGAATTGATAAAAGCCATGGAAATTGAAAAAAAGTAGAAAAAGTTATTCGTCCGATTTATAATCTTCAATTACTTCTTCTTGATGTTTTTCTTATTGATCTTATTCTTCTTCTTGATTTTCTTCTTCTACATCCTGGTGTAAGAGAATTCCGTCAGTAGCGAAGTATAACATGACTCTTCGTTGGTAGCAAACGAAGCCTCTAACTAGCTGTTGGTGATTCCATATTATAATTCTGCTGGCCTTGACAATTCGTACATGCCAGAGAACAAAAGAGTCCTACTTTTTTGCAACTACATTTAGCACTGCATCCCTTTTTATAGTTGCAAAAAATTGTGTTTAGCAGTTTTTCCGGTGCAGATAGGAGTAAAGTCTGAATTGGTTCTTATGCATTGTTGACCAACTTCCAACCCCAGTTTTTTGGATCTAGCTGATAACCAAGCCACACTTGAACTTGGTAATATACATACTCAAAAAAACCTCGTGGAGCAGCAACTGAGGTTGCTAATTGCACTTGTTTTTTTATTTCGAGTGTTTTTAACAAAACCTTCATATCGATACTTGTAGAGTTAAATTTGTTTTAAAACCTTCAGGGCATTATTCTCATAGTTATGAGAATAATGCCCTGAAGGTTCAATTCCTTGTTCCTATTGTGCAATTTAATTATATTCATATCAATAAATATTCTACCGAGAAAAAGACGTTGTCACGTAAAATCTTCGCCCGTAAAACCGACTTTACAGGCAACCATTTTTTTTTATTAATCACACATTTTAATGGTGGTTGGTTGATTGAAAGAGGTTTTTTATTTATATATTTCTATTACTTATATTTGCAATATTCAAGCATTTAACAGCTACATTTCTATCTTAAGAAATAAATAATAAATTAATTCTTTAATTTTAGAATTTTCGTTAATTATCTATTTCTTATATTTTCACGCACACCACTCATTAAATAAAAAAAAATGGTTGCCTGTAAAGTCGGTTTTACGGGCGAAGATTTTACGTGACAACGTCTTTTTCTCGGTAGAATATTTATTGATATGAATATAATTAAATTGCACAATAGGAACAAGGAATTGAATGAAAATAAGAATTGCACAAATTTTAACTATAGAAATATATTTTGTTTACTAAAACATTGTACATGTAAACTTAAACTTAACACGAGAGACTCATCGTAACGTTACCGAGCGTTACACTTTTTCATAAGTGACTCCCAGCCGCAACCTAATTTAAGACGTTGTCACGTCAACACTGGTTTCAACGGGCTTAAAATTCCTTTTTGACTTTATACATGTCTCTACGTTTTAGATCCTTCATAGGCTCCGTGAAAACGTAGCTATAATAATGCTCGTCTGTTTGGGTTAAGAACGATTATTTAAGTTGTAGGATTGGTATATTATTATGTAAATAAGAAGAAAGAATTGTCTTCTCGTATTTTGTATGTTTTATTAATGACAGTTAATTTGTAACAGCGACAGTATCAAAATATATTTTATAAAACCATAAACTAAAGGAAAACTTCTAATGAAATTAAACATGCTCCAGGCGAATTAAAAAGTAAATATTAAAAGACGAATAAAACAACTAAATATATAGTAAATTCCAACTCTAATGAAATTAAACACTCCGTTAGCAAGAGTTTTATTTTAAATGAATTTAGTAGAGCTACCTTTGAAAACTTGTATTAGACGTTCGAATACTTTGTTGTAAGATATAAAAAAAATGTAAGTATTATTGTTAATTGCTAAATTTCAGAAGGAATCTTATTTAAATATCTAGTATGAGTTTTTGGAAACTGTTTCAATATTTTATTTTAGTATGAATGTACGCACCTTTGAGTTCTTTTCCTTCTGGACTGCATTTTCCCTTATCAAGGATGCAGTTGACGTAAGCTTGCAGCAGTCGTTTGTTTTCCAGGATTTCGTCCAAGTTGAGATTGTCATACTTGTCTGTATACTTGTCCTCGGGGCGGGCTACTGCTGCCGCCACAAGGCATAACATGATCAGGTATTTGAAAGACATCTGGAATTAAATATAACTTGATATTTGATTGGAATATGAAAAATGGCATAACATGATCAGGTATTTGGAAGACATCTGGAGTTACATATAACATGATATTAGAATGAAAAATGAAAAATGTATTTTGCTAGTATGATTTCAACACGTCATTGGTTACTGCGAAACCATCAAATTTCCTAATCGTTTTTAATAGGCAAATTTAAGATAAAATTTGACAATTTTGCATATTGTAACCCTTTTTTAATATATAAATAATTACCCTGTTGCTACATGAGATTAAGAAAAATAGAGGAGGTATACTTATGATGATACAAACATAAAATTGGCAAAATATGATAAACTAACTGTGTGCGATAAACTAACACCGCGGGGTGTTAACCGCGGTTTATTTGTGATATTTTCCCACAGTAAAACGTAGCCTATGTATTAATCTGGGGTGTCAGCTAACTCCATACCAAAATATAAAAAATGGTTCCAGCCTTTTAGACGTGAGGAAGTAACAAACATACACTCTCACTAACTTTCGCCTTTATAATATTAGTGTGATGAGGCAAGGTAGGAGTTTTATACAAGTCACCCGAGTCAGGCAAATTGCTTGCAGATTGCCTGATCGCAATTTTTAGTTAGAGAAGTCGCTAGTAACTTGGCTTTTAATGATATACCTACCATATAATATTATTCTAAGAATATTTTTTTTCTGTGGTTTGAAGGTACTTGGAGACAAATAACTGCTAACTTGATAAGTAAGCGTAGTGTGACACCGTAATTACTAGGTTAGCTACATGCCCTTGGATGTGACACTGCTACCACAAAGTATATAGTACAGAAGGCAAACTCATGTATGTACTTCATTTCTCATATCTTCGCTTTTCACGGGCGGTCACACAGGAATTATCAACTTTGGAATGTGCGAAAAAATCATGGTAGTGGCACTCGTAACTGGATGATTTATTTATTGTTGAGAACTAATAAAAAAACGACAATTCACGGTTTAACTTGAATTTAAACATCCGTCCATTGAACAGTTATAATCATTATTATTGTTGCACCATTTTTGCACAAAAAAGTTCACAGACGCGTTAGCACAAGCGGTTAGGACTCATGCTCGCAAGTGGTTCCTAGTAGTCCAAGATATCAAGCGCACTTTGTATGTAGATTAATTACATTCTATACTATTTTGTACTGCTACTAAGTTATGCAGTCATCGTGAAAGTATCGATAAATTGATAACTGATTACGTATAAGATCTTCATTCTACTTTATAAAACAATTCTACCAAGTTTGTCTGTTTGTTTGCGATGATCTCAAAAATTACTGAATAGTTTTTCATGTGGTTTCCCCCATCAGCTCCATAATTTTTCACGAAAAGTTTAATATATCAAACTATTCCTTTAAAAAAAATAGTGGCATTTTTTTATCATAACAGCTCAAGTCCAAATGAGCGTAAAAAGCATAAATTATTTGCTGAGCAATAAATGAAAAACGAAAGAAAGAGTTATGAGCTTACATTTGGCTAACATTCGCGAAATAAAATGAAAGAATTCTCATCAAAAGATTATGATGTTTATGAAGTAGGTATCGGAATCTATTTAGATCTTACTTTAGCTTTACGTTGTTTCAAATAAATAATATATTTTGATAATTATCTCACACTCACATCAATAAGCCTAGCCCCAAAGTAAGCACTGTAAGGCTGGTGTTATGGTATACTAGGCTAACAATAATACATGTAAATCATTAACCATACATTAAATAAGTATTTTTATCTAGAAATATAAATAAACACACATGGTTCGAATGCTCCTATTCATCATACAAACATTAGCCTCACCGGGAGTTGAACCCACACTTTGAAATCCGGCGTAAATACACACTACGAAGAGTGTGCGAGCACCACGGAGGTCGTCAAATAACCTTTTTGGGTGAAAGTTGTATCAAAACTGAACAAACGAGGCACAAAAATATCCTTATGGTTGAAAGGGGATTGCAAAACAACAACAGAGGTTCTTACAAAACAGTATTAATTCACAAAACTAATTAGTTGAAGGTTAGCACTTGTTAACGTACCATTTGCAACTACTATAAGGTCCAGTGGCCTAGTAACTTATGATGTGTGAGTGATGTACCTCTACTATTTATAGTGATTGTCGTGTGGCTGAAACGTCTAATTTGTCCCCTTGGTAGATACATTATTTCATTTGCGTACGACTTATAAAAACCGCATAATGCAGAGGGTGTTCCGAAATTTTTGGTCAGAGCAAAAGCAATACTATGCAGAATATTTTTAGTACCCAATAAGATGATTTTTGATAATTCGATTGTGAAACGAAATATAAATATCACATATTTTTTTGCTACGTTTTTAAACCTAAACGGATTGACTTTTGAAGTAAAAATTGTTGATAGAATCTAAACATCAACCACGCAACACTGGCTACCAAAATTTAAGCAACGGAAGAAGGATATCATTATTATCAGTGTTTTTATCCATGTTTACATTCCAATACTATATACCTAATTTATTTCAGTGCCATAAAACTTATGTATTCAAAATTAATTGCCACATATAAGCACATTGCGGAGTTAATTTGAAAGATATTCTGCAACAGTATTACAGTTAAAGTATTGGATTCGAGACGAATGGTGCGGTGATAGAACAAAGTTGATAATGTTAATTGGAAGTGTGCAGAAATGAAAAAATCTTTAACGTGGGCGCTAAAAGCTACTGATGCAGTCTTTTGAAGACCAAATGAGATAATTTGGAGATAATCAATTTATGATCACCCGTCCCATGATCGGCCATTGCAAAAGGTGCTTAACTTCGAAGATCACAGCCCAAACCTTGCGTCATTTTTTCACACCAATTAGCCTACAGCCCCAAAGTAAACACTGTAAGGCTTGTGTTATGGGATACTAGGGTAACGGATAGAATACATATACTGAAACATATTTAAATATATTTTTCTAGAAATATATAAAAAGATCCATGACTTTGGTACTGAGGAGTAAACGACACCTTAAAACCCGGCGTACATACCACTTGGCCACGGAGGTCGTCAAAAAATGCGCTAACCAATACGTTATCGAGGTCTTCAAATGAATAAAAAACAACTAGGTTATTTTTGTGGTTACTTTTATCGAAGTCAGTTATTAATAAATAAAGTATACGAAAAGGGTAGTAAACAATTGTCAAGTGTCATTCAAATAACAAGGAACTTGCAGCACCGGTTTTGTAAATCAACAAGAAGCTTTATTGTTTTTAAAAGTTTTTTTTAATTAAACTCTCATACGTTACTGAAAAATATATACGAATAAAAGATTCAGGCTGTATATAGCAAAAATATTAAAGGGAAATACGGCAGCCGCGTGCGTTCCTCCGTTTTTCTTTATATCATTAAATCGCCAAAATATTATAATTACAACTACACAGAAGTCATTTCATTCAATGTTGTACAGCATTCGAGAGGTCATATTGTTATTACCGTCACCTTCTTGATCATAAATACTTGGAAGTAGGAAAACTATTATACTTATTTACGTGGCTGAAATTAAAATAACAAGATTGACGTTTAAATCTGAATAACTTTTCCTCACTGATATAAGTAATATATGTGTCGCAGTAAGTGTTTTTTTAAATTTAATTGTTAAACCTATAATAGTTAAGTATCATCACATAGGTTTATCTGTATTAAGACTACCTTATTTTGTTGTAACATATTATGTTATTAGGATAGGTGGTACTTAATACATACTAATGACCGTGTTGACTTCCGTACATAACAAAAAGTGACAAAAGGAAAAATGATTGTCCCAGACAAGTTAATACATAATGCATAGCATTATTTCAATTTGGTTTTAATTTTCCTATTCAAATAAAGTGTTGATTCATAATAACAAAGGTATTGTTTTATCATAAAGGTTTCCATTTCAACTTAACTTATAAAATTAATCAGCAAATTATGAAAAATATATATACTTTTATGCTAAATTATTTGACGATTTCCGTGGCCGAGTGGTTTTTACGCCGGGTTTCAAGGTGTCGCCTACTCGAGAGGTCCCGGAGTTTAAATTCAGGTGGGGGCAGATGTTAGTGTGATGAATGCGAGCATTTGTACTGCAGTCATAGATTTTTAATATGTATTTCTAAATTCATATACTTATATTTGTACAGTATATGTATTCTTTCCGTTACCCTAGTATTCCGTATCACAAGCCTTAAAGTGCTTACATTGGGGCTAATTGTTGTAAAAAAAATAAGTTAATTTCAAATAGTTAAAGTTAAAACTTTTAAATGTAAAGTCATAGTCGTGATGGTTACATAAAAATATATATTTCAATCAGTATACAATGGTTACTTAACTTATAAATAATAATAAATAACTTCCTTGATTCCAATATCTTTCGCAGGTTTTTATAGTATTCATAGATTATAGAGTAAGATCCAAGGTAAGGCCGTCAGACCTTACTCATTTTGTCATGGACAAAATATGGATAATCGAGTAGTATTAATATTGTATACATTATTGTACAATATTCTCTACAACATATGTATCAGTTCCTAGACTGTAAGTAAAGTGACTATTTTTTTTCGTACCAGTGCCCCCTGATACCTGAAAATTGGCCCACAGCTCAAAAGAGCGAGTATAAAGTTCATTGTACACACTAATAATATTACTGTACGGTCACATTACCGTACATAGGTATTAAGCTGCCATAGATACTTACTTTGGGGCGCGCATGATAATTGTTAATTTTATTTATCACACTAATATTATAAAGGCGAAAGTTTGTGAGTGTGTATGTTTGTTACTTCTTCACGGCTAAACGGCTGGAGCAATTTTAATAAAATTTGTTATGGAGTTAGCTGACACCCTGGATTAACAGATAGGCTATATTTTATTGTGGGAAAAATCCCTAATAAACTGCGGGTTACACCGCGGGGCACAGCTAGTATTATATATTAATTACAGGAGTACGTTAAGAGCGTGCCTCCGAAAAGTCAAGCAAAGCATCACCTACTTAGTATTTTATCTGTATTTACGCTAAGCTACAACAATTATACAAATTTATTTTTGTCACTTTTTTACCTGCATACTACAAACAACTATCAGCATCTAAAAGGTGTACGTGGTCACATTGGCTCATACAATTACTAACTCGATTATTCAATAATTTGTCCATTAGAGAATAAGTAAGGTCTTCGGCCTTCGACTATTATTAACTCGGTTGGTGTAATCATAAGTTTATTAATTAAATAAAAATCAGGCGTTACCAGATTTAGTCCCTTACCGTTTATCGCCTATCATCAATACAGCCTTTTACTATCGTTTTAAGGGGCTGAAGATTTAAATATGTTCTTTTTTAACTTCTTAGCTTTAGGAATGAATTTTCAAAAATATATAACAGTAACTAACAATTTGTTAACCATAAATTCACTTACTAATATTCACTTGTTCTCTAATTTCAAAATTTTAACCCCTCTGTGGTGGATTTTGCAAAGTTCTTTCGTAAGAGATGCCTACGTCAAAATTACTATTTGCATGCCCTATCAACTTAACTCAATCCCTTCAGTGGTTTCAGCCGTAGGTTCATCAGTTAGTGACGGTTGCCTTTTATCTTTTCCTAATAGTATTTAAATAAATTGTATATAATAATTGTATATTATAAATTTATTGTAAATTAGGTTCTGTCTCGTACTTCGTCCGGGTTTTACCAAGTCAGTATTTTGAGAATCTCACTGGAACCTAACACAATCGCAGATCGAACGCGCTAATCATTACTTTACCGAGTTCTTCGATATCTTACCCCGATACCATCTTATTAATAAACGGAGAATAAGCTTTGACCAGTAACGCAATGTTTGTGTCTGCTCAACGAATTACAAAATATGTCATTTGAGTAATAAGAACAAAACATTGTGTTAGCACAGTGTTAGTGTGTGTTTACGTAGACGCGAAGCGTCGCGCGTCGCGATTTGCGACGCAACCTGCATAGAATTCAAACATAATATGGGATTGTATAAGAGCTTTTGCAGAGCAGCGATTTTAAACGCGTTAACACTAGAAAGACCGAAATTTTTAACTTCTTATAAAGACCAAGTGGGATAAAATAACCCATTTATCGGCTGTATTGTTTTATCCTTGTGGTATACTTTTACATCTATATCTAGGTAATAAGTAAATTAAATACTTAATAAAAGAACATCATAGCTATGAAAGAAAAAGCAAGTAGGTAAAAAAAAACCAAAAAAAAAACCCACGCACTATATTTTTTATGCATGTTCACCGATTTCTCCGTCAATTGTGTAATTGGTTACCTGGACGATGTAATTTTCACTAAAATGGATGAGATAATTTTTTTTGAACAAAAAATAAAACCGACTTCGAAATCGAAAATGGAACTAAAAAGTAAAAAATAATATCTGGTTCATGATTTGGAAGTCGGGCGGGTCAAGATTGAGGGTCAGCCGCAATACAAGTCACTCGCCTTAACTTTGTGGGCGGCTTTCATCTCTTAGTAAATATGGGAAACCATTACACTAGTACTTTAAATCAATATCAACACAGAACCAAAACTTGATCCCAAACTTGTCTGGTTTGTTAGCCATAAACTGCAAAAATCTACACCGAAATTTTGTGGAAAACAACTGTTCTTCAGCAGTGACGGCTGAAAATTATTCTATTAAAGTCACCTAGTAACATTTGATTACTAAAATTCCAAATATCTTTTATAAGCTATAAGTACAAAGTTTTAATACTATGTACACGCGCGTGTTTTTGTTGTTGTTTGATGACTCACATAATATGTCATTACTGAGCTGAAAAGAATCATTATTACTTTTTACAATCACTAAAAAATACAACGTCGTTATCCGCTAAATTTTGGACAAAGACTTCAAAAGAACTAATTGTTATCACCCTTTTAATGTGCTGGGGCTAATTCTCTATGGATGTAATATGGAGACCAACCCATCACGCGGGCCCAGTGTTTTTTTTAAATGAAAACTTCTTTATACACTTTTTGTACACTTTTTTAAATTGTAAAAAATGTTAAATTCGCGTACGGACACGTGGCGTAAGACGAAAACAACAAAATAAGAAAGTTTGTCGACTTTCAATATATTGGACGAAACATAGTAATAATTTATTTTATCGTATTATAATAATAAGTCTCTATCTAGGACGTCCAGGTGGCAGCTTTTTGCGAAGAAAATGCATTTTTTTACGATAGTTGTCGCTAGGTGCGCTATAATATGATTTTTGGGCAATATTTATTTTTTTATAATGTGGTATTAAAAAAATCATACAACCCTAAATATCTGAATACCTGCCCCTATTTTTATGGCGGTACGAAGGTCGCTGGGTCAGCTAGTGTAATATAAATTGTCATGTTTATGTACGATAGCGCAATAAATAAATAATATATTCTATCACATAAACGATACTACTTTTATATTGATAATTAAAGCAATTCGTGCAAAATTATTCCCTAACCATTCCAAAATATCAAAAATGCAGAACGTTAATATTCAAGTTTTCACTTCTGCCGGCACTCCCGGAATGCAAACTTGTGGTTTTTTTGAGTGTGTATGCTGTTGGTCGCAGATGATCTTTACAGCGTCACCGGGTGTGTTGACGGCGAGATCCTAAGGGGAACTCAAGCCGAGAATTGGCGGGTGCCTCTAGAGGTATTCCAGGCGGATGGCATCTCCCCACGGGGGGAGTCTCCTCTCCGTCTAGAGCCTCTAGACCACTCGAACCTGGGGGGGTCGGCTAGAGGGCGTCTCTGAGACTCGAACCTCGGCTCTAGTTAGCCGTTGTCGTGGGGGGCGTCAAGGCCCAGTGTGGATTGCTGACTGCACAACCGAGACTAAGGTACCTCGCGCACTAGACGTCCTTTTGAACGTCACGCTTTTAGCGCTACTTGGCCAACTGGCCGCACACTGGGCCGGCAGGACTGGTTGTTGC
Source organism: Chilo suppressalis (assembly GCA_902850365.2). Classification (NCBI taxonomy): domain Eukaryota; kingdom Metazoa; phylum Arthropoda; class Insecta; order Lepidoptera; family Crambidae; genus Chilo; species Chilo suppressalis. Next base: position 8,260,235 of record OU963912.1, on the reverse strand, counting down.
GATCAACTTAGGTTTGATTTGATATGACCGCATGCACACTAGATCTACGACCACGAATGCGGCCAGGCAGTGATCAGCCATTCTCAGGGTCATGCGGACAGTTCGTGAGACACGCTTCGTATTGTCACGCAACTTAATACGGTAAGGTTTTATTAATGCAATGAGTTTTGATACTAATTATTTAATAATAAAATAAAGAAACGAACAGCACTCTGGCCGCTTTACGGTCAGTTGTGGTCGTAGCCGCAAACTTGGCCGCAGCCCAACCGTATCTTCTGCGACCAAGGTTGCGGCTTAAGCCACGACGCGCCGTGGTTGTGGCTATCTAGTGAGGGTCTCCAAGATAGCGGAGTATGTAGTAGGGCGATTCTGTAAAATCACACTTCCAAATTCAATAATTCAAAGGACAATGCCCACTTTGTATGGGAATTTGGCTTAACATGGACAGACATTTTTAACAAGTAAAACTATACAATTCAAGAAGCTAAGACTTAAAAGTATCCTTTTAAACAATTTGTAGCACCGCGATGCAAATAGGTAATATAAGCACAAATAAGTCATTTTCGCAATGTTCTGTAATATTTGAAGTTATTATATTACCAATACGTTGTCTAGACATTGGGTTGCTACATTTTCTGTTACATAATTAAATAAAGTCGAAAATAACATCTATTCTTTAAATATACCGCGACAAATTAATATTGCTCAATATGGTGTGCGACGTCACACGCATAATACCAAATGTCTAAACGAAAAAAAATGCAGTGTTCTTTTGTGTAAATGTAGTGCGCTCTAAACCTACGCTCCAAGCCCACTTTTCACTCTGACAAATTTAATTTTGACATAATTGTATGAATCTTCTATTGAATTTGACATTTGTTGCACCTGGAGCGCAGGTTTGGAACGCAGCCCTTGTCTGCAAATGTCATCTTAGAGCTGGCCAATCCTAGCCGTTTTCGATGAAATGCTTACTTAAATTCGGCCAATCACATCCGTTTTTCGCTGACATGGCATAATGCTAACTTAAAATCGATCAATTACAGCCGCTTTCGATCATGTAGCATTAGATAACTAATAGAAGGAGAATATTATTAAAAATAATACGATCATCAATGAAAACATTTAATTATATTGTATTTGACAAAGTACTAAATGTAAATACTCACGGAATATATATAAATTGCTGGAGAGAAATAACACACCACTTTTATCGCCCGTTGTTGTTCATTTTATTTTCTTTAATAAACAGACAGGAATGTCTGTAAAAAAAACCATAAAGCAGAGACAATCAGCGGTTGCAATGCATCCTCATTATTTAACATCCTCCACAACCAGAAAACAAATTTAAGCATGTAACCGATTTTCAAGCCCATTATGTATATTGCAAGCAAGTTAGTTAAGTTAAGTTATTTAACTAAACATGACTATAAAACTTGCTATTTTCTTAACCATTATTGGAAACAAAACAGTTGATTAAAAACAACAAAATTATAATTCCCGTTCTTAAATTAAGTTCAGTTAAACTGAGTAGGTACGCAACGGTATGCAATCAGTCTTTCTCATATTTTAAACTGTATAGGTACGTTCAATAAGTTGAAACTAAAACTATTAAACTTTAATTAATAAATGAACAAAGAGAGCAAAAACCTTCTAAAAACCTAAACTATATTTTGTACCTACTTGGTGTCTTAATAACTCTTCCGAGCCTAGTTGTCTTTTCTAAGTTTTCTTCCTTCGTCGTAGTTTTTCTTTCAACTAAATCACTACTTGGATTATTTACTATACAATATTTCTTACCTATTGGATTCTCTATATTAGATCCCAATCCTTGACGTCCCTCCACCTCTGAGAGAGCAAGTTCCAGCTTATACAATCGCTGAAAAGGTCGCGTCTTGTATCCTGTCGAAGTTTTCACTTTCGCTGTTCTGGCTACAGCATCATTTCCTATGTATATTTCGACTATAAGACCTAACGGCCACATAACTCTTCTTTCTTCTGTTTCTATAAGGACGATGTCACCTATATTTAAACTTTCATTCTTTTCTCTTCCCTTTTGCACTAACTCGATCAGGTACTCATTTTTAAAACGTTGACGGAAATCTTCTCTAAGTTTCTGTACATAACGTAGACGTCTGTTGAGACTAGTAGCATCAATTAAATCAAAATCGGTAACCTATGACTCTGTGAGAGCTTGTAAAAAGCATGATGCTCTTAAGGGTTCTAGAAAGTTCGTATAATCACCTTCAACGTACGTGACCGACCGATTATTAACAACCGCTTCACAGTCGCAGAGTATGGTTTCCATTTCTTCGTATGATATGGTAGCTATACCCAAAACACGTCTTAATAGATAATCCTGGCAGGGTCGCCAGATGACAAAGTACTAAATGTAAATACTCACGTAATATATATAAATTGCTGGAGCGAAATAACACACCACTTTTATCGTCCGTTGTTGTTCATTTTATTTTCTTTAATAAACAGACAGAAATGTCAGTAATAAAAACCATAAAGCAGAGACAATCATCGATTGCAATGCATCCTCATTATTTAACAGTATTTTTATGTATCCCCGCGCAACGCATTCCTCGCGCCGGGTGCCAGTGAAAATTGCAAACATACCTCTCTCGCTCACACATAAATCATAATGTTATTAATGTACCTACCCAATTTATTGTCAATAAATAAACGTAATATTTTGTACATACGCGTAAGACATTCTTTCTAAAATAAATGGACATTCCTTAACTGATCATCAAACCTGAGTTTAATTTATCTTAGCTCAACAATCGCTAAAAAATAAAAAAACATTATCCTTGTCAAGGCGGAGCCTATTTTGGGCATTATCCTTTTAGATATTAGTTTAGGATGCATTACGTCATTACACTCCAATATGTCGCAATAATACATAATTATAGGCATTTGTGAATAATTAAAATTATGGAAATCGAAACTGAGATTGCAAATAGCCGAATATCTAATAGTAGGGGAGCCCGAGCGGGGATTTTGAGATTTACTCGAACACGGCAGAATAATATAAGGGGGGCAACCTTCCACCTTGTGGACTCCCACCTATCTGAGCCCTTTATATAGGGTCTAGGAAGGGATGTTATATGAACCCTCCAGTAGCTCCTTTTTAAAAGACAGACGATTAGAACGCGACCAAAAAATATTTCAACAGTCAGCTATAAACATAGCTGACTGTTGAAATATTTTTTGCTGCCCTTGAAGGATGACCCAATAAAAAGGGCATAAGTATGGTGGGATTACTTCACAAGGTGCAATGTGTTATTTTTCGCACTCGAGTAAACCCCAAAATCCCTGCTTGGGCTCTCCTACTCTACGCATTTATTTTTTGATATTAGGATGTTTTAAATTTGTATGTTTTTGGCTACATAGCCATGATTTTTAGTTATGATAACCAAACTTATAGAAATATTTTTTGTGATTAAACTAATGCTATTCATAGGTATCGATAGTTTGGTCCTTTTAGCTTTTTTCTCATACGGTTTTAACTTGCTACCTATTCACACTACAGACACTTTTTTTAACCATGATAAGGCTTTTTACCCGATTGCGCAATGCAAGAGCGCAATGCGCGATGTGCAGACAGGGTATAGTTAAGACATATTCTTCATAAACTCAACGGGATGAGAATAGATTTTATTTAAACGGACTGTACAAGTAGGTAACGTTGCTGTTATAAAACCTGCCGCTGTAAATAAATAAAGAAATAAAATAAAAAATATGTTATAAAAAAATGGGTGCGTGTACTTATGTAGGCGCGTGAGAAGTTATCCTTCTTTGGCATCGTTTAAAATTAGTTTTTAATTGCATGCAAATAATTAATTACAATAAATTAATAAAAAGTCTGGAAAAGGACACAGTCAATAAAGTTCAGTTTTTATTTGAAAAAATAAATAAATAATCAAAATATTCAATTAAAATCGCTACTGAATATAATTTATTAGAACATATGTGATTTGCACTTGTATGAAACTCAAACACGTATTCCGAATATACAAACTAGAAACATGTGGATAAATATTATAAATATGAATACCTATAACTGTTACTTTATTACAAAAAATAAAGATGTGGTTTTTGGTTCTACTACACCAATGGTCAAGAGATGGCGCTGTAGTCTCCTGAATCGCGCTTTGGTTCCGTTGTTCCAGATTAATAAATACTTTTGATATTATAAATATGAATACCTATAACTGTTACTTTATTACAAAAAAATAAAGATGTGGTTTTTGGTTCTACTACACCAATGGTCAAGAGATGGCGCTGTAGTCTCCTGAATCGCGCTTTGGTTCCGTTGTTTCAGATTAATAAATACTTTTCATAGGCCTTCACAATGCCGACTGCATTGTTAGCACCCACTAAATAGAGATACTATTTCTATTTTGTTGGTAGATTTTCTTAATGTACGGTAAACACAAAAGTAACAGCATGAAGTTGGTCGCTTTAGCGACTATTTTTTTGCGTTACAGTGATGCGCGCGCATCTTAAAATTTCACTCTCATCATTTTTTCATAACGCGCCTAAAGAAGTATAACTTCAAAAATACAAAAAAAAACACAATTAATTCGTAGTTAATAAAATAACCTTCTCATGAATAAACGAAGAAAAAACTCGGTTAAGATGCCCAGTAAAGTTTTGTTCATCGTGTCCAAATGACATTCTCAATTCGGGGAACAGAGCAGAGGAAAAACACTTATTAAACAATTGATCTCTTTAACGTAATCTTATAAAAACTTCAGGTAAGAACGTGGCGTATATACAGAAGCGAGACAGATTCATACGTCAGAGAACATTTTGCATTATATATAACCTTCATACGTCATTCGTAATTTTCCTTGTGCGTAGCTTATCAATCAACGAGTTATCAGAGCAGAAATGGTTGGTTTTGAAATAAACATTTTCAAGCTCAAGGTTTAAAAGTTTTTAGGCCCACTTGTAGCGATTATGCAAAAAGGCGATTTAATTTAAACTTGATTTAGCCCATACAAAATAACGGCTGGAGCGATTTTAATTAAATTTGGTATGGAGTTAGCTGACACCCTGGATTAACACATAGGCTACGTTATACTGCGGGAAAATATCCCTAATAAACCGCGGGTAACGCCGGGGGGCACAGCTAGTAAAGTATAAAAAGTAAAAGCACGGTAATATTATCTGTACAGTTTTGTGACTCGGCCCTGTCCTTGAAATAACTGCCTACGGCCGAGTGGGCGTTTTCACGCGGTAAGGCTGCCCGCCTACGGTATTTTAATTTTATCTACATAATTGACTATCTTTCTAGTTTGTGATTGTAAATATTTTATTTCATATGTAAAAAAAAATGTTGTGAGTCAATTAGGAAGTGTTACATAAAATTATTTTAAGTGTAATATTTAATAAAAAATTATATAGATTTGAGACAGAAAATTATTTACGTCACGACTGAAACGTACAAAAACGTACTTTATTATTAAATTTAATATTAGAATAAATACGCATTCGTATAAAAAGTTTAATTATTGAAGTGTTCAAGCAAAGCATACTGTATAGATAATATTACCGTGGTAAAAGTGTTACTCTGACCTACTTGAATTATTCAACAGTATGTGTCAGTTATGATTTATTTTGTAAAGGGGAAACTAACTAGGTAAGGTAAGGTGTTTTTGAGGGACCTCTCCCTGACGAAGACGGAGGGTGGGGGCCAGAAGACCAATGGTGGTCAGCGGGCTCCGGACTTGAAAGGTCTGGGCCCTGATATTTCACAGAGGCCTTTGTTGGGGGATGGGGATGCTCACGATGCCACCGGGCATCCCCAACTCGGGTGGGTCCTTTCGACTCGGACACTCACTGGTGAGGTTGCGGAAGTAATAAATTATAATAATAATAAATATTTTCAACACTCACACCAATTGGCTTACCCCCAAAGTAAGCACTGTAAGGCTTGTGTTATGGGATACCATGAAACTCGGTGTACAAACCACTCGAACACGGAGGTCGTCAAGTATCCGTAAGGGTACCCGTGGCCTCACCCAGTGCCTTTGCCTCGCCGGGCAGCGTACTGCCTGATGGCTGATTTTGAGTCCGATGAGGTGGCGGCCCATCGGTGAGGCATCGTCAGGTTTTTAGTGGGTAGGGCCCTCCCTCTCGAGCAGCCGTTGAGTCGGTCCTTGAGCTGGCTAAGCGGGTGGGCGGGAGGAGGGGGGATGAGTCCCACATAACCTCGCCGGTCTCCCAAAGCATTGCGGTATGAGCCACGCATTTTCGTGACGGTAAAATAAATAATTAATAAATATTTTCAACGCACACCAATTAGCCTAGCCCCAAAGTAAGCACTATAAGGCTTGTGTTATGGGATACTAGGGTAACGGATAGAATACATATACTGTACACATATAAGTATATTTCTATAGAAATACATATTAAACATCCATGACTGGAGTACAAATGTTCGTATTCATCACACAAACATCTGCCCCCCACCGGGAGTTGAATCCGGCACCTCTCGAGTCGGCGAGACCATGAAATCCGGCGTACAAACCACTCGGCCACGGAGGTCGTCAAAAAAGGTAATGTATTGTAGTCCAAAGGTAGAGATAGTGTTTTACACTATCTTAAAATCAAAACTATTAGTCGTTAAGCTACTAATATAAGGTTGAAAAACGTAAATAATTTTGATGATATTTCTAACCCAATTACAGCCAAATATCGATTTGGTGACTTTTCGCTCTACCGTGGTGAAATCATTATAAGGAAAGACGTCGGTTAATATGTCTAATGTTTTAACGTGAAACCTTATTATGTTTACGCTGAGACAGAGAGATCTAGATTAGATTTACCACTCATGTTCGTTGAGAAATAAGGCACAGGAAGATAACATTACCGCTGCGGTGTAATTGAGGAGCTGGCGAAACGGTATAATTACATAAAATTAAATTTTACAGGATCTGAATAAAACTGAATGACATATGTGTCCTTTTTGCATGTTTTTAATTTATAAATTTAGTATTTTTATAGGATGCTGCGTGAGTTTCTTGGTGTCAAATGAGTGTAACACAGTTCAATGTACTCACAATTTATTGTTTACACAATATGATCCTAATCAAATATATAAACACTCTTGATGCAAGATGGAAGGTGCACAATGAATAAGTACGGAGATAAAATACAGCGCATTAACTATTACTACTAGCTTAACAGTTTGCATTCAAGCTTAGCAAGACGTAGATAAGTAGTCGAGATCGTTAGGTACAGTGAAAGAACAAGCGACAAGCGTACAAAGCAGAGGCTAAGATCTGACTGCGGCGGCCGCGCAGGAACAAGTGGTGCGGAGGCCCCGCCCACTGAGACCGGTTCAAGCGGCCGCGGCCTGCGTCCGCGCAGAAGAATATCTATGCGCAAGCAAAATACGTTTGTCCGCTTGTGTACCAAAATATACATTTTATATTTAACAATTTTATACATTACATTTTTAACACTATATTTAAATTACATAATTATTAAAGACACTGATATAGTATTTTATAATAAGTGTTTTAGTTTTTACTTTGAACATAAATTATACAATAACAAAAATTTAAGTTAAACAAAATAACAATTTCTTTATATGTAGGTACACTACACAACCCCCCTCCAGAGACCGTCCTACGGGCGATAATAGTCCGGAAACTTAACCCTACGACCAGAACGGGTAGTTTTGACTGTAGTATCTACCGAATCAGGTAAGTTGCTATGTGAAGTGTTAAGTGTGGGTGAGTGTGAATGTGATGTTTGTGGAAGATGAGGTGTGAGAGTTGTGGTGTCTGGATCGCGCAGTATGTATGCGGGTTTTACTCGGTCGATTGACACGGTGACCAGCTTACCATTGACTGCGAGTTTGAACACCTTGTCGCCTCGTTCTAGAACCTCATGTGGTCCTGTGTATGCTGGTTTGAGGCAGCCGGCCCCTGCGTCATCTCGAAGGAAGACGTGAGAAGCCGTGGCAAGATCTTTAAAGATGAAAGGAGACTTCTGGGAACCATGACGTGAAGCTGGGGATGGTTGCAGCTGTCTTGCGAACAAGTGAAGACGTGCCACATAATCCGACACATCTACAGTACTTTCCTCATCTGGTTGGAAAAAATCTCCTGGTAGGCGCAATGGTTCACCATAAACCAATTCAGCGGAAGATGATTTTAGGTCTTCTTTATAGGTGCTGCGAACACCCAACAAAACAAGGGGAAGAGCCTCGACCCAATTGCTGCTAGAGTGGCAGGTTATGGCAGCTTTCAGTTGCCTATGGAACCTTTCCACTAATCCGTTGCATGACGGATGATAGGCAGTGGTTCGTCTGTGCTGAAATCCAGCAATATCAGATAAGCACTTAAAGAGTGCTGACTCAAATTGCCTACCACGATCAGTGACAATTTTCGTGGGGCAACCAAACCGGGAAATCCATCCACTGAGCAGTGCTTTCGCGACCGTCTCTGCTGTAATGTCCTGTAAGGGTATTGCCTCAGGCCATCGTGTGAAACGATCAACGGCAGTGAGACAGTACCTGAACCCTTGAGAAATTGGCAGTGGTCCAACCAGGTCTATGTGTATGTGCTTGAACCTGGCGGATGGTAGGCTGTAACTGCCAACAGGTGATGAGACATGCCGTGTGATCTTGGATCTCTGGCAAGCTAAGCAGGCGCGTGCCCACTCCTTGCAGTCGCGTCGGATACCAGGCCATACGAAGCGATCACTGACCAACTTGACTGAAGCCCTTGCACCTGGGTGACTTAGTGAATGGAGGCTATCAAACACTTGGCGGCGCATGTCTTTTGAGACATACGGACGCTTTTTGTTACCCCCTACATCACAAAATAGCTCCAGGTTCGTACCAGGCAGTTTCACTTTCTCAAGGCAAAGAGAAGTGTTGTCCGAGTTTAAAAGCATAAGTAGTTCAGTGTCCAAACTTTGCATGGTGGCTAACTTCTCCATGTCGATAGGCTGTACAATTTCATCGACACGAGAAAGTGTATCGGCCACCACGTTATCTTTGCCTGAGATATGCCTGATGTCAGTGGAAAATTGGGCTATAAAGTCTAAATGCCGAAACTGCCTGGGTGAACAATTTTCTTTTCGAGAGTGAAAAGCGAATGTAAGGGCTCAGAGGCGCCGAACGTACATTTAGTAGTGTTGATGACCATACCGTACTGTTTCAACCGGTGGAACACTTGGCGAAGATGGTCTTCGTGGGTCTTCTGGTCTTTTGAGTAGACCAAGATATCGTCAACGTACGCGTAGGTGAAGTCGAGCCCTCGCAGCATCTCATCGACGAAGCGCTGAAACGTCTGTCCGGCATTACGAAGTCCGAATGTCATATACGGAAATTCGTATAAGCCGAACGGCGTTGTGATAGCGGTCTTCTCGATATCGCTGGGGTTTATGGGAACCTGATTATAGGCCTTCACTAGGTCCAGGGTTGAAAAGACCGTGCAACCAGAGAGGTTGTAATCAAAGTCCTGGATATGTCGGATGGAGTACCTGTCCGGGATGGTTCTGGCGTTCAGCATCCGGTAGTCACCGCATGGTCGCCAGCCGTCGCCTTTCTTCGGTGCCAGGTGTAGGGGAGAAGACCACGCAGACTCTGAAGGACGACAGGTGCCAATCTGCAACATGGCCTCGAACTCGGCCTTAGCAATCTTAAGCCGATCAGGTGCCAATCGACGAGGTGAGCAAGCTACAGGCGGTCCAGGTGTTGTGCGTATGTGGTGTACGGTGTTGTGTTTTGTGGTGTTATGTAAGCCAGAAGGGCGAGTGATGTCGGGATACTCAGCTAGTATGCGATGATAATTAGTATCACCAGATGCTACCTTGACGGAAAAAATGTCAGGTGTTTTAGCAAGCAAAGCCGAGGTGCAAAGCGTAGTATTAGCATCTACTAAGCGTTTATTCCGAACGTCAACAATTAAATTATAATGGGACAAAAAATCAACACCTATTATCGCCCGCGTTACGTCTGCAATAATAAATCGCCAAGCATAGTCACGGCGCAAGCCTATGTTCAAAACAAAATTTGCGTAACCGTATGTATTTATTATTGAACCGTTTGCTGCGCAAAGTTCAAAATTGGTTTTGTGACTATGCTTGCTGACTAATTTTCTGGGGAAAACGCAAATGTCACTGCCAGTATCTACTAAAAATTGTACTTTTGTACGAACGTCCGTTACAAATAAGCGACCGGTATTTGGACAGGCGTCGGTCGCACTAACCGTCTGCCCTATGCTTTTCCCGAAAAATCACAGGGTTTCACGCACTTACTTGCCTTACTCCCAAATTTGGCATGATACCAGCACAACGGAAATTTCCTATAGTTCGACTGGGAGCGGGTAGACCGAGAATTTTCACGGGATCGGCTGTTCATGGTAGATCTTCCTCGGGACCGCGGCCGTGACATCCTCTCGACCTTAGACTGCAACGACTGGACTTGCCGTGTGAGTTCCGCAATCTGGCTGGACAGCTCGGTGGAACTTCCAGGTAGAACAGATGCGGCTGCGACTTGGGGATTGGGCGGGACGATGTCGTGCACTCTGTCCGCCAGCTCCGCTACTTCTTCCAGGGACGCCTTTGATTGGGACGCAATAATGGATTGCGTGCTGCTGGGTAATCGACTCGTCCAGATGGTCTTCAGAAATTCCTCTGGGACATCAGGGCCTGCTAGGTGTTGGAGGTGGCGAAGGAACTGGGAAGGTTTTCTGTCACCAAGTTCCTCGTGAACTAGGAGCTGCTTCACCTTTTTCTCCCTCGACGCAGACAATCGTTTGATCAGCTCCGCTTTCAGACGCTCATATTTGTTGGGTCCTGCCGGTGCCGATATTACGTCTTCCACCTCTGACGCGTAGACCGGATCCAGCTGGCTGATCGCGTAGTGGAATTTTGTAGTGTCTGTCGTTATACTCGCCAGATAAAATTGGCTTTCGAGTTGTGCAAACCACAACGCCGGTTTTTCTGGGTAAAATGGAGGTATTCTTACACTCACTCGATTCACGTCGCTCGTTCGATTCAAATTTACGCCAACGGTCGTGTTCTCCGAATCACTCATGATTGTGCTCAATAGGGGTCACCAGTTATAGGATGCTGCGTGAGTTTCTTGGTGTCAAATGAGTGTAACACAGTTCAATGTACTCACAATTTATTGTTTACACAATATGATCCTAATCAAATATATAAACACTCTTGATGCAAGATGGAAGGTGCACAATGAATAAGTACGGAGATAAAATACAGCGCATTAACTATTACTACTAGCTTAACAGTTTGCATTCAAGCTTAGCAAGACGTAGATAAGTAGTCGAGATCGTTAGATACAGTGAAAGAACAAGCGACAAGCGTACAAAGCAGAGGCTAAGATCTGACTGCGGCGGCCGCGCAGGAACAAGTGGTGCGGAGGCCCCGCCCACTGAGACCGGTTCAAGCGGCCGCGGCCTGCGTCCGCGCAGAAGAATATCTATGCGCAAGCAAAATACGTTTGTCCGCTTGTGTACCAAAATATACATTTTATATTTAACAATTTTATACATTACATTTTTAACACTATATTTAAATTACATAATTATTAAAGACACTGATATAGTATTTTATAATAAGTGTTTTAGTTTTTACTTTGAACATAAATTATACAATAACAAAAATTTAAGTTAAACAAAATAACAATTTCTTTATATGTAGGTACACTACATTTTTAATACTGTTTAAGGCGGATTAGTACAGGATAGGATAGATAGGATAGATATTTTTAAGTCCATTCAAGATGAGAGTAATAAACAATATGAGAAGAAAGGACATTGCTCGTTCCCCATACATTGAATGCCCTAGAACGCACAGCAATGAGAAAATGCTAGTTGTGTTCGGAATCATTCATAAACTCTAATTACTTAGGCATTTGTTGAGATACGGACAACTTGAGGAACCGTGGTCTACTACAGAATGTATTAGATTTTGTGGTTATAATTATTATACTTAATCGTAAAAGATGTACACTTTATATATTCTGAATAGATTTAGTGTTTACCTCTATGTAAGCACTTAAATAATATGCGTTAAATGAACATAAAATGCAATTAATAATAATAAAAAAAATGGGTGCGTGTACTTATGTAGGCGCGTGAGAAGTTATCCTTCTTTGGCATCGTTTAAAATTAGTTTTTAATTGCATGCAAATAATTAATTACAATAAATTAATAAAAAGTCTGGAAAAGGACACAGTCAATAAAGTTCAGTTTTAATTTGAAAGAATAAATAAATAATCAAAATATTCAATTAAAATCGCTACTGAATATAATTTATTAGAACATATGTGATTTGCACTTGTATGAAACTCAAACACGTATTCGGAATATACAAACTAGAAACATTTGGATAAATATTATAAATATGAATACCTATAACTGTTACTTTATTACAAAAAATAAAGATGTGGTTTTTGGTTCTACTACACCAATGGTCAAGAGATGGCGCTGTAGTCTCCTGAATTACGCTTTGGTTCCGTTGTTCCAGAAATTCCAGGTTAATAAATACCTTTGATAGGCCTTCACAATGCAGTCGTTAGCACACACTAAATAGAGATTCTATTTCTATTTTGTTGGTAGATTTTCTTAATGTGCGGTAAACACAAAAGTTCGCTAAAGCGACCAACTTCATGCTGTTAAAAATTTGTGTTACAGTGATGCGCGCGCATCTTAAAATTTCACTCTCATAATTTTTTCATAACGCGCCTAAAGAAGTATAACTTCAATAATGAATGCTTATATTCATATTGATTTATGAGTGTTGGCAGTTGGCACCAGTGATACCTATACCTACCTGTTATAATAATAGATTTCTTTTCAAATGCAATGTTCAAAGTTTTGTTCATTTACCTATTTCTATATTTTACTATCGGTAATTAGGTATGTACCTGGTTATTATTATGATTTTTATAAAAATAAACAGATATTATATGGGATGGGAGTATAAACTATCTTTACATTATTTCAGAAATAGTCTTTTTATAAATATAATATAAATACTAGTGATAAGTATTATTAACTAAGGATTAACTTAGGTACCTAGTTCTATTCTTATGTTGATAAATACCTATGGTCGCCTATATTGCATTTATTAAGGTAAACAATCTTGGTACAACTTTTTAAAAATCACCCATTTAAAAATAAAATAATAACAAAGCCAATAAACTATTAAAATAAATCGTTATTATAGACTGAAACCTATTGAATCCAGTTATTAGTTGATTTTTAATGCTGTATTTTCAAAAAAAAGGAGTGATAAGATTGTTTACCAAATAGGACAAGTTAGGATGAACAGACTGTAGTACCTATCTAGTAACAGAATTTTTAATTTTATTTTTTTTAAACAGATTGACCATTTACTATGATGAATTGCTATTAAGTTAAAAAATAATAGAAAAATAATAGTGAAGGGCATTCTTTTGGGCATGCTGGGGTCGATTTTGTCGTTGTCCTTTATACGGCCTGTGATCTTGGAATTTAAACTACTTCCACAATGGCTAAAAGATGGGTGACCAAGAATTAATTAACTTGAGGTCCTCTTAGCTTCACGCTAGGGCAGGCTAAGCCGTTGCATCTGTGACTGTCTGTACATAGGTTTGCATTGCGCAACTTTCTTCGCATGTTGTTTAAAGCTGGCCATTTGTATTCAATTCCTAATTGACATAGTACTTATGCCTTCAGCATAATCACACTATTGTTTGTTAACACTTGCATTAATCGACTCAGAGATACGACCATTGTTTGCGTCTTCCTGATTATGTAATAAATTTGCTTTGGTGGGCGTGAATATTTGTTGAGATTTTAACTAAAACTAATATCGAATCGAATAAGAAATTAATGAGCAAAACGACGGGTTGCACTCCGGGCGTGCCGGCAGAAGTGAAAACTTGAATATTAACGATGTGCATTTTTGATATTTTGGAATGGTTAGGGAATAATTTTGCACGAATTTCTTTAATTATTATCAGTATAAAAGTACTATCATTTATGTGGTAAAATACAATATTTATTTATTGCGATATCGTACACAAACATGACAATTTATATTACATAAAAAAGTTTATCTCTCAGAATCATTTAAGTAAGAATTACTCTCAGAATACCTAGCGACGACATCTATTGTAAAAAAATGCATTTTCTTCGCAATAAAGCTACCACCTGGACGTCCTAGATACAGACTTATTATTATAATACGATAAAACAAAATTTTACTCTGTTTCGTTCAATATATTGAAAGTCAAGAATCTTTCCAATTTTATTGTATGTAATGTTGCGATCACCCCACGTGTTTAACCTGACGCGAGTTTAACATTTTTTACCCATACAAAAAAAAGTTTGTACACTTTTTTAAGAAAGCTAAAGAAGTTTTCACTTCAAAAATCTCTTATTTACCAAATAAAAAATGATAGGATTAGAGAAACGCAGATCCGGAACTAAGTACTCTCAGTGGTTTTTCCTTTTAGCTATGCCATGGCGGTCTTCAAAAGGCGGGTAAACCTAATCCTTCAGAGCCGACGACGCATGAGTGGTACCCTTGGTACTACAAGTTTCCATGAGCGGCAGTGGCCACTTTCCATCAGGTGGACTGTAAGCTAGTTTGCCTAAATAACAAAAAAAAAAATCGGCCAAGTGCGTATCGTGCCACTCGTAGAGTAGGGTTCCGTAGTTGCCTGTCGTTACCAAAATATATTTGAGCAGGAGTCTGTATTTACTGTATCGGGAATTTAAAAAATCTAATTTTAAATAGTTTTTTTAGATTTTATTTTTTCAATACAATTTTCCTTAAAAGCATCATGATTTTTCTCAGGTTTTTCGAGCTAATAGTTTAGCTTAGCTAGAGAGGGCCTTCTCTGTCAAAAATTAGTACGTTAAAGTACAATATTCCGCAAACGGATCGAAAAATAGTCTTAGTAACCCCTAAAATATTTTAAAGAACCTATTCAACGATAACTCGATGGGAACTTGGTAACTAATCCAAGCTTAGAAAAAAAATATGAATATATATCACTATATAAACATTTAAATTCAGCTCTCTTCTTCGTCGTTCTTAATGCTCTGTCACTAATATCAATGTCAACATTTCGACTTTTGGCATCCCTTTTCACCTGAACATTTCAATTTCTAATCCTACTATCTTACTTTACTTATAAATATGAAAGTTTGTAGGATTATGTTTTTTATTTATTTTTAGGCATTTAACTGCTAGATGTTTAAATCTAAAGAAAAGTTTACTAGAAAAAATCCACGCGGACCATGCAGCGGACGGGACTCGATTTCTCGTAGGATTGTTACTCAATCACGCTAAAACGGCTGAACGGGTTTGGCTGAAATTTGGCACACATATAGTTTTTTACCTGGATTGAGACATTGGACACTTTTTATCTCGAAATAAATATTAGATACTGAAAATTCTGAAGGTTTATTTAAAATCCAAAGTTAACGCGGACGAAGTCGCGGGCCGCCGTTAGTGGTATATAGATCGTGTTAATATTAGAAATGCTTAAAGATTAACATGGTTACTTGCTTAATGGAAAGATACAACAAATTTGTATCGACCAGTCGCCCTTGTATCGGATACCATCCTGTTTTGTCGGAATTATCGTCACGTCAATGGTTTCAAAAGCTTGCATGCACAACACTTCATCTGTTGTCTGTTAACTGTATAAATTATCGTTTAAACTCCCTTGAAAGTTAAATATCTCATATTGTACACAAAGTAATATATCCGATGCATTTTTAATAAATAAAACCTGACTCCACCCCACGTGATGTTAAGTGGCGGGAATCCAGACGCGAAGATAGCTGATACAGCAGTTCCACCTGCCACACCAGACATCCTGACCTTACCAGCCTGCACATTGCTTCTTCACGTCTCTTTTAAAGAATCCCAGGTTGTAGGTGGGAGGAAAAATGTGAGCGGGCAAAGCATTCCATTTGCGAATAGTGCGACAAAAAATAGTCACAAAATTTCTTTGTTCGCGTTGTAATAGTGGCCATAGTAATTCGGTGACTGCATGGTCCTCTTAAGGAAAGTGATGGTGGGATAAATATTACTCCTCAGAATAAATGTTTTTTTTTCTCATGTAAATTGGGTAGCGAACTAGTTCAATTATCTGCCTGATCGTAGCGGCAGCTGCACTACCGTAACCTGAGTTATTACTTGTTCATTGCCTACCCTGACCCTATCCGTGACTACTTGGGGCACTAGAAACCTAACTTACTGAATGCCATCCGCCTGAAATACCTCTAGAGGCACTCGCGAATTCTCCGCTTGAGGTCCCCTTAGGATCTCGCCGTCCCCAAACCCGGTGACGCTGTAAAGGTCATATGCGACCAACAGCAAACACATTAAAAAAAAAATCGCTGACACCATCAAAATGTGTTACTTTATTTTGGTCTTCTGTAAGGTGGTAGCAAATCTACTGCAATATATCTATTGAAAGGTATTTAACAAGGATAGCACTGCAAAAAAGCAGTCTATTGGATGCTTATAAATTGTTGCGTATCAAAGAAGTTGGTTCTTCTGAGCTTTATCTCAATCAATTTTAAAGTCCAAGAAAATATTACTAGAAAAAAATTCACCCGGTCCAGGCAGCAGACAGGACTCGAACCCGTACCCTTCGCTATCCGCGCGGAATATGAAATTCCATAATTATCTGATTTGTAAGTTTTGTATGGAATGCGTCAAACAGACCTACAGTCGTTGAGAAAATATATTTTAAATGTTTAACTGTCCCCATTTTACACCCCCAAGTACTCAAGAATTTTGTTTATTGAAGTTATACTTCTTTAGGCGCGTTATGAAAAAATGATGAGAAAGAAATTTTAAGATGCGCGCGCATCACTGTAACACAAAATTTTAACAGCATGAAGTTGGTCGCTTTAGCGACCAACTTCATGCGTTACTTTTGTGTTTACCGCACATTAAGAAAATCTACCAACAAAATAGAAATAGAATCTCTATTTAGTGGGTGCTAACGACTGCATTGTGAAGGCCTATCAAAAGTATTTATTAATCTGGAACAACGGAACCAAAGCGCGATTCAGGAGACTACAGCGCCATCTCTTGACCATTGGTGTAGTAGAACCAAAAACCACATCTTTATTTTTTGTAATAAAGTAACAGTTATAGGTATTCATATTTATAATATTTATCCACATGTTTCTAGTTTGTATATTCGGAATACGTGTTTGAGTTTCATACAAGTGCAAATCACATATGTTCTAATAATATATATTCAGCAGCGATTTTAATTGAATATTTTGATCATTTATTTATTTTTTCAAATTAAAACTGAACTTTATTGACTGTGTCCTTTTCCAGACTTTTTATTAATTTATTGTAATTAATTATTTGCATGCAATTAAAAACTAATTTTAAACGATGCCAAAGAAGGATAACTTCTCACGCGCCTACATAAGTACACGCACCCATTTTTATTATAGAGTACCTACTTTCTAGTTCTTTTGAAACAAGTCTATTCTATACATGATAATTTATAACTCTATTCCATAATCCATAATTATACTACAATAATTAAAACAATGAGTGCTCTTATTTTCATCGCTGTAAACGAGGAAGTGAGTTTTTGCTCACAGGGTTACCTGGAAATATGGTGCAATGGGGACATGATCTTCTTGTTCCGTATTAATAATTTTAATGTATGTACAAGTATATGTTGCTCCTTAATATTCCGGACAACTCAAAACAAATTATTATTAATAAAAAACCCAAATATTAGAAAAACTTCATTTTTACCGTTTTTTTCCTTTGGACTGAATGCATCATTGACC
Source organism: Chilo suppressalis (assembly GCA_902850365.2). Lineage (NCBI taxonomy): Eukaryota > Metazoa > Arthropoda > Insecta > Lepidoptera > Crambidae > Chilo > Chilo suppressalis. Next base: position 8,242,404 of record OU963912.1, on the reverse strand, counting down.
TGCGCCATTAATGGTGCAAATGAATATTTTCCCTTTGCTTTACCTAGTGTTGATTCATAAACTAAAACAATGCAATGGAATCTTTCCTGCGTGAGTCCGACTCGCTCTATTTCTGGTTTTGCGGAACACCAGTCTAGACAATAATCTTCTTTTAATAGACAGACCCCTAGGTCAGGGCACACCGGTAGAGGCGCGGCGAAGATACTACGCGCGGTGACTTCGAGCTCGGCCAAGAGCCACGGAGCGACGCGCAGCAACTTTGAGCGCGGCCTAGAGCCAGGGAGCGGAGTAGTCGCAACGAGAGAGGCATAACATAGATACTGAGAATTTCACAATTTCAGTTAAACCTTAATTCCTATGTAGTAAGTTAAAAAAAAATGGCATACATGAAACAATACACAAGCGGCGCACAACGCTTCGCAGCAATAATCTTTAGGAAGCGCTCAAAGTCGCCGCTCCGTGGCTTTTGGCCGAGCTCGAAGTCACCGCGCGTAGTATCTTCGCCGCGCCTCTTCCGGTGTGCGCTGTGTCTTAGAGTGCATGTCAGATAATCGATGCAGGAGTATTGTCTGTGGCTTTAGTAAGTACGGGCTAGCTCATTTTGCAGAGCCCTGAGCTGAATGAAATGAGCAGAGAGGAGTCCTCACATATCCTCGTTGCAATTTCTGTAACGAAATATATATGTATATATGTCACGCTTACTTGGTTAATGAGACAAACAGTAAAGTTGTCAGAGCTGAGAGAGAGAGAGAGTAAGTCCCCAAGACCGCCAGACTTTACTTATTTTATTTCCTAATGGACAAAATATCGAGAAGTATTAGTGTGTACACTGAACGTATACATACTCGCTAACTTGTTCTGTGGGCCAATTTTCATTTCCCAGACAAAATAGATAAAAATAGGTATCAGGTGGCACGCACAGGCACGTAAAAATACTCACTTTACTTCAAGTCTGAGGATTGATTCTAACGTATGTTGTAGAAAATATTGTAATAAATTTGAAATTAATACTGCTAGGCACATTCTGGCAGAAGTATTTATTGCCAAACACTTTAAACGTCGAAAGCCTGGCCTGCATTACCTTTTATTTTGTTACTTCTTAAAATAACCAAACATAAATTGAGGACTGTTTGTAATTGACGTTTTCCATTGTTTTTTTCCGAAAGTTATGTTCAGTACTTTACCAAATTAATATGGGACCATTTACCAAAAAAATATTCAAAGACAAAATAATCATCAAAATCGGTACACGCATCTCGGAGATATACACGAAAAACAATAAAAAAATGTCGGAAAAACATAGGTTTTCGACAGCGTTAAAAATAAGTTGGCATCTAACTTATTTTTAACGCTGTTGAAAACCTATTTTGTAATTCTAATATTAAACACGTTGAGAAGTGTCATACATAATAAACCTAAATTCAACAAAACTGAAAATTATTATAAACTGTCAATCAATACCGATTGTCTTACACCCTTTACGAGTTTTACCAGTTGACTGTACACTACTGTAAATCAATCAGATTATAATATATATATTCTTGTGCTAAAAATAGCCCAAACACAATCTGTGGAAAACGGAATAGGCAGCAGAGAAAAAAAACAAATATGGGTTTTCTAAAAAAGAGATTATTTAAGAAGAGATTATATATAAAGATATTGGTGTCGATTCTGGCACGATTCTCTATATCTAAACTTAAATTTGACAACAGTCTATTCTTGTTATTCTCTATACAGAATGAAAAGGAGGGACGGATGTTAAATTTAGTTTTAAATTTAGAGAATCACACCAGAATTGGCACCATTATATTATCATTTATATTTTTTATAAAAAGTAAGAGAGTAGTTAGCGTTCGATTTAAGACCTGTGGTTTTTGTGAATAACCAACAAAATAAAATTCATGCTGATTTCATGGAAGTGACATCAAAAACAGACATTAGGATTTGTAAGAAAGTACATAATTGTGTTCTCTAAAGGCGGCTTAATAAGTGCAAATCTCATGCTGTACGAACCTAAAAGAGCCCTGTGTATTGTCTCATGAATCGTGTTTGTATCTGTGACGTCACGATGCTTAGTTAACAACCGCCGAAGTATAAATATCCCATAGTATTGTAGGAGGCTTCAGATCCCAGCGAATGGTCCTGCGACTTAAACGTAGGTGAGTCATCGTTTGTAAACAATAATTTGTTTTTTTAAACATGTCACGTTGTATGAGTTGTTGAGTGTATTATTGAAAAAATATTTGAAAAACATTATGGACCCCTTGCACCAACATTGTATAAAGGTTTAATCCTGTTTAACACATCATCCCGTTTTATCAATGATGTTTATAGTCTAATAGAGGATCAGAGATTTTAAGAGGTAGGGCATAGCGGGTTTTCCGCCCGAATGGGAGCGTCCGTCTGGGGAAGTAACTTCACCTTTCAGAAGATCATTTCCTTTTGGTGGTGTTTTGTTTCTGTCGGTGAGTTAGGTTCCAGGGCTCCACGGTAGGGGATTGGGTCAGGGTAGGCAACGGTGCGAGTGATATTTTTGGTATCGCTGGCATCTATAGGCTACCATCAGACAAACCATACGCTTGTTTGCCACCTTTTTAACATAAAAAAATTAAGATTAAGCTTATAAGTGTTTAAGAATTTTGGTGTCATCATCATCATCATTATCAGCCTATTAATGGCCCCACTGCTGGGGCACAGGCCTTCCACGCGGGCCTAGTGCGGATTGGTGAGTGCTAACGACTGCAGATGCAGCCGGGACCAACGGCTTAACGTGCCTTCCCAAGCAAGGAGGAGCTCAAGATCGTAAATTTTTAGTAACCCATCCAACGACCGACCAATGCGAAAGTTGATTAACTTCAACGATCGCAGCCGAATGCGCTAACCGCTTGCGCCCTCGAGCTCCTCAATTTTTATTTATTTATTATTATTTATTAATTTTGGTGTAAAAAGGCCTAAAATAGCAGCAATTAACAATAATAGTTAGAGTCAGTAGGTAGGTATTATAATATACATATAGTGTATTGATAGATAAAAATATCAATAATTATTATATATATAGAAATTTTTCGTCAAAGGTCAAACAAAGAGTTTTGTGACGTAGCTTTTTCTCTTTAATATCCATTGTTAACCGCTTTCAGATATTTTAGACAGGTACCTAATCTTTACAAAAGAAGACTTTAAATATCAACATTGCTTTTTCAATATTCTAGTTTAGTCTTTGCACTTTTTGTTATTTTTATACATATACATAAAAATAATATGTAATTATTTTTTTAAAAACTGTTTTAATGTTCCTTCATAAAAAAAAAACATCATCATAATCATCAGATTTCAGAGTTGAGTGGTCTCACAATTAATATTAATATTTTTAAAATTACTTTTTTTATGAGTATACCAACGGAATAATTAAAATGGAAATGTAATAGACAGTAACTGGTTCTTACCAAAAGGATGTAGTAGAAAATAACCCAATCGATACAATTAGCAGACATTTTAATGTGGAAACTATAGATTGACCAATTTTTATAAAAATTAAAAATAACCAAAAGTAATATCTCTTCTAGTACTATTTTTCTTAAACAAATAATTATTAATTTTACTTAAACTTTTCACCAACAATATCCATCGTCGTGTTCCACACGTGACAAAGGGATAACAAGCACTTGTCTCTTAATCACAGCCTCTATTGCAAAAATCATAAATCACTTAACGTTTAACTGCCACTGATCTTACTACTACGTAAGTTATTAACTTACTACAGGGAAAATGTGCAAGAATGACGCTAATGCAGCAACTTACCTTGACCCCTAAAGTATGCGTTTTCTAATTTTATTAAACGTCTACACATCAATTACATTTAATATATTAAAGAGCACCTACTATAGCAAAAAAAACCCGGTTTCACATTGCTGGTTAATGATGTATGAACACTGAACAGTAGTGAAAAAAACTATAGTCTACACCGAAGCGAAGCGAGGGCGGGTCACTAGTAAAAAATAGACCAAAGGATGTAGAAAATGAACGTAATTTTTGAAGTGAAAACTTATTTAGCGGCGTTGTACACTTTTTTGTGATGGGTAAAAAATGTTAAACTCGCGTCAGGACACGTGGCCTAATCGTAAATTCGTAAAACGAAAACAATAAAATTGGAAAGGTTGTTGACTTTCAATATATTGGACGAAACATAGTAATATTTTATTTTATCGTATAAATCTAATTACGACGTCCAGGTGGCTTTATTACGAAGAAAATGCATTTTTTTTACAATTGATGTCGCTAGGTGCGCTTAAATGTGATTCATGTAAGTTGATTTTTCTGAAAGATAAACTTTTTAATGTAATATAAATTGTCATGTTTGTGTACGATAGCGCAATAAATAAATATTGTATTCTACCACATAAATGATAGTACTTTTATACTGATAATTAAAGCAATTCGTGCAAAATTTATTCCCTAACCATTCCAAAAAGTCAAAAATGCTAAACGTAAATATTCAAGTTTTCACTTCTGCCGGCACTCCCGGAGTGCAACCCGTTTTTTTTAGTATAATAAATGTTAGTTTAATATATAAAACAGACACTCAAATTTGACAAAGTAAAACAATTAACCTAAAACTAAAATATCTAAAAATAATATATAATTTATTTATATATGTTTTCTTTTACTTCCGCACACTCTTCCTTGAGTAAAACTTTTTTTAAAATTCATATAGGTATACTCGTTAATGTACCTAATAATGGCTTACGTTACGAAACCTAACAATGTTGTTATTTGATAAAGATCTAAACATAATAGCAGAAATATAATAATATTTTTTGGTGTATTAAAAAGGGACTTCCTATTACCGTCAGTCGTGTCATGTTATACGATTTCACTATTTCAATCTATTTTTAAAGTTTTCTAATACTTTGTACGAGGATCTTACGGAAAAATTTTTTGGAAGTTGCATGAAACTAAACTAAATGGTGACGAAGTCCGGGGCAGCAGCTTGTGTAGTATAGTAATAAATTCAACTGATAATATTTACTAAAAGTGACATTTTAATATATAGTATACTACTGAGTCCAAAAAAATTGTAGCATTATTAGCTGTATGGTAGATAATTTCATTTCAAAACGACCACGATGTCAAAATACCTATTTTAATGAATTTTTTATTCAACTACTAAGGATTATGTAGGCACCTCACATTGTTTGCAGCCTTCAATATTATTGCCAATAATTATAATTAAAAATATATGATTTTTAATGGCATAGATAACTGTTAATCAGTATTGGTGTTTAAATTATTCATCAGCAGCTTGTAGCGTCTGTAGCTAAAATACAATTTATCTTGTCGCAGGTTCTAATCCTGATCGATTGATATAGAAAAAAATATAAAAAAAAATCATTATAACTAAACCAACTTTTTGTATAAAAGTATAGATTGTAGAGAAGCTATCGTTATTTTCATACTTACCTTTCATCATCACCAGCTTATTAATGTCCCCACTGTTGGGGCACAGGCATTTCCTTTGGATGGATTAGGGAGACTGGGCCATGATCTACCACGCTGGCCCAGTGCGTGTTGGTGGATACTTAGGACAGCAAATGCAGCCAGGGCTAGAGATTTAACGCGCCTTCCGTCACGGATGAGATCGAGATAATAAATTTTTGGTCACCCATCCAATGACCGACCATGGCCAAAGTTGCTAAATTTCCACGATTGCAGGCTGAACGCGCTATCCATCTGCACCATCGAGCTCCTCGTTTAGGGATGTTCATTATTACATACTAATCTAATCAAATTAGTTTAATTACCGGTTATAACTCCTCACACAGGGATACCAACACTTAAATTGACGCAAAATTCTTATCAAGTGTCGTCACATAGGTATTCAAGTGAACAATGAAACAATGGGTAATCATATCAATTAGTAATCAAAGTATTGAAAACTATCCGTCTGTTGTATGCGTGTACTTAAGCTGGAAGGAGTTCATTGTTAACGAGTTTCATAATATTTATAATTATATGCTTAGCTCTCTGTGATGCAGCTTCACCAATAAAGATATGGTATTATTTTCATTGAAATCTCCTATGCAAATCAATATCAGAAGAAAACATTGCTCACTCGTCTGCTACTAATTTAACATTGTATGGTTAACAGAATTGGTGTTGCCTTGATTATTAATCATAACTTCATTCTACTCATCCTTCCATTATTATCAAATTATATAATTGGCTAGGAGCATCGAGTTTAATACAATATCAATTCGAATGGAATGGAACTTAAAAGTTGATTGACATCCTTAAGTGTGATTCTTAACATCAATTTATTCAAGAAAAATACCATATATAACATTCTCTTGTTCCAGATAAACAATGAAGGCTATAATTCTTATCGGTCTGTCGGTGGTAGTGACGATTGCGTGGGCAAGGCCGGGCAATACCTACACTGACAAATGGGACCATATTAACGTCGATGAAATACTCGAATCAAACAGACTCCTAAAAGGATACGTCGATTGTCTTCTTGAGAGGGGACGTTGCACGCCTGACGGTAAAGCTTTGAAAGAAACACTCCCAGACGCCTTGGAACATGAATGTTCGAAATGTACAGAGAAACAAAAGACTGCGTCTGACAAAGTAATCCGACATCTTGTGAACAAACGACCCGACCTCTGGACAGAACTTGCGGCTAAATACGACCCCGACAACATGTACCAGCAGAGATACAAGGACAAGATCGAGGAAGTTAAGGGCAAACAATAGATATTTGTAAGTTAAATGTCTTTTAATGCATAATTAAATTAGATACAAAATTGTGATATAGAAAATGTAGGCAACAAAGACTGTAATTGGAACTGTTTAATTTAGGTAAGGAAAGTTTGGAGAATGTGTTTGTAATGTCACTAGAGATTTATTGTGAAATAAATGGAAACCAATACATATTTTGTTTCATTTACTATAAACTACCGAGTTATTTGAGCCATGTTGGAATTCCGGTCAACCGTTTAAAAACTTCATCAGTTTTTTTTCTGTATTGTTAACAAAAATCTTAATATTAGCTACGCCTACAAAGAAGTACTAAGCAGAATCACGCAGATGCTACTTTTTAGTCTTCTTCCTCAATAAACTTATTGAACGTTGCTCTGAATTTTTTGTCTTTATCGTACTTGTCAACTAATTTGTTCCAAGAATCCGGATGCTTTTCCATCATAGCTCTGATCACCTTTTTGATCAGTATCCTCTGTTTTGGGGAACACTTGCCACAAGATGTCTCTAGTGCTTCTGGAATAACCTCTGAAACAAGAAACCCGTTTTTTCAAATACCTTTAGTAAGTAATTTTTTTTTCCGTTAAATATTTTATTTATTCTTTCCGTATTACGTATTATATAAAACTTGTATAATATAAAATGTACTTAATGCCACTATACAAGTCACATAGAGAGTTTGCAAGCATATTCGAATATTAAAAATAAGCATTGTCGGAACATTTTTTTAACAATTTAAATAATAGCTCCTTCACGAACTACCAGTTTATTCTGACTCATTCAAAATTAAGGACATCTTCAATTAAAAGCAAGCACAATGTCAGGTTAATATTTATAAGATGAAAAGAGTCAAAGGCTAATTGTTAATTAACTTGGATTGATAACACTACCAAAAAAGTAAGTAATCGAAATTACAATTTCATGGGATTCACATTTATACTATTCAAAAGAGTCTAAACTACATGAACTTTTTAAAATTTTGGACAGATTTTTTAAATATTTCTTACTTATATTCGTTTTTTAATAACTAATTGGATTTGTTGGTGACTAAAGCAAAATCCTTTGAATAAATTATACATTTATAACAATAACATAAAATATCAAACTGACATGCGAGTATATACTTGAAGTTGAAGTTAGTAGCGTAAATGATGCATGTTGCTTAGACTCTCTTGATGAGTATATGTTTGATGTCTATGTATGTTAGCTTTACCTTACATAAGTGCGCAGTTCTTTTTAGGTTTCTATCGCTGAGTAAGCTTTCCAGAGCTTTACTGAATATGGAAATAGTGATGCCTACTTTAGTATCAAGTAGTTAATATATGGTTACCGTTTCGATGAAATCAAAGTTTGCGAGTTCTACAAGCTCTGAGTTCAATTTAATGAGAGATTTAATGTTCTAGATATAACGCATACCCCTTACCGAGGTTATTAAGAGGTTGTTTTACTGTTAATATTTGTGAAAGTAGTAACTTACTTTTAAAATCTTTTGCTTCCGGTGTGCAAGGTCCTTCATCGAGAAAGCACTTAGTGTATCCTTGTAAAATCCTATCGTTTTCTAGTAGTGGCTCTATATCGAAATCATCATATTTTGCATCATAAAATTCCCCAGCTACCAGCGTTAGTGCCATGATCATGTAAGTAAATACTGAAGGCATGATAGGTAATGCATTTAAATATAATTAACTATTACTTCCTAACTAAATCTTGACATGGGATGCACAAAATAAATTATATCCTTATGTATCTGACTTACCTGTTCAACTAGTTGGGGATTGTCAGACTCCTGGTTTATATAAAGGCGGTTGTCATCGTTGTTAAATGGATGCTACTGTAAACAAACCGTCAATTATCATCACGTAGACGAAGATGCAATTCTTATGTGTACATTATTGGCATAACTACATATAATCAGCGTATGCTAGTGGTTTAGTATTTTTATAGACTGCATGCGGTACTATGAGCTCTTAAGGTGATGAAATAAATAAATAAATAAATATTTCCAACACTCACACCAATTAGCCTAGCCCCAAAGTAAGCACTGTAAGGCTTGTGTTATTTGATGCTAGGGTAACGGATAGAATATATATTATATTGTACATATTTAAGTATATTTTTAAAGATATATATATTAAACATCCATGACTGGAGTACTAATGCTCGTATTCATCACACAAACGTCTGCCCCCACCGGGATTCGAACCCGGGACCTCTCGAGTCGGCGACACCATGAAACCCGGCGTACAAACCACTCGGCCACGGAGGTCGTCATATGAATGAATGAAAGAACTAGGATGGTGCCTAAAGCAATTGTATTTCTATGATATTTTTTGACTTATGATACCCAATAGATATCAGGGTTTAACTTAAATGGTTGAGTTTTCAGTATGTATAATATGTATTTCTATATAAATATACTTATATTAGGTCCTTATATGAAATTAGCGTTTTGTCGTACTGACCACTTTTTATCATAAATATCTCCTCTTTGGTTAAGTATTCCATCTATAAATTCATTTAAATAATCCGGACGGATCCGTGAAAATTTTACAGAATAGCACTGCTGGACTGTTGAAATTATCACAGATGATGTAATTGTGTTGTCTTTAATGATATAATAATATAAAATCAGTGCAACAAACGTGTTTTTTTGCCGTTTTTTTCTCTATATTAATAACGGCAATAGGTTATTGATACAGAATATTGAGTTACCTTTATATTTTCTTTAAAAATAAATATTGAAACAAAAGACGTTTTTTTGCCGTTTCTTTGTTTTATTTTAAAATATATAGTGTATAATTCTGTACAGATAATGGTACGGAGCCCACCGTGCGCGAATTGGACGTGTCGATTTTTAATTTAACATTGCATTTAAATTATTTTTTTTTTGGCCAGCTTTTAAACTATTATTTTATCTTTTATATTTTTCTCTTCGTCTCTTGGGCGCTTGAACTTTAGCTACCTAACTTAAATAAAAATATATTCCTATGTATTTTGCACATCATTTGGCGACAGAAAGTTATACTCTCGTTGGTTTCGTTTAAAAGAGATTAAATATTTACACAATGACACTGATGTATGCCACCAAATCCTGATTTTGCATGTCAAGGACTCGGTAAAATCATGAAAAATATTTTTATTTTGTACTAATATTTATTTAACATGCCTGTTGACTGTCAACGATCGACATCGGGGGGGAAAGGGAATTTGGGAATGTTTATTGAAAGGGGTCCAAAAATTTGTGCAGCTGGTTTACCAACAGCTCAACCTGATGATGAAGTGGCAGATTCCTTAGAACATTATCTACTAAAGGACGAAGTAGATGCACTCTTGAGTGATGCTATCAATCCACCGATACCTCCAAGAGCGCTACCACCTCTTCGAAAACCTATACCTTTAGGTTTTTTTTAGTATAATAAATGTTAGTTTAATATATAAAACAGACACTCAAATTTGACAAAGTAAAACAATTAACCTAAAACTAAAATATCTAAAAATAATATATAATTTATTTATATATGTTTTCTTTTACTTCCGCACACTCTTCCTTGAGTAAAACTTTTTTTAAAATTCATATAGGTATACTCGTTAATGTACCTAATAATGGCTTACGTTACGAAACCTAACAATGTTGTTATTTGATAAAGATCTAAACATAATAGCAGAAATATAATAATATTTTTTGGTGTATTAAAAAGGGACTTCCTATTACCGTCAGTCGTGTCATGTTATACGATTTCACTATTTCAATCTATTTTTAAAGTTTTCTAATACTTTGTACGAGGATCTTACGGAAAAATTTTTTGGAAGTTGCATGAAACTAAACTAAATGGTGACGAAGTCCGGGGCAGCAGCTTGTGTAGTATAGTAATAAATTCAACTGATAATATTTACTAAAAGTGACATTTTAATATATAGTATACTACTGAGTCCAAAAAAATTGTAGCATTATTAGCTGTATGGTAGATAATTTCATTTCAAAACGACCACGATGTCAAAATACCTATTTTAATGAATTTTTTATTCAACTACTAAGGATTATGTAGGCACCTCACATTGTTTGCAGCCTTCAATATTATTGCCAATAATTATAATTAAAAATATATGATTTTTAATGGCATAGATAACTGTTAATCAGTATTGGTGTTTAAATTATTCATCAGCAGCTTGTAGCGTCTGTAGCTAAAATACAATTTATCTTGTCGCAGGTTCTAATCCTGATCGATTGATATAGAAAAAAATATAAAAAAAAATCATTATAACTAAACCAACTTTTTGTATAAAAGTATAGATTGTAGAGAAGCTATCGTTATTTTCATACTTACCTTTCATCATCACCAGCTTATTAATGTCCCCACTGTTGGGGCACAGGCATTTCCTTTGGATGGATTAGGGAGACTGGGCCATGATCTACCACGCTGGCCCAGTGCGTGTTGGTGGATACTTAGGACAGCAAATGCAGCCAGGGCTAGAGATTTAACGCGCCTTCCGTCACGGATGAGATCGAGATAATAAATTTTTGGTCACCCATCCAATGACCGACCATGGCCAAAGTTGCTAAATTTCCACGATTGCAGGCTGAACGCGCTATCCATCTGCACCATCGAGCTCCTCGTTTAGGGATGTTCATTATTACATACTAATCTAATCAAATTAGTTTAATTACCGGTTATAACTCCTCACACAGGGATACCAACACTTAAATTGACGCAAAATTCTTATCAAGTGTCGTCACATAGGTATTCAAGTGAACAATGAAACAATGGGTAATCATATCAATTAGTAATCAAAGTATTGAAAACTATCCGTCTGTTGTATGCGTGTACTTAAGCTGGAAGGAGTTCATTGTTAACGAGTTTCATAATATTTATAATTATATGCTTAGCTCTCTGTGATGCAGCTTCACCAATAAAGATATGGTATTATTTTCATTGAAATCTCCTATGCAAATCAATATCAGAAGAAAACATTGCTCACTCGTCTGCTACTAATTTAACATTGTATGGTTAACAGAATTGGTGTTGCCTTGATTATTAATCATAACTTCATTCTACTCATCCTTCCATTATTATCAAATTATATAATTGGCTAGGAGCATCGAGTTTAATACAATATCAATTCGAATGGAATGGAACTTAAAAGTTGATTGACATCCTTAAGTGTGATTCTTAACATCAATTTATTCAAGAAAAATACCATATATAACATTCTCTTGTTCCAGATAAACAATGAAGGCTATAATTCTTATCGGTCTGTCGGTGGTAGTGACGATTGCGTGGGCAAGGCCGGGCAATACCTACACTGACAAATGGGACCATATTAACGTCGATGAAATACTCGAATCAAACAGACTCCTAAAAGGATACGTCGATTGTCTTCTTGAGAGGGGACGTTGCACGCCTGACGGTAAAGCTTTGAAAGAAACACTCCCAGACGCCTTGGAACATGAATGTTCGAAATGTACAGAGAAACAAAAGACTGCGTCTGACAAAGTAATCCGACATCTTGTGAACAAACGACCCGACCTCTGGACAGAACTTGCGGCTAAATACGACCCCGACAACATGTACCAGCAGAGATACAAGGACAAGATCGAGGAAGTTAAGGGCAAACAATAGATATTTGTAAGTTAAATGTCTTTTAATGCATAATTAAATTAGATACAAAATTGTGATATAGAAAATGTAGGCAACAAAGACTGTAATTGGAACTGTTTAATTTAGGTAAGGAAAGTTTGGAGAATGTGTTTGTAATGTCACTAGAGATTTTGAAATAAATGGAAACCAATACATATTTTGTTTCATTTACTATAAACTACCGAGTTATTTGAGCCATGTTGGAATTCCGGTCAACCGTTTAAAAACTTCATCAGTTTTTTTTCTGTATTGTTAACAAAAATCTTAATATTAGCTACGCCTACAAAGAAGTACTAAGCAGAATCACGCAGATGCTACTTTTTAGTCTTCTTCCTCAATAAACTTATTGAACGTTGCTCTGAATTTTTTGTCTTTATCGTACTTGTCAACTAATTTGTTCCAAGAATCCGGATGCTTTTCCATCATAGCTCTGATCACCTTTTTGATCAGTATCCTCTGTTTTGGGGAACACTTGCCACAAGATGTCTCTAGTGCTTCTGGAATAACCTCTGAAACAAGAAACCCGTTTTTTCAAATACCTTTAGTAAGTAATTTTTTTTTCCGTTAAATATTTTATTTATTCTTTCCGTATTACGTATTATATAAAACTTGTATAATATAAAATGTACTTAATGCCACTATACAAGTCACATAGAGAGTTTGCAAGCATATTCGAATATTAAAAATAAGCATTGTCGGAACATTTTTTTAACAATTTAAATAATAGCTCCTTCACGAACTACCAGTTTATTCTGACTCATTCAAAATTAAGGACATCTTCAATTAAAAGCAAGCACAATGTCAGGTTAATATTTATAAGATGAAAAGAGTCAAAGGCTAATTGTTAATTAACTTGGATTGATAACACTACCAAAAAAGTAAGTAATCGAAATTACAATTTCATGGGATTCACATTTATACTATTCAAAAGAGTCTAAACTACATGAACTTTTTAAAATTTTGGACAGATTTTTTAAATATTTCTTACTTATATTCGTTTTTTAATAACTAATTGGATTTGTTGGTGACTAAAGCAAAATCCTTTGAATAAATTATACATTTATAACAATAACATAAAATATCAAACTGACATGCGAGTATATACTTGAAGTTGAAGTTAGTAGCGTAAATGATGCATGTTGCTTAGACTCTCTTGATGAGTATATGTTTGATGTCTATGTATGTTAGCTTTACCTTACATAAGTGCGCAGTTCTTTTTAGGTTTCTATCGCTGAGTAAGCTTTCCAGAGCTTTACTGAATATGGAAATAGTGATGCCTACTTTAGTATCAAGTAGTTAATATATGGTTACCGTTTCGATGAAATCAAAGTTTGCGAGTTCTACAAGCTCTGAGTTCAATTTAATGAGAGATTTAATGTTCTAGATATAACGCATACCCCTTACCGAGGTTATTAAGAGGTTGTTTTACTGTTAATATTTGTGAAAGTAGTAACTTACTTTTAAAATCTTTTGCTTCCGGTGTGCAAGGTCCTTCATCGAGAAAGCACTTAGTGTATCCTTGTAAAATCCTATCGTTTTCTAGTAGTGGCTCTATATCGAAATCATCATATTTTGCATCATAAAATTCCCCAGCTACCAGCGTTAGTGCCATGATCATGTAAGTAAATACTGAAGGCATGATAGGTAATGCATTTAAATATAATTAACTATTACTTCCTAACTAAATCTTGACATGGGATGCACAAAATAAATTATATCCTTATGTATCTGACTTACCTGTTCAACTAGTTGGGGATTGTCAGACTCCTGGTTTATATAAAGGCGGTTGTCATCGTTGTTAAATGGATGCTACTGTAAACAAACCGTCAATTATCATCACGTAGACGAAGATGCAATTCTTATGTGTACATTATTGGCATAACTACATATAATCAGCGTATGCTAGTGGTTTAGTATTTTTATAGACTGCATGCGGTACTATGAGCTCTTAAGGTGATGAAATAAATAAATAAATAAATATTTCCAACACTCACACCAATTAGCCTAGCCCCAAAGTAAGCACTGTAAGGCTTGTGTTATTTGATGCTAGGGTAACGGATAGAATATATATTATATTGTACATATTTAAGTATATTTTTAAAGATATATATATTAAACATCCATGACTGGAGTACTAATGCTCGTATTCATCACACAAACGTCTGCCCCCACCGGGATTCGAACCCGGGACCTCTCGAGTCGGCGACACCATGAAACCCGGCGTACAAACCACTCGGCCACGGAGGTCGTCATATGAATGAATGAAAGAACTAGGATGGTGCCTAAAGCAATTGTATTTCTATGATATTTTTTGACTTATGATACCCAATAGATATCAGGGTTTAACTTAAATGGTTGAGTTTTCAGTATGTATAATATGTATTTCTATATAAATATACTTATATTAGGTCCTTATATGAAATTAGCGTTTTGTCGTACTGACCACTTTTTATCATAAATATCTCCTCTTTGGTTAAGTATTCCATCTATAAATTCATTTAAATAATCCGGACGGATCCGTGAAAATTTTACAGAATAGCACTGCTGGACTGTTGAAATTATCACAGATGATGTAATTGTGTTGTCTTTAATGATATAATAATATAAAATCAGTGCAACAAACGTGTTTTTTTGCCGTTTTTTTCTCTATATTAATAACGGCAATAGGTTATTGATACAGAATATTGAGTTACCTTTATATTTTCTTTAAAAATAAATATTGAAACAAAAGACGTTTTTTTGCCGTTTCTTTGTTTTATTTTAAAATATATAGTGTATAATTCTGTACAGATAATGGTACGGAGCCCACCGTGCGCGAATTGGACGTGTCGATTTTTAATTTAACATTGCATTTAAATTATTTTTTTTTTGGCCAGCTTTTAAACTATTATTTTATCTTTTATATTTTTCTCTTCGTCTCTTGGGCGCTTGAACTTTAGCTACCTAACTTAAATAAAAATATATTCCTATGTATTTTGCACATCATTTGGCGACAGAAAGTTATACTCTCGTTGGTTTCGTTTAAAAGAGATTAAATATTTACACAATGACACTGATGTATGCCACCAAATCCTGATTTTGCATGTCAAGGACTCGGTAAAATCATGAAAAATATTTTTATTTTGTACTAATATTTATTTAACATGCCTGTTGACTGTCAACGATCGACATCGGGGGGGAAAGGGAATTTGGGAATGTTTATTGAAAGGGGTCCAAAAATTTGTGCAGCTGGTTTACCAACAGCTCAACCTGATGATGAAGTGGCAGATTCCTTAGAACATTATCTACTAAAGGACGAAGTAGATGCACTCTTGAGTGATGCTATCAATCCACCGATACCTCCAAGAGCGCTACCACCTCTTCGAAAACCTATACCTTTAGATAAGCGTTTTGCTGGGCCATTTGGTGATGTTGCATCTCTTATTAATCCTCCTAATAAATCCAAATTCCAGAATTTGGTAGAAGATTTAAAAGAAACACCTTATGCGTCTTACTGGAAAAAACCTCTTGGCATGGTAAAAGATCCAGTGCCCATGTTACCGAATGGATTCGATATAGAAGGCACAACATTTGGCAAAGAAACTCCATTTCACGGCCGTCTTTATGATATAGTAATGCCAAAAGTACCATATCCTGATATGACACCACCACATAAGCAGCCAAGTGTTCAAAAGTGTTACAACTATTGTAAGCCACCTTTTAATCCTGATTTAACTTTCGGATATCGAACGCACGTTGATAAAAGAGGAACATATGCTAGATGTTGCGTTACTGATGACAGGGTAAAATTGGGAACGGCTAATTATACATTAGTTAATACAATACAAGCAAACTTCCAAGATGTAAATCAACCAAGAGTCGGTAAAGTGTTAGCTCCAAACGATAATATTGAAAACGTTCCCAAAGGCTACCGATTTGGAAAATTGAAACCGCCAGATAATCTTCCCGAATGTCTCACATTTTGTGAGTTAAATTCCGGCAGACTGTTTTTTCTACAATGTCTAAAACACCTGAATTCTCTTCGAAAAGTATTATCAAAACGTTTTTTGCCTACGTTTTTTAAAACATTTTATCTAAATTTGAAATATTATGATCATGAACAAAAAGGATGGTTACCTAAAGAAGTTGTCTATAAATATTGTGGAACCAAGCATATAAGATTCGATCCTAATTTAATAGAACCACTGTTAGAGATGTGGCATGCATTTGATGGATCTAATATAGAGTATAAAATATTTGTACATGTCCTCAACTACAGAGAACCCTCTTCTGAAATGCCTTATATTCCGGATATACCAAAAGATTGCCTCGATTTTAGAACAACTTATACAGAAATGGTAAAATCAGGACAACCTCCAAATGACAGTAAAATGGCTGGTTTACCTTCAGGAAGATATATGGACTTAGATTACCCTGAAACACCTAATCAATGCTGTAAAGCTATCAGAGCTTGTTTACCACAGGAATCTGATATGAAATCTTGTCTCAATCCCAGTGTTTTTACTATGCAACAAGTCAATCATCGAGACATGTACTCTAAACGGGAACCAGATGTAGTAAGAAGAGTATTTGAGGCGAGTGGCGAGCAGTTTACTGATGAGAGTTTTAACAAAATTTGGGAAGAAGCCATGAAATATCATTCGCAAGGTTGGGTTTGTTACGAAACATTTCGAAGAGCTTTAGATACTGCACGAAATGAAGTGGGAAACCATTGAACACTATTAACAACAAATATTTTTAAACTTTACATATATATTTTTAAATGAATGCATAAAATCAATGTTCCTAGTGATGATTATTACAAATATTGGATATCTAGCTGTTACATATTTCGATATATTTTATTCAATTAAGTCTAAAAAGATTATCCGTGCTGGTAATTAAGGCTTGAGAT
Organism: Chilo suppressalis; assembly: GCA_902850365.2. Taxonomy (NCBI): domain Eukaryota; kingdom Metazoa; phylum Arthropoda; class Insecta; order Lepidoptera; family Crambidae; genus Chilo; species Chilo suppressalis. The sequence continues at coordinate 8,225,121 of OU963912.1, read as the reverse complement.
AATCTTGGAAGGCATCTTGGTATTTTCCTTCTGGATCATAGAAAGCTATCATTTCATTCCACAGCTCTGGATGCCGTTTTTTCACTTCCTTGGCCAACTGCTTTCCTATTTGCTTTTGTCTTTCTGTGCACTTTGCACACCTTGTCGCCAAAGCTTCAGGAAGCGTATCTGTAAATTAAAATAGGCATTAAACTTATTTTTCGGGTTAGTATACGTTGATATGGTTGATTTAAAGAAGCAACATTTTATGTTAGTCTTGTTTAAAGTTTTTCTAAGGCTTGTAATACGACAAAGTTTATTTATGTCCACTTGCAGAATTTTTGCTAAATCTCCAATTGAACTAATACTAGATTTAGGCTTTCACCCTTATGTTGTCAAAGTTCCTCCCATTTGCAAGAAGCGATTTGCTTCCGCTTTCATTATGCGAACGGCTCCTTGCCGAGGTCTGTTTTCCCGGACCAATATAATCTGGACATCTTCAAGGCCAGAGTGAACAGGCAGGCATCTTCTAGGCAGGCGTGTACCATCCTAGGTCTCATCATCGCTTTCCATCAGGCAAGATTGTGGTCAAACGCCTTGCCTATTTAGCATAAAAAAAAAAACAAATTGACTTCGACGTTTTGACATCTATGGGATATATCTAGTTTTAGTTGAATTGAGATTAAGCAATTTTTCTGCAAGTGAGCCTCAAGCCAAGCAATATTTTGCAAATGTTACATTTCTTTTCCAGGGACCTAAATTATTTTCAACTTTATTTTATTATTTATTTTTATAGTCTCAGTGAAATTACACATTTTGTGAAAATTTTAACTGTTACGGTTACTATTATGTTACCCGGTGATAGATGGAAGGATAGGGCGTACGTACGGAAAACGGTGGTTTTGTTTAAGTAATGGGTTCTGTAGTCACCCATACAGTATGAAAACCTTAAAATATGATTAGGTAGTTGTCTGCTGGATACAGACTATTTAGCAGGACCAGGATAAAATGTAAAGCACTAGTCTAACGCCAACGAGAAGGCGATAAGTTATCGATTATTTGCTCTTCTAAAGGTACATTATAAGTAATACTTGATCGTTGGCTGTTCTCACTGCCAGCTAGCAAGACTTTGAACGCTCTCATCAAAAGTTTGTCATGGCAACAAGAGATATCAATGATAAAAATCGTTGCGTTATGCTCGCTTTATCATAGATCACGTGGAGCTATATAAAGCAAGTGGTAAGTGCAGTCGGTATACGACGTGGATGTAAACAACTTTCACAATGACCGGTCATAGGATGGGTAACCAAAAATTTATTATCTCGAGCTCCTACGTGCTTTGGAAGGTACAATAGGCCATTGGCCCTGGCTGCATCGGCTGAAGTTAGTAGCCAATCCGCGCATTAGTCATGGCCCAATTTCCCTATTCATAAATATATAAAAAAGACAAAAAGGCTGATGAAGATGATGAGATCAGCAGTCAGAAGGCGCTCCGGGAGACCAACAAACGATTTTCGTAGAACTAGGGCCTAGAGGCATTCTTTTTATAAATTTAAATAACAATGCCTACTTTAAAGTTTAAAATTAAAAAATAACATGTCGTACGTCTGTACTTCGATTTATTATATCAAAAAAGATAAAATTAATATGAAAAATGAAATTTATTTAGAATCCGTAGTTATAAATAAGATGAAATAATAACAATATTTTTTTGTATTTTTATTGATTTCCGTGTTTTCCTGTTGAATTCACTTTTTTGTTTATTTCTCCCATTATGAAGTTAAAGCTTATATGCAGCCTTGTCTTTAGTGATATTAAATCCACAGATATTATTTTCTATAGATCGGCATATAATACATCTATGAGATCGGCAATGCAAAAGAGACAGAGATGTCAAATGTCAGTGTCGTATTATGCTGACATATCAGCAGTTAATTTTGCCTTGCAGCAGAGTATACTTAATTTTTTGTTGATTTAAACGTAAATACTTTGGTCATATATAGTTAAGCTTACAAGAATGATAATTATTAAATATCAAAAATATAGTATTATGTCTAAATACTGTGGAACAAGTGGTGGTAAAGGAAATTTTGGAATGTTTTCTGAACGAGACAAAAAAATCTGCGCAGCTGGCGTACCAACTTCACAGCACTCGAATTATGTAGCGAGCTCTCTTGAACATTATTTGATGCAAGAAGAAGTTGACGCTCTGTTGAGTGATTCCATAATTCCTTCTGTAAAGCCACAAAAATTGCTACCCTTACGTCGTCCACCCATTAAAGATATGCGAAATGCTGGACCTTTTACTGAAGCAGCGACACTTATAAATCCACCGAACAAAACCAAATTTGAGACTTTGATTGATGATTTCAAAGAGACTTGTTATGCATCATATTGGAAAAAAACTGTTGGGAAAGTATCAGATCCAGTTCCAATCTTACCTCATGGATTTAATGTAATGACAACTTTAGGAAAAAAGTTACCACCATGTGAGCAGTTATATGATGTTGTTATGCCAAAAGTGCCTTTACCCGACAAAACACCGTTATCAAAAAGCCCTGGATATCAGACGAATCGTAAATATTGTGCTCCAGGTTATAATCCTAACATGACATTCGGAACGAAAGTTAATGTAGATCCTAGAGGTAAATTTGTTAAATCCTGTTTACACTATGAGAATATTAAACAAGGCAACTTTATGAAAATACCTGCAAGCACGGTTTTATCTAACTTTCAGGATCGTAAACGTTCTCAGTTAAGTATTGCCATGGAACCGAATCATAACATAAGCTGTTTACGAAAAGGATATGCATTTGGAGATCTTCAACCGCCCAGTAACGTTGTGGAATGCCTAACGACATGCGACTTGAACCCCGACCGACAATTTTACTTGAAATGTCTTGCTCATCTTAATATTGTTAGAAAATTTCTGTCAAAAAGATTTGAAAGCACATTTTTCAGAAGATTCTATTTAAATCTGAGATATTGTGACGAAAGCAAGACGGGATGGCTTCCAAAAGAAATCGTCTATAAATATTGTAATGATATATTGATAAGAATTAATCCTACCCTATTGGAACCTTTACTTTCTATGTGGAATGCTTTTAATGGCACGAACATTGAATATAATATCTTTACCAATATTATAAACTTCACGCTTGTAACTCCAGAATTACCGAAAGTATGGGATGTTTCTGAAAGTTGTTTAGATTTTCGGACTACATACAAAGAGATGGTTAAGCCAGATCAAGAAGTTTATAATAGACGAATGGCTGGATTACCGTCGGGGAGATATTTTGATAAAGATAATCCAGTGACACCCAATGGATATTCTAGTGCAGACAGAATATGTTTACCTCATGAGTCTGATGCTAAAATATGCTTAAACCCAAGTGTGATGACATTACTAGGAGTAAGTCACCGAGATATGTATGCCAAACGTGACAAGGACACAGTAAGAAAAGTATTTGAAAGAGCCGGTGAAAAGTTTGATGATGATCAGTTTAATGTTATATGGGATAATTCGAGAAAATACCATTTACATGGTTGGGTTTCTTTTGAAACATTTCGTCGTAGCGTCATAGAAGTAACGGCCAAAGTAACAAAATAATTGATGTCAGCTACCTTACTAACTTACCTTTAATTACTTTAAGTGATAATGGTGAAGCGTAATTTGTTTATTTGTTTGTAATATTTAATGTTCTGTGTTAATAAAAAATATTCATACCTTTAACTTTCTTGACTTCAGGAGTGCAAGGTCCTTTATTCAGCAAACATTTAACATAAGACTTTAGTAATCTATCATTTTCGAGCAACTCATTTATATTAATATTGTCACCAATTGAATCATATTTATCTTCAGCTATTACAATAGCTACTAAAAGCAACGATAGAAAAATAACAGTTCTCATTATTATTAATCTCTTCGTCGGCTGTTCTTAAAGATGGTTTAATCTTATGTGATCTTGGTATCCATAAACGCAATATATTTATAGGAAATCCACCTATCAAAGATTCCTAGAATATAAGATATGACATGTTTAGCGTTGAACATTACGGTATTGAGATAATTGTTATAATTGTTTTATCTTCTAAGGATATCATGCATATTCATTGGCTCAATTAATATAAGTACAGAATATAAACCGCAGGCGACATTTATCACGATCGGTTGTGCTGAAGGATTATGATTGATTCAATAAATTCAAGATTTATTTTACAGTCTTAACTATTTATTTTTAAGACAAACTTATAATTAATTTTACAAACTAAAGATAAATTAATAATTATAAATGCAGTGTGGCGTAGTTGACAGTACATATTTTTAACATTTCAATCTTCATCATAGAATAAAACGATATTTTTTAGTAAAATTGTTAAAACGGATAAAAGTCTGCGACAAACTTTAAACACCAGTCACTAAGAAACTGTAGAGGGCTTCTCTATTTGCTCTTTGTGGGTCATATTTGTCCAGCAGCTCGAGAAAGCGTGGTTCACTTTTAACTCTGATTCCAAGTAGTAATTTGCGAACAACTAACTTCTGCTTAGGTGAGCATTTGGAGCAGGCGGTCGATAAAGTTTCTGGTAGTACACCTGAAATCGAGAAAAACACAAATTTATTACTGATGTCAATAATTATTGTATTCGTAATATTATGTATGGGATATTGTGAACGTCATTGTAGTTTAGACAAGTGATATTAGTAACGCTATAAAAATAATTTAAGACGTATTAATTCCCACATCTAGCTTTTAGAAAAAATTCTAACCGGAATATAGCGCCAATAGTATTTAATACAATCGAATTTTCAGATAGGTATTTTCGAAAAAGAAAGTTTGTTATTGTTTACTAAGTCTATGTAATTAATGGAAGTCTTATTCGTTTACTTATACGAATACGACTTCCATTCAATACAAAGAGTATTACGCGGTGAAAGAATAGTAATTTTTCGTTATTTCTCCTTGAAAACAACATAAATTAGTTTATTTCTAGATGTATGCATTTATTGAAAATAAAATAGAAAATCTAAATAAAACAAATTTCTACTTATTGACGATTCAACAAATAAATCAGTGCATCTATACCGTTGATACTTGTTTTATTTAATAAATGATGTACGTGAAAACCTAAGAAACAAATAAAAAGATCTACTCGACTATTCTATTTTCTATTATGATAAAAAAATTGATAGTTTTAGTTATATGGCATTGCATCTTATTTAAAATTTACGTTGATTTGCCTCTATTCCGTGTATCTTTTTTGTACTATGAGCTCCAGTAGTTAGATTTTAATCCATTTCTTTTCCAATATGGAAAGCTGATATTTTTATATCCAAATTATCTCTAATAATTATAATTTACCGATTACAACTGCAGATTATGCAAATATTTAAACTTACGTTTGAAGTTCTTGCCATCCTTGGTGCAGGGTCCCTTGTCCATAACGCATTTGTAGTAAGCCAGGAGGATCCTGTCGTTCTGGATGATGGAGTCGGCATTGAAGTTGTCGTAGCGGTTGAAGTGTTGCGCTGAGCAGCATACCATCCCCGCTAGCGCAAGCACGCACACGAGCCAACTCCTCATGATTACGATTCTGATAAACATATTATGAGATTTAAGTAAAATAATTCGTCACGATTCTGATTGTTGAATAAATGGTGAGCAAGTAATAAGAAAAAAAAATAGTTTGCATGGATCACACATCTGAAGTGAAACATCTTTTCTTAAATAACCTAACATTAGGCATTAAGGCATAGGGGAATGGAGCAGCGCACGCATCTCATATATATCTATTATATACAATTCTCGTGTCACGGTGTGCGTAATTGAAATACTCCGAAACGGCTCCTCCGATTTTTGTGAAATTTTATATTATGTATATTCAGTAGATCTGAGAATCGGAGAACATGTATTTTTTATCCCCCTTAATATTAAGGGTGGACCGGACCACCCTTAATTTTTTTTATTGACAAAAATTTTTGATTTTATTTTTTTATGATACATCATACAAAAATACATACAACCCTAAATTTTCGCCCTTCTATAACAACACCTATTTTTTTCAGTCATCGCCGAGTTACCCTTCAACTTTCATGCTCATCGTCGCATTTCAGTTTCATCTTTCCCATACGATTTTTCCATTTACACCGCCTCCGAACAGAAGTTTCACTTCAAAACCAGAGGAAGGAACCTCCTCATGCGTTTCATAGGTAGGTACTGACCTAATCTATTTAATCGTCGATCTCTAGTAACTACATACTCAATAAATAAACAGATTAGTGGCCCGCCCTCGCTTCGCTTCGGTGTAGAGCTGTAGTGTAGACTTTAGTTTTCGTTCTACAGCTTGTATTATACATAACCAGGGTCCCAAGTATGAACTTTGACAACTCCGTGATCGTATCGTTTCCTCAAAGTTTCTATGAAAACTAAGCAGCGCCCCGTAGTGGACGTAAGAACAAACAGACTCCTTCCATACAAAGTTTGACGATAACGATAGTATTAATATATCTGTCAAAGTTCTAGCTTGGGTCCCTATAGAAGCGGAGCATCGATGAAAAATGTTATAATAACGGGTAAAAATATTCCATTTGTAATCTTTCGTGCGTGCGCTGCGTAAATGGCTAAAGTTACACAAAAACCACGTATTACGGAATTATTCCCCTTTAAAAGTTCTATAAAAAAGTCCGGAATAGCATATGCCCAACTTTTAAGTAAAACTCACTGCAACCTTTTTTCGCAAATCAATGGGGGTGACACCGCAGGAGAGCTCTAGTTGTGACAACTGTAATAGATAGATATATGGTATCGCGGACTTTTTTGTAGATATTGATGTCCTCTAGAAAACTCTAACTAGTACATCGCTTTGCTCTATTGTCAATGACTTCCGCAGCGTACGCGATATAAGATTATTTTTGGTATTTTCTTCACACCCTAGGTTACATTATCGAAGTTATCATACAGGACCCTAACTTTTTGGAATATTTTCCAAAAAGTAGGGTCAGGGTAAATGTCGGCTTCTAAATGTGTTTATTTTTTTTATCGTTCCAATAGTTTCCTATTCAATACAAAACAAACAATCAAATATTTTCCTCTTTATAATATTAGTACAGTTACAATGTTAAATAGCTGAGGTCTGCTAAAAGGTAAAAAATACTATTTCATCCTCTGGTTAAAACGCGAAAATCTCTCGTGAGCGTCGAATAAATTGAAAATGAAAAAAAAAACTATAAAAAGAACATAAATACGTAGGGTTCAATTTATCTGGTGTGCTAATCATGATGTGCATAAATTGCATAAATTTTAAAGGTAAAGAGAGTTAGTTACGTTGAAGTTGCTGTATAATTAATGAAGTTAACTGTGGAGATTTCCTTGTAACGGTGTACCTATATACATTAAAGTAATTTAATGCTTCGACTGGATGCTTATACGACAAACGATTAGCCTGTTATGGCGATTTTTTAAATGTTTCCTATTCCTTAGGTAGTCGCAAAGGCTGCAATCATTATAGTAAACGGTCTTTAGTAAAAATGTCATAGTCATAAATAATTCTAATAATATAAATGCGAAAGTGAGTTTGTTACTCAATGATGCAAAAACTACTGAACTGATTTAGATTCAATTTGGTACGGATATAGTTTATTACCTGGATTGAGACATAGGATAATTTTTACCACGGTAAAAATGTTAGGTTCCTGTGGGATTCACAAAAAACTAAAAAGACGAAGTCGCTGGTGGCCGCTAGTAATATTATAAAATAATAAAAGGATTTTTTTCTAATAAACATCAAGTAGCCAAAACGCATCGCATATACCCCATTTAGGATAAAATCCAAAAGCTGGATGTAAAACTTATATCTTCTTAACTTACTTATATGTAGTTATATAAGTTTAGCTATGAAAGTTGTTCAAAACTAAAAATTACTTTTCTTATCATTACATGGGGCAATGTCTAATTTCAAAAACCTGTCTTTATTTGTATGCAGCGCCTTTCAGGAGCATTTGAAATATATTCAAAGACTTCGACTATATTACCATTTATTAATTTATACATATAAAGGTAATATTGTAGATTAACTTTGTCGATTGTCGAGGACAAATTATAAAGCAAATGTACCTGCTCGTGAACTTTTGTAATTTAAATATTTGTATGTAAATAACCAACTAAATTATATCAAACTTGTGAACTTACTAATGTAAGTGTCGTTCAGTGTCGCAGTATTGTTTGAAATCTTTAAGAATCAAAACCGTCCAAAGATGGCGTTACATGCATTCGATATAATTATGGTATGCTATTGGCGAAGAATAAGTGAGTTATGTTCTAATGATAAATATGTAAAAGTTACCGCAACTGGAGCGCTGTTTACAGATAAGGTTTAAAACATTTTTCGAATTTTTTTAAATGGAAATAAGCAAAAAAAAAAATACAGTCAAACTTGAAAAGAAAATACAAACAATGAATTGAAAATAGTTTTTCGAACACTTTAAATTTCAAAGATACAGTCCTTTGTTCTCTAAGCATAACATTTAAACGAACCAAGCGACGCACTGGCCGAACTTTCTAAAGTGTTTAAAAATAAAATATAAATAAATACTCACACAGGTATAAAGAAAGTGGACAGTCCTGCAGGCACGGATGGCAGCGGCGTAGTGGCCCCGGTGCAGTCAAACCAGTCGGTCTGGGCCGACGGCGGCGCTAACGGGACGCATACAAAACGCAAAAGAAAGTACTGTTTACGGACACTTTCTGTGTAAGGAATTAAATCGGAACGCCCGCGACAGTCTGTTGTTTACTTTCATCTGTTTATACGCTAAGATTAGAATTAGTAAGAATCTGTTTTGTTTTTGTTATATTGATTAAATAGGTATTATATGTGAAGACGAATGCCATAAGCCACTTTTGTAAATTGTCTAATTCTTCTCCAGAGATGTATGCTTCCAGTTTTGAGATTTTGTATGAGTCAGGATATGATAAGACAGGAGCTGAGCTGAGCTTTATTCCTGGTTCCATAAGGTCCCTTCTATATTGTAACAGTATTTTGTACTTCTAGAGGACATTCAAAATGGACTAATTGAATAATACACTATTTTTTTTTGCCTTAAACAAAAATATACCTTATTAGTTTCTTCTTACGTGATTTTTGGTAACGTTGTTTGTACTTACTTTAATATATATTTCTAACATTTATAAAAATGAAGGATAAGATCACGGGACTTTTAATATACGAAAACTGGTTGGGGGAAGCCAATGAACTCAAGAAACAAGAACGAGCTTATTCTGTAATTTAAAGATCATTAATTATCAAGGTTGTTTCCGATTAAGGTTTAATGATTATCGGTTATCAATAAGCTCGGGCAGCACAAATATTTTTTATTCTACACACACTTACAAATTAATGTGTTATCCGGTTGAATACATCATGCCTCTATCGATTGTTAAAGTAATAAAAATAGACAAAGAATTGGGTTTAAATATAAGATTTTATTTTATTTAAGAATTTGGTGCACGTGGGCATAATCTATCCTGCCTGAACACAGTATTTTTAAGGAATGTTTGAAAAGTATCGCGATTGATTATACAGGTTAAGTGGACGAAAAATTAAGAGGTGCATTATTGTGTTGTTAAGTGGAAATGTACTTACGCATAGTATGCTGAGGAACTCGATGGCTCTGTGGTTAGCGCAATCGGTCTGCGATCAGAAAATAGAAGTATGCACACCTGCGCGACGAAGCTTTGGTACTAAAATTCGCAAGAATTTTCGTTCGAAATTGGAATTAGTTCCATCGTATGTGTTTCCTTCAGCTGCACATAAAAAATTATCGTCTCCCACAACTTCTTTTATGCATACCAAAAGTCGCAAGGCAAGCTATAGTAAAGCGTAAATTAAGCTTTAATGTAATGTAATTTATATCCACATTTATATAATTATATATCAATTTAACCATATAATAACAGGGCTATATAGCCCTGTTATTATATGGTTAAATTGATCTGTCTGTCATATGACAGACAATGTCGTTTTTCCATCCCGTCAAGCTCAAACAGTTCCACCGCCAAAACTAATGTACAAAAAGATGTTGCTAAATGCAACGTTACAAAAGTCGTCCAACTGATGAAAACAAAGTTAACTACGTAAGAGCTTCTATACACTTCTATTTGGTGTGTAGGGATGCCTTACTTCGCCATAATCATGTCTCTGTCGATAAACAATAAAAATATCTGGAATTTCCTCAAATCACTTGGAATTGATAAGCCTCGACAAAAGCGATTTCTAGCAGCAGTATATTCAAACTTCACACTTTTCTTCCTCTTCTAGTCTCAGTGATTCTAACAAGACTTAGTCTAGCACTTCAAATTTTCTGTCTTCCCTTCCAGTTCTCAACTAACTTTAACTTTCTTAACTATTCTCCTTTCTTCTTTACCTAACTCACTGAATGTGACGTTAAGAAGGGCCATGCTTTCTATCTCTTCTTTGGCGATGGAGAACGATGGCATTATCCGTAGCATGATAGCTATCCCAGATATCATTATTCTTGTTCTTATTTTCCTTTTTGACAGATCTATTTGAAATGCTGTCTTTTCGTCAGTTTGAAAGCAAGCCCAGATTATTATACTCCCTAAAAAATCTTACCCTTAATCTGTTGCTAATTTTCGTCCCATTTCTATCCTTTCCTTCCTATCGACGTTCATTGAACGCCTTGTTCATAACCAATTTAAAGTATTCCTTCCTCGCCACGATCTCTTTAATCCTCTCCAATCCGGTTTCCATCCTAGGCATAGTACTACGACTTCATTACTTAAACTGATAGATGATATACATCTTGGAATGATTAATGCTTTTCTTTCTGTATTAACATTGTTGGAGTTCAGCAATGTTTTAACACTGTCGACTTTGATGTTCTTTTGGCATTGCTACGCTGACTTAACATATCTCCATCAGTGATAGAGTAGTTTCAGAGATATCTGTATGGGTACAAGGCAAAGCGTTCCCCCTAAGCAGAATTTTTTTTCGTGGTGATACAACTGCTGGCGTCAAGGCTCAAGGCTGCGTCTTATCTCCTCTTTTTTTCGCTATCATAATTAACTCTTTTTCAAACAACATTTATTTTTCCTATCATCCATCCATCTACATGTAGGTGACCTCCAAATCTATCGCCAAGCACCCTTTAGTCAACATGATAATGCGGTGCAACTGTGCGAGCCACTAATAACGATCTACATGTTATCGTAAAGTGGAGCAAGTCTTTTAGGTTAGACGTGAATCCCTCTTATACTACTAGCATAATAGTAGAAGGTAGTTCTAGGATAATCAATAGAGTGAACTGACAGTCATTACCAAACATCCAACTGGCTGGTAATAATACCCCTTTCAGTCGCGTCGGCAAAAAGATTTATGTTAACATTTGACAACCGTTTGAGTTGGAGTCCGCAGATGCAAGTGGTCAGTCGCAAATTGTTTGCTACAGCGTCACTTAGCTTTTTATAAGGATTTAGTTGATGTTGCTCGGGGTTTATAAAATGTGAAAATTATTTTCATTACAAACACAAAAAGCGACTTCATAAAAACGAAACCACTAAACAGGAAAAGTACTTAAAATCTAAATTAACGTTTAGAGTCGGTGCCATGCATATTGATAGATCAGTTACCATTTGCTGCTTGGGTTGGCATGCCACCGATACTAATTGTAAATTTTACTTTAATGTATTTTTGATAAGTAAAGAATATGTGTCATTCCTTTACTTTTTAGTGGTTTTGATTTTATATAATTTGTTTTTAATTTCAATGTGTAATTATTGTTATATATTAATATTAATTACTAATTCTTTTAAAAAATCATAACTTTCCCTATTATCGTGCAAGAAATGTCTACAATTGTTTATTTCAAGTAAAAAAGGGTCGAAAATATTATGTGTTTCTGCAAGGTTATAGTCAAACGCAGGTACTTCTTTCGATTTAGGTATTTCACACAGTAGAGCCCCATTGGCTCTAAGAATATAAATAATAATCAAATAAATCTGAATGTTGTATTTTTTATTTCTTATCTTAAAGTTTCACTGTTTCACATTATACAAGGCCAGTAAACCTTCGATATATAATATAAAAAACATGAAAACAAAACACTTATATATAAGTTAGTACTTATAGCGCATACAACTTATTTTTCTCATCTGAAGATTTGGGTAAATTTTTCGGACTGTATTGTGTAATGTATAAGAATAATGGAATTTTATACCTAAATGTGGTTACGTATAAAAAATCCTGAGTTTTTTTAAACACCCTGTCCTATGGCTCGTTACAGAGACTTATTAAAAAAATATTGGCGTCCGCAAAATTGTAATAGACTACTAAAAACTTAAAACTACAATAGAGTGATGCTTATCGACGACCTCCGTGGCCGAGTGGTTTGTACGCCGGGTTTCATGGTGTCGCCGACTCGAGAGGTCCCGGGTTCGAGTCCCGGTGGGGGCAGATGTTTGTGTGATGAATACGAGCATTTGTACTCCAGTCATGGATGTTTAATATGTATTTCTATATAAATATACTTATATATGTACAGTATATGTATTCTATCCGTTACCCTAGCATCCCATAACACAAGCCTTACAGTGCTTACTTTGGGGCTAGGCTAATTGGTGTGAGTGTTGGAAATATTTATTTATTTATTTATTTATCTTTTTTTTCTTCGTCTATCGGGTAGACATCAAAAAGCTTTGGACACCCATTTATTTTTTCTTTATACACATAATTATACACTACAGAGATAAAAATAATAATATTTATTTGTAAAAAAAATTTAGATGGTAATATTTTTATAAATATGTTAAAACTAAGGACATTATTTCACACAAAGTACATATGTATAAACATCCTCAACCAAACTAGGAAGTTGATCCTGTATGAACTTCCTAGTTTAGCTGAGGATAATTATATTGACTTGAAATGTCGTACGTCATGTTACGCCACGTCTTGCTACAATTTTTACTTAGATGTGATGTCACTAGCCCCACTTACAAACTATGACGCGCTTTATTTTTGTAATTAGATTTGATTATAGAAAAAATAAAAGTCTATTATTTTTTGATAATCTAACTGCGTACTGGATAGAATTTCGTTTACTTTACCCTGTCATCATACCTATTGTCACTAAAAAGTTCAGCTATCAGAATCCAGTCTGATTTGGAGCATGTCAGTTATTTTATTGACGATCATGTTGACCACCTGCGATTGCTTCATAGACCGCCGTACTGCTCGCATCGCTTCCGTATACTTCTGCTTCTCTCCCTCTGTGCAGTTCGAGCATGATGTGCTGAGCATTTCTATGACGTCGTCTGAAAATGTGAGGTAAATTCATTCTGAAATCCATCTATTTATAGTTTGTAACTAGGATACAAAGAAGCATGTGATATGACTGATAGTGAGGACACCAATATTTGTTAAAAACGTGAAGCGCCTATTAAAAAAGTGAAACTTTATTTATTTCTTGTCTTGTATACAGAAAACAAGAGCAGGCGTTAACAACGCGTAGGTATGTATTAAGAGCTTTGCGGCAATTATTATCGAATATTTAAAAATGATGAAGGCATTTCAAAGTAATAATTCATTTGGAAACGGTGCATATTCCTTTGTATTATGATTCCGTTTTATTATTACTAGAAAATTGCAAAACTTTAATTTGATTATGTTTTTACAGACACAGTCTGTTTTGATTCACCTCGATTAAGGCCGCGTTGTTTCATCCAAAGTTATATTTGCCTTTACTTAAAATACTATTTGTCAAAATTTTACACATTCTCTATGTGTTTGGCGTGACATTAACTAAAATCTAAATTAACTATGGTTAAAACAACCCGGCTTTAATTAGATAAATTATTTATTTTGACATTTTGACGACGACCGGGTGGTTTGTACGTCGGGTTTCATGGTATCGCCGACGCGAGAGGTCCCGGTTTCGAATCCCGGTGGAAGCAGATATTTGTGTGATGAATACGAGCATTTGTACTCCAGTCATGGAGTTAATATATATATTTATATATAAATATACTTATATATGTACAGCATATGTATTCTATCCGTTACCCTAGCATCTCATAACACAAGCCTTACAGTGCTTACTTTGGTGGGGCTAGACTAATTGGTGTGAGTGTTGAAAATATTTATTTATTTATTCAGATATGATTTGCATTCTGTGAAAAAATCAGATATCTCATAATTTCAGTTAAAAAGATAGAGCTTTGTGAGAAACAGACAGCGAAGACATTAAATTGGGTTCTAATAGTCACCCTTTTTGAACGGGAGGAGCTTAATGGCGCAGGTGAATAGCGCATTTGGCCTGCAATCGTAGAAGTAAAGCAACTTTCGCAATAGTCGGTCATTGGATGGGTGACCAAAACTCATTATTTCGAGTTCTTCTCTGCTTCGGAAGGCCCGTTAAGTCGTTGATCCCGGCTGCCGGCACCCTCCAATAGCACTGGGATCGCGTGTTCGGTGACGGCCCAATCTCCCTATTCCATCCATAGGGAAGGCCTGTGCCATATAGGGTGTGATGGTGATTTTGATATATGAGTAGGTACTTACGTTTCATCTCCTTATCCTCCTTATTTAGACATTTCGACTCGTCACTGACACATTCAATCAAGCTTTTCGATCTAGTCGCATCAGACAATAACGAGTGTATGTTGAAATCGTCGTAGTTACGATGTTTTGCGACACAAACGCTAACCAACAGAGAAGTAATTAATAAATAATAAACGAACATCGTGGACGGAGCGTAGGTAATTGGTTCCGAGTTTCTGACACAAGAAATGCGCACCGTTCAAAGCATATCGCGTGAGATTTATTTCAGCTTTTTATAGATTATGTACGCCAATACGTAATCCAACAATCGCCATTGTTCTTTCGGCGGTTCGTAAATATGCGTTATGAATGGATTAGGCACCTACATAATGTTAGTAAGAGAATGATGCCATTATATCAATCAGAGGCTAACTTATAATAACATCACAGGCAATACAGAAGAGAGAAATGGAAATGAACACATAAAGTACAGTAGGTACTGTAACGCCCACAGCGTTACTATCCTTTTTGCTTGTCTAGTGCCAACGGCTGGCAGCTATGCTTTACGAATAATATTATAATTTTAATATTATTTTATTTTATTTATTTGGATAACCAACAAGAACATACACCTCACATGCTAATACCTAATACATTTATTTTCTTAAATAATTTGGTGTTGCCCTAATAACAGGCTGTCACGGAAAGCAAAAAATGTTTAATCTAATAAGGAGCATAAGGCATCTTTTACAAAAATATTCTGATTTAGTTCTGATTTTTAAGATTCTGATGATTGACCATTAAGAGAAAAAAGAAGATAAATCTTATGCCCGCTACCTAACTGTCTACGATTAAAATAAAATGAAGTATCACAGCACTTAATTGAAATTATGCACCAAGAGGATAAAGCAATGTATTATGTCAGGGGCAGCATATTAATTATGAGCGAAATGAATGATTCTGTAGTTCATTTCCGAACCTGGGGGAATCAAAAGGTTAGCCTCTGATTCTTATGGACATATTGACTATAGAATTTATCGCACCACAATACAACACAATCCGTCATCTAAACTAATGTAGTGAACACATGAGCGAACAAAATAAAATCCTGAATAAATAAGAATCCTGAATGAAGCGAAGTATCCAAGTCTGCCCAAGGCTAAGATGTTTTTATCTCTGAAGAGCATACTCTGTTCCAAACACCTACTGTGTGGTTACTTAAATAAAAATAATATATTGATTGAATTTAAAATAAGTTTATTATGTTAAAAATTAAATGTTATGTTATAAACATTAATCCATACAAGTAAAGTTAACGTGACGAAGATACAGATACTGAATCAACTTTTTCACAATAGGGTACTTTCTAATTTTTGAAAACTGCTTGTATTTAAAGATTGGGACAAACGATTTAACAGAAAAAATAAAATTAATCAATTATGTCTTTTGTTCTCCATTAGACCAATTAAAGTTGAATTTCATTTTAATGTGTTTGAATTTACCGTCAAAACGCTCGTTTCGATGACGTCTACTGTGTCACGTCAACTTCACAACTATCGTCAAGTTTGATTCGTTGTTTTAGAATAAATTATTCACGATTTTCTTTACAAACAAAAAGTCACATACACAGATAAATGCAATAGCCATCGTTTTGAAAATAATAAAAATCAGTATAATATACTTGGTTAGGTTATAAAAACCCGCATCCAACATTAATTCTGGCACAAAAATTTTGGTATGCACTACGCAACATTTTAGCATCACAAAAAACACCCTGTCATTTGCAATAAGTAAGTATTTGCTTTTCTGTGTAATCAATTCTGTTGAACTCACATGACTACCTGAACGCATTCATGATAAAATATCAATAGAATGTCAAACGAATTATTTGAGCTACTGCAATTGTTATATGTGTACCTATTTTATATTGCATCTGTCATTTTAATAACTAATAATGTAAATTCAAGATTACTATACTAATATCCCGAACAACAAAGCGGGATCATCATCATCAGCCAATGGACGTCCGCTGTTAGTCATAGGCTTCCTCAACGAAATCCCATTCACAGCGGTCCTGCGGTTTCCGCATTCAGTGGGTATAAAAAGCTGGATAACCTGAAGAATATATAAAATGACAATATGCGATAAAAAGCATACAGTCGAATTGTGAACGTCCTTTTTTTAAGGCCGGTTGAAAATATATAACACGCATACCAGATAAAGATTTCTTGTTTAGTAATATTATAGCAAATAAATGTTAAATGCAGCTTACGTTTCAGACACTTAATCTCTATTAAATACTATCGATGCTCCGCTGCTACTGGTCGTAGCCTGATGTTATATAGCCCATAGCCTTCCTCGATAAATGCACTATCTAAAACAAAAAAAAACAAATCGGAACAGTAGAGCATTGGTGCATTCGGTACATCGGGCCTGAACTACTCAATATTTTTTTCAATTGGAATGGAAGGTTTATAATAGTAATAATAATACACTTTATTGTAGTACACCACACAGGATGCAAAAGAAACAAAACATGGAAGACAGAACGTACACAATATAGGCGGCCTTATTGCTAGGCAGCAAACTCTTCCAGGCAGCCCATAATAGAGAAATAAATAAATAAGTAGGGCATTGAGGAGGGGTGTGACAATAAGGGAAACAGATGTATCAGGGTATGAAACATAAGAGTAAAAGAAATAGTTAAACTTTATGGTTGGGACAGGAAATTATTCCGGACTTGATCTGTAAACGAGTCTTTCGAATATTTTCCGGTAATGAGTTCCATAGACGTACAGTACGCTTAGCATGAGCCAATATCAAATTCGTAACGTTTGCGAGTCCGAAATGTTAATGTCAAATTTTGTATTTAAACTTGAACAGCAGCGCCACAAAGTACGTAACGAGACCTGAAGATCAGTACACATTTGACACTGACATTTCGGACTCGCAAACGTTACGAATTCGATATTGGTTCGTGCTAAAGGTACAGAATGCACAGAGAAGGAATAGGAAAATAAATCGGTTGTATGATGTGGATTTTCAAAGGGTAAGGTTAGAAGAACAGCTCATAGTGCGTTGTAAAGTAGATAAAAGAAACAAGAAGCATTATTTTAAGTAATGTGGAGAAGAAGGTAGAAAAAGTATAGAATAAAGGAGCGTAAGGGTGTGTAAGTCCCTGCGCCGGCAAATAGGGAGCCTATTAAGTTTAGAACGGAAGTGTGAGACATGGTCATATTGACGGACGTTAAAAATAAATCTAATACATAAATTCTGCAGAATTTCCAGTTTATTTAGGAGTTCCTCGGAAAGGATAGATAGTGAGCTGTATGCAGTAAAAAAATCTTCCTGACAGCCTCCACCTGAGACCTCCAATAGAAACACTGATCAAAAACCACCCAAAGGTTTTTGACTGTGCTTGATAATGAAATAATAGTTTCATCAAAGGTTTTAGGAGGTAAATGTTCAAAATTGATCTTTGTGGGGTTCATGGTAAGGCCGAATGACTTACTCCAGGAACAAATTACGGCCAGGTCAGAGTTAATAATCGCTATTGCATCTGTAAAGTTTACAATTATTATGAAGAAAGTCATTGTGTATATATAATGCAAGCTTTTGAACAAAAACTATAGTCTACACTTCAGCTCTATACCGAAGCGAAGCGAGGGCGGGCCACTAGTGAGATAATAATGTGACATTGAAGATGACATTACCCTTACAACATACGTACTCAAGCCCTTTAAAGCTATGATGAAACATCGTGGCTTAATATAGGGCACAGGACCATAGTAAAAGAGTTGGTCGATTCGAGCAAATACGTTTTAAAAATCACACCGTATCTATTTTTAGGTTCTGTATCTCAAAAGGAAAAAACGGAACCCCTAGATTATCATAATAATTAGTTTTCTTGGAATATAATTTCTCTTCTTTAAACGCTAGTAACAACTTTTCATTGATGTACATGGCCGACAAAAAAACCAAAGTGTATAAACCTGAAAGTTAATGCAGCGAACTTAATATAAATAGGCAATTACGATTCAGAGACCATACCGAACTAATCTCCTTAGCAACATTAGATTCACACGCCAAAAGAACATGAGCAAGTATACCTTCCTCAATTTAATATTCTGTTACAATGTTTTACCGAAATAAAGCGCAGTGTTGATATACCTATTTATTAATAACAAGTAACCTACCGTCCTTGACAGTGTCTGTATGATATAAGATTTGGAGAAAAAAACAAATAAGTTTCATTCAATTAAAAAGTATGATTCTTGCACTCATTAAATATGTATATTAGAGATGAAAATAACTTGTTCATTCTATTTCGTAAAAACTCATTCTCAAAATAATCACAAGGAATCATCCATGGGGTTTTTTCAGGTAATGACGACCTCCGTGACCGAGTGGTTTGTACGCCGGGTTTCATGGTGTCGCCGACTCGAGAAGTCCTGGGTTCGAATCCCGGTGGGGGCAGATGTTTGTGTGATGAATACGAGCATTTGTACTCTAGTCATGAATGTTCAATATGTATTTCTATATAAATATACTTATATATGTACAGTAAATGTATTCTATCCGTTACCCTAGCATCCCATAACACAAGCCTTACAGTGCTTACTTTGGGGCTAGGCTAATTGGTGTGTGTTGAATAAAAAAAGGGGTTACAGATGTCGTCCTGGAATAATGGAATTTGCCAAGGAAACGATTTTATAAGTAAAAAAAGAGATACATTTATTCCACGATTGTCATCTTTATACTTAGCTATCTTTCCCAATTAATTTTCTATCCCGTGGATGTGACAAACGCCATAAAGATGTTCTATATAATTTAATCGTGGTCTTTGGTAAGTTAGGTACTTTCCAAGAAAGACTCTCTAATTCGAACTAAAACTAAAGCGAAGTTTCCGCTTTTTCATTAAACGCTAAAGTTATAAAGAACTTTGTACTTTCCTTAAGCATCAAGTCATCTTTATTAAACATGGAGATATATTGAGCAACAATTAGCACTGTCACTTGCAGTTAACATGCCTACAAAGTTTAAGTTCCTACAAAAGGTCAGGGTGTTAGCATAAAGGACGTCGGGTCGAACGTGTCTGGAAACCATAACATTATTAAAAAACTCAAGGAAAACCTAAAACTAAATTAAAAACATCATGTACTTAGACACACAGTGGTAACAAAAACACGTGTACATACCTATATTTCTTATGAGCATTGTTATAGTAATACGTTTTGTATTACTTGCGTAAAACATGTCATGACAAGTTGGATTGGAAGGATTAACTATTCGTCGCTCGCTCCGCAGCGGACATGCGCTTCACGCAGTTTCAGTCCTAAGTTCTCAGCACTTCCATGTGATTCCGTTAAATTCAATCTCACGTGCGATCTCATTTTTCAGTTCTTTTGACAATAATATATTGCCATTTAACTATTACTGGTTGCTTCAAGGCTTCAACAGTCATACTGACCGCACGATTGGCACCCGCCAGTGATTTTTCTCTAATGGACCCCCAGGATTTTACTACCAATCCAGAAAATTTACCAGTTAGTGTATTCCGACATTTTCATACCAATAGAGACACAACTATCAATTACTGCTTAACCCTGAAGTTTTTCCTGCATATTTATCGTATGCAAATAAAGATTTAACTATAACTACTGTGTTTTTGTCCTGAGCAATTAAGTCGCTAATTAAGTCTTGTTCCGAACAAAACTAAACCAACAGAATGAGTCACAAACACAATTGAATGTCGTCGGTCTATAAGATTCTAATTGCGATATTTTTGACAAGTTAAGTCTATAATGCCGGCACTTCACTTGGCTCGTATTTGCTATTTATTAACTTGACAGGACGGCAGTCTATCCTTTCGCGCTTTATAAAGAATGAAAAAGACAGATTGATGTTAAGTTCAAGAATAGCAAACATGAATAGCTATTCAGTACATTGTTATATAAACTTCGGTGTTACCCTGTGAGTAGCCTACGTAAGTTGTCCATAAATAATGCCACTCCTTAGGCGTAGCCGTATCCCTGATTTTCCTTACTTACCGCAAATAAGTAAAGGAGATTGCTCAGCTTCCATACATGTTTGGCCTAAAGACCAATAATCATGAAAAATTGTTTCCTAGATTCGAAATTATATATAAATTACTGTAGAAACGAATATTATTGACGGACACCCCTGAGAACTTCTAAAAACCATAAACACTAAACATATTAAAATAATAAAAAACAAATAAGTTATATAGTAAACTAGGGAAATCAAGCCAAGTACCGAAATTATGGATTAGATTCATGTATATAGAGCATGTGGATTAACAGATAGCTGCCTGTTTTTACCCGGCTGCGCAATGCAAGAGCGCGAAGCGCGACGCGCAGACAGGGTTATGTGTTTATTACCCGGCTGCGCAATGCAAGAGCGCGAAGCGCGACGCGCAGACAGGGTTATGTGTTTAACAGTCTATATATGTATGTTTGTTCCTTTGTGGCACACTAGAGACCAAACGACTGGACCGATTTTGATGATTCATACATCAATCGATTCGTCTCAATCATGGGAGTGCTACTAAAGATATGATAGTAATCAAAATTCAATATGGGCAAAATTAGGCGCCATATTGTGACGAAGTAAAAAAAATAAGTTGACAAAATATGTCGAGTGGGGTATCAATGTCTAGATAATCAAAAATCATATTTAGGTTCCTAACACCATTTTTCATTTTATATGATTGTTTAGGATCTACAACGCTTTAAAGTTGTATATTAACCACTTACGCTTTTAATTTCAATCTTACGTTTCTATGGATCTTTGTTACTCTTTCACCTAAAAATACTGAATGGATTTTAATGAAACTTAACAGTAATATAGCTCATATATGATTATTACATATATATATAATAATTTATGTAGTTATTGAGTGAATTGGCCAATATATAGCAATAAGTGTCACATAAGACGGAAAAAAATGTCCCATCTGCGAGCCATTTTGGCCTGCACTGCAAAAACAATAAAAGTTACATGAATGTAATGTAGAGTGAAAATGTATCTCTTAAATAGTTCTAAAAAAAAGTCCGTGACACCATATATCTATTTTTAATGTGTAAGTCACTACCGCTAAAATAGTGAATGAAAACTAAAATATTATTTGATATCTATTTCCAAATGCACATTTTGTATTAACAAATCATTTTTTATCAAAACAAATACTTTAATCGCTTTTGATATTTAAAGACGATAAACTTTGCTTTTTACACTATGTCATTTCGACAAATATTTAAAAAGTTACAACGAGGACAAAGTGATAGCGCGGTGTACTATGTAAAAGAAAAAAAAATTGGGTATTCGCAGTATCTGATCCTATACGAAGTACTAACATTAAAACTGTGATACAGTTCCTTCTTATTAAATGATGAAAAATATATTATCATAATAGGTATTTATGATTATTGAATTTTAATGAAAACCTCACAATTTTGCTGTTTTTCATCTTTTTTAACGATATTACTTAATGTTACAAAAAAGGTTTACTTAATATAATGACAAATAACCCATACTTCTATATAGGAATTCATTATATTCGATCTAGCTATTAGGGCACGGAAGCGCAACAAACAAACTCACTTTCGCATCTATAATATTATATTATACTTACTAGTGATCCACCCGGGCATTGTACGGGCGAAATTTATTTATCGGGATAAAATATAGCCTATGTCACTCGGACAAAATGTATTTAAATAAAGAAAAATGTTATAATAAATAATGTAGCTACCTTATGATGAATTAATATTTGAAACCGGTTCAGTAGTTTGACAGATTATTTGTTACAAACATACAAATCTTGCCTCTTTATAATATTAGTATAGATAGTTAGGACAAGATAAGTATTTAATTAATGAAAAAGATTTAAAAATAAAGTAAGTAATAGGTTTATTTGATTATATTTGTAAAAGTTACTTAGCATTTGTGCTTAACAGTGATACGATATTCGGTATTTTTATAACAAAAAAAAATTTGGAAAATAATTGCCATGATTGCACTACTGGGAGTACTCTTCATTCGAGCTTTACACTACTAATAAAAGGGTCGAACATAAAGTCTTTGATCTGTTAAATGTGAACGCTTTAAAAGAAAACTACAAAGAGAACTATAAATTAATAATAAATGAGATTGCTATGGTGCTCTACCTAACGTTATGAAAATTTTATTATGCGCCTTTAGTTTAATCAAATATTATAAACTTTGCTTTGGTGATTGCATAATTATTTAATTTAGTGATCTAAGGCAGTTGCCACCATTGTCCAAAACAACAGACGGGAATTACTTCTTTCTTCAACCTGCGACATAAACGTCCATTGATTGGTATTGTATATAGGGTGATTAAAAACATTTGAAGTTAACTTCTGGCATCTACATATTGGGTTTCTGTGAATTATGTAGGTATATCAGATTATGAGACTAGGGACTGACACTGAATTTGTGTATATCACAATCTTAGACGTCCGGCATTGACATGACAATGCAGCCACTGCCAATTTTAAATAGTCGACGAATAAAAGTTAATTAATTTTATATTTACTGCTAAACTACTAAAAAAAACATAAACAAAAAATGATTTTTAGAATAAGTGCTAGTTTACTATAAAATTTACACATATTAGATATATACGTAGGTAACGACTTTATTTAACTTCACACATTTTTGCGAAAATTGAGGCCCATCTGTAGCCTTGACCCCGCTGGTAAAGTCTTTATATGTCTTAATAAATCAATCTTTTAGACCGACGCAAGGTACTTAATAATTCCCGCGATATTCATTCCCTTACTGAAGTAACAAGACTACGGTATATACCTTCTTAAAATACTAACTAAAAAGTGTGAAATAAAAAAGGTAAATTTAAAAAATCAAAAAACCCGACTGCTTAATTATTCTTCAAATAAAAACTGAAAAGAAAAAAACAAGTCCAGTAGTCTATAATTCTGTTAATAAGGAACAAAGCTACTTTAACAGTCGGGACCCACTGTTGAAAAATATTATGTATTCTTGAATATCTAATGGGTCCCGACTGTTAAAGTAGCTTTGTTCCTTATTAACAGAATTATAGACTACTGGACTTGTTTTTTTCTTTTCAGTTTTTATTTGAAGAATAATTAAGCAGTCGGGTTTTTTGATTTTTTAAATTTACCTTTTTTTAAAGTTAATGCTTAAGAGTAACTTTTAAAATCAGGTGTCATTCCCGGTTATATTAAGGTACTCTGTGACAGAAACTGTGTGATGATTGTGAATGAGCCACAAATTAGAGAGAATTTTTAAACTCTCGTTAACCAAAAAAAGCTAAGAGATTTAGGATCTATAGCCATATATTCAGTAGCTTCATTATTTTTGTTATGTTTTTAAGATAACCATATTTTATATCGTTAGTGTATCACACCTTATAATTTTATTTATTTATTAATTTATAGTCAGGGAACGTAGGCCCATAGATAGATACCTTTAAGTCTAACATATATACAGATTATAATGTGTTTATGGAGGTGTTTGGCGAAAAATGTATGGCAATAGACTTTATAATGTCGCCTACCATCTATAATAATTGTCTGAGCACATTTGCATCGTAGAGTACATTGTTATATTTGCATCTAGTGAAAATGATAATATAGTTGTGGATATTAATACCACAGTGTAATAAAAAAATGATTTATTTTATCGATCTTTACAAAATAGATTTGTTTTTATGTTATATAAACAACTTCGATCAGTCTTTGGCTGAATGTTACTACACCCATAGCCATTAAAAATGATTCGTATGTTTTCCAAACCGGTAAAATTAAAAGTCCTTTTTAAAGTAAATATATTATACAAAGGTGTCCGTTGAAATCTAATGACTGTAAATGAAATTATAAATTACGTCAAGAATTACCATGTATGTCAATATTTTTTGTGCATTTGGGCCAATTTGAGCATTCTCCTTTAGGTGTCTTCTTTGGTTGTGTATATTCTGTGCCTGTACTAGTTACCTGTATGTGTGTTGTTGGTATTTGCTTGCTGGTCTAGTTCGTGTTTGCGGTTGTTTGTTCAGATACCTGGCGAAGTGTGCTGTTCTGCATTATCGATATTGAAGCGATTGCTTCCATGTAAGAGTTTTAGTCTAGTTTTGGTGCATGCCAGGATTTCATGGAAGTTATAGTTTTGTAGCTCCATTTGAATGTCGCATTCCAGGTCTGGCTTGTTGGAAACGCGGGCAATCCAATGTGCTATACCGACTGGTTATGTTACATTCACATCCCGGGTTGCTTTTTAGCTAAAATCAGTACAAATATTGCCCTAACCCGCCATGTTGGCTGCGATCGTTGAAGTTAAGCAACTTTCGCAGTGGTCGGTCATTGAATGGGTGACCAAATATTTACTTTCTCGAGCTCTTCCGAGCTTCGGAAGACACGTTAAGACGTTGGTCGCGGCTGCATTTGCAGTCATTAGCACCCACCAATCTGGACTGGGGCAGCGTGGAGGGTTATGGCCCAACCTCCCTAGTCTATCTATAAGCAAGGCCTGTGCCCCAGTAGTGGGGACATTATGAGCTGATGATGACATTTTGTAACGGTTATCAACGGCCAACACGAAGCGAACGGGTAGTAGTGTTTCTACTGGTTCCAAGGCTTTGCGAGGTAGCGGATTGGGTTTAGGTAGGCAAGGTGAGTATGGCTGGAGCCCCACACCTTCTACTACCGCATGATTTATCTTCGCGCCTGGACTCCACTAACTCTTAATATGAGGCGGAGTGGGGTAATTTGTTGCGCTTCGTATGAAAAAAAAGACGAAGTCCTTGTTACTATACAACTAACTTAAGTTGTTAAATCATTACTCGTACAACAGCTATTAAAGGATTAAATGGAGCAAATACTTTTTGCGCGCTGTTTGAAGGAGCTACAAAAAATCAAGCAAAGTTTATAACGTTTCACGGTTAGATTCGGACATGCTTGATTTTTTTCTCCGGATTTATTTATATTATGTGGAGAGTGAATCAACAGTACAGGTACCTACGACAGCATTAAAAAACGATTAATTGATAAAGCGTTTAGGCACAGAAACTCGCTAATACAAACACATTATGCAATGGACATTGTTCTTTTCCTGTGAAGTGTGAAGGTCTTGAAATTACCAAAATTGTGCGCGCGCTCATCGCTAATGATTATAACTTAAAATTGTGATTTTTATTTTAAAATTAACTATTAGCTTCTGTTGTGGTGTGAAATTCTGTATGTTATGCGTGTGTTAATAAGCTTAGTTTTTTTCTGATATCTCTCTAATACACACACAAATTAGCCTAGCCCCAAAGTAAGCACTGTAAGGCTTGTGTTATGATCCCATACACGTACTATACTAGGGTAATGGATAGAATATATATACTGACAAAGACTGACACATATATATGTATATTTTTATTCAGAATTACTACTTACTTACTCGAAATAAAGTCTAGCAAGAAGAAGGATTTATTGTTATAGCGGCAATAGAAATACATCATCTGTGAAAATTTCAACTGTCTAGCTATCACGGTTCATGAGATACAGACTGGTGACAGACGGATAGACGGACGGACAGCGGAGTCTTAGTAACAGGTTCCCCTTTTTACCCTTAAGGTGCGGTACTCTAAACATGCTTGTATTCATTCGACTTCGCGACTACGACGACTAGACGACGCTTTGAAAACCGGCGTACAAACATACTTTCTACTCGAGCCACGGAGATCGTCAAACTAAAAGTCAAAGTCAAAATTTTCGTTAACTTCTTCATATTGCAGAGAAGTGAACCACCCTGGCTTTGCTTCTTTTAAGTCTGTAACATTTTCTTCTTCACATTCTTCAGATCGTTAAACAATTCAATAAAAAGCTTTGCCATTTTTTTAGAGTTATTGCACGATTACATTTGGTGGTTAGCCCGAATACGAGTGCCAATGGAATTCGGTCAAACGACTAGGTGTAAATGAACGGAGTCGAGTTCGCCCGTATTCGGGTAGTTTTTGTTTTGGTTACACGACACCGTCTTCCAGCCATTATTCTAGTGTAAATAGTGCCCGAATTCGGTGTAATCGAACCATTAGGTTAAAAATAATAATGAAAATTGCATCAAAATCATTGCGTGGTTTTGAAAGAGTAAGCTGTCAAACAATAGACAGTCGAAGAAATAATAATCCCACCAAAAACATTTTTATGTAATATGTTGCCAAGCCAAAACCAAATGACTCGCACTGTCAAAAAATTATCAAATCTCATGTAAAGCTATCACTACGCACCTAAACTTTTTAATTCCTAACTTCAAAAAACACTACACACATTAGCCAAAATATGTGGCTAACGAAACGGCTACGTTACTACAAGAACTATTGTATAACAGAAAAGTAATGAGGGGAGGTCGATGGCGCAGGTGGTTAGCGCGTTCGGCTGCGATGGTTGAAGTTAAGCAACTCTCGCAGTGGTCGGTCATTGGATGGGTGACCAAAAACACATATCTCGAGTTCCTCCGTGCTTCGGAAGGCACGTTAAGCCGTTGGTCCCGGCTGCATCTGCAGTCGTTAGCACCGGCCAATCCGCACTGGGCCCGCGTGGTGGGTCATGGCCCAATCTCCCTATTCCGTCCATAGGGAAGGCCTGTGCCCCAGCAGTGGGGACATTAATAGGCTGATGATGATGATGATAAATGAACAGTGGATAAATTTTACCTTATGCACCCATGTAGCGAAATGGCGAAGCCAACAACATTGCTTGGTTTTTGAGCGCATTAGGGAGAAATTCGCATCTCATTTTTTATATCTGATACTTGCCTTGGTCGAGTGGAATTTACTTCGAGTAAAATTTTCTTCAGAGTAAACCGGTAATTTATGAGAAATTTTGTCTGCTCCTTGACTTTCTATAATTTGGAATAGCTTGCAGCTGGTGTACCTATTCTGTTTTTTTTGTAACTGCCAATTGTTCATAGCCATAATTATAATAGGTACTAACGCAAAACAGATAGGTGGTTTTACAAACACGGTGAGTGAGAAGAGAATGAATCACTCGTCTTTTGTTTGAGATTTCTTTAGAATTGACAATGACGCCAATGAAGCGAATGGTACAATGGTATTTATAAATATTAAAAACTTAATTTGATATCAATCGGGATTGATTGTATTATCTAACTGCTGCTTGTGAAAAATATTAAAATAATTCATTTAATATATTTTCTTTTCAGATAATATGCTTTATATATAAGCAAGCGGAGATCGATTTCGCAGGTGGTTAGCGCGTTAGGCCGGCGATCGTAGAAGTAAAGCAACTTTAGCAAAGGTCGGTCATTGGATGGGTGACCAAAAAATCATTATCCCGAGCTCGTCCGTGGACGTTGGCTGTAGCTCTTGGCTGAATCTGCAGTTGTTAGCACCCACCAATCCGCTCTGGGCCCGCGTGGTCGGCCACGGCCCAATCTCCCTATTCCATCCATAGAGAAGGCCTGTGTCGCAGCAATGGGAACATTAATAAGCTGATGATGATGATGATAGAAGCTATACAAAGATTTCTTTTAGATTTTATATAAATTTGAAACACAGAATACAACTTATAAAGTAGAAGTAGTGTGAAACAATAAAATTATAAACTTAATTGATTTTTTACTGTAAATAATAAAAGTATGAAATGCGATTTAAACCCGAAAAATATACTGTAAAGTTAAACTCAATTGCCTACAACAAAAAATAACTTCTGGTTTAGATTTATTTCTTAATTTCAAGATAACAGGTAAAGACACAGTTTATTCATAATCTATACTTATAATAAATCTGTAGAGAGGTCAATTCTGTACATGAAATATATTTTCAAAATAACTATCAGGGGGTGATTAGTGATCGATACTGATGCCAAAAATGCAATCAGTAAATTTTTTGTCTGTCTGTCTGTGTGTATGTTCCTTATAGAAACAAAAACTACTCGACGGATTTTAACGAAACTTGGTACAATTATTCTTCATACTCCTGGGCAGGTTATATTATACTTTTCATCACGCTACAATCAATAGGAGCAGAGTAGTGAAGGGAAATGTTGGGAAAACGGGAGAAGTTACTCCATTTTTTAAGCTTTCGTCGCGTGCGCAGCCTTAATGGTTAAAGTTACATAGAAATCATGTATTACGGAAATATTCTACATAAAATTGTCTAAAAAATATCCTGCAACAGCATATGTCTATCTTTTATGGTTTACTCACAATAATACGTGTAACTCCTGATAGCTTAGCAGTTCGGAGCATTCTGATTATATTTGTTTACTCTTACGTTTATAATACTCTCACTCATCCCTAATTTAAAAAAGTTAACATTATTACCTATTCAATAAAAAAAGAATCATAAAAAAAGAATTAAATAAATAAATTCAATGTGTACAATACACGCCTGAAAACAAAATCTATAGTCTACACTACAGCTCTACACCGAAGCGAAACGAGGGCGGGCCACTAGTAAATAATAAAATTCTGAAATGTAAAAATTCTCAACAATTATTCTTATGAATATATATGCATATTAGAAATACTTCCACCGATATTCGAACATAGAACCTCTTGGAGCTAAAGGGTGTCATTACACCAATGTCAAAGGGACTGTTATTTCCCAGATGTGAAATAAATGTTATTTATGTTCTTAATGTCATAAGGAAATCAAGTTGCCAGATATGCCTTCCCAACAAAACGGCTTCTAAGCAATTGAATAGTCTATTATTCCTCACAAACAGACTCATACACGCGCTTAAATAAAAGGACACAATTTGACACTGACAGCAAGCGATATTAGTAGTTCAAGTGTCTCCACATTCAAATGCGAAAAGGATGGCTACATTCATATACTGGATGTCTCCTTAAAGGCAGAAGAAAAACAACCAAAAAGTCAACAAATCTACTTTTTCCCTTGTGTTATGTTTAAACGAAGTTAAGTAACACATTTTTTCGTGATTATTCCTACATATTTAATCACTAGCGGCCACTTGCGACTTCGTCCGCGATAACTTTAGTTTTTTGTGAGAATTCCACGGGAACCTTACATTTTTGGGACAAAAATTATCCTTTTTGTAGGAAACTAACATTCAAAAAGATCACACAATAAAATTGAATAAATATTACAATCTAACCAACGAACTAACTAAAAATGGCTATCTAGTTAATTTATATGCGGTAGAAGTAGGAGCGAAAGGTAGAATAGCAAAATCTCTCTATAACCTTCTAAAAGACTTCGTCCTGCGAAAACTGCAGTAAGTTCAATGAAATGAAAAGTCATTTATTCAGTCTAGGCTGTTACAAGCACTTGTCAAGGTCAAGTTCGCAAAACTACGGCGGGAGACCTTGTACTGAGAAGAACCGGCAAGAAACTCAGCAAGGGCTGCTTTTTTCTCCCTGTATTGACATAATACAGAGTCGTTAAATTGAAATATGACTTCAGAGATACTTCTGACGTCACCTTCCATTACATAATTTAAGATATATAGTTACAATAAATTTTATATTTAGTATATAAGAAGCGGTATTAGATAGGTACCTTATTATTGTAACAAAAACTGACGGGGTATTACCCATCAAATAACAAATTACAAGAAACACTATGTCCATGCATTACGATCATTTAGATAATCATTAACTTTATAATAGAACAATTATAACAATTTTGGAACGAGTAACTATGGCGGCATATAGGCTTGTCTTTTGACTAATCTTTGGCTAGGAAGGGCGGGCAACTCGAGCAGTGAAGTCACCTTCACTTGATGCTCATGCGTTGATGCTCATCTCAAAGGGGGCCTCCTTATACCTACACCTGGGTCACAAGTTCCGGGAAATGTTATCCAAATTTGTTCAGCCGTATTCCGATTAAATCCAGCCCCACAATAAAATACTTCCCAGTAAAATTTACAATCACTTGTTATCCCGTTAGGATTAGAGTTTCAAAAAACCCTGATGCATTTTACAGGTATCGAGTAGGTATAAATACTGAGTTTAGAGTTAATCAAAATGCGCTTTAAAATTCATTCATTTAATGATAAGGCAAACCAAAAATGGCAAACTTTATAATTAATTTAGATAAGTATTCGTACCAAGTTTTAAATCTATTAACTCAAAGAATAAGATTATTCATACAAACTCTCATCCCTTTTTACCCTTTTAAGAGTAGATATTCGAAAAACACCGATACACGATATTCGATTATTTCTTGTCTTTAGTAAAAATATCAAGTTTCGAGTTAATGGAAATGCTCGTTAAAATTCATCCATAAAAACATCGACACCATCCCAATCCCCTTTTCGGTAGTAGTTTTATGAAAACTGAGAACGACGAACTTTATAAT
Organism: Chilo suppressalis; assembly: GCA_902850365.2. Classification (NCBI taxonomy): domain Eukaryota; kingdom Metazoa; phylum Arthropoda; class Insecta; order Lepidoptera; family Crambidae; genus Chilo; species Chilo suppressalis. The sequence goes on along the minus strand of OU963912.1, from coordinate 8,194,238 downwards.
TTGTTTAGATTAGTATTTGAAGTATTCGAGCCAAGTGTCTAAAAAGAATTTTAGCATTGAACTGCTAGATTTATAAATCTAAAGAAAATAATTCGACACGGCCATTAAGGTTTCGGTAGCATAATTGGTTAGTGCATCCGCCTGCATACCGGAAGATGCGGGTTCGAATCCCGTCTGATGCCAGGACCGAATAGATTTATATCTAGTCAAATTTTCTAAAATTACAAGATTTATAAACTTACTTGACTCGAAATTATGTCTCCTTTCCATTTATTTGCATTGTTTGATCTGAAAGTTTGGTCAGTTACTCAAATTTCTGGCTACACTTTTAAACCGAACCGAATTAATGTTTTTTTACACATTTCTGACCTGTTTAGTTTGACAAGTTTCAACTTTTCAAACATTTTCGAAGAACCGGTCCATCTTAAGTAATTTAATTAATTAATTTCAAAATGTACTTAAATTACGTCAATATCGTTGTTTAACTATTGTCAAAAAAATGTATGCACTGCATCGACAGAAAACCCAACACTGGAAATAAATTAGGACTTTGATCTCATAAATGATTTTAAAACCAAATAAAGAAGCACATAATAACAAAGTCTAAAGACTGATTTATGTTATGATAAGTTTGGGTTTTTAAGCACGTAATTTTCTAACAGAAACCCATACAATAAAAACAACCGACGATCAAAGTCCGATGAACGAATTCGAATTCGAAAATTCTACAACAAACGATGATCAAAGTTCAATGATCCGATTAGTCTTTTCTTTGACCAGTAATAACTGGTGGTTGGTGAAAAGTAACAAGGGTTGTAGGAAATGGTAAATGCATATTTCTTTTAGAAGTAAGATAATGACCATACGTTATGGGTTTAAATTGCTTTGGATTAACAAAAAAGGAATCATTCATTAAAAATTGCTTAAAAGAAAGAAAACAGCTTATGGTGCAGCATATATGAGTGGCTGTGAGTTTGTCACAATCCTGCTCTTTGCAGGAAAATGGAGCGTAAAATAGATGTACATTCCGTGTATACAAAAGAGATCCATATATTAATAGTTGATCGCTTAATCAACTCAAGCTCACATTTCCAGCGAGTACTCGCTCCCCTAGTTTGTCGCTAAGCAACAAAAGCTATCAAAGATAATACTCGTTTAGTGATGCTTGCCTGGCTGTCAAAATACGCGCGCGTGCATTTTTGCCCAGGCATGTCTGCGTGAGCGACTGGCGCCCGTTGTATTCGAACACTCGCTTATAGCCCAGCGATAAAACTCTCGGAACTACACCCTAGCTTTACTTCCCGCTCCTGCTCGCCAACTCGTTTCTAGTTTCTAGTTCTACTCGCTTCTCGTTCTTCATCGACGGTGGGACAAATCTCTCAGCCGCTAACGACTGCTGCAGTACTGCTGCAACTGGGTCTAGCGGCCTAACGTGCCTTCCAAAGTACGTATAAACTCGTGATTATAAATTTCACCCACCCGATGACCAACTATTGCCTGATGACCTCCGGGTCGAGTGGTTTGTACGCCAGGTTTCATGGTGTCTCTGACACGAGAGGTCCCGGGTTCGTATCCTGGTGGGGGCAGATGTTTGTGTGATGAATACGTGCATTTGTACTCCAGTCATGGATGTTTAATTTGTATTTATATAAATATACTTATATATGTACAGTATATGTATTCTATCCGTTACCCTAGCATCCCATAACACAAGCCTTATAGTGCTTACTTTGGGGCTAGGCTAATTGGTGTGAGTGTCGGAAATATTTATTATTATTATTATTATTATTTATTAATTTATTATTGCGAAAGTTGATTAATTTCTACGATCGCAGACTGACGCACTAAATGCAGCGGAAATACTTAATCTGTATTTTTCTAAGGCTAATTCGAAGCCATAAATGATACCATAAACAAAATAGTTAAATACAATTCGAACGAGTACTTTTTTATTTTATGCATAAGTACATAATGACGATTTCAAATTCAGCGAATAACACTTGGCGTTATATATATTTTTTTATGATAGATAAGAAGGAGCGAGGAAAACGATGATGCCTGCTTCGTATATAAGGATGACTCCACAAGACTAACGCATACTTGCCGAGTCCGCGGTGGCCTAATCAGACGTATTGCTTTCCGATCCTTCAGAACAGGTAAGTTCGTTATAAATACAGTACAAAAGTTTGTTAATCTGATCTTTGATATTATTTAAAATAAAATGTATTTCAAACGCATGCACTTTCTGAGTCTGTTTTTCAAAAAAAAAATATAGAAATGTAACTTTAGTTTTCCATTAAAAAAATCCTAGAATCACTCCAATATTGATGAACAATAGACCTTACTATATACTTCAGGCCAACAAGTTAGTGGGTAATGTTAACTAACAAAATGACATAGCAACAAAAACAAATTCATGAATATGACTCCAAAAATTATGGACTACAAAACATCAGGTGACGAAAATATTAAATGAAATGCAAAACAAAACAGGTTTTAACTTTAGAAGAACTCTTATACATATTATATAAAATTCTCGTGTCATAATGTTAGTAACCGTACTTCTCCAAAACGGCATGGGCGTTTTTTATGAAATGTTATATGAACATTCAGTAGGTCTGAGAATCCCGTACTATTTATTTTTCATACCCCTTAGTGATAAGGGTTGTGACCCCTAATATTGTTTTTTTTTATTTATTTTTTATAATGTGTCATTAAAAAATACATAAAAACCCTCCTACAATTTTGACTCTACTACCATCAATGCCTTTTTTTTTATATGGCGTAGCTTCTTGACCTTCACAAGTGCTTGTAACAGCCTAGACTGAATAAATGACTTTCCATTTCAATTCATTTCATATATCTGTACAAAGCTCGGTGGGTCGGCTAGTAATAGAAATTTATTCGAGTTAAACGTGCAGAGATTATTATTAAATATATAAAATTGTCGTGTCACGGTGTGCGTAATTGAAGTACTCCTAAACGGCTCGACTGATTTTCGTGAAATTTTATATGGATATTCAGTAGGTCTGAATATCGGACAACATCTATTTTTCATCCCCCTAAATGTTAAGGGTGGTCCATCCTTAATTTTTTTTAGTTTTTATTTTTTTATGATACATCATATAAAAATACATACAAACCTAAATTTTCACCCTTCTAACACCTACACCTATTTATTTATGGCGGTACGGAGTCCGCTGGGACAGCTAGTTATCTATAACATTGCAATAAAATGCTGGAAATTTCACAGCATCTTAACTGGAAACTTTTGTAACAAGTAGGTACCAAATAACTACCAGTGCAACATACAAAAAGATAATTCTTGCAATTGTGAAATGATAGCCAACTGGTGGGTGCCCACGGCTCGTGGAAGAATTGGTTTCCCATACAAAACTTTCTTACTCCCATGAAGGATGATTTGGGGAGTAAAATCTATCCTATTTCCTTCCCCGGGGGGGCACCTATTCTGAAAGATGAAATTTGGTAGACAGTTTATCTATATATATACCTACCATCAACAAATCGGTTTATCGATTCAAACGCGAAGAGGTAACAGTCAGACAGATAGACACACTCTCGTATTTTTAATAATATTTATGAAAGTAAGGATAGCAACTAATCTCTTTGGTATTAAAGCGAGAGCAAAGCAATCTCTGTTTGCTTCACAGTTCCCGCGCTTTTTTAGTAAAAGGTTTTCAACTGAAATCGTAGTATGTCTAAAGCAAATTAGGAAAACGCTGTTGTAGTTGTTGCTAATAACAAAGAAGACCAACTGCTGCTAAATCTGTGGGCAGTTTTTCGATTTTTTCGAATGCATTGTTATTGATTCCATCATAAAATTTTAAATCGACATATAATAATTGTGCAAAGGTATATCATAACCATTTTCTTCATTTATCTTGTACGGTATCGTAGTAATTTAATAAAAAACTAGTTATTTTAATGATTATGGTATATGGTTCTATTAAATTTCTTTCGTTATATACTAAATTAAAAGAACTCAGTGTTCAATTTAAAATCACAAATAAATTAGTTTGTGTACCTATGTTAGAAAATAATTCAAAACGACTACTCAGACAAGCACATAAATTAATGCCGTTTTCTTGTGTGCGAAAGCTTTAAGTTTGAGTTTTACAAATTATTGTTAATACTTACATAATTGATAAGTCATACAAATATTCATCAATGACTTTTTCATTCTTACAAAATACTAAGTCAATATTTAATATCATTGATATTTTTCCTATGATATTATGTCCATAAAAAATCTGCAAAATTTTGAAACTGTAACTTTCTCGTTTTGGAACTTTCTCAAGTAACATTTATGAGTAGCGGCCGCCCGCGACTTCGTCCGCGTTAACTTTTGGTTTTTTTGAGAATCCCACAGAACCCTAACATTTTTACGGGATAAAAAGAGTAAATCCGTGTCATAAACTAAATGCGTGTCTATCCAAATCCGGTCAGTAGTTTTTGCGTGATTGAATAACAAACACAGAAACTATCACATCTATAATATTAGTATGATTATAATGTACTGAGGAAAATAACATTCAAGTTCTTCAATGTATTTTTTTCTTAGATCATTGCATTAATTAATTTTACTTTAAAGTACGTAGGTACGCAGGTGCGTATGTTATAATAACCTTCCAATAACAATTGATCATTATATATTTTTTTGCATTCGATCATCAATCGATTGATGTTATACAAACAGAAGCCATTGTTCAAGATTAACATTATTTTATTTTAATAAATAGAAATAATTGGTTCATTTATAAAAACATTATGTAGCTATTATACATACAAGTTCTGTTTTAAATAATAATATGATATTATAGTTCGTTTTGCAACTAATGACATGTCGATTATCCTACAAAAGTTAGGGCGGAACGAGAATAATAATATTTTATACTAGTGGATGCCCACGATTGGTTTTGCAAGTGTCTATCTACACTATAGGCTTTGGTAGCCGCTTCCGCAGCAAATTTTGGCTTAGCTTCTTTTCGAAAGATGTGTAAATGGAAAAATCCTATGAAAAGGATAAAACGGAAATGCGTCACGAGCGTCGCACCCATCAATATATATATATATATATGTTACAGTTAAAACTAGTTTTTAATAAATGCCTTTGTTAAAACTAGAGTTGACTAATGCTCAAAATGGAATATCAGTTAAATCTAGTTATACTGGACAACACGCGTTTTTCCGAAGCATGCCAGTTTAAACTGTTCTCAATAACCACACCACCTGAATAACTTACAACAGGTGCTCAAAATATTAATAGATCAGATTATGGACCCTGTCGAGCACAGCAAATAAGAATTATTATAATAATGCCAATTTCTAACAAAATCAATATGCAAAATTTATAAAAAAAAACAATTTGGGATCACGCTTTATGAATTTATACAATAACTTTATTATTGGATGTTTTATTTTTTCATTTACATAATTCATTTAATTTAATCATTTAACACACATTTAAATAAATAAAAAAATTATAAATTTCAAAAATTAAGTACATATGTCATTGTTATATTCACTATACTTCATAATATACTTAGACAAAGTTTTAACTTTTTACATACATATATATGCGTCCATATATATATACATATACACATATATATAGGTGATGGTACCATATGCACCGCCTAATGTTAGGTTATTTAAGAAAAGAAGTTTCACTTCAGATGTGTGGTCCGTGTACACAATTTTTTTTCTTTGACTACTACTTCAATTTCACCTGATAACATGTGATGATGATTTTCGGGGGAAAAAAAAACGAGAGGCATCTCGTAACCCGATTAGGATAGGTCTCTACACCACTGTGGAGGGATTATAAAACTATTGTTGTTGATAATTATAAACCTCTTAACTTGCAGAACTATATCCAAGATGAGGTGCTTAGTGATCCTGTCCGCGGTGTTAGCAGTGGCCCTCGCTGAGACCTACTCCACCACCCACGACCAAGTGGACGTCGAGGCTCTCGTCACCAACCCAGACTCACTCAAAGCCATCACTAATTGCTTCGTCGACAAAGGGGACTGCACTGAAACCACGGCCGCGTTCAAAAGTAAGTATTCAATCCATTTTATTTTTAGACATTGCTATACACCCCGGTAAAGTTCTTGAGCAATGACCATAGACAAGGAAGCCTGCCCAGTAGCAATATTACATACAAAAACGTCAGCTGCGCAACTTTATTTGTCTGTGGTTTTGCTCAAGAAGTTTGCTGCTACTTATACACGTCGCAATATAGTCCGATCACATATGCACAGCACTGGACACTAAACTTTACAACGAACCAGTGTTACCAGCCGAGGATCGAAATAGAGGTTGTTCTCGTAGCTTCGAAAAAAACGGAGCCATAGTAAGAGAGGCGGAAGAAAAAGTGGAAAAGCTGTACGATCTGGCAAAACTGCAACCTGCTTCAGGCTACGAAGGATCGAAAAAGATTGCATAATATTATCAACGGCTAAATGTTTCTGCACGGAAGAATCATGATCTTCATTTATAAGGAGTATGACATTATTTCAATTAAGAATAATGAGTCTAAATTTCAGTCATTGATTTTTCTCCTTCAAGCCAGGTAATGAGTTGAATGAGAATAAAAATATTAGAAAGAGAAAAGTTAATGAGAAATGGAATATAGAAGCGACATCAGACAAGAGTTGCTTGACCAAAAATGTCGTAGCAATTAATTTAAACTAGTTCATTAAACAAAATTCAGAGATATGAACATTTAAAATTGAGAATTTTACGTTTTTTCTGTAAATAATGTGCGGTAGAACGATCAGTACAAAAAAAAATATGGAATAGTATTTGAAAATATTCTACAATAACTTACAAAAAGAAAGATATATATATCTACTTCTTACTTGTATTGAAAAAAGTCAAAATATTTTCTAAGAGGGTAAATTAAGAGCATAAAAGTTACGATTTCCTGCAAGAAATTAAAAAGGGCTCTTAAAGCTCCTCCGTGCTTCAGAAATCAGAAATCAAAATTTTCATTTTACAATTCCCCTATTCCATCCATATGGGAGGCCTGTAATATGCTGATGCTGTAGTTGCTACATCTATAAATTAACTCACTGTCTTGAGTTGGGATGGTAGATAAACGAAAAGGCCTCAAAGGCCTACACGGAAAGGGCTTGCTTATAGATCGTCTGGAAAGGAGTCTTTATAACAGCTAGATGCTTACAATATCGTACCTACGTAGCTCGGGCAACCTTATGGCTTAATAAAACTTGTTCGTTGGCCCATTTTCGTTTGCACTAAAGACATTACTCGAATTCGGGCACCCGAAGCGATATTTACACTGGATACGGGCTAAAAGACGGTCTCGGATAACCAAAACGAAAACTACCCGAATACGGGCGTACTCGACTCCGTTAATTTACACTATGTCGTATACCCGAATTCCATTGGCACACGTAATTTGGGCTAACGATCAAGTGTAATCGCACCATTAGTTAAAGAAGCAATCGTATAGTTTTATTAATGGTCTGAAACGTGTCATATTTTGTTATCTCTTATCTGAAATGTCATTTTACCGTCATTGTACCCAAGTGTAACAATAGAAGGCCTATTATTTAGTCTCCGCTGTCCGTCTCTCGGCCTTTCAATGGACTATTATCTCATGAGCCGTTGTTATTTTTTCGACAGAAAATTAAAAGACAAATCAAGTTTATTTATTACATACTAGTGGCTTGCCCTCGCTTCGATTCAGTATAGACTAATAGTTTTTGCTAATATAGCCTAGAACACTCACAAATAACGGGGCTTTCTTTTGATAAAAGAATTTGCTTAACGGTTCATTAGACCCAGAGATTACATCCTATACAACCTCACAAACTTGCAAACTCTATATATTATTAGTATAGATACACGAATCGCAATGTCCTCTGGTCACACCAAAACCTGAGAACGAATTTACCAAGTCATGATTTTTTTAAAAGTTTTGTAATACTTTGTATAATTGTTTTTAAAGAAAGGTAGGGCATAGCGGATCTCCCGATTGTTCGAACCTCCACCTTACAGAAGATCACAATAAAACAACACTACCTTTTGGTAGTTTTGTGTTTCTGCCGGTGAGTAAGGTTCCAGGGCTTCACATGGTAGACGCGGAAGAATGCCTAAACGGGGACCCCGCGGCTTCGCATTAAGCAGCGTAGAGGGTATTCGCAGGGTTTTTTAGCGGATATTATACCGTAAAGCGCCCGTAAGAATTACGGGGTTCTCAGTGGGCAGCCACTGCGGGGGTCCGTAAGGCTTGCGGGAGCCAGGTGTGAGGTCCGTGCGGCGGTGTCCCCGTTTAAAGGCGCCGTTGTCTGTAAATAGAGATTTTGCCTGCATGAACAAAAATAAGGGCTTCACAGGGTAGGGAATCGGGTCAGGGTAGGCAACAGTGCGAGTGATATTTTTGGTAGGTATAGCAAGCGTCGATAAGCAATGGTGGCTGCTTATTAGCATCAGGCGGGCCATACGCTTGATAGCTACCTTTTTTCAAAAGCTGTTATTTAATTTGCAATGTATGTATGTTTGTTCGGGTGGAATCTTGCAGCTCGAATTTGAAGCAGATGTATTCATTCGATTGAGCTGAAATTTTAAACACACAAAAGAAGGTTCTTTCGGGGAAAATATAAGGAAGTTGCGCAAAAAATAGAAAATTCAAGTAGCTTAACTTACAACTCTACCCAATAGGAGGCGCTGCAGTCGGAATTTAGATTTTGTTTTTGTTTTTATAATTGTATTGGACAGAATAACGTTTATCGAGTCTCCTGGATTATTTTTAACCTAGTAACGATTTTGATGTGCGTAAACAGGATAGTTATTATAAATTGTTATGCTAATAGATCAGTCACACACAATGACGATACACATTCAAATCACTGTTATTAACTAAATGCATTTATCGTAACGAACAATTACACACACTAATAACAAATATAACCTTGAGTTATTCCAAAAGTCAATTAATATCTCGTTTAACGAGCAGACAGACAGCCATTTAATTTGCACACACGCACACAGAACAACTACCGCAACAAAAACGCTTAGTAACCGGAGAGTCTAAAAGCTGTCTGGGCTTTACATCATACTTGTTGAAGCTAGAATTATTTAAAACTATAGGTTGAACCCGTGACTTCGCCCGCGCCAAAGTTAGTTTTTTTGTGAACTCCACAGGAACCTGATCTTTTTTTGGGATAAAAAGTATCCTATTTGTTAATCTACATAGGTAATAACCCAAATTTTATCCAAATACGTTCAGCCGTTTCAGCGTGAAAGAGTTACTTATAAACATCTACACGTATATCCATACAATCCTTCGCGTTTAATATATTCTTTTTTCGTTACAAGTACTCCTATCCTGGACAGGTTTCATTCATCACATTGGTGGTAACAAAATGTTGATACCTATCAACGTTTTCTTCCCATTTGATCCTCCAGAGACGAAGACTGATATAATAGACCTGAGTGTCGTGCTTTCGTTTCCTCAAATTAATGTTTACTTTGATCAAAGTATTTGCTAGGCCATATGTTATGCGTTTTACGTAGGCCTCTATGCAAAATCATCCCTTTGATTAGTGCAGATTCGTTCTCAGGATTGTCCTTGGTTAAATATGCAGATTAAAGAATTTACATTCTTTTATCAGGATATTTAATGTATGATAGTAATCGTTGAGCGATTTTGCGTAAACATCTGCAAAAACATAATATAGACGCCTGTCCATATGATTGAATGCGGGTGCTTACGTTGCAAACCTACATTTTCAACTGTTTAAACCTTTTATGAATATTGATTCACATATTTTTTTACAGAGGTGCTGCCCGAGGCTACTGAACAAGCTTGTGCGAAATGCACACCGGCCCAGAAACACATGCTCAAGAGGTACTTGGAAGAAGTGAAGAAAACCTTCCCTGCAGACATGGATGTCCTAAAGCAAAAATATGACCCAGAAGGCAAACACATTGAAGCACTACGCGCCGCACTTGCAAATGCCTAATTAAAGGAACGCCGAAATTTTTACTGAACGTAGGCTTGATAAATTAACCATGATTGCAACAAGACCTTTTGACACATCATGCAGTAACACATAATTCTTTTTGATACAACGGGTATAAATAAGTTCAAACATTGATTTGTAATATACATACACTACGATGCCGCGATAATTTTTATGAGTGAAAACGTTGTATTTCTAATGATTTGAAAATAAAACTTTATAGTAGTTACGTATTTATTTTGTTAGCATTTTATTTTAAAACACCTCAAGTATGCACTTTTGTGAAAATTTATAAAATTTCAAATAATAATATTATGATATAATATTATAGATGCACTGATTTATTTATTAATTGAAGTTTCGCATCCTTTTCAGGATGCATCGTCTGACTTATTTGATAGGTAATCAGTGCTACTATACCGTTGAAATTTGTTTTATTTAATGAGTGGAATGCGTGAAAACCTTAGAAACAAATAAATAATATTATTGTTTTTACAGTTATTACTAGTAAGGTAAGTAAGCCAATTAAAAGTAGTGAAAAAAACGATGGGTTGCACTCCGGGAGTGCCGGCAAAAGTGAAAACTTGAATATTAACGTTGTGCAGTTTTGATATTTTGGAATTGTTAATTTTGCACGAATTGCTTTAATTATCAGTATAAAAGTACTATCTTTTATGTGGTAGAATACAATATTTATTTATTGCGCTATCGTACACAAACATGATAATTTATATTAAATTAAAAAGTTTATCTCTCAGTAAAATCAACGTACATGAATCACATTTAAGCGCACCTAGCGGCATCTATTGTAAAAAAACAACTTACATGAATCACATTTAAGCGCACCTAGCGACATCTATTGTAAAAAAATGCATTTTCTTCGCAATAAAGCTGCCACGTGCCCCTTTAGCAAGACCGCCGAACGGGATATGATAAACTGATATATCGACATTTTGTCAGTAGTCTGACAGCTAATGCCGATATATGGCTTTATCATATCCCGTTTCGGTGGTCATGCTAGGGGGGCTGGGCGTCCTAGATAGAGACTTATTATTATGTTAAAATAAAATATTACTATGTTTCGTTCAATATATTGAAAGTCAACGACCTTTCCAATTTTATTGTTTTAGTCTTACGCCACGTGTCCTGACGCAAGTTTAACATTTTTTACCCATTACAAAAAAAGTGTACAACGCCGCTAAAGAAGTTTTCACTTCAGAAAGATCCGAACTTTACGGTATTCTCTCTATATTTATAAAAGCATGTACCTCAGCCATGGTCCACCCACTGCCGGTGATATAAGGTGCCCTTGTTTTTTCTGTCGACTTTCTACCGTCGGCATCTGCAAGAGGTAACTAACTCGTATATTTTGACCTTTATGCCTTAGCCGAAAACCTGTAAAACTTTTTAAGTACCAACATTCAGTATGAACAGTATCAAAAGATTTCGATCCCGCCTATACGCACGCACACAATAAGTTCAATAGTGATAAGATTGTAGCCGAGTCCATGTACCAGTATTACTTTAAGTATAAAGCAAGTGTTTCAGTGCTTTTCTCCTATCTCACAAGTGCCCAAAACCGAATAAAATTTCTAATAATTGAGAACCATCATACAATATCAACAAAATAAAATAAATTATATATAAATAAAATACTCCAACAATACTTAATACATTTCAATTGTTTATGGTTCGGAACACTTCTTATTCCGGTTTTTCATCAAATTGGTCAAAATGCATCATCAGTATGAATATAATTCTTATACCTCAACATACAGTCAGATGATCGTCAAATAATCATGATTTTGCATATTCAAACGATTCAACATTAAACCCCTAATTGCATATCGCATATTTTATAAATAAATATATATTTTATACTAATTTAAATACCGGCTTATATCTATATAGATTTAGATCTTCTGTCATAATCATTATTATGGATTTCCGTCCGAACATGCTATATAAAGCGTTTTTAAACAATACAAATTGAAAATTAATGTTGTTTGTTGTCCCCAACATGCACCGAGAGCGATTTGTGTAAGCATTTTATTTTATACTTATTTCTTTGTTTTCTTTTTGATTTCTAATTCTTGCCATTTATGTACGAAAGATCAGGGTTAAAAAATAGGGTGAAGTGGTGTAATTTAGAGCCCACATCCTCGAATGTTGCTTCCTGGGAAGCAACATTTATCTTGCGGACTCAAGAGCTTTCATCCAGTTTTCAGCGTAACATGCAAATATTTAACGGAAGGATTATAATGTATTTATTACATTCCCGTGAACAAATACTGTATTCTTGACTGAAGCCAAGCGAGGGCGGGTGTAATAATAAAAATTTTACAACGTTCACAGAACGATGGCGATTTTCGTAATGCTTGCTAGTGTAGCCCAGCAAGTGATGTGCTATGACGAGAAATATGACAAGATGGAAGTGGACAAGATAATTGCGAATGACGAATTGTTTAATAGTTACCTTAATTGCTGGCTGGACAAGGGACCCTGCGACAAGGAGAACGCCGCTGAAATGAAAAGTAAGCTCGGATAACCAAATATGCTTTGAGAGCTATAGCAGATTTTTCCCTCGGATTTGGGTGGCCGGATATTGATGTAACCTCCAACTTACAAATATCATAGTGAAATAACACTACCTATTGGTGGTGTTGTGTTTTTGTCGGCGAGTGAGGTTCTGTGGTAGGTAGGAGATATATCAGGATAGACAATGGCTTGAGAAGCTCTGGTATCCCAATCGCAAACGACTATAGGCTTTTCGGCCGCTTACCATCAGCGGGCCCCGGAAGAGAGAAAACAGTTTCTTCTTTACTCTAATATGCCTTCACATTTTCCAAGGTTTAAGAACTTTACAGAAAGTAAATATGTAGTGTTTTTTTATGTTAAACTGAAAAATCTATATTTTTTTATGTAAAAAGAGTGGTTAAAAAGCGTATGGCCAGCCTCTGGTGGACGGCCACCATAGTCTATAGAAGCTTGCGATACCAAAAATATTACTCGCACCGTTGCCTAACCTGACCCGATCCCCAACCCCGTGGAGGAACACAACACCACCAAATGGTATTTTACTATGACCTTCTGTAAGGTGAAGATTACTTCCCCAGACGGGCACTCCAATACGAGCGGGGAATCCGCTGTGCTCTACCTTTTTTATAGTGTAAGCGATGCACTATAAAATTACGTTATGCATATATATTATAATATTACGTAATGATGCATAACACTGCGAATCTTCTAGAACAAATCAAATGCGTGATATACTTAACCCCGTGGAGAAACACAACACCACTAAAAGGTAGTGTTATTTTATTGTGACCTATTGTAAGGTGGAGATTACTTCCCCAGACGGGCACTCCAATACGAGCGGGGAATCCGCTGCGCCCTACCTTTTTTATAGTTAAAGCGTTGCACTATAAAATTACGTTATGCGTATATTATATTATTACGTATGCATAACACTGCGAATCTTCTAGAACAAATCAAATGCGTGATACACTTAGGACTACACTATTTAAGTATTTCTTATAAACTTTGGTTATAAGGTGCCTACATTTTATGCCAAAATTATTTATTACAGCATTAATGCCAGAAGTCATATCTACAGCTTGCGGAAAGTGCACGCCTGTGCAAAAGAAGAACATAAAAAAGTTGATACAAGGTCTCACTACGAAACAAAGAGCGCATCAATTGAAAGAACTGATGTTGAAATACGACCCGAAACGAGAATATTTCGCAAACTTCGCAAAATTTTTGCTAGGCCCTGAATAAGTGATCAAAGGCATTTCCCGACTGGGCCGTAACTAGGGAGTTGCTCAACTTCAAAGTACCATTGCTTTAGCTTAAAACGGAGCGGCAGACTGCGAAGGGTAAAACGCCCCTGCTTTTGCCCTACTTGTACATAATTACCGCTGCCTTCTGCTTCTGCTGCTGTATCTTAAATGCAACTCTGGTTATAGCCCTACTTTCCCAATTTTCTTTTCTTTTTTATTACCTTTGTTTTTGTAATATGTAATTTTATATTTTTTATTTATATCATTATTAATGAAATTTAAAATTATATTTCAAAGGCACTGTGCTTTTTACCACTAACCAGTACAATGTAATAATATTTTTATTAGTAGGTTATTGTTACCTGCGTGTATGTAAAAAAATAAAAATACTAAAACCGTTCATGTTTTTTTAATTATTTCCTGTACATATTGGAAGCTGTTTTGAAAAATAGGGTTTTAATTAATAATAACGTAAATCCATTAAATCTCTCAATTCAACAAAGAATACAAGAGGATTGGATTCGACCTTTACAGTCTCTTGGCTAAATTCAGGATATTTATAAGTAACAGATATAGAAACAGAAGCAGACTCCCGAGAAGTAGTTTTTTTAGATATGTCTAAACACAAGTTTGTATAAGCGCGTACCATTTTTTGGAGAGTTGCTTCAAAAATTGCACGTATTTGGCAAATTTTAGATTCAAGTGTTGAACGGGTTTGTTCAAAACAATATGAGTCAAAAATATTAAAATTCGGTTCTGCTGATATTATAAAGTATCAATATACATTATTTTTGATATTGGCGGATCATACGCTTGTTTAGCACCCTTTTAACATAAAAAACACAGTATATGTACTTTTTGTAAAGTTCCTAAAAAGTGGGAAAATGTGAAGACATTTTTGAGTAAAAAAAATAATGAAGAACGAAAAATGCTAATACAATTTAGTTTTAGAAATTGTATCTTATGTGTGATTGATATGTCCAAAACAAATAACCCAAATAATTATTAATTTCACAGGTAAATATCATTTATCTCGGTAGAGTTTTATACCATATTTAGTTGAAATACCGATATTAGTCAGTTTGTTATTTAGATTTTAAGGCTATGTTTTTTATTGTGTTGTTTCACAGCCAAAAGCAGATTTCAAGATTATAATTAATAAAAATTGTAATTGTTTGGGTATGCTTATTGTAATTTAACATCAGTCTCTCCTTTTAATTTTGTATAGACGATGACAAGGATACACTGTTGTCAAAATTAATTGTAGACTTAGAGAATCATGCCGGAATCGACACACATCGTTTTGAGAAACTAAAAAACTAACTTCTATCAAGAAAATTGTTTTATTTAATCTTTTCAAAAAACTGTCCACCAGCCTCTTTACAAAAATTACATTTCATGCGTCTGAACCAATTTCTAAATCATTTTTTCCAGTCCTCCGTAGACACCTCTTCCACGGCCTTCTTAAATGCTTCTTCCGGCGATGAAAACTGTATCCCTTTAATAAAAAGAAGTCGCACGGAGCCAATTCAGGACTGTGAGGATGATGCCTCAAGACTCTGACTGGTGTGAAGCCTTGGAAGTCCTTCGTTTTGATCGCAGAGTGCGAGGGCGTGTTGCCGTGGTGAAGAAGGACCCCGCGAAATCCGATGTTAGGTAGCTTGTTGCTCATTGCAGAAAACTTCTTGCAGGCGTTTTATGCTATACCTTTCGGCGTTGATGCTGCTTAGGTCTCGAAGTAGAATTGAAATTAGGTACCCCGTCATCGTTCATCCAAAGTAAGACGACCGCGTTTGAACTCGTTACACCAGCGGTAGATGGTTGCTTTTGAAGGTCCTTCATCCATAAAAGCAGTTCAAAATCGATCAAATGACTCATCAGGTTTTAAGTCTTGTATGTTTTAATTTAATATAACGTTGATGTTATGAATTAGGTAGTTAAGAACGCAAAAGAAACGAATACAGTAAGAAAAAAACCTTTGTGGGTTCTTTTCTTCCTGATGATTTGACTAGTTTTTCCAACAAAAAATATTTTTCTTAAGTTCAAACTAATCAACTAGATTTAGTCAATGTTTTCTATATTTTTTAATATTTTATATAAATTGATTAATATTGCCCTTATTTGTATAATAATTAAAAAAACGTAATAAAATACAGATAAAATAATATGTGAAAAATATTAAGTATATTAATTTCTTGAAAGACAACAATTTCATTTTAAATTGATTCACATTCCTACACTAATAATTGTATTTAAATAAATATACAATAAATTATTTCTATTTATTATCATAAATATCTTTAAAATAATAAATTATGTCTACCTATATTAAATAACTTTAGAGCATCTCTCAGCAAATTGGAAAATATTTAAATACAAAATCGTAAGTATAAACCTAGCTACATAATAGTTACAATAATCTATATTTAGAAAAATCAATTGCTGTTCATTAGTCTCGTTAAAAATCGAGAACGGCTGAGCGGATTTATCTTATCTTGGTCTTGAAATGTTAGTGGAGGTCTAGGGAAGGTTTAAAAGGTGAGAAAAATTCGAATTCTACACCGAAGCGAAGCGAGGGCGGGCCACCAGTTTTAGATAAAGTCAAGGTTGTGATCGTTACTGGTATTTCCTATTATATTTAAATGGCATAGAATTAGGAAAAAGGTTGTGATAAATAAATTTGAAAGCTTCTCAGCCAGATTCGACGATTTGTAGACGGAGATAGAAGATATAAATTCAGATAATTTATCATGTGAGGTTGATGAAAGGGAGCTCATTGAAGATTTATTTATTCAATGCATTGCAAAGGTTGAAGCTATAATAAAGCAAAATGATGGTTCGATAAACAAGTCTATTTATGAGTGCCCAGACCTAGAATTTTGAAAAAGATTGCCACAAATTCAAATTTCATAATTTGATTTAATCTTGATCTTCCAACCCAACATTGGTACGTGCTTATAATTTTTATGCTTTCGTCAAAATCGGTTATAGAAACAAATATCAAATGGGAGAAATTTCGTAATACTCTGGGTGACATTCCCACTTTAGAACAATTTAAGAAGTTCTTGGTTGATCGTGCAGATGTACTCGAATCCTTAAATCGCAACAAATATGTAAACAACAAAAGTGTCAGCAACAACTTCAAGGTCAGGTCAAATTCAGATTTGAAATTTCAAGATCGTTCTAGTTCCTAATTACAATTCGAACAATAGCAAAATGAATGGTAACAGTGATAATAAAAACACAAATACCCGTATCCACAAAATCAAACAACAATAATTCTATATTCTCGTGCGTAATCTGTAATAATGATCACAGAAAGAGTTTAAACGAAAAATATTCACTTATTTAATATAAGTTATGTTAAAACTGTTAACGTCAAAGGCATCCTCTTAATAAATGTCGTATGACGCCTTGTTGACAATGCAATCAAAGGCGTAATACTTTGTTGCACGATTCTGACGCTGCTGTCGGTTGTTCTACCTCTGAACATATTGATGGAGGTGGTGAACCTAATTAAGTTGTACCCTTATATAAAGGCGGTGCAAATTATGCGCTCCTTTTCACGGCTTTGTTGGACGTCATCAATCCGGACAGTGGAGCAGTTGAAATGGTGCGTGCGCTGCTGGATTGTGGTAGTCATTGTGGTAGTCTTCGTTTATAACAAAATCACTTACACAAAGGTTATCACTGAATACTGCACCTCTAAATGCTGTTAATGTGAATGGAATAGGAAATAATTGCAACAATAAAATAGAAAAAAGTTGTTTGGCTAAGATTAAGTCTATTAATAGTACATAACGAATTACCTTATCCTGCTATGTACTCGAGGAATTAACAGGTTTGTTGTCCAAGACACCTGTTAATGTACAAAATATAAATATACCTAAATCCATGAAACTTGATCTCAACACATGTTTGCAAGTTGGATGTCAACTTTCAATTTGACGACACTGTATGAAATAAAACAGGGAGAAAAAAGCAGCCCTTGCTGAGTTTCTTGCCGGTTCTTCTTAGTACAAGGTCTCCCGTCATAGTTTTCGAACCGATGGCGTAGTTTTCGACTTTCACATGTACTTGTAAAAACCTAAACTGAATAAATGACTTTTAAATTTGAATTTGAATTCATGTGGCCGTCCATGTTGATGTCCTGATTAATGCGAATGTTTTTGGGACACTCTTGGCTGCAAACAAAAATCCTTGGGACCAAATAACAAAACACAATTGAGAAGTTGTAAATTCGGTTGGATTGTTGCAGGTTCAACTAACTTATTTGGACATAATAAGTTTTTCTGCAAACATGCATCTCTGAATCCAAATGAAACACCTAAAGCTTGACAAATTTTATGTGAAAAACATCTCGTTCTCCAGAGGGCAGATTTTGTGTGAAGTTGCCTCTAAAAGATACTTCCGATTGCTTTGAAGATTTTTAATTTCTAGCCAAAGGAGGCATCTAAATCTTGAGAAACAATTTAAAAGGAATTCAGAACTGAAATCACAATATACAAGTTTTATGCGGGAATATCATGATTTCTTGAAACACCCACGAAAATGCAATATCCATTATACTTTTTATTTCATCATGCTGTCTTTAAAAAGTGAGTCAACCAAAATTTGAGTAGTATTCGAAGGCTCCTGTCCCACAACTTCGGGATATTCTTTAAACGATATTTTGATGGCGGGCCCTAACGTTCAACAGTCTCTTTTTCCATATTGGTCAGAGCCCGTCAACATATTTTTTTTTTGACCAGTGTCATAGCTAAAATTTACCGTAATGTAATAAAAGTCAATAAAGATGACAAGGACTTGTAACTAGTCACGTTGAGGGAAAATTAGAATGAGCCCATTCAAAGATGGCGACTCAATACTATAACATATGGTACTGCTTTTTTTTTTTTTTTTTGTTTCCTCCCAGGCGGGGGAGCGGGTGTGAAATCCTCATGGATTCCCTACAGCCGGCTGTAGGGTTATGTCAGACTCTTACTGACTAAAACACACCCGTGGGGGATGCCTATGGCCTTAGGGGCCTTACAGGCTTCATCTGATGCGATCAACCCCTGAGAAGGGGATGATGCAGCGCTGCCTTAGTAAATACTACTGCATAGTGCGCTTAGAGGACGGATGCACTCTGATGTGCATCCGTATCGGTTTGGGACTGAGCGACTGAAGGTCTCTCAGGATCGGGGGGGCGGCATGGTACTGCAAGTGCTAGTTACTTAAGTAGATGTCTAAAACAGGTTGGAGAAGAGCGTAGTGAAAAATTCATCAAGGATATGATACAAAAGGATCTATATATTGATGATTTGATCACCAGCTGAATTAGAGTTACGTCACATATTAAATTCAGTGACGAACGCCCTAAATTTAGCATGTTTTCCATTGAGGAAATTTAAAACAAATTCGAAGGTTTTGTTAGATGATTCAGATTTGAGTCCTGCAGATAATCTAACGTAAAGTGAGTCATCACACATTTTTGGTCTTCTTTGGAATCCTGCCAATGATAATTTCAACTTTCCAATCAAGATAAATACTGACATTGAGATTAGTACCATCACAAAAATAATTATACTGTCTCTTTCCCCTGCATTATTCAAGCAAAAATGTTAGTCTAAAAGCTATGGTTAGAGGGAATAGGATGGGATGAACTCATTCCTTTAGATCTTAAAGAGAGGTGGGCTGAAATCTACAATAACCTGCCTTATCTTATTTCCCCCCAGGGTGCTATGCGAGTCATCGACATCTTTTGAGTAGCACACCTTTAGTGACGCTTCGCAATGCGCTTATGGTGCTTGTGTATACTTGAGATCCTTGAGTTGTGACAACATGATCACGGTGAGGTTATTATGCTCAAAGTCAAAGTTGGCGTCGTGGTAGGCCAGCGGAGAGTATATTCAGATTTTGGTCGAAATTTTGTGGCAGCCGCCAAAAAACTGTCTAGTTTTTTAAAACAAAATAATATATTTCTATCCGAGTTTGCAGCTCAGGAGAAAATAAAATTTAATTTTATCCCGATTACGCTCCCCATTTTGGTGGAATATGGGAAGCGGGTGTGAAATCTGCAAAGTATCTTAATAATAATGGCAAATACGGATCTTTGGATGAATTTAGTACATTATTATCACATGTAGAGGTAATTTTAAACAGCCGTCCCCTTTGTCCCATGTCTTCCTGTCCAAATTATCCACTCTCTTTATCCCAGGGACACTTTTTGATTGGAAGACCTTTGAATGCTTTACCGTTCGCTGTACTGGAGTACCTGAAGGAGACATCTCTAAGCCGCTTCGCCCGCTTGGAGAAGAAGATAGCAGAAGGAGTGACTGCAGGGGCGACGCTTAATGTTGGAGATTTAATACTGATTCACGAGGATAACAATCCTCCGCTAAATTGGAGGATGGGGAGAGTTACGCGATTGTATCCTAGATCAGATGGTATTTTTAGAGTTGCTGATGTTAGTATCACTAAAGGATGTATACATCGGCCTTTGGTTCGAAGCTGCCGACTTTCCACTGCTTCTGAAACCAAAGGTTGAAGAACTTGGCTCTTCAACAGGGGGAGAATGTTTGCGCCCGCATAAGCCTGAAAAACGTACAAAATTGTATTAAAAAGTTTGCACGAGTGAATTTTATCACCGGGTGGCGCCATATATTAGATTGAACATGTAGCGCGCTCCCGTACCAAACTTCAGTCAGTGTCTTCCAAACCCAGCAGGTGGTTCGAGGATTCATCATAGATGTCGCTTTTGTGCCTTCTGTAACTGCTTTATCATTAATACTGTAATGACTTAACAAATAGATCTTGCATTATAGTAAACTTACTCGATTTTTGTATAAAGGAAAATACTAAAATTTACCGAGTTTTTACTGAAGAAGACTCCATCTTCTATGCCCAAACACTGTTTGCTGCCTGGTAATTTTTTTTCTAGTAATATTTTCTTTAGATTTTAGTATAAGTTGGCTAAGTAAATTAAAGCGCCATCTATGTCTAGATACAAGGATCAGCTCAACATATTGTGCCGTTGCTATTTGTAATGTCTATTGATCTTTAGCGTATGTTTCTATTGTTTACTGGAAACGGAATAGATGGTAGTAGTACTCAAAATAATAATAATCATTGAGCATAAAACCGCATCAAGTGAGTATACAGGGAACAAAATATATAGGTACTACCTAGCAACTCTGAGCATTTATTTATATATATAATAGGTGAACTTAAAGCTTAACAAGATAATTATAAGACGAATAATTTTATTAACCTGCGAACAAATTATACATGATTTTATTCGTTATTTTAAATTGTTTGATGATTCTCATATTATATAAAAACGCTAATGCGAACTGATGCAAATTGTATTTCGACAACTGATACGCTATTTACTATCCGGAATTTAGTGAATAAAAGCGGCACAAAAAGGGACAATTACAATACACCATTGCGTTCATTTGTATCAGAAGAATATACTACGTTGTTCAAAAAGTATCGCGAATTTCATGTTTTTTCAAGAATTATTTATTTATTCATGAATATCTATTTTGTCCCCTTCAAAGTAATCCCCATCAGACATTATACACTTGTGATAACGTTTTTTCCAATCCTCGAAGCATTTTGAAAAATCGTTTTTTGTGAACTTGTTCAGCTCCTCCTTCGATGCCATCTTTATCTCCTCAATCGTGGCGTAGCGTCGTCCTTTGATGGGCCTCTTCAGTTTCGGGAACAAGAAAAAGTCACAGGGGGCCAGGTCTGGGGAATACGGTGGCTGCGGCATTATTAGAGTGTTGTTTTTGGCCAAAAATTCGCGCACAAGAAACGATGTGTGAGCAGGAGCATTATCATGGTGCAAAAGCCAATTTTTGTTCTTCCACAAATCTGGGCGTTTCTGGCGGATTGCTTCTCGCAAATTGCGCATTACTTGAAGGTAATATTCCTTATTGACCGTTCTACCCTGCGGCAAGAACTCATAATGCACCACGCCCCTGCAATGGAAGAAAACTGTTAGCAAAATCTTCACATTCGATCGAACTTGGCGTGCTTTTTTCGGTCTTGGCTCGTGCGGCAGCTTCCATTGGGATGATTGAGCTTTGGTTTCTACGTCATAACCAAAAACCCATGATTCGTCACCAGTTATGACTCTCTGGAGCAAATTTGGGTCGTCACGGACAGAATCCAACATCTCCTGAGCAATGTTAATGCGATGCTGTTTTTGGTCGAAATTGAGCAATTTTGGTACGAATTTCGCGGCTACCCGTCTCATGCCCAAACTATTGGCAATAATCGAATGGCACGAGCCAATCGATATATTTAGGTCCTCAGCAACTTCTCTGATGGTGATTCGACGATTGGCCAATACTATTTTCTTTACTTCATCAATGTTTTCGTCTGTTGTTGACGTGCTCGGGCGTCCGGAACGCTCTTCATCGCTCACATCTTCTCGGCCCTCTGAGAAAATTTTATACCACCGATAAACGTTGCTTTTGTCCAAAGTAGCTTCGCCGTATGCAACAGTCAACATTCTGAATGCGTCCGCGCACTTTAAGTTGTTCTTCACACAAAATTTAATACAAATTCTTTGATCCATTTTTTGGATTAGACGAAAATCGAAGACAAACTAAAACACGCCCACGCACAATAGCTGTCAAAAACTGTCTGAACATTCAAAATGGCCGAAATTGTCAACGTAAGTGAGGGTCATGAGTACCAGCATAACGCCACCAAAAAATCAAAAATCGAACATACGTAGCCCGCGAAAATTCAAAATTCGCGATACTTTTTGAACAAACCTCGTATTTTTTCTAAAGCCACAACGTGATGGATCTGCTAAAGTCAATCCTGCCAAAGACAATCGTCTTAGAACATGTTTGAAGAATGAAAACGAAGTTGTGGCATAATCAAAACTGCTTATTAATTCATATACTAGTTATACTTTGTTGGATTTTTATTTATTATTCAAATGACGAGTCTATTCATTTGTCATTCATATATTTTTTCTATGGATAATTAAAGTTATTTATTAATCGTGAATAACGAAGGAAAGAATTATTAATTCGTTATAAGAATTAATTTTGCCGGCTACAATGTTGCAGCGATTTTTGAAGCCAGGTGATACTAAAGTGTGAGAGAAGAGTTATTATTACCTATGTTCAGATTTGTAAGTTAAAGATCGGTAACGAAAAGCGAGATAATAAGTAAATCTTTTCTGAATGCGTACTACTCTTTAAACATAGACATTTTATGTAGAATTCCTTAATGTATCACGTACAAGAAAGTTAAAAATGGTAATGAATGACATTGTTAATATTTTATTGATGCCCAAAGAAATTTCCAAGATCATGCAACGATGTTGTCCAAGAGTGTCGCAAAGGGGTACAGTCATAAAAAATTTAGCAAATTATAAAGTAAACAAAGCCCTCAATCCATTCAAATGACTTCCTCACCTGAACAAAACTGTGCATTCGTTTTAAAATTTGACTTTTTCTTCACAGTCTGACTTTTCTTTTACTGGATCTTTTATTATTTCAGATCTTATCTCATAATTATCTTAGCTTCTTCCTCTCCTTAATCCTGCTTTCTCTCAATCCTTCTCTTTCAACCTTGCATACACTCCCTTTTCTGTCTCTCTCTCTTTTAATGCTCCATTCTTTTCCCCTTGATCCCCACCTGAATCTAAAAAAATGCTGTGTTTTAAGAAACTTTCATGTAATTTAAACTTTGGCCCCCTTATTATTAAACAAGGAATAAACTTAGATTAGTTACGCCGTGTTTTTCCCTCCCACCGATGGCCTGGAACTTGCCCTCCCCTAGGCCATGGGCTGGCAACGCTCTTGATTCTGTAAACTGCATTTTTTAATAACTTCAATTTATTCTTAGGGCATCAAACATGAGGGGAATCAATATTCTTTTGCAATAAAAAAACATCATTCTAACCACAAATGCATCTGTAAAAATTTGAGTCATCAGGGGAAAAATATTATGTTTGATGAATTCTATAACATCTATAAAATGGATAATTTAAAAAATATTGGTTCGAGGTGCGAACCCTGAGGCATACTCGAATTAACAGCGTCATCTTCTGATCTCGACCATCGACTACTACTTTTAAGGGAATTTCCCGAAAAGGGTAAAATAATATTATGTATTGTATTGTATGCGACTGTACAAATTAATCATCTTTCCCAATGACTAGTCATAGTACTTAAGAGTGAGCAAAATTTTATGTTTTCTAGCATTTATAAAACTTACAATGTTCCCAAAACATTAAAAATAAAATTATAATTTTCATGAAATGCCTTGTCCACGCATTTCTTAAAAAATAATATTTTATTTTATCAAACTCAAAGTTAGAAGAGGAAAGGCATAAGTGTTTAGAAGCCCGCACATACTGATATTAAAGGTCTATGTCGAGCTACATCATTTATTTTGTAAAAGGGAACAATTTTTATAATGTGATGAATACCCTCGATAAGGAATAATATTTCAGCAAATTATCCTAAGCTCAATGTCAGCCAATGTCATTGCTACCCATTTTATATGTATTGCAGATAGTAAAAATACTATAGTTTGTATGTCTGTCATTCAATCTCTCTTGAAATATATTGTTGAGATCAGCAGATTTCCCACCTGAATT
Source organism: Chilo suppressalis (assembly GCA_902850365.2). Lineage (NCBI taxonomy): Eukaryota > Metazoa > Arthropoda > Insecta > Lepidoptera > Crambidae > Chilo > Chilo suppressalis. The sequence goes on along the minus strand of OU963912.1, from coordinate 8,169,825 downwards.
TGATCACCCGTCTTAGGAAGTAATCTACACCTTACACCTACAGAAGACCATATTTGATTAAGATAAAGGCAATAATGAGCTTTAGGATGTCCGCTGCTTTAAGCTGGAGCAAGGAGCGGCGCTGCGAGAGGCGGGTGTCCGTTGCGTGCGGATCCCGTGTTAGGTTGTATGAGTCCTGCGACAGAGCACGGAGCGGATTTCCGCGACGGACGTCCCGCTTAAGGAAGCGTGTGTAAGGTTTCAGGGCTTCAAGGGTAGAAGATTGATTTGAGTTTGGGGATATTTCAAAATATGCTCTTGCATTTCACATAGCTATTCGTATTTCACAGCAGTATATTCTTATCCTAATAAAAAGGGAATGAAAAGACTGCTGTCAAAGCTACAAATAAAAATAACCATATGAATTGCCAGTATAAAACCTACAGCTTTATAACATACTCGTATTCACAGCCCGTAGGGACAAGGATAGAGTTCTTTTTTCAAATTTATGATATTTTTTCAATCACCAAACCAAAGACCACGCGGACAAAACCACAGACAAAACGTTGTGATAAATAAATTCTTTCGCTTGTTTATATAATGACATTATAATTTCGTGCTTGGACATTGGATATGATATTGTTGGTAGTGTTTCGGCATTATATATAATTGTTTGTTTCCGTCAGAATATACTATATAAAGATTTGGAAACCTAAATTATTATTATAGTATTTCATCATTTTCAGAACCAGTGGTACCTACTACAAACAGGTAAGCTTTTTATGTATAACTTTTTATTTATTGATAAAGTTAATAAGCAAGTTTGCTGTCTTGCTCTTAATGTTAACAATAGGTATAATCCTAAATTGTGATTGTGAATTTTACTGTGGGAAAGGCGTAACTTATTCTGTACCATTTACAGTAAACCATGTTATTTAATCCACAATACAGAATCATGAAGGCCTTCTTCCTCGTTATGGCTGTTTTGGCACCGCTCGTTCTCTGCTATGACGAGAAGTATGATAAGATAGATGTGGACAAAATCCTTGCTGACGAAGCTCTTTTCGATGGCTACATCAAATGCTTATTGGATAAAGGACCCTGTGACCAGGAGAATGCGACTGATTTTCGAAGTGAGTAAATTATTAAATTAAGAGGTGGGAAACCTCGATGAAGCAATGGAACAATAGCTCGTCATAGGATTGGTAATCAAAATTTTACTGTCTGTAGCTTCTCCGCGCTTTGTAAAGCACGTTAAACTGTTGTTTCCGACTGCATCTGCAGTCGTCCCCAAACAGCCGCGTGGTGTGCCATGGCCCATTGTGCCTATCCCATCCATAAGGAATACCTGTGCCCCATCTTTCAGGACTTTAATATGCTGATAGTGATGTTTATGTTTGACAACATTTCTCAAACCTCAAAGTAAGTAATGCAAAGGCCAAATTGCAAGGAGCTTGCTGGATGCTAAAAGCCAAGCTGCTCACTAACAGTGATCGGACATATTACATACTATAACAGTTCATCATCAGCCTATTAATACCCCACTGCTGAGGGTCTCCACAGGCCTTCCCAATGGATGGAATAGTGGAATTGAGCCATGACCCACCACGCGGACCCAGTCCGGATTGTTGGGTGCTAAAGACTGTAACTGTCCGACCAGTTACTTTCCGAAGGTTGGAGTACATTTTTGGTTATCCATCCAATAAACGACCAGTGCTAAAGTTGCCTAACTTCAATGATTGCAGCCGGACGCGCTAATCACTTGCGCCATCGAGATCCGCTGTCGCAGTTACCTACACAGTAACTGATATATATCGAACATTTCTCTAAGTTATTGGCGAAATTATTTCTAGTAAGCCGTAAGGTATAATTGAAGCATACGAATACATTAAAATCGCGGTAGCATAATTGATCAGTGCATCCACAAGGGTATCGAAGGGTACGGGTGCAAGTTCTGTCGGCTGCCTGGATCGTAAAACTTTCTTTAGATTTATAAAATGATTCCATTTTAAATTGAACATTTTAGCGTTGTGTGACAATTTCTTCTGTCCTCCACAGAATTGTTGCCAGAAGTGATAGCAACGGCTTGCGGTAAATGCTCACCCATCCAGAAGGAGAGCGTAAGGAAGACTGTAAGAGCCATCACCCAGAGGAAGCCTGATCAGTTTAAAGAGTTTATTGCAAAATATGACCCGACTAGGGAACATGAGGCTGCTTTCTCGGCCTTTGTTTTAAGCACTGACTAAGGGATTACTGGCCTAGGCAATGTTATAAAAGCTAGATTTGTATAGATCAAGTGTTCAACGTTAACGAAACTAATCAAAAACTGAGTGATGATAATATTATACTGTTTTAATTTGGTGAACACTTGATTATATGAATAGGGCTTTGCGGTCCTTAGCATTATGTACTTTAATCAACTAGTAAATTGATTAAAATTTCTTCTTCATATTAGGCATTCACTATTGCGAATGTTTAAAAATATTATGACCTTAAACTTTTTTCGAGTTCAAAAAAGAAATGCCTTCATCTTGTGGCCATGAAACAATGAAAGCGGTGTACTTTGTCACTTATTATTAAAAACAATTGTTGAGGTATTCATCTATATGTTGATCATAGATCAATGTAATAGTATATGATTGTTCTTTGTTTTAGATTATTTAATTGTCAGATCGTGACCGATAAAACTAAATCCCCTTGGGTATATACATGTACTGCGACCGATGGTTGATGATTTTATTTATCGGGTATCTCTTAAAAACAGGAATAATAAATTATACTTGTTACATTTCTACTTTCCAAAGAGTACACTGATGCTAGAATTGACACTTATATAAAAATTACCATTGGATATTTTACCCAGGATTCCGATTTCTTCTTATAATAACGAAACTTGACAAATAATGTATTTTTAATGGACTTGTGATTGTTGCTTTGTAAAATGTGGAGCTTTTTGTTTTATTACAGTTTAGCAAAATCTATTATACTTTTTATTTATTTTTAACATCGTTCAAATCTTCTCCTGTTTTCGATGAACTTGGGATGATAAAAAAATAGAATTGAAAACATTAGTTTTCATTTTCAAAAAAGATCCATCTGATTTATCAGATGGAAGATCCATCTGATTTATCAGATGGATCTTTTTTAGATTACAAGTTAACACACGCTAAGGCATTTAAAAGATCTCGATTACAACATATTTTCTTCTAATAAAACAATCTGCATTGAATTATTACATATTATTCAAAACATTTAAGTGTAGGAGTTTAAATTTAAAGAAAATTTTACTAGATTCCACTCTTCTGCACCTGTATTTTTTTTTTTATAGATAGGTCCGACAAATGACTCCACCCCACCTGATGTTAAGTGAAGGTGAAGTCCAGACGTGAAGATAGCTGATACAGCAGTTTTACCTGCCACACCAGCCATCCTCACCCTGCCGGCCTGCATGTTGCTTCTTCATTCATTATATATGGACCGAGCGATATTTTTTATAGTAAAATTTACTTTAGCTTTAGATCTGAACTGAAATCAAAATTAATTGCCCCCAAAAAATCAGATCAATCAAATTCAGGCCAGCGCAATTTAATTTAATTACAATACAGCACTATCTCAGAATATTGCTTTACAAAATTTTCGGGTGACAAATTTCCATACACCGTGTGCGTTGAATTCGTGACAAGTCCTCGGCGGCCAATTTTTTCATAATACATACAGTTAAGTAGAGAAATAATTAGCTTGCTATCCTAGCTTGGAAAACTATTCTCGTGTAGCCCGGGCATTAGGTACGGATAGCACGGCTGGACTCCACTCATGTGCATGGGTTAGGGTGGAGTAGGTAAATTGCTTGTTTTGCTTCCTATATTATTAAAGTTTCAAATTTTCAGTATCATGAAGTACCTATTACTGTTAATTACCATATAACACAGAGATTTAATGTGCTGCACTGTCGTAAATCTGTAAAATGATGCGGAACGGTTGCGCTCGCGTCGCAGGCGGATTATATGACGACTCGCTTGCACAAGATCCGTTACGTCACGCCACCAGCCGCCGGCCGGCGCGCCTACGCAACTGCAACGCCTGCTTGACACGAAAACATACAAACTGCACGAGTGCGCAATGTAGTAATTGCTCGCCTCGGTCGACGATTTCAAGCGTTATTATTAAATAAATATTTCCAAGAGCCACACAGCCTAGCCCCAAAGTAAGCACTGAAAGGTTCGTGTTATAGGATACTAGGGTAACGGATAGAATACATATACTGGTACATATATAAGTTTATTTTTGTGTAGAAATTCATATAAACATCCATGACTTAGGTACACATGCTCGTATTAATCATACTAACATTAACCTCACGAGTAGGCGACACCATGAAACGGAATTGTTTTGCAAAAATAACAAATTTTGTAGTTTTTACGCCTTTTGTCTATTATTTGGTAGAAACTCTAGCATTCATAAACAGTTTATCGAGCCAAATTTGAGAATTGAGAGCACTTGGTCTCTTTATGATAGTTAATTTAGAAAACAGACATTTCTATATTGTCTCCAGTCTGAATATTTTTGGTGCATTTTGTATGTAATTTACCAGAACTCAGGAACTTTAACTACTATACCTACCCAGGGATGTAATGTCCATTATTTTATAAATGTAAAATATTAACATCCATTGATAATGAACATGAGTGTAAATTAATAATAATAATACGATGTTTGAGGAATTTTATCTTATTGTATTTTTAAATTTGGTCATGACAATAAATTACGAAGCCATTAAATAAAAAGTATATTTTAAGAATTGGTACTTACCTTATCAATTTTACACAAAACTTTTGAGTAAATTGTACATTTTTACAGATAGCATTATCTAGAAAATCTATGAAAAAAACTCCGATGAAAAAGGTAGACATACACAGATACAGATCTTTTGCTTTCAAGCAAACACATTAAATAAAATTTGAGGAATTAAAACAATGTTTTTATTTTAAACTTTATTACATTATCAGTCAACATCCTAATGGTATCCAATAAATAGCTATTATTTCTTTCAAATTAAATACAAAAAAAAAACAGTTTCAGAGATGAGTCATTTCAGGAACAGAGTTTTTAAAATAAGAGTAATTTGATATGTCAACTGCGCATGATTAAATCATCAGGCTATGTATCTGGCCAAATATATTCTTTATTACATAAAGTTCAAAATCTATTGAGAACAATCATTTGACACTACGTGATGTCCTAATTTGTGAGAACTATCAAATCATTCATGACATGGATACCTACACAATCTTATTGTCAAATCTAAGTTTTAATTGTTAGAGAGCAAATAAATCACAATAAACACTCAAAATAAGTGAAAACACGTTTAAATTTAATAAAAGAAAACGCGATGTGCATCAAAGAGAAAAAATAAAATAAAAGCACACATGATCAGCATTATTTACCAGATAATAACTTACAGTTATTCAATTAAATATAATTTAAGCGGAATATTGGTCTACAATATTGGATCATTCCAAGTCCACCATTAACGATGTAAGTATTTAATACAAATGGTAAACCAATAATTACGGGGACTCTAATTAGCTTAATTAGGTTTCGCTAATGTCATTTTCCCCTCGTAATAAAGTTCATTACTAGTTCATCGTGAAGTAATTCTTCCTACATTGTTATATTAATTAAATTCTGTAAATTACATTTTTGTTGTACTTTGGAAAATTCTTAAATTATCTACATAATATGTAATATTTTGTTAAAGAAATAAGGTCTTGTTGCACGCAAGCATTTTGGCTTTATAGAGTGTGTTATCTTTCTTAGGCATTCTCCTAATCATTTACTCCTTTACTCAGCATATAGAAAGTACTTTTTCAACACTTCATAAGTCATTTGTTATCCTAAGGCGTCTAATAGATTTTTTTCTGTCTTGTTTCCACTGTAATGACTATCATTGATGGATATACTACCACCTAATGTAATGATTCTGTCAAATATCTCCAGAAATAGAAGGCATAAATCATTGTCTATTTACTAATTTCCTTAGTTAATTCATCAGCTTCTTAATACCCAAAAAATGCTGGAAACAAATATTTTCGATTATTTTACACAGAAATTGTTCCTTTCTTTGAGAAACTCTGCTCATGTCCCACGGTTTGTTGGTCACTGATAGATAAAATTAACAAATATCTGCATAATGAAATATCTTAGAATCATCAGTTATCATATTTTGTGGAGCTGACAGACATTTTCCGTCTTCGTAACCATCTATAGACGCCTGAGCTATTCTTACTTTACTGTGGTTGTAACTGTTCTATGCTTTAGCTGCCTTGGATGAATTTCTCGAAGGAGGCGCGGTACTTGCCAGAGGGGTCGTTCTTCTGCACCAGGTCATCCCATTGCTTCGGGTGTTTCTGCTGTATAGCTTTAATCACCTTCCTGACGTTTAGCTTCTGCTTCTCAGTGCACTTGGCGCATGTGGTCTCCACCGCCTCGGGTAACGCTTCTAGAATTTAAAGAGAGAATTGAGTCACATTAAAAGTAAAATTATGGCTTTGTTTATACTGATGTCATGAGACAATAGGACTCCCTACTTGCGTCTGCATTCCCCGATCTATATAATACAGGGATCTTAAAGACAAGGGTAAATAGGCAATTGCCTATTGCTTAACATCAGGTGCAATAGAGTTCAAACGCACTCAAATCTTTTATAAAAAACTAGATGTAAAATTTAACATTAAATCAAAACATATATTTAGAATTAGGTACTATAAAGTTTACCATTGTGAAATTTGAAACAATACTGTTTACGTAAATAATTGTTCTCATAATAAAAACAATGTTGTTTTTTTTCTAATTAAGCATTAACAGAGCACGAACTTCGAACAACGACTCATCAAATATTTTCAGAAACGCATGTAATTACTGTAAACTAAGGCATAAAACAGCAATTAGGTGACCCACTAAGAAGTTATAAGATCGTCTAATAGCAATTACCTGACCTTAAAAGAAGTTATGAAGTCGTCTAATAGTTTTACATAATGCAACCGTACTCGGTTTACCTACAGCAATGATTTTCATGGTTCGATTTTATCGATCGGGTTAAATGTAGTTAAATCGAACATCTACGAGTCGGACTTATACAAGATTAGCACTTGAATAACAGCGATTGTTAACGTCGAGGCAAAAATATATTTTTTTATACTCTAATGCTTAAGTTTTGTCTTGTTTTAGTATTAGATACAATATGACATTTTTGATTATTACCTACGATTTATGGATCATGGATTTAGTGGGTTTCTTTTATCACTCTTCGGGTACGGAACCCTAAAACTTACTTTTACATATCGCAACTTAAATAATAACATTCATTTTTTGTTTCATAATCATTTATTAATTTTTATTATTTATTTTCATTTATTTATGCACAAATAAGGAAAAACTAATATATAAAATTCTCGTGACACGGTGTGCGTATTTGAACTACTCCGAAACGACTCGACCGATTTTCGTAAAATTTTATATGCATCTGCAGTAGGTCTGAGAATCGGACAACATCTATTTTTCATCCCCCTAAATGTTAAAGGGTCGCCCAGACTTAATTTTATTTTTGAACATTTTTTTTAGTTTTTTTTAAGATACATCGTACAAAAATACATACAACCCTAAATTTTCACCCTTCTACCACCAACCCCTATTTTTATGGCGTTTTTTTTTATGGTGGTACGAAGTTTGTTGGGACAGTTAGTATAATAATATAAAAGATTAACTCAGACACAAAAAAGTTTCAAGAGCTCTTATTTAATTTTGTTAGTACAAAACTTTTACAGGTATATTTTTATTATTTCAGATTTTTGGGGCTAAAAGATGTATTGTGGCTCGCCACCAAGTTAAAGTATCTCTTTTTTCTCTCTTGGCTTTTATTGATTTGATTTCCTCTGGGCCTTTTATATCTTAGATGAATACTACGTTTGTAGGAGGCCCACATTCACAAAGAAGGTAGGAAGGTAGTGTAGGTAACTTACTTTCCTTACTCATAACATACAACGGGCATCGTTGTAAATATTGTGTTGTTGTCATTTGCATCACATTGACCACGGTCAGGCTTGCAAATCTGGAAAAACCAGCTGTCGAAAGCATACCATAAAAGCAATGCTGGATCCGAAGTGCGAACCTCGCGCAGACCCTGACCCAAAACTCCTTATGCAACGCGATCTTATTGACTCGATTATTTAACATCATAAAATTTAGACGGCCTTGACTCGTGTTTGTTAGTGGAGCAAGTAAATAAATTGCAAAGCATCAAAATGTTATTTATAATTTAAAAAATAACTGCCGTATCAGTTTAGAATTATTTAACTAAATTTTATATGAAGCAGTTCTTTTTTGATATTATAGCTACCCCTAAACTTACTCCATATTTCTCATAGCATCTGATAAATCACGTGTTTGCCATTGTGATAATTTTTAAAGTAGGTTTGGGCACTTTAGTACTCAATATAGAAAACCAAAGCAAGCTAAGGGGAAAAGGAAAAATACGTTAACGTTGTCCTTAAAAAGACTTAAAAGCGATACATTTGAATACATATTATATGATATTAAAATATTTTTCTCATAATGCAAGTAAAAACAAAGAAGAGAAATGAAATGTGAACTTTGATAACATTCCCTAAAAACGAAATTTTAAGTTATTTAATAAATCTTTCTTCTATAATTCTCGTGTCACAGTGTTTGTAGCAAAACTTCTCCGAAACTGCTTGACCGATTCTTATTAAATTTTGTTTGTATATTCAGTAGGTCCGAGAATAGGGCGTTAACTTTTTTTCATATCGTGATCCACTCTAATTTTTTAAAGTGAACACCTCTTTAGTATCGTTGTGACTTGAGATTCGATGAAACGGAAGTAGAGTATTTGACACAAAATCCGTATCCGTAATTTTATCATTTACTATAAGAGACAGATAACCAAACGGTAACGTTCTTGGAGTCACCACCAAATGATCGGTGATTCGATCCTGAGCTTGGTTATTTATTACTATTGTTTTAATTGATTTTTTTGTCTTTTATTAAGCTATTATTTATTTTTCAAAACAATTTAAGTATAGAATATTTAAATTTGCCCAGAATTTTACAGTACCTGAACATTAAGCATTTAACGTTTGGTAGGTGTCTATGTTGTTTATTAATACAGGCTTGGTTTTTATCAACAATCCTTACCTTTCCAATGTTTGCAATTTTTTACAGTTTTTTTTTAAAAGTATTTCTTAGAATACCTAAGATAAGAAAAACAACAAAAGTAATAAAATAAAAATGGCTGGTAACAAATAAAGCCGCGGGTGGCTGAACGACTTTTACGTGTTCACATTTTTGTAGGTTATTAATTGTAACGCAAATAAAACTATGATCTTTTCACATCACTGACACGGATAAATCTTGAAGAACATGTGGATATATCACACTTTAAGATTACATAATGAAATAAGAGTGTTTTCTACATTTCGGTTGAAACGATCCACGATGTCACCATTTTTCGCGAAGCGCATATTTCAAACTGATATAAAAAATCTAAAGTTCAGAGAGCACTGCATTTTTATTCGTCATCTACATATTTTGCCTAAACTAGACAGACCACAAGCAGCGATAAGGATGCTTTCTAAAGCGTGCTAATGATCAAAAAACAGGACCACCCACAGAGGACACTCAAGTGTCTTCGGACGTTTGACTGGAAATTTTTATGACACTCAAGTATTTGACGTTTGGAAGGGTACAAAGCTTACAAAATATGTACATAATTGGTTTTTTAATTCGTTCTAGTATCGCAATCTATCGAGGAATTAAGCATTTTCCTATACGATATACGAGTGTTTGTAGCAAGACTAGCATGTAAGCATGTGTGCTTTAAATTATCTAATCTTTAAAATAGTTCGCTTAAAATTCCTTAGATAGAGCTTAACTTAGATCGCAAGCTCATTTATGAAACATGGTGTCTAAGTAATAAAGCTTATTTTTGTTTGTTAAAAATAAAACTTAAATTAAATGATAGGTTAAAATGGTAGTATATTAAATGAATTTTTCATTTAAAGTGATTAGTTTAATATTGTCTTTAAACATAATGCACATTTTCATTTTATTAAGCTGTTATTTAATTTTATTCCCTTTTTAATCTTTCTAAGATTTGGAATTAAATAATAAATGCAACCCTAAATTTTCATCCTCCTACCACTAACACCTTTTATGGCGGGATAAAGTTCGCTCTGTCAATCAATCTATAAATATAAAACACGACAGGTTATAATTATATAAATTATTAGTAAAAATACTAACTTCTGAAATCAGCTCCCTCTGGCGTGCACCGGCCCTTTTCCAAGAAACAGTTGATGTATGCTTTAAGAAGTCTTTCGTTAGAGATGAGAGTGTCCACATCGAAGTTGTCGTATTTAGCGTTGTATTTATCAGCAGCGTACGCCGCAACGACTAGGCAAGACAGAAGAATAACCGCCTTCATGTTGAAATTAAATCTGGAACCGAATATTCAATATTAGAATCACGATTTTGTTTTCTTTTTTTTCAAAATTCAAGAGGTGCCATACGGTAATTTACATATAAACTTCTTACTAACAATATTACATTTAATTCTTTGTTTAACAAATGACTCAAGATTAGTTTCAAACAAAGAACGCGTCTTGTCCCGAATATCAAGTGGTATTCTGCTCGATGTTAGTCCGATTGGTCATAGAAGACGTGGTTTGAATATAAAATAAGTTTCAATGTCATCTGATTTATTTGAAGTTATACATAGATATTCATACCGGTGTTAATTAAAACTTTACGGATAGGAAAAAATAACTACAAATTCATCTTTTTTTTACAAAACCATTTTTTTTATAAGTACTAAAGTTTTTTTTCAATTAATTGATCAAAAATAATTTATTCGAATTACACTGCAGTATAGCACAAAAATCACGTCCACAGTAAACAAAATCAGTGACACAATTCTTAACCGAATGTTTAGTTCGTTCACCCACCTTTTACTCTCTTTAATGGGCCCAAAGAACTAGCATTGGCAGAAAGCGACAGTGGCTTATATTGACGACCACTACTCGCTGAGCACTTGGTCAATCATGCAATCGCAGCGGCATACGAATTTGAACCTAACCTCTTGGCACATAACGACTGTTGCGTGGAAAATCACGCATGTAGCAAACACCAAAAAGCTTTACTAGGTGACAAAATTACTGTATACATTTCGAAGGAACTATTCGAGTGTAACGAGAAGGGAAAATCCAAATATTAAGGAAACAAATTTTTAGTAATGGTCGATTAAGGAAGATTATGTACTTTTTGTTGTGTAAGTAGTAAACACATTTATGTACAATCGATGCCATATCATATCATGATAAGGTTTACAGTTTTTGGTTTAAAACGATTTTGGACCAATGGGAAATCCTTCTTTCTCATTTCCAAAATTTCCAAAATGAACATTGCATATTTAACAATTCCAATATCAGAATTAAGTTAATACTTTTTCTATGAGCATAATAAAAAGTAAATTTAAGACAATAAAAGATTCTAAGAAAAACCTTGTCAAATTGGGAAATCCTACGTAGCTACAATGTTTTGATATTAATGGTTTATATAATTATATCAATATCCAGTGAAAAATACTTATGACATGGATAGATTACAATTTTTATATTATATTATTATATAGGTGACAAATAAGCATGTGTTTCACCGTGGGAATATTTGAGCTATACTATATTACAGGCTAAAGTGGCTGCGTACAATCCGGTGAAACACACAATTGAACTTGTAACAGATTTCTTGTATGTCAGTTTTTTTTCTCCTTTCTTATTCTTCGTGTTTCACGTATTTACAATCATGCGCTTACAATATAATCAGTAACGTATAAAGTAACTCCCAGGTTACTATAAAATATCGTTGTTTTTCTTAATTATGGCAGTCTACCCATAAAAATCTATTAATATGAGAATGTACATTGTCCAGTAAAATTGTAATTTCACAAACTACATGTCACGTCAGGAAGATTCAAACAGACACAAGTTATCGGATCTTCTTAAAGGATAATCTCTCAAATCACCACAATAATTCTCATAATTTCTCTTATAGTAATATGGTGGGAGAATTAAACCATTTTTTAAATTGTATTTTTTAGCAGAACAAAACGTCAATTCGTTCATAGGTTACATGCCAGACTGTTTTGTTTGGCGACATAATTTTGAAAGATGATTCCATTTTCCCAGCTGTGCTGTCTCCCGATTTCCCCCATCATATAAAAAACCACACGTGTAACTATGTCTTTGCAATAAAAAAATCCTTGACAAATACTTCATAAGATAATCATAACTGGCTTGCTCGTGTTAGCTAAAAACAAACATTGAATTGCCTTAGTAGATGATTAAATAGTCTGTCAACATTTGCTATTACGTACAAATGTTTGAATTTGTAACCTATTACAGAATCAACTGTATCTGTTAAATCACACCAGGATGGAAATGATAGAAAGAACCTAAAAAAAACAAAATATTTAGAAAATATATTCAGGAAATTCACTCATGTTGCCGTGTGTCCATATATTTTATAGTTGAAAACTGGAAAAGCAAAATACTTTAATGAAAGTAAAGTAACCTTTCTATTGATTGGTGTAATGATAAAATACCAAAGCACGTTATAATACCGAACTTCTTTCTAAAAATAACGAAAATAGCTCGTTCTAGTGAAGTTCCTGCAGCCATTTCTTTATTCTTTATCAGTGTTACACGTAAAAAAATAATTCACAAAAATGCAGTGAGTAATCCATAGACTGGCACTTTAAATAAAACCCGGCTTATGTCCCAATTCAACCTTGGATTTCTATGCACCCTATTTTACTGCATGTATATGAATTATCTGGTACAGTTTTAATTTTTCTTTTTCCAATCTCTATAATACTATGAACTTGTACAGTATAATGTCTTTGCTACGAACATAGGAACCGGCTAAGAAAGTTGAACTCATTGTAAAAGATTTAACAATAGATCAATACCAAAATCACATTTCTGATATGGAGGAACAGATTTTCAACCCATTACGCGCATGTGTGTGTGTAAATTTGACTTGCACTTGATCACACAGAAAAAAGTAATTTACAAAACTAATCAGTTAACCGATGAAAAGCCAAATTTTGTTTACTAATTAATAAATTTCAGTCACTCATAGACCTGCTGTTCTGTTGCATTTTACATTATCATTTCAGTTAATCGAGTTTAGTTTAAAACTGCTAAACCATTTTGTTATAAGCTGTCAAATTTGATTTCGGTAATCTGTAACGTAGCAATGTATTGTTATAATCAAACACACTTAAGGTGATTATTTACATAGAGTTGGCCTAACTACAAATATTTTGTGCTATTTATTAGCAAGCACAAAAACCGCCATGAATAATTAAAAAGTGATGTAACTGTTAGCCAAAAAGTTCGGTTACGGATTGCAAGTACGTTTTCTGTTAAGTGTTTGGTATATCCGCTGAATCGCGCTATAGATATTGTTTTGTGCATATATATAAGGTAAGTTTATAAAATATGGATTTGAAAATAAATTGGTAACCAGGGTATTATGGTTACACTAATCCCCTGATGATCCTCACTTACTTGTTGGTAAGTAGTACGTACAGGGTTTTAAAGCAGACAAGTACTTTTGGAAGTAAGATAATAATATACAGCTATTATTCATCAGAAAATTAAGTTTCATATAACAAAATAGGTCTGTTAAAAATAACAGTATAGTGATGCTATACTGAAGCAATCATTTTGTAACCAATTACAAAACAGTTTTGTAAATTTTACATAACTGTTTTGTTATAACAACACTATTTTTAAAAAAACGAGTTTGTTTACTAGTAACTATAGTTATGTAGTCACTATTTTTATGTAATAGGTAACAAAAAAAAATGTGATTAGTAACCCAAAACATTTTTCAGTGCAGATTTTTACATTCATAGCTACTTTTTTTACATAATTACATAAATTCACGCTGGTTTTAACGCCGCTCTGCCGCACTTATCCTTAATCAAACAATGACAGAGCTTTAAAACACAATTACCTAAAATCTCTTTTTATATTATTTACATTCAATTGGAACACCCGTCCGTGTCGCTCTATAAAAAGAAATGAAATCAGACTTTATTCAAATTTTCTTATTGAAAGCTCGTTTGAATCGTCCAGTATTTTTTTCTACCACTCATTCAGAAAATATTTTAGATGATGAAAAGAATGGGCGCAAGAAACTCACCAGCATTGAACAGAAGTAGCGACATTTACATAAAATCATGTTGCTACCAATACAACGTCCTCTCACATTTTGATTGCTGTGGCAATATTAATACAAATAGTGTTTATATTAGGTATAATAAGTATATTCCGCTAGCAGCAATCATTCACTTGTATACATCAGAAAGCTTTAAACCAAAATTACCCACCTAAAACCTAATTTCCTCTACTCTAGGCGCTGGCTACAGCTTTCTCGAAACTGTCGTAGTACTTGTCGTCCGGGTCCAGAAGCTTCTTCAGCTCACCGTGCTTGTCAGGGAACTCCTTCTTGAATGCGGCGAACGTCCTCCGAGCGAAACTCTTTTGCGCAGGAGTGCATTTCCCACACCGGGTAGTTATAATCTCCGGTAGTGCTACTGAAATCACAGGTACGTGAGGCATACTGAAAGTTTTTGGATCTTGTTATACGACTATAAAAGTTTGAAAACAGAATGTCTTCTGGAATTTCAAAATTCATTCAGATTTTCATCGTAGCGTCCTTTCAAAAATTTTATGTCGTTATATTGGTCGCTATCAAAATTTGTGAACATTTTCGTTCAACGAATATTTATGATTTTAGCTGTGCATTAAGTCAACCAACAACAGAGTTGCCAGAGACATCAATTGGTATTTGGTGGTAAAGCACCATGTCGCAGCTCTGTATTATTGTAATAAGAAGAATTTAGAAATGGACGTGATCATCTCGGTGACGAGGTATGTGAAGATCGACCGGCAACTGCGGTTACAGAATCTGATATTGACACCGTACGAAAACTTTCAATATGCCCTTAGTAAGAGAGAGAATCAGAGAGATTTGCGAGAGGTAGGGCATAGAATTGGCCCATCAGCCTGGGGAAGCTCCGCCTTACAGAAGATCACAGTGGAATAACACTATCTTTTGATGGTGTTGTGTTTCTGACGATGAGCGTTACTCGTCGTCAGAAACACTACACCACATTCCAGGACTCCACGGGGTAAGGGATTGGATCAGGGTAGGCAATGGTGCGATTGATACTCGCATTGATACTCGGTAGTGTCGCAAGCGTGTACAGGCTATGCCGGCCGCTAACCACCCTTTTTACAAAAATCTAATGTTGACGTCTTTCAAGCTTGAATGGCTTGCACACTGGTTGTCATAGTGACGGGTCGAATTCCAGGAGAATTTAATCAAGGTCGGACCAATGCTGGAAACCTGTCAAGTGAGAGTTGGATTCAAACACGCATAGTTTCGTACCATAGTATATGAAAATACGTTTTTTATATGAGGGCACTGTATACGCTACATATTCAGTTAAATAATTTCATTTTTATGTTTCCTATAGCGGAAAAGAAATTTTGTAAATATATTTAATACTTATTTCTTGAAAATTTCAATTATTATGGTTAATGTAGAGATATTTCCCTCTACAATACGAACATAGAAACAGCTGTAACTAAGAAATTGAATTTCATTGTTATCCTAGTGGTGCGAGAACCTAAACACTTAACTTAAGATTTTCAGTATTGTACAATTGCATCAGACCTCTCTTCAGATTTAAAGAAAATTATGTTGAAGAAGTTTTAATATTTACATTACCAAGCAATCTAATACTAACTAATGCCACTTGATTGCTTATCTTATATGTAAGTAGCTGTACTGTTCCACTTAAAATAAGTGCTAGGAATTTTATTTTTTATCGGAATTATTAAAAAATAAAATACTTACGCTTAAACACTCTGCCGATCGGTGTACACGGTCCCTCGTCAAGGAAACAATCCATGTATTTCCTCAACAGTCTCGGATTCTCTACCAGCGTATCAATATCAAACAAATCATATTTACGATCGTATTTCTTTTCGCAAGAAGCCGCTGATAACGTCAATAAAAAGGTACAAAAGGACAGAATGCCAATTCTCATTTTCGTCCTTTAACTAATTTACATTCGCTTCGAAAATTTAGAAGAGTCTTTTGTTTATACAGTAACTAAAAATGGATTGATAAATGAGCTTATTAGCCTTTCGATAGACAAGTATGGAGTGATGAACGATATTGAAATCCTCCATTTAAAACATACATTAAGCCACTTAACCTTCACACGAGTACAATGACGACTAGGAAGAAGATTCACAAAAAAAATACAGGTTGTTTAAATCCGAAATCATTTGCATTGTAATCACGGCTAGCCTCGGAACTGAAGATTTATAAAAAACAGCTCGCAGGTTTATTTAAAATAAAAAACTTCACAATAACATAGAATTAGAAAAAAAATACTTAAAAGGATAATGCTCTATTTTGTTTAAGATTTTATGCTTTGTAATCTTATGTCTTCAAAATCATCTAGAGGTTTTCTCAAACAGATCGCTTTTAGCGATCAGGCCACCCATTGTTACATTAGGATTATATACTATGTATTAACTATAGTCATATTTAGCCATGGCTTAAACGACACGGCCTTAGTATTTCCAATAGTGGCCGCTAAATGTATAGACATAAGAATAATGCAAAAAGGTATTGAATAAGATAAGTTAATAAGTTGCGTTTCGTTATGGCCTTTTTTTATTTATTTATTACTAGCTGTGCCCCACGGTGTTACCCGCGGTTTATTAGGGATATTTTCCCGTAGTAAAAAGTTGCCTATGTGCTAATCCAGGGTGTCAGCCAACACCATACTAAATTTTATTAAAATCGCTCCAGCCGTTTAGACGTGAAGAAGTAACAAACATACACACTCACAAACTTTCGTCTTTATAATATTAGTGTGATTAGTGTGATTAGGGAAATTTTATTTAGTTGAAACAATTGCCTAGATAATTTCCACTATTATGTACCTACCTCACATAGTGTCTAATAAACATGAGAGAGACAAAAACGATTTTTGACATTATAACGAATACAAAATGAAAAGGAATAATAATTATGTGAATAAAACGAGTTACTAATTAGTTTTTTGAATTTCAAAGTATTTAGATTAAATATGTCAATATGACTATATTTATAGTTGCATAATTAGCCCGACTCGCCGGAATACAATACTTATCACGAGCTCGTAGATTTGCTCTTGGACATTTTAGCAAAATTTTGCTTAATAGATATGGGGAATCGAAATGACTATTTATAACCCTGTGAAGCAAGGCCAAGGTTCTACATTCTTCGGTGTGCCAGGGATCGTACGTCATTCTCAATAAAATCATTAAATTTGTATTTCATCCTTCTTCAATCATTAAAGGAGATTGCTCAGCTTCCATACATGTTTGGCCTAAAGACTAATAATCATGAAAAATTGTTTCCTAGATGCGAAATTATATATAAATTACTGTAGAAACGAATATTATTGACGGAAACACCTGAGAACTTCTATAAACCATATACACTGAACATATTAAAATAATAAAAAGCAAATAAGTTATAATAAGGTACTGTGTGATGATTGTGAATGAGCCACAGATTAGAGAGAATTTTTAAACTCTCGTTAACCAAAGAAAGCTAAGAGATTTAGGTTATATAGCCATATATTCAGTAGCTTCATTATTTTTGTTATGTTTTAAATATAACCATATTTTAGATTTTTAGTGTATCACACCTTATAATTTTATTTATTTACTAGTGGCCCGCCCGCGCTTCGCTTCGGTGTAGAGCTGTAGTGTAGACCAGTGGTTCTCAAACTTTTTAAATGACGGAACCCTTTTGGGAAGCAAAATACTTGATGGAACCCTACAATAAAACAATTATTTTTATAAGTGTATTCTATATTAATCAGCATAATAAAAGTACAATGTATCCGTTACTAATTATTATTTACTTCACCACTTGGTAAGGACAATAATAGAAAACATTAAAAAAGAAAAAATCTAACTAGTGGGAGGTATGAAACTGTTTTTTATTTTTCATCAATTGCTTGATATCAGGTTTGATGGAAGAAAGTTGGAGTCTCATATCAGCTTCGGCGTCCAGTCTATTGCGATATTTTGTTTTCGTGGCTGCGTAGGTAGAGAATCCTGTTTCGCACAAATATGTAGTTGGGAACGGGAGAAGAATATCCAGAGCCATTTGGCCAAGCATTGCATATTCATCTTGGATTCTGCACCAAAAATCATTAAGAGGCGTCGTTTTGAACAATGACTCCATACTTGTGTCTGATGACATTTCTAAAAGAGATTCATATATCTCATTTGACATGTTTTCAGGCTTTTCCAAGTTGGGTAAAAAAGGATTATGAATCCAGGAGTTCACTTTAATTTTTGTATTGTGTTCTTCGGGAAAATACTTTTCAAAAGATGCGCGCATCGAACTGAGATATTGGACCAATTCTTCAAACACATTATCTTCAAACATTTCTGAGTCGTTTTCGCTAACAAACTCAGTGAGTAACGTAAAACTTTCTATTTCTTTCTTACCAATGCAAATGATCCAAAAATCTAATTTTCTTTTAAAAGTAGTTATTTTATTATAGGCCTGAAACACTGTTGTCTGTTTACCTTGCAATGATAAATTTAATTCGTTAAGTTTTTGAAAGATATCCGCCATAAAAGACAATCGGAACAACCAAGTTTTATCATACAAACGGTCCTTCAAATTAAAAGAAGTATCTGCTGAAAGAAACATTTGTAACTCGGCTCTAAGTTCAAATAGCCTTGTTAAAGTTTTTCCCCGAGACAGCCATCGCACTTCTGTATGGAGCAGCAGTGTTTTATGTTTGCTGCCATAATCTTCACACAATAATGAGAACAATCGGGATTGTAGTGGTCGTGATTTGATAAAATTAATTATTTTTACCGCTTCATCCATAACTAATTTTAGATTAGACGGCATTTGCTTCATCGCAAGTGCTTGTCTATGCAGAATACAATGACTGGAACTACAATTAGGCGCTTTATTTTTCATTCGTGACACTGCTCCTGCTGTTTTACCTGTCATCGCCTTGGCCCCATCTGTACAAATGTCAATGCAATTGTTCCAACTGAGATTATGTTCTTCAAAAAATATATTTATTTTATTAAAAATTTCTTCCCCGGTAGTGTTTGTAAGCAGCGATGAACACATAAGCATGTCTTCTTCAAAAGAACTTTTATATGGATATCTCACAATAACCAGCAGGATAGCCAAACCAGCGACATCAGTCGACTCGTCCATTTGCAAAGCGAATCGTGTATTTTGTAGACGTGTAACTAGTTCTTGTTTGACGTAGCTTGCCAGATCATGGATTCGTCGTGAAACAGTATCGTTTGATAGCGGAACAGTAGAAAGATGCTTTGCAGATTTTTCATCAAGCATACATTTTGTTATGTCTAATACACATGGTTTTATTAATTTCTCAGCGATAGTGTGCGCTTCACCTGCTTGTGCAATGCGATAGCTAACTAAGTATGATGCCTCCGTGGCCTTTTCGTTGGTAGTTTGTGTTACATGCATCATATTTTTTTGACTTTCTAATAACTGATCTTTTTTGCGAACAAAAAATTCTTTATTCTTGTCTTTAGTCTCGGGGTGTACGGTTTCTAAATGTCGACGCAATTTGGCAGGTGCCATGGAACTATTAGGAAGCAGTTTACTACAGAGCATGCAGAGAGGTGAGCCGTTGGAATCAACAAATCCGAAACTGATATAAGATTCATCATACTTCCTTTTTTTCGTCTTTGAAACCGTCGAGCTTGACGTCGTGGCACTCGTGGCATCATCTTCTGGATCGGTGATTGCTAAATTCTCCGCGCGCATTGCTTTTGAACATTCAGCGTCATTAGAAGATGTTGTTGGAACACGTTTAACACCTTTAAGCCAACGTTCCATTCTTCTTTATTTATAATGTTACAAGTCAGGATAGTGGGGTTTAAATAATGCACAATCGTTACTGCGTATAAGAGACTAAATTTAGAACCTACAGGGAAGAAATGTATAAAACTGAGACAACAGAATACAGCAGGCAGTAAAACAATGAACACCAGTTTCTCGCTAGCGAGCTTGTAAGTAGGTAGTAACTTATCGCTCCGAACGCTAATCATCAACTGACGACGCCAACGCGCGATCGCCGCTTTTATACTTAGTCCTAGACTCGATCTCAAATATTCTCGAAAATACTCGAGTCGGCACCTTTGATAAACAAAAAGCAAAAATAAAAACAGAAATTTAAAAATAGCGTTGTAAACAATATCGACTTTATCCTTTGAAGTTAGAGACGAAAGTCGCTAGTTGACAACTATAGCGTCTAATTCAGAGGCGGCTTTTATCAAAGAGACTGAGCGCTTACAAGTATACCTACCCGCTCGTTTTAAGTTTGCCGCTGGCGATAGGTATGAGTGTATGACGTTCGAAATTTTTTATTTAATTGTAACAATAAAAATTGTGTACGTTAGATATTTGGGTAAAACTATGACACATTATAAGTTTTGTTGTCACGTGGGGGAGGGTACGCGCATTCCACAGACCGGCAAACTTAGAGCGAACGCGTTGTACAAGTATAAAATTGTTGAGACCAAACTTATGAGATATTGTACCAGCTAATGTAACACAAGCTTATACAAATACAAATAAATAAATAAATAACATTCATAGCGTTTTGTCTCCGCGCGGCCGCGGAGTCCGCACAGCCGCGGAGCGACCAGAGAGAGGTGTTTTGATTTTTTTATTTCTAAATTCTTGCGGAACCCCGACAGAGGTATCACGGAACCCTAGGGTTCCGCGGAACACACTTAGAGTATAGCTGGTGTAGACTATAGTTTTTGTTCTCAGGCTTGTATTATACACAATGACATTCTTCTAATACCTAATTACAATAGGCACGCGCCACCAGGCGCCCCGCCCGGTAGCGTCGGAACCGCTATGTCCCTGCTTTTTAAATCTGTAATATCTTCGAAAATATTCATTTAAATTACATGCGTTAAATAGCCAAATTGGTCTATATTAAATGCACAATGTATTTAAGGTACTGAATTGGATAAGGAAGAATGTTATATTGCTGAAAATCGCTTCGTAAATAATCTATTATTTCTCGTAAAAACTATAGGATATAAATGGTTATTGTGGGTTATCCCTAAGAGATAGACAGATACCATGGCGGACTTTTTTGTAAACATTTTTAAGGTATACAATACTATAGTACATTACTTTGATCGATCTCGTAGGGTTCAGCCAGCGTTTGCAATGTAAGCGGAAAAAACTGTGTTTATTTACGACCTTACATTAAAAACCTCTAAAATTATCAGTGTTTCCAACCGTTACACAAAAATAATCCTTATAGCATGATTCAGTATTCACGTGCGACGGCGTGATGGCTTATTTCATATATAAGTTTGGTGTTTATATAGCGATTTCTATGATTCTTTTTTTATTGAATAGGTAATGTTAACTTTTTTAAATTAGGGATCAGTGAGAGTATTATAAACGTAAGAGTAAACAAATATAATCAGAATGCTCCGAACTGCTAAGCTATCAGGAGTTACACGTGTTATTGTGAGTCAACCATAAAAGATAGACATATGCTGTTGCGGGATATTTTTTAGACAATTTTATGTAAAATATTTCCGTCATACATGATTTCTATGTAACTTTAACCATTAAGGCTGCACACGCGACGCAAGCTTAAAAAATGGAGTAACTTCTCCCGTTTTCCCAGCATTTCCCTTCACTACTCTACTCCTATTGATTGTAGCGTGATGAAAAGTATACTATAACCTGCCCAGGAGTATGAAGAATAATTGTACTAAGTTTCGTTAAAATCCGTCGAGTAGTTTTTGTTTCTATAAGGAACATACACACAGACAGACAGACAGACAAAAATTTTACTGATTGCATTTTTGGCATCAGTATCGATCACTAATCACACCCTGATAGTTATTTTGAAAATATATTTCATGTACAGAATTGACCTCTCTACAGATTTATTATAAGTATAGATTAATTTATAGTCAGGCACCGTAAGCCCATAGATAGATACCTTGAAGTCTAACTTAAATACAGATTATAATGTGTTTATGGAGGTGTTTGGCGAAAAATGTATGGCAATAGACTTTATGATGTCGCCTACCATCTTTAATAATTGTCTGATCACATTTGCATGTAGTGAAAATGATAATATAGTTGTAGATATTAATACCACAGTGTAATAAAAAAAATGATTTCTTTTATCGATCTTTACAAAATAGATTTGTTTTTATGTTATATAAACAACTTCGATCAGTTTTTGGCTGAATGTTACTACACCCATAGCCATTAAAATGATTCGTATTTTTCCAAACCGGTAAAATTAAAAGTCCTTTTTAAAGAAAATATATTATACAAAGGTGTCCGTTGAAATCTAATGACTGTAAATTAAATTATAAATTACGCCAAGAATTACCGTATATGTCAATATTTTTTGTGTATTTGGGCCAATTTGAGCAATCTCCTTTGCATTTCATTTGTGTTAAGTATTGCGGATAAAAGATTGTTCAAGCATAATATAAAACAAGTTTCAAAGTATTAGATGAACTGATTTTGTTTATTTATTGACGTTTCCTATCCTTTGCAGGAATGCGTCGTCGGAATAATCCATTCCTGCCAAAGATGGGCAACGTCAATAAATAAATAAAATCAGTGCATCTAACCCGTTGAAACTTATTTTATTTAATGAGTGACGTGCGGGAAAACCTAAGAAACAAATATGTTCAAGCATACTTAAGTTGAGATCTTACATGACTATTATATAAAAAAGGTAATAAACAATCGATGTTTTTTAAATCTTTTCCATGCCGAAATATGACACCCAACATTTTATACACTTTGGCCAATGATATTAAATACCCTAGATACACCACGAGCGCACAAAATGTGTCCCAATCAAGAAGGGCTTGAACTCCACTCAAGCACTTCTTCACAAGCAACCGAGGATCGTCCAATTTACCTTTTGGACAGGTTTCGGGCATGATTTTGTTCGTGTTGGTGTATCTAGGGTATTTAATATCGTTGACTTTGGCCGTATTTCTATTAAAATGAGGCGTAAAATACAATTGGTTGTCCATTATTACCCCGGCGGCCGGTCGGCGCATTGCGCATGCGGTTGTGGCGCATCCTGTTCATTTAATATTTTAAACGACTTATTATCAGTATAATGATGACTTGCAAAAAATCGTGATGTTCATCATCTTAAACTATTGCAGACACGTAACAAAAAGTGTGTTTGTTTGATATTTGTATGGTGCAAACTTATGAGTAATAGGTATTACAAACGCCTGATGCATTGCTAGTGTGACACTGTATTATCTAGTCCCACAACATGAAGTCTTTATAATACTGTCAGATGAATGAACTATCATAACTAAGCCTTCCTCAGCGGGTCGATGCGAGCTCGTTTTATTTTCGTTTCTGTACCGATTCTGTACAGATTTATTTACAAAGTGCTTATTCCTCACTGAGTAGTTTCGGTACAGTACTCCCAGCAAGCATTATCGAATTCGAATAGTTTGCGATTGCGAAATGTCAAAATTTGTATTAAAACTTGAACAGCAGCGCCACAAGTACGTAACGAGAACTTAAAATCAGTACATATTTGGCAATGACACTTCAGACTCGCAAATATTACGAATTCGATATTGGTTCGTGCTAAGGGTACAGATTCTTCACCGAGGATACACAGCTCTCTCTACCGAGTGCTGCCGAGTACTGCTGAGTGCTAGGGCTTTCATTCCATAAATAAAGAAGGGTCATGTATACCAATTCGCAGATGATACGTGTTTACTGGTAGCAGCCAACAGAAACATAAATCTTGCACAAATCGATATGCAGGTAAGTTTTGATCAGATGTGTAAGTGACCACATGATGTAGTAATTGGTGATAAATTGGCAAAAAACTATAATAATTGAAATGAAATTAAATAAAACCTTTCCTGGCCATCTTAACAAAAGAAAAACTTAGAAATAAAACGAAAAAAAAATACAGGAAAACTTAACCTAAAGAATAAATAAAATAGTACACATATTATAAGTCACATCGATATGCAGGTAAGCTTTGATCAGATGTGTAAGTGAGCACATGATGTAGAATTGGTGATAAATAGGCAAAAAACTATAATAATATAAATTAAATTAAATGAAATGAAATGAAACCTTTACTGGCCATCTTAACAAAAGAAAAACAGTAGGTACACATATTATAATTCACATATACTCATTGCAGAATAAGACACCTGATAAACCGACCATCCTGGCTCACAAATCATCAATGGCCTGCATAGTGATACGAATATTTCGTATCAAATATTCCTATAGCAAATATTCCTCGTGTCCAACTCTAGAGGTTGTAGATAATCATATGTAGATTGGTCTTATTAACGATCATAGATTCAACTAGGGAAATTATGTTTGTTCAAAACTGAGGTCTAATAATAATCAAATTTGCTGTACCTACTCAAATATAAGCTTCCATACAGAATCCTCAGATTAATGTACCTATATTGTCATTTTTTTACGTAGGCAAAACATCTATTTACAGTCACTGGCGCTCTTAAGCGGCATACCAGCGAACGTTCCTCACACCTAACATCTCGCAAGTCTCACGGGTGCGAAACGGAGAAGCCGTTAAGCAGTAATGTTTAAGGTCCTAGCTGATTCAGTGATAGATTTTGGTTTAAGCAATTATGCCCTAGCATGAGCACCGCGATATGATATATTACTCGATTTTATCACGCTCAAGTGTCAAATTACTATGGAGTTTGACAGTAAGGCGCGATAAAAAAATGTGATAAAACATAAATTGAGGTGCTCATGTTGTGGGGACTGGTTTGACATTGACACATGTTTCAAAGATATACAAATAAAAATTTTGATAGTGTTTTTATTATGTATAAAGTAGTTAAGTAGGTTAAGGTAATCTGGATTATAAATTTTAGTCATCAAGTAGTTTTTAAGTTTTTGATGTTTAAATAGTTCCAAAATGTATTAATAATTAATCTTACAGAAAATTATGGTGTCTTGTTTTAACCATAGTAAAGTATTGAGTGTGTATGATCAAGTCAAGTTATATATTATTTAACAGAACATAAAAGTGTACATAATCTACAGTCTTACCATATTGTCCAGAACAGTTGCGTAGCCTTTATTTATAAAAAATATCTCCTACCTAAAACTAACAATGTTTAAGGTATGCGAGCACTAAACTATGTTATTCCTAATTTTCTAAATGAGGCCCCAAACTATCCAAGAATATAAGTAAAAGATAATTTTAAGCATAAACTTAAGAAATATTTGTTAGAGCGAATTGCTGTAGACAGATAAACCCATCTTTAAGAGTTTTTTTTAGATATAATGTTGAAATATTTGATTGAGTGAATAAATAAAATCAATAAATCCGGAGTTCCTGAGTTTCTAAATCAAATTCAGAGTTGAAATAGAAAATCTGAGTTAGAACTGCTTTTTAAAATCAGTTATATAATATTTGTAAAACGAATATACATGGTGTCCGACGGATTTGTCACACGGAGGGAAAGTATATTAAATATTTAAGATAGGATATTTTACTAAAAAAAGACATAATTATTTTTTAGTAATAAATAGAACTGCATTTACAGATTTTTTTAAAAATGCTGCTACAACTGGGATTCAAAGTCATGAAATTAAAAAAAAAACACATGACATATTCTATAATAACCATCGAAACAGGTTATCAGAAGGATTATTTTTTCATAAATAACATAACATTCAAAATGAAAGGAAGATCATGTAATAATTTTTTTGTGTAGGAAAATTTCCTCTTAGTTTTCCGTGCTTCCTAATATTATCAATTAAAAGTATTTACTAACTTGTACTGGCTCACTTATTAATACAAGATTTTTTAGTTATGTTAGGAATTGTTAATTTAATAGGTTTATTCTAATCGTCGAAATCTTGATCTCCGAAACTAAAAAAGTAGGTTTAATCATGTCATGAATGCAAAAAGTACATTCTTGTTATGTTATGAATTATTAATTTAATAGGTTTATTCTAATCGTCGAAATCTTGATATGCGAAACTAAAAAAGTAGATTTAGTCATGTCATGAATACAAAAAGTAGATTTTAGTTATGTCATCAATTGTTAATTTTATAGGTTTATTCTAATCGTCGAAATCTTGATCTCCGAAACTAAAAGGGTAAGGCCTATAGTGGTGGGTATGGGACTTTTCAAAAAAATTCAACAATTTTATTGAAAAGTCCCATACCCACTAAAATTCTCATTACAATTGTATGTCTGTGACCCAAACACGAAAGAAAAAAGTAAATAAATATATTTTCGAATATGGGGGATACTTTTGGTGGTGAATTTGAAAATTAAAATTTAGCATAATGTACGTTGAGCCTTTTCTGTTCTTTTTTGTTATATATTTATATAACAAATTATATTTGATATATATCAAATAAGAACAGAAAAGGCTCAACGTGAAGATTTCAAACATATTTTTTACAAATGTAAAATGAATAGTTTACGAATTCGTGACGTTTGCGAGTACGAAATGTAATTGTCAAATGTGTACTGATTTTAAGCTCTCGTTACATCCACTATGGCGCTGCTATTCAAGTTTCCATACAAAATTGGACAATGACATTTCGAACTCGCAAACTATTCGAATTCAATAATGGGTCGTGCTAGGTGTAAATGATTTCATTTTTTGTTGTACTTTGATGGATAACAAATACAAACCACGTCGAATTCTCTTCATAGACTTGTTTCAGTAGATGGATCGTATAGCAGTTCAAGGTGGAATATCACCATCAGCTCGTCCGTTTATAATTCACAATAACTAGATACCGAAGAATTATATTTTTTAAGTTGATTTAAAGCTTATAATAACTTACACATACTTATATCAGTTTTGCCTTCTATATTTTGAAAGCAATAATCTGTATTTACACTATTGCTGATATTAATAGTAATAGGCATGATAAAAGTTAAAAACATAAATATCATTCAAATTATAAAGATAAGCATTTTTGTATGGCTGAACATCCATCACTATAAAATATATAGGTATCTATATAAAAAAAACTGAGTTTGCATTACGAGAATATGGCGTCGTCTCATAAATATTCGCAAATTGTTTTCTATTGTGAATATCATATAGATATTTTCGAGAGCCTACTACACTAAACCTATTTTGATAAGACTCTCAGATGATATAAGTGTGTCTCAGACACGTCATTAAAAGAGGGAACACGAAATGAAGATGCTTCAAAGCTGCGTTGTAAAAAACCTGGCAGCGCTATTAAAAAAGCAATCACAATCCGGTTACTAGTATGATGAGACTCCCAGGTGTGTTTGTTAATCAGAACAGGGGACGATTATACACTAATGCAGTGCTGGAGTGCAAGCCCTCCTGGATGTCCTTAGCAGCAGCATGAGAAGAGCCCCCAAAATTGAAGTATCTAGTCTATGGACTACTTTAAAAAAACAATGCTTCTCTGAAGGACCGATAGATTTAATTCTTACACATAAGAATTTATGTGTAAGAAAACCGCTGCAGCGATTGAAGACCATTTCAAGATTTGGCGTTTCAATTCAATAATCAATCAATGACCCGGTTCCTTTTCATTTGTACTGATAAGTATGCATGCAAGTAATATTTAAGCTTTATTTCATCAAAATTGGTGTACTCTTTCAAAAGTTATTACAACTTAAAGCACGCAGACCGCAGACGTACGGAAATGTGATTTCGTGATAAATCAGCGCCATCTATTATCAACACTGATAGTCAAATTTTCTATGAAATCATATTTCCGTTCGTCTGCGTGGTTTAAATGAATGCATCTGGGACTTTTATCTAACTTGGTTCAGTGTCATGGGCTCTCGAACTAATTATTAGATACCAATATTGTGATATAAAATTTCTGGTTACAAGAGTTTACACACATTTATAACAATTAAAGGAATATTTATAATAGACAAGCATTTAAAAAAGATTGCTTTTATTGTAGTATTGAATACCGTACTGATGCTTGACTTAGAAGCTGACTCGATATTTGTATTGGTGTCAAACTTATTGCAAATAAGAATCATTGGTTTAACGCTGTACGTGAATTTCTGTATCAGATAAAGAAAATAATGCTACCTTCGTATCCTTAACTTTCCATATAATAAAGAACGGTAAGGATGTAGGTGCAAAAAATTTAACAACTTAATGTAAAAATATTTTATTGTATATAATTTAAGCGATTCCAACTGCCTTGTTTAAATTTTCAAAGTATTTGTTTTCAGGGTCGTACTTCTTCTTGAAATCCACGTAGTCCTGGGGTAACTTCTCCTTGATACCCTCCAAGTACTGCTTCATTAGTTGCTTCTGTCGGTCATTGCATTTAGCACAAGCTTGCTGAACAGCTTCTGGTATGTCCTCTGTAAAAAAATATTCATCATCATCATCAGCACGGATGGAATAAGGAGATTGGACCAGGATCCACTATGCGAGCCCAATTAGGATTCGGTGCTAACGATGACAGATACAGCCAGAACTAACGGCTTAGCGTGCTTCTGAAGCACAGTGGAGCTTGAGATAATAAATTTTTGAACACCCATCCAATGATACGCAGACCGAACGCGCTAGCGCTAAGCTAAAAAATGATTGGAAAGCTCCAGTTAAAGTATTTGTATATTTTTAATAGCTTCATATCTCGAGCATGATTGTGCATAAAATTTTCTATTTTTCATTGTCTCTAGTCTGGGGGGTTGTAGTCATTATATTTAATAGACTAGGCACTGAGGTTTGCGAAAAAGCATTTAAGACCCGATCAGTGCCAGATATAGCGTCGCTAAGAAGTGACTATCATAAAAAGAATGTACCTATGTCGGTGTGTAAAACGTATTTGAAAATGTTTCCATCGTTCTAACTAAAGCCGGGTCTTCAGCGCGCACATTTAACAAAACCGTCTACACAAAATTTTATTCCTTTTTTTAACAACTCGCTAAGGGACTGCGTTTCTAACCTACGCTTTGCAAATGCAGCTTTTTACTCTGACGTTTCAATTTTGACATAAAATGTACCTATGAAACTTTTGTCAAATTTGACATTTGTTGCACCTAGATCGTAGGTTTGGAAACGACAGTCAAGTGAGCAGTAGACGGTGAGTGTAGAGAAACATATTTAAGAAACAAAGTTTTGTGTGTGTGTTTATGTTGAATGTTTTCAAAGAGCTTTTGCTGGAGACCCGGCTTAAAATATCATGTCATTCAATAAATCACTCTCTATCATTTAAGCAAAAAATATCACTGGTCGCCAATAGTCACAATCTTTTATTTCAACTGATCATATTGAATATATAAATCTTCATCTATAAGTTGGTATAGTAGCTGTATAAATATATAGGCAAAAAATACTTACTCTTGAAGGCGCTAGTAAGGTCATCGCATGGATTCTTGTCCAAGAAACATCCAGAGAACGGGCGCAATTTCTCTACATCAGCGAGTACTGCGCCCAAGTCGAAATTATCGTTCTCCGTACTGTATGTCTCCTCAGCAACCACGGACACCAGAGCAACGGCCAACACAATTGCGAACTTCATAGTCGATATAATTTTCTGAAAAAAAAAAATGCGTTGTAAAAGTGAAACAAAGTTTTGTGTAGACGGTTTTGTTGAATGTTGATATGTTTTTGTTCCTTATGTTCAGCTGAGAAATGTTGTTTTGTCACCTTTCTATTAAGAGTGGTTTATATGTGAAAAATATGTCGCATCTTTCCATTGTCGCCAAAAGTAGCATGTTAGCCCGCAGATTTGCTCGGTGTAGTGTGTGCAACCGAAAAGCTTCTAAGCGAAATCCGGCTAAATGCTCTTGACCTTTACTGGCTTACCGAACTCTTCTCTGCTTACCATCTGAGGCTCGTATTATAGAAAGATTCTCAGTAATTAATCTAGTCTTGAGCATAGTTAGAAAGGGATGTCGCTATATAATATACCACATAGCGACATCCCTTTCTAACTGTACTCAAGTAAAGATCAACACTTAGTTGTCATTCTGTAATACGGGCCTGAGAGTCTCTCGCTGTTATCATTGCACCATGCATCTCAAAACTGAGGTTTATGATGACGCAAATCCATCATTCATACGCTATGATGACTGTATTCGGCATTTACTGCTATTCATTCTATACCATCCACTTGTGAAAGAACTATACAAAGCGAGCATACCGCTGCGTGTGCAGTATAATAACGCTTTTAGAGCGATGCTTAAACTGCCGTGGCGGTGTAATCGTCGTGTAATGGTCGGGCATATTTGTGGAGAATATAATTGATGATTTCTATGCTGTCATAATAAAAAAGAGAGCCGCCTCCTTCATGGATCGCATTAGAAAATGTTGTAATTTAATAATAGGCTATTTGAAAAGTTTTGGAAAAAGATCTCACGTTATTAAGTAATGTTTATGGAGTACATATAAAGTGGATATTTTTAATTCTGTTGTGTAATTTAGTAAAAAAACTTATATAGAAATTCAATTTTCAAGTTGCCGCAAAAACGTTTCTTTAAACATTATGGTGTCCCACTAGTATGTGACGTCACACGACTGTCATTAAAACGTCACACGATACAATGTAATATCACTTTAGCCGGAAGAAGTACTAGCGTGTGGCATCATTTTAGTCTTGGCCAATCCCAGGCGTTTTCGATCACGTGACCATGGAGCGAAAAAAACATTTTTAATAAATGATTTTACAGAAAAGTTATTAATTATATTTGCTCATACAGAATAGTAAAATAGCTGCTAATTTTCATATTTAATACAGATGTCAACAATTGGTACATTATTTTTCATACTGTCAAATAGCCTATTAGCTCTGTGTATGACTGCTGTAAATATGACATAAGTATTTTGTGATATTTAAAAAACTTGTTTGCATGAAATCAATTTGATTTAGTTAATTTGATCATATTTCATATGTTTTTTTTGTTTATTTATTTGATTGGTTTAATTTAATGAATGAAGTTGTAATCGTAACTACTTTTAATTATTATTATTATTGTGATATCAGCTCTTATTATCTATGAAATTGTTTTTTTTTTATTTATTTTTGTTTTTATATATAAGTTTGTTCTATGGGCGATACATCTGAAATAAATGTTTACTATTATTATAAATGGGCATCATCCAAACTTAATTTATATTTGTTATTTATCGAATACTCCGTTTGATCCGTCGTGATGATACATATAAACCTATCAACGGATGGGGTATTTCGAAAATTTTATTACCAATGGGCTTACAAACTGCCACTGTTATTTCGGGAAAATGTCTCAGACCCTTGGTTTTATACCTTAATTCTTAGACCCAATCAATTTCAGATGTAGCGTCGTTGAGAAGAAAATATAGTTTAGAAAAATTAAGTAAGTAAGTACCTATATGAAACGTATCTAACAATGTTTCCAATAATTACGACGGATTACCTAAACTATACTCAAATATTATATCATTCAATAATCACAATATTCCGACAACATCTATTATTAGTTCTTAATGCAAACAAGACCAGTGGGCAAGCACTCTTCGGTTTTTCCGCTACCTAAAATGTTATGTCAATAACTTAACCAGCCGCAACAATCACAAGGTAATGCTAGTAATAAATATGTTTTTCGTGAGCAAGTTGATGCCTTAAGAATCCTAATCACACTAATATTACAAAGGCTAAAGTTTGTGAGTGTGTATGTTTGTTACTTCTTCACGTCTAAATGACTGGAGCGATTTTAATAAAATTTGGTGTGGAGTTAGCTGACACTCTAGATTAACACATAGGCTACGTTTTACTGCGGGAAAATATCCCTAATAAGCCCCGGGTAACACCGCGGGGCACAGCTAGTTACTAATAATAATTTACATGCGAACTATGGCACCCCTTCTGGTGAATGGCATGGGCAAAGTCGAGTCATGTAAACGTCTTATAGTGGATGAAACGCTCATGAACCACTCTGGATTCATAGTGTTAGATATTCAAATTGTTAAAGCTAGTGAGGTAACGCTGCTTTGTGATATAAACCAACTCGTTTTAAACTTTCATGGTCACTAACATTATAGTAATTTATGTCATTTACTTCTTTTACTCTTTTATAATTTATTTCTTTTTTTGTTCGAAAGACTTTCTCAGCGAAGTGGTCCATATTAATTTGGTAAAGATTTAAGGAGTACTTTCGGAGATAAACAACGGAACTTCTCAATTACATACTGTACACATATCATGTTTGGTTATTTTAAGTTTAAATTTTAAATATTAAAGAGAATTGCCGGCCAGATATCTATACTTAGTAAGTAAATTCAGAGTAACATCACTCTGAATTATAAAAAGTGAAAAATAAAATCATTTTTAACAAAAGTGGAAATTGACTTCATAAAAACAAACCATTAAAAATTAAGAAAAAATACATTTTTTTAGACAAATTAATATTTGGTTTTGGTGGCATGCCCAAGTACTAAATGGAAACTCAGATTAGACATGCATGAGTGAGGTGATAAAAGGAACCGAATTGCTGTTACAACATTTTTTAACAAAGTAGGCATTGAACCAAATGCGATTTTTGAAAGTCTCTATTGGAGATTGATATTAGGCACCTCGCGCACTAGACCGCCACTACCACGGCCAATGGCTGAAACGCCCAGATTAACTAAACAAACCGTATGAACGTCGCGCACTTAGCCGCGACGGCCAACTGATCGCACATCGGGCCGACACGACTTGTCATTGCGGCCAACTTACTTACTAGTTTGCTTAGAGCGCGTTATGCCGCAATCACATGTGGTCGTTAGCCATTCTTCTGGTGCACGAAAGATATTACTCGAATTCGGGCACCCGAAACAATGTTTACACTGGAATACGGGCTGCAAGAAGGTGTCGGGTAAACAAAAGGAAATCTACCCGAGTACGAGCGTACTCGACTCCATTCATTTACACTTCGTTTCATTTTCGTTAACCCGAATACCATTTTAATTCGTATTCGGGCCAACGACCAAATGTAATCGCGCCATTAGTGATGGTAAAACAGAGAAGGAAAAAAATTAAAGAAATCCTGTCCGAAAGCAAACGAGCTTGTCTCGGGAAATGAATATATTACCTTAAAACATGTCAGGTATTTTAAAAGACGACTCAGGACTTGCAGCCCATGGGGAGACAAGAGGTCGACCGTCAATGACCGTCGACTGGTTTTTTTATGGGCGGGGCAGGCGGGTGGATGGGATATTATTATTCCACACAGGTTCATAGAAATAGTGACAAGTATCGTTTAAATGCTAGTGGCCCGCACTCGCTTCACTTCGGTGTAGACTACAGTTTTTGTTTTAATATATAGCCAATGACGATCATAAAGCACATGGCTTTCTATTGGTAAAAGAATTTTCAAAATCAGTTCAGTACATCCAGAGATACCCCCTTCAACCTTACAAAGGAGATTGCTCAGCTTCCATACATGTTTGGCCTAAAGACCAATAATCATGAAAAATTGTTTTATATATATTCGAAATTTTATATAAATTACTGTAGAATCGAAAATTATTGACGGACACCCCTGAGAACTTCTATAAACCATATACACTGAACGATTTTGAGGTTATGTTTGCAAATAGGTACATAGGTATTAAAATAATAAAAAACAAATAAGTTATATAGTAAACTAGGGAAATCAAGCCAAGTACCGAAATTATGTATTAGATTCAGGTATATAGAGCATCTAGATTAACAGATAAACAGGCTACTGTTTTTTTTTGGTGTTGCTAAAAATCGAATGGCTGTAATATAAAGTATAAATTACACCAAGAATTACCGTATATGTCAATATTTTTTGTGAATTTGGGCCAATTTGAGAAATCTCCTTTACCTCTTCTGAATATCAATATAGATTAGATAGTATCCGTTAGCTCGTCTTCGTAAAACAATTACCTCGAATAAACCTGCTGTATTTTAGCCCCAATAACTTTATTTTTTTATATAAAACCACCATCACTTATCTTCGAGGCAAGTACTATTCATCTCTATAGCAAAATTCACCCGAATCCGTTCAGTGACACAGGTCCACTTGTAGCCATTTTGCTAAATCTCAATTTAACTAAAACTATATATAACCCAGACAATGATAGTTATTGATGTTTAGACATTTTTCTATGGGATATATCTAGTTTTAGTTAAATCGAGATTTAGCAAATTTGCTAATACTTGATTCAATAAAAACTAGCCTTTTCCCAAAAAACTGTCAAAACGCCAGTTTTATTCAAATTGAGATTTAGCAAAATTGCTGCAAGTATACAAAAGAGAAAATGGCTCACAATTTCTTTTAAAAAATTACAAAAAGAACACTCAGACGCAAAGGAAAAATTTATAAAACCTTCTTCCATATTTAGGTGCCTATTATTCGTTTTTATAATGCACTATGTTGACACAAAGTATATATTAAAAATCTTTACTTACTATGGTCAGGTTACAATGCGGCTAGTATGGACAATTTGGTTCAAAAGTCCCTTAAAACAATAAAATAAAATAAAAACTTACAATTTCTTCCAAGGTGAAGCTCTCCACGAAGACTGACGCGATAAAAGAATGCACAGTTTCTTATATATGCTCAATCAGTTTCATAATAATGATAATTATGGATCTTCCAATTTATAAATCAAGTTCTCATGAAGATATATAAATAAAAGAAGGATAAATGTACCAACACTTTATTGGTATTGTTGTGTGTATTAATTGATTGATTGAAGGCATTGTATGCAGATCTTTTAATTACATTGCATTTGCTAGTTGCGAAAGCACAGAGTTAATTATAAAACTGCACTTGTATCACATATGTATTGATTGATTTCTGTGATATGTGTGATATCTTTATACTGAAAGTTAATATTTACTCGTATTTCAAAGTATAATAAAAAAACATTTAAAAGGAAACTTACTGTAAAACTTTCAGGAGAGGCTTGAAATAAAAATAAAGTGCGTATGTATGTATATGTGTGTGTACACAGACACATATATATGTATATGCATATGATATAAATATTTCGTCACACAATAGTGTACGGTAATGGTTTAATTTTGGATTTTCGTTAGCTGAGAATGTCCTAACTTCAGAACTGTTTTAATATTGTGTTTACATAAGTTATTTTTGTAAAATATATGACTGTTTGTTGGCAAAATAAAAGAAAAAAAAACCTTTTAGGACATTGCACCTATATTATCTAAAATTAATCAAGGGCAGGCAAATCTGTTTTAGTAATAATATTTGTCTTGGAGTGGTTTAAGGTGACCGCTTTGTTCTTGTTCAAATTGACAAGGCCCTTTAGTGCTTTATTTTGTTTTCCTCAATATTTAACGATCATGATTTCGACATTAATACCTACTAGGGAAGATGCAATTAAAATATTTATGATTTTTTTATGATTAAAATGTTAAAAATATAAAAGAAAGGCCACTGCAACGTTTTTATTTTACATAATGTTGTTTTTTCTAACAATAATTACGAATGAAAAGGACTTGAAACAAAACGTATTTTAAAACACCAATCAGCGTTTAGTGACGTCACTAATTTGAGGTTATTGTAGTGGTTGTAAAAGTGAATATTATTTTATGGGAATATTAATTGCGTTTTTTATTAAAAATGGAAGTTGGGTTTATCAAAGCAGACTCCAGGAATTTACCAAGAGTTAGTGTTGACATGGTTGTAACTTTTTTTGTCCAAAGCGCAGAGTTTTCAAGTGTAGAAATTAAAGGGACTAAATTACTATGTATAAATTATAGTTGTTAAACTTTGTATTTTATTCAGCGGCTTCTACACATAGCAGTTAATTAAGCTCAACAAGAGAATCTTACGGCGATAACGTAATCTGCTATGTCCAAATTAAAAGACATGGAGAATTGTACAGTAAAAAGTCGAGTTACTCCGGAGCATAAAGTACGTAAAGAAGGTTATCGTGTTACAATTATTTTAAATGAAACGCAAAGCTTAGTTCAGTCCTGCCAATGTGAAGATTGTGCCACACATTTTAAACTTTATCCAATTTTCGACGTCATTCTCCAACTGTAAAATTAAAAATATGTTATTATAGACAGGTTTTGTAAGTATTAGGTAGGTAGGTTACTATCGCGTTTTTACGTACAAGCAGATTAATTAAGCATAATTATAACAAGTATATTCGCCGACTTACGTCAAAGTGATCTTCACAGCACCGAATGGTCTTTGGAGAAGCTATCTTGAAACCACTTTTTTCGCAGTTTTGGGTCAATTAAATTAATTCAATCAAAAGTCAAAAACTATTTATTTGGAAACTTTGTTGAAGTAAATGGACACATTGGCACAAAACATGAGTCAACACAGCTTTTTTTCGGAATATTAATGGTATAGTTATGATCACCTGATGTTGAT
The DNA here is from genome assembly GCA_902850365.2 of Chilo suppressalis. Lineage (NCBI taxonomy): Eukaryota > Metazoa > Arthropoda > Insecta > Lepidoptera > Crambidae > Chilo > Chilo suppressalis. The sequence goes on along the minus strand of OU963912.1, from coordinate 8,133,253 downwards.
GGATAGTCCATTTTAATTTTTTACAAAAAAACAACTCAAGTCGAAAAAATATGCAAAATTATGTAAACCAGCGACGAACAAGTACGACCAGTGACAGACAGGAGTGACGTCATCGGAACCATAGGTCCGTTTTCGCGCGAAAATTTTAACTGTCAATTTAAAACCGCATTATTTCCGATAAATTACAATGTTTTAATTTTTTAATATATCTGTGGTTTATTCTACATGGATTTTTTTAAAAAAAAAAACAAAATTATTACATTTTTCCTATTTAAAGCGCTAGAACAATATTCTATATGGTGATGAATATACCCTTTTATCAAAGGTATTCAATACGTGTCTTGTATATTAATAAGTCACTTAGGGCATACTTAACGTTTCTTACGATTAGGATACATTATCGTAGTGAAGGCTTTTTGCAAACTTTTTCTAAGGCTCTTTGCAAGAGACTGTTAATGTACCAATTTTCAGTCACTGTTCTTTGATCTTCAAGTGATGCCGTCGTGTAACGCCCTGATTTGCCAAAAAAGGAGCATCCAGTTCTCGAACAATGTTTCGACATTTCTGAACTTTCGTTGACAAAGCTTTACAAACAAAGTCACTCTACCGACTAGCTTTTTTCAGGTTCTAATCAGTACACACATTTTTTTTTTAAATAAAACTTTCGTCACTTATCACGATGTTATAGATAGCCACTGACTGTTCTCCATTTTTTTTATCACTTTACGGCACCAATGGACTCGCAGTAGTTTCTGATCCTACGTTAATTATTTGTGGTATTCTTCAAGTGCAAAGCTAACCGAGCCGAACTTTAGAAACAATTTTGCAATTGCCTCATTCTAATGCCTCGATAAAGCATTAATTTGCTGACAAGTTGACAGTTTCAATAAGTTGTCGTACGGAGTCAATATTAGATTCTGTAACCGCGATATTTACGTACCTCATCATTGAGATAATCGTATCCACCTCTAAATTCTCCAAACGACGAATACGCAGAGCTGCAATATAGTGCTTCATCACCAAATGAAAATAAAAGTATTTGGCAAGTCTGTTGTAAATTGCAAATTTATAAAACCTTCCATATTAAGGTTGCAAATCATTGATAGAAAATAGTTCCCGGTTTAAATATTTGGTTAACGACATATAATTTTCGAAATGATGTCACAATGAAAAAAAAAACAATGTCAATCACGCAAATTAAAAATAACATGTTCCAAATGTGTTTTGTTTTCGAATTCCATAATACATACAAAGTTTTTCTCATTGATTTATATATATATATTATAGCTTGTTTTCAGGTTCTAATCAGTACACCCATGTTTCGTCACTTATCACGATGTTATAGATAGCCACTGACTGTTCTCCATTTTTTTTATCACTTTACGGCACCAGTGGACTTGCAATCGTTTCTGGTCCTCCGTTAATTATTTGTGGTATTCTTCAAATGGAAAGCTAACCGAGCCGAACTATAAGAAATAATTTTGCACTTGGCTCATTCCAATGCCTTGATAAAGCATTAATTAGCTGACAAGTTACCAGTTTTAATTAGTTGTCGTACGGAGTCAACATTAGATTCCGTAACCGCAATATTCACGTACCTCATCATTGAAAAAATCAAATCCACCTCTAAATTCTCCAAACGACGAATACGCAGAGCTGCAACATAGTGCTTCATCACCAAATGCAAATAAAAGTATTTGGCAAGTCTGTTGTAAATTGCAAATTTATAAAACCTGATGTCACAATGAAAAAAAACAATGTCAATCTCGCAAATTAAAAAATAACATGTTCCAAATGAGTTTCGTTTTTGAATTCCATAATACATACAAAGTTTATCTCATTGATTTATTGTAAATTTGTAAGTGACCAGATCCAGTAAGCCAGTAACTTTCGAACTGCCCCACATATAAGCTGTTATAAAGGTTCTTCTAAAAACATTTTTTTAAATAGTTTTGGTATTGATTATGACGATGTTACCTCGTACTGTTACTACTCATAAGTAAACAAATAGGTATATCTGCAAAGCAAAAAACCTAATGTTTTAAACAGACATATTCCAGATTAAGTTTAAATTCTATTAAAAATTAAATCTAATTCGGTACCGGTAAACATTTAAATATGTTTTAACAATATATATCTATTTTAAAATTGTATTTATAACACAGCTAGTGTTGAGATTGTAGTAATGAAATAGGACTTTTGGACGAACAATCACAATTACCTTTGTTACACTTTATTTTCCAATCGCAGAACCAACATATCATAGAATATTATTTTGGCACGTCTTGCTCGGTTGCAGGCTGAATCAATAATGCCCGCCATGCCGCCATTTCCCCTCCAACTTTTTCGACAATTTCATTCGTTTAGTGTTGCCAATGTGATTACAGTAATCAATCTATTTTATACTTAGATAATTTGGTAAAGGAAAAGTTGGCTATTAATCGATTAGAATATTTTAGACTTATAATTTTAATAAAACTTGTATTTTATAATACCGAATGTGAAAAATGAGCAATTGATATCGATCTTAATAATCAAAGTAAACACTAGAATACCACATATATTAGAAAATTAAGTTAAAAATGTAGGATGTCTGTTGGTGTTGCTAACAGAGGTAACAGGGCATAATAAATACCTACAGTATTACCTACCCGAAGTTTACTATAAGAATATTTTTCCTTGTTGTAACATTCAATGCTGAGACTATTTTATAATAAAAACACTTTAAAAAAAAACACTCGAATAAAAAATTATGCATATTCTTTACTTAAATCTACATTAAAAGTCAAATTAACATTTGATGTCGGTGCCATGCTAACTCAAGTAGTAAATGGCAACTCAGATATATCATTAGGCATGGCGCCGACTCCAAATATTATATGATATAAGTAACGAATATGCATATTTTCTTACTTTTAAGTGGTTTTGTTGTTATGAAGCCGGTTTTTATTTCTTGTTGAAAAAGTTTTTATTTTACACTTTTTATAAGCTAGAGCAATATCGGTTGGCGTGATATTGAGTTATTCGTTCATTTGTCACGTACATACATAATTCAATTTAAAGACTTGCATGGTTTTCTCATGGATATCAATGTTAGAACTGGACCACACGAGAAGTACCAGCTTTCAAAATAAAAAAGAATCATCAAGTCCCAAACATAAAAAAAACAAAGAAAAACAGGTGAATTGAGAACCTCGTCCTATTTTTCTCTCCCTATTATTTTAGGTTGGTTACAAATCAAACAAGATTAGCATATAAACACAAAAATATATTTATATATAAACACATTTTAACGATTTCAAATGATATTCACAGAATTGTGCAATAACACTTTTACCATAGCTTTCGTTCAAAAATTGAACAATAATAAAATAAATTAAACATCACACCACTATAGGAAATACTTCAAAACGTTATCACATTTTGGGTAACTTAGTAAGTCAAATACGAGACAGATAAAATAGAATATTGCCAATATTGACGGTTGGTGTATGATTCTTTGGTTTAGTCGGAGCTGTTAAGGAATCTCTCGAAGGCCTCCTTGTATTCGCCGTTAGGGTCGTATTTCTGGAAAATCTCAGACCAAATATCAGGAAGCTTCTCCTGGAAACCTTTGACAACTGTTCTGATCAGCACGCGTTGTTTGGGGCTGCATTTGCTGCATTCCGTCTTCAGGGCATCGGGAATAGTGCCTGTAAATGATACAGATTAATAATCATCAGCTTATTAATGTCCCCACTACTGGGACAAAGGCCTTTCCTATGGTGGGAATAGGAAGATTGTTCCATGACCCACCCTGCGGGCTCAGTGTGAATTGATGGGTGTTTACTACTGTAGATGCATTCTAAAGCACGGATACTTTATACTAAGATATTTTTGGTCACCCATCTTATGGCCGGTGATTGCGAAAGTTATACTTCATTGAGCTCATATTATATTAATATCATCATTAGTATAATTGATTACTAATGAAGATATTATGATAATGATAAATTCCTGTCAACTCACAACAATTCCTTAGACTAAAACTCAACAGATCAGTAATCTGCTAAAATAATCCACCAGTAACAATCATGTTTCGCTGGTAGATTCAGTATATTTTGTTTTGTACAATGATTTATTTGTAATGTAGGTAACCATCACAGTTCTATTAAAGTCTGTGCGGAAAGAGAATGGGATTTAGATTGGAGGGCGCTGTAGTGCGTTTCTACCGTATTTGTAAGGTTTACCCCCTTTAGACATGATTAAATACAAAAAACCGCAAGAAATCACAACAACAAACAAATCCGTATCAAAACAAAACTTTGACGTTTTACAGATTGCTGGGTTTGATTGCCAAATAAAAATCTTAATGTTAGTTCCGTTTTTCGCCACGCCCATTCTCTTTCCGCACATACTCTAATATCTGATGTAAATTGATCTACTGACAACAATAAAATAAACGATTAATATACCATTTTATTGATCTGTTTTATGTAAATAAAGAATACGTTTTTGTGAGCGCTTGGAAATAACACCAAATATATCTTTGCATTGAGTGTATTCTTTGTCTCTTGATTACACTCCAATATTTGAAAAATTCCAAAAGTAAAAAAAACCTCACTATTATTTTCATTAACGAAGTATTAATTACTCGTACCTATGCATATTGTATTCTGTATAAAGATAGTAAATCATACAATAAAACTATGTTAGTTATATTTTCGATTAATGACTTTAATTGGTAAATGGTTATTTGTGATTTTTCATTATAGAAATCACAGCTTTACTTCAATTAAATGCCCCGGCAAACTTACTGAGCTTGCCGCTATACATATCTTTTTTCACTTAGGAATTTATCTAAACAAGCTTTGATCAACAATTTTATAGATAACGGGTCAGCGCGTTCAATCAGTCACAGTAAATATAGCCTCACTTGAGGCGTGAGATCTTATTTTAAATTAGTTCGGTTGTTACACAACGAAGTAACTCACTGGCAGATGACTGGTAAAAATATTTTATTTTGTGGGTCATAAGGTTGATTTCACATTTTCCTTTTTTCACTTTTATCGTTTCTCTCCAAGTATCACATAGAATTTATAAAAGGAACAAGAGTTCGTTTTATAAGATAAAAGGTCGTATGTGCTAAATAACATTATGTTATTGGTAACCTTATTCGTTTGTAAGATCGAATGTAGCTGCATAAGTTAAAACATACGCGGACAGTTTTTAGCTTTGATTTTGTATGCAACCCGTTATCTATAGAATTGTTGATCGAAGTATACAAGGCACAGTAAATTAGCCTTCCCCATTTAGCGCCAACGCACAATTAGCCACTAGTGACGACCACTAAATGCAACCACAAGCTGCGGACGAGGATTTTCATACATTTTGTATAGTATCGGCGCAAACTAAGCGTTCGAGTGGCCGCGATCGAACCAAAAGCTGCGGGAGTCGCCCGAGCTCGCTAATTGTGGTTGTGTTTAATAGCTCGCGTCGCCCGACCACTGTACCACTCAGTGTTGCCAACTCTACGTCTTTTTACGTAGATCTACGTATTTTAGGCCTTTTCTGGAAACCTACTAACTTCAGTCCCAGAATCTACGTATTTTCTTATTTTTTTTTCAAATTGTAAAATAACTTAATTCACTAGAATAAAGAAGAATATTTTCCGTTACTATAAACTCTTTGACTTAGTAGGTACATTCATAACCTTAAAAATTGTATTTTCAAACTTTTAATATTATCAATGAGTACCTACTTACATCGAATTGATCTTTGCAAAAAGAAAAGACTTTCAATAAAACTAGTTTTTACGGGTTAATGCACGAAAACTTTATTTATTTATTGACGTTTCGTAGCCTTTACAGGCTACGTCGTCAGAATAAAACCTGTAAAGGCTACGAAACGTCAATAAAATAATAAAGTTTTCGTGCATTAACCCGTAAAAACTAGTTTTATTTAATGAGTGATGTGCGTGAAAACCTAAGAAACAAAAAGACTTTCAAAAGAAGTGTATCATGATAACTACTATATTTTTCATGTGATCTATTAGAAATCATGGTTTTATAATATTAACTTAGAAAGTTTATTTCCTACGTGCTTGCGAGTGTTTGTTTACAAATGTTTTGACGTCATAGCATAGATAAGTCTATAGACTAAAGAGCGTTTTTGTATGTCTTCTAGGTAAAAAAAAATTTTTTTTTTCGTTCTGATAGAACAATTATTAACAATTTAAAACATAATTCCAAAAAGTGTCAACTAGCCCATTTAACAACAGTTTATCCTTGTCATTCTCTATACAGAATGAAAAGGAGAGACTAATATTAAATTAAGTTTTAAATTTAGAGAACCATCCAGAATCGGCACTCAACAGTGTGTGTCTGGTGGTAAATGTTTACCACAGCATGGTAAATGCTTCCAATGCAGCGACTTCTCCAAGAACTCTTTGTTCTATCTCCCGTTCTTAAACAAATTGTATAACAAAATACTCGTTTTATTCGGTTTCAAATAACTTCTTCATTTCACTAAGAAAAAAGTACGTAGATCTACTTACTTTTCATATGCAAAATTTACCAATTCTACGTAATTTTCTCATCGGGCCTACGCCTTTTTCAAAATCCGAGTTGGCAACACTGGTGCCACTATGAATTGTTTGTTTTGAATTCGACAGTATAATAATCTACAACAACGAAATTCAAAGTGTTCCATTTCACAAACGAGTTCAAACTCTGCTGCAAGCTCTCGACGAAAATGAACGGAAGTCAGCCAAAAGTGGCTACCACTAAGCCACTAGCGGCTGCGCTTGGTGGCTGCGTTTAGTGACTTGACTCAGCCACTAGTGGTCGCGTTTAGTGGCCGCGACTTATGACTCAATGTACAGTCTCTTAGTGTCAAGTTTATTTGAGTGGAGTCAAGTTGCGAAGATATCTGCTAAGGTAAAAAATGTGACGCTTCCTCCACCCATTCTCACTTTACTGGCATGACCGATCAAACCCATATCTGTGGAACCCTGGCAACTTTTCGCAGGAACAGGAACACATCATCATCATCATTAGCCTATTAATGTCCCCACTGCTGGGGCACAGGCCTTCCCTATGGATGGAATAGGGAGATTGGGCCATGACCCACCACGCGGGCCCAGTGCGGATTGGTGGGTGCTAACGACTGCAGATGCAGCCGGGACCAACGGTTTAACGTGCCTTCCAAAGCACGAGGGAGCTCGAGATAGTAAATTTTTGGTCAACCATCCAATGACCGACCACTGCGAAAGTTGCTTAACTTCAACGATCGCAGCCGAACGTGCTAACCACTTGCGCCATCGAGCTCCTCCACAGGAACACAACACTACCGAATAGTGTTATTTCACTTGTGGTCTTTTGTACCTTACGGAAGGGTTACTTCTACAGACATAAATATATGTAATCCTTTAGTTTGTTTTATAAAAGAACCTAGCGTTGATTACATTAAAGAATTACGCTTACTCTTAAAGTCTTTTCCTTCAGAGGTGCAGGGGCCCTTTCCGAGGAAGCACATTCCGTAATTCTTGAGAAGGCGCGGGTTGCTGACCAGCTCCTGGGCGTCGAAGTTGTCGTACTGGGAGTTATAGGTCTCAGGACGGGCCATCGCCACAGCCAAAACGGCGCACAATGCTACGACTGTTTTCATTTTCTGCAAAAAAAAATAAATTATTTCTTTATTTAATAAAATCATAGTGTTCTTACTTTTGTCTTAAGGGCCCGTTGTTTGATACATAATCAATTGTGATAACAGTTAAAATAGGTACCAAAAGTAACCATTGGTCTAAATTTTACACATTTTACTATGTACTTGACATGACATTGACTTAAAGTTAAATTTAAGTATCAAACAACGGCCAGTTATTTATATCACTTTTTCATCATCATCATCAACTTACTAAAGTTTATATTGCTGAGGCACACTCTTTTGAGGCACTTTGCAACAAGATACAATGACGACCTCCGTGGCCGAGTGGTTTGAACGCCGCCGGGTTTCATGGTGTCGCCGACTCGAGAGGTCCTGGGTTCGAATCCCGGTGGGGGCAGATGTTTGTGTTATGAATACGATCATTTGTACTCCAGTCATGGATGTTTAATATGTATTTCTATATAAATGTACTTATATATGTACAGTATATGTATTCTATAAGTAACCCTAGCATCCCATAACACAAGCCTTATAGGGCTTACTTGGGGGCTAGGTTAATTGGTGTGAGTGTTGGAAATATATATATATATATGATGAACGGATCATGTCCTGGTGGATGGCTTTTTTTAAATTGGAAGAAATCGGGAATACCCAAGGACACATATTTTTAAAAAAAAGTATGATTTTATCACCTTGTTTGTTTGTTTTGCATTGACGGGAAAATCGAGAGTTTTGAGATATGATTTTATTTTGAGATACTTGAGATATTCAATAAAAACTGGAGATTTATTTGATTAACGGGATCAGGAATCATGGCAACAATCATAGCAATTGATGAACTTTAAAGGAGTAAGCAATTACAAGCTTTTAACAATATGTCAAGAAGTGGTCAGATGTACACTACACATCTTGCTGTGCCTGTTAAAGGAACAAGTCCGAGATGGGCTGCGGACTACAAACTGCAAGCAACACTGCTTTCTAATAATCTCTATGAAATTGATTCCGAAAGCGGCAGCACTGAAACGCCAGTGGTGGCGCGAACCGCAAAGAGTTCACACGTACCAAACGAAAATGATGACGTTTTCGTAATATGACAAAGAAAAATTTTTAAACTCTTTTGCTGGTCATCCAGTCCTTTACAACCTTCTGGACCGAATGAAGGCACTGCAATGACTGCACATGCAGTCGCGCTATGCCGCCGTGCTTGGAAAGAAGCCACGACCGCAGTCGCTAGCCCAGGTGTCGCCTGCGGTTGTAGTCTTCAGCTCATTTCGGACTTGTATCTTAAGATGTAGGCGATATTATCGGACTATAAGCTGTTCCTTCGAGCCTTTTAAATTAAAGGAGGTATAGCTAGGTTTCTGCTCAAACGGGACCACCCGTCGGCTATATTTCAATTTGCCTTGAAAGCTTCATTTTTCAGGACAGGACTGACGACAAGGGATGACGATACAAGTATTAAGTCATTAATGAAAAACTGACATCCAAAAATTTTATCTATAGCAAATTTAATATTTATTGTATCAAAAGTATATGCAATCCTCTAGTGAAAAAACTATATAAAAAGTGGTTTATCTCAGGTCAGAAGAAGGTCGATCTTTAGCGGATATTGTTTTTCTACTTTGTGTACGACAAAACCAATTATATGTGTCGCGTTTGGTTACAAAACTTCAATAATTTACTTTATTGGAGTCCAAGGTTTGAGACCTTATTGCTTGAGTAAATAAACGATAAATTCATATATCACGCATAGAGTAATATTAGTTAAAAGTGGTTTTGAGAAATCACTTCATACATTGCAACTTTGTTAGGTTGTTAATTAGTTAAGTTATAAGAACGCATACTTACTTCTAATTGTTTTTTTTAATTAAAAAAAATAACTAATTATATTTAAAACCGTACAAATATCTTTCTGTACTTGGTAGAAGGCAATACTTAGTAAGTTAATGATATAAAACTATTTCGTTATAACGTCATATTTTAATCGTAATAGCATTTGAATAGAAACAGAATATTTTTATTTATACTAACTTTTGAAAGGATAACCAAGAAAAAGACTTCCTATATAATCAACGACACAAATAAATTAAAAAATATATATTGAATCCTCTAAGAACCTCATGAGGATCACAAAGCAGGTCAATACTCTACATCACACAAATCAGAATTCATATTAAATATTATGAAAATCTATATGCTGGACTATATTAGTAGATCAGATGATAACCGAAGCCCAATTAACAATATTATTTATTTGTCAGTCCAGTATATAACAATATTATTTATTTGGCAAGGCCGTGATAATAGCGTCTTTATAGTACATAGCTATTCTAAGCCCTTCGTATCACGTAGGATACACGCACAAATTCACTTTCCACCGCAGAATTTGCCAGTGTGATTTGAAATTCGTTTTCTATTTTTTTTAAATCTCAAAGCGTAGTCCGATGTATAAAGTAAGTTTGTTCTAACTGAATAGCACTGCTGAACCCGCTCCGCACGTGCTTAATAGGATACACTCCACTGTAAACGTATAAATAAACCACCTCAACATTTTTCTAAAATTGCACCTCATATTAAAAGAGGAAATACATATAAAAACCTAGAAGGAAAATTAAATTTTGAAATTTTATAATATGTTTAAAAGCTTAAGCTTTCGTGCATAAAGGTATGAATGAATGTTGATAGTATATAAACTGTCCAAGTCTTATAGGCGGTCAACATTTCAATTTCGAAGGCACGAAAACTGAAATAATCTGAAATACAATATTTATTATATAATAAATAAAACATCAAACATCGAATACTCTGGAACCTATGCTGATTAAATTGAACAAGCAGGATAGTATATAATTAGGACTTGAGATGAATTTAACAAAAACAAAAATCATGACAAACAATAGCCAAACGAAAATACAAGTAGACAACAACCTTATAGAATATGTCAGCGATTACCAAATATTTAAATATCTTGGTAAACAAGCCTCTTTTAAAGATACAAATAATAAGGAGGAAGTGAACAGATTAATTAATATCTCATGGAAAAATTTTGGTCACAAAAAGAAATCTTAAAATGAGACCTATCCTTAAACAAAAAAAACTGTTATAGAGACCTACATAATGTCTAGTTTAACTAATGGCACTCAAATAAAAAAAATAACAGCTGTCAAAGAGCAATGTAAAGAAGCATGCTGAAACTTAAAAAATACCAAAAATAAGAAGTGCAAACATTAGTATACAAACTCAATTGACAGATGCACTTCAGTATGCTTTGAGACAGAAATGGCATTGGGCAGGTCATACCGCCAGACTTAAACATGGACGATGGAATCTAGTGGTCACTAAATTGAAAGGACCATGTGGAAAAATTAGAGTCGGTAGAACCAGAAAAAGGTGGATTGATGACCTAATCCTAACGGTAAGAAACAATTGGATGGAGACCGCTCAAAACCGCGAAGAATGGAAGGGGCTGCAGGAGGCTTTTACCCTTCATGGTGATCATTATCATGGATAGACCTTAATTATACTAACACTACCTAATAATTAATTCGAGAAGCTTGCTACTAACGCACCAACAAATATAAAATGAAACAAGAGTGAATTAATTAAATAAAACTTTATTATTATTATATGAAAATAAACGAACCTTAACCATACCCTTACCGGTTTATAAATAAATTTAATTGAAAACTTTTTTAAAACGCAACGACGAGAAAATCTATACATCTGTAAAAAGCATGTATTTAGAAATGTACTGGCTGCAAATATATTTTCATATTGTTATTCAACATAACCTTACCTGGTAGGAAAGATTTGGAGATTGAAAACAAACTTTGTTATGACACAGTAAGCTTCTTCTTCGGCGGTTACACAGGTAGTAATGTGTTAATTGCCTTAGCTGAGATTCTTATATACAGATTTTAATGCAGGAAAATATATATGTTATGATCGGTCCAGTGTCTGTATGTGCGACCAATCACAACGCTGACGCCAGCCCAGTAAACAACAAAGTCCATATCGGTTTGCGACTCAATCATATCATCTGTAAAGATGTGATAATAGCCAGATAAAACAGCTTGCGGAAGTGGTGCATGTTGATGTAACAGTGACAATATTATCGTGCATGCAAAACGAGATTTTGGGGGCAATCAGGTTTTATATTGGCATACTAACATTAAGTGACTTCTCATACAGCACAGTGAGTACTTTCAAGAAAACGAGATATAAATGTAAACCAACATAAACATGTTTTTTTATAACTTTTTTTTCTCGCTTGTAAAAACACTAAAATTTTTGACAATTTATGTTTGTATAAGGGTTTAAACAAAACGTATTGATTGAGCTTTCAGATCTTACATGAATTTGTAATATTGATCTAAAAAAACTTAGGGCGACTTTCATTAACTCTGATTAGCAATTAATACAGTTTCCTTTCACTCAGACGCAGTCACGTTCATGTATTACAAAAATGCGAACATTGTCAATTCGTACTTTCTGCAACTCTGTGAGTAAAGGATATCCCTATTGAGCCAGCTATCAAAGCTTAACTAATTATAATTCATAATTTAAAATATAAAGATATAGAGGTCAAACTTGCTTGTAACTGATTTACAGTGCAATAACCTCATTTGCAATCAATTCTCTTTATTTAATTAAGTAGATTGTGAACCTCGGAATTGTTGCTAGGTTTATTATCACGGAGAAATATAACAACGAATCTCCTAAGCTGGTCTGAGTAAAAGAAAACCAAGAAAGCAGGATCAAAGACAGAGGCCGTTGACAAGTAGCCATCTTTTCTATTAATTTAGTTATTTAGTTTACCCTGCCACGAACTTTTTACTAATTTATATTTTTAAGAGAGGTGCAGTGGATTTTCTACTCGAATTCGACTGGAGAAGTACACCTTACAGAAGACTACAGTAAAATAACAGTACCTTTTTGTTGATGTTGTGCTTCTTCTGGTGGCTGGAGTGGCACACTTTCTACCGCATCATCTATCTTTGCAACTGGACTCCACCTACAGTTAACATCAGTACCTTTAGCACGAATCAATATCGGATTCGTAACGTTTGCGAGTCCGAAATGTCATTGTCAAAAATGTCTTCTTCTTAGCCGGTACGCTCTTGACAGAGCGGTCGTGATCGTTATGCACTTGTAGTATTATTGGAGGGGGCAGATGTGATGCGCTTCACTATGTTTCGCCATTGCTGCCTGCTAGAGGTCATCCTGCTGCACTCGTTTAGTGAACCTCCAACGGCTGACTTGATCTGGTCAGTCCATCGCGTGGGAGACCTTCCGCGCGGTCTAGTACCTTCCACCTTTCCTTGGACGACAAGGCGTTCTATGGATAGGTTGTTACGCCGAGAAACGTGTCCGAAGAATGTTAGGATGCGAGATTGTACTGTCGAAAATAGACGCTGCCTGATACCGAGTTCTTGAAGTATCGAGACGTTCGTGCGAAACTCGGTCCACGAAACCCCAAGCATTCTTCTCCAGCACCACATTTCCAAAGCGTCCACTTTCTGCCTTTCCACATCTCGCAAAGTCCACGTCTCAGCCGCGTAAAGAAATATGGGGAATATAAGTGTCCTCACAAGCTTGGTCTTTGTGGCTTTAGTAATGTTTCTGTTCCTCCATATTTTCCGCATCTTGTCCATCGCTGATCTTGTGATGCCCATACGTCGTTTGATTTCATCGATGCATCCGCCATTGTTTGAAATCAAACTGATGTTTAGTTACAAAAATGTACTGATGTTTAGTTCTCGTTACGTACTTTGTGCCGCTGCTGTTCAAGTTTCTATACAAAATTTAACATTGACATTTTGGTTTGAAAACTATTCGAATTCGATAATGGTTCGTGCTAGGGGTAAAGATAGGGTGGGGTTATCTGTTGCACCTTGTATAAAACTAAGGTCGACACAAAAATCTATAGCAAAGAACAAATAATAATATTTAATTTACGAAACATCAAGATATAAACTTGATCTCAAAGCTTAATCGCCGATGACATTAATTTGAACATAAATGACATCTAAAACATGTAATTATTCAAATTGTTACCTTGTGTGATACTGTGTAGAGAAATAATTTCCATTAATATCGTGTGAGTAACGCGAACCATATTCATATTGTTATTTCTTGTCAACTTTAATACATTATTGTTGACATAAATTATGCAGGTCGTAAACTTTTTTTTATTACACGCTTTTACTTCCTTGCTTGAGCTATATTTAAGTGTGCATATCCATTTGTTTAACGAGTAAATAAATTGTTAGCTACCCAATTGTATTCTAAATTAGATGTCTTTGTGGGGTCGTGTTATACTTATTCCATGAGGACCCACAAATTTTCTGGAGATGCAAATGCTTTCCTCGCCCAAATGTTAAAAGCAACCACATAGATTTTACACATATAGTACAACTATTTCAGTGGTTTAACAACTAAATGACACTTATAACCAATTAACCACCCACATAAAAAATATCCTAATATATATGACCAGATTATTCCTCAATCACTACCCCTTAAGTATGGTAAAAGAAAAATTATTTAGTTATTAAATTTAAAATATATAGTACCTAATAGTCACACTCAAAAATGACAACTAAAGTTAAAATTAAATCATAATTATTGAATTGCAGCTGTAAGTTCAAAGATCATTCAAGGGCATAATAATGACCTCTACTCTAATTAACATAAAATTTGATATTGTCAATGTCATAATTATGATACGTGTTCCTAGTTGAAAGAACAATATTTGCAATGAAACTGCATTTAAACATGGGAGTGATTGTATCAAGGCTTTTGTAAAATAAAAAAGTTGGTACCGAAACTTCATATTTTCCTTATTTATTTTGTACTGCAGCAACATATTATTGAACAGACTTGATTTTTTTATATTAATCATCGTAAAAAATATGTCCCCAAGGTAAGTTTTGAAAGGTAAGAGTTTGAAGTAATATATGCAGTTATACGATTTTGCTTCAAACTTCGATTTATTGTACTTACTTCAAAATCGGGTTCAGTGTTTACCTTAAAATAAAAAAATGGAATCCCTATAAGATCACTTTCTGTGCCCGTCAATATACTCGTATCTGTCAAGACTCTTTGTCCCAGGAACGCGTGGAGATATTGAGTTGCGATTTAAACCATATACTCAGGTCTACAGCGCCTTAAAGCTGTTAAAAATCAAAGTTCTGAGTTAACGAGGAAAAAGAAGCAGCCGTTTATGTTGCATACCTACAAACTTCTACGAAACCCTAGGTGGCTGGTCTAACTCGCACTTGGCAGGTTCATTTTTAAGTGCCGACCATGTGTATATTAAATCCAAACCACATTTTTAGGGTTCCGTAGTCCTATGGCTTATCCCAATTATCACAAAGAACTTTTCAGTTTTTTCCACAGTACCCATTCTCAGTCGATACGCTCATCAGAGAATCTGAGTCTGAAAACTCCTATACATAATACCTCCTTTTATAAATATTCTTTTTGTGTTGAAGCTGTGCGCCTCTGGAACTCTCTTCCTGTTGAGATTAGACGTGCACAGACTATAGGAAAGTTTCAAAGTGAGGTAAAGGAATTTTTCCTTTCACAATAATTGTTTGTGTTGGTCCCGTGCATTCTCCCTGTTCGTGAAGATACTCGTATGTATATCAATCATGCCTATAAAACGGTTGAATATTGTTTTTAAAAATATATTTTTTTAGGGTAACTCCTCTACATGTAACCTGGGGATGATTTTATTTTTCACCGTCTAGCCTAACGTGTGGGATATCGTTGAATAGGTCCATTTAAAATTACTGTGGGATTTCTAAATACTTAGGGGTCCCTAAATCGAAATGTATAAAAAGTCGCGGAACATACATGGGGGTGATTCGGATACCCCACGATACGACGAACCAATTTTTTTTGACGTTTATGTTCCGGCCACCCTTTACGGGGTAACTCGGAAAGTTTTGAGAAACTAAAAAACTAACTTATATGACAAAAATATTTTTATGAAATCTTTTCAAAGCCTCCATACCAAGTTTCATGCATCTGAACCAATTTGCAAAACATTTTTTCCAGTCTTCCGCAAACACCTCTTCCACGGCCCTATCAAACGCTGCTAGCGCTTCTTCCGGCGATGAAAACTGTATTCCTTTAAGCTGCTTTTTTATTTTAAGGAATAAAAAGAGGTCACACGGAGCCAAATCAGGACTGTAAGGAGGGTGTCCCAAGATTCTGACTGGTGTGGAGTCCAGAAAGTCCTTCGTTTTGATCGCAGAATGCGCGGGCGCGTTGTCGTGGTGAAGAAGGACGCCGAGGAGCCCCGGTGTTAGGTCGCTTTTGCTCATTGCAGAAAAAAAACAGCTTTGATGCTGCTTTGGTCTCGAAGTGGAACTGAAATTTGGTACCCCGTCAAAGTGAAGAAACCAGTGATCTAAATTTTCCCTACGCTCCTCGATCGCTACACTTTCGTGGGCTTTGGTTCATTTTGAAACAGTCAAACTGTCGACTGACGCTTTGTTTCTGGATCGTATTGATACATTCAAGATTCGTCACCTGTCACAATATCGTAAACGCGCCGTGACGAACCTACATCAAATTTTTGTATCATATCACTGTACCAATCCACACGGGCCTGCTTCTGAGCTTCGGTGAGGTTGTGCGGCACCCAGCGGGAAACTATCCTCCTTACGCAAAGGTACTCGTGCAAAATCTTGTGAACACTTCCTGAACCAATCTGCAGAGTATTCTGAAACTCTTCGTACGTAATTCATTTTCTTTAATTATTTTTTTTACTGCCAGCACACTTCCTTCGGTGACAGCCGTCGTCCTTTTGAAGGTCCTTCATCCATAAAAGTTGTTCGAAATCGATCAAATGACTCATCAGGTTTTAAGCCACATTTAAAATCGTAAAAAATCATAGCTACCAAAATGTT
This sequence comes from Chilo suppressalis, assembly GCA_902850365.2. Taxonomy (NCBI): domain Eukaryota; kingdom Metazoa; phylum Arthropoda; class Insecta; order Lepidoptera; family Crambidae; genus Chilo; species Chilo suppressalis. Next base: position 8,116,685 of record OU963912.1, on the reverse strand, counting down.
CTCGATGCAAACCCAATTTTTAATGAGACAAGAGAAATTTAATTGGCTCTCGAAAAAATGGAGGGTGAAAATCGAACAGTGGTATTTTTACTTTTAAATAATCGAAGTTTTCAAAATAATTCCAAGTGGCCAGGTGTCTTATACATAAAAACTTTTTTTTGCAAACCTTTCTGTGTGGCCTGGTATATGGTATATACAACCTCTCACCTTTAATAAATATTAGAATGTCAAAAGTATTCTCATATTTCTTTTGCTATATTTTAGATAAGTTAGTAATTTTATTATAGACTTCGAGCGCATACAATTATCGCCTAAAATGACAAACCGCCAATAAAAATGTAATGGGCCTACCACACGCACGAGCTTCACCACAGTTTTGCCTGCGCAGGCCGGTTTGTACACGGAACACGGTGCGTGTAGTTGGTAAAACTGTATCACGCGCCAACCCCACAGCGCGGCCTTCGCACTTTTCGACTTGCTTGAAATTTTGCCTGCGCAAGCCCGGCCTGCGCGTACTTGTCTGTGCGTGTGGTTGGGCGTTCAGTGTTCAAGCCACAGTCGAGTGTATTTTGAGTCGAGGCTCGCTCGTCGTTTCATGAGGTCGTTCGTCATCGTCACTCAAAAATGGCAGATTTGCGTACGTACAATCGCGAATTCACGTCTGAATTAATTAGTTTATACAAATCTCTGCCTGCACTCTGGAAAATTAAATCTAAAGATTATTCCGACCGAAATAAAAAGAACGACACTTACGAAATAATGATAAATAAAATGAAAGAGGTAAGAACATAATTTTTGCAATTAAATACCTATGCCTAATACCTACTACCAACTACTTGCACATATTATGTACATATCCTATCGTTTTTACATGTTCTTTTTAATAGCAAACACTTGAAAAATAGTAGCATAAGAAATGTTTCTTCATTAGGAAACATTGTTTCCACGCCAATGATTTCGATAAGAATGAGGCTTGCGCGTACTTACCTGTGCCGTGTGGTAACGCACAAAGTGTACAGTTTTTTCGTGCGAGATGTTTGCGCAGGCCAAACTGTGGTGAAGCTTGTGCGTGTGGTAAGCGCATAAGTGCATAGATATTTCGAAATCGGTACGAGCATGCAGGAGTATATTAGGACAAAATATAATAGAATATAATTATGTAATGACAGTTAACGAAATGTAAATTAGGAACTGTACCCTTAGCACGAACCAGTATCGAATTTGTATCGTTTGCGAGTAAAAAATGTCACTGTCAAATGTATACTGATTTTTAGTTTTCGTTACCTACGTTATGAATGGCATAAACCAATATGGAATTCGAATAGTTTACGAGTGCGGAAAATTTGACAATGACATCATTCGAACCCGCACCCTTCGCAATCCGGGCGAATGCACTGACCAATTATACTACCGCGGCCCTCACGGACCGCGTCGAAATTCTTTTTGCTATTCTTAAGCTGCAAGGCAGCGCCATCTCTTTGCATTGATGCGGGTTCGAGTCCCGTCTGCTGCCTTGTCCGCGTGGATTTTTTTCTAGTTACATTTTCTTTAGATTTAAACATCAAGCAGTTACATGCTTTAAAAATAATAAAAATTATAATGATATCATTGTCAAATTTTGTATGGAAACTTAGCAGCGCCACATCGGACGTAACGAAAGCCAAAAATCAGTATAATTTGACAATGACATTTCGGACTCGCAAACTATTCGAATTCGATATTGGTTCACGCCAAGGGTACTGAGAAAGTGAATCATTGGATGACAGTTGTTTAAAACCGTGGATATACATTTCTTACTATTTTTAAGTGATATATTGCTTGAGCTCGACTTCAATGAATTTTTAGAGTTCGAGTGCATATAATTATCGCCTAAAATAACAAACCGCCAATTTGAATGTAAGTCCATCGATATTTCGAAACCGGCACGAGCACGCGTATATAATTTATCAACAATGGAAGTAAATATTAAAAGTTCGTAGAAATATTTTATCATTTTAAGTTATCTGGTAAAGGTCAAAGCATCAAGTTCTTTGTCAATATTATCTTCGTATAAAACATGTGAAAATCCATTTCGGTACACAGTTTACAAATTTTTGTCAGCAAACAATTTCATTACCAACTATGAACAAGGCTCTGGTATGTAATTTAATTCGATTTTGTTTTACATTTTGTTGAATAAGTTTAAAATAGTGAGTTCAAAAGTGTCTTTTTAAAGTGAGTGACGAAGACTGCTAAAGATAATTATGGATAGGAAATATACGAAAAAACAGATAGATAAAAGAAAAACTCATATGTATTGTGTATTGCTGCGGAAATAGTGAAATGAAAAAGGGGTACAATATATATAAAAAAAACTCAAAATTAGCCACCGACCACAAGAAGTCTATTGTTGCAAATGAAAAATCACGGAAAATCTTTTCAATTATTAGGAAAAAAATATTTATAATTAAATATGTTATATTCTTTTTTGTTGGCTAATGACCTCCACCAAGGATATTTGTATAGACATTTTTTTAAATAATTCAGTAAAAAGTATTTGGAGGAGCTCGATGGCGCAAGTGGTCAGCGCGTTCGGCTGCGATCGTCGAAGTTAAGTTGAATTTTCGCAGTGGTCGGTCATTGGATGGGTGACCAAAAATTTACTATCGCGAGCTCCTCCGTGCTTCGGAAGCCGTTAGTCCCGGCTGTATCTGCAGTTGTTAGCACCCGCCAAACCGCACTGGGCCCGCGTGGTGGGTCATGGCCCACTCTCCCTATTCCATCCATAGGGAAGGCCTGTGCCCCAGCAGTGGGGACATTAATAGGCTGATGATGATGATGAAAAGTATTTATTATTTTACTGATGACAAATAAATAATTGGCATCAAGGTAGAAAACCCTGTGACTGACAGATAGCAGGGGCATATAATGTAGGCATCATTTGTGTCTCTTTGAGTACGGAACGCTAAATATTAACTCTACCAACCTTATTTCAAAACGTGGACCAAAGTTAGTTTTGGTTTAAAAGTAATGTTGTCTCTGTCTTTTTTTAGCAAACAAAAGTGACAGCATCAGTTTAAGTCCAAGTTAAAAGTGGATTATCTCGGGCTAAAAATAGGCTTACAACTTTTGGGTGCACTGTTAGTTAACTTAAAATAAATACAGTTGTTGTAGTTTTTTGTTCTTAATATTAACTTGCTCTGATAGTGATCAGTGTCAGTGTAATTAGGCTTGGAACTTCAATAATTCACTTTTTGCTCTGCACGCGTTATATCGTTCGTCATCGAAAGTGACGTCAGTAAAACGATTTTTGTTAGACGTACTTATTTTAATGGAACATTCCATACAGCAGTTCGAGCCGCTTTAAAGTTTTCCATTTACACGTAACTTAATACATAAATTAATTTAAAAATATGTATGGTTAATAACGGTTAATAAAACTTTTAATAAAACGCATTACAACATCGTGTTTTAATTAGATTTATTAAGGTTAGGTTATGATAGGGCTGGCATCAGCATTGACAGATTTTTGTTTGCCAGATCGGGATTTAGGAACATTTTGAGTGAAAAAAGCGGGATTCATTGTTCATACATATATATATTGTACACACATATATATACATACAGATGGAGCTAAAGAAGTTTTACTTCAGTCCTGTGGTCATAAGCACACTAGTTATTTTTTGATAATCTTAATCACTGACTAAATAGAATTTCGATTACTTAAACCCCGTCATCATCCCTATTTAACTCTAGAGTTTGAGGCCTTATAAAAACCGATATACTGTTTTCAGTTAAACAAAATGTTAAATTTAATTTGTGTACATCGTATCAAACATGACCCGAACACGTGGCCAAAATGAAACTTGTCCAATTAATTTCATCATCATAATTCATAAATCAGCTGCTCTATAATTCATTGTTTTATATACATTTATTTAAGGGCTTTTGTGCTTATAATAATATGCCATCCAGCGATGCCAGACGTCCGACATTCGACGACGACATTTTTTTAATCAAAATTTAATGTCCCGCGCGGGTAAGGCTCAATCGCGCGCACTGCTTTCTCTTGCTTATCGGGAGTTGAGTGGGGGATTACTCAACTCCCGTTCGCCTCGCCCGATCACACTTTTCGTAACGCGTAATGCGTTCGCCAGCTTACTCCCCAAGTCGAGCGTACGTAAAGAAGTTTGTTAATATCTCCCACTGAACTCCCGTTCGCCTCGCCCGATCACACATTACGTAACGCGTAACGCGTTCGCCAGCTTACCCCCCCAAGTCAAGCGTGCGTAAAGAAGTTTCACATCAAAATAATGGACGCCTATTATTATTTTGACAATCAAACAAAAAATTACAAAGATAAAGCGCGTAAAAGTTTGGGAGTGAGGGCCCGTTACGTCACTGCTAAGTAAAAATCGCTTGAAAACGTGACGTCACGCGACAATTCAAACTAATATATCAAACAATGTTTTCGTTATTAGAAAAAAACTACGTGTCCAATACTTTTCGATAAACTACCTGGTAGAGGAAAAAAAAATGTTACTTATCATCCCTATTGTTTGTCCTTCACACTTTTACTTTCATCTGTTCGATAAGCAGCTAAAATACAGCTAAAACTGAAAGTTTCTAGGCAGCATTAGAACTAAGTTAACCTGCATAGTCCGACTTAGCAAAAAGTAAAAATGAAAAGTTTAACCTGGTACTGGGTATGTAGTGGGCATAAGATAATGAAATCTATTGTACTAAGCGCTTCAACGCGTTTTTGTTTTAACATCAGCGTAACAAACGACTCGTTGAATATTAATCAAGTCAGAAAAATTAAATTAAAAATTCTTAAATACTTCCTGCTTAAAACCTCTAATGAGAAATTAATGTTATTTTTCCAGATCGTTCTCGCCCTTGTGGCTTTGTTCGCGTTAACTTCTGCGAAACCACGTGGTGAGTAAAAACGATAAAATATAAACATCAAGTTAAGATTAGTGTGATAAATGATGTGTCGTATTTTTTTACAGTTTTTACATGATTCTTTATTCACAGTCCAGAACACATTAGTGGATACAATTTGTAATTGTTTGTTTCTTTAATGGCCTGCACACACGAGGGTTTTTTTCCGAGGAAGATAAATTCCCTGAATCATGAGAAATATGTCCGCTGGGGACTTGACACGGACTCAACGCACACGAAGTGATAACATTTGTTGCACGAAAATTTTGAAAGCGCACGCTATGAAAGTAAATATTCTCAGATTACGTTATGTTGTAATTAACGTGAAGTTTAAGAAAAAGAGAAGACTTTTAAAAAGAGAATAATGGGTTCATATCTTTCAATTGGATCGAGCGTGTGACGCTGACGCTCTCTGTGTGCGTTGCTGCGCCTAATCCCATGAGTTCTATTTTTTCGGGGACTTCCTCATACTTTTGTCCTGTCCAGTTTCTCGGCGTCCTCGATTATTCGGGAGACTTTTTGTACGGAAACTTTTAATCCCTCGTGTGCATATCCGATGCAGTAGTAAGCGATCTATTTTGGCGATCAAAAAAGCCTGCGGGCAAAATTCCCTCGTCTGCGCAGGCCATATTGCTTAGAATTAAGGACAAAATTGTGCGGCAAGAGTGGGCGATGGCGACCACGTTCACGGTGACAGCCTACAGTAGCTGTGTCGCGAATAATTTCTTAGGTGGTTGAATTGCTTTCATCATCATCATTTTATTCAAGCTTCATTCAAAATAGTGGGTAGGGCATCTTGATATTCAACAAAAAGGACAGCTTAATATGACAGCTTAAGCTGTAAAAGTGTTTTATGGCTTAATTTCTTAACAATTTTCGTAACAATCTACAATAGAATAATTTTGCTAACTGGTTAAGAAATAACATTACTTTTCAATTAACATTTAAATGGGTTCCAGTTTCTAAATCGAGGAATAAAACTAATTATCTAACTACGAACATGAAATTTTTATTGACATTTTCTTAACTGGTTATTTTTTTTTCCTTATCTTAGTTATTCATCCTTACCAATTATGAAAATGGTAAAATATTCTTATTTCATAACCAGTTAGGAAAAAAATTATAAAAAAATCACTGTTCTGTTCAGTAACTGGACAAATTTTCAGGTCCCAAGCAAAATGACATTTTTGAACAGTTTCCTTTAAAACAACAGTAATGATATTGTATATTATAAAATATGTTTATTATTTTAACAACAAAAACTAGTAACATACATTTTTAAATAAAACAAAATGTTTTCTTAATAGAGGTTAACGATAAATCGAATATTGATTTTGAGAGTACACCCTCAGTCCATAATCGCCAGTCGCTGTCGCCTGTTTCGGTCGACAATATCGGAGGCTTACCGTGATACTTCATTTTTTTTTGTATTTTTTTTATTATCTGCAAATACATATAATGTCCCTAAAAGAAAAAACCTATGAATATTCTTAATTTTTTGAAAATTTTTGCTAGGTTAACCTCTGATTGAAGCTTTCAGAAAAACGAAGTAATTGCTCATATTTCAAAAAAAAATTTAACGATACTTATAATAATTATTTACCTACTTACAGTGGATGTGAGCGGAAATCCTGAGCCCAACAGTGGAGGTACTTATTTAAATATATTTTTTTAATCCGTAATATTCTTAAAGAACCTTAAACTTAACATGAATCTACAAAAATAAATCCTTTATTTGTATATATTTATAACAAGCATGTGTTTTTACCTAAAATTTTGTGTAGTCCGAAGACGTATACAATCGGACAACAGTAAATAACACTAAAAAGGTTTTCAAACTATGGTTAAACGATATATTTTAATAATTTAGATTTACATTACACGACGCGACTAATTTTATTTTTTTTATTTGCAGTTAACGTAGTCGACGGAAATCAACAAGGTATGTATCTAAAAAAACTTCAATACAAAATTCTAACTAAAGTTATAAAGAATAATGGTTGAACAGCATATTAAATTTTAAGAGTACCTAAAGTGCCTGGTACTCTGCAAACATTTGAACATTAACGAAACCTGCGCAATAGCAATTTTACATACACAAAAACATCTATTACGCAAACTTCATTTGTCTGTGTTTTTGTATTTATAAGATCCTTACCGTTAAGTATATTTTTTACACGACTGCCACTAACTATGAAATAAGACATCTCTTTATTTATTTATTATTTGGAAGACCAACAGCTTATTTCAAACAGAAGATATAACTACAGTAGTAACAAATAGCTAATAGGCTAGTTGACTCATATCAATTTGTACTATACAAATGTTTATTTCTTATAATTTTTGGTATGAGGTACCTAAATACATCGATTTGACTAAATAAATTGGAAGATGGCTGTAGTAATTTAATTTGAAAAATAGTTTTATACTCTAAGCTTTTAAAATACAAAAAAACGCTGTCCACCATGCTTTTGACGTCACAAAATTTGTAAACAACTAAACGTCATTGTCGTGTTACTGTGGTTTATTTCGTCGGACTAAAATATATCTAAAAACTCTTATATCTTGTAGAAAAGATTCCGTTTATTGGTTTTGTTGACTAAATTAATGCTGGACGCCGGATTTGTGAAAGCGGTTGACTTAGTAGGTACATTCATAACCTTACATATTTTATTTTTAAACTTAAAATATTAATCAAGATTAACTTTAAATTTATTTCTCCTCTTCTACTAGTATTAACACAGCTGTTAAAACTAACACTGTTCGTTATTTTTCCACTTTACCAATAGCGGACTTCTCTCCATTTGTTTTTTCTCAATTATCGGATTGTGATGATCAGACGAGCTTACTCTCAGCTACTTCTAATGCAATAGGTAGCGACGGCGTAAATCGTAATATGTTAGTACCAATTCTTGATTTTAGCCTTCCTGTCTTAACTTTCCTTTTCAACCGTATAATTTCTAAAGCTACAATTCTTTCTGCTTGGGAAGACACCCAAATCCAAATCGCCCAAGTCCTCCCTGAATTTCGTCCAATATCCATTCTTCCTTTTTTATCCAAAGTGCTTGAACGTCTACTTCATAAATAAATAAATAATTTCCTTACTCGCTATAATCTCCTTAATCCACCCCAATCAGGCTTTCGTCCTGGCCGTAGTACTGTCACTGCTTTAGCCAAAGTTACTGATGATATCCGACTTGGTATGGAAAACAGTCGCCTAACTATGCTGACATTATTATAAAACACAAAAAAAATATTAATCGGAAAAAAAATTAATTTTCAGTGAACGTCGTGGATGGAGGCGAACAAGGTAAATACTTCTATATTATTTATAGCAATAACTATATTTTTATAATAAGGTTAGCAAATCACTCCACCGCATCAGTGCGGAGTGGTTCTAGAGTCTAAAGTTCAAATTAGCTGATGCAGCAGTAAGAATCACAAATACCGACCATCCTCACCTTGCCGGCCAGCACAAATGCTTCTTTGAAGAATCTCAGGCTGCAGGAATATCCCGGACGATCTAAAAGATGTATGTGCGCAGGCATTCCATTTGCAAAATTGAAAATTGAATCATAAAAAATTAGTAAATTGAAGTTTGTCAGCAAAAATCTTTTTGTAAGAGTCATAATCCACTGAGTGTGGTTAAACTCATTAAGATAAACTAAATTTATCATGGATTCCCACCACTACTTAACATAGGCTTCCAGGGACCTCCGCATAGCGAACCTGCGCTTTCCATGTTCAGTGGGACAGTGGCCGAACGGCTAAAAAACAAAAAGCTCAATTACTCAAGTAGTACCTCATTTTTTTTGAATACCTATAGGTATGACCTGATGTTCAGTGTAAGTTAGCTAGCTGGTGCCCTTGACGGCCACATTCGATTCAGGCCCCAGGTTCAGGCCGTCTTGAAACCCTTTGTTTTAAGTATACACAACAATATCATTTGGCGGTACAATACCGCCAAATAATATTGTTGTGTATACGAGAACTTATTCGAGTGGGAAATCCACTATATCTTACCGTCTTCCTATTTTGAAAATAATAACAATACTTACCTAGTTATTTGAGCGTTTTACTTAAATATTAGTCTATTTTTGCTTCCTAACATGTTCAACCATATCCGTATAAGCACATTATTTTTTCCATTTATGTATATCGTCAATTGTTTTTTTTATTACAGTTGATTTTGTGGACGGAGGAGTCGGTAAGAACTTTTTTTTACATTATTATATAATTGCAGCTTACATTTAATTTTACACGCACAAATAAATACAGCTTAGTTTTTAAGTTACATAGCCTGGTTAAAAGAAAAAAATAATTTGATACTATTTAATGAATGGTTAATGTAAAAACTCGTGTTCAGAGTGTCGATTCTGCTAAGTTAAAATAATAATCAATCGTTCGTGTTTTTTATTTTTCCAAAAGGTTGACTGGGAGAGCATGCTTTTAGCATTAAGTTCTCCTTTTGCACCATTGTTATATATTTTGGCCAATAAAGTTGAAAATGAATAAATAATCCTAATAACATCAAACATGTAAGAGTCTGTGCGGAAAGAGAATGGGCGTGGCAAAAAACGGAACTAACATTAAAATTTTCATCGGGCAATCAAACCCAGCAATCTGTAAAACGTCAAAGTTTTCTATTGATACGGATTTGTTTGTTGTTGTGATTTCTTGCGGTTTTTTGTATTTAACCATGTCTAAAAGGGGTAAAACCTTACAAATGCGGTAGAAAAGCACTACAGCGCCCTCCAATCTAAATCCCATTCTCTTTCTGCACAGACTCTATCAATGATTTTTCAGTAGTTTTGATTTTGACTTTTGACACAGTTATTGTACATAAAACACAAAATCACAAATATTTTTGCGTAAGTACTCATGTGTTATTGTTATAAATGCATTTGTTACTTAATTTATGTTTTAGTGACAAGAATTGTGTCAAAAAGTAATACTATTGAACCATTATTGACATAAGTGTCGAATTTTCTTTGTTTCATTAAACAATGTTTTCTAATTAACAGAAACTCGAGGTGGCGGCAGTCGAAAGTGATGGATTTTAGATTAAAACAGCCCTAGTTTTAAATCAACTAAATTGTTATTACATTTCACTAATTTTATAATGAAAACTACCTAATAAAGTATACCTATATAACAAGAACGCGTTATTTAATTAGCAAGTTTCCAGTCCAGCATAGACAATACTAGAAATATAGAAGTATCACGTTGAAGACTATTTCAATATACAAATTCACGCTTTATGACCTTTGCTCCTTGCTTATACGAAAGTCAGAACATGAAAGATACCAACTAATCGTAAGACTGTACTGTTAAAATCGATAAAAGAATTAGTAAGCGTTGTTTAGGTACTTCGTCGTGTCGTGTCAAATTCTACTGTACCAAAAACTATGCCTTACTTAGTCGATGTTGAATAATGAAGTCGATACAATGAAGTCGATAACGATCACTTTTGAGATTTTGAGAAGAGAGATTTGAGAGTACAGCTGCTTTTAACATAATTAAAATACAGCTATAAATCGAATAATAGCACAGCAAAAGCTAATGGTATGACATTATCATCATTCGTGAAAAGCCCTAGTGTTGTGTCGTTATGAATATTTAAAAGTCACAGTAATTTACAAACATTTTACTAAAATACCTCTTATCTATTATGAGCGAGGTCAAAGCTAAGGTACGAAGCTGTGTAACTGTTTTCAAAAATATTACTAAGAGACCATCCACAGTAGCGTCTATCGAGCGTCGTTCTCGTGCCAGCGTCCGCGCAACGTCAACGCAACAGACGACGCAACGCCAACGCTGGTCCCTCCGATGCAGTCGGCCTAGGCACGTCTTAGAGTACCCCGACGACGAAAGAAATCATCCGCCCTAACGTGCCTCCCACTCCTCCCACACAGGCTTAAACACCAACACTACACAGCTAGCATACTTGCACACTAGCTTAGCATAAGGCAGACACCGCACCCGTAGGATAAAAGTGCGAAGACCCGGTCTACACATGACACGCTATACCAGGTACAAGTACGTACCTGGGCGTTTTTCCCCACCCTCCACTACAAAGGCTAACTAGAGCCGAGGTCCTAGTCTCAGAGACGCCCTCTACTTGAGCCGACCCACTCAGGTTCTAGAAATCTAGAGGCTCCAGACGGAGAGGAGACCCCTCCGTGGGGAGATACAGTCCGCCTGGAATACAGGCACTCACGAAATCTTGACTTGAGGTCCCCTAACGATCTTGCCGTTCCCAAACCCGGTGACGCTGTAAAGGTCATCTGCGAGCAAAACCAAAAACAAAAGCCAGCGCTGGCCGACTGCCGAACACCAAGAAAATGTATACAAAAACCCTCGCACTAAGATTTGAACTCGGTGATCTTTCGATTTGATAGTAGCACCTTAACCGAACACTCAAAATAAAAGCTTCCTTCGTGGTCTCGAACTTGGTACCTCGAAGACTTATCGGTGTATGATTTAACGTCGACGCCAACTCAAGCGCTAGACTGCCGAACACCAATCTTACGCAGCGCTGGCGCTGGCACTAGGACGACGCTCGAAAGACGCTAGTGTGGAGGGTCTCTTAGTATTTTTTTTAAACAGTTACACAGCTTCGTACCTTTGATCTCGCTCTTAATAGCCACAAGACATCTGCATTGCATTGATTTCAAATGAGGAAGAACATTGACAATGCTCGCCGCCAGAGGCGCTGGTATCATATGACCTAAAACATAGCAGAACGGATTTTCCGCTCGAATTACAACCTCCGTCAGGATAAGCCACCTCCACTTCCACAGCCAACTTACAGAAGACCACAGTAAAATGAGCTATGTTTCTGCTGGTTAGTAGGATTCCTGGCCTCCGTGGGATAGGGTAGGATAGGGTTCAGGGCGGCAATGTGGAAACCCGGTGACGCTGTAAAGGTCATCTGCGACCAACAGCATACACACTCAAAAAAAAGCCGGCAATATGATGATGGTGGAACACTTTCTGCCGCATCATTTATCTTCGCGACTGGACACTACGCTTACTTAACTTACATTTAACATTAGGTGGGGTGTGGTAATTTTCTGTGCCTTGTATAAAGGATAACAACCTTTTTTTAAAGTAGATACCCACAAAAAGTTATTGAGATCAAATAAAACACGCTTAAACCGGTTCAAACTGCATCTTTTTATTATTGTTTTGACGTTTCGCATCCTTTTCAGGCAGCGTGGTCATAATTTTGATATTTATTTACTTGTTGAGCTACCTTCGAAAGACTTTTATTGACCGTTCGGATACTTCATTGAAAGATTATTAAACTTTTTATTGTCTGTGTACGAATTTATTAGCTAACTTAATTAATAAACTGCTTGATTAAGTTCTTTTTTAATTTTTGTGTTTATTTATTTGACCCTAACTACCGTAAACTACCACCAGTTCCAAAAAGTTCGTCTGATCTTTTTGGTTGACAAAAGCATCAAATAATCATTATTTATAGTATAGGTACGTCAATTTAATAATTAAAAATTTATTAACATAAAATATTCAACATGTACTTTTCAGTGACGAGCACGAACATAAAGTTCATTATTATCTTTATCAATTTTTTATCTAAGACAGTGGATTTTAACATTCAGTTTGTACATCTCTTCTATGCATGTACAATTTGCAAAATTATATAGATTGTGCTAGATCCTACTTACCTTGTGATTTGAGATATTGCTGAGGTAGGAGACCGGCAGGCAAACATACAAATGAATCAATCCAAAGAAAATTTTACTAGGAAAAAATCCACGCGGACCAAGCAGCAGACGGAACTCGAACCCGCACCATTCGCTAACCGAGCGAATGCACTGACTATTATGCTTCCGCGGCCCTGATGGCCGTGTCCAATTTTCTCTAGCCTTTCTTAAGCTGCAAGGCAGCGCCATCTCTTCGCATTGTAGGTCCATCCTACAATGTCAAATGAATACCTTTGCAAGTATTAAACATTTGGAAGAAGATATAGCAATCATATTTTTATTTTTTAAGCATTCAACTGCTAAATGTTCCATCTGCTGCCTTTTGCCTTGCCCTCAATTTTCTTAGATTTAAACATCTAGCAGTAAATGTTTAAAATATAAAAAATATAATTATAATGTATCAGTCGTTGTAGAGTATAAATACAACCTTATTTATGTGTAGCTTGTCTATGGTCAGCTCATGTATCTATGGTACTGTAGTCTGTGTTCAATGTAAATGGCGTGCTCTAATTGTTATACATGTAGTATGTGAAATTAATAGTGGAATTAAACCGGTGAATACTATTGAATGGTTGTTATTAATCAAGGAACCCGACAGTCGTGAACCTGCGTTAAAGTCAATCGCCAAGCTACTGTCCGACATATTTTATAGACCGTCCTCATTTCCACTAAAGATTGCTAGCACAAAATATAAGGCGTAAGTTGCTTTGACGAAGACGCTTACAAACAACACTCAATGAGAAATGAGTTGAACATTATTATTTTAGTACCTACAGTTTTTAAACGGCAACAACGTTGTTTTGTTGTAACGAAGTAGGGAAAGGCCATTTTCCAATGGGCACTTAATTACTTACACTGATTGTTTTTAACAAAGTTGTCATGAAACACGTGTCAGGTACTGATGATGATTCTTGTCTTGACGCACATCGAATGTGGGACTATTTGTTGGTTATTCAACGAACCTTGCACCTGGCATCATTCATAACATAATATGAACCTTAAATTTTGTCATTAACTAGCGGCCCGCCCTCGCTTCACTTCGGTGTAGAGCTGAAGTGTAGACTACAGTTTTTGTTCTCAGGCTTGTATTATACACAATGACATTCATCTATGATTCTTCATGCACCTGCATGCAAAGTCTCACCCCGATCGGTTTAAAATTGACAAAGTTTCATACAAACTTTCATTCCCTATTTTATCCCATTTGTAATAATGTATATTTAGAGTCCTAAAACGGAGATGTAGTTATTAAAAGAATGAAACAACCGTTTCAATATAAAAATAATTTATCCCTTCCATCCTAAAAAAAATAAGTTTCCCAAGAGAAGACCTGAATGTTATAACCACTACCACTTATTTATCTAGAAGGTTCAATGAATGAATAAATAAAAATATTGTTAGGACTTCAAACGCCTTTCATAAAACGAGGTGGATGACGTAGGCAATGTATGCAATGAAAATGGTCTATTTACCAAAGTATATGACTTAACGAGAATTTAATGAAAAAAGTTCCATGCATAACATTCCAGTCTAATATAAGCTCGCTGTGACATTAAGCAATGTAAGCCAATGGGCTCCAAAGAATTATCTGGAAATGCTTTATAGCTTTTCAGCACTTACCCCGATATCAACGTCACACAAAATGCATTGCAGTTGCCAAACAATAAAACACCTTACATTGATATTTGTCAGACAGAAACAAACGTAGGATTGCCTTTTTTAGCTGAATGTGTTATTCAGGATGTCAAGAAAAATATGATAAAATATTTAAAATGTTAATAAAACAGAATTAAAAGGAACGGGGACAAAAACCTACGTTTAGAAGGAATTTACCTTTTTGTTTGAGATTGATTGTTCCATGTGACGTGACTGAATACTCTGATGATTCAATGAAAAACTATGTGTATGCTCTTAAGGTAATCAATGATCATGCAGAAAGAGGAATTTCTTCGAACTAAAACAGTAGCTGTTAAGAATCATCAAAATTACAGGAAAAAAGTAACCAAGTGGTCAACAGAAGGAATTGTGTGGTACAAAGTTGGTTAATATAGCACGTCTGTGATATCCTCTTATTTTAATTTGTATTCAAATTAGTTTTTATATTTTTTATATGTATTTTTTTATAAAAATTGAAAATATCGTCATTCTGTTTATTTTTTTCAAAAGTGATCAATCTGTGCAACCTCCTGATGTTATCCAATTAAAATTTGGCATGGATAAGTTTTATATCATTAAGACACAGGGGGCAGGCGAAGTCGGCAAAAAAATTTATTATTTTCTTTGCCTAGCAAAATGAAACACACTACTACTGCTCAACCAGCGCCGAGAAATAACTAAACACAAGGAAAGTATTAAAAAAAAATATTGCGCACTTGTTAGTGACTGACTCATGCAGCAGTACACATGCACTAATCGACCGACCTACGCACACAAAGTCATGTTGTCAAATGCCATTACGCTAGATTGGGTCACCCTCTCCGCACCAGTCCACTTTACATTACGTTTACCTCCTGATCGAGTCATAATAATAGTGGTTTCCGTCTCGTGAACTCGTTCTATATATTCTATAACCGTTAGGTCAAGGTGATCATTTAAATCAATGACAACTGACAATCAAATTTATGACTGGACTCTGTATTCTTTCAATATTATCGTACTTCGCATTCTATCTGATAAAGTACTTAACTACTATTTAACCGTGAGTTACTAATATTAGAATCAATGCAAATACATCTCTGAGAGGATTGTATATTTTAGAAAAGTAAACTATACAAAGGTATCGTATAAATAATACAGATAACATTCCACTCAATAAAGAAATTAAGCGTACGTCGTCTCGGTGACATCACAATCACAAGCTAAAGGAACGATTTTAATTGAATGCTCCATCGACCAGACCGGCCGCTCGCGACTGTTCCAATCTAACCTCGTTTGAAGCAACCGTCTCGCACTTTGAAAAAATAAATTTAAAAAAGTATCATGATTATCGCCGGCTTCATCGTCGCCCTTGTACTGGTAAGTCGTGACCCATGAATTTGCATTGACTCTACAATAAACAGTATGTAACGCAAAGGCATTTCCTGTAAATTTGTTTTTATTTCAGGCAGCATTGGTGGTGCTTTGGATAGCGTACTGCATGTTCGTGAGGGAGCGACATAAATCAGAATTCTACCATTACAACATATCGGATCTGCACCACAGACAATTTGAACAAACGGCAGAGAAGGAACAAGAGAAAGAAAAGAAAGCACCTGGAATCACCGCTGGTATATTCATACTTCCCTCTCGTCGTAAGCAGAAAGATGATTACGTGCAAAGACCGGACTATCCCGAAACCCCACAGCAAATGGACACTGGGACAGATAAACTTATAGAAATCTTTAATGAGAATACAGCAGACGTGCACTTCAGAGATGGTATAATGGATTCTGATCCTAATATGTGTTCTAATGCTGCTTACCACAGCGATGTTTAGGGTCAAGATCAAACAACGCAAGTAGTCAGTCAGCATTAAAATATTTGAGAACCTAAAAAAGTTTATCTGTACTTCTAATTTGTGTTAACAACCTAGATTCATCATTGCAAAAAATATTAGTTTTTTGTACAGTATTATTTATTTCGAATAAAAAACCATAAAACACTATTGTGTCTGCTATTCATTTAATCTCAAAAATAGCTTTTTTTATTACACCAAAATTTAGATAATTATTTCAAGAGTAGTATTTATGTAGATAATTATTGATTTTATGTTACGATTTATTTACTAAATAAACTAGGTGTATTTACACATTGTATAATATAATAACAGGTTAGTTTATATTGTGTAATTTAGATCGATAAACAAATTAAATTTGGATTAACTAATAAATACCTACCATACCAAACTGTTGGGACAATCACTTACAACAAATAATACTTAATAGCCAACGATAATTAATATCGTTATTATTAGCACACAAGACCTGCATCAGTGTACCTGCAGCAAATTTTATGCAACATTATAGAAAGTATCTCGTACGTTCGTGAGTTTATTTAATCAGTGTTACTTGCCTACAAAGTAAAACCGGCCAAGTGGGAGTCTGATTCGCTCATGAAATTTACCTATACAACATCAGACCCTATATTATTATAGTACTGAACAAAAAATGTCAAAAAAACACTTCTGTTGTATGGGATATCGCATCAAAGTGCGAAAGGAAAAATCATTACTTTGTTTTCGTCACAACTTACAAAATATATTATGAATCGGCGTTTTCGGTATTTTTTGTTTAAATGCAGCTTAATACACCATATACGTAAATTTCACATTCTTAACTAGTTTCGATTATGAGATCTTGTAACAAAAATGGTCTAAAAATGAAAACTGACGGCCCACCATTTATTTTTTTATGAAAAAAAATATATGTCTATACTTATAATAAAATGTTAGGAAAGTCAAAACTGCACATTGAATATTTTTTAAAAGAATACTTGGGTGTGATCTACAATGGATACCGAAGCGAAAAATATAGTTTTTAGAATTTTTGTCTGTTTGTCTGTATGTATGTTCGGGATATACTCAAAAAGTACTGCATTGATTTACTTCAAATTTGATACGAATGTTAATAAGAAGTCGGGTCAACATATAGGCTACATATTATCCCGCTATCACCTACGGGGAACGAGCAGTCAACCTTTATTTCTAACTATCTCCACTCGTACGAAGTCGCGGGCGGCCGCTAGTATATACTATTTGTTTAAAGTTACTACTCCTACTCAAGGAGCAATGATGACAACAGGTCAATGATGTGTCACATACACATGCTCGGTTAAAAAAATGATATTCTTTTTTGTCTTTTTCATTTATGGAAAACAAATAGAATTTTAAACTGAATATTCGGCTTTTGGCAAGCATTTTACATGAAATTCTGAAAGGACACTGTTAAAATTGGCCTAAGAACCAACACCAATTTGGCATTTATGATAATTCTTAGTATATTTTTTGCGATAATTATCAGTATTTAGATTGTGACGGACACTTCCAGTTAAGTAAGTTAAATTAAAAAGTAAAAAAATAATCTGAGGCAATAAATACCATTTTATGTGTATAATCTATGACAGCGCTGCAAACAAAACACTATGCCGGCACTTCACTTGGCTATTCGTATTTGCTATTTTAAAACATGACATCAGTCTGTCCTTGTCATTCCTTATTAAGCATGACAAGGACAAACTGTTGTCAAGTGAAGGGCCAGCATAAAACTCGATACTCTGTGGTTGTGGTGCAAGCAGTTTGCATTCGTAGTAATCTGTGGCATCCGTGCATTCCAAAGAGTACTTTAATATACCGGAAAGTGCATTCTCGTTTCGGATTACCTGCTGTGTGTGTTTATTTGCGATTGTTTTTCCTATAATTAACTATTTCGGCTATCTAATACATCGATGTTACCAAAGAACAGAGACCTTATTACCAAGTGCTAGTGAACCTTTGCCACAACATCCTGAGAGGATCATACTGCCAAATTATTCAAGAGCACCTGATACACGTTCACGCTGCGTATTTACACAATATACATGTGATATACAAATAAATACAATATACAATAAGATACAATTATGTGAAAAATAGTCAATAAATAAGAAGCAAAACTACATTTTATTTTTTATTCGTGATTCCTACCTAACCAAGTTTTTCCTTATAGTTATTCTTTAAAATCGCACCGAATAAAATGAATTAGTTGTAATATTAATTCACTTCATACTGCGTTCATAATAAGTTCCATAGGTTTACCTATGTTTCATTGAATATTAAACATAACCTCAAAACAATTTTATTTTTCCTAATAATTTAAGTTCTCAGAAGTGTCCGTCAATAATCTTTGTTTTTCGAGTCATTTACTTGCGATTTAGAACCTAGAAAATAATATTTCATGATTGTTGGTTCTTAGGCTAACTATGTATGGACGCAGAACAATGTCCTTACAGTACTGTAACTTATTCCGTTAACGATCTAGAGACCTGTGACATACGTACAGACGGACAGATAAACAGACATTCATACGACAGAGTGACAGCAATAGGGTTCCATTTTTACCCTTTGGGTACAGAACGGAACTCTAAATATCAGAGTTTTACATCGAAGCCAGGATTTTATACCCTTTCAAGAGGTGATAAGGTTCACTATTAAAATACATGTTATACTATATTAAATGCCACCAACACAAATTAATTTATTTTTTAAACATATCTTAAGTATTATTTTACAAACATAAGACTACTACGTTTTCATAAATTAAAACAACAGTAAACAACTTTTACAAAAAATGCAAGTATTTTAAATGCATTCGCTTTCATATTAATTTAAGAAAAGTAGTCATGATTATTTATAGCAATATAGAAATTCGGATGACCGAATATCATTTTAAATTTACAGGTAATAATTTAAATATTATTTAAAATATTTTGAACGGTTAAAAGTAAAAGTTAAATATTATTTTGAACAATTCCGAACACAAATTTGTATCAGATTCCCTGTAAGTTGTTTCATAAAGTGGTTAAATTATAAAATATTGTTCTCCTCTTCTGTGCACATATATAAAAGGCAACCGTTACTGAGTGACTGGTCTATCAACCCACAGTTCAAACTTACTAATCTAATTGACATTATATCGATTTCAATTTATTTTTAATTGAACGCTTGAAAAATATTGAAAAAGTGGAGAACATTTCAAATTTGTGAGCTTCCAAGAAATTTGTATTTGCAGAATCACAGAAACTCCTCCTACTGTCCAAGATTCTTAACTCCATCGGCCATTTTGTCGAGAACGCTTTTCTCTGTGGGCTTGAATACGTGAACAACCGCATCTCCAGCATCACTGAGTGTCTTTACAACTTCGTTCCATGCGTTTTTCATTGATTCCATAACATCACGTTTCTCCCTTAAATTACTATCTTCTGATGGGTACGCTGACACGGTTATGATAACCAGCTGAAAAAAGAATATAGGTGCAATGAAACCTTCTTACATGAAATAATGTGATGAGATATTTTTAAAGTTATGGGTGCTTCAGAATTAGCTTAAATATTTGTGGTAGATATTCGCTGAATTTAAGGTCGCCGATTCAATCCACTCCTAAAATGAGGACCCGAAAAAGTTTAGCAGGTCCTTCTTTGTTTACAAAATATTGATTGTATTATAAACAATAGTAAAGTTTTAATTATAAAGTACAAGTCATGGACAAAATACTAAAGACCATTCATAGAAATTAATTTTAGTCATATTGTTGATACATTTTCATTAATAGATGCCTAGTAATAAATTTGAAACTCTTATGAAGTCTACCTAGGAAAACTAGTATTTTTCAGCAAAAGACATTTGAAATTCTGATCCTGTAGTGATAAGAATTAATAACCACCAGCTCTTGAGTTTATAAATATATGATATAACTGAAAATAACTGAGGTGGTCCCACATTTAGTTCCTAAAGAAATGAAAAAAACAATTATGCGCCACTTGTTCTTATTGCTAGTGCAGGTAATAATATAAAATAATGTAAACTTAACCTGAAATAATCTAATATGTAAGATACAGTACATGATATAAAACTATTATATATGATATAAAATTGTATAAGTTTGAAGGCTCATAGAAGTATCCAAACAACTACCATAACATTTTATTAAATATATGTGCTAGCAATGTATGCTAAACACGTATTTCGTTTTTTAAACTTATTAGGAACCAAACACAATGTGTTTCTCGTACATTTCTTCCACTTAATAGTAACTAAAATTCTTGATTGACATTGTCCAATATATTCTATATGTCTTGAGTTTGGATGTGCTATCACCCTTGTCTTCTCTGATTTCAGTAAAACAATAACTTTAGCTCCTTATTTGGAATCATAGCAATGTTTATGATTTGTACAATATTAAATATATTGTTATTAGAAATAATAGGCACATAAATGCTACAAACAAAGGGATCAAAACCCAAACTATTGCCTTAAAGAAAGGGGAAGTTCAAGTCCTTTAATTTTATTGGAGTTATTAAAAGTATAAAGTGGCTCTTTGGTAACGTATATTGGACATGATTACCATACTCACTAGGCAAAAGACTGCCGGCCGAAAGTCCATCTTTTCTATTCTGTTTATCTTAAACTACTTGACGGTTTGACACAAAACTTGTGTTCTTTACGCGAAGATCAAAACTCCACTGGACACAAAGGATCGAAACCCAACAGGAAGCCTCGATTTCGCCTCGGACACGCACGTGTGGCAGTAATCGCTCGGCCGAGCAAAATAAGGTACAATCAACATCGCATCATGTCACAACAAACTGTCAAAACTTTCTCAACAAACTATAAACTTTGTGCAAAACGAGTTAAAGTTAAAATCAGTTGAAGAAACTCGATCATTTTTCACTGCAGCCATTGTACAATGATAGACGCGATGAGTCTAATTTGTGAGTTGTACCTACTAGGTACTACTCAGCTCTGTCAAATCATGCGTATGCCTTGAACTATTTTCTGGAGCGTGATGAAATATTCAATCCACGATTACTCCATCTATTGATTTTCGATGTTGGCCCCTGATTTCAAAAGTAAATAATGTTAAATAAAAAGGTTTGTTATATTTATACCTTTTTGGTATTGGATGTATCAATCAAAAACGTTTGCCTTGTGGTACTAAGCGAAGAACCTTTAAAAAAATCTAATCTCTGTATCCTTAGCACGAATCAATATCGAATTCGAATAGTTTGCGGGTGCGAAATGTCAATGTCAAATTTTGTATGGAAACTTGAACTTCAGCGCCACAAAGTATGTAACGAGAAATAAAAATCAGTACCTACACATTTGACAATGACATATCGGACTCGCAAACGATACGAATTCGACATTGGTTCGTGCTAGGGGTACTGTTCATGTCGCAAAGCCGTCTTTTTTTATTCAACCCAATTTAAGTTAAAATCAGTAATTGAAATTACGGAATATTTCCTGTCAAATAACATTACCTATACAAAAGATAGTGAACCTTAACCTAATTCGGCATGATTCTCTAAACTTGAAAACTCAGTTTAACCATGATAAGGATGCGTTACTACAAAGTTTAGTACTATAGAGAGCTACTAGCCCAACCTCGCTTCGTCTCGGTGTAGCACAAAATATTCCTACAGAGTCTTATAAAGTAGTATTAGTACATTGGATCAATTTAACAATATTAAATACTTCATTTCGTTTTTAACACTAGTTTATCTACACAAACCTTAAAGTAGTTAAATAAAACTCTCTCTCTCTCTCTCTAAATTTAAGAGCTTTGCTCTTGTCGGTGGATACATATCCACCTCCATCTCCCTCTATCCTCCGCCAACCCTTTGAGCCCCTTGTACGACTCGACGCCAACCTTTTCCTTGATTTGCTTTATGTAGGCTATCCTCGGTCTTGCCCTTCCTCTCTTTCCTTCCACTTTTCCTTCTATGATGGTTTTTATGAATTCGTCGTGTCGCACAAGGTGGCCAAACATTCTTCTCCTTCTATTCTCTAGTGTGTCGAGCAAAGTTCTCCGTTCATTCACAATGTCCAATACCCTTTCATTTGTTAATTTCTCTGTCCAACTAATTCTTTCCATCCTTCGCCAGCACCACATCTCAAATGCTTCCAATATTGCTCTGTCTCTTTGCGTCATAGTCCACGTCTCGCATCCATACAGAGCAATACTCCAACAGTATGTCTTTATAAATTTCTTCCGAATCTCCTTTGAAAATTTTGGTGAAAAGATCTGTTTCATATTTAGGAAATTTTGTTTTGCTAGTGCTATTCTAGCTTTTATGTCTGGTGTGCATTTTGAGTCTATTGTGACAAGGCTTTCCAAATACCTGAACTTATTTACTGTTTCTAATATTGTATTATCTATTGTTATAGGTCTTGCAAAATCTATTCCGAATTTAGAGGTTGTCATAATTTTTGTCTTTTTGACATTTATGTTAAGAGAAAATTCTTTAAAGGTACTATCCATGGTCTTCAGGATATCTTCTAAGTCCTCCGGTGTCTCTGCCACTGCTGCTATGTCGTCTGCATATCTGACAAATTTTATGACTTCCCCGTTGGATTTAACCCCTTTTTTTGAACTTTCTACAATTTTACTTATAGCTCCTTCGATAAAAATGTTAAAGATTAGTGGTGAAAGTGAGCATCCCTGTCTCACCCCCTGCCTTATGCCAGCCCTTCCCCTTTCATTTTCTATTTCAATTATAGTTTCCTGGTTGTTGTGAAGTTCGTATATTATTCTCCTATCTCTGAAGTCCAATCCAATCCCTTTCAACGCTTCCATCATTTTCTGCCAATCAACCTTATCGAATGCCTTTTCCAGATCAATAAATGCTTTATATGTATTTAAATTTAAATCTAATCTTCTGTCTATTATAAGTCTTAATGCCAAAATTGCCTCTCTTGTGTCCTTATTATTTCTGAATCCATATTGGTCTTTACTTAGGTTCTTTTCAATACTCCCCCTGATCCTATTCTGTATTATTTTGAGTATTATTTTTGAAGCCTGGTATATTAAACTAATTGTCCTATTTTCCTCGCATATCAGTGTATTACTCTTCTTGGGTATGGTTATTGTCTTGGTCATTTGGAAATCGGTTGGAATCTTGCCCGTAATGTATAAGGTTTGTGATTTCAAAGATTTCGTCCTTTATGTCAGCACTTGCATACTTTATTAACTCTATATTCATTCCATCATTGCCTACTGCTTTTCCATTCTGGATGCTCCTTAATGCGATGTCAAATTCCTTTCTTATTAATTCTGGTCCCAAACTGTCCAGTTCCACGTCCTCTTCGCTTTCAATATCGTCTATGGTTAATCCTATTCCCCCATATAATGTCTCAACGTATCTCCTCCATCTATCCAGTATTTCCTTATTATTTATCAATACCCTGCCAATAAAATAAAACTGCCTATTAGATATTAATTTAAATCATATTTGCGTCTTATCAAATGTTTCATAATATTTTGGAGAAAATTGACAGCTTCAAATTGATGATATTGAATCTGGGTTTAACAATAAGCAACAAGAAAAGTTTACTAGAAAAAACAATAATATAAAAACATAATAAACAACAAGATTTGTGAAGTTTTTCCTATCAGGAAAAACTTCACAAATCTTGTTAAGTGATTGTGTTACAGTGATTTATAATTTGCACTAAAGGGTTATTTTTTATAAACAAAATAAGCAGATTTCGAATATAAGTTTATCTTTTCCTCTCAAAACAAAATAGGGCTGGGTTATTAATGTAATCATCACCTAACCTAATCACCTAATAATGAGACTACTTTCAAATTGGTTACTTAAACGAATTCTCTGTAAATGATGCCAATTCGCCTAACCTAACCTAATCTAACCTAACCCAATCACCTAATAATGAGACTACTTTCAAATTGGTTACTTAAACGAATTCTTTGTAAATGATGCCAATTCGCCGAGGAATGTTACATCGCCATATTTTGATTGGATACGTACACTGGACTCAATGAACGTGCGATGCTACATCGCGCCGAGATTAATCCAGGGATTTGTGTCAGACCTCCATGATTTAAGAAATCAAAAGGAATCTCCTCAACTACTACAGCATTTATTTTATAAAAAAACTTGGCCCTTTATAAGAATAAGGACCATTCTTACGCTGTTGAAAGACGCTTACAATTCCAGAAACACGCACTACACCCTAAACCATAAAGCTTAAAAAAGTAAGATAGAAAAAACCTACCTTAAAGTGGGAAAACAGGAGCTGATTTGCCTGCAGCTTCGAAGGACACAGAAGAGATACATAATTATATTCAATGACGTAAAAGATACTTTTCCAGTTGGAGATCTCGATTCAAGAAGAAAATCCTCTGTGTACAATCTATCTTAGAACAGCAATCATCATGTTGATGAAAAGCACAAATGATTCCATACAGGGGCGTAACTATAAGTTTAACTACTCCCACGATCCAATTACTTCCATATTTGGGAAAGAGGTTGACTTTTTTATGTGATATAGAGTTAAAATTGGACACTTATTCTCCAGGACATCTTTTACTCTTGGAGGTAGTTAAAAATAACTGAACTTATTTACTGTTTCTAATATTGTATTATCTATTGTTATAGGTCTTGCAAAATCTATTCCGAATTTAGAGGTTGTCATAATTTTGTCTTTTTGACATTTATGTTAAGAGAAAATTCTTTAAAGGTACTATCCATGGTCTTCAGGATATCTTCTAAGTCCTCCGGTGTCTCTGCCACTGCTGCTATGTCGTCTGCATATCTGACAAATTTTATGACTTCCCCGTTGAATTTAACCCCTTTTTTTGAACTTTCTACAATTTTACTTATAGCTCCTTCGATAAAAATGTTAAAGATTAGTGGTGAAAGTGAGCATCCCTGTCTCACCCCCTGCCTTATGCCAGCCCTTCCCCTTTCATTTTCTATTTCAATTATAGTTTCCTGGTTGTTGTGAAGTTCGTATATTATTCTCCTATCTCTGAAGTCCAATCCAATCCCTTTCAACGCTTCCATCATTTTCTGCCAATCAACCTTATCGAATGCCTTTTCCAGATCAATAAATGCTTTATATGTATTTAAATTTAAATCTAATCTTCTGTCTATTATAAGTCTTAATGCCAAAATTGCCTCTCTTGTGTCCTTATTATTTCTGAATCCATATTGGTCTTTACTTAGGTTCTTTTCAATACTCCCCCTGATCCTATTCTGTATTATTTTGAGTATTATTTTTGAAGCCTGGTATATTAAACTAATTGTCCTATTTTCCTCGCATATCAGTGTATTACTCTTCTTGGGTATGGTTATTGTCTTGGTCATTTGGAAATCGGTTGGAATCTTGCCCGTAATGTATAAGGTTTGTGATTTCAAAGATTTCGTCCTTTATGTCAGCACTTGCATACTTTATTAACTCTATATTCATTCCATCATTGCCTACTGCTTTTCCATTCTGGATGCTCCTTAATGCGATGTCAAATTCCTTTCTTATTAATTCTGGTCCCAAACTGTCCAGTTCCACGTCCTCTTCGCTTTCAATATCGTCTATGGTTAATCCTATTCCCCCATATAATGTCTCAACGTATCTCCTCCATCTATCCAGTATTTCCTTATTATTTATCAATACCCTGCCAATAAAATAAAACTGCCTATTAGATATTAATTTAAATCATATTTGCGTCTTATCAAATGTTTCATAATATTTTGGAGAAAATTGACAGCTTCAAATTGATGATATTGAATCTGGGTTTAACAATAAGCAACAAGAAAAGTTTACTAGAAAAAACAATAATATAAAAACATAATAAACAACAAGATTTGTGAAGTTTTTCCTATCAGGAAAAACTTCACAAATCTTGTTAAGTGATTGTGTTACAGTGATTTATAATTTGCACTAAAGGGTTATTTTTTATAAACAAAATAAGCAGATTTCGAATATAAGTTTATCTTTTCCTCTCAAAACAAAATAGGGCTGGGTTATTAATGTAATCATCACCTAACCTAATCACCTAATAATGAGACTACTTTCAAATTGGTTACTTAAACGAATTCTCTGTAAATGATGCCAATTCGCCTAACCTAACCTAATCTAACCTAACCCAATCACCTAATAATGAGACTACTTTCAAATTGGTTACTTAAACGAATTCTTTGTAAATGATGCCAATTCGCCGAGGAATGTTACATCGCCATATTTTGATTGGATACGTACACTGGACTCAATGAACGTGCGATGCTACATCGCGCCGAGATTAATCCAGGGATTTGTGTCAGACCTCCATGATTTAAGAAATCAAAAGGAATCTCCTCAACTACTACAGCATTTATTTTATAAAAAAACTTGGCCCTTTATAAGAATAAGGACCATTCTTACGCTGTTGAAAGACGCTTACAATTCCAGAAACACGCACTACACCCTAAACCATAAAGCTTAAAAAAGTAAGATAGAAAAAACTTACCTTAAAGTGGGAAAACAGGAGCTGATTTGCCTGCAGCTTCGAAGGACACAGAAGAGATACATAATTATATTCAATGACGTAAAAGATACTTTTCCAGTTGGAGATCTCGATTCAAGAAGAAAATCCTCTGTGTACAATCTATCTTAGAACAGCAATCATCATGTTGATGAAAAGCACAAATGATTCCATACAGGGGCGTAACTATAAGTTTAACTACTCCCACGATCCAATTACTTCCATATTTGGGAAAGAGGTTGACTTTTTTATGTGATATAGAGTTAAAATTGGACACTTATTCTCCAGGACATCTTTTACCCTTGGAGGTAGTTAAAAATAAATTAACAATTATTATTCTCTGTTGTTCCTAATTCTGAGTCTGAGTCTGTTTAGTTTCGGTTCCCATGACAAGGAGAGGTGTGGGAACTGCGAAATTTCTATCGCATCAGCTATGCTTGCATTTGGACTTCAATCAATCACGCTTAAAATCATCAGTCTTTAGTTAAATCGTTATTAAAGATATCTATCTATACACGTCCCAAATGTATTGTTACCCGTCATGGTAAATTGGGTAATGGTCCAGCGGAGGTGACGGCCGTACAAAATAACAATAATCTCTTTATATACTGTAAGTACTGAGAATTGAATTACACCAGGTCGACACGCCTGTGCCATCAACCCTGTTGCTATTATCCGTCACGACTGGAACGCTTATTGACTTGTTGTCGTGAACATTATATCGAATGTCATCTAATTTCGACTGAACAACTTTATTTATTACTTTTTGAACACACTCAAGTATTGTATGTACCTACTACTCAAGAATATAATGTAAATTTGGGTTACAACTGTACCCAAGCACGGAACTTCTCTTTGACTAACAAAACTTCTCTCTTAAGCCATAATATAAAGCTGAGATATAAAGTAATATATTTTGTGTTTTTTATTTAGGTTTAAGAGCACGTAAAAATAATCATTCAAACATTTTTGTTAATGTGGGCATTATTTTAAAAACCTTCTAGTTATCAAAATTGCTGTACTGCAGCAGCGGCCAGCAAAATTTGTATGAAAATCCCTATCTGTCATGGCGTAGTAATTTAAAAATGGAATGATCATTTACTCTGAAACATAGCAACCAAGGAGGTAACATAAAAAAGGTTTTATTTAAATTTTGAACTGACTTGCAAATAGAAAGCTGTTTATTGAAAACTAGTGGCCCGCCCTCGCTTTGCTTCAGTGTAGAGATAAAGGTTGTCGGGAAGAAATCGCTTTTAGCGATAAGACCGCCCATTGAAGCACTCTTTTTTAACAATTGTAATGTCCCTCATTTCTGTTCTGTGTTGTGGTGTTTTCAATAAAGTATTGTGTATTGTGTATTGTAGAGCTGTGTAGTGTAGACTATAGTTTCTATTCAAATGCTTGTAGTATACACAATGACTTTCTTCATAATAATTATAATATCTCTGCTGTTCCGATTTGATATTTTTTTTGTATTGGGCAGTGCATTTATCGAGGCTTTATATCACTAGACTACGACCAGTAGCAGCGATGCATCGATGAAAAATGTTGCAAAAACGGGTAAAAACATTTCATTTGTGAGATTCCGTTGCGTGCGCTGGGTAAATGGTTAAAGAATAACAAATATCATGTATGACGGAATTTTTCCCTTTAAAAATTCTGTAAAAAAAATTGTGTGTGTCAGCTCCGACGCACGACTGGAGTTTACTCCTTAAGTTCGATAGTCTAACCAGACGCAAAAAGAGTTTATTTAACTTAAAAAAGATTGATACTGTATGAAAGGGTAAATTAACAAATTAATGAAAATAATATACATATATAAATATATATTTATTCATTTCATATACATTTATGATAACTAAACGACGAAATATTTTACATTAAACTTTTTACAATAGTCAATTTCAGATGTGCATAAATATATCATTAGGAATGTTGATAAATTATATAATTATTATTATCAGACTATTATCATTTTTTTAAATATTAATTAAATCAACATTGTCTGCATTATTAATTACAGTGACAAGTGGTTTATAGTAACTAAAATAAGACACATGGACGTTCGTAGATACGTGGTTCACGAATCTTGAAAATACCGCATCAATGGTTGTACCATACCTCGTTGTCCCCATTGCTCTATCAGAAACAGTATCTAAATTCAGTTCAGATTTTAAAAATTTTATTAATGTCAATCCGTCATCTTTGTTTGTCAAAGTTGCGCGACATGGATGCGCACCAAAAACGTAACGAGGTCATTCATCGATAGATTTTACTCCTCACTTTTTTCTCATACCGGGCCCCTTATATATGCAAATCGATTCTTAAGGAGTAAACTCCAAAAAGTCCACGACAGCCTATGTCCATATTTTAAGTTTGACTCACTTTAAACCTTTTTCTTCAAATTAACGCGGGTGAAACCGCAGGGAACCCCTAGTTGTGACATAACTGTAATAGTTAGACATATGGTATCGCTGACTGTTTTGTAGATATTGGTATCGTCTATAAAACTTTATTACATCACTTTGCTCTATTGTCAATGACTTCCGTAGCGTACGCGATATAAGGCTATTTATTAGCCTATATTTATCAGTGATAATGTAGCATTCAAATGGTGAAAGAATTTTGAAAATCGGTCCAGTAATTTTTGGGACAATTCGTTACAAACATACATACAAATCTTTCCTCTTCATATTATTAGTATAGAAAAAAACAAATAAATGAGTGTTTCTGTTCGTTCTTCGTCATAGATTTTGAGAAGTAATTGTTTAAAAAAAATCTGCGTAGGTACTTCTTAATTTCCGCGCATTATTTGAGAAAAGTTCTATACAAGCCTTGGCCACAACTAGGCATTGATGACTTACGTATATGTATGTGCCTTGGCTTTGCCAATGCCTCTTTTGCTGGCCGCTGCAATAATGTACTATATATTATGTAGACCTGGTAAACAACGCCACTTCATAGAAGTGTGAGTGGAATCCAGAGGCCCAAGAACGAACTTTGACAGATCCGAAATCGTATCGTCATAGTCAAATTTAGAAATATTACTGGAGTTTGATTTAAAGTCCTATAAGGGCGCTGCTTAGTTTACATAGAAACTTTGACGATGTGATACAATTACAGACCTAGATGTGAAATAAGCAAGTAAGCGCAGCTGTGCAGTAGAGTTAAGAGCCGCATCGAATCGCCAACCTCAAAGAAACATTATTGTCATTGCTATTGCGATAAATTTTATTTATTCTAGATGCGTAAGGTGAATATCCTAATGCTTCATTGGTATATTTTCTAGAAAGTACTATAGCTTGTTTTAGATTAAGTCATTCCGTGTTGTGCTATAAGTTTTTATTCAGCGGTAGCCAGCGGCCTTTGCTATCGGTACTTAATACAGTGATATTTGCCAGCAGTGTTTATGCAGATGTAAACTTATGTCTGACCTCTCTTGTAAAAAAATGATTTGCAACGACAAAGAAAACGTTTGTAATACTAGGCTGAATTATATTTGTGATTAATTTTATTGATTAGTTGTTAATGACATCGTCAAACATACAGAATATTTCGCCAAAGTCTGCATCATTTTTAGCCTATTAGTATCTCCGATGATGGGGTACTGGCCGACTCTATAAATGGAATAAGGAGAATGGGCTAAGACTCACCACCACCTACCCCCCCTCACCCGCTCAAGTTGGGGATGATCAGGATTAAATGGAGAGAACTATTGCAGATGGTCTCTGCAATAGTTCTCTTCATTCAGAACGAACTGCAACTCAACGTGCAAATTAAGGAGGAACTCGGGTAAGTAAAAGTTTGATCACACTCATACGATAACTGGCCTTAAACTGTCACAGCTCATTAGTGCCACCCGGCACCGTCTCGTCACGCGACACCCTCTCGTACGCAGGTGGACGCCGCGTTGACCACCAGCTAACGCCGGGTAGGCCACGGGTGGACGCTTCGTTATCAAAGTTAACGTCAGGAGGTCGACGGGTGAACGCGAAAATTAAGTAGTGTGTTAGACATAGTCACTAGGTTAACACGTATTTTACCACAATATTTAATTTTACAAACCGTGAATCGGCGCTAATAGCTGTCGCACTTGATAAAGAAGAAAATGTAATGCGTTGTCAACTCGCAGGAAGCGCGGGGTACGAGTGTACCGATCTCCTGAGTAGGAACTGCGAGTTTACAACCAGCGACCAGCACCCAGCAAGCGTGCGAGTAACGAGTGGTCACCAAGTTGTCCACTCGCAGCCCAGGCGCGGACAGCTTGCGAGCGAGGCGATTCGGTAACGGTAGGAAGTTTTCGAATAAGTATATTCCCATAGAAATCCATACAATGAATAGGTATCAACCGCACGAGTTGAGGCGGTGCTGGTCGGATGCCGGGTGGGTCTAAGGGGCTGTGACCTTAACTGCCACAAACACAGAGCGAACGCGTTAACCATTGGCGCCATCGAACTCCTCAAGTATCAATCAAATCTAATCTGACTACCACAACCAGCGTTGCCAGTTGCGTAAAACCGGGACGACCTGCCAAAATCGGGACGTCCCGATTTTTAAATCAAAATTAAAAGTCCCGCGCGGGATAGACTCAATCCCGCTTCTCGGGAATAACTCGACCGTGCGTGCTGCGTACTGAGAAAGCGAGGGCGGGTGGCACAGACAAGTGTAAACTGGTCACTTGCCCGGCGCGTAATAAAGAACTGTCAAACAAAGACTCAACTATTTAACGATAGAATAAATCTGATTTTAAATATATTATTTTAATTAAAATAAATTTTCTATGGATATATTTACTAGTAACCTATTTATTGTCATGTAAACGTAATTTGAACTCAAATAAAAAGCCAAATACCTATTCAAAAACTTTTGGTTATATACCAGGCTCAGAAAGTTTTGCGAAAAATAGTTTTTATTTATTATTTACCTTGATCGCTAGTTTCTTCACTTTGACGGGGTATCTAATTTCAATTCCACTTCGAGACCAAAGCAGCATCGACGCCGAATGGTATAGCGCAAAATGCCTGCCAGAAGAATTTTCTACAATGAGCAACAAGCGACCTAACACCGGGCTCCGCGGAGTCCTTCTTCACCATGACAACGCGCCCACGCACTCTGCGATCAAAACGAAGGACTTCCTGAACTCCACACCAGTCAGAGTCTTGGGACACCCTCCTTACAGTCCTGATTTGGCTCCGTGTGACTTCTTTTTATTCCCTAAAATAAAAAATCTGCTCAAAGGGATACAGTATTCATCGCCGGAAGAAGCGCTAGCAGCGTTTGAGAAGGCCGTGGAAGAGGTGTCTGCGGAGGACTGAAAAAAATGTTTTGAAAATTGGTTCACACGCATGAAACTTTGTATAGAGGCTAGTGGAGAGTTCTTTGAAAAGATGTAATATTTTTTTTTCATAGAAGTTAGTTTTTTAGTTTCTCAAAACATTCTGAGTGTCCCCCGATCATTTTTTTACTATGTTCCGCTTCCGACAAAATAATCCCGCTTTTTTCACTCAAAAAGTTCCTAAATCCCGACTTGGCAAAAAAAAAACTGGCAACGCTGACCACAACCGCACAGCTTTAAGTCTAACATAAGGTAACAAGCTGTGCCCCGCGGTTTATTAAGGATATTTTCCATTAATAAAACGTAGCCTATGTATTAATCCAAGTTATCACCTAACTCCATACCAAATTTTATTAAAATCGCTCCAATCGTTCAGACGTGAAGAAGTAACACACATACACACTCACAAACTTTCGCCTTTATAATATTATACTGTGATGACTATCTTCTGCAGCTTCATCTGATGTGTCATTACCTTGTGAGACCTGAACGGAGGTAGGTATAATATTCAGCCTGATCCACTAATATCTAACTTGATTCATTACTTTACTTCAGTTTTAAAATTTTCATTGTCAGCGTGATGGCTTAAGAAAGCAAGAAGGATGCAATGCAGCGGGCTTCTGTAATTATATGGTCTAGGAATTACAAAACAAAATTTTACAATACAGCGCCGAGTAATTACCTTGTGTTATATCAGGAGCCGTTTATCACACGCAGTACTAAAGCTTTTCATTGAAATGTTAGGTTTTTGCGTTACGAGCTCTGCTCAGTGCAAAAACCACTGTTTAATTGTAAGCTAGGTTAAAATTATGTATTGGTGAATAAATATATTTTGATTTTTTTTTTAATTTTGATTGTTTTTTTTTAATACGAGGCGCAACAAATTACCCGTCAAGTCAGTCGCGAAGATAGATGATGCGACAGAAAGTGTGCCGCTCCAGCCATCCATCCTAAACTTGCCGGCCTGAACTCAATCCCTTATCCGTCTCTACTCATCAGCAGAAACACATCATCGCCAATAAGAAGTGTTATTTTACTGTGATCTTTTATAATGTGTAGGTTATTTCCCCAAAAGGACGCTCTAATTCGAGCGGGAAAGCCGCTATCTCTATTAAATTTCCAAATAATGCTTTACATGTTTGTGGTATGTTCATAATCTAGTATCAACATTTCAGCCTAAATCGTAGAGCAACTTTTGCACCATACGTTGCTTGGAAGAGATTGCGGTTTAGCAATAAGGCCGCTTATTGTATACTCTTGCTTCTGTTTTTATAAGTTTACTAGCTTTTGCCCGCGACATCGTCCGCGTTTTCGTCATTTTTCGTAAAAAAGTAGCATATGTCCTTCCTCAGGGTTCCGTGGTTTTGATGTGACAGACAGATTAACTTTCGTATTTTGGTAGGGAAATATATTAAGTCAATCCACAATACTGTTAAAAATATCGCAATAAGGAACCGCAGAATATTATTATTATCACTGTGCCCCGAGCCCGAGTAACTCCTTGTATGATATTATGTTAATGTATTGGTAATATTGTTTAGATCGCTTTCACATGAGGCTTAAGTACATATAGAATGAAAATATATCTATCAATTCGACATTACATTATTATTTTTTGCATCAATTTGACATACATTTTAAATTTTAAATCAAACAATGATTATTAATGGCACTTTTTTGTATTGATTATTCATTGATTATTAATTATATTGTGCTTTTCTGAATTGAATGTTGTGTGTGCTTGTAAAGGCTTGCATATATGTCTGAGAATAAGTATTATTTTAATTTTTAATGTTTTTATATGATTAGCTGTAAGTAAACCTTTTTAATAAATAAATAAATAAATAAAAATAAAAAAATACTTCAGCGCAAAGCTTCCGGGTAAACTACGTTGAAAGCTTGACCGGTCCGGCACGTGAACATAAAAATTTCTAGGACTGCTAACCCGGGAAAGAGCGACATAACTGACCATGTGAAAAACAACTGACACCGAGATCTACTCCAGCAACACGAAAAGTCTGCCCTTGAGCCTTATGTATTGTCATTGCATAACACACTGATACTGGGAATTGCGTTCTTTTAAATTGGAATGGAAGATTATTTGGTATTATGGGAATTCTGGGAATAAAGATGGTTTCTCCTGCACCGCAACCTGTTAAAATTTGATCCCCGATTACATTTTGTTGCAACTGGGTTACTTTTAAGCCGAGTTCCATTGCAAATTTGTGGTGGTCTTAAATTTCGGAGCAGAATAATCGGAATGCCAATTTTTAAACAAATTTCATGAGAAGGCAGTCCGGACATATTTTAAAGAATTTAAAAATTCTATCGGGTAATTAGTGGCTTCTTGTTCATCGGCCATTCTATTTATTGAACTATAAACTTTGCTTTCCCCCTGGATATTCGACAGTATTTTATTATAAATCTCAGATGCCTGGTCATTGCGAGGAGTTAAAATGGACCTTTCGCATAGCCAAGAATTGTCCTTATTTAATATATTTGTTACGTCACCGTAAACTGACGATATAAGATGTTATTGGGATTGCACTATACAACAAAACTCAGGCGTCAGAATAAGTTTTCCTTGGTGTAGCAGTGGATAGGTACCTTCACCAATCCTTAATAATATATCAGAAAATTCACGATCATCCGGGTTATCTACAGTTCTCACTCGCATGTTTATAGTCAAATGCACCGATTGTATATCACGCCACAAATAAGAGCTTTTCAGGCAAGCCCTAACCTCATCAGCTCGGGTTCCCCGTGGTATTACCGGTAAGGTTTGTCGAAAATCACCACAAAATAAAACTGTGATACCGCCCATTGGTCGATCATTTTGTCTTATATCCCTTAAAGTTCTGTCTACCGCTTCTACTCCTTTTCGATGGGCCATCGTACATTCATCCCATATGATTAAATTATACTTTGAACGAATATTTAAACACTACCAAAACAACTAATACGTGGTCCTAACTTTAGCTACCTTACACTTAAAATCTAAGTGACTATTTAAACTAAAATATTCTTATAGAATTATAACCAGAAATATATACAACTCACAACAAAAAAGAAATGAAAATAAAGCTGAAACGCCTGTGCAATACTATCTACCTATACCTACTTCACTTAAAAATAAATACTTATAACTACTTTAATTAATAAAAGTACCTACGCTTAATAATTTTTAATTTGAACGAATATTTAAACACTACCAAAACAACTAATACCTATTTTACAAAATAACAACAAAAGAAATTCAAATAAACTATTTAAAGCACGGTTCCTCAATATCAATTATTGTCTGTCAATAAGGTCGAGTGCTCTGAACGCATCAACAGCCAAATATTGAAGCTCGCTCGCTGTCTTTTTTTAAATTTTTTTTCTTCCCAAGCGGGGGAGCAGGTGAGAAATCCTCATGGATACCCTACAGCCGGCTGCAAGGTTATGTCAGACTCGTACTGACTAAAAAACACCCGTAGGGGCTGCCTCTGGCCGGAAAGGCCTCTAAGGCTTCATCGGAAGCGATCGTCCCCCCCCCCCCCGGGGGGGGGGGGGGGAGCGACGCAGAAAACAGATTTAGACAGCTCGCTCTCGGACCTCCCGCCTTTTGATACCCTACCGCCGCCGCGACCCGTGTCGAGCGCGGCAACCGTTACACAAAAATAAACCTTATAGCATGATTCAGTACTCACGTGCGACGGCGCAAACAAATAAACTATTTAAAGACTAAAAGTGGCGCTGATAAGCACGGTTTCTCAATATTTCTCAATTATTGTCTGTCAATAAGGTCGAACGCTCTGAACGCATCAACAGCCAAATATTGAAGCTCGCTCGCTCTCTTTTTTTATTTTTTTTGTTTCCTCCCAGGCGGGGGAGCACGTGAGAAATCCTCATGGATACCCTACAGCCGGCTGCAAGGTTATGCCAGACTCGTACTGACTAAAAAACACCCGTAGGGGCTGCCTCTGGCCGGGAAGGCCTCTAAGGCTTCATCGGAAGCGATCGTCCCCCAGGGGGGGGAGCGACGCAGAAAACACCGTTACACAAAAATAATCCTTATAGCACGTATTCACGTGCGACGGCGCGATGGCTTATTTTTTTCATGTATAAGTTTGGTGTTTCTATACCGATTTCTATGTTTTGTTTTTATTGAATAGGTAATAATGTTAACTTTTTTAAATTAGGGATGAGTCAGAGTATTATAAACGTAAGAGTAAACAAATATGATCAGAATGCTCCGAACTGCTAAGCTATCGGGAGTTACACGTGTTATTGTGAGTCAACCATAAAAGATAGACATATGCTGTTGCGAGATATTTTTTAGACAATTTTTTGTAGAATATTTCCGTCATACATGATTTCTATGTAACTTTAATCATTAAGACTGCACACGCGACGGAAGCTTAAAAAATGGAGTAACTTCTCCCGTTTTCCCAACATTTCCCTTCACTACTCTGCTCCTATTGATTGTAGCGTAATGAAAATTATACTATAACCTGCCCAGGAGTATGAAGAATAATTGTACCAAGTTTCGTTAAAATCCGTCGAGTAGTTTTTGTTTCTATAAGGAACATACCCACAGACAGACAGACAGACAGACAGACAAAAAATTTACTGATTGCATTTTTGGCATCAGTATAGATCACTAATCACCCCCTGATAGTTATTTTAAAAATATATTTCATGTACAGAATTGACATCTCTACAGATTTATTATAAGTATAGATGTTTTAAGTGGAACAAAGGATATGTTGTGTGTAATAAATAATATTTTTATTAATATCTT
Source organism: Chilo suppressalis (assembly GCA_902850365.2). Taxonomy (NCBI): domain Eukaryota; kingdom Metazoa; phylum Arthropoda; class Insecta; order Lepidoptera; family Crambidae; genus Chilo; species Chilo suppressalis. Next base: position 8,079,917 of record OU963912.1, on the reverse strand, counting down.
GTTTTAAACTTTCATGGTCAGTAACATTATAGCTATTAACGGGATTGTTACTATGTACCTTGTTTTTTATGAGTCTGCGATATTTCGGCACTGTTGCAAGCGCCATGATTTTTTGAAATATCGGAGACTCATAAAAAACAAGGTACATGGTAACGATCCCTTTCATAGCTATAATATTTTTATTAAGTACTAGTGGCCCACACCCGATTCGCTTCGGTGTACAGCTTTAGTGTAGACTATAGTTTTAATTTAAAGGCGTGTATTATACACAATGACTTTCTTCATAATAATTATAAACCTTCCATTCCAAGTAAAAATAATGATGCGTAGTTTAGGACCCGTTGTACCGAAAGCACCATTGCTCTGCTGTACCGTTATGTAAAATTCTTTTGGTATTGAATAGTGCATTTATTGAGGAAGACTATAGGATATATAACATCAGGACCCGTAGCAGCGACGCATCCATGAAAAATATTGCAAAAACGGATAAAAATAAACTACTTAATATGCAATAATTCTTTTAATATTAATTCCTACATTTTTTAAATTAGCCAAAAAGCTTGTCTATAATATTGACTAAAACCTATTACTACAGACTGTTTTGCTGTTTAGGTATAACTGCTGCTTTTAATTTTTGCCTTTTATGTAACTTGGTTTCACACACATTCTGAAAAATAGATTTTGTTTTTGTAACAAAAGGGATTTTTTTAATATAGCAACTTTTTTGCAAGATTTTATTGTATGGACTCACAAGTTATAAATAAAACTGGCTTTTCTACTTATAGGCTTCATTTTATATAACTGGTAGGTATATTATACATTTTCATGTGGTGGTATGGTTCGCCATTGAAAATATACATATTAATTTCATTTAATGGTTTCTAGATTTCTTGGTTAGGTATTAATTTACAAACATTAAGCTGACTAATACATTTTAACTATTTGGACACGCAATTTCACTGAAAGAATAAGAAAAAAAGAGCAGAAGCATTCTTTGGAGCGTTTAAACAACATTTCTACTCCCTAGAAGAATGCTAGAGTTGGAAAAATTAGACGTTACACCATGTTTAAAATTTGTTTGTTTTATTGTTGTTTTCATTAAAGATTCAATTAACATTTAACTGTTGTGGATATTTCAATTTGTCAGTATGCAAAAGCAATTAGAATTTGTACGAACACAAATGCTTTTCGGAACACAATACAGCGTTCTACAACATGAGTAAAGAAGGTACAAAGATTAAGCTTCAAACATTTGCGCGTGTGTGATTGAGCACTGTTAACTGTTATGGCGGCGACAGGCCGCCAGTGCTCATACACACGCTCACTGCATAGACGCTTAACTGGCCTTTGTGCCTTCTCTTTAGTTATGTTGTTCTACTGCCCGATGTTCTTGACTCCATCCTTCACTTTGTCCCAAGTGCTTTTCTCAGTAGGCGTGAAAGCGGCTACTACGGAATCTCCAGCGTCGCTCAACGCCTGCGATGCATCCTTTCCGGTCTGTTTAATAGAGTCCCCGACATCACGCTTACTTCTTTCCTTGTTATTTTCTGATGGATTAGCTGACACGGTCAAGACAACGAGCTGAAAGAAAAATATGAGTTTGAAATTAAAACTTTATCATTAGGCGCGGTCAAATGTGAAGGAAAATTTGCAATTTTCGTAGAAATATATTCCAGTCTCGGCGCAATTGGAACATAATTATCACAGGTAATTATTAGAAAATGACCGCTATTTGAGAAAAGTTCGCTTCGTTACTAAAAAAATATACTGTTTTCTCGCAAATGTGTTGAAAAACGTAGTATTAAATTTGTGCGGAATTGATATTTACGAACTTGTGACAATGGATAACCCTCGACTTCGTCTCATGCTTACATTCGGTTGTAATAACCATGTGAGAAAAAAAGTTGTTTATCATATTAGAGGAGCGGTAAGTTTTAACGCTCTAATATCATAAATACCTAACTATTTTTTTATGAACATTTTAAATCTTGAAAAATCGAAAAGTATTAACAAGTTTTGTAGAATAAGTAAATCTATCCATTACCCTTTTTTGTTTTATTTCTTTATTATTAGTAGCGTACCTCCTCAGAGAATTAGCAATCTTCGGCACATTAACAAATTTTAAGTAGCGGGTAAGTTGAACCCAGTTTTTTAGTTCAAATGCAATTTTTTTTATAATTTGGCAGAATTGCCAGGATTCCCGTGCATTGACTAGACTAGACGCTTGAACAGCTCATGCAGACACACTGAAATTCAGTCAGCATTATTGTTTCTCACAGAGAAACATTAATTTTCGAATTTCGAACGATTTGACTCCATTTTTTTAAATTTTTTTAAACATTAATTATTTTTCATGACATATCTTTCTTGCCTTTTCTTATCTTTATAATGTCAGCAATAGTTTTTTATGCCACTGGGCTGGTAAACAAACATCTGTTTAATACTTTTGCAGTTTGAAAACGAAATAATAAAATTATGAAGGAAAAGAGGACCATATACAAAAACTTTGATTTTTTGCGGCGTTTTTAGCTTGTAGAACTCGCTACAATCTGATTATATGTGTAGCCAGCCAACAGAATAAAAGCCAAAGTGGTTAGTACAATCTGTCAATCAATCAATTTAACAATAAACACATATTTTATATGTATAACAGTATCGTAAAAAGACCCGAGATCATGAAACTTAAGCATTTTTTAATAGCCCGTCTTGGGATAGGTGACCAAACTTTTCTTATCCCGAGCTTCTCCCTGATTCGAAAGTCTTGTTATAATAAGCTTAGCACCCACCAATAGAACCAAGGCCTACGTCATAGGCCGTCCACTTTATTTCGTCCTGAAGGAAAACCTGTCCCCCAAAAGAGAAGACATAAATATGTACCTAAATATTAATGATGAACAGTTGCTTTGGAAACTATTTCAAAATAATTCTCATACTCACTAAGCAAAAGAAGAACGTCAGCCTGAACTCCATGTTTATTCTTCAGTTTTAATATAAGTTGTCCGATTAATTGTTAAATAAGTTGACACAAACAGGTGTTCTCCACTCGAAGATAAGAATCCCACTGGGGATAAAGATGAACCGAATGCAACAGGATGCCTCAAATTCACCTTGGACATTTACGTATGCCAGTAATGATACAGTGGAGAAAAACAAGGTACAGCGAACACCACATATACCTACTATGCTGTAACATTTTGCCAATCGATTAAGAATCCTTGTACTAAACGAGGTAAGAAATAAGACAGTTTTGGTATATCTGACCTTTGAACTTGGTGGCGACTGTACAATTTCCGAGGTTTGTATTTACTACCTATTACATTACTCATCTATCAGATGAACCGTCTAGATCGTGTTGACGCAATGTGCACTGCGATTACATATAGGTATGCGACCAAAAAGAGACCCAATAGACATGGGCGTTTTTGGTTTTGAACGCAAACGGATATTTATCGGATTTCAGATTTCAAAATCGATTTTAAAATCCGTTTTTAGATATCCGATTTCAGATGTGCCGAACTAAGCCAATTCACTAGTTTGTGATATGATTTGGTTTTATTAGCTAACGACAATCACAAACAATTAATTGTACGAAGCAAGGATACTCGTAGATTTGCGCGATTTTCCTTTATGCTTTAAATCTAGGCTTAGGCAAGAGTATATATTCTGTGGCTTAGGACTAGCAGAAAAGTTATCTTTACGGATAAGAGTAAAACTTTTGCGGCGCATTTAAAAATCGGCTTATGTTAAATGATTTCTTTTTACATATTTTTTTAGTATTTTTTTTTGGTTTTTCTGTTTGTTTTTATTATTTTTCAAACCATTTACAAAATCAAACCTAATTACTTCAGGTTAGCGTTCAAAAAAATGTCAGTTGCTCGACTTTTGATGTTTTTAGACATCTTTTTTCAGTAATAAATAATCCCGCCTTAGAGAAGAACAATAGATTTCCGTAAACAGCAAACCGAAATCGGACTTCCGAGCACGAAATCTGACTTCCGAAAACGAAAGCACGAATTTCGAATCCGATTTACATTTGGATACTTGTGGACTTGTGGTGGTATTAGATCGCTAGCGTTTTGGTTCGGTTAGATTTCTGAAATCGGATTTTCTTGTTGAGAAATCGTTCGGTATCGATTTGTGTTTGAAATCGGATTTTGGATTCGTTTTGATATATCGGACGCATGCCTAAGACCCAATAAGGCAAAAATGAGACTGCACACATTAACAATATAATAAACACGTTTTATCTTATTATTATTGGGACAAAGTTCCTTTTCAGATGGACTTGATGGATGGGGGCTAGGCGAAAAAAGTGTTAGATTTTTCCACCACAACCGTCAGTTGTTTCTGTGTAGTTTTGTAGTTATAAATACTCATGTTTATTTTTAGCTTCGTAAGTACAGCGTGTTCCACGACACTCATGATTGCTTTTTATTACAAGCTTTTTTTTAACTTGTAACGTTCGTATTATGTATGTAGATTAATTTTTTTCTATTTTCGACTACTTCTTTTTATCCGATACAGCTGAAATTTGGCATACTTATGCAAGTCTGTTGACAATGTCATCTATACATATAAAACTCAAAGGTGACTGACTGACATAGTGATCTATCAACGCACAGCCCAAACTACTGGACGGATCGGGCTGAAATTTGACATGCAGGTAGATGTTATGATGTAGGCATCTGCTAAGAAATGATTTTGATCACATCTACCCCCAAGGGGATAAAATAGGGAATGAAAGTTTGTATGAAACTTTGTCAATTTTAAACCGATCGGGCTGAGACTTTGCATGCAGGTATAAGAAGAATAATGAATGTCATTGTGTATAATACAAGCCTGAGAACAAAAACTGTAGTCTACACTTCAGCTCTACACCAAAGCGAAGCGAGGGTGGGCCGCTAGTAATACATATAGTATCATGTAGCTGATCTGACGATGGAAGAGACGCTGCTGGGTGCGGGGATACGGGGAAATCCCTCACCAAGGGGATCCCGCGGCTCCGCATCAAGCAGTGTTGAAGGTATTCGCAGGACTTTTTTAGCGGGTATTATGCCGTAAAGCGTCCGCAAGAGGTGCGGGGTCCCCGGTGGGCAGCCACTGGGGGGTCCGTAAGACTTGCGGGAGCCAGGTGTGAGGTCCGTTCGGCGGTGCGCCTCTTAGAGGCGCCATCGTCTGTAAAAAGATTTTTTACCTGCGTTATAAAAAAAAGAGTCTGATGTTAGGATGGGATGATTGTCATAGGAACTCCATTTTAAAATGGCATAATGCCCACCAATTTCCACAAAATAACATTTTCTAGGTTTCCGCTGGATCGATAATGGAAATGCTTTTGGCATACTCGACCAAATTGAAATTCGAATCTCATACAGTTGGGTAAATATAAAACCTCTTTATTTAAATTTCCTTTAAGAAATGCGAAATAAAACCTTAAATAGTACTTTTTTGGCAGTTTTGGTAGTCTCTTGCTGCAGTGTGAGGCAAAAAATCATCACAGAATATCATCATGGACATAAGTACCGTTAACCATGGTATCATTTGACAACATAAAATAAACTTTAGTGAATAAAAGACAAGGTCAACAGGGAATTGATTATTTATTAAATATGACTTTAATATTAAATTAATATTAAAGTCATATAATATTAAATTAATATTAAAGTCATAGTTTACATTCCCTTAATATAGTTTAAAAAAAATCGAAAACGACATACCACCCAATGTATCATAAAAGGATTAAAAAAAAGCAACTTTGCACAGGTATTTGACGACCTCCGTGGCCGAGTGGTTTGTACGCCGGCGCCGGGTTTCATGGTGTTGCCCACTCGATAGGTCCCGGGTTCGAATCCCGGTGGGGGCAGAGGTTTGTGTGATGAATACGAGCATTTGTACTCCAGTCATGAATATTTAATATGTTATTCTATATAAATAAACTTATATATGTGCAGTATATGTATTCTATCCGCTACCCTAGCATCCCATAATACAAGCCTTACAGCTTACTTTGGGGCTGGGCTAATTGGTGTGAGTGTTGGAAATATTTATTTATTATTATTATTTATTCGAGACGCTCGATATTTTAGAACTCTGGTTGTGATGTCACAGTCTATAGCCACCTAGCAATAAAATAAACAAGGATTAGGAGGTTAAGTGCACGCGCACATCGTAGTCTCACTAGGTCTCTTTGACATATCCTGTGAACATGGCGCTAGTTTTTTGATTTATTTCAATGTATTCCTACGTCACAACCGCTCTGTCCAGTTTCAGATATTTGAATTTTGCCCAAACTTTGCTCTGAGCCGTGTTTGACTGCCCAAAAGTTTCCGAAATGCCTTTATATGATATGTTACTATTTCCAAAAGACATCCCTCCCACAGTAGAAGAAAACATCCGCATTTGATGGGAATTTTCCCCATCTGGCAACAGTGGCCACACACAGCTCGCCGTTCCCATTCACCAAAATGCGGACAGGACAATCAGTTGACAAATGCATTGATCGTGTTGACACTTCATTCGTGTTCTTTCGTGTTGACAATGTAACCAAATATACCTACTTAAAATTTAAGAAGACGCAATTAATTTAATGATAGAATTTAAACACTGTTTATTTGTATTGAAACGTAAACAATAAAATCGACGAGTGCGAGCTCACGAAAACTACGAGTATCATAGTTTTCGAAATTGTGAAACTCGTACTAAGGGTACAGGTTATTTTAATTTAAGTAATCATTTTATTAAGCATTATGTAGGTAAGATAATGAGTAGTATAATGAGGATTGAAAAATTCATAGAATAAATATTTGTAAAAATGAATAAAAGTACGAGAGCCCACGACATTAAACCCATTATGATAAGACTTACAGATGATTTCAATGTAATAAGACTGTCATTAATAGGCGAACGCGAAATGAAGATGCTGCAATAGAAACAACTTGTGGGCACTATGAAAAAATAAAATACGGTTTGTTTGTAGTATGATCAAGATACGCATGATAATGGAGTACACCAATTTGAATGAAATAAAGATGAAATGTTACTTGCATGCGTATTCAATCAATACAAATCAAAAGGAAACAGATTTTAAAATATTAATATACATATGTACATATTAATATACATACATACTATATATATATATATATATATATATATATATATATATATATATATATATATATATATATATATATACAATAGTATTAGTAATACTATTTACATTGTGTCACTGTACATGTGGGTAGTGTACTGAGAACAAGATAAAGGATCAATTTTTAAAATATTAATAAGCATTATCAATGTTATAGTATTAATACTATACACAAGTTTTTTTTATTGCAGCATCATGATATAGCATTACTTAAACTATAACATTGATAAAGCTTGTCAATATTTTAAAAATTGTTCCTGAACTTGTTCTCAGTACACTACCCACATGTACAGTGACACAAGCCACAGTGTCTCTTAATAAAACCGAACATGTGCATCCACCGTTGAATATATCTATTTCGGTAACTAAAAAAATGCCTTCCATATAATTTATCATGTTTAAGACAACTATAATCAGGCAAGCTTCGTTACTGTAAAGGAGCAACTAAATAAAATAGACTGGCACCACAATTTTTTTGGGGGGATTCTATTAACTTTTTTGATTATAATTTTTATTATTTTTAAAGCATGTAACTGCTTGATGTTTAAATCTAAAGAAAATATAACTAGAAAAAATTCCACGCGGACCAGGCAGCAGACGGGACTCGAACCCGCAACCTTCGCAATCCGGGCGAATGCACTGACCAATTATGCTACCGCGGCCCTCACGGACCGCGTCGAAATTCTTTCTAGCTATTCTTAAGCTGCAAGGCAGCGCCATCTCTTCGCATTATAGGTAAACCCACAATAATTTTGTTTAATCAAACTTTTTTGATTAAACAAAAACATGATATTATGCGCTAAGAATTGCTTCATAAGCATAATAAAACTCAAAAATTGACGCCTGGGTGTTCTACGCACCAGAACACCCAGGACAATGCATGAGTAGGTTATTACCTATCGAAACCAAATGTTCGATAAAAATCGGATGAAAAAGTCACTATACGCCGTTATAATATAGGCTGGGGAAAAACTCTTTTCGCATTATAGTATATATGAACTTGTAGTAAAATCTCTTTGGCTTAACCATTTATATCTGGCTGGTTTTGGTATCATTAAAAAGTTTAAATAATAAATAATTTAATTCTAAATCCATATTAGAGAGATTTGTGTAATTCGTTTGTTTTTCTTATTGTCAAGAAGAGTGAATCTAATGAAGAAATTCGATTCATATTAAAATTTTACTACAATCAAAGAAAAACTGTAACGCAAGCCGCGAACACAATTTTTTGTGATGTTTATGGACCTAGTGTAGTTGTCTACGAGAATAACACAAATTTGGTTTAAGCGTTTACAGTCCGAAAATTTTGATGTAAAAGATGCACGTCGCTCTGATCGCTCTGTAACGGATAAAATGGACGCAAAAGGTGAAGCAAGATCAGCATATCAGTAGTTATGACGTAGCTGAAGAACTGGGAATTGACCACAAAACAGTTTTGGCGGATTTGAATAAGACTGGGTACACAAAAAAACTCAATATTTGGGTGCTAAGCTCACTGAAATAAACCTAATGAATCGTATACTCATTTGTGATTCCATATTACGACATAATGAAACGGAACCAACTGATGAAAGGTTGATTACGTACGACAAAAACGTGTGATAAATTTCGTGGTCTTAGGCCGGTCAGGATTCACAGACTCTGGTGAAACCTGGGTTAACTCGCAACAAGGTGATACTGTGTGTATGGTGGGATAGGAAGGGCATTATTCTTTATGCGCTATTACCGCTAGGCAGGACTATTGATTCTGAACTCTTCTGCGAACAACTGTTAAGATGAAAGCAAGAAGTTGAGAGAACGCGGCCGTAATGAATCAACAAAAGGGACGTGGTTTTTCATCATGATAACACTAGACCTCACACATATTTAGCCACTGAGCAAAAATTAAGAGAGTTTGACTGGGAGGTGTTAATGCATCCACCGTATAGTCCTGCACCTTGCACCTTCAGATTTCAGCCTGTTTTGGTCTCTTCAGAATTATTTAGGCAGTATCAGTTTAACATCCTGAGAAGACAGCCTAAGCCACTTGTCGCGGTTTTTGATTAGAAACCCCAAAATTTCTATAGCAATGGGATCGTGTCTTTACCTACAATATTGCAAAAAGTTATCGAAGAAAATGGCCCCTACATACTGAAGTCAAATATAACAAAAAAAATTAAAAAATGTTTTGAATTTTCATATAAAATGCAAATAAACTTTTTTCCCAATTTAATATATTCGCTATATGGGAAAATTTGGTATGTTGTTTCAATTTGCCTAAAATTCCAAAATATTTGTGTTACTTAATTACACACACATTTCCGGAGAACCACCCCTAAACGACCGTTACCAAGCGACTAAACAAGTTGAACAATCGGTTCAGTGGTTTGGAGGGAAAGCAGAAAGACAGACATAGGTACCGTGTGCTTTCTGCATTCATGACATTAACACGGATAAAAAACAGCAAAATAAAATTGTATTTGATATAAGTTTTATCTAATAAAAAAGTTTTTCCTTTACAAAATTTAAAATTTATTTATTTTGATAAAGCCTTATTTTAATATAGGATTATACACTTGAAATATCGAATAAGAAGCGAATTCTCTCTTTTGATCACAAAGCCTGATTTGCAGAACGACTAAAACCAATGTCAAAAATACGGAATATCTATGAAGCAATACGTCTAAAAATTTACTAAAAAGCCTAAATTGATAAACGACTATGAAGCAAAACGCTTCAATCTAAGTCTAAAATGCGGAAAGCAACATTTCATTAAAAACCTGTTTTTTCTACTTACAGACAGAAGTTTGTAAGTAGATTTTGTTTGATACAATTTTTATTTAATAAACTTTCATATGGTGGTATAGATCGCCATTGTAAAAAAAATGTTTTCATTTCATTGCATAGGTTCTTCGATTACTTAGTTACCAATTTATAAACATAAAGCTAACTATTACATTTAAAAAAAAATCACGCGATGTCACAGATAGAATTAGAAAAATGATCAAAAGCGTTCTTTGGAAAGTTTAAACAACATTTTTACCCCCAAAAAATATGCTACAGTTTGAAAAACTAGACCTTACATCATGTTCAAAACTTGTTCTTTTACTGTTATTTTCATTAAAGATACAATTAAAATTTATCTGTTGTCAGTTTGCAAAAGCAATTATAATTTGTGCGAAAACAAAAGCTCTTCAGAACATAATACAACGTTCTACAACATGAGTAAGGAAGGCACAAAGATTCAAACGTTTGCGCGTGTGTGATTGAGCACAGGCGCCTGTCGCGTATGCAGAGTAACGTTTTTACTGGCGGCGACAGGCCACCAGGGCTCACTAACACATACTCACTCCATAGGCGCCTGGCTGACCTCTGTACCTTCTCTTTACTCATATGGTTCTACTGCCCGATGTTCTTGATTCCATCCGTCATTTTGTCCCAAGTGCTTTTCTCAGTGGGCGTGAAAGCGGCTACTATGGAATCTCCGGCATCACTAAACATCTGCGCTGTATCCTTTCCGGCCTGTTTGATAGAGTCCCCGACATCACGCTTAATTCTTTCCTTGTTATTTTCCAATGGCTTTGCTGACACGGTCATGATAATGAGCTGAAAAAAATATGAGTTAAAAATTAAACCTGATATAGGTTTAATATCACGCGCGCGCAAACGTGAAGGAAAATTTGAAAACTTTCGTAGAAATATATTCTAATTTCGGCGCAATTGGTACATAATTATCACAGTTAATCTGTAATAAAAATAAATATAAATTGCTTGATGACTTTTAGACGAGATTTTTTTTATTTTAAATTATGATAATCTAGGCACACATGAGAAATTTATAAAACTGTAACATACTAACTATATAATAAAGATAATAATGTGTCGGAGCTCGGTGTGTCTTATTGCGGGTAAAATTTGGTACAGTTCAAAATGGTTTATAACATGTAATAAAAATCTATTTACTGAGCATTTTAGTGCTAGTGTCATGCTGAAGGCTTAGTTAAACTAAATTTATGACAATGGTCACTTTGGAAACTACTTCAATATAATTCTCATACTCACTAAGCAAAAAAAGAATATCAGCCTGAACTCCATGTTTATTCTTTGGTTTCAATATAAGTTGTCTGATAAATTGTTAAATAAGTTGACACAAACAGATGTTCTCCACTCGAAGATCAGAGTCCCAATGGAGATAATGTACGGAAATGCAACAGGATGCCTCATATTCACTTTGGACAATCACGTATGCCAATAATGATTCAGTGGAGAAAAACAAGGTACAGCAAGCACCACATACACCACGTTGTAACATTTTGCCAATCGATTAAGAATCCTATTAAACGAGGTAAGAAATAAGACAGTTTTGGTTTATCTGACATTTGAACTTGGTGGCGACTGTACAATTTCCGAGGTTTGTACTTGTTAACGCAATGTGCACTCGGCGATTATGTATAGGTATTCGACAAAAAAGAGACAATATTTTTCAATAAGATGAGACAACACCACACACATAAATAATATAATAAACATGTTTTATAATAATATTATTATTATTGGAACGAAGTTCCATTTCGGTAGGGACTTGACGGATGGGGGCTAGGCGAAAAAAGTGCAAGATTTTTCCACCACAACCCTCAGTTGTTTCGTAGGGTATTTTGTGTAGTTGGGTACTTATTAATACTTATGTTTTTTTAACTTCGTTCCAACCGCGTATTTCACACACATGTTTGCTTCTTTACACATTTTATTAACCCGGCGTGAGTGAGGTCGGGTATGTCATACCCGAGAAGTTTTTAAACGCAGATTATTTAATGTTACTGTTGCCATGCGAGTCTTGTAGTTTCAGTAGCTGGAGGTAAGGGTGCGAAGTTCGAAGTACAGTATCGAGTTTAGTTTTGCGACGGCGGCGACGGTAAATACAGGGGCGTACACGTGGTTAGGGTATGTCATACCCGACCTCGTAGTCGGGTTTACAGTTTTGTGTTGACAATAAGTTTTTGATTTATAGTTATTTATAGTATGTTATGATGTATTTTTCGATTTATCAAGATGTCTTATGAAGAAAATGAACATCGGCTACACTAACTTTTAGAAAAGTGCTCAGGTGCTAGCTCCTGTGACTTCGAGAGCGAAAAAGAAATTCTCAGAGAAATGAAGAAAGTGATTTGGAACAAGAGGGTATTTTGGATAATTTGGAAGAGCCGGAATCTATGCCGGTGTCTACTAGTCAGTCGGCTGAGGTACTTAGAACTTGTTATAAATCCAAAGATGGAACAAAATGGTCTAAAGATTGTCCTAGACAAAGCGTTCGAGTTCGGTCTGAGAATATTATTACTAATGCTCTAGCTCTCTTTATAACAGACAATATGTTGAATACCGTATTTATGATGAAGCGCCGAGACTACATTCGTAATTTACGTTTAATTCTAATAAATGATAGTCTTCGGAACAGGCAACAGAACTTACATCTTCCAATGGAAACACGACAAAGAATTGCCGATAATTTGAGGTACCCTTACCACCGGTTGCAAAAATCTGGTTGGTAAATATGTTAGATGTGATGAGTGTACTCAGAAAAAGGCAAGAAAAACAAAACATTGCTGTTCAAAATGTAAGAAGCCAATATGTATGGAACACGCGATTTTTATGTGCGGAGATTATGCTGATTTGTAGGTGTAACTTTGGTGCTCCGTTACATGATCTCATATGTCTTTTCAATTCCTTTTTTATTTAAAATAATAAGAAGACACTATTGTTAGGTTGATTTACCAAAGAAGTTGGATTTTTGTTAGATTTTTATGCGAAAAGAAGTTAACTACCAAAACGTGTATTTTTTCAAAGAAAATTTACATACTTTGTAATTTCAATAAATAATAACGCTTTTTGTACTTAATGCTGGTATTTTATTCTCTAATCTTGTTGAATGGATACTATTATTAATACATTTTAAGCATAAATGCTAATTACACAATCATAGTATCAAAAATTTAACATTAAAATTTTGGGTATCTCCTACCCGCCTCATAACTGGTGTAACTATTTCTCACCTCACGCCGGGTTAATCTGAGATGATAGGCATTAATGTAAATGGAAGTTTATATGAGAGCTAATTAGGGTAAGCGGATGTTTAGAGCGCCCGTGTAGAGAAGAAAGAATAACCTGTTTTTTTCTGAAGATTATAGTGCAATAACACTACCTTGAGGGGTATTAGGGTTTTATTTTTGTGAATAAAGTTCTCGAGCTTCACTGCGTTGGGGCCGGGGTCTGAGAAGGCAACGCACGAATGTTACTTTGGAATGTATAACTGTATATAACAGGGCTGCGTATTTTTTACTCAAACTACGGTGAGAGTGAGAATAGTAAAAATATATATTTATTTCCATTATAGAAAGGGTAACAGCGTACAACTAATAAACTAAAATGTTATATTGTTCTTTACGGAATAATATGCACTAATAATAAAAATATTTCCAACACTCACACCAATTAGCCAAGCCCCAAAGTAAGCACTGTAAGGCTTGTGTTATTACAAATACGGATAAATATTTAAATATACTGTACATATATAAATATATTTATATAGAAATACTGGAGTATAAATGCTCGTATTAATCACACAAACATCTGCCCCCACCGGTATTCAAAACCGGGAACTCTCGAATCGGCAACACCATGGAACCCGGCGTACAAACCACTCGGCCACGGAAGTCGTCGTACATACTCAACGTCAACATAATAAAACACCGCCGGTCCCTTGCCATCGTCAACGTGCCAAGTCTACTTGAGCCAACTGGTATTGCAAGAGACGATGGCAAGAGACCGGACGGTATGAGTTTGATTCCATGGAAGATGGGCCGGGTGCTAGTATGGGATGCAACCTGTTCAGACACGCTGGCCCCTTCCCATCTACATGGAACCAACAACAGAACTGGTGCGGCTTGTGAAGCGGCTGAAAAAGCTAAGGCATGCAAATACAGGGGTCTAGGCTCCAAATATGATTTTGTCCCATTCGGTGTCGAGACCCTTGGTCCATGGGGCCCTAGCGCTGTAAGGCTTTTTAAGGAAATAGCAAAAAGGTTGGTCGACATCACAGGAGACCAAAGAGCTGGCAGCTACCTCGGACAAAGAATCGAATTAGTCTATCTATTCAAAGGGGGAACGCTGCCAGTATCTTTGGAACCTTGCCTAAAGGGACTCCTTTTAATAATGTATTTTAGTTATTATATATTTTAAGGTTTTTAGTTACAAATATCTTATTATTTGTTCCTTACATAATAATATATGGAAAATAAATCTTCAGACGAGCGTTTGAGAATAGGGGCGACGACGAAATTATATTTAGTACAATACTAAGATATAGTATATGTTAATAAGGATCATCGTCGTCACGATAAGTTGAATCCCACATGTAAAGGACCGTATGAAATAACTGCTATCCTACCAATTGACAGATATTCGCTTAGAGGAATTGATGATTTGAGAAATATAAGTGTAGCCAAATATAAATTAAGAATTTGGCCCGGTGAATTAGCTGATGAAAATGACAATTACGAAAATAATTAACACATTGTTTGTATTAAGTGTGTATATTTATTTTTCTTAGTCTAAGGTACACGGTTATACGGAAAAAGTAAATCAAGCAATTCTTGGATCTTGATGAATTCTGTATATGAACTTATTGATTAGAATCTGCTGTGACAACAGGTATGGCTGGAACATATACCTATGTTATAAATGTAAAAACAACAGACAGTATTAATAAACTTAACTGCTGAAGTCTTTTTGCCTTTCTTCTTAGCTTTTTTTGTGCAGCAGGAGTGGGGCAGGAATAACAGCCAGACAAGGCAGACTACCATTGTCGCCTGTCTACTAAATGTAAAAAGAATAGGCTGGGGTAATGTTCTATGTAATATTTAAAAGTGAATAAGTAGATTATGTAACTTATACTTCGAGAACGAAGTTCTAGTCAGAATGGCCATGATAAGGAATTACGCTTAAGGGTTTCTTTTTTAATATTAAAAATAATCACTTTTTAAAATATTAGAAACAGTACATAATCAATTCCTTATGGCACGTTGATAACATGCTGTCTGCTGCCCGGACCCGTGGAAAACTTGTGGTCCACTGCACTGTTAAAAACCATATTCCTAATACATTCCTGATAAAATTATCTTTCAGAAAATGTATGGTTTTTTTAGGTATTCATGAATATATCATGTAATACGCCATGAAGAAGAGGAAGCATGTTACAAGGGGTATTATCTTTTTTTGCCACAATCATACAGTTTCAATCCTCTGAAATAGATGAAAAAGATCTTCAGCAGCTTCATTCGGCGTGTTACGTTGTGACGCTTGACTGGGAGTATAAGCTGCCTTATCTACTCGTAACAACTCGACCATCGAATCTCCTCCTTTATGAAGTCATTTATTAACATAGATAAATAACAGTAAAATCTGGTACAGTTTGCTATTGATTTATTCTAATAAAATCTTTTAAAAATATTATGTGTATTTGGGTGTTATTATTATGATTTCACAAGTTCCTTCAAGAAATCCTCATCATAATATAAAATTATACAATTGAAACATCGAATATTGAGCGAATTATTTTCTTTGCCAAATTTTATTTTACTGTATGTAAATGCGATGCACCAGTGTGTTATATAATATTACCCAAGTACCCACAAGTTACAAAAATGGTTGCCTGTAAAGTCGGTTTTACGGGCGAAGATTTTACGTGACAACGTCTTTTTCTCGGTAGAATATTTATTGATATGAATATAATTAAATTGCACAATAGGAACAAGGAATTGAATGAAAATAAGAATTGCACAAATTTTAACTATAGAAATATATTTTGTTTACTAAAACATTGTACATGTAAACTTAAACTTAACACGAGAGACTCATCGTAACGTTACCGAGCGTTACACTTTTTCATAAGTGACTCCCAGCCGCAACCTAATTTAAGACGTTGTCACGTCAAAAACTGGCTTTATCTACTTACAGAAGTCATTAAACGCCGTTGTCTTTTTTTCATGGGTGGCATGGATCGCTATTCAAAACAGGTTTTATTGTAGGTACTTTGTCAATTGCTATCACCAGCAATAAAATAATTTTGGTATCTACATTGCAAATGAATTTGTTTATAAACATAGAGCTATTAGATTTTTATCAAGTTTTTAAACATAATGTAAACATTACTGGACACGCATTTTGTCACAGAAAGATTAAGAAAAAAGTGAAGAAACATTTTTCGAAGACAACAATTCCACTTCCTAGACGTATTGCTAGAATGGCAAAAACTAGACCTTACATCAAGTTCAAAACTTTTTTCTTATGGTTACCTTTATTAATTAACATTTAACAGTGTTGGGTATTTATACTTTGGCAATAAGCAAAAGCAAATAGAATTTGTCTGAATATAAAAGCTCTTTAGAACATATACTACCGCGTGCTATAATTATTATTATTATTATTATTGTGATTATCTAATGGAATCTCATAGGCCTCAGTGTTTGAGACCCTAAGCATATGTCAAAAAGTATAAGTTACCAACCTACAACAACCTGTATGGGAAAAGAACAACTGGTTATTAGCTAAATTAACTCCCAAAAGAATTACAGAATTCACATTATATACCTTAATATAAAAAAATGTGAATCACTGGTATACAATAAACCCTACGAGGTTTTCGTGGTACATCATATTATTTATACTAATATAACTAGTCTGCCCATAAATACTGTTACATAAAACCTTTTATTTTAATTATTTTGAATTTGAAACACGTATATGATTTTAAAAACTTCTTTCGATTTTGCGCCATTTCACATATTTTTTCGAGTTCATTATCAAATTACAATATGGAATGGGGTCTAAATGAAAATAGAATTGCAGTGATCGCCTTGAACAAAGTGGGTATGGAGCCGTCGATCATATTCCAGACAGTTCAAAAGCTTGGTACCAGCCGTATGTTCGTATATCGTACTAATAACAGATACAACAACACTTCGTCTGTCGAAGACCAGAAAAGATCGTGGCGGCCGCGTGCTGTTAGAACGACAAATGCTGTTAAATCCAGTATTTGTCAAAACCTCATTAGGAAGCAAACATCTTATCGCGAGAAATGAAGATTCCCGCTCAGACTCTGTCGCGAATTATAAAACAAGACCTGAAGCTCGGTGCTTATCGTCGATATACAGGACATGTCCTAAATCAATCTTTGTATATAACTCTGTTTATAATACAGCCACAATAAAAAAACACCCCTTGCTGAGTTTCTTGCCGGTTCTTCTCAGTATAAGGTCTCCCGCCGTAGATTTGCGAACCGATGGCGTAGCTATTCGACATTCACAAGTGCTTGTAACAGCCTAGACTGAATAAACAATATTGAATTTTGAATTTTTTTACAATGCAAGAGAGTGGATCGATCAAACGCCTTCTGTCGCGATATGCAGGTGAAAAGCGCAGAAATATCCTCTTTACAGATGGAGAATTTTCACGATTGAAGTACACTACAATAAGCAAAATGATAAAGTGTACGCTCACAGTTCTAAAAAAGCTGCTCAAGTGGTCGGAAAGGTACAAAGTAGTCATCATCCTGCGTCAGTGATAGTTTGGTGGGACGTGTCTTATCAAGGAATCACAAAACTACATTTTTGTGAGAAAGGAGTAAAAACTTCAGCCAAAGTGTATCACGATACAGCCTTGAATCATGTTGTGAAACCTCTCAGCAATACACTTTTTAAAAATATACCGTGGATTTTCCAGCAGGATTCTGCACCTAGTCACAAGGCACGAAATACCCAAGCCTATACAACCGAACTTTATAAGAGGAGAAGACTGGCCCTCATCTATCAAATTATGGTCAGTTTTAGAGGACATGGCCTGCTCTAAACGACACGGCGACATTGAGTCTCTTAAAAGATCTTTGGAGCGAGCATTATTTGAATTTCCCTTGGAAACAGTGCGTTAATCCATATCCAAGGTGGTTTCGAATAGAATATTTTTTTATTTTTTTGCTGAGACTTTAGTAAATATGTAGCTATAAATTTCAATAATATTACATTACTTTATTAAAAAAAACATTTGTAACAGAACTAATGGCTGGACTTAGTATAAAGAAAGATTTGATTGTTTGTTTGTATGTTTGTTTGTATTAAATAGACTCCGAAACCACTAGACCGATTTGAAAAATTCTTTCACAATTAGAATCTTCTGTTATCCCTGATGAACAAAGGCCACATAGTATTTTCAAAATAGTTAGGGTTCTGTGTTAAATCTTCGACAATGTAACCCAATGTGTGAAGAAATGCCAAAATTTTAACCTTATATCGCGTACGCTGCGGAATTCATTGGCAATAGAGTTAAGTGATGCACGAAAGTTTTATAGAAGACAGACCTACGAAAAAAATGCAATACTATATGTCTAACTACTACAATTATGTCACAACTAAAGATCCCCTGCGGTTTTACCCGCGTTAATTTGAGGAAAAAGGTTATAGTGACTATGTAGACTTTTTTATAGAACTTTTAAAGGGCAAAAATTCTGTGATACATGTTTTTTGTGTAACTTGAACCGTTTACCCAGCGCACGCAACAAAAGCTCACAAATGGAATATTTTTACCCGTTTTTTCAACCTTTTTCTTCGATTCTCCGCTCTTCCTGGTCCTAGCGTGATGTTATATAGCCTATAGCCTTCCTTGATAAATGCACTAACCAACCCAAAAATATTTTTTTTCTAATTGAACAAGTAGGTACTTTCTGAGCTTGACGCATTTACCCAAAAATAACAATATGGAAGAATCAGACTTATAAAACGCGACGCCACCCGACGCCAGGCCACGCGTATTGAGTCAAATCAAAATGTACTAATTTATTATAATCAGAATCACATTAAAAACAGCCGACGCGATGATTAGTGCAATAATTATGAGAGATACAAGTGATTGGTGTGTACAAACCTACGTCACTTTTATAATAAGTGCATGGACTAATACTAAGAAGGACTCACATTTTTGAACAGCAGAGCAGTGGTACATTCTATATTGTAGTTTTTTAAGGAATGCTAGGTATTTTAAGTTTAAAAAAAACATGTACAGTTGAAGACGGTATATTTTAAAGTAAGTGAAGCGTCAAATGTAAACAAACATTAACGAGTATAAAAATAGAATACAATAGGTTTCATAATTAACCAAGTCTTCGTTTTCTAATAAGGTGGATAATTTCCTACTGCCCGATGCCCTTGACTCCGTCCGTCATTTTGTCTATAACGCTCTTCTCTGTGGGGGTGACAGCGTCCACTACAGATTCTCCGGCATCGCTGAGTGCCTTGCCTGCGTCATTAGCCGCATCATTAACAGTCTCCATGGCTTCATGCTTCTCTCCTTCCTTAATATCGTCTACTGGTTTTCCAAACACGGTCATGACGACGACCTGAAAAAGAATTGAATTAGAAATTATAACAGTATTCGATGACGCACAAATGTAAAGATGATGCATTATTTTCATAGAAAATTATCGCATGACCGGTGCCGTTCGAAACCACCTCAGTTTTTCGTACATTGCATGAGTATCAAATTACTGTACAATGAAAAAAAGAATGTCTTATCTTTTACAAAATATTTTTTTAATATTCTGGTATCAACAAAAAGCTGACAAAATATGATTCTGATTATAAAAATGATTGTCTTCGTGATCATTTCAGGGTGATATTTTTTTTACTCATATCATTGGCAAATCGAGAAAAATAATGTATGTTCATAATCAAAATAATTCAAACAAAACATCATGTGTCGTGACTGTCGTGTTATTAGCGTCACTACTTCCCTTGTGGTTTCTGCCGCTCTACAAGTCGCAGAAGTCAACACACAATAAACAAAAAGAAATCAAATAACTCGATTGCTTAAATATTACTTAAAATATAAAACTGAAAAAAACAAGTCCAGTAGTCTATCATTCTGTTAAGTAAGGAACAAAGCTACTTTAACAGTCGGGACCCATTAGATATTTTCCTAATTGTCCCCATATTAAATTTTCATTACTATAATATCTTTAGTAGCACTCCCATGATTAAGACGACTTGATTGACGTATGAATTATCAGAATCGGTAAACGCGTTTGGGCTCTAGTGTGCCACAAAGGAACATACATACTTAAATATAGACTGTTAATCACTATACCCTGCCTGCGCGTCGCGCTTCGCGCTCTAGCATTGCGCAGTCGGGTAAAAAGGGTCTATTAACACGTCTGCAATATCTGCGAACTAATATACGTAAGTTGGCCGCAGCGGCACAACTGGTCGTTGCGGATTGCGGCTGCAAGTGCGCAACGTTCATATTTTTTTAATTAATTTGGTCGTTGCGTCCACTGGTCGTGTCGTGGCTGTCTATTGTGCAAGGTGCCTCAGCCTACTTTTGCCACTATATGTCAAACAGTAAACTGAATATTTATTTGCATTAACGAAATTTTTTTATCCAGAGATTCTCCCTGCTTTGAAAGGCACGTTACCGAGGCACTGACGAACCTATTGGTCCCGTGTTCCTCCGCAGACGTCAGCATCCACCAACGAATTCGTAGGTTATAGTTTAACCCGTGATCTTTCTATACCGTCTTCAAAGAAGTCCTGTAGCCCACCAGCGAAGACATAAATATGCTGTTTATATGTTGAAAGAGTGGCAAACAAGCATATGGAAAGCCTGATGGTAAACATTCACCATAGCCTATTGACGGTTGCAATACAAAAAATATCACTCGTACCTTTGCCTAGACCCAATCTGCTACCCCGTGGAGCCCTGGAACCTTACGCACCGACAGAAACACAACACCACCAAACGGTAGTGTTATTTTACTATGGTCTCTTGTAAGGCGGAGGTTTCTTCCCAAGACGGGCGCTCCAATTCAAGCGGAAAATATGCCCTACCTCTATAACTAAACTACACTATTTCACAATAATTATCATACTCACCAAGCAAAAGAAGACTGTCAGGCTGATCTTCATATTTATTTTTTAGTTGAAATAGTTATATAAGTTGACCCAAACTGGTGTTCTCAGCGTGAACATCTGAGTCCCAATGGAGATTAAATACCAAAACGCAACAGGATACCTCTTGTTTACCTTAGACAATCACGTGTGCTAATAATGATTTGGTGGAAAAACAAGGTATAGCAAACGCCACATCAGGCCAATAATAAACTGAAAAAAATCCAATCGATAAAGAAACCTACTTATCAAACGAGCTAATGATTTTTGGTCTGCCTGGCCTTCGGAACGTGGTGGCGATTGTACTATTTGCGGGAGTTGTAATAACTACCTACTACTAATCTATCATATGAAATTGAAAATCAATCGTCAACAAGATGCAATATGCATTCTCCGAATGCGTGTACCTATCTCCACATTTTGGCAAAACAATGATAACGCAAATTAATTTTATTTGATTGATTTAATTGATTTATGACATAATTTAAATGAATTTTAATTATTTGTAATTTACATATTTTATTGTGATTAATTATTTTTATTATCTATTGTTTTTCTATTTCTGTATGGAATATGGGTACTACGCCTGAAATAAAGGTTAATTATTGTTATTAATTAGAAATACCCATAATAAAGACCATTTTATTTATGTAGGCTTGTTTCTAGTGCTTCTCCCCACAGAATATAGAAATTCTGTGTTCTGTGCTTTGGGTGCAATGTTGTCACATACAATTTTGGAAAAATGGTAGTGAAACAAAACCAGGGGTATCAAATGTTTACATTCGTAATTTTGTTCTAGAACAACGACCAACACAGCACACCCCAGCAGTTTATGAAGCACTACTAGAGCTCATGCAACGAAGCGAAAGCACTCCTCTACAACATTTAACAAGGAGTGTACGCGAAGTATTGTGACGCGCCAGTGGAATCTTAATATTTAGCGGACAGACTAAATATTTTAATTCTAGACAAAACTATGAGAAATTCATACAGTATATATTTTTTTTCATAAATAAACAACTAATATGCTATAGCTTAAACCACATTATGTATTTAATTTCCGTTAATAAGTTAATGTTTAGCTGGTAGTTTGTTAACAAAATGTGAAATGGACGCTCCAGAGGATGTCAAATATTAGTCCCTTTAGGATATTTTTATACTATTTCTACCTAAATAGGACACAATAATTATCCTGCTACAGCTAGATCATACATTATAGATGCATAAAAAAATTTGAGATCCTTGTTTTAATATTACGGGTAAATCTATACTTTTAAAATAATGGTAGGAAATTTAAAACTGTACATTGAATATTTTTTGAAAGAATACTTGGGGTGTGATCATCATAGATACCGAAGCCAAAAATATAGTTTTTAGAATTTTTGTCTGTTTGTCTGTATGTATGTCCGGGATAAATTCAAAAAGTACTGCATGGATTTATTTGACATGAATATTATTAAGAAGTCGGGTCAACATATAGGCTAAATATAATAAATATAACGCTATCACCTACAGGGAACGAGCAGTGAACCTTTATAGTCCAGTCAATGAAGGTTTTCACCTCAGATTTCGTTAAATCTGTAGTAGTTGGGGGATACATTAAGAAACAAAAGTAACATAGTGCCAACTTGCGCTTTTGCCCTGGCCATCCCTTCTCGGGGTTGAAAATTAAATTATTTTAATAAAAACAACTCCAGAAATCAATAGAAAAACAAATTCTAAGCAAAATTTGTATTATACAGTTTTTGGAATAAATTAATACTTTCTAAGATAATAAAAATCACAATTTTTCGTGATAAAAATACATGTTTTAAAGCGGTTTTTCATAAATATTTCAAAAACTATGAGTTTTTACAAATAATGTATAATTACCAAAATTGAAGCTAATAAAAAAAAAGCAAACAAACCTCTATTTTGAAAAATCTTCTAATGTTAAATCAAAATGAGCTATAGGTAATTAATTGATTATATATTTTTTTCGGAGAGTACTTAAATCCAAGTATTCAAACCTAAATAACGGGAAACCGATGAATTTTATGACATATACTTGAACACTTTTTAAAATCCTTAGAAATAACTTTCTAATGAGCACTGTAAGAACTTAATGGCATCAAAATTTAGCAAGTTATGATAAAAATAAGATGACACTTTCGAATTTTGTTGGAAAAAACTAAAATAAAACCTTTAAGGTCTTTCTTTTTTTTAGCATAAGTGATCACCTCAAAACTTAAGCCCGGTTTAGAATATTTATTTTAAAAAAAAAGAATGATTTAATAAAATCGAAATATTTCATATTTTCGTAAATTCCATTTTCTTTGAAAAAAAAATTTCAAGGATATTGGACATTCGTAAAAAATTATAAAAAACTAAATTTGAGTTAAAAAAGATTTTGGTTTTTATTTTATTTTTATTGGATGATAAATAACCGAGATAGAGACGTTTAAAGTCTAACTTTTACTGCGAGAACCATGTGACCGGGACCCTTTTAACAATAACTCTGTTAATATTTAAGATATCAGGTTCATCCATAAATTTTTTAAAGCCCTTATTTTTTAAAAGATAAAGGGTTAAAGGGCCCCGGTAAATGTTAGGATTTAAACGTCTCTGTCTCGGTTATTTATCATCCAATAAAAATAAAATAAGAACCAAAATCTTTTTTAAAAAAGAACTCATGAATGATCTTTAATAACTCAGAAAGATTTATTCCAAAAACTGTATAAAACAAATATCGCTTAGAATTTGTCTCTCTATCGATTCCTGGAGTAATTTTATTAAAATAATTTTCACCCCCGAGAAGGGGTGGCATCTACACCCAGGGCAAAAGCGCAACTCAGCACTATATCACTTTTGTTTCTTAAGATATCCCCCACCTACTCACCAATTTTCATGAAAATCGATGGAGGTTCAACTAAATTGGAGGTTGTAGCTCCAACTCATATTTTTGCCTTCATTGTCTGTACTATTATTTCTTCAATGCATGCTGTAACAACGTGTACTCCAAGCGTACGAAGTCGCGGGCGGCCGCTAGTAGGTAAATAAAATCTAAGGGAGAGGGGGGTTGAAAGTGCCGGGGGTAAGTTGTTCCGATGCAAATACTCTTTAAATCAGGGAGAGATAATTATATGTACCCTTAGTTAGTACGAGTTTTACAATTACGAAAACTGTGATAGTTTTCGTGAGCTCGCACTTGTACTAAAGGTACTGATATTATTGTTTTCGTTTCAATACCAATAAACAATGTTTAAATTCTATCATTAAATCATTTGCGTCTTCTTAAATTTTAAGTATATTTGGTTATTTTTCACCAAAATGGACATAGAAACATAATTTACATTTACGAAAACTATGATAGTTTTCGTGAGCTCAAAACTCGTACTAAGGGTAAGTTCGTAGTCTAGCGCATGCGCGGCGACTATTATAATTGCGCCAGAGACGTGAACCTAGTGATAGTGTGTGTGGTAAATTCACCAACTCACCACACACGCTGAATCACCATCCTTCAACACCACAGTAGTTAATTTTTTTGCGTTCGTACTTTTTGGTATAAAGTTAGCATTTTTATTATTTCGGCTATGATAGTTTCACTTATGGGTTTGTTATTTATCAAGTAATAGGTACAATCAATCCCCAACTAACTTTTAATGTATACTAATATTTTAAAGCTGAAGGGTTTGCTTGATTGTTTTAATATAAAATAAATACGGAAAGATGAATTTATTGCCAGATTAATTGTATGAAACTTAAATTACTCTTAAAGATTATATAAGCATATAAAGAACTACTTATTCTAAATATTGTCAAAATTTAAGTCATTTAAGTGTTTTTATCGAAATGCACAATAATATGGGTGCATTAAAGTACATAATTATGTACCAACCTGGTTATCACTAAGTTGGCATTAATTATACGATTAAATTTTAATCGCATCTTTAATGTAATTAGGTACTTTGCTGTAAACTGTGACCTCATTAAATTTAATTATACATCGAACCAGCTTGATATACAATTCCCAAACATGTTTTTACATTTTATTGTATTAGAACTTTTTAATACTGAATTGTGTTCTGAGTAACTCGAATAACGGATAGAATGCGTAAAATATAATAAACATGTACAAGCATTTTTATATAAATATACATAAACAGCCGCGATACAAAAACATCAAAAAATAATGTCTCCTCTGGGACTCGAACCCAGGACCTCTGAGTAGGCGACATCTTGAAATCCAGTGTACTTACTACTGTGACCATGGCAAATACTGTTGGTTCTTTTTTTACCATATTTATATTTTTGTATATTTTTTCCGTTCGTGTTATAAAATCTCCATGTGGTAAATAAATACAGGCGGAAAATTAGATTCGCAATCCCATACCATTATTAGGGATTAGGTGCAACTACAATTAAATCATATTGTGCCACAGTAATATCTGAAATATTCAGTAAATTTTTCGAATTTTGTGAGTGAAACAATTATAAAGATTAAAAACTCATATGAAATTTAATCATGGTTACTAATAAAAAGTGTACATCTTAGGATCGCCGCACACGGGCCACACGCGACATCCACAAACGCCGCCGCGAGAAGCTAGAAGTGGCTACAAAGGTAGCTGAAGCACGCGACAACCACTTGTGGCCGATGGTCGACACTTGCCGTCGGTGGCTGCTACTTTTTTTAACACATACGTGCAGTATCATAATGGACTCTGACGAAGAAGGTTTGAAGGTGGGGAATCGCGCGAGTGGCATGTGGCGGCGTTTTCTATCTAGATTCCACAAGAAGTTAGCAACGACGATTTGTAGCATGTGGCGGCCACCTGCGTTAACCGTGTGCGGCGAGTCCATATAAAATGTATGAAAACTATAGGAAATATGGCAGTGGCGGCGTTTTGTGGTTGTGTCCGGTGGCCCGTGTGCGGCGACACATATAAACATCTTTAAAAAAAAACAGCTTTTATAATCAAATAGAATTCAATCTCATTTTCTCAAATCTAATGGGGTTGCATACATACATTATCTAGTTGCAAAGTACTCACACACACACTCTGGAAAAATATTTATCACTAACAATGTATTTTTCCAATTACTTTCAAATTTTAAAACACTAATTATTTGCCTTATACGCTTCTGAATATACAATGTAAATGTGTCATTTTTTTGGAAGATACTGGATCCTAATACCCAGGTTGATCCTATATATTTAGAATAGGGTCCCTTCTGATTTCTATTCTGGTATTTATCCAATAAAAGATTTATTATTATTATTTTGATTTCTGTTTTTTCTCAGCTTGAGGCTGGTTTTAAACAATCTGTATAGGTTGTGCTAAGTATCAGATTGCATCTATTGTTTATTCCTCACTTAAAAACTTTCTAACTATTCTACAAATACATTGTATTTAAGATCGCTGCTTTTTGCATTGTGATGTATTTTTTTTTTGGAGGTCTAACGTTTTAAGGCTAACGTGTAGTTGATTTGGTATAATTCCTGTGCTCGCGAGTACCAGAGGAACGATGCATACTTTCTGGAGTTTTCATATCCTAAGAATTTCTTGTTTGAGTTCAGTGTATTTAAGTATTTTTTCAGTAATATTTTTTTGCAAATTATGTATAGAAGGTACGGCAATATCGATTAAATATGTTATTTTATCAGTTTTATCCACAAAAGTAATGTCAGGTCTATTAAAGTGTATGGTTTTATCTGTAAGAATAGCTCGGTCAAAGTACATCCTCCAGCACAGCTTTTGATGTGTTTTTTTAACACTTATTTATTTATTACATTTTAATTTGATGAATATAACATAATTGTGATGTAGAGAATTCGATAGTTGGTAGAGAAGCCCCATCAGAATCCGAGGCTGAGTCGAGATGCAGCCAGTCAATGGGTGGGAAAGACAGAGGAGAGGACGGTTTAATAATAGTGAGAGGCGAAAGGAAGAGGAGAGGAAAGGAAACGAAACATAAAATAAATAAAAGGTTTAAAGGATGGGAGTAAGAGTGTAAGGGAATTGTAGTATGGCATTATACTATCATGGATCAAATTGAATTTTACAGCTAATTTCTGGTGTATGTAGTAAGCTACCTGATTATGTCGACGAGTGTAATCATTCTGTGATAGTGGTGAGCAAGAGTTCAGGATGTGCTGGATAGTTTCCGGTTGTTTATGACATTTATAATTATTACATATTATTATTACTCATCAAAACTAATCAAACAAGCCCAAAGTCGTCGCGGTTACGTCGTTTTATTACATATTTCTAATGGCCATCTTCCAGTTTTATCACCAGATCAGCTACATGTCACCATTTTTTATTGTTATCGTATTTGTTTAGGAGCTTTTGTCCGATGACATAACAACTCCATCGAAACAAACTAACGTATACTGAACTACTTAATTAAGAATTCTAAAATTATTACATAAGATTTCGTACTTGTGTAATTTACTGGCAGCATTCCATTAATTCCACGGGTTCTGATTCGGGGTTGCTCAGAACACTTTGAACAATCACTATATCCAACTTATTTATTTGAAATTTTGATATAAATATGTTTCTTTGAACCTGATTGCGCTTATATTCCATCAAAAGAGGATGCACGTCCTATACAAAATACACGTAATTGCGAAATATATCAACAAATTGAGGATGTACATGTCACAATAGTTTTGCATTGCCACGCGATATACACAGGTGTGCAAAATTTCGACTCGATCGAAATCCGAGAAGAGTGTCAAACTTCACCTGCAAAATTTGATTACAGGCAGACAACGGAACAAGTAAAACTAAACAAAACTTATCATTTCCCTGTTTTCCTTTCTCTTCTTAGTGTGAACTAACTAATGTTGCATTTACTGTAAACCACAATTGAAAATTGACAAAAGTTAAAGCAAACAATAGAACACTGTATAAAGGATAATGTTAAAATTGGCCTAAGAACCAACACCAATTTGGCATTTATGATAATTCTTAGTATATTTTTTGCGATAATTATCAGTATTTAGATTGTGACGGACACTTCCAGTTAAATAAGCTAAATTAAAAAGTTAAAAAATAATCTGAGACAATAAATATCATTTTATGTGTATAATCTATGGCAGCGCTGCAAACAAAACACTCTTTCTTCCTAATGCCGGCACTTCACTTGGCTATTCGTATTTGCTATTTTAAAACATGACATCAGTCTGTCCTTTTCATTCCTTATTAAGCATGACAAGGACAAAAAGTTGTCAAGTGAAGGGCCGGCATAAAACTGTTACTCTGTGGTTGTGGTGCATGCAGTTTGCATTCGTAGTAATCTTTGGCATTCGTGCATTCCAAAGAGTAGTATTATATACCGGAAAGTGCGTTCCTGTGGTGCGTTCTCGTTTCGGATTACCTGTTGTGTGTGTTTATTTGCGATTGTTTTTCCTTTAATTTAACTATTTCGGCTATCTAATATGCCATCGATGTTACCAAAGAGCAGAGCCCTTATTACCAAGTGCTAGTGAACCTGTGCCACAACAGCCTGAGATCCTCTCAGGCTGCCAAATTATTCAAGAACAAATGATACACATTCACGCTGCATATTTACACAATATGTGATATACAAATAAATACAATAAACAATATGATACAATTATGTGAAAAATAGTCAATAAATAAGAAGCAAAACTACAGTCTTTATTTTATTCATGATTCCTACCTAACCAATTTTAAAACCTAATAATTATTCTTTAAAATCACACCGAATAAAATGAATTAGTTGTACCTAATATTAATTCACTTAATACTGAGTTTATACTAAATTCAGGGGTGGACCTATGTTTCATTGATATTAAACATAACCTCAAAAAAAATTAATTTTCCTAATAATTTAAGTTCTCAGAAGTGTCCGTCAATAATCTTTGTTTTTACAGTCATTTACTTAGGATTTTGAACCTAGAAAATAATATTTCATGATTGTTGGTTCTTAGGCTAACTATGTATGGACGCTGAACAATGTCCTTTACTTCACTTTTTGTAATTGTCACCATGAAATATTTTGTTAATTCAAATATAAGAAAAATAATGACAATAGAGGTGATGACGGGGTACAGTAAACGAAATTCTATTTAGTCCGTCAGTTAGATGATCAAAAAATAATAATAAACACGTATATTTCTTTGGGCAATCAACCAAAAAATGATAAAGTTATAGCGCGTCAATGTTTGGGAGTAGGGGCTCGGACTTTTAAGTGAAATTGTACCAAAACGTGACGTCATGCGACTTTTCAAATCAATATATCTTTGCAATTTTTATATTATGTGAAAAAAGAATAAATACGTGTCCAATTCTTTTTGATAATATACCTGATAGTTAGTCATCACCCCTATTACATAAGACCTTTATTATAGTTTCATATTTCAATGTTAAAATCGAATCCTTTAAGTCATTTTCTTATAACTTTATACTTAGATAAATATGGATTTTAACATCATTCGGGACTTAATAAGCTTCAGAAAATGTTGCTTACTGACCTTAATTTCCAGGCTCACCCTTTTGAACTTAATTTCAAGACAAATATTAACCAGTGTTCTTGGGGTCAAATCTATTTTCATGCCATAAAATCTGTCCATCGTTTTAGGCGTGCACTGTTTCAGGATGGGCCAAATAACCCAACACGACACACATGACCTTGCAACTAAATATCTTATAGCACACATGGCTTAAGTATAATGTGACTGACATGGTCTTATAATTATAAGTAGTTATTTCTGCAACTGTTCTATAGTAATAAATATTTATAACTAAACACCTTAAAATATATTATAACTAAAATAAATTAATAAAAGGAGTCCCTTTAGGCAAGGCTCCAAAGATACTGTCAGCGTTCCCCCTTTGAATAGCTAGACTAATTCTTTATCCGAGGTAGCCGCCAGCTCTTCGGTCTCCTGTGATGTCGACCAACCTTTTTGCTATTTCCTTAAAAAGCGCTAGGACCCCACGGACCAAGGGTCTCGACACCGAATGGGACAAATAAAATAATAATAATAAATAAATATTTCCAACACTCACACCAATTAGCCTAGCCCCAAAGTAAGCACTGTAAGGTTTGTGTTATGGGATACTAAAGTAAAGGGTAAAATACATATACTGATACATTAATACGTATATTCATATAGAAATACATATTAAACACCCATGACTGGAGTACAAATGCTCGTATTAATCGCACAAACATCTGCCCCCACCGGGATTTGAACCCGGGACCTCTCAAGTCGGCGACACCATTAAACCAGGCGTACTAACCACTCGGCCACGGAGGTCGTCATATAGTGATGGGTATTAAGACACGAATGTGGGTGTGATAATAGTATCACTTGAGTATTTTCATTCGTTTACTTTTGAGGAGTAAGGGGCGAACGGTAATTAACATCTTAACCGGCGCAAAAGTCAACTTAACCTGCACGCGTCATACTGACGGCGACGACTCTGTCGTCGTTGTGCTTCCTGCTAGATAACTGACGAGACTCTGACGACCGAGCACTGACGGTATAACCATACTCACGACCGGGCAACCGGTCCGAAGAGGCTTCAGCGACCTTGAGGTCTAAATAACCCCAAAATTATCTGGTGCAGAAAGCAAGGGGAAACTACTGCACTATATTTCCTACAGAAAGTCGTCATGAAGGTACAAAATACGAAAAAGGTGGCCTACGATCCGCTTAGCAACCGGCGCCGTTCTGTGTCCGGGAGCAGACGGTGTGAAATTGGCTGCCAGCCATGGTGGTATAGGAAACCAGGCATCACATGGAAATTATACTACTGGAATCTCTTCTACACTGAAGATACGACATATCCAAAAGATTGGTACGTGGAATGTGCGCGATCTGCTTCAACCTGGCAAGCTTGACATTCTTGAAAAAGAAATAGAGCGATGTGAAATAAGCGTTTGTGGATTAAGCGAGGCCCATTAGAAAGGTAATGGCCACTTTAAAACTGAATCGCACACTGTCTACTTCTCTGGGAACAACGACAACAGCTGAAACGGCGTAGCCTTTATCCTACCTAATAAAACCAATAACTGTATAATGGAATATAAACTGTAAGTGATCGAGTGCTGAGTATTAAACTGAAAATGAATCCGATCATTTTAAACATTATACAGTTATACGCACCAACTAGTAGGCACAACAAGCGAGTAAGAACTGGAGGCTTTATTTACTGAAGTGGAATCGACTGTAGCTAAAATTCCTAAGAGGGAACTCTTAACCATAATGGGTAATATTATAAAGGAGATTGCTCAAATTGGCCCAAATGCACAAAAAATATTGACATACACGGTAATTCTTGGCATAATTTATAATTTAATTTACAGTCATTAGATTTCAACGGACACCTTTTTATAATATATTTACTTTAAAAAGGACTTTTAATTTTATCGGTTTGGAAAACATACGATAATTTTTAATGGCTATGGGTGTAGTAACATTAAGCCAAAGACTGATCGAAGTTGTTTATCTATACTTATAATAAATCTGTAGAGAGGTCAATTCTGTACATGAAATATATTTTCAAAATAACTATCAGGGGGTGATTAGTGATCGATACTGATGCCAAAAATGCAATCAGTAAAATTTTTGTCTGTCTGTCTGTCTGTCTGTCTGTGTGTATGTTCTTTATAGAAACAAAAACTACTCGACGGATTTTAACGAAACTTGGTACAATTATTCTTCATACTCCTGGGCAGGTTATAGTATACTTTTCATCACGCTACAATCAATAGGAGCAGAGTAGTGAAGGGAAATGTTGGGAAAACGGGAGAAGTTACTACATTTTTTCAGCTTCCGTCGCGTGTGCAGCCTTAATGGTTAAAGTTACATAGAAATCATGTATGACGGAAATATTCTACATAAAATTGTCTAAAAAATATCCCGCAACAGCATATGTCTATCTTTTATGGTTGACTCAAAATAACACGTGTAACTCCTGATAGCTTAGCAGTTCGGAGCATTCTGATTATATTTGTTTACTCTTACGTTTATAATACTCTCACTCATCCCTAATTTAAAAAAGTTAACATTATTACCTATTCAATAAAAATAGAATCGGTATAGAAACACCAAACTTATACATGAAATAAGCCATCGCGCCGTCGCACGTGAATATTGAATCATGCTATAAGGATTATTTTTGTGTAACGGTTGCCGAGCTCGACACGGGTCGCGGCGGCGGTAGGGTATAAAAAGGCGGGAGGTCCGAAAGCGAGCTTCCCCGCCCCCCGATCCTGAGAGACCTTCAGTTGCTCTGTCCTAAACCGATACGGATGCACATCAGAGTACATCCGTCCTCTAAGCGCACTATGCAGTAGTATTTACTAAGGCAGCGCTGCATCATCCCCTTCTCAGGGGTTGATCGCATCAGATGACGGCTGTATGGCCCCTAAGGCCATAGGCATCCCCCACGGGTGTGTTTTAGTCAGTAAGAGTCTGACATAACCCTACAGCCGGCTGTAGGGTATCCATGAGGATTTCACACCCGCTCGCCCGCCTGGGAGGAAAAAAAAAAGAAAGCGAGCTTCATTCAATATTTGGCTGTTGATGCGTTCAGAGCGTTCGACCTTATTGACAGACAATAATTGATATTAAGAAACCGTGCTTATCTTAGAATAAAAACCAAACATTTGTAAACAAAATTAGCAAATAAATCATGTAAAACGTGTAGAAAATGACTGGAAAACGGAAATATGAGAATTTTAGTTTGATTATAAATACAGGTAATAAAAATGACCGTTTTTATCTATATATGTATATAAAAGTCAAAGGTGACTGACTGACATAGTGATCTATCAAAGCACAGCCCAAACCACTGGACGGATCGGGCTGAAATTTGACATGCAGGTAGATGTTATGACGTAGGCATCCGCTAAGAAAGGATTTTGATTAATTCTACCTCCAAGGGGATAAAATAGGGAATGAAAGTTTGTATGAAACTTTGTCAATTTCAAACCGATCGGGCTGAGACTGCATGCAGGTATAAGAAGAATCATAGATTATACACAATGACATTCACATTGTGTATAATACAAGCCTGAGAACAAAAACTGTAGTCTACACTTCAGCTCTACACCGAAGCGAAGCGAGGGCGGACCGCTAGTATTACATAAAAACAAATCTATTTTGTAAACTTCGATAAAATAAATCATTTTTGAAGTTATACTTCTTTAGGCGCGTTATGAAAAAATGATGAGAGTGAAATTTTAAGATGCGCGCGCATCACTGTAACACAAAATTTTAACAGCATGAAGTTGGTCGCTTTAGCGACCAACTTCATGCGTTACTTTTGTGTTTACTGTTTTCCGCACATTAAGAAAATCTACCAACAAAATAGAAATAGAATCTTTATTTAGTGGGTGCTAACGACTGCATTGTGAAGGCCTATCAAAAGTATTTATTAATCTGGAACAACGGAACCAAAGCGCGATTCAGGAGACTACAGCGCCATCTCTTGACTATTGGTGTAGTAGAACCAAAAACCACATCTTTATTTTTTGTAAATAAAGTAACAGTTATAGGTATTCATATTTATAATATCAAAAGTATTTATTAATCTGGAACAACGGAACCAAAGCGCGATTCAGGAGACTACAGCGCCATCTCTTGACCATTGGTGTAGTAGAACCAAAAATCACATCTTTATTTTTTGTAATAAAGTAACAGTTATAGGTATTCATATTTATCCACATGTTTCTAGTTTGTATATTCGGAATACGTGTTTGAGTTTCATACAAGTGCAAATCACATATGTTCTAATAAATTATATTCAGTAGCGATTTTAATTGAATATTTTGATTATTTATTTATTTTTTCAAATTAAAACTGAACTTTATTGACTTCGTCCTTTTCCAGACTTTTTATTAATTTATTGTAATTAATTATTTGCATGCAATTAAAAACTAATTTTAAACGATGCCAAAGAAGGATAACTTCTCACGCGCCTACATAAGTACACGCACCCATTTTTTTTTATTACACTGTGGTATTAATATCCACAGCTATATTATCATTTTCACTAGATGCAAATGTGCTCAGACAATTATTATAGATGGTAGGCGACATCATAAAGTCTATTGCCATACATTTTTCGCCAAACACCTCCATAAACACATTATAATCTGTATATATGTTAGACTTTATGGTATAAGGACTATCTATGGGCCTACGTTCCCGGACTATAAATTAATAAATAAATAAAATTATAAGGTGTGATACACTAAAAATCTAAAATATGGTTATCTTAAAAACAACAAAAATAATGAAGCTACTGAATATATGGCTATAGAACCTAAATCTCTTAGCTTTCTTTGATTAACGAGAGTTTAAAAATTCTCTCTAATCTGTGGCTAATTCACAATCATCACACAGTTTCTGTCACAGAGTACCTTATTATAACCGGAAATGACACCTGATTTTAAAAGTTACTCTTATGCATTAACTTTAAAAACAGGCAACTATCTGTTAATCTACATGCTCTATATACCTGAATCTAATTCATAATTTCGGTACTTGGCTTGATTTCCCTAGTTTACTATATAACTTATTTGTTTTTTATTATTTTAATATGTTCAGTGTATATGGTTTATAGAAGTTCTCAGGGGTGTCCGTCAATAATATTCATTTCTACAGTAATTTATATATAATTTCGAATCTAGGAAACAATTTTTCATGATTATTGGTCTTTAGGCCAAACATGTATGGAAGCTGAGCAATCTCCTTTAAACGCAAATATAGGAGCACATACAAATCAGATTAGCCCAAGTGTAGGGAGATTTGGACGGAGACAGCGAAATGAAAGAGGTGGACGCTTTATAGAGTTTGCCTCTGAGAACAACATACATTTATATATAAATATATATACTAGCTGACCCAGCGAACTTCGTACCGCCCTAAAAAATAGGGGTTGTCCAGCGGACAAAATTGTGAATCTAAACCATTCTCAGATCCCCTTGAACACACACAAAAAATTTTAGTAGTCGTTTAAGAGAAGTTCAGAGACATACACACTCACAGAAGAATTATGTATATAAAGACATGGTTAAATTATTTACTTTATTTTGTAATAAATATAATTTTGCTGCTCTATGCCTTAATATTTTTTTTTATTTTTAACATAACTTTCGCTGGCAAAAGTCTGCTTCAAGCAAAATATAGTTGTTTCACCTACTATATTTTTTTTAAGAAATATAGTATTTGATCCCCTAATATAGTAGGATACTATGCGTTGCCAACCCTACTATATAAGTAGGGTTGGCAACCCTAACTGTAGACAACGATAACAAATGTGGCTCTACTTGGCTATTGTCCATACAGCATGTCGCCATCGAATGTCCCTGTTTCTTGCAGACCAGACGTGGGAATCGATTTTCTGTCGGTCTTCTGTTATGCACTGCCTCGATGTAATGAGAGAGAGAGAGAGAGTGAGAGATTTTTTATTAACTATTTGTTACGAGTATTACAACAACAATGAAGAAACACATAAACATTAACATAAAAAACAAAATTAAAAACTAACTTAAAACTATAAAAGTAAATTAATGGTTAATCAGGACCCTGCCTCAGCATGATGCTGTTGCCACACGTTACTATGCAAGTGACAACAGCGCTGGTATTCTGGCAGGGTCTGTAAGGTGCGCTATATATATAACTGGCTGCACAATTCTCCAATCTTAAATCGAAACCTACTTGTAATATCAGTCTCTCCTTTTCATTCTGTAAAGAGACTGACAAGGATACATTTTATGCCCTCGAACATCTTCAAATCAATAATTAAAAATTCATATTCATCACAATTGTGTCTAAAACGCTGGTGTTAAATTTCTCTACGTGTGTATGTATGTGTGTCATTCGTTTCCAAACAATAACAGCAGGGGTCATGTACCACCTGGTTCAGAAGACCATCTCCGCAAATTGATTGCACGGGGAAACAAAGTTTTTACATGCATTGCAATGTCAATAAGTGGCATTTTAATTTGACTTTGAACATTTGCTTCGATTGTAGGTTACGTATAGGAGGAGGAAGGTCGTTCCAACACTTTGAAGCAGCAAATCTGAATGACCCGCGAAAAGCTGCAGTGCGATGTGAAGGAGTGGAGAAAACTCGAGTGCATAACCTCTTTTGATGCTTACTATAAAGCTGTGCCCATGCTAATTTAGACGATAGATATTTAGGCTTTCCCGTATGTACAATACCAAACATCAATGTTGCGAGGTGTGCACACCTACGGTCCTCCATCTTCAGCATGTTAGCTAAGTTCAAGAAAGGGGTAACATGGGTTCGTGGTGGAATGTGGAAACAAAAACGCGCGCACGCGTTTTGTACTCGCTGGATAAGCCGTGATGATCTGCCTAGCAAACACGGACCATAAACAGTGTCGCAATAATTGAATTTTGATAAAACCAATGACTCGCATAGCGCTATTCTAAGTTTCTCAGATAAATATGGTCGAATCCTGTAGAGCAGCTTTAATCTGTAAAAACTACTGCGTGCGCACTCATGAGTTCTAGGTTTTCTTGAAGTAGAGCAGTCTTCTCTTCCTATGTCTACGGTAAGGCATTTTTCTCGTTAATTTCTGCCTCGATTTCTATAAACTCGGCGAATATTAATTCAGGATCCGTCTTCCTTTTCTCTTGCATTCGATGATTGTTGATTAAATCATTCCAGCTGAAGCGGATTGTCGACGGCAGCTTTTTTATTATAATCTTCGTCGTTTCCGGTGCATGTTTTGCCCAGTACTTGTAGTGCTACGACGCTGTTCTTGATTTTGTTTGCGAAATTGATAGTTAATACACTCGTCGCATATTGTACAATCGACAGCACGTTCCGAAGGCCTAGCAGACCAAAATTGTTACAACGTCTGATAGAAGATTTCTTTATTGATTGTCATTTTTTCTGTTTATTGTTGACCTGATATGGTGTTTGTTGTACCTTGTTTTTTTCCACTGACTCATAACTGGCACTCGTGAATTTCTAAGAGGCAATGTAAACACGAGGCATCCTGTTGCATTTCTGTAGTCTATCTCCAGTGGGATTCAGATCTTCGCGTTGAGAACACCAGTTTGTGTCAACTTAAATAACTATTTCAACTGAACAATAAATATGCAGTCCAGCCTGACAGTCTTCTTTTGCTTGGTGAGTATGATAATTATTTTGAAATTGTGTAGTTTTTTTTTTTTTTGAGGAGCTCGATGGCGCAGGTGGCTAGCGCGTTCGGCTGCGATCGTTGAAGTTAAGCAACTTTCGCAGTGGTCGGTGATTGGATGGGTGACCAAAAATTTACTATCTCGAGCTCCTCCGTGCTTCGGAAGGCACGACCTCTCAGGCGGCCATCGACCGACTTTTGGTTTTTGACGTTACCCCGACTTGCGGCCAGCGACCAAAAGTCGGTCGATTTACCATACGAAAGTCGGACCCGTGCCCAATGGGGCTTTAATTTGGCTCTTACCTACATTTTTATATCAATTTTTAGAGG
Organism: Chilo suppressalis; assembly: GCA_902850365.2. Taxonomy (NCBI): domain Eukaryota; kingdom Metazoa; phylum Arthropoda; class Insecta; order Lepidoptera; family Crambidae; genus Chilo; species Chilo suppressalis. The sequence goes on along the minus strand of OU963912.1, from coordinate 8,042,327 downwards.
AAAAAACGGGCTAGCTATCAAGCCATTGATTAAAACAACTGCCAAATGAAATATTTATACTGTTGTCTGTCAAAGTTCGTCGTTCGCCGTTTTTTGTCTGAAAAAAAATATGCCGTGTATTCAGACTATTTTAAGTGCTTTTGAGTGGTTTTAAAGAAAAAAACACCATGCCTGGTTAAGTTAAATACATTTAGTTACTCTATTTTGATGTTTCGTTTGCGGGTCTCCGTGAATTTTTTTTTTTTAGAATTTTTTTGCAGACGCGGTCGCAAAAAAAATCAGCGAAAACTTAGGGGTACTTACCCTATGTTTTTATTTGATAATTTCGATAATAATTGTAATGTTTTAATTTTTAATTATTGAATAAATTATTCATGATTAATACTTCGAATACAAAGAATCTCTTGAGTTCGTATTTTTGAAGAAATAAAAAAAAAACAAAATCCGCGCGGTGGAACGGTTGTTCGAAATTCAAATACACGAACGAAATATTTTTTTATATTATTTTCTTGTATGTGAACTAGTGATTAGTTTTTCTTTATTCTAAAGCAAATTTCGCGTACATTCTGATAAAAAAAACTGTTTACCAAAATTGTAAATACTTTTCGTTTTATAGACATAAAACTGAGATGACTGATTTGTAGGCGATTTTTAAATGCCTCGTTGTAAGTTCTTAAACCTAAAAAATATACAAACGTTATTCATAACAATCTTGGTTCTAATGTTATCTTAACACTCGGAGCTAATGGAGTAATAAATTATAGCCATCCAAACAGCCGGCGTAATCTTTACGACCCACTTGAAATGTGAGTATGTTTATATTAACGGCGCACGTGTTGACACATTTGGCGCGCGCTCGAGACAGATCTGTAGTGTAAAATTTAATTGTGGTAGTATAGAATTTTAGGTTTTTATTTGGTAAGTTATAATAGAATGTGCAAATAACCAAAAAATCTGGACATGAAATTTTGAGATTTTGAAAATATACTCCATTTTACCCGTCTAAACGCCTTTTTTTTATCTTTCCCGAGTTTACCGTAACGTAATTAAAATAGATTATAGACATGACGCATTGTTTAGACACTGTTTTATAGTAAATTTTATGGAGAATCCAAATATATATAGTTTGTGTAGGGTATTCTTACAAAATAACTGAGAAATCGGCAAAACAATGCAACCATTCCCACACCGCGGGGGGGCTCGGTGGGTGGTCGGTCCAATGACCCCTTCGCGGCGCGTGCGGATGGCCGCGGGAGAGGACGCCGTTGGACCCGGCTGCATTTGCAGTCGTTAGCACCCACCAATCCGCACTGAGCCCGCGTGGTGTGTCATGGCCCAATCTCCCTATTCCATCCATAGGGAAGGCCTGTGCCCCAGCAGTGGGGACATTAATAGGCTGATGATGATGATGATGATGATGATGATGAGTGTAGTTTTAAGAGAGGTAGAGCATACTTTTTGCTCGAATTGGAGCGCCCATTTAGGAAAATAACCTCCACCTAAGAGAAGACTACAGTACAATAAAATTACCTTTTGAAGATGTTGTGTTTCTATAGGTGAGTAAGGTTCGGGGCTGCACGGGGCCTCCAGTGGACTAGGGCTTGGGTCAGGATAGACAAATATGCGAGTAATATTTTTTGTATTGCAAGCGACTATAATCTATGGTGGCCGCTTACCATCAGGGGGGCCATATGTTTGTTTGTCACCCTTTTAACATCTAAAAAAAGACCGTTTATCATTATCATCTTATCATCAGCATATTTGTTTTCGCTGGTGGGACACAGGAATTCTTTGAGGACGGTATAGAGAGCTGGGGTATAGTTGGTGGATACTGACGTCTGCCAAGGCACTCGGGACCAATAGCTTACTGTGCCTTTCGAAGCAGGCAGAAGCTCGAGATAAGAAATTTTCAGTCACCCATCTTATGACTGACCATTGCGATATTTATTCTATTTTTATTCTATATTTATTCCATTTACATTATCACAGGGCTTTTTATGATAATGTCATTAATGCAAATACACACTCGATTTATTATTTGACATATTGTACTAATTAGGACTGTGGCCGTTAATTTGTATACATATTCTATTAGTTCGCGAATATTGCAGGCGTGTTGTGTTTTTTTTTTTATTGTTTGTTGGCTGCTGCAACTTGCAGAGCTGCAGAAATCACAAAAAAAGTAGTGATGCCAATAACACGACAGCCACGACATGTGATATTTCGTTTGAACTATCTTGATAGTGAACAAACCTTATTTTTTAATATTACGAATGAAAAACAAAATTCGCGCCTAAAATGATTATGAAGACAATCATCTTTTTATTCAGAAGCATATTTTGTTAGTCTTTTCTTGATATCAGAATATTAAAAAATATTTTCTAAAAGATAACAAGACAGATATTTTTTCATAGTTTCACAGTAATTGTGAGGCATCATATTTAATACTCATGCAATATACGAAAAACTAAGATAGTTTCTATTTGCATCGGGACTGAGATAATATTCTATGAAAATTTTGCATCATCTTTACAATTCAGTTTTTTTTTTTTGCCTAAAAACTTTCCCTCTTCTGTTTATCGCTGTAATTGATCAAGAGACACGTTTAAAACACACAAGTAAAACACCAACATGTTTATCTTAAAACTCAGCTTAACTTTAACTCAAAAAACAACTCAGCTTCCTAAAATTACTTATAGTTACTCAAAAAAGGCTTGAAAGTTAGAACTTTAGTTTTAGTAGGGGATTTACTGAAACATTCAACTTCAATTTACAAATACAAAAAGGAGTTTCCATAGCTACTGGCTAAAATTAAAAACTCCGCATGCTTCTAAACTACCAAAAATCATAAAAAAAATGTACTTAATCAGCTTTATTTTTGTTGTAATTGGCATTACATGGGGTATTTTCGGAGACCCCCAGGTGCAAACATTCTAAAAAAAATTGTTGACGTCACTAATTGGACCACCCGGTATAATCTGTTAGACCACATTTATTTGAAAGAAATAAATCTTTGTCTGTTACGCTTCAATAATTTATTTTATCCTTTTTTCATAATAAGGTCACGGAAGTTTATAATTTTGTATAAAAAAAGTATTGAAGACATTTGTTTTATTCGTACATTTTATATGTGTATCTTTATCAATTACAGCAAATTCATTATATAGAGGGATATTTTTGGGCCAAAAAAAAACACTGTGCATTTGTGCGTCAGCAAATAATGTTTTTAATTCCTTATTGCAATTTTTTCCAGCTCGTCATCATGACCGTGTTAGGAAATCCAGCAGATGATAACAAGGAAAGAGAGAAGCGTGACGCCTCGGATTCTATTGATAAAGCAGCAAATGACGCAGCCAAGGCACTCAGTGATGCTGGAGAATCTGCAGTAGACGCTGTCAAGCCCACAGAGAAGAGCGTTCTCGATAAATTGAAGAACTGAGTCAAGGGCACCGGGCAGTAGGACGGCAGTAGGGATCCATATTATTAGAAAACGAAGACTTAAGTTAAATTCGGTCTAAATTTCATGCTGTCACCCTTGCTTGCTAAAAAGAAGAGAGAGACAGTATTAGGTTAAAACCACGTTTAACTTTAGTCCATGTTTTGTAATAGTACAGTATATGTTCCAAAGATTCTTGCAAATAAATAAGAGCTTTTATGTTCAGCCAAATTCTATTTGCTTTTGCATACTGTAAAATTATAATACCCAACACTGTTCAATGTTAATTAAGCTTCTTATAAAGATAACCATAAGGAAAAAGCTTTGAATATGATGTAAGGTCTAGTTTTTACAACTCTAGCATTCCTTTAAGGAGTAAAATTGATGTCTTCAAAAAATGCTTCTGCTCTTTTTTCTTATCCTTTCTGTGACAACGCATGACCTAGTTATGTTGACTTTATTTAAAAAAAACTGTTACCTTTATAAAAATGTAATAGTTAGCTTTACCTTTATAAATAAATAAATTTAAAACGTAGAAACCGAAAATGTTTTGTTTCTAGTCATTAACAGTCCTGACACGCGCGCTTGACCCGCAGTCGTACGTAACGTAACATGCCGGATTATTCATCTATATAAGAGGATTGTAACTGTACGTTTGTGGCAAAAACAAAAGAATGCCCCTACTGGCATGATTCTATCACACCTGCACGCGAAGATTGGTACTCAAAGCGCTAAACGTTGCTTTAAAAATTTGAATTTAGTTCTATCGTAATGAATGAAGAATGTTAGTTTCATTTACATCTTCCTATAATTAGTTCCGCTTTCGGCCACACGCCACAAGATGTTGTTCGCACTATACACTTATTCATTGTACTCTCGGATATTTTCTACGTTTGACTAAAATAATGTATTAAACTTTAGCTTTTTTATGTGACCCAGCGTTACTATGACTTGAAACTTTATCGGTTATAAAGAACAATTACAGCCCATGTTAAAGATGACTTCCGTGACTCGAATGTCATCTATTCAGAGGTCTCGGGTTCGAATCCCGATGGGACAAATGTTTGTGTGATGAATTAAAGTAATTGTACATAATTCATGGATGTTTCTATGTATTTCTAAATAAAATTCTAAATAGAAATATTTATATGTATCGTGTATGTATTCTACCCGTTACCTTAGTATCCCGTAACATAAGCCTTACAGTGCTCACTTTAGGGCTAGCTAATTGGTGTGTGTGTTAAATCCGCGAAAACGTAAAAAGTGACAGACACACTGTATTCTTTCTTTCTGATTACTCGTATTCATCACACAAACATTTGTCCCTTCGGGATTCAAACCCGAGACCTCTAAATAGGCGACACTTGATCCACGGAGGTAATTTTTATTAACATGGGCTGTAAGGTTTTTTTTAACATTGATAGGCGTAAAACTAATTATGACGATGTAAACAATACACTGTCTCAGGGGGGGATATAGTTCTCAATGGTAAAAAACTAAATTTAGTCGAGACAACCTTTTTTCTAGACATAACCCTAGTTCTGCTACTGTAAACTGCTGAAATAACAGCTTTCTGATGTCGACACTGCTAGGACAGTATACTTTAGCTACTTTCATAGCATATCATAGCAGACGACCTCCGTGGCCGAGTGGCTTGTACGCCGGGTTTCATGGTGTCGCCACCTCGAGACTCGTGTGATGAATACGAGCATTTGTACTCCAGTCATGGATGTTTAATTTGTATTTCTATATAAATATGCTTATATATGTACAGTATATGTATTCTATCCGTTACTCTAGTATCCCATAACACAAGCCTTACAGTGCTTAGTTTGGGACTAGGCTAATTGGTGTGAGTGTTTGAAATATTTATTATTACTGTGTCGTATTGAATTCTATAAATTCATTAACTTAAATTGCCACTATTTAGACTCCAAAAGGTTCTTGATTCAATTGTCGGTCAAGGTATATGTTATTATAAATTAAAAATCACAAGAAATAATTGAGTTACCTTTTAATAAGTTAAAAATTTATATCAAAAGTTGTCTCCTTAAGAAGGGTTAACTGTAAAAGATTAGATAAATGACATAGCACCTTGGGCTTAACTTTATCAGACCGGATTTTGTTTGCTATATTGGATAAAAATTGTTTTTTGACCCTTTTTAATTAAACAAATGTATATTTATCTAATGTTTCAGAATGTGATGGAACTTGACATCGGTACATGTTACCAAGTTTCGTTGGCATATTTTAATTGACAACACTGTATGGAATGAATGAAAGAAAAAATAGCCCTTGCTGAATTTTTTGCCGGTTCTTCTCAGTACAAGGTAGAATTACGAACTGATGGCATAGAGTTGACGTACAAGAGCATCTAATAGCCTAGACTGAATAAATGATGTTTAGTTTGAGTTTGCGTTTTGAGTTTGAATAAGCGTACAGTGCAACGAAGAACATGTAGCGCGTGGCCAAAATCAGAACTAATTTTAGGAAGGTATAAATAAGACTTTTGAAGTAAAACTTCTTTACGCACGCTTTACTTGGGGAGTAAGCTGGCGAACGCGTTACGTGTTACGAAAAGTGTGGTCGGGCGAGGCGAACGGGAGTTGAGTGGGGGAGGTAAGCACGAGAAAGCAGTGCGGGCTCACATTTTCTTTCTCTCTTTCGCTTATTGCAAGTAAATGAAATATGTACATACATGTATACTTATATTGGACGTATATAATAATATTATATATATATATATATATATACTGTCATTCTTCAGTCAATACGATAGAAATATATTCAAATTTCGAACGCAAATTTTAGCGCATTTAGTACCAATCTTCGTCACGCAGGTGTGAGAGAAGCATGCCTGAAGAGGCATTCTCTTGTTTATGTCACAACCGTACAGTTTCAATCCTCTAAAATAGATGTAAAAGATCTTCAGTAGCTTCATCCGGCATGTTACGCTGTGATGCTTGACTGGGGGTATCAGCTGCTGATCGACTCATAATACTTCGACCATTTCTCTTGACTTCGACTCCTCCTTTTTAAAGTCAGTTCATTAACACGGATAAAAAAACAGTAAAATCCGGTAGTGTTTGCTATTCATTTAATCTAATAAATATTCCTTTCCACAATATTAAATGTATTTGGGTGTTGATATTTTGATATCACAAGTTCATTCAAGAAAGACCCACTATATAATATAAAATTATACACTTGATACATCGAACTTTAAATAGCGAATTATTTTTGATGCAAATATTATATCCCGTGAGTGACTCAAACCCACTAGTGTGTTATATAATATTACCTACTTACAGGTTTTAAAAACCAGGCCTTATCTACTTGCAGACGTCATTTTACACAATATTGGTATTACCTTTTCATCAGGTGGCATAGATCGCTATTCAAAATAGGTTGTACTATGGGTATTTTATTAATTGCTACCACGACACATCTAAATTTCAAATTTATTAATTTATAAATGTAAAGCTAACTATTACATTTTTATAAAGTAAACCATTTATGAAAATAAAGTAAACATACCTAGGTCATGCGTTGTCACAGAAAGTATAAGAAAAAAGAGCAGAAACATTTCTTGAAGACACAAATTCTACTCGCTAGAGTTGCAAGAACTGGAACTTACATCAAGTTTAAAACTATTTTCTTATGGGTATCTTTATTGAAAGCTTAGTTAATAGTGTTGGGTATTTATAATTTGGCAGTATGCAAAGCAAATATAATTTGTCTGAACACAAAAGCTCTTTGGAACATATACTATACTAATTCACAATGTGGTCTAACGTTAAACATGGTTTAAACCTAACTCTGTCTCTGTCTTCTATTTAGCAAGCAAAGGTGACAGCATCAAATTTAGGGTTTATATACCGGGTATAACTTAAGTCTTCGTTTTCTAATAATGTGGATAATGGACTATTGTCCGATGCTCTTGACTCCGTCTGTCATTTTTTCTAGAACGCTTTTCTCTTTGGGCTTGACAGCGTCTACTACAGATTCTCCGGCATCGCTGATTGCCTTGGCTGCGTCATTTGCTGTCTTTTTAGCACTTTCCGTGACTTTGTCCGCTTTTTCCTTGATATCGTCCGCTGGATTTCCTAAGACTGTCATGGCGACGAGCTGAAAAAAAAATGGAATGAGAAATTAAACAGTATTCGCTGACGCACAAATGTAAAGATCATGCACAATTTCCATAGAAAATTGTTCCAGTCTAGAAGCAAATAGAAAGTCTCTCAGTTTTTCGTAAATTGCATGTGCATTAAATTTGATCAATCAATCACTGTAAAACGAAGAAAATTAATGGTTTGTTATGTTTTAGAAAAGAATTTTTAGTATTCTGGTATCAACAAGAAACGAACAAAATATGATTCTGAATATAAAGATGATTGTCTTCATAATCATTTCAGGCGTGATTTTTTTGCACTCGTATCATTGGCAAATCGAGAAAGATAATGTTTGTTCATTATCGAAATAGTTCAAACAAAACATCACGTGTCGTGAAAGTCACGTTATGTTATCAAACATTAATATGATACGTAAGCTGGCCGCAAAGAACAGTTGTGCCGGCCCGATGTGCGGCCTGTTGGCCGCTAAAGTACGCAACGTACATAATATGTTTCTTTTTATTAATCTGGTCTTTGTGGCCAATGGTCGTAGTCGTGGCCGTCTAATGCGCAAGGTGCCTTAGCCAATTATCTAAGTAGGTAAACAAATTAACGGTCACAGCAGTTATTCACACAATATGTCAAACAATAAATCGAACGTTTGTTTGCAATAACATTTTCATAAAAAGGCATGTGATCATGTAAATGAAATAAATGTTGCAATGGTCAGTCATAAGATGGGTGACCGAAAATTTCTTATCTCAAGCTTCTCCCTGCTTCGAAAGCTAGTCCCGAGTTCCTTTGGCAGACGTCAGCACCCACCAACGACTCCGCAGGTTACAGTCATAAGCCGTGATCTCTCTTTACAGTCCTCAAAGAAGTACAGTGTCTCACCAGCGAAAACATAAATATGCTGATGATTATGATGAACGGTCACTTTTTATATGCTTGTTGGCCACAAGCATATGGCCCGCCTGAGAGTAAGCAGCCACCATAGCTTATAGATGCTTTCAATACAAAAAAAAACACTCGCGCCGTTGCCTACCCTGACCCAATCCCCTACCCCGTGGAACCCTGGAACCTTACTAACCTACAGAAATACAACATCTCCAAAATGTAGTGTTATTTTACTACGGACTTTTGTAAGGTCGAAGTTACTTCCGTAAATGGGAGCTCCAATTCGAGCAAAAATAATAAATAATAAATAAATATTTCCAACACTCACACCTATTAGCCTAGCCCCAAAGTAAGCACTGTAAGGCTTGTGTTATGGGATGCTAGGGTAACGGATAGAATACATTTACTGTACATATATAAGTATATTTATATAGAAATACATATTAAACCTCCATGACTGGAGTACAAATGCTCGTATTCATCACACAAACATCTGCCCCCACCGGGATTCGAACCCGGGACCTATCGAGTGGCGACACCATGAAACCCGGCGCGGTGTACAAACCACTCGGCCACGGAGGTCGTCTTAAAAAGTATGCCCTAATTCTCTTAAAACTACACTATTTCAAAATAATTATCGTACTCACGCAAAAGAAGGCTGTCAAGTTGGATTGCATATTTATTCTTCAGTTAAAATAGCTATTTAAGTTAACACAAACTGGTGTTCTCAACGCAGAGATCCAAATCCCACTGGAGATAAAGTAGCGAAATGCAACAGGATTCCTCGTGTTTACATTGCCACTTGGAAATTCACGTGTGTCAATAATGATTCGGTGGAAAAAAACAAGGTACAACAAACACCACATCAGGACAAAAATAAACAGAAAAAAAATGCCGACCGATAACGAAATCTTTTATCGAACTAGGTAACAATTTTGGTCTACTTGGCCTTCGGAACATGGTGTCGATTGTACAAGTGCGACGGGTGTATTAGTCATCTATCTGAACCATCAAGCGTCAACAAGACGCAATGTGCACTCTCCGAGTACGTGTACCTGTCCCCACATTTTTGCAAGAAAATGAGACTACGTAAATTAATAATATCTATTTTAAACACATTTTGTTTATGCTATTTATGAGAGATAGGGCATAGCAAAAGCGCATTTCTCGCTCGAATTGGATCGCCCGTCTGGGAAAGTAACCTCCGCCTTTCAAAAGATCACAGTAAAATAACACTACCTTTTGATGGCGTTGTGTTTCTGTCAGTGAGTAAGGTTCCAGAGCTCCATGGGGTAGGGGATTGGGTCAGGGTAGACAACGGCAGGGGTTATATTTTTGATATACCAAGCGTCTATATGATAATAATATTCAACAAGATAAATTTCCGATTAAACTGGAGTCCCCGTCTGGGGCAGCTGAACTGGGGCCTTTTTATAAGTTTCTATCCGGCGGCATCGGCATCTGAAATTCACATTTAGACTAGCTGACCCAGCGAACTTCGTATCGCCATAAAAATAGGGGCAGATGGTAGAAGAGAAAATTTAGGGTAGTATGTATTTTTTTATACTACATTATAAAAAACATTTGTCCAAAAATTTTTAGTGGTGTGTAACGTAGTGTTCTTTCTATCAATTTCCTGGGATAACATTCCTCCTAACCCACTACGTTACAATACCCAATACTTTGAATTTTGGCGCGGAGGCGCATTGTAGGTTTCAGAACACTACGTTATAGGTGGACAACCATTATCACTTAAGGATATGAAAAATAGATAGTAGCCGATTCTCAGACCCACGGAATATGCATATAAAATTTCATAAAAATCGGTCAGGCCGTTTCGGAGGAGTATGGTAACGAGAACTTTATATATAAGATTGTACCTCTAAAACTCAAATGCCTTGTTACCCACTCCAGTAATTAGGGTATTTTTGTTCTTCAGTAGCCATAGACTGTTAAATTCTCTCAATAGATTGTGAATCACACAGAAATAAAGATTTATTTCTTTAGTGAATCGTATATCAAGCAATATGAAGCTCAAAGTCATTTTGATTTTGACACTTTTGAGTAACCATAGATACAGATCGTAATAAATAACGCAAGTATGTGTATGTATTTTGTGTGCCAAAAGGCAGACCAATGGTCATCTATTGAAGCTAATTTATTTCTTTGCGTCGTCGTTCCCTATACCGGAATTCAACCCTAATATTTAAAAAAATATCTTACTATGTCATAATAAGTTGTAAAAACTATATAATGTAATTGAAATAGTTGAACGGAGTCCATGCTTTTTCACCACATATTTGTTTTGTGTAGTTACTTACACCGCCGTCTCTCCAGTTTCTTTCTTGTCCTCTCCATCCTAAGGTTGTCTGAATGATATCGCTCTTAGTGATAAGACCGCCCGTTATTACACTGTATTCTTTAATTACGTACTTCATGTTTTATTGTTTTCTGTGGTGTAAAAATAAAGAGTTTTGTATTGTACTGTGTATTTGTTCTAGTGATTATTAAAAATCTGAAACGCTGGGTTTCCATCCAATTTGAAGTACATGCGGCTTCTACTTTTATCTAGGTCTATGGCCTGTATCAAACCAACGAAATACATAATCTAAATTTCTTCATGTAAATTTACCTACTGAGAATTGAATAATTGTACTAGCACGATGTGCCCTAGTGCAACAATCTACCTCAGTGGTTATTTGTGACTTGTTATTGTGACTATTAAATTGAATGTCATCAAAGGACAATGTCCAAAATTGGCCGGGGTCGTTGACGTAGTAACTATTTATTATCTATAAGTACCGGCGTGGACAATACGCTTGGCAAATAACAATTTTAAAGAGAATATAGCGAGTTTGTGAGTTTGTGTTGTTTCGAATTGGAGCACCCATATGAGGGCAAGGAAGTATTAACCTTAGGCCTTGTTCAGACGACACGCGTACACTACACTTCGAAATTGGTTATATAGAATTGGAGTCTTAAGACACTTCAATGCAGCTGTAAATTCATTTATTCGTACTCTAAATTTTTTTCCGTAAAGTCAATAATTTGGGAGATATAGCGATAAACACGTTTTCCAATATGGCGGCCAGTGTGACCACCCTACATTCCACGATTTTTAAACTTAAGCTTCTTATGACCTACCCTAACATCTGTAAAAAAAACAAGAGTGTGGTAAAACTTTTTTAATTTTGCATTCTTGAAGTTTTGTGAATTTTATTTATTTAACTTTAATTCCCTTATCTGCCTCGTGTCTGCTATAAAACAGAAAAAAATCCATTCGTTTTGAGTATTGCAATAATTCATATACCTTACGTCACCATTACGTATAAATTCCTTGGACGTTGTGACGTCACGTCATATGAATGCTGCCAATGAAGAGTTGCAGCGATGTTTTTAGTAACAGTCTAAACTTCCCAATGTTATGTTCTATATTGATTATTGGTTATCGTTGCTCAATGTAATGCCGGCACTTCACTTGGCTATTCGTATTTGCTATTTGTAGACTTGACAACAGTCTGTCCTTATCATGCAATATAAATATTTAAAAATTAGTTATGTTTTGTATTTAATTACTCTGTTTATATGAATTATTCCACTAGAAAGTTACTTTGCAGTCTCGACTGTTCTCGACTTTTCAAAGCAAAAAAGACGACCTAGCTCTGAATCGTACATGTGTTAAAAATTAAACGAAATTTAAACCACCAATAATCTGACAAAACAGAATATTTGTAGTCGCAGTCTTACAGCACATCTCCACTATTTGAATTAAATGGTTATCCTGCTCAATTTAGGGTACAATAGATACAACACTATGTAAATAAGTACTATTTGCCTACAGCTGTCCAATGCAGGCGACAATTTATATAAAAAGCATACCTACCTTTTTTACTGTAATACCTGTTTACAGTGACGTAATAATGGATTAAAATGAACACAGGTGCTAATTTAAATTTATTTGTATTTCTTTGGATGAATAACACCATCGAACCATTTTCCGACGTCGCTTGCAGCTTGATTCATGTCCTTTCCTACTCCTTCGCCGAATTTCTCTACTTTTTTGCCGAAATCCTTTAGAGAATTGACGAAATCATCCCATGACTCTGATGAGTCATTAACGCATAAAGTCTGAATTAAGACCACCTGTAAAACAAAGGTCGATAATTTGACGTTGTTGAACTTTCTTTCTTCGAGGAGCTCAGGTGGTTAGCGCATTCATCCTACGATATTGAAAGTTAAGCAACTTTCCCAGTGGTCGTTCATTGGATGAGTGACCAAAAACTTACTATCTCCAGCTCCTCTGTGCTTTAGAAGGCACGTTAAACCGTTGGTTCCGGCTGCATCTGCAGTCGTGAGCACCCACCAAACCGCACTGCACTAGCATGATGGGTCAGGGGCCAGTATCCCTATTTCATCTATAGGGAAGACTCGCAGTGGGGACATTATTAGGCTGACGATAATGATTATGATGTTTCCTTCAAGATACTTTTAGTTAAATAAGGACAATACATCGATAGAATCACGACCGTAAACTTTATTTCATAGAAACATAATATTTCAATTTATTACCATGTGACCCACAGAAATTTTGCGTAACCTATCCATGGGCGTAGCTAACGGCGGGGGGCATTGAGGGTTGTGCAATGTTTAGTCACTATATAAAAAAAATATTAATTAAGTTTTATAAGATTACAAAAACATATTACCGTAAAAAATAACCGCAATCGCCCATCCATTACCGTACTGTATTTGTATAAACCAAAATTAGTTATATTATAAAACATAAATATATTTAGCCGTATTCTCAGCAGAACCTGCAATCATTTCAATGACATAGACAACAAAACATCAGAGAAGTATGAGCAACATGCATCATTTACTCAAACTGCAAGTTTTATCAGCGACGTCGGCAGTTTTATCAATTTTATCAGTTATTATTTTATTTTTTTGCTTTAGTCACTAGTAAATCAATACGGTATCAAAAAAATGATAAATTTAAAAATCAAAAAACCCGACTGCTAAAATATCACTTTATATAAAAACTGAAAATAAAAAAAACAAGTCCAGTAGTCTATAATTCTGTTAAGTAAGGAACAATGCTACTTTAACAGTCGGGACCCATTAGATATTCAAGAATGGATAAATTTTTTCAATAATGGGTCCCGACTGGTAAAATAGCTTTGTTCCTTACTTAATAGAATTATAGACTACTGGACTTGTTTTTTTTATTTTCAGCTTATATACTGCTAAAATATAAAGTGATATTTTAGCAGTCGGGTTTTTTGATTTTTAAATTTATCATTTTTATTTCACACTTTTTAGTATTATAAGATGGCATATACCGTAGTCTTGTCATTTAAGTAAGGGAATTAATATCGCGGGAATTATTAAGTACCTTGTGGTGGTTTTAGACCGATCGATTTATTAAGACATAGAGGCCTTACCAGCAGGGTCAGCGCCTGAATTTTCGCAAAAATGTGTGAAGTTACTCTTAAATCAAGTCGCTACTTATAAGTATATCTAATGCCTGTAAATTTTTCAAAAAGTGAAATTAACTATAATTTATTCAAAAATAACTTATTTGCTTATGTTCTTTTTAGTAGTTTAGAAGTAAATATAAAATTCATTTACTGTTAATCGTCGACTATCTAAAATTGGCAGTAGTTGCATTATCATATCAACGTCCGGCTTTAAGATTATGATATACAAAAATACAGCGTCATATCCTAGTTTCATAATATGATATACCTACATAATTCAGAGAACTTCAAATGTTATTAATCACCCTATATACAATACCAATCAATAACGTTTGTCGGAGGTTGACGAGAGGATAATTCCAATCTGTTGTGTTGGACTCTGGTGGCAACTGCCTTAGATCGCTAAATTAAATAATTATGCAATCACCAAAGCAAAGTTTATAATATTTGATTGTGCAGAATAAAAATTTCATAGCGTTTGGTACAACACCATAGCAATCCCATTTATTATCAATTTATCACCCAATGTATAGATTTACATCTATGACGTTCTTTTTAAAGCGTTCACCAGTTACAGGTCGCAGACTTTCTGTTCTACCCTTTTTATTGGTAGTGCAAAGCTCGAATGAAGAGTTCTTCCACCTATCAATCGGGCTGCTACCAGCCTAGTAGGTATTACAAATCATAAAAAATATTTTCCAAATATTTTTTCTACCTATAGGCAAAATAAGAATAAGTATGTATATATTACCGAATAACGAATCACTGTTTACCAAAAATGCTCAGTAACTTTTACCAATATAATCAAATAAACCTACTACTTACTTTATTTTTAAATCTTTTGCATTAATTACATATTATTATCCTAACTATCTATACTAATATTATAAGGAGGCAAGAGTTGTATGTTTGTAACAAATAATCTGTCAAACTACTGAACCGATTTCGAAAATTTATTCATCACTAGTGGCCCGCCCTCGCTTCGCTTCGGTGTAGAGCTGTAGTGTAAACTATAGTTTTTGTTCTCAGGCTTGTGCTATAAACAATGACTTTATTATACACGTGTTATTGTGAGTCAACCATAAAAGATAGACATATGCTGTTGCGGGATATTTAATAGGCAATTGTTTGTAGAATATTTCCGTCATACATGATTTCTATGTAACTTTAACCATTAAGGCTGCACACGCGACGGAAACTTAAAAAATGGAGAATCTTCTCCCGTTTTCCCAACATTTCCCTTCCCTACTCTGCTGCTATTGATTGTAGCGTGATAAAAAGTATACTATAACCTGCCCAGGAGTATGAAGAATAATTGTACCAAGTTTCGTTAAAATCCGTCGAGTAGTTTTTGTTTCTATAAGGAACATACACACAGACAGACAGACAGAAATTTTACTGATTGCATTTTTGGCATCAGTATCGATCACTAATCACCCCCTGATAGTTATTTTGAAAATATATTTCATGTACAGAATTGACCTCTCTACAGATTTATTATAAGTATAGATAAGGTAGCTACATTATTTATTATTATATTTTCAAGCATTAGTCTCAATATCGTTGATTAATCTGCTCGATTTATAAATCTAAAGAAAATTTTTAGTTGAAAAAATCCACTCTGACAACTTCTCCGAGAGGAAGTTTTTCTAGTATTTTTTTATAACTACATTTTATCCAAGTGACATAGGCTACATTTTATCCCGTTAAAATAAATTTCGCCCGTGCAATGCCGGGGTGGATCACTAGTAAGTATAATATAATATTTATTATAGATGCGAAACTGAGTTTGTTTTTTACACTTCCGCGCCTTAATAGCTAAATCGATTATGATGAATTTCCCCATAGAATTAGATGGGCCATGGTTCTAAGCTACAATATCGCAATACTTATAGGCATAGGGTGATGGAATGGGTGATTAAGCTATAAAATTTTATATTATTTACTTAGATTTTTGCAGAATTATCTAGCGTTTATAATTACAAAACCAACATTACCGCGAAAATTAATAAATACAGGGAGCCATCTACTAGCGAAAAATAGGTTATTTCTTATTATGTTAAGTAACCCTTTTTGAAACATGATAATATCGTTAAAATAAACTTTAAAAACAGTATAATTCTGAGATTTTCATTAAATTACAATAATCACAAATAGCTATTATGATAATTTATTTTTCTACTACTACTGCATTGTACACGCGCTATCACTTTTTCATCTTTGCAACTTTTTAAATATTTGTCTAAATGCTATAGTGTAAAAGGCAAACTTTATCGTCTTTAAATATCAAAAGCGATAAAAGTATTTATTTTGATAAAAAATAATTTGTAAATTCCAAATGTGCATTTTGGAAATGAACATCAAATAATATTTTATTTTAGATTCACAATTTTAGCGATAATGGCTTGTACATTTAAAATACATATATGGTGTCGCGGACTTTTTTGGAGAACTTTTTAAGAAATACATTTTCACTCTACATTATATTCATGTAACTTTTATTATTTTTGCAATGCAGGCCGAAATGTCTCGCAAATGGGAGATTTTTTTCCGTCTTACTTGACCCTTCTTGTTATATTTTGGCCAATTCACTCAATGACTACATAAATTATGATCTATATGTTATTATCATGTATTAGCTAAATTATTGCAAAGTTTCATTATTTTTTTTTAGGTGAAACAGTAACAAAGATCCATACAAACGTAAAATTGAAATTAAAAGCGCAAGTGGTTAATATACAACTTTCAATCGTTGTAGATCCTAAACAGTCATATAAAATGAAAATTGGTGTAGGGAGCCTAAAAATGATTTTCGATTATCTAGACAATGATACCCCACTCGACATATTTCGTCAACTTATTTTTTTTACTTCGTCACAATATGGCGCCTAATTGTCCCCATATTAAATTTTGACTACTATCATATCTTCAGTACCACTCCCATGATTAAGACGAATCGATTGATGTATGAATCATCAAAATCAGTCCACGCCTTTGGTCTCCAGTGTGCCACAAAGGAACAAACATACATATATAGACTGTTAAACACTATACTGTCTGCGCGTCGCGCTTCGCGCTCTTGCATTGCGCAGTCGGGTAAAAAAGGATGAAGTTAAGAGATGAAGCTCATAATAGGAGTCGGGTTTTCAAAGCAAGTTTCTGACACAGATTTTACTATAAGGACCAACGATAATATCGTTGATAAGCACCTAAAATCTACTGTAAACATGGCACTGCGCGCTGTAAAGGCAGACCATTCCAAATTTAATATTAATTATAACTGATAATAAAAAATATCAATTTGAACTCTAAAAACTGTAAACAAAGATATATTAAGAAGAAAGATAAATACCAAGATATACTAAGAATATTAAAAGTACTTTATGCAGTTTTATAAGTTGCCATTGTATAAATCAAAATTCCTTGCCTCCTGAGCATAATGACCCTGTTAAAGAAAACTATCATTTTGTTGATGCGCCTGGTGAAAATGTTGCCTCAATCTCTGATCTTACATATTTCGTGTATCATAGATTCAGACTAGATTTAGTCTGCTAGATTTAGTCTCAATCTTGTCGACGAGAGTTCTGTAGCCAAGGTCATTATGAATATCAAAAGTAACACTGTTTTTTGAGTGTATATGCTATGGGTCGCAGATGACCTTTACAGCGGTGGTGCAGGGTTTTGGGACGGCGAGATACTAAGGAGACCTCAAGCCGAGAGTTGACGAGTGCCTCTAGAGGTATTCCAGGCAGATGGCATTTCCCCACGGGGGGGGGGGGGGGGGGGGGGGGAGTCTCCTCTCTGTATCAACTAGCGCGTCTCTAGGACTCGGATTATATTTTTTATTGAATTACAAAAACAGAAGTTCGGCAATTATGAATGAAAAATGATATCTGGCAAATGTCCACCACGAGCACACTGGCAGATGTGACTGGCCACTTAACAGCTGAGTTTAGTGAAATTATGCGATCGGGAAATTTGGTTTGCAATAAATTGATCGTTTCATTAGCTGTGTGACATGTGGTGCCGTCCTGTTGAAACCACACATCAGTGATATCCACGTTATCAATAATAGACCAAAATTCGCCATATGGTGGTTTTCGATAACCCCAATTGTTGAGAACGTCGCGGAATTGACAAATTTGGATCTGTTTCAACACTGTGGCTCACGGCTGCGATGCTTTCAGTTGAACGACCCGGTCGAACACGCATTGGAGTTGGCACATTTTGTATCAACTCAAATTTAATGACCAAATTCTTAATAGCGGTCTCAGAAGGACGATTATGTTGTCCGAAAATATCACGAATTTGACAAAATGTAACTGTAACAGAACCACTATTTTCATAGTGGATTTTAATTATTTTAATTTAATTTTCAAGTGAAATTGAATTCATTGTAACAATTTCCAATGCGTCTACTACGAATACGTCAAAAAACTAAATGGCCAAACTATCATATTGTTGGTTTAGCCACAATTGAAAAACAAAGTTCTTGTTGAACAACCCTATATTAGCCGGGATATGATGTTTTATTATGCTTGTCTTTACGAACGGCTTATGATATAACAACTAAAATTAATAAGTCCCTTCAAACTAGTATTTTCCCTGATGCATGGAAGTAGGCCCGTGTTAATCCTATCCCTAAAGCAATAATCCATCTCATTTCAAGAATCTTAGTCCGATTAGTATTTGTATATCAACGTCAATTCTACTAATATTATACCACTGAAACAATCAGATCTGATCTGACAAATCAAGCTACACAGCTACAGATTTTTTGGATGTAATTGGAGACATTGTTTCCGATCAAGATGCGGGATGAGGATTCATATTAGTTATTCATGATTTTTCCCATGTCTTCGGCAAAAGTAACCACAATCCAACACAACTTTTGCCGAAAAACATTTTTTTACGGATTTAATCTCAAAACGGGCTGTGTCACAACTTACAAAGTACATTATGAATCCGTATTTATATATTATACAAATAATTTTCTTCAACGGAAACTGCCGTTTAATCTCGTTAGTAAAATGTATCTTTTAAAGTATCAAATAAAACTATAACAAAAGGGAAATAAGGTTAATGACGGTATCTAACGACACAATTGCATTTATCGAACATGTAAATTCAGTTTAATCAACTCCGTAACTTAAGAATTAACAAAGAAAATAGATAATGAAATAAAATATAAAAGCCGATGTTGGTTCCCATTAAGCAGTAACAAAATTTTCAACGTCTACCACAACAACCTTTGCGGGATATTAATCAAGGTATCTATCATTATTTTGGTATCTTTTTCTTAATTATAATGTTACATATCTTTTAAAGTTTTGAACAGTAGCAACTAAGAGATTGCACATTGACTGAGTTATAATTTCAAAATTTTACGAAATAATACCATTTTTTTTATTTATTTTTTCCTTTAGATACTTTTGTAAGAAATTAAGTAACTCGAATCATAATCATGTACACTACACTACTGAGAGGTATCTAAATATCTTTCAAATTCAATATTTGAAAAACATTGAAATAAAATTATTAGTAATAAAATCAGAGAACAGAAGTGCATCCGTAACCTGTTCAAAAATCGCAACCTCGCTCACTCTAAAACAAGGCTTTATGTGACAAAAATGTAAAGAACTTTAACAAAGTACGAAAAATTTTTTTCTTAATACTGGAGTTAATTTACCACACATGTAAAGTTACATACCTAAGCTTTTAATCAATTATAGATGTTTTAACCAAACATAAATTCACAATCATTCATTTTCCATATTAACTACAAACATTGAATTGAAAAGAAAACGAATTTGTGTTTCAATAGTATGCCGCTCACAGGGTTAAAATCTAAGAAATAATATTTTTTCTTTTGTAACGTGGTGCAGAAATTGAAAATCAAATGTACCATTTCAATTCAATTAATGGACGTCTGATGATATTTCTTATTTTCATCCGTAGCACCGTAAAGGAAAATATGATAACTATTTCATTTGTTTCGTAGGTACGTACTCGTAATTGAAAAGTTAAATCGACTTTTTCTAGCTACCAATGTCTTAGATTAAATCAAAAAGGGAAACTATAGTACAGTCATTTGATGGGAAATATAGTGGTTACCTGGAAAGTTTTACGGGAGTTTTGAAAATTGGTTATGTTATAAATTTTGAGGTGCTCTTTCCGAATTTCGACTTTGCCACCTCGTATTTTTGCCGCTCGCACCGCCATATTGGAAAAATGGCGCCTAAAAGCAGTTTTTTGACAATATCACCTTTCCAACTCATTTTACGATAAAAAAAACGCGCCACTTACTCTACCTCAAGGTGGTGTGGAAATGAGTTTTTTTTGGCCAAAATGCGCGTTGGAGCTCGTACGCCAAAACTATTGACTTTATGAAAAAAAAGGTGGATACATAAATTATAGGCAATTGTCTCTAGTTTCATTTTGTATTTAACTGTTTTTATCGTAAAATGGCTCGGAAAGGAGATACTGTCAAAAAACTTTTAGGCGCCATTTTTCCAATATGACGGCGCGAGCGGCAAAACTACGAGGTGGCAAAGTCGAAATTCGGAAAGAGCACCTCAAAATCTGTAAAATTACAAATTTTCGAAACTCCCGGAAAACTTTCCAGGTAAAACTACAAAATGACTGCATTAATACGGCATTAACGTTTCAAAAGTGAAGAACGCCGCATAGATTAGGTCATGCACACGCTTAAGTCACAATTTGACACACAAAAATAATGTTTTTATAGTAGGTATTGCGAAGAAAAAGTGATTCCGTGGAATTTGTTTCTTTATGTGTTCTTGAACTGTTTGTGCACTTTTACAATAACATTGTTTTATCTTTTGAACACAGAATATTCGTAATATTGTTTTATAAGTGCTTGTGTGTCAAATTGTGACTAAAGCGAAATAAGTCCAGGCACCTAATTTAAGGGGTTCGCTTTTGAGACGTGAGTACCATATCTTCCCTTTTTGATTTAATGTAAGACCAATATACCTAATTGAGAAATAATACTACACTATATTATTCACTCATCAACCATAATGCACCAAACACATCGAACTGTTTGGGTAGCGAAAAAATACATTAAATTAGATTTTGCCTACAGTCTATTTACGTTCAAGTCGTTTTGATCTGCCGTTGAAAAAATAATGAAAACGGAAGACGCAATGGACATTTATATATCCTACATCATAATAAACACATAGATCAAAACAGGGATGCCTGGCCAAAAATTAACCGCAATCACCTTTATTTGCTTAAGCAAAAACAAAAGAGAGAGACACGACTTAAACAAAACATTGCTAATGTATCGTATTCAGTACAATCCAACAAATGAAAGATAAGTACGTAATGAATAGAAAAGAAAATAGAAAATGTGCATGTTTTAGTAGTTTACATCTCCTTTATACAATAAAAAAAATCGACGTCGATAAAATAGTATATTTTCTAAAAAAAATTTAAAAATAGCCACTTTGCACGGACAGTTCAAACGCGCGCTATTTTCGAACGCTTGGATGTGACGTCACAATACATCTAAACCTACAAAAAAGATCAATAACCTTACAAGATACTGACATCTTGCGTCCCATACCTTCACTGCAGAAAGAAGTCGGAACCTACGTCAATCAAATAGACATTATGTTACATATTTGTTAAACATTTAAATGTCATAATGAATAATTGCGTTCGGTGTCAAATAAGGTATAAAAATAAGTAGTCGCCGTTCATCTGTTCATGAAATATACACACATCAAAAAAAGTTTACGATCACTTTGAAAAATATAGGTAGATTGTTTTTTGTGTTACAGAAGACTTCTTTGTAATTTCTTTTTCTGATAAGATTCTAAATTTTGAAATTAGAATTAGATCGTCAAACAATAAAATCATTCAATTGTTGTTCCATATAAAAAAAACATGCAATCCAAGCGGACACTCATTCACAAATCTGACTTAGTCAATATTATCGAATTTAAAATATTTTTTCACGGAAAGTTGTGATTTAAATAATGCCACGAGGATTATCAGATGTTTTACGAGCCAGAATTGTAACTTGGAGGGAAGAAGTCGAGATGAAATTCTACACGCAGAGTTGCCATATGCCAATCCTGTGTAGTAACCACGTTGCAGAAGTACCACGGGATGGGTAATTTAGCTGATCGACCCCGCAGCGTCTGTTTTGACAGCTGCTCAAAAGCGCTACATCAGGTTGCTGGTAGCCCGCGACCCAACAATAAACGCCATTAAATTATAAGCAAAAATACAGGCTGCCTTTGGACTTGAAGTTAGAACTCAGACCATTCGAAATTGCTTACACAAAGCTGAATACGCGCACGGAGGTCTTGGCGAGCACCTTTAAATTCACGGGAACGTCAGCGACGGAGATTACAGTGGGCTAGGCTCCGGCAAAACGAAGAAGACGAAGAGGAAAACATTTGGCAAAACTGCCTCTTCGTTGACGGATCGCGAATCAGTACTCATCCAGATAACCGACGTGTCCGTATTTGGAGAAGACCTGGAGACTCTGAAAGGCAAAGAACGGCCACTGGAACGGTTCAGCAAGGCGGGAGATCAGTGTCCTTTTGGGGTGGTGTTATGATTGGGGCTAGAACGCCTTTAATCCCTTATCAAGGCTTCATGGCGGCAGGCAGATACAAAACAGTCGCTATTGATGGAATCGTCAGACCTTTCCGAGTAAACCATGGGCACCTATTTGTACTGGTTGACTATAATGCGCCCGCACATCGAGCTCAACGAGTCAATGCTGCTCTCCGAGAATACGAAATCACAAGGTTAGACTGACCTGCCGGCTCTCCTGACTTAAACCCAATAGAGCACTGTTTGGAACCGGCAGCCACCACCCCAGACAGTGCCGCAGCTCAGGGAAGCTGCTGTTCAAGAATGGGACATGTTACTACATGAAATGCTGGATAACTTGATCCTCAGCATGCCCAGGAGGATTACGCATATGTTCGAGTCAGAGGAGGAGTTATTTTGTATTGGATAAACAATAATTTATTAATAAAAGGTTTTTAAGTTTGGTTAAACTATATTTTTATTTCTATCAAAATTCTATTACAATCGCCTTAGGATTGAATTATAGATTTTTTTAACTAAAAAATAAAATTATTTTTATTTTTTCATTTCATAAAGTGTATTTTTAAATAAAAAAAGTTATAACGTAATCATTTTCTCTTGATTAAGTTAAATTTTGAAAATATATCAGCTTTTGCAAGCGATATCAAACTTTTTTTGATGTGTGTAGGGGAATTGCAAATGTATAATGACCTTCTACGAAAGCTAAAACACCATTCTTGTTTGAGTCCGTTTCGAAATTGAGATTGTCCATGGCAGTAATAAGTGTTACAGTAACAACGTATATCTGTCTTAAGTGGTCGTCTAATGCTGAACAGATTAATAGTAGGGTACCTAGATGATTACCCATAAGTTAAGCCCTAAATCTTTTTCCATCTTTGCAATAGAAGTGACATTCTTGGTAATTGTGTCCACTTTTAGCTCAAAAAAATTGGCGATTACTGGCCAAAAAGGTCTTTTGAAAGATTGTCGAGAATGTTAATTTGTTAAAAGGTGTACATATATGATTACAACAAAAAACGGTAATGGATTTTCCTTCTATGTTAGTTGTATATTTATAAACAAACGTTAATTTTATTAATCAAAATTGATGTGTTGTTACTGCTGACAATCATCTTCTTGTATCTTGAAGCTTTTAATAGTACATATCTTTCGTTTTGCTGTGGCCTTTTGTTGTCCTTCGATTTTAACGGGATTTTTGTAACCATGAATGATTTAAAGCTCGAAGGAGATTATCAACAAGCATCAGTGTCCCTTCATTGTTGAAAACTCTGTCAAATTTGCGCTTTATCTTTTCATCCTTTGGATCTTTTATTCCTTCGTTACCTGCATCTATAATAAGAAACATAGCTATACCAAATTTTTTATGCCTACGTATATTTTCGGACTTTCCAATCGTATGGGAGTTAAGAGTTTGCGTATTATAATAATTTGATACATCAGATCCACTGTTGCTGTGTAGACCCATGCCATATTCGGAGGTTCTAATATGTTTAGTAAATTCGTAAGTATCTAACCCCCTTTTTAATAAACTAAAAAAAGCTTGGATTAGTTACTGCATTATTGTCTCTGTTCATTGAATTACTAAAGCATTTGAGTGATATGAACAAAACATGGCGGAGTGTTAGGTTATTCCTCGATTTTTAATATAAGGCCTATCGTACACAACGCTACGCAAATTTGCGATACCTGACGACTTTAATCACTAAGCGACGACCGCAATATAAAATTCATAGAGGTTCGTTAGTTCTTTCATATGCACGCGTTGCTGATATTACGCTTTGTCAAGACCGTTAATTACAATTATTCAATTCAGATAAGGCGATTCGATACTGCACAAACAAAAGAGGAGTCAAGTCGGTCGAATAGCTTCACAAATAAGTAATGTTCGTACCGCCGTTTCTTTAAGTTAGTAGTAGTAGTTAGTGACTTTGGGGGTTTGTTTTGACTTGGGGTTATAATGTGTTCATTAAAGTTAATGTTCTTAAGCTTTTATTCTAGGTGTTTTTGGTTTTTGAACTTTCAATGCAACCTCTGCATATAAAATCAATCTGATCCTAAATATGATAAGTAAGAAAAAGACTTTTATTTGAACGAAATACGGTTAATCGTACTAAGCTGTTACCCTTTGGAGAAAACATATTTTTAAGACGAATTGTCATGTCGATCGCGTACTGTTTAACGTCATCCCTTGTCCACTTTTTATTTTTGGAACTATCCCTGTAGATTTTTCTCGCTTTGACATATGAAAACATCAGTGCTAACTGAAATGATAATAGAGCAACAAAGAATTATAAAGCCTTCCACATCGTAAGAACGATGTCGTTCCAGCGAGGTAGGGCATAGCGACTTTTCCGCTAGAATTGGAACGCCCATCTGGGGAAGTAACTTCCATCTTATAGAAGATCACAGTAAAATAACACTACCTTATGGTGTTGTTGTGTTTCTGTCGGTGAGTAAGGTTCTAGGGCTCCACGGGGTAGGGAATTGGGTCAGGGTAGGTAACGATGCGAGTGATATTTTTGGTATCGTAGTCCTACAGGCTATGTCCGCTTACCATCAGGACGGCCATACGCTTATTTGCCACCCATTTAAGAAAAAACCCGGCCAAGTGCGTGCCGCGCCACGCGCTGTGTAGTTCCGTAGTTGCCTGTCGTTACACACAATATATTTGAGCAGGAGTCTTAATTTTCTGTATCGGAAATAAAAAAATCAATTAATATCAAACTATGTATCTCAACTAAAATATCTTGATCTTAGCCAAACCAACTTTTCAAGTTCTTATATATACCTACTCTTTCTAAATTAACGATAACGCAATTCAGAAGCCGTTGTGGTTGGTACTCGCGGGAGCTTTGTGGAACTAATGATATTATATTGTAGTTTTTTAAATAGATTTTTTAGATTTTGTTTTTTTAATGCAAGGTTTTACGCTACATTAACTACATCAATGTCACTATTAATGTTTTCTTCTAAGACATTTTCGATAGGTATGAAAGGAGATTGCTCAAATTGGCCCAAACGCATAAAAAATATTGACATACACGGTAATTCTTGGCGTAATTTATAATTTAATTTACAGTCATTAGATTTCAACGGTCACCTTTGTATAATATATTTACTTTAAAAAGGACTTTTAATTTTACCGGTTTGGAAAACATACGAATCATTTTTAATGGCTATGGGTGTAGTAACATTCAGCCAAAGACTGATCGAAGTTGTTTATATAACATAAAAACAAATCTATTTTGTAAAGATCGATAGAATAAATCATTTTTTTTATTACACTATGGTATTAATATCCACAACTATATTATCATTTTCACTACATGCAAATGTGCTCAGACAATTATTATAGATGGTAGGCGACATCATAAAGTCTATTGCCATACATTTTTCGCCAAACACCTCCATAAACACATTATAATCTGTATATATGTTAGACTTTAAGGTATTTATCTATGGGCCTACGTTTCCTGACTATAAATTAATAAATAAATAAAAATAATATAAGGTGTGATACACTAAAAATCTAAAATATGGTTATATTAAAAACATAACAAAAATAATGAAGCTACTGAATATATGGCTATATAACCTAAATCTCTTAGCTTTCTTTGGTTAACGAGAGTTTATAAATTCTCTCTAATCTGTGGCTCATTCACAATCATCACACAGTTTCTGTCACAGAGTACTCGTACCTTATTATAACCGGAAATGCATAGATGACATTTGATTTTATAAGTTACTCTTATGCATTAGCTTTAAAAACAGGCAACTATCTGTAAATCTACATGCTCTATATACCTGAATCTAATTCATAATTTCGGTACTTGGCTTGATTTCTCTAGTTTACTATATAACTTACTAGTAGCCCGCCCTCGCTTCGCTTCGGTGTGGAGCTATATTTTTGTTCTCAAGCTTCTATTAAACACAATGACTTTCTTTAAATACCTAATTACTAAAGACACACGCCGCGCCGCCGCCCCCCCCCCCGGCCAGTACCGCCCAAACCGGTATGTTCCTGCATTTTAAATCTTCGAAAATATTCATTTAAATTACATGCTGTAAAGAGCCATATTGATCTATATTACACGCACAATGTATTTAAGGTACTTAATTGGATAAGGATTAATGCTGTATTGCTTAAAATCGCTTGTTCGTAAATAAGCCTTTATTTTCTCGTAATAAGTAATTAAAAAATGGTTATTGTGGGTTATACCAAAGAGATAGGCATACACCATCGCGGACTATTTTGTAGACCTTTTTAAGGTGTATAATACTGTAGTACATTATTTTGATCTATCTCGTTGGGTTCAGCCAGCGTTTGCAATGTTAGCACAAAAAAATGTGTTTATTTACGACCTTACATTAAAAACCTCTAAAATTATCAGTGTTTCTCTACTATATTATGCATATATTATACATATAAACCTTCCTCTTGATTCACTCTATCTATTCAAAGAAACCGCATCATAATCCGTTGTGTAGTTTCAAAGATCTAAGCATACAAAGGGACATAGGGACAGAGAAAGCGACTTTGTTTTATACTATGTAGTGATTTGTTTTTTATTATTTTAATATGTTCAGTGTTATATGGTTTATAGAAGTTCTCAGGGGTGTCCGTCAATAATATTCGTTTCTACAGTAATTTATATATAATTTCGAATCTAGGAAACAATTTTTCATGATTATTGGTCTTTAGGCCAAACATGTATGGAAGTTGAGCAAT
This sequence comes from Chilo suppressalis, assembly GCA_902850365.2. Classification (NCBI taxonomy): domain Eukaryota; kingdom Metazoa; phylum Arthropoda; class Insecta; order Lepidoptera; family Crambidae; genus Chilo; species Chilo suppressalis. The sequence continues at coordinate 8,015,075 of OU963912.1, read as the reverse complement.
CTCCTTTTCTTTGACTAAAGTTGAACGACTATTACTCTAACAAATTTATCATAACCGTTATAATTTTCCTTAAAACTTAATGAAAAGCACTATTATCATGAATTTTTTCTACGTTTTTCAAGTCAATAATTTAGGTTTTAGAGGCGGGGAGGGGGGCTCTACTCGAACAAAAATAAGCACTTTAAAGTTCAATATTTCCCAAATGGAGCCCTAAATCGTTAAAGCTAAAAGTAATTTTAAAGGACCTTTTCAACGATACCCCACACGATGGGGTAAAAAAAATATTTTTCAAAATTTTATTCTATCACTTTGTCGGCGTGGTTGATAAACATATATCCCGAAAATTACATCTCTCTAGTGCTAAAAATCTCCAAGCAAAACCGGGGACGGAAAGACGGACATGACGAAACTATAAGGATTCCTTGTCAGGACTACGGAACCCTAAAAATCTAAATCGTTTCGATGATTTTGAGAATTTGTAATTAAATTTAATAAGATTCAGGCATTTGAAATAAATTGTGTATTTTTATATTTAAATTTAATGTTCTAGTATAACCGAGATGAATTCATATTGAGCAGTGCCCACATCATTATCATTACTTGCAAAAGATTCCTTACACAATCCTGGATTCTGTCGGTGACGGAATTTTGCCGGTGCTGAGCTCGGCGCCAAACCAACCGGTTCTATCTCCAGTCATCAGTCTTGTATGGGACACTATGAACTTATGAAGCCAATCACTCGACACCCGGTTTGACGCCGGGCTTAGCTCCGGCGACAAACCGTCTCGTGGACATGAGTCCTGAATCAAGTTATTGAAGTGAGCACTGAGATGTTGAATTCATCTTCACAGGCAATAAGTCGTAAAACTACATTGAAAAAAAATTACCATTACTGCAAACCACAACGTTCTCTTGCGCATTGTCCTACTGTGCTGATATGAAACAAGAAAATACTAATATAATTTTATATTTTTTGATATTACTTAATATTGATCCGCGAGTGATATAAAACTCTACATTAATCATTATCAAATTAAAAAAATGTATTATTATTTTATTTACTCTCTGAAAGTGATTTAAAATGGAATAAATAGTCAGAAAACATGGAAATTACCATTGAAAATGATCACTATAATTCTCTGATAAGGTAGAAAGAGTTAGTTTCGGTGCGAAATGGAAATTAAAAAGAATCATCCATTCGTTTTTATTATCAACTGGAAAAAGCAATTAAGTTTATCGTAAGCCTGCTTTGGTTGAAATGTTTATAAAAAAAGTACGTGTCATTATGGGATCCATAAGGTGGACGCATTCCCCTGAATTCCCTTCCCCCATTAAAGACAATGTCAAAATTCTTCTTTGACATACTTTTTTCGAGTCCTTTTTGTTTTGTGTATTTTTATTAGTTACCTTGTAGCTTATACTAGCATTGGGGTCAAGCCCAACAACCTAAGATGTAAATAGTAAACGAGATTTTTTTTAAAGTATCACACATCCAGATCATCAAATCTCAGAGAACAATGGAGTCAAACTTTATAATAAATACCGCAAAGGTAATCAGTAATGAATTTTACTAGGAAACTACCATTAATGTACGATTCCCAATTCTTAATACCTATTGGTTATTTGACTTAACTTGACATTATTGGTGCGGGATATTACCGTGCTTTTCGAAGAATAAAACAGCCGTTGCGAAAATCATACCCTATCTATATTATATTCAACTAGTGGCCCGCCCTCGCTTCGCTTCGGTGTAGAGCTGAAGTGTAGACTATAATTTTTGTTCTCAGGCTTGAATTATACACATGACATTCTTCTTATACCTAATTACAATAGACACGCGCCGCCAGGCTCCCCGCCCGGTAGCGTCACATTGTGTTATTTCACCTCAAAATTTTCAAAATTAAGTCTTCAAAAAGTGGGACAGTGTCCCACAAATTTAAATTCTTAATATTTCCGATATACCACCGAGTTAAAGCTTGTTATTTTTTGAGTTGATAGTCTACATTATTAACTACATTTTAAACTAAATTATAAGCTTTAATATTGCATAACATGAGCACAAAAAATTAAAAACGAAAATCACTAAAGCTCCGATTTCCCGGTTCCTACAAGCTCTAGGGCAGCCATAGAAGACTCATTACCTTTTGAAATAGAATGTAAAAAATAAAGTAACTGTAATAGTTTAGACAAAACAATTTTTTTATTTCTTTTTCGCAATGTGGGACAAAAAAAATTAAACCGGGATTTCTTCGAAACTATTATAGTTAGATTCGTGGGAGTTTTACTCTTACGTTTATAATGAAGAGCTTTATCTGATTCACCTTTAATCAAGGGAGTGGTAATATTGAGGTAAAATAACACAATGTGCGTCGGTACCGCTATGTCCCTGCATTTTAAAATCTATAATATCTTCGAAAATATTCATTCAAATTACATGATTTGTAGGGTCAAATTGATCTGTATTAAATACACAATGTATTTAAGGTATTTAATTGGTTAAGGATGAATGTTATATTCCTGAAAATCGCTTCGTAAATATGCTATTATTTCTCGTAAAAAGTTAAGAATAAAAAATGGTTATTGTGGGTTATCCCTAAGAGACATATCCCATTGCGAACTTTTTTGTAGACCTTTTTAAGATGTACAATAATGTAGTACATTATTTTGATCTATCTCGTAGGGTTCAGCCAGCGTTTGCAATGTAAGCGCAAAAAAATGTGTTTATTTACGACCTTCCTTTAAAAATCTCTAAAATTATCAGTGTTTCTCTACTATATTATGCATGTATTATAGATATAAACCTTCCTCTTAAATCACCCTATCTATTAAAAAACCGCATCAAAATCCGTTGCGTAGTTTGAAAGATCTAAGCATACATAGGGACATAGGGACAGACAGCGGGAAGCGACTTTGCTTTATACTATGTTAGTGATTGCAAACCCTCTGCTTACCAATATTGCCTTTCAATCGCATTTATTCAATTCCATATTTACATTTTACTTTGCAATATTTCGGCATCAGTTTTCTACTTTTTAGGGTTTCTTACCCAAAGGGTAAAAATAGAACCCTATATCTGTCAGTCTGTTTGTCTGCCTGTCTGTCAGTCTGTCTGTCTGTTCCTATGTCATGAGTCTCTAGATCGTCAACGGAATGCGGTACAGAACTAAAATTTTAGTATTTAATGTAAAATGAAAGCCCAAAGTTAAAAATTCAATTAAATTACTTTTCGTGGAGGGTCCCATACATGAAAAGGAGAAGAAAAAAATATTTTTTGTTTCCAACAACAAAGAAATGGGGTTAAATTTGTCATTTTAGACCATATTTGTTACGACGTCTATATCAAAATATAAACTACTTAGGATTTTGAAATTTTAGTACATGATGCTCCGTTATGCTGTTTATAAACAACAAATACTGATATGATATGAGATATATTCATAATGTACTTTGTATGTTCTAACAAAAAGAAAAAAAATATATGATTTTTTTCATTTGCGGTTCCTTGTAAGGAACCCTTCGTGCGCGAGTCCAACTCGCACTTGGACGGTTTTTTATTTATTTATTTCAACGTGTAGTCAGTATTATGATAAATCACCTAATCATTTATGAATAATTGTCAACATTTTATGGAAATCACATCAAATCTTACTATTGTCCTTTAATTTCAGATGCAAATCGTCAGTGTCTTTGTATTCATTTTTGGCCTCATTGGTTTCATCCACGCAGCAGTACCAGCCAAGCGTGAAGTAGAATATGACACACCAGAAATACCCACGCCCGACAAATGGCTAGAAGTTTTCAGCTCCGTCTTCAATCAGAATCAAGTTCCAGAATGGATCAAGAATCCCGGCAACTGGATTAAGGGTCCAGGTGCGACCGACAGCCCTACTACAAGCAAACCACAAGAAGGGAACTAAGTCAGTGAAGAAAATAAAGAATAACTCATTATAAAGAAATAATTTCGAAATTTCTCGTATTTGAAATAGGGACTCTAACGCGCTCAAATTAAATAGACATATAAACACACTAAAGATGATTTTTATTTAATCTGATCATATATTTTTTTTAATTTGAATTGAAAACTTGCATTTTACTATATTATATACAAGTGGGTCCCGCGACTTCTTCCACCCCCATTTTGCCCCCATAAATGATGATTTCTGGGATAAAAACTGTCCTATGTCTTTCTTCGGGAATCAGAATATATCTAAACTAAATTTCATCTAAATCGGTCCAACGGTTTAACGTGCCTTACCGAATCGCAGTGGAACTCGAGAAAATAAGGTTTTGATCACCTATCCAATGATCGACCATCGCGAAAGTTGCTTAACTTCCACGACAAACACTTGAGCCATCTAGCTTTACTACCTAAATAGTAAAATTGTTATTTTAGGAAAACATTTTATTTTATCTCTATCCTAAACAATGAAAATATTTACTTGTTGCTAAAATTATTTTGAAACAACAATTAGGGTAACCCAGTATTTTAAAATTAGTGGATTTTCCAAAGCAATTACTGAAAACCTTTACTTTGAAGTAACTAAACCGGAGCAGATAAGCTTATCCGCTGCCACAAATTTTATTGGCAAAGATAACTCTTAATTTGCTGTTCATGTATATTTTGTATTTAAAGAGTACTCTTTCGCTGAAGTACGACATTTTTGAATTAGATTAAGTGAAATATGGAGCTTCTTCATATTATTATAGTTATTCTCTTTCTAAAAAATACGGCAAAGGCCTACCTGAAGAAAGACTACGATTCATATAACCCATGGAAACCTGTAGTCGGGCCATTTGAGGACAGAATAAAAGAAATCAAGAAAGAACCTAAATACGATGACAAGAAGGTGTACTTTCAAAATAAGGTCAACCCTTACTTCTCTGCGCCTTATATTCAAGGATTGTACACTTTTCCATATTATGCTAACCCAGCGTTACCACTCACTTACCCAATGTTTTACAAAGTTCCAACTTATGACCACTCAGATGGTTTAAAATATGTAAACAGGAAATATTATAAAGGATATTCAAGCTACATTAAATAAATATTAAATGTTAGTCTTTTTTTATTGAGAATTACCATTTTTATTTAAAATACTATTTAATGAATATTATAATCAAAATATTTTAAAGAAAATGTTACTAGTGATATATCTTTCTCTAGTTATATTTTAATCAGATTTAAAAATTTAGCAGTTGCATGCTTGAAAATAAGAATTTATAACTTTAATTGCTATTTCTTCTATCAAATGTTTAATACTTGTAGAGGCATTCATGTGACATTTTGGTTTACCTTTTTTTTCAAATGTTTAATACTTGTAGAGGTATTCATGTGACATTTTGGTTTACCTACAATGCGAAGTGATGGAGCTGCCTTGCAGCTTAAGAAATGCTAGAAAGAATTTGACACTGCTATCAGGGCTGCGGTAACATAAAGGATAGCGGAGGGTGTGGTTTCGAGTCCCGTCTGCTGCCTGGTCCTCGTGGATTTTTTTCTAGTAATGTTTTCTTTAGATTAAAACCTCGATCAGTTATAAGCTTAAAAATAAAAATTATAATCAATATATTTTTCTTATTACAGTCTAATTTCTTTGCTTAGGCCTTTTGAACACAGTATTATACTTAATTGATCCACCATCAGATTTTCTGGGTATTTTTTTCGATAATAAAGGTAAAAAAAACCCTAGGTCACTTTTTTTAAATTCTTAAGTATGTATGGACATGGAAGATGCTCTATACTTTTCTTCTAAATTATAACTTTTATTCTATATACGGTATAGTGTTTTAACTATAGTCACATTTAACTAATTTATGTATAGAACAACACGGCCAAAGTTAGTAATAAAGTCACACCCAGCGCGTATGACTCAACATCATGAGTAGAATGACAACATCGAGCTGCGGATTTACATAATAATTCCCAGTTTTTTTCTGGCAATACTTTTAAAATTAATGTATATAAATTGACTTATATTTTTTGGAATAATATCATCTAGTATTTTAAATTATTATTTTTTTAATTTATGGCTGTGTTTATCGTTTAGTGGATTAAATATTTGCATATTCTTCCAATATAATCAAATGTACAATGGACGCCTTGTTTTTGCTTAAAAATTGATATTTAAATCACTTTTATTACGTAGCAATATGAGCGATGAATTTGTAAGTTGTTAAACTATACCAATGGCATGGTCTCGTCTGTATATAATTACGACCAGTCAGGTTTTAAATTGGTTATATAATAAGTAACATTTCAGTGTTATCAGTATTTTTTGTGCGATAAAAGTATATTATTATGTTATTATTTTTTCTTAGGGTTCCGCACCTCGAAGAGCAAAAACAGAACCCGTTTAGGATTACTTTGACTTCAGTCTGTCCGTCCGTCCGTCTGTACGTCAGTCTCAGTATCTCAAGATCGCGTCGAGGTATCGAGTTGGAATTTTAACCATATAAAACAAACTTCTAAATTAAACGTGAAACAAAGATACGGCCTATTATGTTGCGTACCTATGAAGGACACGGTTCAAATTTGTATGGAGGGTGGTAGTCAGTCTCCGGCAGACTCCCATTTTTTTATGGCATGTAGCACACATTTTTGTAAATCTTTTGACAAAAAACTAGAATTTATTTTATCCCCGTTTTTCTTTAAAAATTATTATAATATAAAATTATATGATTATTGATTGGCAAATGGCAAGGTTATTTATCTATTTTTGTTGCCAAATCATCAACTCTTTCATTACATTATTAGCTATTTTGTGGATTTGGATATTTTATTTTATTTTAAGAAGAACCAAAATCAACCAATCCAAATCATAAATTGGTATAATAAGTTCACCACGACTTCACTAAAATCTTCTTATTATTATTTTATGTTGTCTTGCGTTGTGACTTATCACAGCTCCGCCAATTTCAAGTAATCAGCCATTACACGTAAGGGAATGACAGTTAAAAATCAAATTTTGGTAATTTTGTAAACACTTTTACCTGTAAAGAAAAACGTCACAATTAGGACAACACAAACATAAAATAAGTAAAGCGAAAGCAACGGGTGTCTTATTACTGACTAATGATGATTATAGTAATTATAACTACTACCCGTTCGCATCGAGTTGGCCGTCGTTAAACCGTTAAAAAATGACGTCACTGACCAATCACAGGCACATCAACTGGTATCGTCGACTAATAGGGTCTGTCAAGGAGCGCGTGGTACTTAACGTCACCACTATTGACGTCATCAATTAAAAAGTAAACAATACAATATTTTAGCCAACACGAATTTTAAAGAGGAATAGAGCCTACCTAGTTTCGCTCCAATAGGCTCCAATTGTCAAATTTGGGAAAAATATTTTAAAAATTTCGATATATATATATACAGGACCCACGGCAACCTCACACGGTGGGAAAGTATATTAAATATTGAAGATAGGATATTTTACTGAAAGAAGACATCATTTTAATTTTAATAATAACTAGAACTGCATTCACTGTTATTTAAATCGCCTGCTACAATTGGGAATCAAAGTCGTGAAAATTCGAAAAAAAAACGACGACATATTTTATGATAACCATCGAAAGGGAAAATTAATTAAAGTATTAAATTAAATTTCCAGATAAATTTATTTACACACGTCCTAAATGCCCTGAACGTCGAAAGCAGGGGTTAAAGTTAGCACGTCGAAACCCAGAGTTTACAACCTATAAATAAATCTGCAATATTCTTTTGTAAGGACCACTTTGACGTAAGTATTTAGAAAAAATCAACTAGAGCTCTGATTATTTAAAATATATTTACTAAATAAAAAAAAGCCTTTATTTATTAAATAAAAACAAAATCTAAGAAAAATTAACATCCGAACTCGGGAACCACTGACCACTTGCCTCGACCTCGGTTGCGTTGAGCTGTCTGTCTCCTAGAATAGATGATAAAACAACGGATACCTATCTTGTGTCAAATAGTCTATTTCCGTTTCATCGAATCTCAAGTCAGAACTATACTAAAGAAGTTTTCACTTCAAAAACAAAATGTAGTTTTGACTAGCTCCGACTGACACTGCTAGTAGTCGAAGCACAAGCGCTAGTGCTATATGGCGGTTTTTCTACCACTGACGCTGCTACAGAACTGTGATACAATTTAACACCTTTCCTGCGTCATGAACTCCATAGGGCCATACAGGACTCTACCAAACTGAGGAGCTCAAAATTACAGTTCTTACCATGCGGCGGCAGGGATTTTCATTAGTTTTTCTATGAATATGAAAGAGAAATTTATATTTGTAAATGTGTTTTTAAACAGGAGGCCTTTGTTGGCCAGGAGTTTTGTGTTGAAATAGAGTACTATTTAAACACAAAACTAAATTTCGATCGTTCCTTACTCTTCTTTTTAATTTCGAAAATTCGTTAGTCCGAAAATAGTTTGACAATTAAATTCTCCCAGCCTACCTACTTTAATTCACAACACTTTCGTTCGAAAAAACTCAAATTGACAAAATCAACGTGTTACCTTTTCATTTTAGTTTTGAGATTTTTGTTTTAATTAACCATAAAATTACTGCTTAAATATTTCTAATCAAGGCTGCTTAGCGCGAGGAACATCTTTTAGCATGTAAATTTAACAAATAAACCATTTTTTTATTATTTATTCTATTTTCAATAGTTCAAAGTATTAAACGACAAATTTAAGTTGATACTCAATCGATTGTGTCAACTCTGCAAATTAGTCGGCTAATACTACCAAAGAAAAAATTTTGTCGTAAAATAATATTTTTTCCAAGTAAAAAACGTAAAAAAGTGGCCCTATAAAGATCTCACAAACATGACTCATTCCATTCGTTCACGAAAATTGTTTGTGATTCCGAACTTTATGCTTTATGTGCGTGTTCGAAAATGAAAAAGAGTAGAGTCACTGGCGAAATTTATAATAATGTTGTATCGAGCTGACGTTTACAACTGAGCTACAAGTGTACACACTAGAACCACGTTCTGTATCACGCATGTGACGGTTACAGCTCGCTAATGAATAACCGGCTTAAAGTAGCAATTGCGCTTGCTGATTTGGGTAGTTACCCAGGATTTGGAAGTCGAGGTTCTAGCCAAGGATTTAGCTCCCAAGGAGGTACGAGTGACTCGAGAGGTTCAGGGGGTCGGATGGTTTCCGTAGCTTGGGCACTAGAATATCAGGTCTAAATGTGTTTACAGCCTAGATGATTTTCAAGGATAAATTTATTTAAAATACATCATTTATGAAAAAAGAAATTTATATTTTATGCGATGTATTTCAATGAATCAAAATTGTAAGGAAACCATATATTTTAATGATGTGAAATTTTAATTTGTATATTTTCAGCATGTGAATCGGGTATTGCTATATGTTTATTTTATTTTTTATTGAATGTTTATTTATTTATTTATATTTTATATTTATTTATATTTTATTAAAAATAATTAAATTATTTTTAATGCATGCTATCCAATAAAATTGCTATGCCTTCGTAAGGCGTCACATTCTGTTATTAAACCTTTTGTACCTCAAAGACCTTGTACATACTATGTGATATGCAATAAATATTATAATTACAGGTAGTTCTAGCTCCAGTGGTCAAGGTTTTGGTGGCCGAGAACCTAATATTCATGGCAGCAGCTCTGGCTTCCACAGAAACTAAAGACAAGGACATTCCGGCAAAGGAAGATCTTACGAAAGATTTTGAATTTTGTATGACTTTAACATTAAAATGACGTGTATTGCGCTGATGAAGTAATAATACAACCTCATTTTATGGTTCGTATTTACCTACTTACATTTTAATTTTTTTAGCGTTCAACTGGTAGTATCAACATTTTATTATTTTTTTGGTTCGTATTATTGTTCTAACATGTATTTTATTTTATTTTATTTATAAAAATCCGTGTCAACATTTTGAGAAGCACATGGCATGCGTATATTTACAATATTTTTGTTATTATTAGATTTGTATTATTTTATTTATAATTTTATTATAATGAATCATCCAAAGTTCAGAAAAGGCCGTACTCAGATACGTCTATATTTAATACTTATCTAAATGACGTCATACCCTATATTTATGGTTGGCGGATTTATAAGGTACATATTTAAAAAAATAACAAATTTGGAGCTATCGTCGTCGTGTTTCTGTCTTGGGGACGCCCTGCTACCCCCGAAAAGTACCTATATGACATGAATATAGATTTCTTATAAACTTATAAAACGGGTAATTCCCAATCCCCGAGTTAATGTACAGCGTATATAATGTGATTTAATACATATATTCGCACAAATCAAATAATAACAAAAGTATTGTAAATATACGCACGCCATGCGCTTCTCAAAATGTTGACACGGATTTTTGTAAATATTAATTCTATCAATAATTACGAATGCTAAATACTACAAATATAATTTTTATTTAAGAGAATATTATGCCTGCTTATGTGGATATTTTATAAGAAATTACAAAAAATATTACAACTACACATATTTATGCGTAACATATTTTAGGTAATTGTTTGGAAATTGAGGAAAAAATTATAAAAAATCTTTTCGATTCGATCATTTGTAATTGGCAGACAACTATTGGCTAAATTAAAAAAACTTAAATTTTGAGAATACTATTTATAATGAGAGGTAAAGCATGAACTGCGTACGTCTAGAGGAGTATATTAAATAGAGCCGTTTAAGACACGTGCTCCCAAAATAGCTAAAACGTGTGACAATGATAAAATGCACTATAACTTTTCAATTTACCCCACATTTTTTATACTGTTGGCATTATTAAACATTTGTTTAAATACCATAATCGTGACATACAAAACACACGTAAATCTTTGCAGACCACGAAGTTATTTAAGGATTTTTATCAAGCGCGTATAGAGTGTGACATCCGAAGAACAGCGTTTTTACTCCGGTTTCGGACATTAAAAATCTGATATAATCAATATCACTCCTTTTTTTATTAAAAATTTATACCGAATTAAATAAAGAATAATTTAGTTATAATCCTAAGGCAATAGTTAAAATAGGTACGAAATAACATGCGTGTAACCGCCAAAAAAGGGTCCTTGAAGAACCCCTTTATCTATTGTATTAACCAATTTTAAAATAATTCTTCTGGTAGGTTTATCGAAATATCATATCAATTTATAAAGTGCCATCGATGTAAGCCCTTCGTGTTATAAACATAACGCGTAAATAGCTCCGTCTATATTTTCTGATTAAGAGATCTTATATTTTTCACATGGGTATGAATAAGTCTTTGATTATATATAGACGCCTAGATAGAGCAATCCAAATAAATCACGCAAAGAAAACCGCTCATATTACACGCAATGTGTGCGTGAGTCTAATGTCAGAATGTATTAAAGACGACGAGCGTATCTACCATATATGTGTATAGTACTATATTTTAACGACAGTTTCGCGCAGATAATACAGTGTCTAGGCTTATTATATAATCAAATGAAAAATTATAAATAAAAAAATATTTCTATGTTTTGTGAGAAGGGAATCAAATTCATTTTAATTGAGTTTCAGTTTGAGAACCACATGTGCTATGGATTTCGCAGAAATTGATAAGAAGAAGTCCCGCCCAACTAATTACGCTTCTGTTTGCGTACCTATATCAGCTTTATACAGACGCTTCTCTTAGTATTTTCCTAGTGTCCATAGTGGATTGTATTGCATCATGGTGAAGGTGAGTTTATAAAGGCAATTTATTTTAATAATACAATTATCAATCCACCAAACTGTCCAAAGGTTGATTTTTCAATCCCTAAACAAAATTAATCCGTATTACATGAACAAAATAAAGAGTTGTGTTAATTTGTCATTTTTTATCCATTTTTGATATGACGGATGTCTTAGTCTTTCTCTTTAATTTATTCAGGAGTTAAGTTTAGTTCAGAATTTAAAAATCAGCCTTAATTGATACAAACATACCGTGAAATACGCCAACATTGCCAGTTTTTTTCAAATAATCGTTATTAGTTTTGGATTTTTCGATGACAACCTGAGTTTTTTTTTTATTAGATGTGACGCTGTGATCTTCGGCACTTAGTGGCGTATCAAAATCTTATAATTTTCAACGTTTAATTTGGGTTTTGGAGCATTTCAATGACAGGCAAAGTTATATGGACTTATAGCCAACATTGCCCACTACGATTTTTACATAGATTACATTAAGCGTAATAGCTCAATTACATTTGGTCGTTAGACCGTATTCGGATGCACGAAAGACATTACTCGAATTCGGGCACCCGAAGCAATATTTTTACACTGGAATACGGGCTGGTAGACAATGTCGGGTAAACAAAACAAAAGCGAAACGATTATCGACTCCGTTCATTTACACATAGTTCTTTACCCGAATTCCATTGGCTCTCGTCTTCGGGCTAACGACCAAGTGTAATCACGCCATAATTCTACATAATAAAATCTAATGACAACAATCCCACCATCTCTTTCTTTAAAGTGTTTCCAAAAGTTTCAGAGAATCATACCAGAATAAGAGGCTCTATAGGAATTGTCGTTGGTTACACTCACACTACAAATATAGGTCTTATTATTTAAGTTTTTAATTTAAATTTATTATTACCGATCAGTTACTTACTCTAATCACACAGGTTTAGAAATTGAAGACTAAAGTAATCGCTGCTTTATTAACTATTAAATTTAAAAATATTAAATTGAAAATGTATAAACTATGACATCACAACATGCACATAATCAATTAAATAAGAAAAGACACTTTGTTGCAGTGAGTATTGCAACAAAATTCATACCACACAATAAGTATACCTACACGAATTAAACATGATGTTGTATATATTTTAATATTCATAACTAACATTTGTGAAGTACTGAATTCTATTCAATAAATATACTAGTATGTACAATAATAATTCTTAATCTTAGGATCTAATTATTATATATGGATAAATAGTTCTGTGTCTTCTTTTTAGGTTACGTTGATAGTTTTGTTCGCGGCTATGCTGATTTCAGTAGCTCTGGCTCAATACGGCGGCTTTGGACGTAGAAGCTCTGGAAGTCCGGGAGGGTTTCGGCGATCTGGATTTGGTGGACAAGGGGGTTTTGGTAGACAAGGCGATTTTGGAAGACAAGGCGGTTTTCGACAACCTGGATTCCGTAGTCAAGGAGGTTTCAGACACGGTGGTGTCGATAGTGGCGGTTTCCGACAAGGAGGTTTCAATCAAGGAGGATATAGACAAAATGGATTTCCACAAGATGGCTTCAGACAAAGTGGATTCGGCCAAGGCGGATTCAGACAGTAGATTCAAACAAGGTGGATTCGGTCAAATTGAATTCGGGCAAAGCGGATTCAGATAAGGTGAATTCCTGTGATAAATGAGCATTGATATGTTAACAAGTCCCCGTTTTTACTTAATTTAAGCGTTTTATTAAAATAATTAGTTTTAATTACTTTGTCTTTTATTGTTGGACCGGTGGACTTTCGAGCTACTTTATTGAAGATCGAGTTCTAGCTATAAGCTGCGCCATCAGTTCAAAGAAAAAATTATAACTTAGGGTTCCATTGAAAATGAAATTAATAAAAAAATGTCCTTAACGGTGGGAAGCAAAGGACCTCATAGTTTACATATAGTAGTCGAAGTGAAGTCATTTAGGTTAGTCAATGAAAGTAATGAAATTATGTCATTAGCCTGATCTACACTAATCAAGCACTGCAGTTGGAGAAGTTTACTCCAAAGACTTTATATAATACCTAGACTGTGCACGAAAAAAATTAGTTAATCTAAAGTAAGATTTATATCTGTAGTAATAGGATAGCTATTATCTTGATAAGCGGTCGCTAGTAAAAACGGTCCTGAGTGAGAAAGCACCCAACGGTAGTGTGTCCCTTTCTAACGTCTTGCCAGCTCAATTTATCATTGGGTTTGGTAGAAATGGTAGAAAATGTCATCCTTTTCTATTTGTGATTTACTGATTAATTACCGATACGAACGATTCGTAAACTATGTAACGTATTTAAACATTTCTACAGTTCCTATAAATAATAAAATAATCATTGATATTTTTAAAATAAATCTAAATACAGAGTAAAAGTAGTATTTAATTAGTTGAGCCTGGTAATAGTGAATGTAAGATGGTGATTTGTTCACTTTATGACAATGACAATGATGACAATTTGATTTGAAATATTGTAACTTTGCTTAATATAGTGTATTTTTTTAAAATGGTGAACTCGTGTTGTGTAACAGGGTGCTACAACGATTCTTATCCCGGTAGCCCTTTTTCTTTTCACGGGTAAGTAAAACTTACAATCATATTCATTAGGTGAACCATGAATTTTGGAGGTAGATGAGATTTGTTTTTCTTAACATGAGTTGTGTGAATTTAATGAATCAATTATTAAATAATGCGGTCGCGGTTACTTCATTGTTTCGTAGGTACTTTTTAGAGCGTTTTTAGATTCGTATCATCATCATCAACATCAGCCTATTAATGTCCCCACTGCTGGGGCACAGGCCTTCCCTATGGATGGATTAGGGAGATTGGGCCATGACCTACCAGGCGGGCCCAGTGCGGATTGGCGGGTGCTAACGACTGCAGATGCAGCCGGGACCAACGGCTTAAGGTGCCTTCCGAAACACGGAGGAACTCGAGATAGATGTTTTTGGTCACCCATCCAATGACCGACCACTGCGAAAGTTGCTTAACTTCAACCATCGCAGCTGAACGCGCTAATCACCTGCGCCATCGAGCTCCTCACAAAAATAGTAAAAAAAAAAAATTTTTTTTTCTTGTATTGTGTAGATTTCCGAAGAACGAAAAGCAGAAATTGATGTGGGAAAATGCAGTGCCTGGAAAAAATTCTAAGTCGTCAGTTGTTTGCAGTGCTCATTTTAAATATGAATAAGACATTTAAATAAGACTTGGAAGCTACGGGAAGTCCTGAACCCTTGAGCACGTAGGACATAAGGCTACATTGCGACAAAAACTGCGCAAAACTATATTATTTAGCAATGTATAAAAACCAATTTTAATAAAAATATTGTAAACAAATGATTGTCTTTTTTCCGTCCAGAATTTGATGAATTTGATTTGGCATTGACCCATTTATCTACCTCAGAATATGTGGGTCCCCCTTACCTGAATAAACATACTTTTAAGAGTACTTTCCCTTCAGGTGGCTGGCATTACAAAATTCCACCCTCTTTATCTAATCTCAGTCCAAGCCAAGCTACGCGTACTAGTTTAAATACCGAATGAAACAGTTCATAGTACCTATGTATTATTATTTTTAAAACCTACATACCTTCGTTTGGTCTGCGTTTAGGGGTATATGCATAGATGAGGTTTTTCATATTAATTAACACTACATAGTCTAAATTACGTAAAATAATAAGTTTTTGTCGATGTAACAGCAAAGAAAAGTTGCCAAAATCAGGTATTGGCATTTATGTTAAATTAATGGTAAGTCTGATGATACATTTTTGTTTCTTAGGTTTTCACGCACATCACTCATTAAATAAAACTAGTTTTTCACGGGTTAATGCACGAAACGTTATTTATTTATTGACGTTTCGCAGCCTTTACAGGCCGCGTCGTCGGAATTTGTCATCATACAAAGACTTAGTGTAATTTTTTATTACACTAAGTCTTTGTATGATGCACTTAGCAAGTTAAAAAATACGCCATGTAGTTTTTATTTTAACTCATAATCACAAATTACTTACATGTTTAGACAGTAGCAGATACTAAACACAGTCCTCTTTACAAGCTATATTAAATAACAAATACTAATAACAAATTTTGTCCCGCGTTACGCTTGAATATGGTTACTTCATTAGAAAGGAACACACTACCATTGGAAGCCCTCTCGCCCGGACCGTTTTTAACGCGATGGTGCACAGTCTAGGTATTATGTGCTCTCTTAAAACACACAGCGTTGGAGTGAAGATGCTGCTTTATGATCTTGCTTTATCTATGGTAACTTTGAAGTGTAGTGGTAGCTTTACTTACAGTTTTATCTCCTCACTCACCAGGGGGCGCTATCATCTTTGTGATTAAGCGTTCTTTGACATCCGTTTGAATTCATAGCGTTTTATGATTTTGCAAAGTAACTGTCACTAAAAGTAAAAATGTTTATTTAGTGAATTCAGAGTGTGATATTACAGTTTTTCAGTGTTGTATAATTCGTAGGAAGTGAGCATTTAAAGGTTTATAAATAAATCTTAGTAGTGTGTGTTGTGAAATACGAGATGAGCACATCGGATGAGGTGAGTCGTACTCGTATGCAAACGGAGTCGAATTCTGCTGCTCCGGAGGGAGAGCAGAGGGAAACTCCGGGCTCGAGCGAAGACAGGAACATTTCCTCTTCCTCCTCATCTTCGGAAGATGAGGAGGGTTTCGCTAGCCCACCGCCGAATAAACGACCTCGGAAAAAAGATGAACGAAAACCGCGATCGGATCCGCGAATCGATGCTTTAATCAGTCAGGTTTCATCTATATCCAACTTCCTTACACATTTGCCATATAATCTAAATACTATAGCACATTCGTCAGAAACATTATCTAAAAACATTTTTCCGTCAGCCACAGAATCACCCTTTTTGAGTGTTCCACCAACACAATCTATTAACCTTTCTTTAGGCGACATACATGTGGGTTACGATAGCACTAAGGTTATTTCTCCGGCAGATAAAGACCGTCTTAGGGAATTAGAACAACTACAGCTATATGATACTCCGGCATGGAAAGGAATTAGATTTAAAAAAGCTTTACAATCTTGTGTTGCTAGCCCTGGGTTTGTCGGGCTGAAAATTAACGATGAACTTTGTCACTTCAATAAGCAAAAAGACTATCTCTATTCTACTGAAAACTTATTAGCTAGGCTATCTAATGCAGTGTTAGAACAAAGAGATTTGCTGAAGGGCAATTTACAAGATGTTGTGAATTGGGGTGCTACCAATCCTAATGACCTCAATGTTACCCCACTTTAGTAGAAAAACTAACAGCTGCCTTTGGTTGTGATTCAGAGTCCAATAAAAATTGGGAAAAAATAATGCAGGTAATTTGTGGAAAAAGGGCTGAGTGTATAGAATACCGGCGTGATAGAATTCTTAAAGAGGTAAATAATCCAAATTTAAAGACAACATTACAACAAATTCCACCTAGTTCTGAATATTTATTTAGCCGTGCTAAATTACTACCTATTATTCAATCACTTGGAGGGACACAGGTTTGGTTGAATACACCTAATTATATAAAAGAAAACAAACCATCAACTTCGAATCAGTTAGACTTTCATGGTAAAAACAAAAAATTTAAAAACGGAAACAAATTTAACCGCACACAGAGATCTAACAGACCTGAAGTTAAAAAGCACCAGTCCTTTCGAAAACACAAAAATATCACAGACCATAATTACACCCCAAAATCTCAAAAATGACTCTTTCAAAGGGGGTTGTTTGCATCACCATGTTCAGACATGGAAAATATTAGGAGCGAACAAATTTATTCAGAATATTATAACAGGTACCCGTATACCTTTCAAAAACAAACCCCCTTTGCAATACCCATACAGACAAATTTTAAGAGCCTTTGCGACCAAAGAATCAGACCAGATGTCATCTGTGATCAGGGACCTAGTACAAAATCAAGTTCTAGAGAGACCCACAGTAAAAAATTCAGGTTATTTTTCAAAGATGTTTCTGATTCGCAAACCAGATGGGGGAATACGTCCCATATTCGACTTGAGGGGTCTCAATCGTTATGTGGCAACAAGACATTTTCATCTCATTTCTCAGGTAGATGTAATGAGTTTCCTCCAGGGTCAAGATTGGATGACAAAAATAGATATTCAGCAGGCATATTTTCATCTCCCCATTGCAGAGTCGCACAGACGGTTTCTGCGGGTCATCTACAAGCAAGAAATTTTACAATTAACGGCCCTACCCTTTGGCCTATCATCAGCACCTCGAACATTTGCTGCCCTTTCAAATTGGATTGCGGAAATCCTTCGGGCAAGAGGTTTCAGGATTTTAATTTATTTAGACGATTATCTTCTAGTCCACCAGGATCAGACTATATTGACAAACCAGGTTGCGGAAGCCATTTCATTATTACAGAGTCTAGGTTGGCACATAAATCACCAAAAATCAGTATTAATTCCAACCCAGGAGCTGGAATATCTAGGGTTAATGTGGAACACTCAAACAGGCGTTGCAAGGTTACCACCAAAAAAAGTAGTGTCGATAAAAGCAACACTTACAAAGATTCTGAATCAAGGGCAATGTACTCTCAAACAGGCTCAAAGCTTACTAGGCCAACTAAATTTTGCCAATCAGACAGTCCCCGGAGGACGATTATGTTGTCGAAGTTGCCAGATTTTTCTCAGGAACTTCAAACAGACCAGAGCACGGGAGAGAAAATCACTAACTCCCCCTGTAGTAAAGGACTTGCTCTGGTGGTTAGAGGCAGTCGATCACAGTGTTGTCCCGTTCCAAAAACGAGAAGTCACTCACTTCCTAACCTCAGATGCAGCGGATGCAGGCTGGGGAGCCCAGTTGAACGAAACTTTCCTGTCAGGGCAATGGACACCTGTGCAAAGGAGGTGGCATTCCAACCTAAAAGAAATGTATGCTGTTTTTGCTGCCATAAAAAATCAGGGGACAAGCTTGTTAAATGCACACATACAGATTCAGTCGGACAATCGAACATTAGTGGCATACATAAGAAATCAGGGTGGCACCCGCTCCATAGCTCTATTGAATCTGGCAACCAGGCTATTGGAGTTGACCGAGCAGCTCAACATAATGCTGTCGGCTTGTTACCTCCCGGGGAGGTTAAACGGAATCGCGGACCGCCTGTCAAGGGGTCGCGCACTACCCGAATGGCATCTGTTACCCCCGGCCACGGAGGCCATATTCAGAAAATGGGGGGAGCCAGAGGTAGATCTATTCGCGTCAAGGGAGACCGCTATAGTACCCAGGTACGTAACACTAGATTCTTGCGATGGATCGGCAATTTTCTGCGACGCCTTCAGTCGTCCATGGGAGTACAGTCTGGCTTGGGTTTTTCCTCCGCCAAATTTAATACCCAGAGTGTTAACTCACTTAAACAGGGCAATAGGGACCTACATTCTGATAGCGCCACAATGGACCCAGTGCTTTTGGTTGCCAGACCTTCAGAACCGAGCCTTGACGCAACCAATGCAAATACAGAACCTTCAGAAGGTTCTCATAGACCAGACCACGGGTCAGACACCAGCTCAGGTGGAAAAACTAGGTCTCCAAGCTTGGCTTGTTGGGGGTGGTCAGATCAAATAGTTCATTGGAGTGCTGATGAGCAAAATTTGTTAAAAAGCAGCTGGCGCCCCTTCACTTTATCAACATATAAAGCCCCTATAGATAGATGGATTTCATGGTGTAACTCTAGTAGTGTGAATGCTAGATCTCCAAGTGGTAATGATATAGCGCGCTTTCTAGCAAGTGTATTTCTTAAGGAAAAGTTTTCATATAGAACAATGCTATTACAGAAGTCAGCTGTTCTCACATATTGTAAATCATCTAATGAAGATTATACCAAAAACTTTTTTATCCATCAGATATTAAGAGCCATATCTCAAGCAAGACCTCCATCTAAGAAAGCTCCAATTTGGGACACTAAATTGTTATATGATTGGTTAACAAATACACCGGAAACTATTTCTTTTTTTGATGTTGCCCGACGTACAGCTTTAATATTACTCCTTGCCTCAGGTCGCAGAATACATGATTTAACTTTGTTAGAGATAAGTAAAGACAGTTTTATTGTTCAAGATGACAGGGTTATCTTTTGGCCTAAATTTGGTGCAAAAACTGACACAGGGTTGCATCAGCAGTCGGGATGGTTGTTATTGCGCCATCCAAATTTAAATATTTGTCCAGTCAGTCATATTATAAAATTTTTAAATTTATCAGAAGCTCGACGTTCTACAGAAAGTAATGTATCAAGTTTTTTCATATCAATAACAGGAAAAGTTAGACCAGCTTCTAGAAATATGATTGCAGGTTGGATAAGATCCATTTTCAAGGAGGTAAAGATAGATGAATCTCCAGGAAGTATAAGATCAGCTGTAGCTTCTAGAAGTTGGGTTGAGAATAGACCTGTGCAGGAGATATTAGATAGAGGAAATTGGAAAAGTCTGTCTACATTTACTAATCATTATTGTCGGGAAATTAAACAGAGGACTGTGATTTCTAAGGACTTACTCCGTCCATCATTTTCAATTATTTAAGTTGTTTCAAATAATCTAAAGCATTGGAAGTTGATGTTTATAATTGTTTGTTATGATTTGTAGAGTGATCTCATAATTATGAATATTTTGTTATAGCTAATTTTTATTTTTGCAAAGAAGGCAGATTTTTTATTTTTGTTTGTTTGCTTTTATAATTTGATTTATAATTATATGAATAATAAGTTGTTACTGTTACTTTTTATGTTCATCTCATTTCTTAGACTGAGCAAATTTTTTCTTTATATTCACATAGCGTTTTATGTTACTTATTAATTCCTTCTCACCAGCAGATATCAAACAGGTCTTCACTCCAACGCACACAGCGTTTTAAGAGAGCACATAATAGAACTGTTTTGCATTACAACAAAACAGATATTATGTGAAGAATAAAATACACAGCGTTACAGCAAGAGCCTTGCAGGTGAGTGAAGAGACCTATGAATTCAAACGGATGTCAAAGAACGCTTAATCACAAGGATGATAGCGCCCCCTGGTGAGTGAGGAGATAAAACTGTAAGTAAAGCTACCATTACACTTCAAAGTTACCATAGATAAAGCAAGATCATAAAGCAGCATCTTCACTCCAACGCTGTGTGTTTTATTCAACACATAATATCTGTTTTGTTGTAATGCAAAACAGTTCTATTATATAAAGTCTTTGGTTTACTCACGTAACGTTGAGATTAGGATATGTTAATAACATTGCTCTTTTTTCATAAGAACCGACTCCAATTGTTCTTCTTTAGATTTATTTTGACTTATTATTTTGTAAATAACTTCTCCGACTCCTATTTTCTCACTTCTATTAACTCCACAAACAAAAAATTCAAAAAATATTCTTCAAAGGAAAGATTCTTGCATGACAAGACATTTATGACAGTTTTGAATAACTTCTTAAAAGGGCTGCCAGATCATGGTTTTCTGGTGTGACCAGATGTTTGTCTATGCAATGTCATCGTGGTCCGACTTGTGGTTTGTGTATTTACACGTGCGCCATGCGCTTCTCAAAATGTTGACATGGGTTTTTGTAAATATTAGTTATATCAACACTTAACGCTAAACACACCAAATGATTTTTTTATAAACAGGTATATTATCTATTTATGTGGACATATAATAAAAAAAATGTGAACTTACAAAAACCACAACACTTATCTATATAATTATTTGAAAATAATAAAAAAAATACTTGAAAATCTTTTATATTAAAAACGAAATATTTATGCAAGTATAAAAACATATAGAAAAAGCACTATACACTAAGGCTTTACTAGGGATAAGCACTCTTCAATTCAATAAAAAAATCCTCCGTATATAGACAAATATAGGCATAATTATTTATTTTGTGCATTGGACTTCAGCCCTTACTGTTATAAATATGACACGTAGCGTCTACTTTTCATGTAAATAAGACAACATATATTTTTCGCTTCAGATACATTTATGTGAGAAAAGAAAACTATTTTTTGTGCAAAGGAGGGAAAATTAATTTAGTTATTAGTATCAGTTTGGAAACCGCATGCGCTCGGGTTTTCGCAGAAACTGGATTATGGAGAAGAGCCACCAAACTAATTAAACTACTGAGTTTGTATATTATTAGCTTTAAACAGCCGATTTTGTCAGTATTTCCCAAGTTTTCATAGCGAATTGTATTGTATCATGGCCAAGGTGAGTTTATAAAGACTTTATTTTAAGAAAAATTCCACGAAACAGCTAAAGGCAGATTTTTCAATCCCTAAATAAAATTTACTCATCTGATATCGTACTATATCGTATTCACATTGAAGAGTTGTGTTAATTTTGTGTCGTGCATATCTATTTCTGATCTGACTGGTGTCTTCATCTTTCTTTTTCATTGGGTTATAATTTATTCAGCAGTTAAGTATTCTCCCAGAATTTAAAAATCCGCTTTAACTGATAACTACACATCTAAGTTAATAATAATTGAAATATAGCCAACATTGTACAATAAATACTAAATAATATGTAATTAAAAGTATTATTCATCATTAATATTCTTATAACTTTCTTTGAATCAATTGAGATTTAAACTCTCAATATAAGATAAAAGTTAACGGTTCTTTAAAATAAAAGTATGCTCAAGTTGCATATAAAATAAACGAACAACATTATACGTATGATTATATATTTTAAAACAAAAAAAAATATTATCTATACCAATATTATAAAGAGGAAAGGATTGTATGTAAGTATATTCGTAACGAATTGGCTCAAAAAGTACTAGACCGATTTTAAAAATTCTTTCACCATTTGAATGCTATATTATCACTGATTAATAAAGGTTATAGTATATTTAAAAAAAAAGTTAGGGTTCCGTATGAAAATTTTGATAAAGTAACTCAACGTGTGTAAAAAATACCAAAAAATAGCTTTATACCGCGTACGCTGCGAAAGTCATTGATAATAGAGCAAAGTGATGTACTGAAGTTTTATAGAGGATACCAATATCTATAAAAAAAAGTCCGCGATACCATATGTCTAACTATCACAGTTATGTAACAACTAAATGCTCCCTGCGGTTTTACCTCCGTTAATTTGAAGAAAAAGGTTTATAGTGAGTCAAACTTAAAATATGGACATAGGCTGTCCTGGACTTTTTTACAGAACTTTTAAAAGGAAAGAATTTCGTAATACATGTTTTTTGTGTAACTTTAACCGTTTACCCAGAGCACGCAACGGAATCTCACTAATGGAATATTTTTACCCCATTTTGCAAAATTTTTCATCGATACTCCGCTGCTTCTGGTCGTAGCCTCGTAATATATATAGCCTTTCTCGATAAATGTACTATTCAATACAAAAAGATTTATTTCAAATCGAAACAGCAGAGCAATGTTGCATTCGGTACAACGAACGGGTCCTAAACTTAGCAACGAATATTTTACTTGGAATGGAAGGTTTATAATTAATATGAAGAAAGTATTTGTGTATAATACAAGCCTGTGAACAAAAACTATAATCTACACTAAAGCTCTACACCGAAGCAAAGCGAGAGCGGGCCACTAGTTAAAAATAAAATGATTAAGAAAACCACACGTCATACTTAAATAACATAATTATAAAAAACTTTCATAGATAAAAAAAAACATTTGAAATTTGGCCGCAAAATAAAGCGGATAATATTATTTCATATAGAAGCACTATAATATCAAAGTAGAACAAAACAACATCTATATAATAAACCCAAAAATTTGAATTTTATGTCACTAAAAGTTAATCATTTTTCCGCATTGCTTTTTAATTGTATACTCTAGTTACTGGTACGTTCCTAACCGACGCTCCGAGTGCAACTTTTTTCTCTAACGTTTCAATTATGATTAATGATTATTAGACAATTGTTTCACCTGGAGTGTATGTTAGAAAAGTATGAAACTCATCCCTGTTGACAGACATTGAAGTATTGCCAGATTATGAAATACAGATAATAAAATTAAAAAAGTATACAATTTGAGCATAGAATGCCAGGTGCCCTTTAGTTTTTGAGAATCATAAGGGTCTATAGGATTTGTCGTCAACTCAGATTACAAATAACGCTCTGATTGTTAATGTAATAATTCAGTGTCATTTTCAAATTGTGATCACCGATCAGTTACTCACTGTATCCACACAGACTTTAAAAAAATATAACTAAGGTACACTGTAGTAATTTATCTTATGTAGAAAATAAAATATGTTAATACTTATTAAATTAATTTTCATGACATAATAACATACACTGCACACTTTGTAGCTATGACTATTGCAACGAATAATTCAAATCACACGATAACAATTGTTCATACAAATTCTATTCTTAACTTATAATTGTACAATACTGTGTTTTGCTTTTGACTGCTGAAAATAGAGATTTTCGATGGTACAATCTTAATAAACAATATCATTAAACCTATACAAAACACACATAACCTTCAGATGAATACATCTGCAGGTTTGTGTATTTTGTATAATATATGTGTATATTTTTGGGGGCCGACATACAATTGCAATTGTATGGATTTTAAGTTATTATTATCTTCTTTTTAGGTTACGTTGATAGTTTTGTACGTGGCTACGATGCTGTCGGTGGCTCTGGCTGGATACGGAGGCTATGAAAGTTCGGAAAAATTCCAGGAAGTTGATATTAGTGAACAAAGCAGTATTGGACTAGGTGGTCCAGGTGGACAGGGCGCTATTGAACAAAGCAGTTTTGAAGAAAGCAGCTTTGAAGAAAGCGATTTTGCTCAACAAGGCGGTATAGGACAAGGTGGTATTGGACAAGGCGGTACTGGACAAGGCAGTATTGGACAAGGCGGTATTGGACAAGGTGGTACCGGACAAGGCGGTATTGGACAAGGCAGTACTGGACAAGGCAGTATTGGACAAGGCGGTATTGGACAAGGGGGTATTGGACAAGGCGGTATGGGACAAGGTGGTACTGGACAAGGTGGTATTGGACAGCCTGGATTCGTGGGAGGTGCCAATCAAGGTTTTCAACAAGGTGGCTTAGGACAAGGTGGATTTAGCCAAGGTGGACAAGGCGGTATTGGACAGCCTGGATTCGGGGGAGGTGCCAATCAAGGTTTTCAACAAGGTGGATTAGGTCAAAATGGATTCGGGCAAGGTGGATTCAGATAAGGTGAATTCCTGTGATAAATGAGATTCGGCAAATTTTCAAGTTATTGTTTATTACGTGTAAATTTTTATTATAATAAACATTTTTACTCACTTTGACTTTTATTGTTGGACCGGTGGACTTCCGAGCTGGCTTATTGCAGCTATTCATAAAATTCCCTGAAGAAACTGAATGTACCTATAGGTCTAGAATTATTGGTTCCTGGGGTGTGGGCACATCTGGGGGAGGAGGGGAGGGAGAGGCCGGTGGCCGTGACGGTTTTTCGGGGTTAACCGGAACAATCGAAGGACCTTCAATTGCATTAACTTCCACAATCGGGGTTGGGTTCTTAATAACATCCAAAAAAGGTTTAACAGGAGTGAATAAAGAACCTGGGATGGAATAAATTATATTTTTATATAAGCCTGTTACTGCCGGAGTGTCACTTGAAGGCATTGCCACTTTGACAGGCAATTGAAACGATAACTCCGCCTTTGGTGATTCTTCGATTTTTTCTTCCACAGGTATAGTGCGTTCAGTAGGTTACTTAGTTTAAGGCGACAGATCTTAACTTATCAATGATATTATTAGTTTCAACATCCCTCCGTTCTATTATATGTTTCTTGATGATTTTTCCAAACTTACGCTACGTGTTGTTTTTTAATTATACTTATAACTAATTAAAAAGCAAAGCATAGGGTAAGTTTACCCACTCATTAATTGATAGATTACAAATTAAACTCTCGAACTAAGTAGAACTTGTTTTATGAAAATTAAGATAAACGAAAACGATAGTCGTTTAATAAAACTTTTATAAGGAAACCTGTTTGTAAAGTGAGCGTCTGTTAGGAAAACCCACATGAATTTGAATTTTAATAATTTGGAATGTAAAATTTTAAAACTTTTATGTATAAATTTCAATCAAACTAGAAAAGAAAGTAAATATCCATGCCATATGCCATGTGTCGTGATACTTGGGCTTGGGTTCTTAGAATAACGTAGCCAAGGTCAGCGTGTTCGCATTATGGTTACGAATATCGACAGAATCAGAATGGTCCCTACATACCTAAATTTTATTTTACAAGATTCCGGATATAGGGTTTTATATGCCAACTGACTTTTGAAACCAGCCGCACGACATACATCTTTAAGATGTGGAAAGACCCGAAAGTTGGATGCTATTGGAACCACAAGCAAGAGAAACATGCAATGGCGTCTACACTTATTTTAGGGTACGGTATCCACATTTCGATTCGTTTGCATGATTTAACAAAAAAAAAAATTCCAATCTAACGAAACTATGTGCATTTATAATAATATCAGCAAGTTTATACTTAATCTATTTATCTATATTGTAAGTATAGCATGTGAACTTGAAATATATTTATATAGAAATATATTCTTTTCTCTAATACAAGGTGGCCGGGGAGTTGACGCTCAAGAGTAAAATTTAGATACTTTATGATGAGGAGTATCCAAATCACCCCCATGTATGTTCCACGATTTTGCGTAGTTTTCGAGTTATAATTTTTTTAATGATTTTTTTCGTAATTACCACCTAACATCCGTTTTCGATATTTTTCTCATTCTGTTGGACGTTTCTGGTTCAGTTTTTTTTGTGATAACTGACTAGCATAGTCTAACCTAGCACCCTAAAACTTATGGTTTATCTAGACATTGCAGAATTTACTTAGAATTTGTTCGAGAGTTCAAAATTACGATTTGAGCTCAGTACACACAAATTTTCAAAGTATGAAAAAAAATGTAAATGGGGGGATTTCGAGTTGAAAGTGCTTTTAGTAACTTCCTGAGACATTAAACTTTCAAACAAGGCCAAATAAAGATAGGGTTAATGGGAGTTTTCTTTCTGTAACTGACCTTCAAAATAAATTAAGGCATTTTTCAAGGAAAAAAAAATATTATTTTATTATAATGAAATCTTTGCCTATCTCTCAGTTATGATGGATTTAAGTAAAACACAGTTGTTAATGACCTAAATTCTACTACTACTTACTTACTCGTCTTGTTCTGCCGTTTTTTCTCGATCACTATTTGCCTACTGATACCGCCGCTGCTTACTTGTTTGACCCCTGCTTGTTACTGGATTCCGTAGTGCCTAACGATTTGGACTGTAGTTACTTGGAAGTATTGTGATGCCCTACACTCTGAGTGAATATGCAGAAATGCATTATTTCTGCGGGGATCAACTTCAACGCCGAGGCGGAGCGCAACCTGATCATTACCCTGACTATCATGTGTACATGAATACTCACAATACGTTAACGGCAGGCCGCATTCCTGGCCAACGTGGCGGTGAAGGCAATCAGAGGGTTGATCAGGAACGCAGGGAAATCGTATTGGAAGAAGTGCAACACAATAGTAGTACAAGTACGAGAGCATTAATTAGCTCGTAACCTTGACTTACCAAGATCTTCAATACAGGATATTTTGCGTGAGGAATCATTTCACGCCTACCACATACAAAAAGTACAAGCGTTGCAGCGTTCAGATTATCAATTGAGAGTCGAGTTCTGTAGAACTATGTTGCGGAAAGAGGAAGAAGATCCCGGATACTTTAATAAAATCTAGTGGACCGACGAGTCAAGATTTGAGCGAACTGGGATTTTCAATATCCACAATTTTCACATTTGGGCCGTTGAAAATCCACATGCCGCCAGACCATCATCATTATAACATCGTCTTAGCGTTGACATGTGGTCTGGTGTTTTGAATGGCGAATTAATAGGCGCATTTGAACTGCCATCGAGATTAGAGGGCGACACATACAAAAGTTTTTTAGAAGACAATCTACCCACATTACTGAAAGATGTAAATCTTGAATAAAGAAGAACGATGGTATTCCAGAACGACGGGGTGCCATGTCATTACGCGACACAAGTGCGTCGCCATTTAGTGGTCTAAGGTCTGGTGACCTACCCCAACAGGTGGATAGGACGACAAGGGCCAATTGCCTGGCCCCACGCTCGCCTGACCTCAACCATATTGATTTTTTTATCTGGGGCTACTTTAAAGAAATTGCATTCGCCAGAGAAGCTTCGAATGAAGAAGAACTGAGAGCAAAAATTCGCGAAGCCGAAACCACTGTCAAAAATAACCGTGAAGCTTTTAGGCACCTAAAACATGATTTTTTGGGCAGATGTAGATTGTGTATTTCTGTGGGAGGGCAAAATTTTGAAAATTTGCTTTATATTAATGTATTTTGTTCATAATTAACTGCGTTTTACTCATATCCATCATAACTCATAGAAAGTCAAAGATTTAAAAAAATAAAATAATTCCTTTGAAAATGCCTTAATTTACTTTGAAGGTAAGTTACAGAAAATAAACCCCCATTAACCGTTTCTTTATTTGACCTTGTTTGAAAGTTTAATGTCTCAGGAAGTTTCTAAAAGCACTTTGAACTCAAAATCACGTATTTACATTTTTTTTTGATACTTTGAAAATTTGTGTGTACTGAGCTCAAATCGTAATTTTGAACTTTCGAACAAATTCTAAGTGAATTCTGCAATGCCTAGATAAACCATAAGTTTTAGGGTGATAGGTTAGACTATGTTAGTCAGTTATTACAAAAAAACTGAACCAGAAACGTCCAACAGAATGAGAAAAATATCTAAAACGGATGTTAGGTGGTAATTACGAAAAAAAACACTAAAAAAATTATAACTCGAAAACTACGCAAAATCGTAGAACGTACATGGGGGTGATTTGGATACTCCTCATCATAAAGTATCTAAATTTTACGCTTGAACGTCAACTCTCCGGCCACCCTGTATATACATGTATATGTACTAAAGAACAAATAGTAAGATATCTATAACTAAAAACCTTATAACAACTAATAATTATTAACAGGAGTCCCTTTATAACAGTGGTACTTACACATAAGAATAAAGCACCAAAGTATGTAACCATATGACGCCTTGTAAGAATGTAGCTACTTTAAAATACAATATATTATTCAATTATTCAAATCATAAATTTATAATTATATCCATAATATTATAGCGTGATTGATTAAAGCAGCTTTGTCATTAGTAAAATACTGGTTGATTAAATAAAGGTAGTGAACCTCATTCTATTTTTGAAAATGATATATTTGGTAATTAACTTTAACTTTACCATTTTTTATCATGCTCAGCTGTCAAATTATTAAATTTACATATACTTAAACTTTCGCGTTGCATTTATTGATATGAAAATATTTAATTTTACAACCCATATCGATAATCACGTAATTTAAAGGTATTGTCTTATTTAATACCGTTATAATATTAGACAAAGTATTGATTTATGTTATCAATAAATGACGTGATTTTCATGATGATGTCTTTTAATTGCAAAGCAAACGAAGTCCGAGCTGGTTCCTATAACGTGTGGGTTCCTGAAGCAATAGATATTTGATATTTTTTTCTGATTGAGGAGGCAAAAGAAACCAAAATTTTACAGCTTCATCTTTTATATTTTAACAATAATTTAATGTGTACTGCCACGATATTTATTTTTAACAGAATTACATTTCCTATGGTTTCAAAACGTGTACATTTCAGTAAAAATAAGTACCTTTTTTACCAGACTATCCGTGGCTGAGTGGTTTTGTACGCCGGGATTCAAGGTGTCTTCTACTCCAGAGGTCCCCGGTTCGAATCCCGGTGAGGGCAGAAGTTTTTGTGATGAATACGAGTATTTGTACTCCAATCATGTATGTTTAACCTTTAAGTATGGACGTCAAACATTTTTAACACCAGTGCGGACGCAGAGTCCCTCAGGCTACTTATACATGCAACTTTTTTCTAGAAACTTATTCCTAACCGCGTCAAACCCCTAGCAATATCTGAATATAGGTCTCTTATAAGAAAAACACAGGTATTTGAAATTAACTTGCTCCATTATAATTATAGAAAATATAGGGCTTTTTATGGTTGTCTATTTGAACCTATTAACTCAATCTTACATTAGACCAGAAAAACTTTTTTATTAAATAATTTAATATAGGAATGTATAGAAAAACATAAAAGCTCCTTCTAGAAAGAAATATTAAAAATTCTGACGCCATTCATAATACCTATATGTAATTTACTGGCAATTAGCTCATAAAGAACGAGAACCATATATACCAACAAGAAACTTCGAAGTGTCGAAAGTTTCGTGTGCAACACGGCACGAAGGACAGTAGAAGGAAATCAATGTTATTTCCTCCCATAGTGCCTCTTCTCATCACATTGTTCCCCCCGAACACATGATGCCCCACTATTTCTATTCCAGTAATATGACAAAGAGAAGAGCAAACAAAAGAAGAAGACTTGATAGTGGTGCAGTGTCTGTGGTGTCAAAAGACACAGTAAACCAGTTTGTTGACGAATCACAAATTGATGTAAGCGATATGAAGTTGATTGAAAGCTGTCGAAAGCTGTCTGGTAAAGAATTGTCGGTTATAGGGAAAGTTAACCTAAAATTATTGATAAACAATATCGTATGTATTCACGATTTCCTTGTAGTAGAAAAAAATAGTCAATATCTCGTTATAGGACAGGATTTCTTGTTGCGAAATAATGCAATAATAGACTTTCGTAACAAATAATTGATAATGAAGCATATTTAGTGCAAATTTAAAAGACAATTTATACAAATGAATAATAAAAGTAATAGCGATAATTCGGTGAACGATGAGTATTCATATTATATCGAACACGTTGATAATTGGCAAATTAGCAAACTACTGATTGCGTATATTATTAGCTTTAAATAGCCGATTTTGTCAGTATTTCTGAAGTTTTCATAGAGAATTGTATTGTATCATGGCCAAGGTGAGTTTATAAAACTCTATTTTTAGAAACATTCCACCAAACTGCTAAAGGCTGATTTTTCAATCGCTACATAAAATTTACTCATCTGATATCGTATTATATGGACACATTGAAGTGTTGTGTTAATTTTTTGTCTTTCATATCCATTTGTGATCTGACGGGTGTCTTCATCTTTCTTTTTGATTGAGTTATAATTTATTCAGCAGTTAAGTATTATCCCAGAATTTAAAAATCCGCCTTAACATTAACCTACCGAACTACTTATCTAAGTTAATAATAATTTAAATATAGACAACATTGTACAATACTTTTTAAAATCATCATTATTATTGCATCTCTCAATATAAGATAAAAGTTAAATGGTTGTTTAAAATAAAAAGTATGAATTATTTTAATTAATTTTATTAATTCAATAAAACGGACAACATTATAAGTAAGATTATTTATTTTTACAACATAAATAAATATTATTAAAAATAAAACGATTAAGAAAACCAGACGTCATACTTAAATAACATATAAAAAAATCAAAAAGCAATTTACACATTGCTTAGTATTTGTCTTGAATTAAAACTAAAAACAACAGTTTTGCTATTCTGTAGGGAAAACTCGGAATCTGCGGTGTGATTTAAAATTAGAACACAAAGAAAGGACATTGTTCTGCGTCCATACATTGTTAGCCTAAGAACCAACAATCATGAAATATTATTTTCTAGGTTCAAAATCGTAAGTAAATGACTGTAAAAACAAAGATTATTGACGGACACTTCTGAGAACTTAAATTATTAGGAAAACTAAAATTTTTTTGAGATTATGTTTAATATTCAATGAAACATAGGTTAACCTATGAATTTAGTAGGGCAAGTACCACCCCACTCAGCCATTAAGATGGGTAGTGAATTGGAAGTGCTTATCAGGGCCATTTGAGATTTTGATATTTCACTGATTGCCTGATTGGAGTGAACAAATATAGATCAATGATTTCTGTTATTTAAGATTAATATAATTAAATAATCATGTATGTTAGATGTACAAAGTACTGTAGGCTGTAGGTAAAGTTAAAAGAGCAAAAAAAAATATCAAAGGAAAAGATGTTTACTAGTTGGAATTTGAAAGATTTTTTTTCCCAAGTTTTTATTGTGGGGGCCCCCCGTTTGTGGAGGCCCCGGGGCTTTCGCTCCGGTTGCCCTCCCCTAAATCCGGCAGTGAGTGTTCTTGAATAATTTGGCAGTATGATCCTCTCAGGATGTTGTGGCACAGGTTCACTAGCACTTGGTAATAAGGGCTCTGCTCTTTGGTTACATCGATGGCATATTAGATATCCGAAATAGTTAAAGGAAAAACAATCGCAAATAAACACACACAACAGGTAATCCGAAACGAGAATGCACTTCCCGGTTTATTAATACTCTTTGGAATGCACGAATGCCACAGATTACTACGAATGCAAACTGCATGCACCACAACCACAGAGTAACAAGTTTTATGCCGGCCGTACACTTGACAACAGTTTGTTCTTGTCATGCTTAATAAGGAATGAAACGGACAGACTGATGTCATGTTTTAAAATAGCAAATACGAATAGCCAAGTGAAGTGCCGGCATTAGGAAGAAAGAGTGTTTTGTTTGCAGCGCTGCCATAGATTATACACATAAAATGGTATTTATTGTCTCAGATTTTATTTAACTTTTTAATTTAGCTTACTTAACTGGAAGTGTCCGTCACAATTTAAATACTGATAATTATCGCAAAAAATATACTAAGAATTATCATAAATGCCAAATTGGTGTTGGTTCTTAGGCCAATTTTAACATTGCCCTTTCAAATTTCGCCGGCGCCGACGACAGGCGACATACTACGTTGAATAGAGTGTGTTCTTATAGAATAGCACTGCAGTTCCTCCTTCTCTTCCTATAGAGCTTGCTAAGCATTGTTTTGTTGTCAAAGAAGAACCGGCACTTTTCATAGGTAAAAAAATATAATAACTTGTAAAAATTTAAATTTTGCCTGAAAATAAAGCGAATATTATTTGCTATAGAAGCACGATATCATCAAAGTAGATCTAAATTACCTGTATATAATTGACCTTATTCTATATAAAAGATATAATAGTACAGGGAAACCGAATATTTTCAATGTTATATCACTAACAATTAATCATTTACCCGCACTGCTTTTTAATTGTATACTCTAGTTACTGATACGTTCCTAACCCACGCTCCGAGTGCAACTTTTCACTCTAACGTTTCAATTATTACTTTACCTGGAGTGTAGGTTGGAAGAATATGGAAACACACCCCTGTTGACAGATATTGAAGTATTGCCAGATTATGAAATAGAAATAATAAAATTAAAAAAGAATACAACTTGAGCATAAAACGACGGGTGTCCTTTAGTTTTTGAGAATCATAAGAGGCTCTATAGGATTTGTCGTCAACTCAGACTACAAATAACACTGTTATTGTTTATATAATAATTCATTTTCAATTGTCTTTATCCACACAGGCTTCTAATAAATAGTATTAGTAGTAAATTATCTTATGTAGAAAATAAAATATGTTATTGATTATAAAATTAATTTTCATGACATAAAAACATACTCAATAAAATACAAAGACACACCTTGTTGCTGTGGCTTTTGCAACAAATTGTTCAAATCACATGATAACAATTGTACCTATATTCACTAAACATATTAAAAAATATATTATTAGGTAACTATTCTTGACTTATATTTGAGTAATACTGTATTCTGCTTTGACTGCTGAAAATAGTTTTTTTTTGATAGGTATAATCTTATTTAACAATATCATTAAAATTATACAAGACACATAACCTTCACATGAATGCATCTGCAGGTTATGTCATCGTCATCATCATCAGCCTATTAGGGCAGGTTATTTATTTTTTGTATAACATAATTTTTTGAAGGCTGAGTTACATTTGTAATTACATGGATTTTTAGTTATTATTGTCTTCTTTTTAGATTACGTTGATAGTATTGTTCGTGGCTACGCTGCTTTCGGTGGCTCTAGCTGGATACGAAGTCTATGACAGCTCGGAAGAATTCCAGGACGCCGATTTCAGTGAACAAGCCAGTATTGGACAAGATATTTCAGGTGGTTTTGAACAAAGCAGTTATGAACAAAGCGATTTTGCTCAGCAAGGCGGTTTTGGACAAGGTGGATTTGGCCAAGGTGGATTGGGTCAAGATGGATTCGGGCAATTCATAGCGGCCTCCTTTTAAATTATGCTTAACTTTGTTTTTAAACTTAAAATTATAATGATCGATTTTCATAAAATGCGCGAAGGATTTTCGCACTCTTCTAAATGAAATGAAAAAAAAGAATATATATCATTTCTTAATATAGTCGAATAGTTCGTAGCGGAATCGGAATTTTGAAATATCATTGATTAAAATGTAGAAATATAATCTTTTTATTTACCAAACAACTACGAAAATTGCCCCAAGTTAACTATAAGTATATTTTATTTAAGTAATTTTTGGTGGGTATAACGGACTCAGCGCGGATTGGTGGGAGAAAACGGACCCATTGCGGATTGGAGGGTGACAACGGACCCAGCGCGGATTGGTGGATGATGACGGACCCAGTGTGGATAGGTGGGTGATAATGGCCCCAGCGCGGATTGGCAGGTGATAATAGACCCAGTGCGGATTGGAGGATGATAACGGACCCCGCGCGGATTGGTGTTTTTTTTTAAAATCTTCAGGTTAAGTTTATGATTTCCAGATCATTGGAGCTAAAGAAGTTTCACTTCAGTCGTGTGGTCATAAGTACACTCGCTTTTTTTTTATTTCCCCTATCTAAGATATTATTGTAAAGCAACATTTAAACCACAATAGTACGGAACTTTTCCGGGTAACTCATAGAAACTAAAACCAACGTACTAGCTATACTTACTAACATTTTTATAAACTGTATACTAAAGTATGGAAATAAGAAACTTAATTATATTATTTATTATATACCAGAATAATTGTTACTTCATAAGGAAAAAGGATTTATAATTTTTACTAGCCTTTCGCTCGCGACTTTTCCCCGTGTGGACTACACGACGTTATCATCACACACTTGCCAACACTTGTGTATGTTCCCGAACACTTAGTGGTTAATAATCCACCATTATTAGACACTAACATCCGCCACAACACAATTTTTAACAAGAAAAACAAAACTGCTAAACTGACGCTTCCCGATCCCGCCAAAAAGTACCCTTATTTTTTTTCTATATGGTTTCGCACGGTTTTACCTAATTATATTCAATACTTTGTTGGCTGTATTACTATATATTAATTTAAGATCAAATTAATGTTTAACGAGGATTATGAGTTCAAGAAATGAAATTTATTTATTATTAAATAATCATGGACACAGGAACTTACAATCCTGTACGCCCACGGATTATTTATGTGAAAGAAATTTTTAAATTTGGATTTCTGAACGCAACTTACAGTGACATTGGGTTGACGTTTGAGGTTATCAACCCTTCTATTTGTAATTGTTTACTAAGGATATGATTTTAATCTAAAATTAGCTCATTGTCTAAAAAAGAGTGTTACAAACTACACTGTTAATCACTGAAAGAGAGATCCAAATCCAAAACTTTAATTTCTCCGTAATAAATGTCCTCGTTAACATTATTTTCTTTCCTTTCTTCTTGATATTCAAACTCTCCTTCTACATTTTAATATCTCTCCTTTCATACACAATCTCATTTCTTTCTCTTATATGGTCAACTCTGCAAAGCATTTCCTATCATTATACGATCACCTGCAGATACAAGTACCTTATAAAAAATAAGTTTTTCAATTTGTGTACTGCAATTTTGGTAATATTACTAGTAGGTACAAGTTATTATTTTTAAGAACTATTTTTTTTACAAAAGCAATGCAACGAAACAAATGTTCATCTACAATTAATAGTTTATTATCTCATCTTATTTCTTAGATAATAAACTATTGATTGTTGAAAACAAAATTTTAGATATAATATAGAATGTAATTCTGTTGAAATGTAATTAAAAAATTGTAATACAAAATCAAATTAGTATCAAGAAATTAATTGAAACTCACTAACCTCAACGGTTACGATTTCTTCATAACATTGCTCTTTTTTCATAAGAACCGACTCCATTTGTTCTTCTGAAGATTCCTTTACTTATTATTTTATAAATAACTTCTCCGACACCTATTTTCTTTCTTCCATTGACTCTACATACAATTTTTTTTAAAAAATGTTCTTCAAACGAAAGATTCTTGCATGATGTGACATATATGCATGACGTCTTAAAAGGGCTGCCAGATCAAGTTTTTCTGGTGTGACTAGATAATTGACTCTACAATATTATCGTGTTCCGATTTGTAGTTTGTGAAAATAAACGTACCTTCAGTATAAGTTTCTCAAACTGTTGACATGGGTTTTTGTAAATATTAGTTATATCAACACTTAAGAACGCTAAACACATTAAATGACATTAAAGTACATATTTATGTGGACATTTAATAAAAGAAGTGATATGTGAACTTACAAAAACCACAACACTCATATGCACGTACTAGCGGCCCGCCCTCGCTTCGCTTCGGTGTAGAGCTGAAGTGTAGACTACAGGTTTTGTTCTCAGGTTTGTATTATACACAATTACATACTTCTAATACCTACATGCAAAGTCTCAGCCCGATCGGTTTAAAATTGACAAAGTTTCATACAAACTTTCATTCCCTATTTTATCCTCTTGAGGCTAGAATTGATCAAAATCTTTTTTCTTAGCGGATGCCTACATCATAACATCTACCTGCATGCCAAATTTCAGGCCGATCCGTCCAGTAGTTTGGGCTGTGCGTTGATAGATCACTATGTCAGTCAGTCACCTTGAGTTTTATATATAAAGATATAATTGTTTCAGAATAATGAACAAAAATACTTGAAAAGCTTTTACATTAAAACCTCATATTTATGCAAGTATAAAAACATATATAAAAGTTTTAAAAATCAAAAAACCCGACTGCTTAATTATACTTCAAATAAATGCTGAAAAGAAAAAAACAAGTCCAGTAGTCTATAATTCTGTTAATAAAGAACAAAGCTACTTTAACAGTCGGGACCCACTGTTGAAAAATATTATGTATTCTTGAATATCTAATGGGTCCCGACTGTTAAAGTAGCTTTGTTCCTTATTAACAGAATTATAGACTACTGGACTTGTTTTTTTCTTTTCAGTTTTTTTTTTTAAGTATAATTAAGCAGTCAGGTTTTTTGATTTTTTAATTTTTTTTTTCTTTTACGTAGTACACCGCACTATCACTTTGTCATCGTTGTAACTTTTTAAATATTTGTCGAAATGACATAGTGTAAAAAGCAAAGTTTATCGTCTTTAAATATCAAAAGCGATAGAAGTATTTGTTTTGATAAAAAAATATTTGTTAATACAAAATGTGCATTTTGGAAATAGATATCAAATAATATTGTAGTTTTGATTCACTATTTTAGCGGTAATGACTTACACATTATAAATAGATATATGGTGTCACGGACTTTTTTTAGAACTATTTAAGAGATACATTTTCACTCTACATTACATTCATGTAACTTTTATTGTTTTTGCAGTGCAGGCCAAAATGGCTCGCAGATGGGAGATTTTTTTCCGTCTTATGTGACATTTATTGTTATATATTGGCCAATTCACTCAATAACTACATAAATTATTATATATATGTAATTATCATATATGATCTATATTACTGTTAAGTTTCATTAAAATCCATTCAGTATTTTTTAGGTGAAAGAGTAACAAAGATCCATACAAACGTAAGATTGAAATTAAAAGCGTAAGTGGTTAATATACAACTTTAAAGCGTTGTAGATCCTAAACAATCATATTAAATGAAAAATGGTGTTAGGAACCTAAATATGATTTTTGATTATCTAGACAGTGATACCCCACTCGACATATTTTGTCTACTTATTTTTTTTTACTTCGTCACAATATGGCGCCCAATTTTGCCCATATTGAATTTTAATTACTATCATATCTTTAGTAGCACTCCCATAATTGAGACGAATCGATTGATGTATGAATCATCAAAATCGGTCCAGGCGTTTGGTCTCTAGTGTGCCATAAAGGAACAAACATACATATATAGACTGTTAAACACATAACCCTGTCTGCGCGTCGCGCTTCGCGCTCTTGCATTGCGCAGCCGGGTAAAAAGGACTATACACTAAGCCTTTACTAGGGATAAGTACTCTTTAATTCAAAAAAAAAACCTTCTGGTATATAGACAAATAGACATAATTATTTATTAAGTGCATTAGATGTCAGCCCTTACTGTTATAAATATGACACATAGCGTCTACTTATTATGTAAATTAGACAACTTCTATTTTTCGCTTCGGGTACATTTATGTGAGAAAAGAAAAATATGCTTTTTGTGAGAAGATTATTTAGTTATTATTATCAGTTTGGAAACCGCGTGCGCTCGGGTTTTCGCAGAAACTTGATTATGGAGAAGACCCACCAAACAAATAAAACTTCTAATAGCGTATATTATCAGCTTTAAACAGCTGATTTTGTCAGTATTTCCCAAGTGTTCATAGAGAATTGTATTGTATCATGGCCAAGGTGAGTTTATAAAAACTTTATTTTAAGAAACATTGCACCAAACTGCTGAAGGCTAATTTTTCAGTCCTTTAATAAAATTTACACATTTGATAGTATATTATATGGAGACATTGAAGAGTTGTGTTAATTTTGTGTCGTGCATATCCATTTCTGATCTGACGCATGTCTTAATCTTTCTTTTTCATTGGGTTGTAATTTATTCAGGAGTTAAGTATTATCCCAGAATTAAAAACTCCGCTTTACATATCTAAGTTAATCTAAGTATCTGAGTTACTAATTATTTTAAGCTTTTTTAAAGCATTATTCATCATTGTTATTCCTCTAACTTTCTTTGTACAATCAATTAAGTTTGCAACTCTCAATATAAGATAAAAGTTAAATGGTTGTTTAAAATAAAAGTATGGATAACTTAAATTTATTTCAATAATTCAATGAAAAGAACAACATTATAAGTATGATTATTTTTTTACAAAATAAAAAAATACTATTAAAAATAAAATTATTAAGAAAACCACACGTAATACTTAAATAACATATAAAAAAATCAAAAAGCAATTTACACATTGATAAAGTTTTTATCAAATTAAAATTTAAAACAACAGCAGTGCTATTTTGTAGGAACAACTTCGAATCTGTGGTGTAATTATTGTATTAGAACACAGAGAAATTTCAAATTACACATTTAATTATAAACATTTAAAAACTATATCATCTAAATTACCTGTATTTAATTAACCCTTATTTTATTGAAACAATATAATACGAGATACCCATAGTAGGTACAGGGAAACAGAATAATTTGAATTTTATATCACTAAAAGTGCTTTTTAATTGTATATTCTAGTTATTGGTTTACGTTTAGGAACAGGTTAGGACCCATGCGGCCACGTTCCGAGTGCAGCTTTTCACTCTGACTGACTTTACGATTATTAGACAATTGTTGCACCTGGAGTGTAATTGGAAGAATATAGTAACGCACCCCTGTTGACAGATATTGAAGTATTGCCAGATTATGAAATACAGATGATAAAATTAAAAAGTTTACAAGTTGAGCATAAAACGCCGGGTGTCCTTTGTTTTTAAGGAATCATAAGAGGCTCTATAGGATTTGTCGCCAACTCAGACTACAAATAACGCTGTTATTGTTTATGTTATAATTCGGTTTCATTTTCAAATTGTGATCACTTAATAAAATAGTATTAGTAGTAAATAATCTTAAGTGGAAAATGAAATATGTTACTGATTATTGCAACAAATTGTTCAAATCACATGATAACAATTAAACATATTCAAAATTTTAACAATTAAACATTTAATGGTTATGTGTTTTTGTATAATATCATTTTTTGAAGGCTGAGTTATATTTGTAATTACATGGATTTTTATTTATTATTGTCTTCTTTTTAGATTAAATTGATAGTCTTGTTCGTGGCTACACTGCTTTCGGTGGCTCTGGCTGACGGAGGCTATGAAAGTTCGGAAAGATTCCAGGAAGTTGATATCAGTGAACAAGTCAGTATTGGACAAGGTGGTTTAGGTGGACAAGTTGATTTTGAACAAAGCAGTTTTGTAGAACGCGATGTTGAACAAAGCGCTTTTGCTCAACAAGGCGGTTTTGGACAAGGCGGTATTGGTCAGCCTGGATTCGGGGGAGGTGTCAATCAAGGTTTTCAACAAGGTGGCTTCGGACAAGGTGGATTTGGCCAAGGTGGATTTAGATAAGGTGAATTCTTCTGATGAATAAACATCGGCATATTTTCAAGTCATTGTTTTTACTAAATGTAGGTATTATTATAATAAACATTTTTACTCACTTTGTTTTTATTGTTGAACCGGTGGACTCCCGAACTGGCATATTGAAGATCGAGCTCTAGCTTAAAGCCGAGCCATCAATTCAGAGAAATTTTCACGGGAAAAACTTAATATACGTATAGGTCTGGGATTCTTTGGTTCCTAGGGTGGGGGCACAATGGGGGGAGGAGGGGAGGGAGAGGCCAGTGGTGGTGCAGGTGTTTTGGGGCTAATCAGTACAATCAAAGGAACTTCAATTGGATTAACTTCCATTACGGGGGCTGGTTTCTTAATAACATGCAAAAAAGGGTTAACATGAGTGAATAAAAGACTACCTGGGACGGAAGACAGTATATTTATAATTAAGCCTGTTACTGCCGGAGTGTCACTTGGAGGCATTGCCACAGATTACGCCACCTTTGGTGATTCTTCGACATTTTATTCCACAGGTATCATTCGTTCAGTCGGTTTCTTAGTTTTAGACGACAAATCTTCATTTATATCAATGATATTCTTAGTTTCAACATCCCTCCACTCTTTTATATGTTTCTTGATGATTTTTTGCTTATGAACGATATCGGCCTGAACTTGAAAGGCTGAAATTCTATATTTATCTTCTTCTCTATGTTTATACTTTCGAATATTGGCGTAGAATTTGTGATAACACATAGCTTGACCATCACCACAATAAGTAGTGAAT
The DNA here is from genome assembly GCA_902850365.2 of Chilo suppressalis. NCBI lineage: Eukaryota > Metazoa > Arthropoda > Insecta > Lepidoptera > Crambidae > Chilo > Chilo suppressalis. The sequence goes on along the minus strand of OU963912.1, from coordinate 7,974,233 downwards.
ATATCTGTGAAAAATATAAAGAATCACTTTTTATATCTAAATGACTTAAATCATACTTTACAAAAGGACTCTTAAATACCTCTAATAATCTCGTCATATTGTACCGATAATAGAACGATGAATAAAGTAGACGTCTACAATATTATGTTAATAAATACTCATTATCTAAGGGTTCTATTAAAAATGAGGGCAATTAAAAATTGGCCTTAAAGACGGCCGGCAAGGGATCTTATTGTTTGTTGTAGTTCAAGTGAAGAAATTATAGCTACTTAATGAAACAATGTCTGTCTATGTGTATGTATATGTATTAACTATGTCTAGTCTACACTTGTGAAGCAACTGAAGACTATGCGTCTACAAAAAAAAGCAATAATGTTCCAAAAACAAACCATTGCAAAACCGTTGACAAAAGAAGAGATGGTTTGAATTTGCTAAAATTTCGATTTGCAGTTGTGCATACAGACCTATACCGAGTCTATCTATACCTTCTTCTAGAGTTTTTCCACTGTATGGGCTACTTCGTCTATGTAGGTATAGTTCTAATTGACGCATTGCAATTGTTACCTAGGCTCGTTCTGTTTTGTGGGCATCTATGACCTGTTGTTGTAATTTATCAATGGATAAACACATAAACTTACGCTACGCTTTGCTTTTTCATTATACTTATATATAATTAAAAAACAAAGCGTAGCGTAAGTTTACCCGGTCTTTCATTGATAGATTACAAATTAAACTCCCAAATTAAGCAGAACTTGTTCTATGAAAATAAAGATAAAAGAAAACGACAGTCGTTTGATACAATTTTTATAAGGAAACCTGTTTCCTAAAGTGTGCGTATGTTAGGAAAACCCACATGAATTTGAATTTTAATGACTTCGAATGTCAAATTTTAAAGCTTTTAAGTTTAAACTTCAATCGAACTAGAAAAGCTAAAAAGTAAATATCTTTTATATGCCATGTGATGACGTGTTCGCATTATGGCTAAGAATATCGTCAAAATCAGAATGGTCCCTACATACGTACTATTTGATTTACAAGATTCCGAATCTATATTACTCTATAGTATATCTATAGTTATATGCCAACTGACTTTTGAAACCAGCCGCAAAATATACATATTTATAATGTGGAAAGACTGATGACCCGAAGTTAGATGCTATTGGAATCACAAGCAAGAGAAACCTGCGATGGAATCTGCAATTATTTTAGGGTACGGTCCCCACATTTCTCTTCGTTTGCCTAATTTTACAAAAAAGATGTTCCAAGCTAACGAAACTATGGGCATTTTTAAAAAAAACAGCAAGTATATGTAATTAACATACTCGCTGATTTGATTTGATAGAAGATAGCTACAACAAACAAAATGATACGGTGTACGCACATAGTAGTGAAGAAGCGAGCAACCGTATTCCGCGTGGCCAACGAGGTCATTTTCCATCCTCGCTCATGGTATGGTTGGGAGTTCCTTATTGAGGCTTAACGGAGGTACATTTTTGTGAGAAAGGTGTAAAAACGAATGCAGTTGTGTATCAAAATACAGTCTTGACGAACCTTGTGGAACCTGTTTCTCATACCATGTTCAATAACAGGCACTGGGCATTCCAACAAGATTCGGCGCCAGCTCATAGAGCGAAGAGCACACAAGACTGGCTGGCGACGCGTGAAATCGACTTCATCCGGCACGAAGACTGGCCCTCCTCCAGTCCAGATTTGAGTCCGTTAGATTACAAGATATGGCAACACTTGGAGGAAAAGGCGTGCTCAAAGCCTCATCCCAATTTGGAGTCACTCAAGACATCCTTGATTAAGGCAGCCGACCTCGTTCGTGCTGCGATAGTTTTGTTAAGTTCATTTTGGTATATAAATGGTTACATAATGACTAAACTTGTTTCAATTATTTTATATTAAACATGTGACAGAATTTATGACCTGACTAGGTATTATTTATTGTATGTCATGAACAATAACAGTAGTTCTTACACATAAGAATGAAGCACCAAAGAATATAACCCTATGATGCCCTGTAATAAGGTACTTACTACTTTAAAATACAATATTATTCACAATTATTCAAATCAAAAATTTATAATTATATTCATAATATTATAGCGTGACAGATTAAAGCAGCTTTGTAATTAGGTAAATACAGGTTGATTAAATAAAGGTAGTGAACCTCATTCTATTACAGAAAATGACATTTTTGATAAACAACTAAGTATGGACGTTAAATATTTTTAACTCTAGTGTTACTTAAATTCACATGCAACTTTTTTCTATAAACTTATTCCTAACCGCGTCAAACCCCTAGCAATATCTGAATATAGGTCTCTAATAAGAAAAAAACAGATATTTAGGATTAAAAAAACAGGTATTTGGAATAAACTTGCTTCATTATAATTATAGAAAATATGGCGCTTTTTTACTCTTTGTGGTTATATAATTTAATTAAATAAATGAATTTTTCATAAGACCAGAAAAAACCATTTTAACAATTAATTCAATATAGGAATGTAAAGAAAAACATAATAGTCCAGTCAAAGCGAAACTTTGCCATTTTGAGTTGATCACCTGCAACCAACGCGAAAATTTCCGTAAGGGTTCGTAGATTATTATACTAAAATTGCAGGGTGCTGCATTGACTGCCGTCAAAAAAAAGTGAAATGATATAAAAACGAGTTTTTCGTCAATATCTCGCGACTGGCTGGGAAAATAGAAAAAGTTCCTAGACAAAGTTGTAGAAAAATTAATTTCCTACAAAAAAAGTACCAACATATTTTCGCGTATCTCCCATAATTTTTGCAAAAAATGCAATTAAAGGTGCAAAATAAAAAAAATAAGATATATTATTAATCGTTTTTTTCCATTTTAAAGCGATCCTACCTACGAGTCAAATTCAACAATCACCACTTACTGAAATATTTATGTGAAATATTTTCGGGAGTCCACTGAAATGAAAAGTGTCTACTGAAATGGTAAAAAAATGACCACCGAAATGATACAGCCAAGAACATCGCCTTTGTAATAGAAGGGTTCTCTACTTTGAATCTAAAAAAATCCTTATTCTTTGTAAATATTTTTGTTCGTTATTTTATAATAAGAATTAATTATTTGTTACTCCTAATAATTATTATTACTAATTATAATTATTAATAGGTACATTTTCAAAATAACGAACAAAGCGCGTTTAGAAAGCGAGAAGTTTATTAGTTTTTAAATCGCCCCCTTAGTGCCAAAACCGATTATCTACACTTTTCCCCTACTGAACTTTTATTATACCAATCGACCCGTCTTATTATGGTGCATCTACAGGTAAAACCCATTATGCTCTACGACGCATACTTCCTGAAATAGCTAATGAATAAACAGAATAACTGCAAATTATTTCCAAAATTCTTGATTTAAATTGTCTACATGAAATTTCCAAATTTCATGTAGACACTTAGAGTAAATATCCTGTGAGATTATTCGGCTAAAATTAGGTATCCCACGGTAATTGGCTTTGACTGTGTGAATTTTACCAGATATTTTAATTTTACTTGATGAAGTAAAAACTAACAAATCTGTCGCTTTTTGCATAAAGCAATATATAGTATATTTGCGTTATATTTGAGGCAAGTAAAAGAAGATACCGAATTTCAATTTGTACTTACTGAATTCCTTTTATTCGACGCTTTATAAATTACTTCAGCTAAAGCCGATTACCGGTGCTTACTCTTTTCTTCCACTGTAATTAATAAAAGTGAGCAACTAACTCGCGCGTTAGCGAGTTAGTTGCTCACTTTTATTCGTTCATTGTTGAATCGCGCGCTGGGCTGCACTGTTATTCTTTTGTTTAATTAATCACGAATAAACATTACTGGATGAACTATTCTGCGTTTTTGGTTTAAAATGATAACTGCTAAGAAAGATGACGAAAAGTAAACTCCAATAATGCCAAATAACTAAGTCACGTGGACTTACCCGACCAGTTGATCGATGATAGTTATCAGCCAATAGCTGTCACTTTAGTATTATGCAAAGTCTTAGAAAGAGTCCTAAATAGCCATCTGATCCGCTACCTTGAAGACCACTCTCTGATCAACGATCGTTAATACGTATTTAGACCGAATCGATCGACAGGTGACCTTCTAGCGTACGTGACATATATCTGGGGTGAGTGGTGAGGTGAGTCTTTGGCTATCAGCCTTAACATCGCCAAGACTTTGATAGGGTCTGGCACATAAGTCTTCTCTTTCAAGCTTCCTGGATACGGTCTGCTTACTCAGTTTTGTGCCTGGGTGGCTGACTTCCTGCATGAGCGTCGACGGACGGCGACGGATGTTGTTCGCAGTTCATTTCAGTGAATGCCGGTGTTCTTTAGGGCTCCGTCCTATCCCCTACACTCGTTTTTGCTGCATATCAATGATTTAATTCCTCTTGAAAATACTCATTGCTGATCTATTGCGGATAATACAGTGCATGCGGGATATTTTGGATACGCAGCGGCTGGACAGGTAGAAACCAAGGAGAAAAAGGAGAATCTTGTCATTGAACTCAATCAAGATTTGGACCGCATTTCCGAATGCGATAACAAGAACTTGCTGGAGTTCAATGCCAAGGAAGCCCAGGTCTGCGCTTTCACGGTAAAACTAACGTTTTTTCACGCCTGAGCAACTGTGCTCGTTGTATAAGACGCAGGTACGGTCTTGCATGGAATATTGTTCGCACCCTAGAGGATGGCTCCGCCAAGTACTTTTTTGATGCTTTGGATAGGTTACAGCGGCGCACGATCCGCATTATTCGCGATAAGGAGGTGACTAAACACCTTGAGCCTCTTCAATTACGCCGTGATGTGGTTTTATCGTCTATACCATGGCGCATGTTCTGAGGAGTTATTGTCCCTTAACCTACCTTCCCCTTTCCTACAGAAGTCTACACGCGCTGGCCTACGTTGTCACCGACTTACTGTGTAACTATTAAACTGCTCGCTTTCTGAACGCGCTTTGTTCGTTATTTTGAAAATGTACCTATTTATAATTATAATTAGTAATAAGAATTATTAGGAGTAACAAATAATTAATTCTTATTATAAAATAACGAACAAAAATATTTACAAAGAATAAGGATTTTTTTTAGATTCAAAGTAGAGAACCCTTCTATTACAAAGGCGATGTTCTTGGCTGTATCATTTCGGTGGTAATTTTTTAAAATTTCAGTAGACACTTTTCATTTCAGTGGACTCCCGAAAATATTTCACTTAAATATTTCAGTAAGTGGTGATTGTTGAATTTGACCCGTAGGATCACTTTAAAACGGAAAAAAAACGATTAAGAATATATTTTCTTTTTTGTTTTGCACCTTTAATTGCATTTTTTGCAAAAACTATGGGAGATACGCGAAAATATGTTGATAACTTTTTTGTAGGAAATTACATTTTCTACAACTTTCTATTTTTCCAGCCAGTCGCGAGACGCTCGTTTTTGCACCATTTCACTTTTTTTTGCACCTGTTGCCGTCAATGCAGCGCCCTGCAATTTTAGTATATTAATCTACAAACCCTTACGGAAATTTTCGCGTTGGTTGTAGGTGATCAACTCAAAATAGCAAAGTTACGCTTTCATTGACTGGACTATAAAAACTCCTTCTGGAAACAAAAATTATAAATTCTGACAGCAGTCATAATATATTATGTAATTTACTGGCAATTAGCACATAAAGGACGAGAACATTTCAGACATGTTGCAGACACACAGGCTTGCTGCTTGCAAAAACAGAAGTGATTATTCTATGATTTTGTCGTGAGACATATTATATAAGCTGTTCTAGTTTCGGTGGTGTCTGGACATCTTCAGTAACAATATCTTTACCCAAAATTTGAGCTACAGTTTACTTCAGCTCGCCCGGAAATTTTATGCTTATAAGTAACAATGGTTGTTAAAAATATTATATTCGTGGCTGTTTAAAAAAATTGATTCTCTTCCTTTTTTTAAGTAATATTAAAACAGAAAGACCTTAAAACATGCATGCATTAATTAATAATACTTTTTGAAGTACATTGTGCTTTTACGTAAAAATTAACAAAACGAAGCCTTGACTTACTATTTACCCCTAAGTAATAAGGGTATCCCAATTTTATTTTAGGACAAAAAAAAATATTTTGTTTTTTTATGATTCGACTATATTTTTTATATCAAGGTAGGCAAATGACTCTCCTCCACCTGATGTTAATTGGTGATAAAGTCCAAACGCGAAGGTAGCTGGTACAGCAGTTTTAAACTGCTATACCAACCATCCTCACCTTGCCAGCCTGCAAAAATGCTTCTTCACGCCTCTCTTAAAGGACCCCAGACAGAGACGGATTTAGGATTGTGGAGGCCCCGGGCCACTTAGGATTTGTATTCTTGTTAACCCGTCGAAATGTTGTTATTTCCTAAGCTGTTGTGGAGGCCCCTGGGCCACAGCCCCACCTGCCCTGCCTTAAATTCGGCCCTGCGGGCAAGTACCACCCCACTCAGCCATTAAGCGATTGGGGTACTCCCTCAAGATGGGCAGTGAATTAGAAGTGCTTATCAGGGCCATTTGAGATTTTGATATTTCACTGATTGCCTGATTGGAGTGAACAAATATAGATCAATGATTTCCGTTATTTAAGATTAATATAATCAAATAATCATGTATGTTAGATGTACAAAGTACTGTAGGCTGTAGGTAAAGGTAAAGGAGCAAAAAAAAATATCAAAGGAAAAGATGTTTACTAGTTGGAATTTGAAAGATTTTTTTTCCCAAATCTCTATTGTGGGGGCCCCCCGTTTGTGGAGGCCCCGGGGCTTTCGCCCCGGTTGCCCTCCCCTAAATCCGGCAGTGACCCCAGATTATAGGATGGAGGGAACACGCGCGTTGGCAAGGAATTAAACTTACGAATAGTAAGCAAAGAAACGATTCACCAAATTTCTTTGTTCGTGTAAGAATAGTGGCTTAGTAAGTCGGTGGCAACGTAGGCCAGCGCATAACACATACAACCATAAATGTTCACCCTTCCCCTACAACATCTATTTTTAAGGCGGTACGAAGTTTACTGTGTCAGCTAGTATAAAGTAAAAGTAACAAAAAATTTAGAGTACATAGTTTCTTTCTGTCTCAGGGACGCTCTGGTGGCCCCGAAAAGTAAGTACCTATATGATAATGATAAAGATATTTCTAGTTTAACGTTATTCTTGAACATTCTGGTTTATAGTCATAATATATGTAATTCCCAATCCCCGAGCTATGAATATATAGTGACTTAAACCATAAATTCGCTCAAATCAAATAATAACAAAAGGTCGCATGCGAACGCTAACTCTACTAGTTTGTGTAAATAGACGTACAACATGCGCTTCTCAAAATGTTGACATGGGTTTTTTAAAAATATTAGTAATATCAGCACTTTAGAACGCTAAACACTCCCAAATGTCATTTTTATAAACCGGGACCTATTTATGTGGACATTTATTTTCATATAAAAGTGATATAAGAACTTACAAAAACCGCAACACATTTATACGCATGTAAGTATATAATTGTTTGAAAATAATCAAAAAACCGTACCGAAGGTTCCGTACAAACTCAATTTAATATCTCTACGCGTTCATAAGAAAAGAGGTAGTAACTTTAAAATTTTCAAAAATATTTTTTATTATATGATGTCACTAAAAAATTACGGTATTCGCTTCGATTTTTCCTTTATCTGTAGTATAAGGCGTTACTTCATACCAAATTTCAAGATTCTAAGTTCACGGGAAGTACCCTGTAGGTTTTGATTCCCGTGCGAGTTTCGAAAATTTTCGGAAATTTGCGGCATAAACGGCTGTATCTTTTGATTGCTTAAGGCTAGAAGTTTGATTTTTTCACAGCTCCAAGGGAAAGTAGACATAAGTATTAGATATGAATTTCAGTTTGATACCTCAACGCGTTCTTAAGAAAAACGGTCTTGACAGACGGACGGACGGACGGACAACAAAGTGATCTTATAAGGGTTCCGTTTTTTCCTTTTGAAGTACGGAACCCTAAAAATACTTGAAAAAGTTATACATTTAAAACTTTATATTTATGCAAGTATAAAAACATATAAAAAGCACTAAACCCTGCCTGCGCGTTTCCTAGGGATAAGCACTCTTTGATTCAATTTAATAAAAATACTTCTTACATTACAGCAGTTACATACTTAAAAAAAAATATAAAAATACTTCTTGTTTAAAAACAAATAGAAATAATAAATTATTTATTAGTGCATTTGACGTCAACCAGTAGTGTTACAAATATGACACGTAGCGTCTATTAATCATCTAAATTGAAGATCTTAATTTTTCGCTTCGGATATTATGTGAGAAATAGAAACTATACCACAATTATAATAATGGGAACTATGTTTTTATGAGAAGGGGGGAAAATTAATTTAGTTATTACTCTCAGTTTGGAAACCGCATGCGCACGGGTTTTCGCAGAAACTTGATTATGGAGAAGACCCACCAAACTGATTAAACTACTGATTGCGTATATTATTAGCTTTAAACAGACGATTTTGTCAGTATTTTCCAAGTGTTCATAGAGAATTGTATTGTATCATGGCCAAGGTGAGTTTATTAAGACTTTATTTTAAGAAATATTCTACCAAACTGCCTAAAGGCTGATTTTTCAAACCTTTAATAAAATTTACCCATCTGATATTGTATTATATGAATACATTGAAGAGTTAAGTATGTTATTTTTTTTTGTGTGTTAAATTGTGAAAATTTTTCGGAATAACACTGCTGATCTGACTTCTTCGTGTTTCTTTTTGATTGGATTATAATTTATTCGGTAGTTAAGTTTTGTCCCAGAATTTTAAAATCAGCCTTACCTGATACTTACCCACCTATAAATCGTAATAATAATTTTAATATAAACAACATTTTACAATACTTTTTAACAACATATGAGTTTTATGGCCTCTCTTCTCTCATCAGTTATGGTTAAATCGTCTTATATACGAGTAAATGACCCTGCCATCAATCATTATTCTTACAACTTTTTGCTACTCTCAATACAAGATAAAAGTTAAACGATTGTTTAAAATAATAATATGGATTAATTTAATTATTTTAATTATTCAATGAAACGAACATCGTTAAAAGTATGATTATTTATTTTTACAACATAAAAAAAATATTATAAACACTATACTAGAACAATGAAACTAAAACATAAAACTATTTTTTTTTTTAAAAATAAATTAATAACTTAAATATTATTAAAAGGCGCCCCTTTAGGCAAGGTTCCGAATATACTGGCAGCGTTCCCCCTTTAAATAGCTAGACTAATTCTTCCGAGGTAGCTGCCAGCTCTTCGGTCTCCTGTGATGACGACTAACCTTTTTGCTATTTCCTTAAATGCCTTATAGCGCTAGGACCCCACGAAACAAGGGTCTAGACACCGAATGGGACAAAATCATATTAGGAGCCTAGACCCCTGTATTAAATTATTTTAAATTATATAATTATATTTTTTATTAAATTATTAAAAATAAAACGGTTAAAGAAAACCAACCACACGTCATACTTAAAAACATATCTATATAAAAAAAAAGCAAAATACACATTGATATAGATTACAGTGAGCTTGATTTTCTGAAATTAAAACTAAAAACAACTGTGCCATTCTGTAGGAACAACTCACTTTTCATCTCGGAATCTATGGTGTGATTTAAAATTAGAATACAAAGAGCGGTTACTGCGGCGGCTGCTGCGCGGGTTTATTTTTACAGAAGAAGAGGACTGCCTCTTCTCTCCCTTTAGAGCTTGCCAAGAATTGTTTTATTGTCAAAATAGAACCGGCACTTATCATAGAAAAAGAAATATTAACTTGTGAACAATTGAAGTTTAGCATCATAATAAAGCAAATAATTAAATTATTTGCTATAGAAACACGCAAGAGCAGAACTAAATCGCCTGTTTATAATAATCCTTATACTATTCAAACAATATAAAAAGGGATACCTAATAATAGTACAGCGAAACTGAATATTTTGAATTTTATTTCACTAAAAGTTCATATTTAATTCGCCCTGCTTTTTAATTGTATACTCTAGTTACTGGTACGTTCCGAACCCACGCAGCCACGTTCCGAGTGCAACTTTTCACTTTTGCGTTTCAGTTATGACTTTATTATGAAAAGACAACAGTTGCATCTGGAGTGTAGGTTGGAAGAGTATGAAACTCGCCCCTGTTGATTTAAATTGAAGTATTGCCAGATTATGAAATACAGATAATAAAATTAAAAAAGTATACAACTTGAGCATAAAATGCCGGGTGTCCTTTAGTTTTAGAGAATCGTAAGGGACTCTATAGGAAATGTCGGATATGTCGTCAACTCTGACTACAAATAACGCTCTTATTTTTTACGTAATAATTCGATTTCATTTTAAAATTATGAACACCAGTCAGTTACTTACTGTCTATCCACACAGGATTTATAAAATGATAACTAAAGTACATTGTAGTTACCTACTTATGTAGAAAATAAAATAGTCTTGCTTATAAAATTATCTTTCACATCATAATAACATGAATATACTCAATAAAATACGAAGTGCACACTTCGTTGCTGTGACTATTGCAACGAATACCTAATTCAAATCACACGGTAACAATTATACATATATTCAGATCCGCACAAATTAAACATACATATTTAATATTCTATATTATTAGGTAACGATTTTTAACTTATATTTATAAAAAACTATATTTTGATTGCTCAATTTAGAGATTTTCGAAAGGTGAAGACACCTTGTTAATTAAGAAATTAACAATATCATTAAAATTATAAAAGACACTCATGGGATTTTTTTATAATATACATTTCTGAAGGCCGAGTTACATTTGTAATTACATGGATTCTTAGTTTTTATTGTTTTCTTTTTAGGTAACGTTGATAGTTTTGTTCGTGGCTACGCTGCTTTCGGTGGCTCTGGCTGGATACGGAGGAGGAGGCGGCTACGGAGGAGGAGGAGGCTACGGAGGAGGAGGTGGAAAAAGCTATGGAGGTTCGGGAGGATTCCAGCAAGGTGGTTTTGGGGGACAAAGCGGTTTTGGACAAGGCGGTTTCGGTGGACAAGGCGGTTTTGGACAAGGCGGTTTCGGTGGACAAGGCGGTTTTGGACAAGGCGGTTTCGGTGGACAAGGCGGTTTTGGACAGCGTGGATTCCGTAGTCAAGGAGGTTTCGGGGGAGGTGCCAATCAAGGTTTTCAACAAGGTGGCTTCGGACAAGGTGGATTTGGACAGGGTGGATTTGGACAAGGTGGATTTGGCCAAGGTGGATTCGGGCAAGGTGGATTTAGATAAGGTGAACTCCTGTGATAAATGAGCGTCGGCATATTTTTAAGTCATTGTTTTCACTAAATGTAGGTTTTTATTACAATAAACATTTTTACTTACTTTGACTTTTATTGTTGGACCGGTGGACTTCCGAGCTGGCTTATTGTAGATCGAGCTCTAGCTATAAGCTGAGCCATCAGTTCGGAGAAAAATTCACGAAAGAAATTAAATATACCTAAAGGTCTGGGATTCTTTGGTTCCTGTGGTGGTGGCACGGCGGGAGGAAGAGGGGAGGGAGAGGCCGGTGGTGGTGCAGATGTTTCGGTGCTAATCGGAACAATCAAAGGACCCTCAATTGGATGAACTTCCACAACGGGGGCTGGGTTCTTAATAACACCCACAAAAGGGTTAACAGGAGTGAATAAAGGACTACCTGGGATGGAGGAAAGTATATTTGTATTTAAGCCTGTTACTGCCGGAGTGTCACTTGGAGGCATTGCCACTTTGATTGGCAATTGAAACGATGGCGCCACCTTTGGTGATTCTTCAACATTTTCTTCTACAGGTATCATGCGTTCAGTCGGTTTCTTAGTTATAGACGACAGATCTTCATTTATGTCAATGATATTATTAGTTTCAACATCCCTCCGTTCTATTATATGTTTCTTGATGATTTTTCCAAATGGACCCCATTTTTCGCTTATGAACGATATCGGCCTGAATTTGAAAGGCTTAAATTCTATATTTATCTTCTTCTCTATGTTTATGCCTTCGAATATTGGCGTAGAATTTATGATAACACATAGCTGGACTATCACCACAATAACGAGTAAATATATCTGCGAAAAATATAAAGAATCACTTTTTACATCGAAATGACTTGAATTATACTTTAAAAAAACACCATTTTAATACCTCTAATAATCTCGTCATATTGTACCGATAGTAGAACGATGAATGAAGTAGACGTCTACAATATTAAGTTAATAAATACTCATACCTAAGGGTTCTATTGAAAATGAGAGCAATTAAATATTGGCCTTAACGATGGCACGCAAAAGATCCCATTGTTTATTGTAGTTCAAGTGCAGTCAATGCAGTTATTTAATGAAACTATGTCATTAGGCTAGTTTACACTGGTCAAGCAACTGAAGTCTACATAAAAAAAGCAATAATGTTCCCGATTGACAAACCGTTGACAAAGAAAAAGTTGTTTTGAATTAGCTAAAATTTTGATTCGAAATTGTGCAAATTGGCCTAAATCGAGTCTATCTATACCTTCTTCCAGAGTTTTTCGACTGCATAGGTTACTCCGTCTATGTAGACATAGCTCTAATTGACGCATTGTATTTGGTACCGAGGCTCGTTCTATTTCCTGGGTGTCTATGACCTCTTTTATAATCTATCAATGGATGAACGGATAAACTTTGTTTTTTTAACTATACCTATTTCTAATTAAAATACAAAGCGTAGCGTAAGTTTACTCGGTCATTCATTGATAGATTACAAATTAAACTCGCAAACTAAGTTTTGTACAATAAAACTTTTATAAGGGAACCTGTTTCTAAAGTGTACGTGTGTAAGAAAAACCCGACTGTGAATTTTAACAACTTGGAATGTCAAATTTTAAAGCTTTTAAGTATAAACTTCAATCGAGCTAGAAAAGCTAGAAAGTAAATATCTTTTATATGCCATGTATCGTAATACTTGGGCTTGGATCCTAAAGATAATGTCGCCAAGGTCAGACGTGTCGAATTATGGTTACGTATATCGTCAGAATGGTCCCTACATACCAACATTTTAATTTACAATATTCCGGATATAGAGTTTTATATGCCAACTGACTTTTGAAACCAGCCGCACAACATACATATTTATGATGTGGAAAGATTGATGACCCGAAAGTTGAATGCTATCGGAATCACAACCAAGAGAAACCTGCGATGGCATCTTTAATATATTTTAGGGTACGATTACCCACATTTCGTCTATACTGCCTGATTTCACAAAAAAGATATTCTTAGCTATCGAAACTACGTAATATTTAACATCAGCAAGTATATTACTAACTGACCTAAATTTATTTAAATTAAATTTATTTCAAAATTAAGCTATTTATTGCATGCCATAAGCAATTGAGGTTTTATTTACACATATGATGTAAGTAGTAACATAACTTTAAGCTGAATGACGCCCTGTAAACTACTTTAACATATAATTAGGGTGGCAACGATATATCGAAAAATCGATAATGGAGTCGATTCTGGCATGATTGTCTAAACTTAAAACTAAACTTAAGATCAGTCTCTTCTTTTCATTCTGTATAGAGAATGACAAGCATACACTGTTGTCAAATTTAATTTCAAGTTTAGAGAAGATATCAATGTCGAACCCAAATTGTCGATATTTATTTAGATATGTTAATTTCATGAATATCGATATCGAAAAACCCACAATATCGAATCGAATCGAATTTGGAAAGCTGAATTTATACGTAATTAATATTTATTTATTTTAAGTACTGCTACTATTACTATTTGAATCTTGTTGAATGCAAATTATGTAATACTAACACTAACATTTTGTACTTGTAAAAGCCTAAAACCGTAAACAGCAAAAAAAAATTTGAAACGAACACTACAATCTTTTGCCAGATTTTAAACACGCCCGGTATCCTTAGCACGAACCAATATCGAATTAAAATAGTTTGCGAGTGCGGAATTTTATTATTAAATTTTGTATGGAAATTCCAACATTAGTAGTACCACGAAAACTAAAAATCACCACACATTTGACAATGACATTTCACACTCGAAAACGTTAACAATTCTATTTTGGTAATAATATTTTTGAAAATGACATGTTTGATGAACAACGTGTACCTTTCACCAATTTCTTTATCATGGTCATCTATCAAAATAATAAATAAATACGCCTTTACACTCGCGTTGCATTTATTAAAATGAAAATATTTATTGAATTGTGCAACCATATCAATAATTTCATAAATTAACGTACCGTGATTGATAACATTAGACAATGTATTGCTTTATGTTATTAAAATAAGGTAAGACGAATTAAGTGATTTTCATGACGATACTTATGATTGCGATTTTAAATAGAGGAATTCGATGGCGCAAGTGATTAGCGTGTTCGGCTGCGATCGTTGAAGTTAAGCAACTTTCGCAGTGGCCGGTCATTGGATGGGTGACCAAAAATCTTCTATCTCGAGTTCCTCCGTGCTTCGGAAGGCACGTTAAGCCTATGGTCCCGGCTGCATCTGCAGTCATTAGCACCCACCAATCCGCACGGGGCCCGCGTGGTGGGTCATGGCCCAATCTCCCTATTTCATCCATAGGGAAGGCCTGTGCCCCAGCATTGGGGACATTGAAAAGCTGATGAAGCCTTATAATTGTAAAGCAGCCGAAAGCCGAATAGGTTCCTAGCATAATAATAATAACTTTATTTCTCCAACATTGGTTTAGTTATATTAAAAACAATGTGATTGTAGCCACCTATTACGCAAATAATACCTGTGGCAGGTGACTCCGCTCTTCCGGGTCCCCGAAGTGGATAACTGTTTTTCGATAAAATTTTCTGATTGTGGTTTGGGTTTTTCGATAAAATTTTCTGATTGTGAGTGTGGTGTGGAGGTTAAGGAAACCAATTTTTACAGCCCTAATATTTTAACAACATTTTAATGTGTACTTTTAGGCTACGTCATTTATTTTTAACGGTATTATAACCCTGTGGTTTCACACGCGCACATTTCAGGAACATTCGTACCTTTTTTATTCATACGTTTCAATCAGGTTACGTTGGCCGTAGTACAGAAAAACCTGGTCAGTCTTTCCTCAAGATATTTGAAATAGAGTCAAAAATTAAAAAAGCCAGTATACAAGGATTCCCTGCTCGAATTAGAGCACCCGTCTAGGGAAGAAACCTCAATTATAAAAAGGAAATCAAAAAACATACACTACATTTTATTTTAGTGGTATTGATTTTCTGGTGGTAACGTTCCAGAGCTGAATTGGGCAAGGGATTGGGATATGGCTCTTGCCAGACAGTCGAGAATGGCTAGAGTGAATTACAACTCAACAATCCCAAAATCCCCTCATATTTAAATGTTATCCAGATATTAAGACATCTCAATCTGGCAACCAAAAGAAAAAAGTGTCCATTATTTTTTGATAATCTTCATCATGCCTATTGAATACAACTTGTATATAAAATCACACTGTTGCAACTTGGTTTTCGTAGTCTTCGCTATCGTCGATAAAATGAAGACATGAACAAAATCGCAAGCAACTGTTATGCATTACACAAATTATTATGATAAAGATATGATTCACAAACCTATTTCTTCAAATCGACGTCAATTGACTCTAAGAAATTCATTATGCAAATTAGTTAGGTACACTTAGTCATAAAAAATAGCCATTCCAACCATTGCAAGTGGCTCAAGGATTTCGTGGGTGAGATATAAGTTCTTCTCCAATTTATTGCTTTAATCATAAAAATTAGGACTTTGTAGAAAACACTTAAAAATGAGGTTACATTACAAGCTGTAGGTATCATGACATATGAAATGATAAAAAACCAATTGCAATAGGATACTCATATTGATGCCCTATATAACAGACTAAAACCGGGTCTCTAGCAAAAGTTTTTTGAAAACATTCAACGAAACACATACACAAAACTTTGTTTATGAAACATATTTCTTTACACACGCCGTCTCTTGCTAGCGTGGCTATCGTACATAAAATGCACAAGGCTCCGTTCGAGGACAACGATCCAGGTACAGCAAATATCAAATTTGACAAAATTTTCGTCCCCCGCTAGCGAGTTGTCAAAAAAATAGCTGATGAAACAATATCCTGCCCCTCCATCCGCGCGGGGTGGGATTTATTTTCGTGTTTTCCATCGGGCTCTGAAAGCAAAAACATTGTTGATGCAAACAAATATGTGTAGTGAAACGAAGTTTTGTGTAGACGATTTTGTTGAATGTTGATATGTTTCTGTTGATTGTGTAAGTCAAAATATGCGCGAGACCTGGTTTAAGGTCAGCAGCATATGCTGTAAAAAAACTGACTAATCTTGAAACAGCAAGGCTTATTTTCATTTCATTATTGAACCATGAGAAACCATAATAGTGGCCAATAACTATCATGCCGCTTGATCAAGTGGCTGGATCAAATAGGCATGAACAAACCAAAATCCTTCCATCAAGGGATTCGTCCTCCCAAGATGTCTCTCCACACATGGTCAGTTTGGCATGATTTAGCCTAATTTGATAAGTCACTTGATCAAGCGGCAGGGTGGTGACTGGCCTTCATTACATATTTTAAAAGTTTGTCATACTAAAAACTAGAATCTACAGACTTGCAAGAACTGCCACTACATCAATATTCTTCGGTTAAAATGACAAATGACTCTAGTACACTTTCTTTCAATGGTAACTAGGTATATGAGAGAGATGTTTATAAAGTCTTAACAAACGAATAACAGAAATCCGATCTTGTCGGTCTGTTAATATTACGAAATACGGATAATATAGTGGTAGGTATGTTAACAACTGAAATCTTATCACATAATAAAAGAAAGTCGGACGTCCGTCCAGCCGCCAGGGGCGCGCCTCAGTCGTGTTCAAGCGCACATGCTGTGAAGGTCGTCGTTGGCAATTTAAAGTTTTAACCCGCTTCAATGCTTGCGAACCATAAATCATTCTCTATTCTATGCTGATAGAGTTCATTTTCTTATCGAAATACAGTGAAATGTGCTGAAATATTCATGCAGTGCCATCAAGAACAATAGCGGCTTCGTGGAATAACTTTAAGGTAAACGATACATTAAAATATAAATTATGTAGGTACCTATAATGTACATTTTGAACTCTAATCAAAGCAAGCAACGGGCGTCTAGATTATTTTATTAAATGACATTTTCAATGGTACCAAGGGAGATTATGATTGTTCTTTAATTTGCTTGGTATCGGATTTTTCGATTGTTTCGGGAAACTAGGTCATTTTTTTGTGAGATTGTCAAATTTTGCAGAGATAATTAATTTATGTCCATTAATAACAAACAAAAAAGCTGTCTCTTAAAAACTAATTATTATAATATATTCTAAAATTATATACAAAATTTATCTATGTATACATATATATATGCTTCCGACCGATGGTAGGCGGTAGCTGATTGAAAATTATATGCTGAAGGAAACACAATATCTACCTATGTTGATCGTTGATTGTTTATAGATTACTAGCTATTTAAAAAGAAATTTAAATTACTTTATAATTTAATTGCATCAAGTTACTTATTTAATCTCTTAACTTAAACTCTTCCAAAACTTCGGAAAACCCCTCAAAAAATCCTAGAAATAATATTATTATTAAGACAAAAAATTCCTAGAATTTGGTTGGTGCAAAATCCACAAATCGTGGATGACGATCAATAGTTTCAGTACATGCATAATATTTAATCTACACTCTTGCAGGAGTAAAAGATTATAATAATACGAGACTTCATGTTTTAATTCTCATTACGGTCAATTCACTCGATAGTAAACTTTAAAAAATAGTTTCCCCTGTTTCCGTCACGTATGTCTTCCGTTACTTTACCCCTCATTAATAAACGAAGAATAAGCTTGGATTAATTACTCCATGTTTTGTCTCTGTTCATTGAATGACAAATGACATTTGAAAGTTAAATAGATAGATTCCTCGTTTATTAATGAGGGTGTTTAAGTTTTCTGTGTGTAGTCTATTGGTAGTTTTCCAAGTTATCTCGCATCAATTTAGCAAACCAGTGCTATTCTAGATTGGGAGCAAAATAAAAGCATAGGTACTTATACAGTTAGTAAAAGCCTATCTACTGATAGGGTAGTTCGGAAACTCTTATCCCTTTATTAATAAACAAGGAATGAGCTTAGACTAGTTACGCGGTGTTTTGTTCATGTCACTCAAATGTCATTTGTCATTCAATGAACAGTGACAAAACATGGAGTGACTAATTCAAGCTTAGTCTTCGTTTAGGTTATAGTTTACCCGGGCCAACTTCGTGCCGCCTATGTGTGGTTTCTAAAAAAAATAAACTTAATTCGATTAATTATTTTACAGCCGCAGTAATACAAATAAAAAGAAGTTCAATAATTTATCAGGAGATATAAAAAAAAACATTAAGTGTACTTCCATAGCTTATCTTCGATTGGTTGCCAGGTATTTGCTCAATATTCTCCAAACACAGCCATCCCTTAATCTCCAGTACCTTAAGACTTCTTATGAAATAAGGAAAGTAAAATTCTATTTTTTTGGAAACTATAACCAAACGGAGAAATATGTATGTCTCGTTGAAATAAAAATTATAATATTGATACTTGAGTACAGTAGTGAAAGTATATCAATGGTCACCTTACCAAAATAACGGAAACTATTGCAGTTGCAACTTGTCTTATGGTTAGAGAGAGCTGGCAACCTGACACTATTTTCGAACAATATCTAACCTTCATACTGATGCCAAAATGTGGCATCAATGCAGTGATGAATTCGAATTCCGGTAGGAGCATTTATTCGACGACCTCCGTGGCCTAGTGGTATATACACCGGGTTTTATGGCGTCGCGTCGTCCACTCAGAGGTCCCGTATTCGAATCGAATGAATACGAGCATATTTTGTACCCTAGTCATGAATGTTTATATACATTTCTAGATAAAATATACTTATATATGTATCATTATATGTATTCTTTCAGTTACCCTAGAATCCCATATCACAAGCCTTACAGTACCCACTTAGGGTTAGGCTAATTGGTGTGAGTTTGGGAAATATTTATTTATTCGAGAAATGAGCGCAAATATTTGCTCCCAATTCATTACCGTTTCTACATATTTAAGTGTATACGTTATTTAGTTTTCATACTGCATTGTATGTAGAAATTCAGCTTCAAACCTCAGACTAATAATTGTTGTGATTTATTTGGAATTTACTATTATTACATACTTATGAGTTTTATTGTATTTTTTTGTTTTGTAAGAATAAACTGCAATTGAATATGAATTTATCTAATAACAGCTAAGATCTTGGCACCATAAATGTTTATTGACTCCGACATAATAAGAAAAAAACACTTCAAATTGTCACTGTGCCATACCTGTTTATATTGGTTGTTTATATTCATATTCAATTTCAAACTTTCTTTATTCAAATAAGATTCATAATAAAAATGTTTCAAATCTTAGTAAATTTTATAATCCAAAGTAAATATCTCCTACCGACACATCATGGCACTCGATGGCGCAGTGGTTGGTAGCAGCCACGTTTGACCTGCGATCATGAATATTGAGCAGTATCCTTAGCACGAACCATTATCGAATTCGAATAGTTAAATTCGATCTATTTTATATGTATTTGACATATGTGTATTGATTTTTAGTTCTCGTTAGGTCCGTTGTGGCGTTGCTGTTCAAGTTTCCATACAAAATTTGACAATGACATTTCGCACTTGCAAACTATTCCAATTCGATATTGGCTCCAATATCGCATTCGTAACGTTTGCGTTTGAGGAGCTCGATGGCGCAACTGGTTAGCGCGTTCGGCTGCGATCGTTGAAGTTAAGCAACTTTCGCAGTGGTCGGTCATTGGATGGGTGACCAAAAATTTACTATCTCGAGCTCCTCCGTGCTTCGGAAGGCACGTTAAGCCGTTGGTCCCGGCTGCATCTGCAGTCGTTAGCACCCACCAATCCGCACTGGGCCCGCGTGGTGGGTCATGGCCCAATCTCCCTATTCCATCCATAGGGAAGGCCTGTGCCCCAGCAGTGGGCACATAAATAGGCTGATAATGAAAAAAATGATGAATGAACGTTTGCGAGTATGAAATTTTGTGACTTCATCGTTATTTTGACTACATATTATACATTCACATCTTGTAGTTATTAAAATTTATTTAATTATTTTCTAAATTTTTGCCATTGTGATAATTAAAGTTACTATATAATTAAATTAAAGTTACTAAACTAATCAGTATTATGCAAATTTATGGATATTGTAGCACAGTTCTCTCAGAACCATTTTCATAAAAAAAAACTGATCACGGATGCTAAAGCCAATTCGTTAAAAATAACGTAATATTACTATGCCGTATTAAGATAAATGTTTATGATAAACACACCTCATCTTAAGAAAACTTAACATTTTCCCTTGATATATCCTTACAAAACGAAAATAAAAATTGATGACGATAAAATCATATTATTTTGACGCTGTAAACATATAATACAGAATAATAGTTTCTGCGAATCAAGCATTTTACTTTAAAAAAACTTATTTCTAAATTTTAGTAAAGCGCAAAATTCACATTAAAACGCCTACTTACTAGTGGCCTACTTCAACTAAACAAAAAAATTACGTAATCCCAAAAGAAAGTTACCATTCACGTTTGGTTTGTTTCAAAACTGGAATGTGGACAAGTCGTTTATTATACAGACTTTTAATCATTTTGGATTTTTGTTATAAGAAGGCATAGTAATTTAGTAATACTAGGTCAAGTAGTCAATTATTTATCCCATATCTGGTCCAGTTACAAAGATATAGTGTTTCACAGCCTATGTCCTTGCTTAATGGAGTTCTATACCTTACCCGTACCTTACCTTACTCACAATAACATAAGAACACGCCCATCTAGATACTACAGACTGTAGTGGTGTACTATGTAAATGGGCTACATAGTACACTACTACAGTCTGCAAGCCAATCCGACCTACTTAAATAACGCTCACAAATGGAATATTTTTACCCGTTTTTGCAACATTTTTCATTGATGCCTCGCTCCTACTGGTCCTAGCGTGATGTTACATAGCCTTATAGCCTTTCTCGATATATGCACTATCCAACTCAAAAGATTTTTTTTCAAATTAGACCTGATTAGACCAGTACCCCAAACACGAACCAATATCGAATTCGAATCGTTTGCGAATCCGAAATGTCATTGTCAAGTGTCTACTGATTTTTAGTTCTCGTTACGTACTTTGTGCCGCTGATGTTCAAGTTTCCATACAAAATTTGACATTGACATTTCGGTTTGCAAACTATTCGAATTCGATAATGATTCGTGTTAGGGGTACAGTACTTTCGGAGATTAGCACTTTCAATAAAAAAAAACAAACTCTAGTTTAATGACATTGGTAATTATAGCAAATTTTCACGGAAGGTTTATAATTATATGAAGAAAGTCATAACACAAGCCTGAGAACAAAAACTATAGACTACACTACAGCTCTACACCGAAGCAAAGCGAGGGCAGGCCACTAGTAGATAAATAAAAATCTTTCAAAGCCAAATTTTCGAGGAATACCACTACGTGGAAAATGCTTGCAGCTCAACGTTGCAGAGCAAGTTTACACAATCTACTCGTTGAATTTAAATATTTAGCTCTACTTGTTTCTCACTAAGAAGTTAGAGGTAATTGAGCCTAAACATTGCGTGACGATCATTGAGTGGCGATATGAATGCCGTGATTGTTTGTGATTAAAGTGGCTCGTTGATCTATTGAGATATTTGATCGTAATAAGTAAGAGTCGCATTTTCATCGTTCAAATGCACATTATAATTTACCTAAACTATGTTTTTAGTTCATTGAAATTATTTTAGTTTCTAGTATACCTTGAGTATACCCGCTGCGTGCGTACTTGTATTTTCGACTAGGCTAACAACCAGGAAGCCTACTCTAATCCAACGAAAAACGAAACGATCGAAACTTCGCACTTTTCGAGTAGACCTCCTGGTAAGTAAGCGTAAAAGGTGTAAAGATGACAATTTAAATTTGTTATTAATTTGTCAATAATTAAAATAGACACAAAATCTACCAACATAGCCTTGAATATATATATGTGTATATGTATACGCAGAACACCAGCAGTGCTATTCTATAAGAACAATGTCACTTTTCACCATGGAATTATGTATGATGAGGTATGATTCGAAATTTATTTGAAATTCGCGTCCCAAATTTAAATCACACCGCAGATTCCGAGGTGAAGTGAGTTTATTTTTACAGAATAACACTGTACCCTTAGCACGAACCAGTATCGAATTCGAATAGTTTGCGAGTGCGAAATGTCACTGTCATGTATAGAAACAGCAGCGATACAGTGGACGTAACAAGAACTAAAAATCAGTACAAGTTTGACGTTTAAAATGGTTTAAATTCAACTATTCCAATTCCATAATGGTTCGTGATAAGGGTACTGATGGTTAAACACCAACACTATCACTTATTTATTTTTTTCTTTTATTTCAGAGCAATGACGGCCATCAGTCAGCTCTTCGTCGTCATAACTTTACTTGCAATATTGGCCTGCTGCGATGCAAATATCCTAGACAGCATCATAGAATTCATATTCGGCATAAAGAGAAAAAGGAGAAGCATGTCAGAACTTGTCACTGATTTTCTGGACGAACTGTTCCCTAAAGACGACATTGACACCGAAATCATGAAAAACATTTACACGATGTACAATGAGGATGATAATAATTTATTTGGCAATGACTTTAGCGAAGGTATGGATTACTTAAGGCAAAAAAAGTGATCCAACCACTACCTAATACATAGATTGCTAATTTACAAGTGAATAATATTAAGATGGCATGCGGTGTTTGCGTAATTGTATTTAATATGTTCGCCAAAAAATTGCCAAAAATATTCCCAAAAGCAAGCAAACAAGGAGGCCAAAAACACCTGGATCCGAATAACGAAGAAACCAGAGAAGAAGCAGATAATGATTATTGATCCAATTTGTCAATTGAGAAAATAAGACCTATGTTATTTCAAATATTACAAAAGATCAAATCGTTGCCGTAGAGTGAAAAGTGACCAAGTCGACATTTGGCCAAAATTGAGTTAGATGTATCATATGTAAAAATATTTCAACCTTACAACTGTATCTATACGATCAATATGACTAATAGTTTCTATTTCCGATAGCACAAAAAACACTAACTCTGCTTTTAGACTACAAAGCAATTATCTAAGTCAGGTTATTTAGTTTCCCCTTTACAACTCTATTTACAACCTGATAACTAAAATACTAGTTCGAGATCTGAGAATGAAATACAACTAAGTTTGTGGTTTTTGCATTATTTCAGTAATTATTCTAATTCATTAAAATAATTAATGTTCACCTACGCACTTACCTATTTTATAAGTTAAGAAACTATAAAATTATAATGTCATACCAAAAAATGTTATGATTTATTTTTATATTTTAAACCCCATAAATTATTAAAAAATCGGCCTTCTTGGTGACTTTTCGATCTATGGTAACGAAATACAAAGAACATCATTGTTCAGTGGATTACGGCAAGAAACGTGAGTTTAGATATTATGTCAAAGTGGTTCCAAAATAAAATGGTAATAAACAAATCAGCAAACCCAGAAATTTAAAATTTATTACGATTCTTATCGAATGACTCATTAACATGTAACATTCAATAAATAGACTGAATAGAGTTATGCTACTTAAGAGAATAATAGAACTTTAACAATAGCTGTCCTGTGCAGTTAAAAGCTTATGAGGACTATAGTTACCTTAATATATTTTTGATATAATAAAATCTTATAGTTTTTATGAGACGTGTCATTAAGAATGACCTCTATTTGTTGATATAGATAGGTGTTTCATGTATATACTCGTATATGTAATAGCTTAAATTATTTAATTTATTAAATATTTACTTATGTGTAAGCATAATTGAAATGTTTTTTTTTATAAGATTCTCAATATTAAAATTATGTAAGTAATAACTATATGACACCAAATGTAAGGGCGATGGATGCAAGTGGCGCAGGACCGATCAGTGTGGAGATCCTTGGGGGAGGCCTATGTTCAGCAGTGGGCGTCGTACGGCTGACATGATGATGATGACTAGTTATGAAGCTTAAAAGGCATTGTTTAATTATTCCTGAACTCAAATACAAATAAACTATATATATAATACAATACTACCTTGAGTAATTTGGTGTTATAATGACTAAACCCAACGATTAAATTGAATCAAAGATTTTGGCTTAAACCACTGACTACCTATATCGCAAGATTTATTTTTTCCCAGAATACCCCCATGTGTTACTACAGGCAATTTATTTATTCTTTTGCTATTAAATAAGCAACCGTAATAAAAATAACACTGATTATTTTATTATACCTGACATTATGCAATAAATCAAAATTTTTCAACACTTTTAATATTTTTTATTATATTTTAGTAACTGTAATGAATAAGTAATAGGATAAGGCTGATTATTATCAAAATTACAAAGGACAATGTTAAAATTGGCCTAAGAACCAACACCAATTTGGCATTTATGATAATTCTTAGTATATTTTTTGCGATAATTATCAGTATTTAGATTGTGACGGACACTTCCAGTTAAGTAAGCTAAATTAAAAAGTTAAAAAATAATCTGAGACAATAAATACCATTTTATGTGTAATACCATCTATGGCAGCGCTGCTAACAAAACACTCTTTCTCTTTAATGCCGGCACTTCACTTGGCTATTTGTATTTGCTATTTTAAAACATGACATCAGTCTGTCCTTTTCATTCCTTATTAAGCATGACAAGGACAAACTGTTGTCAAGTGAAGGGCCGGCATAAAACTTGTTACTCTGTGGTTGTGGTGCATGCAGTTTGCATTCATAGTGGTCTGTGGCATTCGTGCATTCCAAAGAGTATAATTAACCGGAAAGTGCATTCTCGTTTCGGATTACCTGTTGTGTGTGTTTATTTGCGATTGTTTTTCCTTTAATTTAACTATTTCGGATATCTAATATGCCATCGATGTTACCAAAGAGCAGAGCCCTTATTACCAAGTGCTAGTGAACCTGTGGCTAGTGAACAACATCCTAAGAGGATCATACTGCCAAATTATTCAAGAACACTTGATACACATTCACGCTGCATATTTACACAATATGCCTACATGTGATATACAAATAAATACAATAAACAATATGATACAATTATGTGAAAAATAGTCAATAAATAAGAAGCAAAACTACAGTTTTTATTTTATTCACGATTCCTACCTAACTAAGTTTTTCCTAATAGTTATTCTTTAAAATGGCACCGAATAAAATGACTTAGTTGTAATATTAATTCACTTCATACTGAGTTTATACTAAATTCATATGTTAACCTATGTTTCATTGAATATTAAACATAACCTCAAAAAATTTTAGTTTTCCTAATAATTTAAGTTTTCAGAAGTGTCATTTACTTACGATTTTGAACCTAGAAAATAATATTTCATGATTGTTGGTTCTTAAGCTAACAATGTATGGACGCAGAACAATGTCCTTTATATATTGATATGCAGAAAGTGTACTAAGTAAGTACGCATGTGAACAGTACAAATGATTCGAGACGATGACTATAATATGGTATTGTCTACATACAATCATGTGAAACTGCGTGACATTCTATCCACTAAACAGAAAGGCTGTTTACTTTCTATCGACAATGCTATGATTACTGACACGCTCCTTTTAACAGAGTACAAAGTGAAATACTAGTTAATGATATGAACACCCGGAAAGACATGTATAGACCGTTTATTCTAATAATATATCCTTTGTCTGAACATTATTTATGTTGAACCTTTGAATGTACCCTAGTACCATGACAGCCAGTATTTTTGACTTTCACGAAAAATATAGACATAGGTTCTTAACTAGGTCCTAATAAACATCAACAGCTCAGGACCTTTGGATAGGCGTCGTGTGGTCGAATGATGATGCAGATGATAAGACATTTGAAAAACGCGTTTTAAAGGCTCTTTGAAGGGGGGAACGCTGTCGTGAGCGTGAGTTTTGTTCGATATCGAATAAAACGCACCAGAGAATATGGTTGTATACTGAGAAGCCTAATTTTTTTGCTTTTATTGCCATTTGCAGTTGGATATCCAAACTATCGTATATATTCCCAATCATTGCCGCGGTGATTGCCACCGGAGGCAAATGGGAGTACAAAAACTGAAATGAGGGCTTGCCATCGGAAGCAAATGAGAATAAAGTAATTAGATTTCATTCCCATTTGCCTACCGTAAATTCCCAGTCGCCCTCGCGGGGATTGCCACCGGGTGGTTAATGGGAATACAAAAACTGAAGTGAGGGCTTGCCATTAGAGGCAAATGAGAATGAAGTAATTAGATTTCATTCCCATTTGACTACCGTATCTTCCCAGTCGTCCCCGCGGAGATTGCCACCGGATGCAAATGGAAATACAAAAACTGAAGTGGGGGGATTGCAAACGGAGACAATTGGGAATTAAGTCATTGGATTTCATTTCCATTGTGCCTAAAATAATTTGCGCACAATGTTGATTTTTCTTAAAATTCCGCCTTGATTTTCCCCCAAATAATAAATTCCCTAATTCGTCTAATCTTATTTAGCACACATCCGAAACCCCTAATATTCAGAATAGGATTCGCACTTAATAAATGCGCACTATACTATATCGCCTAATTAATCTTATATAGCAACCTTTCTTGTGTGCTCACAACACAAAATCTAACTAACCTGACCTACTCGTATATTTCATTTAAAAATCATCAAGCAAATCGGCGTCTTGAAGCTAAAATCTGTCCTCCCTACACAGGCGCAAGTTTAACCTAACCTTCTGGCATCGTTTAATTTGCCCATATATTAAATACCCTAGATTCTCAATTAAGCCTACCAATACACGTAGTACCTATACTAAAAAAATTGAGGCCAACATTTCATAGGTAGGTATTGTTATATTAGAAAATTCAAACTTATTTCAAATTAAAAAATACTTGTTTCAAAATATCAATTAGGTGGCAATTAGGCTAATTAATAATCAAATATGGCTTAAGTTAATGTCAATACAGACTTTCTGACTGCGTACGGATAACGCGTTCCGTGGATGAGGAGTGATGTAACATCCGACGTCTTATGGCAGCAGACGGGACCCGTGGATTTTTTTCTAGTAACATTTTCTTTATGCAACGTTTTGTTTGAAAAAGAAATGTTTGTCTCCGAATGATTCTTTATATTCATACAATATTAAATTATCAAAACTATTAAAAGTACTGATTTAATTTATAATGGATTTTTTAATGAATACAAAATGATCACCTAGAAATAAAATTGGTAACCTAACCTAGGTTAACAATTTTATTTTTCGAAGATCAATTACTATTTTTTGATGAACATTTAAATACAAACCATTAATAAAATTATTTGACAACCCCAGAGCATTTATACCCGTGTATAGCGAGATACTTCATTCAAGATTTATACCAAACCGCGACATACAATACGATCACGAATCTCCAAGCATTTTGTTACCTGCTTGGTACTTTTCTTAGTAGTTGTTTCCACTTCTTTCAAAGCCAATTTCCCCGTGTTATCTATATCATTGTTTGTATCTTCGATTTTTATTATATTATCATCATCATTATTATCTGCTTTATTGCTTTCTTGATCATATCCAGGCGGTCTACGAGGGTTGGTAAAGGGCCCATGAATATAGCCACATTCCAACCTACCGCCACGAATACGGCAACCTTGACCCAATTGCATTTCATGGTCCTGACTTTCAGGTCGACCGATATTTCGGTCGTAGCCACACAGTATCCTGTCACCGATGGTTTTGCACAGTCTACTATCGAAGTCGTAAGGGCAACAGCGGTTTATCCTTCCACCGTTCTGATCAGCCACGGATGGTTGTGGTTGTGAAGTTGTACACCCTCCAATGCTTTTATCTAAATCCGTATGCTGTAATTTCTGCCCACAATATCTTGCTGCAGCAGAATTAATAAATATGAATGTCAACTGAAAAGATAGAATGCTTCTTTAATCTATTCATATAAGTGGGTACATATCCATGGTTCTGGTTTCCTCTACTTTGAAAACCATTATCTTCGATTATATGAGAACGAAGTCTGTTAAAAAATATTTTTGGATATTTTACAGTCTATTTTCAATTAATATCTAAAAATAAGAAATATGACAATACTTTACATTCGCATTCTAATATTCCTTAGAGGTCGTATATACTGAGTATCCTGTACCTACCTGAATAAAAATCCCTATCCCATCATTCTAAATCGGCGGAAGGACTACTCTAATAATTAACTTACTATTTCTGTGGCTAATGAATGTTCTGAGATTGAAGAAACATGCTAGTCTAATGCGAATGAGCCTTTAAAAGTTACCAAGGAAAATCAACGCCACCATGAGTATAACACACTGAATTCTGTTGGACTGGGTATAAAATAACCTTATTAACCGACTTCAAAACCAGAGGAGGTTCTCAATTCATCAGTATTTATATTTTATTTATTGTTATTCACGCAGACTCAGAGTTGCGTGGGCCAGTTTTGATGATTATTTTTTGTTTGAATCAGTTTTTTGACGAGGTCCTATATTAACTTGATAAAGATCTGATGACTAATTTCGGCGAAAACAATGGAACTTTTCAGTTACAAGCAGTGCACAATTCGTGTTTGGTTATTTAAGAATATAAAAGAGCTAATGCGGACCGATAAACTGTGGAAAAATAAAAACTTTTTTTTAATTAAAAGACTTCATAAGAACAAAACCACTTAAATATGAGAATACAAGGTTTTGCTTAATCTAAACTACACAAAATCAAATAAACATTTATAGTCGGGGCCTAAGTGACTGCATCGACCTAGATAAGAAAAACAATTAAATAACTGATGGTGTATACAAACTTACATAGTTATTAATTTTATCAGCATCTAAACGGATGAGGATATATATTTCTCCTAATAAAATTATCAAGCAAAGCGTTGCAAAAAATAATTGCTATCCTAAATCCTAAACAAAGCTTATACTTTTCAGAGTCTTTATTACTACAATGAAAAACAAACACACAGCTTATAGAAGTGTAGTTCCCTATAATGTTTCCTTTAATACCATGATACATTAAAAGCTCAATGAAATCTTACATAGTGATAAACACCCTATCCGCCGACACAAGAAAACTACAATACACACATACACAACTTTAAAAAGAAAACTTCGTTAAATGTAAATTTGTAAAATTTCCATTTTTGTGTAGCTATTTCTTCAAAGAACACAAGATTCATGCACTGCTTATGTAAAAATAACTAACCATTATTGATTTCGTATACTTTCTGAACATTTCTCTTATCTCACTAGCTACTGCACGTTCAATTAAAGACAACGAGTAACAAAAATGTATGGTTAGCGTATAACTTCGAAAGCATTTTGACATTAAACAATTATGAAAAGATAACGTTATAGTAAATATCAGTTTTACAATCCTAAACTTGTGTATATTTACAAAAGAAGAAGCATTTTGAGCTCGAATTGGAGCGCCCGTCTGGGGAAGTAACCTCCACCTTACATAAGACCACAGTAAAATGAACACTATTTGGTGGTGTTATGTTTCTGTGGGTGAGTAAAACCTAACTCACTCCACTCAAGGCTCCACGGGTTAGGGGATTGGATCAGGGTAGGAA
Source organism: Chilo suppressalis (assembly GCA_902850365.2). Lineage (NCBI taxonomy): Eukaryota > Metazoa > Arthropoda > Insecta > Lepidoptera > Crambidae > Chilo > Chilo suppressalis. The sequence goes on along the minus strand of OU963912.1, from coordinate 7,944,383 downwards.
ACGGCGCGCGTGATATTTTTTTGTATTGCAAGCGTCTATAGGCTATGATAGCCGCTTACCATCAGGCGGGCCATAATTATGCTTGTTTGCCACCTTTTAACATAAAAAATGGATTTGTCCGTAAATGAACGAAGCGTAGGAAACCTAATAATGAAACACTTTCGTTTTATTTTACAATAGATTTTATTTTAATAACCATACCACAGCACGTTTCAGTAATTTGTTCTCAATGCCCAAACCATCCACATTTATCAGACTAAGATCAACTTTATCAATATTTATTTTATCAATGTCTATATTATTGTCTTCCAATAGCTGTCTCCAATGACGTTTGATGGCGGGTTTCGAAATATTCCACACATGTCGTCTCATTACGATTTTCAATGAACTCCTTTCTTTCCTTCTGGATTTAGTAGAACCAAGGCTTTCTTTACTCTTTCCACTTTCATCATTACTATAACCAGGCTCTATTGTTTGCCAAATCTTTGAATGATCAGTAAGACTCCTCTTATTTCGTGTTTTAACTACTTTTACAGGATAAAGTTCGTTAGTGACTTGAGCTTTGTTTTTTAACTTGACCTTAACATTTGATTTGCTTTTGTCAATATGTGGATCTTCTTTTATTTTGGCACTATTGTTACGCCTAATGGCAGTTTTAGAATAAGACGATGGCCTATTTACATTCTTAGAAAGTGATGTATCACTATTTCTTCTTTTTCTTTCGGGTGTCGGATTTCTTTTTCCTTCAGGTGTTGGACCACGTTTTCTCTCGGGTGTAGGAGTACGCTTCTTTTCCGGAGTTGATGATCTCTTTCGTGATGAGTCCGACGAACGGATTGATTCTGTACCTGTAAAGAACACAGTATTTAAAAAACAATGTTGTATTTGATTCAAATAACTATTTTTGCGGGCATTAATCCTAAAGTACATAGATTTCAATACACACATGTAGAGTACCTACATGATCAAGATAGAAAAAAAACTAAAAAATCCTCTGGTAATTTTGTTCCAAATTTTATTTGAAAAGTTTCTTTATGCTGGAAATGGATATCTTCGATGGTATTGCTAAGTCCAAGCCAAATAATGATTTGGACTTTGAAGGTACTAAATAAGCTTTTATTCTTTTATCTCTAGCTTCATAGTCAGTTAATAGCTTATTTATACCCCTTTTACTCATTGTCCTTGGATCGAAATTCAAATCATTAGACAACTGCGAAAAAGATATACGTCCATTTTTGTAATCTTGAATCATTTGTTCATAAAGTTTCTCCTTCGAATTTGTAATAGAAAACTTTCTCTTCATTTCAGCAATATCCAAATTCTTTAATTTATCCATGATTTGCAGTGAAAAACTCCTTCTCCTCTTTTGTCTTGCCTCGTCGTATTCACGTATCAGCTTATTCAGTTTATTTTTATTTAGTTTTTTCTTCCTTATTTTACGTGACATAGGACCAGCCAGCGACACATTTCCCTTTTTATAATCCGAAACTAATTTAACTAAGGCTTTAGTCTGAGATGTAGTTAGCGGGAATTTCTTGACTAAATCTTTGATATTCTTACCTTCTAATAAATCTATGTCTCTTAATGTTATATTACTCATTCTACGTTTGTTTCTGTAAATAGTAACAATACTTGATTTCTTCATCAATCTTTTTCCGAATTTTCCCCATTTTATTGCCTTAAATATATTTCGAAATTTCATCTTAAGCATTCATTGTTTTTTCACTTGAAATCTTCGGTAGTTTTATAAAATTTCCTGATAAATTTATATGTTACTATCTTTCAACTTCGCTTTGAATCTTATTGTTGTAACTACTAAAATTAAACGAATAACTGATACAAGGAATCAAAAATAATCAGCATATTAAATTCTAACTAAGGAATGCAGGGGCTGTGTAAAGTAACTTATAACACAAATTATACCCTATTTGACAAGGCCGGGCCTCCACCGGCTTCCACTAACACGATAAGAGTAATGATGTCGTATTTAAATGCAATGACGCCGCACTCAAAGCGAACCACAATACAAATACAAGTCTCCGCACTCGGCTACAATACATTTAAACAATTTTGCCGGCCGGCAGAGAGCTGGAAGATTGCTATCCAGGCATCGGAGACGCCACCGGTGGGTATTAACGCCGGGCTGGTGCCGACACCGTTAAGTGATAAAACAAGCCATACATTTTACGTTTACTTACGTTACGTATATACGTTTAAATACATTTTAGCTTCCCCGGCACCGTGCCGGTGCCCGGCCGGTGAGTGGAACATCGCCAAACTTTACTTTCAAAATATAGAGCACCAATCTACATTAATTAGTAGATATCATTTACAAAATATGATGCTTCTTACTACGACAAAATGATTTCAACATAATAGAGGACTAAACCTAACTAAATGCTATTTCTATAATTTATTTTTAAAAACTAAAAGGACCCATGTATAAGCAAATATTACAAGCATATTGAGCAAATGCTATGCGCTTGTAATTATTTATTTAACAAGACGAATAATTTACACAGAAATCTACCTAAATACCCTTACCTTTCTTGCTGCGCCACATATCATAGTCATTACCGACATTATGATAATATCTTGCAATTATATTTTTTATTTTCTACGTTTAATATCAACATATTGTACAGTCTTTACAAGTTCATTGAATACAAACATGATATTCCCAATATTGTTTTACATTTCTTGTTAATTTTATTTGGTGAAGTTTGCTGACATAATCCGTTGGAATATGACATAATATGACACATTTATTCTCAGGAAGGAGTATCAAACTATCGTTTTTATTTTATTGTCTATGTATCCAGTCGATTTAACGATAATTCCGAGGAATTAAGTGTAATTGTTAATCACAGACCTGATAACGCTGTAATGTCAAGAAGCCACCACGACGTAGGGTACTTGGTATTTTCTTGCAAGAGTATAAAACCTATCGTATAATATTTTGTGAGTGCCGCTTTTACATAATAAAAAACCACTTCTTTTAAATAATAAGAAAAACTTCGAAAGAAAAATTGTTGGATATTGTTACATAGGCAATAGTGTCGATTCTAACATGCTTAGCTAACCCTAAAACTAAATTTAACATCAGTCTCTCGTTTTCATTTTGTATAGAGAATGACAAGGACACACTATTGTCAAATTTAAGTTGAGGTTTAGAGAATCATGCCCGATTCGACACTATTGTATTCTAAAATTAAACTAAGAAACCTCTCAGTTACATAAATAAATTCGAGCTTCCATAAAAACTAAAAATAAAGGAAGTCAGTAACAAAGCTAAAGTACAAAGGCAAAATTTACTTTCTAATTAGGAATCAGTTTAGTATTTAGTGCTGGACGTTGAAGAAAAGAAATTTTGTAATGAAATAAAGACGTTAATAGCTTCGGCCAAGGAAGTTTTATACCTAATACATTAGCTTCATATATTAGCTAATATATATACTCACTCATATACTAGCCTAATATATTAGCTTCAGGCTCTTCACTTACGCCAAGACTGTAGTCTGCCGTAGAAATTCGCAATGTGGAAAAACGCATAGCAATGCATTACATATAAGTATAATTATGATGTCTCTAAGACAAAAGTTTTAATCATAATCATCTTTATTTGCAGAATATGGGAACAAATTGTAATACAGAGAGAAAGAACATCCTATATTCTAACCCTTAAAAACTTCAACTTTTGCAGAACTCTTAAAATCTAAGGGGAATACTTTCATAAAAAGAAACCGTTTACTGTACGCTTTAGCTTACGTTTTGAAATTAATGGTTTAAACTCCACTTTAACCACTGGGAGTATATTGCGAAAAGTAAAGTCAGTTGCTATGATATCGATAAATTCGATAATAGATTTGATCGTTTAAAATTATTTGCATCCAAATAATCTAAAACAATAGTCTTCCATAAGGTTGAAGCTAAGATTCTAATCTAATAAATAGTATACAATACAATCCTCAGCTCCCTAACTTAAAAGAACAGCCATTAGCTAAATAAATAAATATTTCCAACACTCACACCAACTAACCTAGCCCCAAAGTAATATATAAGAATATTTATATTTATGTTTGCCGAAGCGCGAACAACTGACTTCTACGCAATAATGCGCAAAAAAGTTACTTCTCTCATGAAGAGAGCTTACATTACATGAGCCACAACAGCATCTTGAAGGTTGTAGGGGGTAGGTCCGAGTGTCCTATAAGTAATCACTGGACAACTGTACTTACAGAATTTAATAAAATTAAGTAACTTATTAATGAATTTATTTTTAATTTGTAATTTTATTGATTTAATTTTGTAATTTTTTGTTAACATTTGTAATTTTGTATTGATTTTAATTATTTTGTTTTTGATTTCGTAATTTGTAAGCTGCTATTATTAATATTCTTAAATAAAACTAGTTTTTACGGGTTAATGCACGAAACTTTATTTATTTAATGACGTTTCGTAGCCTTTAGAGGCTACGTCGTCAGAATCAAACTTTTATTTGTAAACTTTATTAAAAACTTCTGTTTTTAATAAAGTTTCGTGCATTAACCCGTTAAAACTAGTTTTATTTAATGAGTGATGTGCGTGAAAACCTAAGAAACAAATATTATTGTTCTTGTTTTAATGTATTTTATATGGCTAAATGGCTGAAATAAATTAATTGAATAAAGAAATACGTATTTAACATCCATGACTGGAATACAAATGCTCGTATTTACCACACAAACACCTGCCCCCACCGGGATCCCTCTCGAAAAGGTTACACCTTGTAACCATAGGTACCACACGCCCACGGAGATCGTCAGTTAATGAAACAAGGTTTGTATCACAAGCTTTTTTGCAAACCTTACACAATGGAATTTTTTCAATCAATTTGTAAACAACAATCAACCGATTAATGTAAAAAAATATCAAACTACAATGTTAATATCACTGTCGGTGAGTTATCATGAATACTAACTAGCAATTTTATTACAAAATATAAGTCTTAAATGTAAGGGAGTTTTTAAGTAAAAAAGAAGATGATGATAAACCATGAATCGTAAAAAATCTGGAATTAAGTGAAAATTTTAAGTAAAACAGAGTTTTCCCATAGCTACAGGATATCTTTGTCAGACTATAAGATATAAAGAGTGACTATCTGATGCTTATTTTGGACTAGGGGCTGAAGTGGTCCGTATTTTTCAAGTAAGAGGTTGGCGCTGCTTTAATTGTGAATTAGTGATCATCGCTGGAACATAATTAATTTGTTTTTATCCTCTATTGAAAGAAATTTATCTGAGGGCCATTTGGTTTCAGCAGGGTAGCTGAATTGTCAATTTATTGAATGAGAAAGTCAACATTCGACGTGGACTCCAAAATCATATATGATAAGACATGGTCTCCAAAATCATGCGATTTAATGCCCCTTAGCACTGAAAATAAAATGTGTGTTTTCATTTGTGTCAAATCTTCTCCTTACATGTAAATCTTAGCAAATCTATTTATTACTGACCTGTAAAATAGATAAGCAGGCATAGTAGACTTCAATTTGGGTAGAAAGTCCTAATACTACCCTTTTTCCAGGAGTAAATTTTATATTATTTAAGTCATAAAATCTGTTTGTAAAATCAGGAAACTAATTATAACAAAATACATTCTTTACAGACTTGCATGATCATCACATCTGTACTAGAAATATCAAAAGGGGCTCCCAAACTAAGAAATGCATTATTTGACCCCTTGTCAATAGAAAGCAGCATTTTATCATATTATAATTTAAAAAATCATCGCCGTCCCGCTATCATTGGCGGACGACGTAATGCAAATGACCAACCAGAAACATCAACACAACCATGCAATGGTTACGATTTCGATGAAATGAAATGCAAAATAGTTAATAATAGAATTCTTTGTGGTTATAATAAAAACAAGGGTGAAATAAAACGTAACGACGAATTTGTGAACATAGGAAAAGATTGCCATATGCGTAATGATAGAATAGAATGTGGTTATGTTAGTAAACCTATTGACGGTGGTAAACTAAATATTGATAAAACCAAAGATAAGATTACACAACCAAGAACATCTTCAAAAGAACACATTGTTGAAACACTTTTTGGAAGTGTCAAAGCTGTTACATCTACACAACCAACTACAAAACATTCTGGACACATTACTCCAACAAATATCATAGAAAGATCTCCTAAAGATGTGAAATCATTTCTTTTTTTTTTGAGGGCGATCTCCCGGTGTCCTCAGTTATTCGGGGGACTTTTTGCACGCGGTAATTTATCCGCCGTGAGCGTTACTCGATGAAGTTGTAAGCGATCTGTTTTGGACGACAAAAAAGTCCGCGGACAAAAGTCCCTCGTCTGCGCAGGCCAGATTATTATATTTTAATTATTACCGTACCGTATAGGATGTGGTATATATAATACGCAGTCTTAGTTTTCTTCCTTGCCTTTTTCACAATACCGATAGTAATAGTTGCTAAATACGTCATACATTTGAGAGTTGAATTTCTTCTACTATAATTTTCTTTAGACATGTATAAAAAGCTCATGACACAATCGTTTACAGTATAATATTTTATCACAGTGGCATTGTTATAAGAGAAACAATTAATTAGGATTTGTAACTGTATATTGAATACCATATACCAAGATTTGAATCGGCTAAATTAGGGCAGAAATCATATTTGGTTGGTTAAGGTTTACCTACTTACTGATGCCCCTCTAGCATGACCACCAAAACGGGATATGTAAAGCGATATATCGGTATTAACTGTCAGACTACAGTGCAGTTTCACAGTAGTCTGACAGCCAATGCCGATATATTGCTTTATCATATCCCGTTTTGGTGGTCATGCTAGAGGGGCTGAAGTAAGTATTTTATCTGTTCTGCGAAGGGGACAATGTCATTCATGCTCGCCTCCACGACATGTCAAGAACTTCAGACAAATAAATGTATTTAGACCTTAGTATTGGTTGGGTCTAATTGTCTGTACCCCTAGCACGAACCAATATCGAATTCGAATTTTTATGGAAACTTGAAATCAGTACACATTTTGACATTGACATTTCGCACACTATTCGAATTCTATAATGGTTTGTGCTAGGGGTATTGTACTCCTAGTAAGAACTATTATCGAATTCGAATAGTTTGCGACTGCGAAATGTCAATGTCAATTTTTGTATAAAAACTTGAACAGCAGCGTCACAAAGAACGTAACGAGAACTCAAAATCAGTACCCTTTTGACAATGATACTTCGGACTTGCAAACGATTCGAATTCGATATTGGTTCGTGCTAGAGGTACTGTACTCACATACGGTATTACTCAATAGTTTTAATCAACTGGCAACTAGAACAGGCAACTCTACAAACGATTATCGTTTGAGTTGTGAGTTTTGCGTTCCACACGTTGATTTTTATTTGCTTTGGAGTAAAACTATCGAGTAACCGTACATGAGTAAGGACCATTACATGTTTTCGCGAAACTATAGTAACAGATTGCCCGCTTACGACAGTTTGCGACAGTACGCTGTTCGTTGATAGGCTCTTAGGGCACATATCTGCCCTGAAAAATAACAGACACTGCCAGTCAAGCATGAGGTGTTTCATCACCATCAAAAGCCTATTAATGTCCCCACTGCTGGGGCACAGACCTTCCCGATGGTTTGAATAGGGGACCATGACTAAGCATGCATACAGCCGAGACCAACGGCTTAACATACCTTACGAAGTACGGAGGAGGTCGAAATAATAAGTTTTTGGTCACCCATCCAATGGTCGGTCATTGCGAAAGTTGCTTAACCCACAATCGTAGACCAAACGTACTATTTACCTGCGCCATCGAGCTCCATCGCAGCCCAATGAGGTTCTATTACCCCTTAAGTAATGTAATACACGTAAATGGGATATAATTATACACATATAAAAACATGACATGACAACATGACGATCGAATGAATGTAAATTGTAATGTATGATTGCTTAATACAATGAATGCGAGGATATTGTTTATTTTGTGACTTCCTAATAACTACACGTTTTGTCCACCACAGGATCCTCAATGAATCCAAATGAGATTCTAAAGTCATGTTTAAATCTAGGTTTTCCCCATATAGTTCGTTGACCAGATTTACCACCTGCAATTAAACAGTTCAGTGACACGATCGTCGTGTGTGCTCACGATCACGACACAGAAATGAAACTGACAAGGACTAAACCTCAGACTAAACTTTTTTGAAATGTCATGAATATTTCATGTGAATTTTAGCGTTTTATGTTCTTAATTTAAAATGACGCCAACGAGTTGTCGTTATGTTAAAATTGAACTCAAATATAAAATTACCTGCCATGAAAATTGGGCTTTGTTTTAAGTTATATTATAAAGGCACTCTTATATAAAGACCTATACATTCTAAAAGCATAGAAATTGCTTAATTGTTTCCTAAATCATGTAAAAAAACTAAGAATGGATGGTATTCATCTTCATCAGCCTATTAATATCCTCACTGCTGGGGCAAATGTCATCCCTATGAATAGAATGGGGGGATTGGGCTATGACCCACCACGAAGACCCAGTGTGGATTGGGTGCTAACGACTGCAGATGCAGCCGAGACCAACGTATTAATGTGCCTTCCGAAGCAAGACGGAGCCCGAGATAATGAGTTGCTGGCCACCCATTCAATAACCGACCATTGCGAAGGTTGCTTTACCTCCACGATCGGAAACCGAATGCGCTAACCACCTGCGCCATCGAGATACTCAAAGATTATACATGATCACCATCAGCCTATTAATGTGCCCACTGCTAGGGCACAGGCTTTCCCTATAGATGGAGTAGGGAGATTGGGCCATGATCCACCACGCGGGCCCAGTTCGGATTGTTGGGTGCCAACAACTTCAGATCAAACCGGGATCAACGGCTGCCTTTAATGTGCCTTCCGAAGCACGGGGAAGCTCGAGAGAGTAAATTTTTGGTCACCCATCCAATGAACGACCGCTGCGAAAGTTGCTTTATCTTCCCGATCGCAAGCAAGCCTAACGCGCTAACCACCTGCACCATCGACCTTCTCAAACATCATACACATTAACACAAATGACCGACGTTTCATCATAAAAAAAAATTGCGTTAGCCAAGTACGTGAAAATACTTTCAGGAGTCTAAACCTTCCACCGAAATAGCTACGTATAATTAGTAAAGTTATAACAATACGCCTAAGCGCGCACTGGCGGTCAGCAAGTTGGCCGCTTGCGAATCGTTGGCTTGCGGTCAAGTGCAGGCCAATGATATCATAATAATGAGAGAGTGAGGACTCATGATAATGAGGTCGTTGATACAATGCATACTCGTACATGTTGCTGATTTGCTGGCCGCCACGGCTTGGCCGTCAGTGCGCGCTTAGGCTAAGGATGGTGACGTGTAAAGTAAAAAAAATAAATTTAGTCTGTCAGTTAAAATATAAAAAAAACGAGTGTGCTTATGACCACACGACTGAAGTGAAACTTCCTTAGCTCCATCTAAATGTGTGTATGTACTAGCTATAAGATAAAGAGAGAAAGAAAATGTGCGCGCGCACTGATTTCTCTTGCTTATATCCCCCACTCATCTCCCGTTCCTTGACCAAGAAGCCCAACTTCGACTCTAAGATTACACATATATATATTCAAATTAATGTAACGAAGTTGAAAATATACATTTATTTATTTATTGAGAAGTTCGCTTTATTTCCTCCTCAAACAAGAAAAACATACATGGTAGCTACGAGTAGTTAAGTACTACAGTTTATTTCCAAAGTTGCTTCTATTGTTTTAATCTTTACTCAGGCAAACGAGCTGACAGTCCATCTGATGGAGGCTGTAAAGGAAAGGGATAACCTGCCATTCAATCGCCATACTATAGCTACAGGGGAAAACCACTGAAAAAAAATCGTCCCAGATATTGTTGGTGCGCAAAAGAAAGGATCGTGCCGAACGCGTAGTATACTATTACTAAAACTATAAATCCAAAATGGTCCCCCAATGTCATTGTAATTTGTGCCCCCAATATCATTGTGTGTCTCCAGCCCTACTACAATTACTTATCCGTGACAGCCACAAAGGTCTCTTAGTTACGTGTTTACGAGGAAACCATAACGCTTTGTCCAATCGCTTTGTTCTTCAAAAGATCTTTAACTTGAGATAATGCGAATTAAAAACTCATCTAGCCTTGAATATGATATAGTTGGTGATTTATTTTTCCAGGTACAGTTGTGGTTGTGGCTGACTGATAGTCTTGGTAGCTTTACAAAGCAAATTTGCATAATGTGTCTCACAAGTGGTTTTATTATTGGTAATGCAAACACTTCACTCATCAAATATAAATATAAATAAATATTTCCAACACTCAGACCAATTAGCCTAGCCCCAAAGTTAGCACTGTAAGGCTTGTGTTATGGGATGCTAGGGTAACGGATAGAATACATATACTTTACATATATAAGTATATTTATATAGAAATACATATTAAACATCCATGATTGGAGTACAAATGCTCGTGTTCATCACACAAACATCTGCCCCCACCGGGATTCGAAGCCGGGACCTCTCGAGTCGGCGACACCATGAAACCCGGCGTACAAACCACTCGGCCACGGAGGTCGTCATGTAGTACTATGTTTATTTCTAAATTATGTTATTATGTAGGAATTCTTGTTCTTGCACAATTTTTTTTATTATTATAAATCAAACACCTTTAATGCTTAAAATTTTATATTTATATCGGGCAGGACAATGTCTGTTGGTACATACATATTTTGAAAAACTCATTTTCAATATTGGCGTCAAGAACACGTTAGTATTTACTTAAATGATTAATTTGTCCATAATAATCTTGATAATATTTTTTTTATTTTGTTTCTTTGCTAAACTAATACGTCTTTAAATTTACCAGATGACGTCGTAGAAGGACATATTACTTTTCTTGCAAAATTTAAAAGGCACCCTAAGTTTGTTACGTCGAATCAATATCCTTCGCAATGAAGAGAGTTTCGACTAGATAAATAGAACTCTATTTAAATTAAGATTTACGATAAAGGTAAATTGCTACCCGGGTCTAAGCACGGTTTTTAGTCGTGTCTACGTCCGGTCGTCAGTTAGGTATACGAGCTTTGTTAACGACACCGTCATTAGTGACGGTACTTAAAACTGTGGCTGACACCGGTGTCGTTAAGATTCCTCCATAGTGTCCCGTACATTACTGACGATCGGACGTAGACACGGTAAACAACCGTACCACGGTAATATTATCTATACAGTATTGTGACTCGGCCCTGTCCTTGAAATAACCGCCTACGGCCGAGCGGGGCGTATCCACGCGGTAGGGCTGCCCGCCTACAGTATTTTAATTTCATCTACATAATTGAGTTTCTGTCTAGTTTAGTGATTGTAAATATTTTATTTCATATGTAAAAAAAATGATGTGAATGAATTAGGAGTGTTACATAAAATACAACGTGTATTTTATGTGTAATATTTAATAAAAAAAAATATAGATTTGAGACAGTAAAATATTTACGCCTCGACTGAGACTAGAGATGGGCAGTGGGAAAAAACCCAGGTTTTTTATATATATATACATTCGTATAAAAAGTTTTAATTATTAAAGAGTTCAAGCAACCAAAAACAGCACAATATCGTAGTGGCGTAGGTATGACACGCTTTCAGACTGTTTGTATGAAGATAGAATACTGTATAGATAATATTACCGTGACCGTGCCCAGACTGGGCGGAAAACCGTCTCCTTAATAAGCGCCCGAGGTTTGAATAGAGGTATAGCATTCAATACAGATTGAATGCTATACCTCTATTCAAGCCCAGCCAATGACCGACCATTGAATTGACAGCTGTCTGTCAATTCAATGGTCGGTCATTGGCTGAGTGATCAAATACGTTTGTTTTGGAAGATACGTTTTAGCTGCATTGCTTGGATGTTGTACGCATTATAGTAATGAAATCGGCATGGTCTTTTTCCTATTCCACCCATAAAAGAGAAGGCCTGTGCCAGAGTAATGGGGACATAAAAGAGAGAATGAAAAAGAAAAGTAGGACTAAGGAATTTCTTTAAAGTTATATTGGAAGCAAAAACATCGATATAATTACAAAATGAAAAGGAAAGAATATTATGTAAATGTCAGAGGTTGTATATTTGTTGCTCAATCACGCACGGGTTTTATGTTATTCGAGCCTCCTTAAAAGTGCTATATATATATGTGTCACTTTATGACAAATAAGAAAAAAAGACGTCACAAACAAAGAAGTCACTAAATTTCTTTGAAGCTCTCCCACATAGGCGTGTTATAATACCGGATGTCACTGGATGAGTTATTGCGATAATGCGTCGCGATTTCTTGCGACAAGTGGTTTTTGCAGTCCTTGGGGGATGTTAAACTGACACTGCCTAGAGAATTCTGAAGAGACCAAAAGAGGTGGAAATCTGAAGGTGCATGGTGCAGGACACCTCCCAGTCAAACACTCTAATTTTTTTTCAAGTCCTATTGAATTAAAGGTAATGTCACTATTTTACGGGTTATTTTCAGCAAGCCCTTTCATTTGATGTCCATATTGTAGGGTTTCATCAAAAATAACTAGTCCGCCATCTTTGATGTTCCGCCATATTGAATTTAGTCGTAGTAGAATGACGTCACATATGTTACCATGCATTGCCATCCAAATTAATTTTATCTCAATCAAATGAAGATATTTGCTTAAAAATTGAGTTGCAAGTTTCCACCCGAACAAAGGAAATACAAACATACGAGTACATTGAGAGTTAAATAAAAGTTTTAAATTAAAAAAAACATCGGATTGAAAACCTCCTCCCTTATTGGAACTCCGGTCAAAACTATCGTTTTTACGAAACGAACTCACTCACTCGCTTACTCGTATATTTTTAGGATATGACCCTCTAACAAAGAGGGAGGGAGACTTACATTGAAAGGCTTAGCAAAAAATAGAGTTCCGATGTGACCCGAAACTTTTTTAATATTTAGGGTTCCGTACCTCAAAAGGTAAAAACGGAACCCTTATAGGATCACTTTGTTGACCGTCCGTCTGTCCGTCCGTCTGTCAAGACCGTTTTTCCCAGGAACGCGTGGACATATCAAACTGAAATTAATATGTAATACTCAGGTCTACTGTCCCTTGGAGCTGTGAAAAAAATCAAACTTCTAAGCCAAAGTAATCAAAAGATACAGCAGCGCACGGGAATCAAAACCTACAGGGTACTTCCCGTGAACTTAGAATCTTGAAATTTGGTACGAAGTAACGTCTTAAAGTACAGTTCCCCTAGCACGAACCAAAATCGAATTCGTAACGTTTGCGAGTTTGAAATGTCATTGTCAAATGTGTACTGATTCTTAGTTCCCGTTACGTCCAAAGTGGTGCTGCTGTTCAAGTTTCCATACAAAATTTGACATTGATTGTAAATTATAAGTTACATCATATAAAAAAAAATTGAAAATTCAGGTTCGCGAGTCCGACTCGCACTTGGCCGTATTTTTCTAATGTAATTTACTTCTGAAACACTTAGTTTTATTGTGATATGATTGTAAGTCCACATTTTAAATATTCTTTAATCAAATACTTCTGAAACGTTTTAGTGTGATATAATGATCAACTAAGAATGAGTTATAATTTTTATTGTTTAAGCATGTAACTGCTCCATGTTTAAATCTAAAGATAATATTGCCAGAAATATTTCTTAGGTTTTAATAATTCAGAAGACGCATCCTGAAAAGGATGCGAAACGTCAATAAATAAATAAATCAGATAAGACATATGGACGTTCGTAGATACGTGGTTCACGAATCTTGAAAATACCGCATCAATGGTTGTACCATACCTCGTTGTCTCCATTGCTCTATCAGAAATAATATCTTTATTCAGTTCAGATTTAAAAAAAAATATTGATGTCAATCCGTCATCTTTGTTTGTCAAAGTTGCGCGACATAGGATGCGCACCAAAAACGTAACGAGGTCATTCATCGATAGATTTTACTCCTCACATTTTTCTCATACCGGGCCCCTTATATATACAAATGGATTCTTAAGGAGTAAACTCCAAAAAATAAGAATTATGTATCTGACAGGTAGCAAACAACCGAAATAAATCTATAAAGCTATATTCAGATAAGTACCTATATCACATAAGCTCTTAAGGTAAACCACAACATATATTTAGCATAATAGACTGTTTTATTGTTTCTTTGCAGTTTTCCGCGTTAATTTATTATAACCGTTTAATGTAGTATAACACTATAATATCCTAACTGAAATAGTTAATAAGCTAAGAGCACATTTGCATAACGGTTTTATAACTGTTTTGATAGTGACATTAACTTAGGTTACTTCTTATAACTAAAAGTAAAAATCTACATATTTCTAATGAAGGCAATGTAAAGTTATCATCGATTTGTTTCTTCTACGTTTATTGCCTTACTAGTTGGCGCCCTCGACTGCGTCAGCATTAACTTTAGTTTTTGGGAATCCCACAGCAACCTAACATTATCATCCATACGGGATAAAAAGAACCATATGTCTCAAACCAGGTTTTAACATAAATGCGCACCAAATTTCACTCAAATCCGTTCTATAGTTGTTCCGTTTTTGGCGTTATATACTATAACGCCGGCCTTCCACACAGCCACCCGTAAACCGAACGATAGTCCCTCCCTATCACTCCCCATAACGACTGATAAGGATATTTATTATAAATAAATTAGTTTTTGAAAGTTTTTACTATTGTTCTTTCCCTTGTCATTTGTCATTTTCTATAATATAAAAATGAATCGCTGAATGTGTTGCTAAGCACAAATCTCGGGAACTGCTGAACCGATTTCGATAATTCTTTTTTTAGAATATTCGTTGAAGTACGAGGATGGTTCTTACGCAGAGAATTTTTTTAAAAAATGCCTGAAAAGTCAAAAAAAACACTTTGCTAAACTCCCATACAAACGATTCTTAATAATACTTGAAAGTCAATTTGAACTTTAATACCATACCATAAATTTCAAATGTTAGTGGAGAGGTTCCGGGAAGGCAATACAATTGAGTGACGTGATGTCAATAGAAGTTTGGAAAAGGCAAATATACCATTTTCAGTTTTTTTTTTTCAATTATATGAAGAGTCATGTTAGTCTACACTACAACAGCTCCACACCGAAGCGATACAAGGGCGAGCCACTAGTAAATAATGAAAGTTCGTTTCACACATTTGTTTACCTAAGTTTTTGTGAATTTTATATATTTTTCATAATTCCCTGATTCCATTCCATGTTGTCGCTCGGGGGGTCGGCATAGTAAAAGTGCAGCTGGAAAGTAAAAAGTTTATAAATAAGCTTGAAGCCACATCTCAACGATGTTACATTTTTATGCAAAGGCAAACTAGCGAAGGGCCCGCCTTACTGTAAGCGGCTACCCTATTTATTTATTTATTTATTCAATTTAAACATGCAGGCTTACAGAATAATCCAACACGCCGGCAAGTCATACATACAAAATATTAACAATCATGGAAGGTATTCATTAAATTCAATAAAATTAAGAAAAAGAGATAATCAAATAATAATAATTATAACAACTAAAAAAAAACAGTAATGCCAAATAGTTAGGTAATGTCAAATCCTGCAGTTGCTTGCGATACCACAATAGGGTCAAACACAAGGAATATCTCTGCCCTTTTCTTATTTGTCTTTTATCTGTCTTGACATGTTTATGAGTTTCATATGCCGCCATCTTAAGGAGCTGTTATCAGACGTCTAATGGCCAAAAAAAAAACAGGGATACTCCTTATGTTGCACTGTGCCCTTTGTTACACATTACCCCACTTGACCCTACCACCAGCGCTTTGCCTAACCCTAACCCGATCCTAACCCGTTATAATTTCATTAGTTAATGCGCATTGATACCGCAGTATCAATGACTTTTTGGTTGTTTCTAATTAGTAAACGAGACATCAAGCCGATTTCTCTAATCCTACCGTCCAACCCGAATGACACATCGCAAGCAATAGTGACTGTGGGAGCGCTAGCTCATGAAAGGAAAAACTGTAACTTATTCTAACAATATTATGTGCAAAATCTTATGCCCTAACACTGGACCGCGCCCGACACGGTGTGCGGGGACCCACAACGCAACTTTTTACACACAAACAGACAAACTTTTATCTTTATATTATTTGTAGGAGTGTAATTTGATATTTGGACATCAAAGTTCCGTCAACAAATTATTATGGTAATCTTAAGATAAAGATTTCTTTAATCCTATTATCTAGTAGGGTCAATTTAATATCTTCGCAGACATTAAATAATAATTAGCCGTTTGGCTGCGCTACGTGATTCAAACTTGACCACACCCGACTTCCATAAATAGATAATGTATAGGTAAAAAAAAATGTATGTGTGTCTTACTTATTCTACTAAAGCGTGCAATATGTTGAATCTATAAGTTTGTGAAAAAATAACAATATTGTTACAAAACTTGGTGGTTTTCCTAATATGTTATTTGTTTTTATTTTTGTTATTCATAAATAAATGGAAAATCTAACAAATGGACCCTTTGATTAAATACAAAACTTGTGTTGTTTACATGACTATACAAGATCCGTTTATTTATGTAAGTAAGTTCCAATGATGACATCAAGTTAATAACGTCAACATCTGGGTTATATGGTCGTTAAAATTATACGTTGGTAGAGGTACATACATAATTTTATTGGGAATTTAAGCAAAATAAGTTTTTCTATAAAAGTAACTAAATAACTAACGATTGGGCAACATTTTGTGAATTCTTCTTCATTAAAATATTTTAGAGTATAATATATTCTGTCAATAATAAAAACAGAAGTTAATAAAAAATGGTTGTGATTTATTTAATGTTATACTTACGAAAACAAAAACCGCAGCTGTAAAGCTGAAACCAAAATAATGTGCAACTTTTGACCCTTAATTAAGCACAATATGGATCCGGGGATGTATAACTACCACCTCAAAGAAGCAGGGGCGTATGGACCCTAGGGCCAAGAGCCGCGAGGGGAGGCACAAGCCATATAAAAGTTATCGCTACTGACCCATATTTTGATTGGATTTACTTATTCTAGGAGGGGGAGCAAATTGTTAATGGGCCGGGGCGCCAGATTTCAAAGTACGCCCCTGCAAAGAGGACTGAATCAAGTTTGTTTAAACCCGGAATTGACCATAACTATGTTGTTGTTGATTCACCATCCCAATATTGTTTTGTTTTTGTTATTATATTTTGAATAATAATGTTTGTCGGATTATATACATGTGATGGCCAAAATTTCGATGAATATTCAATGTAAACCGCAGTGAATCACCTTTTTTTTTAATCGAGATCAGATCCTGCTTCCATATCTTTGTTTTGATTTTCTTAAATATCATACTTGAGCATGACTAGTTTTTAAAAGATACTACTAACTTCCAATAATGTTCCCTATCTGTTGATAAATCTGTACTTTTAAAATCGAAAATAAGAAATGCTTCTCGCTATAAGAGACTCCAATCAAACATATATTTCTAGTGTTACACTTATCAGTTTTCCAGTAAAATTTTGGCTGCATATATTAATTGACTAGTTTAACATTTATTGTATGTATGATTTTAGACCTAGACTAAATGGATGATTCATCAGCAAACCGAAACCGAAATACAATAGTGTGAAATGTGGAGCAGAGGGTCCTTGAATCAGCTATGTCACATTAGCATATTCTATGGAGCATAATCGAATAGGATCAGCCAATTATGGTGTACAAACATCTCATGTCACGATGCGCGTCCTGAATTAAGATCCTAACCTAATTAAGTCCAACTAAAAATATTATTGGTACCTATGTAACAAGAGAAAACTTCTTACCCATTGAAAATTCCTTACAAGAAAACATTGATAGTGACAAAGATGGAGTTAGCTAGAAGATGAGTGGAGCTCGGCGTAGGTGGTTAGAGCGTTCGGCAGTGATCGTTGAAATTAAGCAATTTTCGCAGTGGTTGGTTATTAGATGGGTGACCAAAAATCTCTTGTTCCTCCATGCTTCGGAAGGCACATTAAGCCGTTGGTCCCAGCTGTATCTGCAGTTGTTAGCACCCACCAATCTGCACTGGGCCCGCGTGGTGGGTTGTGGCCTAATCTCCCTATTCCATCCATAGGGAAGGCCTGTGCCATCTTATTATCATGATGATGATAATAGATATAAGAGTTTGAGACGCAGTTTGACTTTGATTTAGGTATTTTAGTTGCGATACAGAGATTTGATGATAGAGATTGGTTTTTCTAATTTCCGATATAGAAAATAAAGACTCTTGGTCTAATATATTGTGGTAACTACAGGCAACTGAAACCCTACACTGCGCGTGGGAAGACACGCTGTTGGCCGGTTTTTTAATGTTAAAAGGGTGGTAAACAAGCGTTTGGCCCACCTGATGGTAAGTGGCCACCATAGCCTATAGAATAAACGTTTGCGATACCAAAAAATATCATTCGCACCGTTGCTTACTCTGACCCAATACCTGACCCTGTGTAACCCTGGAACCTTACTCTCCGACAGAAATACAACACCACTAAAAGGTAATGTAATTTTTCTTTAATCTCCTATGAGGTGGAGGTTACTTCGACCTCTCCAATTTGAGTGGAAAATCAGCTCTACAATGCGGTAAAGGTCTCCTGCACTCGTCTTTCTAAAAAATATGTTACACCGAATATTCTGTATGTCTGCACCTGTCGCATGCATGTCGTAGCATGGGCACCACAATTTATATGTTAAAATAAATAAAACAAATGAAGAGGAAGTTAAAAAAACACGGTTTATACTATAGACAATGACTATAAAATGTAAAATTATAGTTAAGTTGATAATATTTATGAATGAAATTGTAACTAAAAGCAAAAAATATGTATTTTCTTTATTATGTAAGTAGAAGTGTTCAGTTAACATAAATACTAAAATCGAAATAATTTTTATTTTTTTAAGTATGTAACTGCTCGATATTTCGCAATATTTTCTTTACAAAATAGAGTTGAAGTCATTAATTTGAATTGATCAAGAGTAGCAGTCTTTGAGCCGACGCTAACGATCATCTTATCATACCTACGCATACTTATCTAAAAAAACAAAGTTGTAGGTAATATAGGTAGGTATAAACCGTGGTAATCGTTAATTACACATCGCAGATTAATCATAAGATATAGGTTATTTTATATTCTGGACAGTACAGGTTTCCTCTCATATGACCTCATGATCTTATGATCATGACTTCCCAGCCACTGATGATACTTGCTTATGTATTTAAATTGTAATTATACCCTTAAGTACTTTAAATGAATAAGGAAACATTTGACGACAATAATGACGACCTCCGTGGCCGAGTGGTTTGTACGCCGGATTTCAAGGTGTCGCCTACTCGAAAGGTCCCGAGGGTTCGAATCCCGATGTGGGCCGATGTTTGTGTGATGACCACGAGCATTTGTACTCCAGTCATAGATGTTTGATATGTACATGTACTCTACATAAATATAACTATATATATGTATGTATCAGTATATGTATTCTATTCGTTACCCTAGTATCCCATAACACAAGCCTACCTTGCTTGCTTTGGGGCTAGGCTAATTGGTGTGAGTGTTGGAACTATTTATTATTATTATTCTTAATTCAATAAGTTTTGTATCTAACTAATAAATGACACTAGGCTAAGGCTAAGAACACACGGCCCGATTTCCGGCCAGACCCGTCGCGGCTTCAAGACTCGCACAGAATTTGAAATTGTAGGTAAGTAAAACGCAATATCAAATTTCACGCCGCGATTTACGGCCGCTGAGTAATTATTATTTATTTTTATCTATCATTCTCTCTAAAAAAACTTTTTCAGATCGAGAAAAAATTTTCACCATTTGAATGTGGATTTGACCCAAAATCCTCTGCACGAATCCCCTTTTCTATTCATTTTTTTTTAATTACTGTTATTTGTCTAATTTTTGATGTTGAAATTGCACTAATTTTCCCAATTATTAAGTTATTTAAAATAACAAATTTTTGAGCTTTTTTTCGGTTGTGAGCGGCACCCGAAGCGGGCTTCGTCTGATCTTCTTCTGTTTAATTTACGAGCGTACTCGCAACCGTGGCAGCTAGGGGCCTGCAATAAAACAGCTCTGCGGCCGGTCGCGGCGGGTGCGGGAAAATACCGCTCCGTGAGTTCTTAGCCTTAGTCGCTTTTCCTGCTAACTTCTATATGAATTGAGACACTTGCATACATCGTTGAAATTTATGCACTCCTGCGCTACGCGACGGATAGCGATGCAGTAGGCTAACCACCTTAAATTACAAATCAAATCGAATCAAGTAACACTATTGTTTGTAACTTTTACTATGTATTTTCATAAAATAATAGATACGTGTTTAGTAGTATTCGAGTTTTGCTTAAATCAAGCTTTTTTTAGTACATGCATAGAAAAGTCAGTCGCCTAGTCACAGCTTAGTATTTGGTTGATGGCCCTAGTAAAAAAAATATTTAAATACGTGCTTTAGACGCTGGCGATACTAAAAATATCACTCGCTCCGTTGCCATATAGCAACTAATATTAATAAAATAATATTTGTATTTGTTTAAATGCCTCTATAATTTGACATCCAAAAGAACGCCTTAACTTTAATTTACATAATGCGATAAAGTCTGTAATTAAGAACAAATCAACTTAAAAACTAAGCCGGTTACCACATTTTACACACAACCTTAATTTAATTATTCTTTTTCTAAAAGGAAGACGATCTAACACTGCATAAGATTGGTATTCATGCATTATTCATCATGCCATTTAAGAATGGTAAGTACTTTTTTTACAACAAACAACAGGAACTTGGATAGTATGTGACTTTAAACCGGGATTTCCCTTTTCACTGCTCAGAATAAATAAATGAGATCTTGTGGTGCAATCTGTGGGTGCGATCAGGCAATCGACCTGTTTTTAAAGGCCCGTCCTTGAACGAAGGCTATGGCCGACTGGGTGCACATTTCTCTACAACGTGAGAAAGTACATGTTTACATTGTATACATGCATAGTTTTAGTAATTATTTTGTTAACTCGTACTGAGCTAATATTTTAGGCCCGTATTACAGAATGACAACTAAGTGTTGATCTTTACTTGAGTACCGTTAGAGATGTGCCCCTATGTGCTATATATAGCGAAATCTCTTTCTGACTATGCTATACAGGCCTTAGTCGTTTAAGAGAGGTACGGTGCGTTTTTGGCAAGGAATAAGGCCGTTTGTCTTACCCACACCGGACCGTCATCAAGATGACGTGACGGGCTTGCGGTTGACAAGTTAGCGGATACAGTATGTTAATGTATGTGTCGCTACCTCGGCGCCGTTATCTGATTCTCTTTGACGTCCCGGTGACGGCCGCGGTGAATACATACTCTAAAATCTCCTTCCTTTTTTATACGAGATTCAACTAGAATAACTGACCCCCGCTGATGTTAAGTGTAATTGGAGTTCAGTTGCAAAGCTTGCTGATGCGGCAAAAGTATGCCAGTCTAGACATCCTCACCGTGCCGGTCTAACCCAATCTCGTACGATAACTATAATCTACACCAAAACGAATCAAGGCCAACGCGTATTCATTAGGAAACATTGTTTATAAACATTGTTTAGTTTTCACAATGTTACATCATCATCTCCGTATACAGTGTAGCAACAGTTTATAAGCAAATATGATGAAATGTGTTCCCCACTCTTAATGGAGAGCAAGATGAAACATTTAGTCTAAAGACAAAAGTTGACAGGTGTGGACGTGTGTTGCAGGAGATTTATAGTTTATTTAAACATAGAGGTAGTGTGGTTCAACAACCAATTTTAGATTATTTTTTAAAGAAATTTGAAAAAACATATAGCTTTTTCGGCTATGTAAACTGCTTTGGGATGCCTTAACTAAGGATACAATAAAAATGATGCTTGGAGCGAAATTGCTGCAGAACTGAATATGTCACAAAAATAAATAGAAACAAAGTGCTTTTTTCTTCTTCTTCTACTCTACGCTAACAATTTTCTCGAGATAAGAAAGAACATAGTCTTCAAAAAACTGGAAGCGGTGCTAATGAAGATATTAAATGCAAATGGCTGTGGTATGATGCGCTAATTGAAGGCCCACCACCTTTCACTGATTTTTCTGGTACTTTCATGAAACTGCCTCCGTAGTAATCGTAAGTGGCACAGACACAGAGAAGCACTCCCTGCTCGGGCGACATCCTAGCAACAAATGACAAATGTGGACGGCCAAGTATCAGAAAGTGTTTACGGTAAACTTGTTTATGAACAAGTTGATGAACATCATTAACAGTTTATCAACAAATGTTGCCTTATGAATACGTGCTTTAAATATCCTGGGCGCTTGTTATTGAGACAATTTTTCGTCAGCTATAGGCAAAGTTTAACACCGTCTCTGCGTCCGGTCGTCAGATATACCTAGTCAGGTCATAAATTCTGTCACATGTTTAAAATAAAATAATTGAAACAAGTTTATTCATTATGTAACCATTTATATACCAAAATAAACTTAACAAAACATAGATTTTTATGACAATAAAGTTTATTCAAAATGACCTCCGTGATTTTGAATACAGGCCTTCAATCTGCGCGGCCAGTCGTCTATCGCAGCACGAACGAGGTCCATGTCAATATCGGCGGCTGCCTTAATCAAGGATGTCTTGAGTGACTCTAAATTGGGATGAGGCTTTGAGCACGCCTTTTCCTCCAAGTGTTGCCATATCTTGTAATCTAACGGACTCAAATTTGGACTGGAGGAGGGCCAGTCTTCGAGCCGGATGAAGACGATTTCACGCGCCGCCAGCCAGTCTTGTGTGCTCTTCGCTCTATGAGCTTGTTGGAATACCCAGTGCCTGTTATTGAGCATGGTATGAGAAACAGGTTCCACAAGGTTCGTCAGGACTGTATTTTGATACACAACTGCATTCGTTTTTACACCTTTCTCACAAATCTGTTAAGCCCCAATAAGAAACTCCCAACCATGCCATGAGCGAGGATGGAAAATGACCTCGTTGGACACCCGGAATACGGTTACTCGCTTCTTCACTACTATGTGCGTACACCTTATCATTTTGTTTGTTGTAGCTCTCTTCTACGGTAAAAATTTTTTCATCCGAAAATAGAATTTCCCGATATTTTTTCCCGCGTACCGCTTCAACAAAGCGCGGCATCTCTTCAGTCTCAGGTCCATTAGACGAGCATTCAAACGATGTCCTGTTTTTCTTCGATATGCCCGAAGCCCTAAGTCTTCATTTAACACCATTTTCACCGTGGTTCTGCTTAATATTAATCTGAAGGGCCAACAGTTTCTGCTTACGTTTGGGATTTCTTTGAATTCGCGCCTTCACAGCTTTTATCACTGCTGGAGTCCTAACAGACCGAGGGCGACCACTTCTTCACCTGTCACCTACACTAGAGTCTTCATTGTATCGTTTGATGGTACGATAAACGAATCTTTTGGTTATATTAAAATATAACCAAATAAAAATTTGAATTGGCGCGTAACCGCAACGATGCAACGCAATAACTGCGACACGGCCTTCTTTAAGCGTCCACTCCATATTTAAAAATGAGTAAAATTCTAAAATACATATACATTTTTATTTTCACGAACAATTAGAAATTCGAATTCAATAAACTTTTTTGTGGTCAGCATTCTAAAAGAAAAGTTTTTACTGTGTGACAATACTTATGACCTGACTGTGTATATGGGATATTTGTTAACAACACCGGCGCTATAAACATACAAACCGTGCTCGTGAACAAGCTTAGCCGGCAACGGCGCAGGTAAAAGCCGTCTCGTTACCAAGCGCCGTTACAATTTCTGTGTTTTGTGTTGAAATATAATAGTATTGTAAATATAGTACCTCCAATGGTACCTTTTTTCGTGACTCAGGCAATACCGCTATTTACAGACGACGACGGCGCCTTTAAGACCTCACACCTGGTCCCCGCAAGCGTTACGAGCCCCTGCAGTGGCTGCACTGAGGACACCGTAACTCTTATGGGCGCTTTACGGCATAATATCCGCTAAAAAACTCTCTAAGCTGCTTAGTGCGAAACCGCGGGGTCCCCGTTTAGGGATTCTTCCGCTTCCTTCCAATGGTACCTAGTAAGTAATATTTTGAGCAAATTATCATCAATTAAGTTCGTTGATCTGAACTTCTGAGGCCTGCTTGGGCCTAATTTTGACATCGCCGTAATCGTATGGCATCGTCAAAGTTTCTATGAAAACTAAGCAGCGCCCTCCAACTAAGCAAACCACCGGACGTAAGAACAAATTAGCTACTTCCATACAAAATTTGACAATGACGGAGTCAGAGAGATGACGAAAAGAACACAAAAGAGGTGTGTTCTGTGTATTAACAACAGTAAACGTTAACTCACATTACGCAAGTAGGTGTAGTAGTACCAATCCTATCCTTAATGTAAATGTTATTAGTAGTAAGAACGTTTGAATGACTACCTTTTCGTTGTACCTACATAACTTATATGCTTAAGTAACATGACAGTAGATGTGCCGTGTCTAATGGATAATGTAGGTAAGAATAAATCTGCCTTTATGCTTACATTGATGCACCTAATCATGACATTTAATGTTGCAGAGCAATTAGTAATATATTTATTAATGAAAATCAAACAAATACAACAGTTACCTACCGACTTTAGAAGTAGGGCAATTCTATGAAATAAAATCTCACTTCCGATTTTGGTAGTTGCCATTTTAGACATCAGTTTAATATGCATTACGCCATTACACGGCAAAATGTCGCTATGTCTGTAAAAACAAATAGATATTAGATATTTGACATTTGTCAGTGAGTAAGTGAGATTCCATCTTACTGATTACCGATGCAGGGGCTTTCCATCTTTCGGAAACCAAACCCGTCATTTGACCAGCCTTAGGGATGATGACGATAGTCGCGGAAGAATCGAAACGGGGACCCCGCGGCTTCGCATAAAGCAGTGTAGAAGGTATTCGCAGGACTTTTTTAGCGGATATTATGCCGTAAAGCGCCCGTAAGAGTTGCGGGGTCCTCGGTGGTCAGCCGCTGGGGGGTCCGTAAGACTTGCGGGAGCCAGGTGTGAGGTCCGTTCGGCGGTGTGCCTCTTAAAGGCGCCGGCGTCTGTAAAAAGATTTTTTACCTGCGTTATAAAAAAACAAGGGATGATGACGATAACGTACATATAATTCTATTAAGTCCTTCAGTTAGATTATCAAAAAATAATGGCCAGTTAATTTTTCTTATGTCAATCAACCAAATAAAAAATGACAAAGATAAAATGCGTCAAAGTTTGGGAGGGGCTCTTGACGTCACTTCTAAGTAAAAATTATACCAAGGCGTGATGTCATTTCAAATCAATATATCTCTGGAATATTTTGATTATGTGATGAAAGAAAAATACGTGTAACAAAAAGTATTGTTTTTGATAATCTACCTGTTAGACGAAGAAAGCAAAGTTTCTCATCGTCCCTATTGCGAAACTTGTTAAACTTCTACGACGCAGACCACGCACTAGCGACTGCGTCATCTAGCTCATCATTAAATGTTACGTCAATACACATATATTTTTTTTAGTTTCGTTAACCATAATAGACTATATTTTTTTTTTTGAAGTTAAAGGGATGGCAAACATGCATATGGCCCGCCTAATGGTTAGCAGCCTCCATAGCCTATAGCAACTTGCGATACAAAAAATATCCCTCGCGCCGTTTCCTACCCTGACCCAATCCCCTAAAATTTGCAACCCTGGAACCTTACTCCCTGACAGAAACACAACACCACCAAAAGTCAGTTCCCCAGACGGGGAAGTTTCTTATTGGGGCTTAATTCGCCTACCTCTCTTAAAAATCTCTTAATTTACCTTGAAAAAGACTTCAACGAAATACAAATATGTAGTATTGTATTCTTGCAGTACGTTTACCATATCCTGGCGTTTCCCTTAAGAACGAAACTAAAGGGAAGAATGACGGATACCTAGCACAGCATAACACTCATCTACCTTCACCATAAAATTCCAATAACCCAAAATTATAATTCATTTATGAATGCATTCAATAATTAATTATCATCCCATCAATCAAAACTGAGTATTTTCTTGATATAAGAAAACAATCTACTGAGCAAGTATTTGGCAATAAATTTATTTCGAAAACAAGCATGACTTTAAGGAGAAAAATTTATTTAAATGATCCTCAAAAAAATAATAAATATCTAGAAGAATTGTTGAAAATAGAGTTGGAACAGGGTGAAAAGTACACCCAATTGTATTTACTGGGGATCAATAACTATTTTATGATCATTTAAATATGTGCTGTATTTAAATATACGCCTAATTATTTTACAATAACAATACCTACGTAAAGATCTCGGTAGCATTGCCAATCAATACTTAAATTGGATAAGTACAATGGTACTTATAAATCCGTAACAAATTCTGTACTTGACTTCGTGTGCGTTAATTTTGGGATTAGGTTAAAGAAAATGAAAATGCTACTCTCATCGTAGGGATAGCTTTTATCTCAGGATACGCTCTGTAATTAGTTTTTGCGTAATTCACACTAATATTTGTAGCATGATTTTAGCAATTCCAATTCCATCATTAAAAACAAAATCCCACATAAGTGTAAATTGATAACGTAAGTATCAAACATATTGTAAACAATATTGGGGACAGTATTAATATTAAAATAATTATGAATTTTCGTGGGTTTTTCTAACTATTAAATTAAAAAATAAAGTCAAGGTGATGATGATGATAGCAGACTTGTCTAATTTTAGCGGTGTTTTGTCAACAAAATCTGATTTGCAGATTAGCCGTGGGAAATTCACCTTTATATACTGTTGATTGTAAATCTCAATTCTTGATTCTTAACATCCATTATTGCCTAGAGATAATGCGTGATCTTCGAGACGAGTTCCTATTACTCTTTCTGTTTTTTAGAAGGAATGGGTAATATCTTATTAGGTATATCTAACTTGTCTATGTTTAAAAAGCAAACTAAAACAAAGAATAAGAATTCGCAAACATTAAAGGGTCACTCTCTTTGCCGAAATACGTCGAGATATCGGCAAGAGAAACAGCGGCATGTCGCTAATTAGAAACATACCTGTGTCAGCACATATCAATTAAATATCCATCATTATTGACCAAGGATGAGCACACTAGGAACCGAATCTGCTTCCTACTATAGACTTTAGCGTAATCAATTGCATGGTATGTAATGTGACGGCACATTTTCGATTATCCATATATCCGGCTATAGAAATGGCTATTCCGACACCTTTTATATTCGCCCAAAACTGTTATTCTACACTTAGTACGTAGTAGTGAACCGTCGAGATTCGCGGATATTAATTAAGAATGTACAATATTCCGCCGCGAGAATTTACGTTTTTTTAAATGAAAACAAAAAAAAATACGAAATAGGTGCGTTCATAGGTTATTTACCCACACGACGACGGAAAGGCTCGCATCTCGTCTCGCAACTATAAATAGTTCTGGATTTTGAAAACAAACCACATTGCTCTGTCGAAAGCGATACAATGAACACTGTAAGTGACACCTCTTTCATTAAATTTGAGAAAATTTTTATTTATTTAAAAATTGTTTTAGTTTAGGAAGTTTTTTTTTATGAAGAGTTTTTTTTTGCATAAAATATCTCGTAATTAAAAAACTTTTTGCTTTTAAGTTAATATTAAAATTTTAACTATGTTTTCAGTCCTTGAACTTTAGCAAAATACTCCAAAATATAAAAAATAAACTTCTTACTAAATTAATGAAGCGGGACCATATTTGCAATACAAAAAATAGTTTATTTAATTGAATTAAATTGTAATCTCTTGTTGTGAAAAAAGAAATCATTCAATGTGTTTGTGTTTTTAACTAATTTCGCCCTTTGTGTGAGGGTACGCTTTGTCTTTTTAGTTTAAATTATGTGTATACATTAAACCACAAAATACGTGTCGGTGCATCAAGTAAATAATTTTCCTATAAAAATTAGCCAATCAATATTTACCAAAATTTTGTCGTACAGATTAACTTTATAACTTCTTTAATTCCTGTCAACATATCCCTACAATTTCAAGAAATCATTTTTGACGTTGTTTTTAATTCAAGTTAACGGTGGCAACGTCAATTACGTACGCTGCGTGCGTTGAGTTTTTGATACCTACACACTTCATGTCTGTAGTTAAATTTAGGCCTCATGATTTCCCGCTATTTCAAACCAGAAAAAATAAG
Source organism: Chilo suppressalis (assembly GCA_902850365.2). Classification (NCBI taxonomy): domain Eukaryota; kingdom Metazoa; phylum Arthropoda; class Insecta; order Lepidoptera; family Crambidae; genus Chilo; species Chilo suppressalis. Next base: position 7,916,058 of record OU963912.1, on the reverse strand, counting down.
TGTTCTATTTTTTTTTCAGTCAACGTGCGTCTGTTTGCTGATGTGCTTGGGGGTAGCATTCTCCGCGAGTCTACCCGGCAGTGAAATTATCAAGGAGGAAGCGGCAGTCAACGCTGGTGAGCAAGCCATTGTCGACGCGAAAGAAAGTTTGGAACCGCAGGAGTCGCACTACCACGGCGGTTGGGGGGGCGGTCATAGGCACCACGGCTTCGGCGGTTACGGAGGTTACGGCGGTTACGGCGGGTGGGGCGGCGGTTTTGGCGGCGGTTACGGCGGTTACGGCGGATTCGGACACGGCGGTTACGGCGGGTGGGGCGGACGCGGGTTCGGACACGGGGGCGGATGGGGCGGCGGCTACGGATGGGGCCGCTAATCAAGATAATAACTAGATTTTACGAGTATTATGCGTGTGAAGTGCACAGTTTTTTATGCAACGACTTACCACCGTCGATATTAGTATCTGTGATGTGAACGGACTTTTAATTGGAAATAAATAGTTATAAATAAATAATGATAATTTGAAACCAACTTTCAGTTTTTTGTTTTCTATGATAAAATTAACGAGTCGGAATAATAATACCTACTTTAATAATTACGATAATAATAAATCATTACCTGTGTCACCTGAATCACGATAATAAAAAACCAGAGGTTTGTACAAGGGCCGCAGTCTGATTGTCCCTGTTGAGCAACTTCCACCTAGCAAAAGTCTTGTATAACTAAAATGAGTGAAGTCACTACAAATCTGACGAAATAGAAGACGTGGTCAAAATATGCAATGAGCAGGTAATACTACTGACCCCGCAGACTAGTTGCAATATAATTAATTCAAATGTTAACCATGTAAATACAATAGAAAAGTATCCAGTTATCTACGCTGTGATGATCTGATGCGACAAGATGTGACGGCCGCAAACAAACAAGGCCTTGTGCTTGTTTGACTCTCCCATAAAACAATAAAGAAGTTATTTTCTTCTCTTTATATATTTTTTATATTTTTTCTGTCGGTGTCCAATGTCTATATTATACTTCATATCTCTCCCGAAGATATGCCTCCCTTGCTTGTAATCATTTTCGGTCAGGACATTCGTATAATCAGATAACAAACTTCACAAGGTAAGTTCGTTTGATTCTCAAGTATTGTACCTTCTAAACAGCTGAACCGATTTCCATAAAATGTTACATATGCATTCGAGTGGGTTCTTATATGGTTCAAATTCACAATTTACTCGATAGGTAGCGCTGCTGAATCAGGATATTTTTATGGGGTAGGATAAAGTCCGTTGGGGGTATTAGTATTAATGTATGCGGACTACCCGTAATTGTCAGCGTGCTTTCAAGTTTGTAGCAAATTAATTTATAAGTATTATCTGGATGCGGAAAGCGCAGAACCGTTTTATTTGGAAATCCCTTGACGCGACCTATGTCCAGCTGTGGACGTCCATCGCCTGATGAAAATAAATATTTTCTAATATCATCAATCAGTACTTACAACTGATATTTGCTTGTATTTGTATTATCTGTGGTTTACCGATGCAAAGTAAGTAATGAAGTAACAAGGACATGAATATTTACTTAACGCGTTAGAACAGGACTGTAAATAGTTGTGGTTTTTACATTTGAATGTTTCTAAAGAGAGTCACTAATAAGGCCGTACTAATTATTATTCACTTTAATAAGAAAGTAATGTGGAAAATAATAATAAATAATAATAAAAAATATTTCCAACACACACCAATTAGCCTCGCCCCAAAGTAAGCACTGTAAGGCTTATGTTATGGGATGCTAGGGTACCGGATAGAATACATATACAGTACATATTATATAAGTATATTTATATAGAAATACATATTAAACATCCATGACTGGAGTACAAATGATCGTATTCATCACACAAACATCTGCCCCCACCGGGATTCGAACCCGTGACCTCTCGAGTCGGTGACACCATGAAACCCGGCGTACAAACCACTCGACCACGGAGGTCGTCGAGTCGAAAAACAAAGCTTAATTATAAAATCCCTATTCAATTTTTTTATTATAATTAAAAAAAATGTAGAATAAGGACATTACCAATTCAGCAATTCCCCATGTCCGGCCATTGCGTGACCTGATGTTAATTGGTGGTCAAGTCCAGACGTGAAGATAGTTGGTGAAAAAGTTATGCTGAAATATTGTGCAGCGCAGGTGTCTCCCGTATTTACGCGTCTGTACCAAGTTACATAATCTTTGGGGTGTGTACCAGAGACGGAGAGATGTAGCCGGTGCCCAAAAAGGGACAGCTCAGATCAGGCCTGCTATCGGCCCGATTAGATGACAGCTATATAAATATATATCTGTCACCTAAGTATTTACAAACTAACACAATAGCCATATCAAGGTTTGAAGGCGCTAAAATTTTTGTTCTAGTAATATCTTAACCCACATGCCCACATGCGTAGTAAGTAGCCTGTAATTAATGCCTTATTTAGGAAAGACCCAATGACACTATTTTGTAATGTTAACTTATTGAAGTGAGTAATGTCGACCTACCACGTTCTGCAATATAGCTGAGGACGCGTACGACCGATGAGCGAGTGCCGTATCAACTCATATCTTAACCATGGTCGTAGTGAGTGAGAGGATCAGGCAGGGCTATTATAGCCCAGGGGCACCCACAAACGACAAAAATATAACCATAATTCGACGGGCGGTGTCACCAACCAGGCGGTGTGCAAATTGTAAGTAGCCCCTACCATATTTTAAAATGCGCCCCCGTTGGGGGCCTCAACGCCTTCGTTTCCCCAGCGCCTCCACACCTCTCAATTCGGCCCTGTACGCCGTGGTCGAGCACTATCTGTCCGCAATGTTACGTGATTTGTATCACGTAGCTTGTGCTTAAAAGATTCGTAAACGTGGGAAAAATGTTTAAGGTCACTAGAGTTATATAGGCTCGGAAGAAGATATTTAGATAGGGTACTCCAGCCTTGAAGCATGCACCGTGAAATTATATACATATATGTGTATAACTGTCTAACTTCATATTATTGCGATGCTCATGCCAGAAAGACAGGGGCATGATACATCTTTGTTCGCAACCGCCAATCACGCGAAAACAAATGAATCAGTCATTGGTTGAATGCTTTTACAACGTCTTAAAGCGGATTTGACCGTCAATTTTTGTAAGGCAAATCGAGAGCAACAAGTAGCAAAAAGACTGCAATTTAGCTATTAGACTTGTGGGCCTGTGTGTTGAGATCATGTTAAGACGTTGCTGGAAGAACAATTTCAGGTGCTCTTTTTCCATCCGGAACCACTTGCAGTCAAATTCAAAAATATGTGAGCGTCTTCAAACTTTGATGACTATTGTGTCAATTTGTAAATTAAATCAAAGGAATGCGAAATGTTTCACAGCGACAAAATCCATAAGAGCTGGCTATACTACACAGAACCTTACTGACTGCCGAGCTGAGTGACGAGCAAGAAACATGCAAGTGCCCTAACTAGGCGCGCCGCTAGCAATGTGGCCGATTGAGATAGCATCAGAAGCTTATTTACTCTACGGCTAAATGGGAGGAGCAGTAGAAGCCGTGTAAAATCATTCATTACCGACCTCTTAAATCGTAATCTCCCAGGGTACGAGATTTGGAAATCGCCCCTACGGATAGCTTAAGTCTATTGATAAAGTTTATCACTATCCACATATCCTATTATTAATGAAGAAAGAATAAGCTTGAGCTAGTGACAAAGTGTTTTTCCTCACACTCCTCAAATGAAATAGGGAAGATGCAATATTTTTATTTTTGTTTCCATTTTAAAGAATTCCATATAGAATAAACCACAGATATATTAAAAAATTAAAATATTGTAATTTATCGGAAAAAATGTTGTTTTAAATTGACAGTGTAAATTTTCGCGCGAAAACGGACCTATGGTTCCAAGGATGTCACTCCTGTCTGTCACTGGTCGTACTTGTTCGTCGCTGGCTTTAAATTTTCATACTTTTACAAATTATTTCGACTTTCGAGTTTTTTTTTTAATTTAAAAGGGACTATCCATCAACATCAGGTGATCATAAAAATACCACTAATATTCCGAAAAAAAGCCGCGTTGACTCATGTTTTGTGCCAATGTGTCCATCTACTTCAACAAAGTTTCGAAATAAATTGTTGTTGACTTTTGATTGAATTAATTTAATTGACCCAAAACTGAGAAAAAAGTGGTTTCAAGCTGCGAAAAGAAATGACAATAACCTCCAAAGACCATTATTCGATGATGTGAAGATCACTTTGACGTAAGTCGGCGAATATACTTGTTACATGCTTAATTCATCTGCTTGTACGTAAAAACGCGTTAGTAAACCTACCTAATACTTACAAAACCTGTCTATAACATATTTTTAATTTTACAGTTCTTGAATGACGTCGAAAGGAGATTGCTCAGCTTCCATACATGTTTGGCCTAAAGACCAATAATCATGAAAAATTGTTTCCTAGATACGAAATTATATATAAATTACTGTAGAAACGAATATTATTGACGGACACCCCTGAGAACTTCTATAAACCATATACACTGAATATATTAAAATAATAAAAAACAAATAAGTTATATAGTAAACTAGGGAAATCAAGCCAAGTACCGAAATTATGGATTAGATTCAGGTATATAGAGCATGTAGATTTACAAATAGTTGCCTGTTTTTAAAGTTAATGCATAAGAGTAACTTTTAAAATCAGGTGTCAATTCCGGTTATAATAAGGTACTCTGTGACAGAAACTGTGTGGTGATTGTGAATGAGCCACAGATTAGAGAGGATTTTTAAACTCTCGTTAACCAAAGAAAGCTAAGAGATTTAGGTTACTTGAAAACTCTGCACTTTGGTTAAAAAAGGTTAAAACCATGTCAACACTAACTCTTGGAAAATTCCTGGAGTCTGCTTTGATAAACGCAACTTCTATTTTTATTAAAAAACTCAATTAATATTCCCATAAAATAATATTCACTTTTACAACCATAACCTCAAATAAGATGTCATAACAGGAGTGACGTCACTAAACGCTGATTGGTGTTTTAAAATACGTTTTTTTCAAGTCATTTTTAATTCGTAATTATTGTTAAAAAACAATATTATGTAAAATAAAAACATTGCAGTGGCCTTTCTTTTATATTTTTTTAACATTTTAATCATATTTTTTTTATAAATATTATATCTGCATCTTCCCTATTCAGTATTTTGTAATTCAGTGAAAAGAAGTAAATCATAAGAATGTAAGCAAGGCTCTCACTCAGCGAGGATGATGATGTAAACTATGGTAGTAAAAACAAAGTAAACTTATAAAATATAAAATTACGAACGCAAGTCGGTAGATTATAAATTAATGACAAAAGTCCTCATTTACAATTTCTTATTAGGTTTCACTTATTTACTACACTCGATCTCAAAGAAACTGGATCACTGCTACTAATTTGGAACTTTGATGAAATTTTCTCAAAAAGTATAAAACTTACAACAGTTAGAGTAATAATACCTAAATAATACCCGTAAATATACCCGTAAATACCTGCAAAAATAGCGTTTCATAATGATTAAAATGAGTAAAATTTTATTCTAAAGGATTATCAACTTTTTAAAATATTCTAATACTTCTTATCGTTTCTTTAGTTTTTTCAGACATGTGTTTTATTACTATGTTTTTACTGGTTTTTACTACCTCATTGTCATTTCAGACGGCTTTCGAGGAAATTTCATTATGAAGTAGATGATTGTATTGTATACCAACTCATTACAGATATCCTAAATATTTTAAATTAAAAACTGCTTAGTAGTTATCTAGTCTTTGGTCGGTCTGGAGACGACAAAACAAAAATATAATTTTGACTGTCTCTCTGTCTAACCTGTGCCCCGCGACGACATAAACGGCGAGATTGAAAAGATCTTTAAAACTGAGTAGGTAAGTACCAAGTGACATTAATAGCGTCTATAGCAGCCACTGTAAGGCGCCTCGCGCACTAGACAGCCACGACCACGACCAGTGGCCACAACGACTAGATTAACTAAAGAAACCTTAATGGACATCGCGGAATTCGCCGCAGCGGTCAACTGGCCGCACACCGAGCCGGTACGACTAGTCTTTACGATCAACTTACGAATAGTATGAATGTACGCGAATGCGGCCAGGATGCCGATTCTGCTACGTTAAAGTAATTATCGTGTATCAATAGCGTTTCAGTAGTTATTGGTTCTAAAACATAAAACCACAAGTGTATTTGTTTACCCATTAGCAATTGTTGTCTCTTATACAGGGTATAAAAAAACCTTCAACGAAGACAAAGGCCACGTATTTTCCACATCATGACGATATTTTTGTTCTGCTGGACCATACCTGGGAAATTTATGGTTATGGAAATATTGAAGGTCAAAGTCAAATTTTTTTTTCAAGATATATTTTCAATATTTTCAAAACGTTATTTAGAAACTTTTTTATCGACGCATTACACACACGCACACACATACACACAGGCACATTCTTTGCGTAGCGCCACAGTAGCACGCCGCGCTTTACATAGCGTACTGAAAAAAAAAGGTTTTTTTTAACTTAAAAACACATTTTTTTCCCACATAATATTTTGTATTATTACTTGTTTCGGTGTACAGAATGCGTAGTTTTAGTCTTTGTCATTTACACCCTGTATACATTTGTTATTTTACGATCAAGTAACAATAACAATGTCAAAAACCTATAGTATTGGACCACTATTCAGACACGATTATAACGTCCGCTTAGCAGAATTGACACCCAGGCTGTCACCAGCCACATTCGTAAGTGAACACACTTCGTGTCATTCCGCAACTCATACGACAACGTTTTTTTCTGCAGTCAGTTTGATTCAGAGTTAATTATTAATTAATTAAAGAAACGACCAGCAATACCACCGCTTTACGGCCAGTTGTGGTCGTGGCCCCAAACTTGACCGCAGTCCAACCGTAGCTTCTGCGGCCAAGGTTGCGACCACGGCCACTACTGGCGGTGGTCGTGGCAGTATATGCGCGGCGTACGTAACTCGAGTAGTATTACGAGTGTATCACAGTTCTTTGTTCTGTGGAGTGTATCTGTTACCGGCAATCTGTATAATCCGGCATTCTTTAAAATACTAGGCAATGTACAGAAAGCCTAAACCGTCAAGGCAATGTATGAAATATCATTCATTTTCTACTCTGTCTAGGTATTCTACGCAATTCATAATGCGGAGTCGGCCATCTGTGTACAAGAAGATATCGAGTCGACTTTCCTTTGTTTTTTACCTATATCTTTAATTATTTATCTATTATCTATGAGGCGGCTGGCGCTGCACCGGCCGCTGCTGTAGCACGGTTGCGCTAAGTTTAGATCACAATACCACAACACTGTAAGTCGGTCAAAAGTTTATTCTGTGAGAAATAGAAATTTGTCATTTTATATCCAGCTACGTACGCTAGGTTAGCTTTGGTTAGAATAAATGCAAGCCAAAATCTGTTTATATTACACATTGCCGGTGGAGCAGCAGGTATACTTATACTATACTTTGCCTATCTAATGTATGCAATCCCTAAGTATTGTATACATTACATAGGCAAAGTATAAAATGAATGTATTTGTTTCTTAGGTTTTCACGCACATCACTCATTAAATAAAACTAGTTTTTCACGGGTTAATGCATGAAACTTTATTTATTTATTGACGTTTCGCCGACGAATTCCGACGAAGCAACCTGTAATTGAAAACGAAACGTCAATAAATAAATAAAATTTCGTACATTAACTCGTGAAAAACTGGAATATAATGTTTATAATATTCAAAACGCTACCTAGGGGCGTCCCAGGCAATCTAGATATTGTCTAGGTATTGTACAGAATACCTGAATTATAAAGATTGCTGGTAACATATCTACTGTTACGGCCTTGACCGTGCCTTTGGCGTTTACATTACACCTTAATGCTTCAAAGATCATAATCTTGCAATGAACTAGAATGAGTTAAACACTGAAGGCGGCAAAAGGTACGCCTTCAATATTTTTTTAACTATCCGTAACAACTTTGCCTTTTTTGTGTATATAACAATTCTACGTACAAGCCCATAAATTTGCGGTCAACGGCTTTAAGATGATAATTGCCTGAACTCGATCTCATTAATGGGAGGAAACTCTATGAACTATGAATATAGAGCGCAAGCAAATTAAAAAAATATATATATTCTGCGCATATCGTTTTTGTGGTCTGTTTACAGAAAATATGATTGTAGCGACTGGTTGTAATATCAAAATTATTTAATAGCGATGATTTGCATGATTAATACTTGAACTTCGAATATTATCTTCTTCTTTGCAACGGGTTTTTTGCAACTCGACCTCCTCCTTCGGGCCTGTTTTGCGTGAAGGTGTGATGCCGGAGTCAATCCAGCCAGCTCAGCTTCTTCAAGAACGTTGGCGGATGTTCTTGGAGGTTTCTCCGTGAGCCGTTGCATTCCAGCAGAACGTGAGCCGCCGTTTCGTCTGGGCTGTCCGTAACACCTATGTTAAAAATATCGAACATCATAATAGTAGGTAGATAATTACTACTGCTGATCTACCTTATTTAAGTCTAAGGATGGAGTACGTTCTTTGTGATCAATCTTTCTCCCTAGAAATTTGAAAAGCACAGCTTCAGCAATCGTGGTAACACATTGTCCTCCTATTGAGAGTTCGGAATGGTAAGAGATCATATTTGGTGGCCCGTCTACTCAGGCATAGACAGCAGCATTTACATTGTTTTGTCCTCAGTCCGTCAGTCCATCTACAGTACTTATCCACCTCAATTAATAATTTCTGTCATTGTTTAGGATTACGTGTCAGTATTGAGAGGTCGTCTGCAAGGGCTAAAAAAATACATATATAAATAAATATTTCCAACACTCACACTAATTATCCCAGCCCCAAAGTAAGCACTAGACCTGTGTTATGAGATACTAGGGATACGGATAACGGATAGAATACATACATATACATATAAGAATGTTTATGTAGAAATATATATTAAACATCTTTGACTGGAGTACAAATGCTCGTATTCATCACACAAACATCTGCCCCCGCCGGGATTCGAACCCCTCTCGAGTAGGCGACACCATGAAACCCAGCGTTCATACCACTTACTTGGCCACTGATGTCAGCTAAGATGGACTCTGTGTATATATTGTTAATTATTATAATTTTAAACCGATAGCCCTATTTTTCTCATGACTTATTATATATTATAGCTTATCTTGTATATTAAATGCTATTGGTCTCACGCAGCAGCCCTGAAACAGCCCTACATTACAATGCAATGGTTTTGTGTGGTCTTTGTTTGCTGCTACGACAAATTTTAGTTTTAAGTAATATGATGTGATTATGTCGTTGACCACCGTTGTTTTCAAGGTCTATCCAGCAGACTGCTACTTGTCTCTCATGTATTCTGGTATCTTTTAAACTTTCCGTCACTAATGTGTGGTGTTCCAGGCAGCCAGAAATGCCGGGCAAGAAACCTTTTTGATGGTTGTGCCTGAAATACTTTGTTATCTAAAAAGCATTGTTACAATTTGCCAATTCCATCAAAACATATAATAAGCTCCGAGTGGCCAGTATTTTACAAAATTATTTTTTTTGGAATATAAATTAAATCCATTTAAATAGAATATTCCAAATACGATTTCGACCTAATCCTCGTTCAGGTAACAAAATGCAAATCATAACATTAAAATGCTTTAATGGTTCTTAATCTTAACCAGATAACATCCAACAAAGCTAATTATTATAATGAATGCTAAGTATTAGGTACTTCCTTTTGTTCGTTTTGAGTGGTAATCAACTTTTTGTTAGGAAATACTACTACTAATAGTTTTACATTTTTAAATTATTTTAAACTATTAAATAATATATTCTTGATATATGGATACTCAATACTCATGGAGCATCCGTGCCAATGAAATCTAGGTGAGTTTGCCAACAAATATATAATAATAAATCAATTACTTGTATCATGTTGATTTTTTTGAAAGCAATTTTATAGGTAAAGACCCTTTTTCATACACCAGTAGGTACCTACAGGAGGGGTGGGATGCTGGTATAAAAATTGGCGGACACCTTATTAATAACCTACGCTTTGCAGATGACACTACCATAATTGGAGCCAACGAAAGTGAACTTGCTGAGCTTTTGCAAAGAGTAGAGACAATAAGTGCTGATTACGGTCTCAAAATAAATCGTGCCAAAACTAAGCTGATGTTTGTAGATAGAGCGGGCACACTACAAAGAACCTGGGAGCTGCAGGATCTGGAAACCGTAAAGGAATTTATTTACCTTGGTTCTATGATTACCAGTGACGGCGACTGTGAAAAGGAGGTTGTAAGGCGAGCTCAGATTGCAAAATCGGCTGTAGAGTGGTTAAAAAAGGTTTGGAGGAACAGAGGAATAAGCAAGACGGCGAAAGTCAAACTCATGGGGACCCTTATCTTTTCTATATTTCTGTACGCTTCAGAGACCTGGACGCTAAAGGCACGCATTCGAACCAAGATCGACGCGTTTGAGATGTGGTGCTGGCGGAAAATGCTAGGGGTTTCTTGGACAGAGCACCGCACCAACATTTCTATTCTCTCCGAACTGGGCATTACATCCCGCCTGTCTACTGTATGTATGCAGCGACTTCTTCAATACTTCGGACACGTGGCCCGACGAGAACCAGACAATCTTGAAAAGCTCATCGTCGTAGGTCATGTGGAAGGAAAAAAGAGCCGCGGAAGATCACCCGCCCGATGGACTGATGCGGTCAAAGAAGTCTGCCAAACTGACATTCAGACATCTATCCGGTTGGCCGAAAACCGCAATACGTGGAGGGAGCTGGTACACCGGGTGCCCTCATGCTGTCGCGACCCTCAGTCATGAGGTTACGAGGAAGAAGAAGGTACCTACAACAAAACCTCTCCAGGGGACGGTTCCGTATTTTTTTATTTTGTTCGTAGTACAGAGTCGGCCCACTTCAACACCACATTGTCTAGCTACCGCTCCGCTTTATATGCGTTATACTTATGTGTAATAACATTTTTATTTTATTCTCAACGACGTCGTTAAATTTAAATGAATCAGTATGGCGTCTTCATTAATCTTCTTGTTGTTATGTAAACAAAAGACAGTCATCATAAATAATAGCCTGCGCGGACGAGCGACTACAGTCCGCGGAGGACTTTTGTCCGCCGTAATAGATCTCTTTCAACTGCACGGAGCATACACACGAGCAACACAGCCGACGCAAACATAAATATATATTTGCGCGTAAATATATAAAACCACAAACGAATATTTTAAAATTAGTGGTGGCCAAGAAGGTCAAATATGGAGGAAATAAACAAGGAGATCAAATAAGTATGCGCTCTCTGTGGTTCTACATCTCATAATGTTGACAATTCGCCGTGATTTACCTAAATTAAAAACATGACATAAAGCCAGTTCCAAAAGTCACATTCAAAATCAAAACAAAATGGTAAGAAATCAATTTAATTTGCCATGGTGCACAAAAAAGCGGTCCAGTATCGAAAATTCTAAAACAAGTAGTTCTGATATCCATCCAAAACAGTTTTTTTTTAATAATATTTTTTGTGTGCCAAACTAAAATAATGCGTAGTATGATTTGGTGATTCCTAAACATAAACAGAAACCATAGATGAATGATTGTGAAGTGAGACCAATCATTTATCTATGACACAAACATTAAATCCAGCATGTTTCAATGATTACTCATTTTGACAAACAGCGTGCGATACACTTAACCTTAAAGAAATCTAAGTAACATGCACAATTTACAAACTGCTAGTTTTATCAGTAAATATTTTATATTATCTTTATGAAATATAATTTTTTCAAAAGTTTTTAAAGTGAACCTTTTGCTTTGCGACACTTGTTTGAGTTAATTTTTAGCATGTCGCACGCATTACATTTTTATTATTATAAAAAAAAACAGACTTAATCAACAAGCATGGTAGTTCAGTGGCAGGCAGCTCGTCTATCCCCTAGCAAGCTCGCGCTTTTTATTCCCACCCGAGGAAGGGCTGGTTATTTTATTTTCTTATTTTTAATTATTATTAAAAAATCAGACTTAATCAACAAGCATCGGTAGTTCAGTGGCAGGAAGCTCGTTTATCCCTTACCCCTAGCAAACTCGCGCTTTTTATTCCCACCCGAGGAAGGGCTGGTTATTTTATTTTCTACATTTTATAAGTCAGAGTAGCATCAACTAAATGTAGGTGCTTCACCTGATTTTATATCTCTTAAAATAATCATCACGAATTAAGTAAAGTTTAAATCTAAAGAAAATATAACTAGAAAAAAATCTACGCGGACCAGGCAGCAGACAGGACTCAAACCCGCACCCTTCGCTATCCGGGCGAATGCACTGACCAATTATACTACTGCGGCCCTAATGGCCGTGTCGAAATTCTCCTAGCCTTTCTTAAGTTGCAAGGCAGCGCCATTTATTCGCATTAAAAATTATAAATAAAGTTTGTAATTTTGAGTGATGAACTCTTAAAGGATATGGACAACAGTCAGAATTTACAAGGCCATTATAAGTATACTATGTATTTTCACTATTGCAACATATGCAACTAAGATGAGTGTTTAGTAATTTACTTCAATATTGATCAGCAATGAGTAACGGTTTGTAAATATTTACTTCAAACAACTCATATTCAATAAAGTAAATTTTCCAGTAATGGAAAACCCCATAAGTGACTGCGCGTTTGTCTTGAAAGAACGTGAAGCGCATATTAAAATAGTTTAAAACTATGAATACCTGCATTCAACCATCATAATTATCTTGACCGATAAGAAGTAAGCCATTTTCTTCACTGCCACTCGTCATTTCATTAGATTTTTATGAATTTCGTAATTAACACCGGCAGTTTAATGTTTCATGAATCATCATCATCATCAGCCTATTAATATCATCACTGCTGGGGCACAGGCTTCCCTATTAATGGCATAGGGAGATTGGGCCATGACCCACCACGCGGGCCCAGTGCGGATTGGTGGGTGCTAACGACTGCAGATGCAGCTGGGACCAACGGCTTACGTGCCTTCCGAAGCACGGAGTAGCTCGAGATTGTAAAGTTCTGATCACCCATCCAATGACCGACCACTGCCAAAGTTTCTTAACTTCAACGATCGCAGCCGAGCGCTAACCACTTGCGCCATTGAGCTCATCGATTTTTTATCTGTTATTTATAGCCCTTGATATCTGTTTTCTATAACCCTTACGGAGTTTAGCAGTTTTACATAATTACTGAACTTTAATGTGCAGAAATTCTTAAAAATGTCACATCTGTCATACCAATCGGGTTAAAAAGAGTTATCGGATTAAGAAGAGACCAGAGTCTCTTCTGCAATCCTTTGAAATAATCAACGATATATTGAATATTTCACACCTAGTAGCCGGCTCTCGCTTCGCTTCTGCGTAGACCGTAGACAAACGGCGTAGACACGTAGACTATAGTTTTTAGGGTTCCGTACCCAAACGTTAAAAATAGAACCCTATTGCTATTCTGTCTGTCCGTTTGTCCATTGTCACGGGTCTCTATATCGTGAACGGGATGAGTTTCAGAACTGAAATTTTGGTATTCTAAGTGGAATGCTTGTCCAAAACCGAATATTTAAGTAGTTAAAATTCAATTAACTTATTTTTCATGTAGGGTCCTATAAATGAAAAGGTGACGCAAAACATGGGACACATTGTCTAGAGCTCGCGTTGAATATGATTAAAAATATATTTTTTATTTTCAATAACAAAGAAATGGGGCCCCGTCAAAGTTAACATTTTTAAATCATATTTTTTTAAGGGGTCTTATCTTACTATGTATCGATGACGTAGTAGACATGGTGCGGTAGTAAAATGGTGCCAAGGGTATCAACTGAAACTTTGTTGTCGAACCTAGAATTAGACACATAAACCATCCGTAAAAATATCTAACTGATGATTAAAAACATGCAGCATGAAAACCCGTTCTGTAACTTTTGAAAATATCGAGAACATGCAGAATTACGAGAAGACAGATTCGGCGGGGTTTATAAATTTATATTTATTTACGGGATTGTTACCATGTAAGTACCTTGTTTTTTATTTGTGTGTGTTTTTAACATGAAGTGCTATTGCCTATACTATTCCCTATACAGGGTTGCCAACTACCCTGTTTTCCCAGGATATGTTCTACTTTTCAGTATTTTATAAATAAAAATAATTTAAAAATAAGATGTTTCATTGATTTATCTTTTATGGCGTACCTTTTACAAGCATTTGTCCATAACCATAAACAGTACGTTTATTGTTAAGAATTAATTATGAGAGAATAATCATTATTCTCTCAAGTGAGAATCAGGAAATATTAAAATTCCATCAAAAACATAAATATAAAATGAAAGCCAAGTTCAATATTATGATACTAGCTGACCTGGTGAATTTCTTACCGATTACAATAGAAGAATGTCGTTACTTTAACCATAATTTAATAAGAATAGAATTGTAAAAGAATAAAAAAGTTGAATACTTTAGTAGGATAATAATATTAAACAAAATTAAAATACAATAAAAGCAGACAGTCTCATACAGTTTTTGAAGTTATACTTCTTTAGGCGCGTTATCAAAAAATGATGAGAGTGAAATTTTAAGATGCGCGCGCATCACTGTAACGCAAAACCAACTTCATGCTGTTACTTTTGTGTTTACCGCACATGAAGAAAATCTACCAACAAAATAGAAATAGAATCTCTATTTAGTGGGTGCTAACGACTGCATTGTGAAGGCCTATCAAAAGTATTTATTAATCTGGAACAACGGAACCAAAGCGCGATTCAGGAGACTACAGCGCCATCTCTTGACCATTGGTGTAGTAGAACCAAAAACCACATCTTTATTTTTCAATGTCACTTTTATGTTATTATTGTAATAAAGTAACAGTTATAGGTATTCATATTTATAATATTTATCCACATGTTTCTAGTTTGTATATTCGGAATACGTGTTTGAGTTTCATACAAGTGCAAATCACATATGTTCTAATAAATTATATTCAGTACCGATTTTAATTGAATATTTTGATTATTTATTTATTTTTTCAAATTAAAACTGAACTTTATTGACTGTGTCCTTTTCCAGACTTTTTATTAATTTATTGTAATTAATTATTTGCATGCAATTAAAAACTAATTTTAAACGATGCCAAAGAAGGATAACTTCTCACGCGCCTACATAAGTACACGCACCCATTTTTTTTATCACCAAATGTGTTCCTCTTAGGAAACAACAGCTTATTTTCTGAGTTTAAAAGTCAGTCCGATAGTTAGTGGCTATGACTTCGTCTGTTACACAATGAAGTGTACTACCAACGTCTTCCTGATTAAGCAGTTTAAATCCGATGTGGATGATTTAGCCACCTAAAGTTCCTCTCTCTCTACCGTTTTTTTTATTTTTGATTCATTAGAATGTTTGTTTGTTACTTCTTTTCTTTGTTAAACAAATTACTTTAAAATTAGACCAAAACGCAATAATTTATACGAAACGATAGTCGGCAATTGCTTGGAGGAATCTTTAGCAGATCAGATGGATCGTTCAGCAATGTATCTGTTTGCTGTCAACTAAATATTATTCACATAGCGCCACCGCTTCACATAGTCGCTAAGCCTTCTCTCCAAGCTTCCGGCATACGGTCTGCCAGCCCAGTTCTGTTCTTGGGTAGCTGATTTCCTGCATGAGCGTAGAAGTCGTGTCCTTACGGATGGTAGCAGTTCGCGGTTCATGTCAGTGAATGCCGGCGTTCCCCAGGGCTCCGTCCTATCCCCCACTCTCTTTCTGCTGCATATCAATGACTTGATTCCTCTTGGGAATATTCATTGCTATGCAGACGATAGTACAGTGCATGCAGGGTATCTCGGACAAGCAGCGGCTGGGCAGGCGGTAACCAAGGAGAAACGGGAAAATCTTGTCATTGAACTCAATCAGGCTTTGGATAACATTTCCGAATGGGGTACCAGGAACTTGGTTGAGTTCAATGCCAAGAAAATTCAGGCTTGCGCTTTCACGGCAAAAACATCGCCATTCCTTCCCCTTCCCTCTCTTCAGGGCACAACACTACCGCTACAGAGCAACATTTCCATGCTCGGTATGGAAGTTTGCTCAGACCTAAATCCAAAGGACTACATCGAAACCGTGATCAAAACAGCTTCACGCAAACTCGGAGTCCTAAACAAGGTGCGGCGTTTTTTCACGCCCGATCAACTGTGCTTGTTGTACAAAACGCAAGTGCGGTCCTGCGTGGAATATTGCTCGCACCTCTGGGATGGCTCCGCCAAGTACTTGCTCGATGCTTTGGATAGGTTATAGCGACGCGCGATCCGCATCATAGGCGATGAGGAAAACACCTTGAGCCTCTTCAATTACGCCGTGACGTGGCGTCACTAAGCGCGTTCTATCGTCTGTACCACGGCGATTGTTCTGATGAGTTATTCTCTCTTATCCCACCTTCCCCTTTCCTTCAGAGGACCACGCGCGCTGGCCTATTTTACACCGTCTTACTGTGGCCACAATTCCAACGCGTACAAAGAAATTTGGTGACTCATTTCTTTGTCGCAATATCCGTAAATGGAATGCTCTGCCCGCTCACGTGTTCCCTTCCTCTTACAACCTGGGATCCTTTAAAAGAGGCGTGAAGAAGCAACATGCAGGCCGGCAGGATGAGGATGGCTGATGTGGCAGGTAGAACTGCTGTATCAGCTATCTTCGCGTCTGGACTTCACCTTCACTTAACATCAGGTGGGGTGGAGTCATTTGTCGGACCTATCTATAAAAAAAAATTGAGTCATGGCGACGTGGCCCAATCTCCCTATTCCATACAAGGACTTCTCATGTAGATGACACCTTAAAACCCAGCGTACATACAACTCGACCACGGAGGTCCTACTATCGAGCCAACCTTCGTCTTAGTATTTTTCGCATCTGAAATAAAGGCAGTTAAAATGACTTTTAGAACAAAAATTCAAATCTGTATTCCCTGGGGAGTGGATCAACATCATCTCGCCGGCCGTACGGGGAAACTGTTCTGGACCGGTTGGTCCACTTCAGTAGTAGCGGGCTCGCGCGCCGCCGCGCCATCTGGACGGCGGTCATGGGGCCCGTCCTCCTCACTCTTCACACGGCGCCCTCGGCGTAGTCCGGTGGGGGCAGATGTTTGTGTGATGAATACGAGCATTTGTACTCTAGTTATGAATGTTTAATATGAATTTCTATACAAATATACTTATACTAGCAAACCAGTGAACCAAATGTTCACCAAAACCTGATTTCTCGTAAACCGGAAGTGCTACGTTACTCAAATCCGGTTTGTAGTCTTATCAGACTATTCTTAACTTATAACTTAAATATTCTCTTTATCTATCTCTTACGGTTTGGCCGCTGAAACAGCACCACAGACAGACGGACTTGTCTAATAGATAAGAGATATGTATCAGTATATGAATTCTATCGGTTATCCTAGTATCTAATAACTCAGCCTACAGTGCTTACTTTGGGGCTAAGCTAATTGTGGTGTGAGTGAGGTGTGAGTGTTGGAAATATTCATTATTATTACTATTATTAAATAGCTCCTGATTATACAAGTATTATACAAACACTGCTTACAATAATTGATTTCCTTTTTTAAAAGTCATAATAATTTAGCAACATTGTATGTTTATAACTTTTATTTTTTTTAAGCATGTAACTGCTTGATGTTTAAATCTAAAGAAAATATAACTAGAAAATCATTGTATGTGACAAAAACATAGTAACGTGCCTGAAGTGTTGTTCATTTTTAAAAGTATATTCTTAACGTATCATGTAATCACCTACAAATACTATATTGTGTATGAGTAGGTACCAAACAAACTAATTCATAGGTACTTTGATATTTATATACCTAATGTTAACGGCAATTGAAAAACTTCGACCACAGAAATAATAATCAATATTTCTATGACTTTGACTTTGATAGCTTGGGTCACACAACACAATGTCCTTTGTGATCTCTGTTAAGGAATAACAAGTTGCAAAGAATAAAAACTCATATTAAATTTCCGATAATTTAAAGAAAATTACTGCACATTTGGTGAGATAGAATAGAATCGAAAATATTTTCTATTCTATTCACATTTGTTGAGATCACCTACATTTGCAAGATGTAGTTCAACGGTAGGTTTTAAATTTGGTTTATATAAGTAGTTCCATAAATAGGTTTCTGGATTTTATTCCGTGCGCATACAATCTAATGCAATATAGAATCAAAGTTATAGAGAAAATATATTCTAGAAAATCAAGCACTTGCCTTATGCAAACACGTGTGTCCAGATGTTGAATCTCAAAATTAGTACCTACCTATCACTTATTACTTGGTTATCAGTACCCTTAGTACGAGTTTTACAATAACGAAAACTATGATAGTTTTCGTGAGCTCGCACTTGTACTAATGCTACTAATTTTATTGTTTTCGTTTCAATACAAATAAACACTATTTAAATTTTATCATTAAATCATTTGCGTCTTCTTAAATTTCAAGTACATTTGGTTAGTTTTCACCAAAATGGATATAGAAACATAATTTACAATTACGAAAACTATGATAGTTTTCGTGAACACAAACTTGTACTAAGGGTACAGGACACGCCAAATATTTATTCGTGTCCACATAGTGTAATTTAAACGAAACCACAATTTATGTTTTCGCCAACAGGACACACTGTTTTTTTTTTACAAAAAAGGGTCAGTCAGGTTAATAATCACTTCGCTCATTAATCAATGAGGCAATTACATGAAAAATGTGCTAGACTTTTTTGCCTGAAAAAGGCTAATAAAATCTAATCTTTCTAAAAGGATAAAATATTCAAATACATCATTCATTAATATCTTTGAGTAATTATTAAACGTGAATAGCCCTAAGCACTTTACTCTATACAAAAGTTTCTGTCAATTCTGGCGGGGGACGACTATCTAATATATTTAAATCAGTACAGACGCGAGCTAAAACAATTTCTGTTTTTATAAACGCACACATAAAAAAAGCATACCGCATCTCTAATACGTACACATCACATTTATTGTGTTATCAAGGTGAACTTTATGTAGAGACATATTATTATCTTACCCACACTATATAAATCTAGGGAAGGTCATCTAAAATACACTTTCGATATATCGATAATAATTACTTATGCACAGATTTAAATTCAGAAATCGAGAAATTGAAGCAAGAACAAATTAGAAATAAAAATTTGCTAAAAACATATAAATTTACAGAATCTTAATCATTTTAGATAAAGAACTTAGTAATACATTTTTTATACTATTCAATGGCAAAAAAGCATACGGTCCACGTGGTCTTAAGTTATTACCGTCGCCTATGAGGTAAGGGAAAGATCGCTGTTACAGGTGTGTAGCAGTGATCTTTCCTTAATCGTGCATTATGAAGAAATCCTTTGCTTTTACAGGAGGCATATAACTAAATGGGTCCATGCCCAGTTATTATACTGGCTACCTTTCCCTCCAAACCGAAGCTAAGCAAACTGATTTACGGCAGAAATAAAAAAGGCGGTGATACCTATCCTCTTAAATAATAAATGTACATAAGTACACAGTAGTTAAAGTATTTATAGGGATAGGTACGTACAAATTAGGTAGTTAGTATATACATTCAATAATAATTAATTATCCTCACATCAAATCCCCTTCTAGGCAAACCACCAAATACATAAATACTTCATAATTTTCCATATCGTTTATTTCCAGTTATAATAACCACTTAAACATGTAGTTTTGACATACAGATCCCTCAAACGAAAAATATATAATGTATTACTGGGGAAAGCCTTTTCTATGAGTTCTTCTTTTATTAGGCAACTTTTGGAAATAGCTCATCAAGCCTATTGGCTAACAGGTTTTGACAGGTGTAAGTGATGATCACTGAGCTATGTGGTTTTAGAACGTCATTATTACTGAGCTATTTACTGATACACTACTGCTTTAAATATTATAACGCCAATAAGAAACTTGTCCTGAAAAGAGCTTGTACGAGTGGGTTGCCAATCATTTTTCCTTTTTACAAGCTTGAGCCAATCTTGTCTTAATTTCACAAACATTCGGAAATCCAAATAAGATGAGAGATTGGTGATGAGTGATTGGAAAATTTTATAAATTAGATGAAGCCCCTGAATTCATTAAAAAAATGCACGACAGATAGATTACAGGAACTCATAATTCACCTTCCTACTATTTCGTATTAAATCCCTTTGCCATATCTACTATAAGAAGAATTATAACAAGAAAATGTTAGAAAGAAAATCTAACTTTGATTCTTTTAACTTGTGGTTACATCAATCAAAGTTAGATTGCTATGGTTTTTAAAAATATGTAAATCAAAATAAACTATAATTTAATAAAATTCGGGGCAACAAAATATTTGAGAATTATTTATTATGTGTAAGTTTTCAATCAACATTCTATCATATTTAATCATAAAATTATATTAGATAAAAATTTTAAACTATCAAACTAGGCCCTATTTCAAATTCCTTGAAGAAACCACGTTAATCTTTTTATGAAAAGGGCCCTGATGTCATTTATACTTTTAAAAAGTTTATCGACTTATGCCTAATTTTCCTGCAGTACCCCAGCACTGGCGTGACGTCATTTAGTCTCGCTACATTTCTACTCAGGGTCATAATTAAATGTACATTGTGCTGGCTTCACGTACCTCTATTTAGCTAGTGCAGTGAAATGCAATTCAGACATTTAAAGCAATACTTTGTGACGTCATACGCTGTGAGAAAGACGAATAACAGAAAAATCGAATAGTCATGTTAATTGGAACGAGAATGAATTTGGTATTTTGAAATTAATAACGTGAATTCAACTAAGAAATAACAAAAAGTACTTACATATGAAAGGTAATTCTATCTTTATGTAAATAAAAATTCAACGCTTTTTGCACAATGTTACAGAAAATCTAGGCATTTGGTGATTGAACAATGTTGCCTGTATGTGTCATATACACAAACCAAAAATATTATCAAACAGTAAATAAATGTCCACTCCATAAAGAATCGGCTCAGTAAGTACAGATTTATTATCCCATTACTAAATACATCCATAGACGTAGGCCGGGGTAATCAGACAATCCCCTCATGTATTGTCGCTATATGTGTACGTGTGTATTATGTGTCGCTTAACGTGATACAGCAAAAGCTGCCCATTAACTTGCTTCCAGTTTCACCTTGAAAACAGAGACATGATTGAAAACCATCTCAACTATCTTTTTATTATGTAAACAACTTTTTTGTTTTCCTTTTCTGTGTTTAATATAATTAACTAATTAGTAGAAACCGACTTCCTATATAGTAGATATAAAATTACAAAAATAAACTTGACTCGCTACGTGGCCGAATGGTTTGTACCAGGTTTCATGGTGTCGCCGACTCGAGAGCTCCCGGGTTCGAATCCCGGTGGGGGCAGATGTTTATGTGACGCTTACGAGCATTTGTACTCCAGTCATGGATGCTTAATATGCATTTCTATATAAATATACTTTTATATATGTACTGTATATGTATTCTATCCGTTACCCTAGTATCCCATAACACAAGCCTTACAGTGCTTACTTTGGGGCTAGGCTAATTGGTGTGGGTGTTGGAAATATTTATTTATTTAAAACTAGTGGCCCGCCCTCGCTTCGCTTCGGTGTAGAGCTGTAGTGTAAAATATAGTTTTTGTTCTCAGGCTTGTGCTATAAAGAATGACTTTATTTATATAATTACACTTGTTATTGTGAGTCAACCATTAAAGATAGACATATGCTGTTGCGAGATATTTTTTAGACAATTTTATGTAGAATATTTCCGTCATACATGATTTCTATGTAACTTTAACCATTAAGGCTGCACCCGCAACGGAAGCTTAAAAAATGGAGTAACTTCTCCCGTTTTCCCAACATTTCCCTTCACTACTCTGCTGCTATTGATTGTAGCGTGATGAAAAGTATACTATAACCTGCCCAGGAGTATGAAGAATAATTGTACCAAGTTTCGTTTAAATCCGTTGAGTAGTTTTTGTTTCTATAAGGAACATACACACAGACAGACAGACAGACAGACAGACAAAAAATTTACTGATTGCATTTTTGGCATCAGTATCGATCACTAATCATGCCCTGATAGTTATTTTAAAAATATATTTCATGTACAGAATTGACATCTCTACAGATTTATTATAAGTATAGATATAGAAGATAAACGAAATTTTAGCCACGCGAGAATGTCTCTCACTTGGTCGTTTTTTTAATAATTCATCATCATCATCAGCCTATTAATATTCCTACTGTTGAGGCACAGTCATCCTATAATACCTAAGACTGGAATAGGAAGTTTGTGCCATGACCCACCACGCGAGCCCAGTGCGGTCTGGTGGGTGCTAACGACTACAGATGCAGCCGGGACCAAAGGCTCGCGCCTTCCTAAGCACGAAAGAGCTCGGGGTAGCAAATTTTTGGACACCATCCAATGACCGACCTCACATTGAAAGTTGCTTAACTTCAACGATCGCAGCCTGAACGCCCTAATCACTGCACTTTCAAGCTCCTCGTCAAAAAACCCATAGAAGCTTCGAAAGCGCCATCATAACGCGGGTCGTTCACCTCCGACTGCGGCGCTAACCACTTGCGTCATCGAGTTCCTCAACAAGAATTTTGAGGTACCTGAGGAACTTCACTTGCTAATTGCAAACATACGCACACTCAAATCGAGGCTTGCCAGATGGCCGGGAAATGCGTGATTGTCCCAGAATTTTGCGTCTTGTCCCGTGACCAGTAATTAGAGCATATTGTCCCGGATACAAAATAATTACTAAAAACGAATGACGCCGCTGGCTTGCCTAATGATTTAATTCTGGGGGATGATGGGGAGTGCAAATGTCCCGGAATCGATAAGCCAGCATCTGGCAACCCTAACTCGAATCCATCTCCATCTCTCGATTGACGACCTCCGTGGCCGAGTGGTACGTACGCCGGATGTCAAGGTGTCGTCTACTCAAGAGGTCCCCGGTTAAAATCCCGGGGGGGGCAGATGTTTGTGTAATGAATACGAGCATTTGTACTTCCGTTAAAAATGGATTTCCATACACTTTTCCAGCCCGGTTAGTACAACAGTAATAAGGTTCTTTGTGCTTAATTTTTAAAACAATAATAAAGCACTTTCCGAGCTGGTGTAGTAAAAAGCCTATTTTCTAGTTTTTATCTGCCGAAAAGTTTTCGCATAACAATAAATACAGTTACCAGAACAAACGATTATTAAGCTGCTACTTTTTATCACATTATCATATCATAAAAAACTGGGAAGTTTCTTTCGCCTGTTCTTTTTGTGAGCTAAAAAACGACTTGAACAGGTGGTAAAAAAAATATGAGGACGATTCAAAAGTTAACATGAATAAAATTTATTTGCATTTCAAATTTTCATTTCATTATTTAAAATTATTCTTCACTGCCAATCTAGTACTTCGCTTGATATTTTTTTAAATCCCCAATTCAGATTAATTTGTCGCCGCGTTAAATACATGCCTTTAAATATGTTTTTTTTTCTTTTATTGCCATGAAGCGATAAATAAAAATGGTTAAAATAAGTATTAAAACAGAACTTTAATATTAATTATCGCGCACAAACATATTCACATTAGTTATGGATAATCATTTTGTTTATAATAACATCCCAATACGTACCTACCTAACAAGTACAATGTGCAATTATTACAAGTCAAAAACCTGATTGTGAATAATCGCAACATTGATATTATGATATTAACAGTAATATAGGTAGGTAAGTAGGTTTTTTGTTCCATCTGTTCTTTACTCATGGGAAATTATGTGTCGGCAAGTATAAATACTGCATACGAGCAGCCACCACCAGCATTACATATTACATCTCTGAATGATGAAGACTGTAAGTTTTTCTTAATATGTTTTTTTAAAAATTAACCCATTAAAAAGAACTTTGCACTTTTTGCTGATAAATTTATAAAGGAACTCGTTATTTACTAAACTTACAATGTGTTTTAAGTTTTATATTTGATTTCAATAAAAATATCGAACCTTTTTTAATTAGAGCAATATTTTGTAACTGGCCCACTGTCATGCAAATATACTCAGTTTATACACCTACTTACAAAAATCCTTTAAATTCAGTTACTATTTATAAAAAATGTAAAGTTTAAAAAGCTATTTTAATAAATATGTCTAAAGGAGATATTATATTTCTTAACATTTAACTGCTAGATGTTTAAATCTAAAGAAACTTTTACTAGAAAGATGCCGTCTGAAACATAAACCGAATGGTTTTTTTTTCAGTAAAATTTTCTTTATAGTTAAATATAATGGAATATTTGAATTTAGACTAAAATCAGTAATATAAGTAGCATTTTTGAAATAAACTGTAACTAAGATTATGTATTTCCAGATTATCTGCATCGCTTTGGTTGTGTGCGTCGGTGTGGCCTACGGCTCAGTGGTGCCACCTCCCGAAAATGAGCAGAATATAAACATCCAGCCCGCAGGAATCGAAGAAGGGGATGAACTCGTGCCGTCCGAGTCTAGATGGGGTGGCGGCGGATGGGGCGGCGGTTACGGCAGGGGATGGGGTGGCGGACGCGGATGGGGTGGCGGACACGGCGGCGGGTGGGGACACGGCGGCGGATGGGGGCACGGCGGCGGCTGGGGACACGGCGGACACGGTTGGGGACGCTAAAACTGCAAAAGAAACATTAAAAGACCCGTAAACGAAAAGTGATTACTCAAGTATTATTATAGTGATAGAATTTCATATAAAATGTGCTGTGAATGAGACGAATTATAAAATTAATATTTGATAAATTGATAAAGTTAATAAAATTTATATAAATAATAAACAGTTTGTTTTTATTTAACTAACTCATGTATTTCTACGATAAAGAAATGAGTCACCAATATAGGAATAGTGGCCACAGTAAGTCGGTGGTAACGTAGCCCAGCGCGCGGGGCACTGCCGGATTTAAGGGAGGGCAACCGGGGCGAAAGCCCCGGGGCCTCCACAAACGGGGGGCCCCCACAATAGATACTTCGGAAAAAAAATCTTTCAAATTCCAACTAGTAAACACTAGAAAACAGCTTTTCCTTTGATATCTTTTTTTTGCTCTTTTACCTTTACTCCGAGAACTCGATTTCAACGAAATCATCAACGATTTTTCGGCGAAAAAAGCTCGAAAGGTTCCGTTCGTTAACTCTAAGATTTAATTTCAGATAATTCTTGTTTCCGTTTATATTTATATGTGTTTGTTCAATACTAAGGGAATCTACTTGGTTCACAATAAATTATTTATTGAAAAACTCGACTGAAAAAAAATTGTTTACTTTATTTGGAAAATAATTTGGGGTGAGGGGGCCTCCGCTCCTCTGTTGCCCCGAGACCTCTGGACCTCTAAATCGGGCCCTGCGCGGGGTCCTCTGAAGAAAAGGTGATGGTTATTCTCCCTTATCCCTATAAGGGAGAATAATAAAATAAAATAAAAATAAATATTTCCAACACTCACACCAATTAGCCTAGCCCCAAAGTAAGCACTGTAAGGCTTGTGTTATGGGATGCTAGGGTAACGGGTAGAATACATATACTGTACATCATCAGCCTATTAATGTCCCCACTGCTGGGGCACAGGCTTCCCTATGGATGGAATAGGGAGATTGGGCCATGACCCACCACGCGGGCCCAGTGCGGGTTGGTGGGTGCTAACGACTGCAGATGCAGCCGGGACCAACGGCTTAACGTGCCTTCCGAAACACGGAGGAGCTCGAGATAGAAAATTATGGTCACCCATCCAATGACCGACCACTGCGAAAGTTGCTTAAATTCAACGATCGCTGCGGAACGCGCTAACCACTTGCGCCATCGAGCTCCTCTGTACATATATAAGTATATTTATATAGAAATACATATTAAACATCCATGACTGGAGTAAAAATGCTCGTATTCATCACACAAACATCTGCCCCCACCGGGATTTGAACCCGGGACCTCTCGAGTCGGCGACACCATGAAACCCGGCGTACAAACCACTCGACCACGGAGGTCGTCAAAAGAATAACTCCTCAGAACACTTGCCATAGTATAGTCGGTAGAATGCGCTACCTCTTCATCGCCAATGATGCGGGCAGCGCGCCTCTGCAGCCTATCCAAGGCGTCATGTAAGTAATTAGCGGAGCCATCCCAGAGGTGCGTGCAATATGCCACACAGGACCGCAATTACGTTTTGTACAACAAGTACAGTTGATCAGGCGTGAAACAACGCCGCACCTTGTTCAGGACTCAGAGTTTGCGTGAAGCTGTTTTGATCACAGTTTCGATGTAGTCCTTTGGATTCAGGTCTGAGCGAACTTCCATACCGAGCATGGTGATGTTGCTCTGTGACGCCATTGTTGTGCTTTGAAGAGTGGGAAGGGGAAGGAATGTCGATGTTTTTGCCGTGAAAGCGCAAACCTGAGTTTTCTTGGCATTGAACTCAACCAAGTTCCTGGTACCCCTATATGGAAATGTGGTCCAAAGCTTGATTGAGTTCAGCGACAAGATTCTCCCGTTTCTCCTTGGTTATGTCTAACGAAAGTTTGCTATTCGTTGCTTGTTAAGTGAAAATTTTATGTTTACTAAGTGGAAGGGTATTCTGTGTTGCAATTTAATTAAAGAATATGATTAAGATAAAGATATTATATTTTATAAGATTACTGATCTTCAATTTGTAAACTCCCGATAAAAGCAGGTCGATATAGCTACTGATTATAGAAGTAGGTACTATACAAACACTGCTTACAATAATTGATTTCTTCTTTTACAAGTCATAATTATCAACATTGTATCTGACAAAAACATTGTAACGTGTTTGATATTTATGTACCAAATATTAAGGAGATTTAAAAACCTCGACCACAAAAATAAAAATCAATATTTCTGTGACTGACTTTGATTGTTTGGGTCATTATGTCCTTCGTGGTCTTTGTTATGGAATAACAAGTTTCTAAGACTAAAATCTTATACATATTATTAAAGTTCCTTACTGCACATTTAGTGAGATCACCAACATTTGATAGTTATAGTTCAACGGTAGGCTTTTAACATCGCTTATTTATGTAGTTCCTTAAATAGGTTTTTTGGATTTGTTTCTATGCGTATCCGATCTGATTCAATCTAAAATCAAGGTATATTTTTACAGGAATAGCAAGAACTTTAATATTCTTTCAAAATAAAAATGAATTGCCGAAATGTATGTACGCACAATACTTACAAAAATTACACTAAATAAAATAAAACTTTCTTTGTTGTATTTTTTTAAATTTTAAAATCTTTAATCTAACAGAATAAAAAATATGGCGGCATACAGTTCACCGAGCCAGATAGTATTTGATTAATAATCTCAAAGGAGCGCTGGCTGCGTTTATTTTGGACAAGTCTGGTTTTAAAAGCAGGTAGAACGATTAACCGTCTAGTTTAACAAGTGCACGCACTCCCATACGGTACCATTTATGATTGGGCAGTCGGCCAATAGTTTGGCTGGATCCAGCGTGTAGGCAAAGTATAGTAAGCAAACAAGTTCAACGGACGCAGATCGACACAGCTAAGAAACATTTGACATGACGCACATCCAGTTATTGCATCCATATTTTATTCAACGACAAGGAAACCGTCGGATGCAGTCGCTACCACAAAATTGGAGAAATTTCTTTGTATTCAGAAAATCCCAGAAAATGAATTTAATCACGAAATCACACATTTTACATATTTTTGTTAATATATTGTATAACGGTTTTATTGTAAATGGAGAAATAATAAAAATACGCAGCTCCTCGCACTCGAACCTTGCCGGCTGTACTCGATTTTCCTACCTAGAAGAAACTTGTTCCATTCCTCCGTACATACAACTGGAACACAACACTTAAAATACTGTGATATGGTTGTAGTCTTTTGATCTATAAGTAACCTCCACGGTTACATCCCCAGATCCAAAAAGGCAATCCACGTCAACTACTAGTCTAAACAATGCTAGCTTAATTAATGTGCTCGCATATAATGCACTGAATTTTAAATATAAGCGTCTAAATTTAACTGAACCGTTAAATCAGTGGTCACCTCAACATATTTTCCTTAATCTTAGGTGCCGTGAACGACGAATATGGAGAAAAGTTCCATCACGATGTTTCTATCATAAAAATACAAATACCGGGGCAAACGGGATTAAGTGTATTAGATTTTTTTTGTTGAAACTATTGTAGATAAGTATATACTTGTCAGCTTGTAAAATACCAGCCTCAAATCGAAACAGCCAGAAACCTTTACCTTTGAATACCTATTCAAATCATATTTTTGAGATTCTTCTCAGTATTTTTAGGAAACAGGAAGTTCCTGTTACAAGTAAGGTATGAACGGTGTTTTTTTTAAAGCTGTTTCCCACATTAGTAGATCAAAATTAAGTAATTAAAATAATGAAAGCCAAAAAACTCCATGTGACAAATTAAATTTTAGTTTTTCTCGATCAGTGTAAACGACCAAAACGTAAACGTAAAAACCCCAATTCTCTAAATAGTTGCAATCAAAGTACAATTTGGCAAGTACTTCCAACATAAAAGATAAAAAATAGATACGTGATGTATCTTATTATTCTGAGTGGACAGTCAGTGGTGTGCTTAAACTCCCTTTAACCGTTTTTTGGATTCGACTCGGTGCTATATAAAGACCGCAAAATGCGCGACCGGATATTCATTTTGTCGCAGACATCGGAATTATGAAGACTGTAAGTTTTATACTTAATCCTTATAATTTTTCTTTTGACAACTAAGACCTACAATTTTATGTGCTTAATACAAAGTGTTTACAAAGAAGTGCAACATTTTCTTTTAAGTATTAATATTAAATTGTATTTCTACTAAAACAAACCGTAATCACAGTGCGTACATTGTATAATTAAAGTGAATTAAATACTTATATTAATAACATTACACTCAGACTCGCCATTTGATTTTTAGTTTAGTTAAAGTTAGTTTAAGCTGCCACTTTCATTCCGATAGCACTAAAAAGATTAAGTAAAATACACGTCCCTGTGACAAGAATAAAATTTAATTGATGTCTACGAGTGAGTCCTAAATGTATTATATAAACCCTTTGTTTAAGTTCGTGGTTTTCTTTTTTATGACAGAATTTTGAAATAGCCTTTCTTTTTCATTGTCGATAAAACCCTAACAAAAAATACAGTCAACGATTTCTTTATCATTATAACGTTCAGTAAAAAGACTAAACTGATTTTTTATAATAACACATTATAATACTCTAAAATTAATTAACGTTTTTGAGTGCGGCCGTTAAGAATGTTCCATTATTAAGATAACTTATATCTATTCCGTGGTTAAAATCACCAACTTTTTAGATTAATTGTACGCCTTATTGTAACCTCTTTAGCTTAAAAAAAATAACCCTTTTTAGCAAGCTAAGACACTTGTAAACAAAATCGCTATTACATTACTCCACTTTACTAGATGCTAAATGTTTGTGCCCAAATCCTTTCATTGAGCTTTGACAATCTTACTGAATGCAGAACTTCTGTAAGGTGAAAGATCATTTCACAGACCCCCGTTTGCATCCAGAGGTACTTATCCTAAAAATATCCAAATAAACATTTTCCTGATTCTCATGTTAGGCATTTTATTTTTCAGATTATTATACTCGGCTTATTTCTATGCGTGGCATACGCATCAGTTTTACCTTCTCCGCAGCTGGAGGCAGTTCCTGAGAATGCTAACGTAGCGGCCTCTGAGTCTGGGTCTGAGGGTTTGACCGCAGACGAATCGCGATGGTACGGTAGACATTACGGGTGGGGCGGCGGATGGGGTGGAGGATGGGGTGGCGGTTACGGATATCCACGCCGATGGGGTGGCGGATGGGGCGGCGGATGGGGTGGTTGGGGTGGCGGATGGGGTGGTTGGGGCGGCGGATACTACAGGAGACACGGCTGGGGTTGGGGCCGTTGACCCTAACCATTCACATGTGACATTACTTAGTTCACATAAACAAAAACTGACTGACTAGCACTATGGAATCATCGATTTTATGATGTCACATTAACATGGAATATTTTTCACATGTACTGAGTTGATTTCTTTTGATTTTTGTAATTTATCAACAATATCGAATAAAATTCAACGTGTTGTGTTTTGTAAAACGAAATGTAACATAAGTAAATAAATTAATTGTAAATAAATTTTATTAGCTTTTATTTTGAAGACCCTGTTAATTTGATTCGCTAGCCGAATATCTATACCAGATTACAATCATTATGAGATTATTTTTAACCTCACATACGGTCTAATACTAGTTAGTTTTACCGCAAAAACTTGTAACAGTCATTGACCTTTTTACATGTTGTTTATATATTTTTTCTTTATCGCTCACTCATAAGTTCAATATTTCATGTAATTTAAAAACTTATAGTAAACCATTTATCATTATCAATACATATTATGTCTCCCCTACCTACCGGGACCGTCCTACCCTATGAATAAAAAAATGGTGTGGTTTTATTAATAAATATGTATATTTTTTACTTTTTAAGCTGCTCGATATTAAAATCTCAAAAAAAAAACTAGTAGAAAATATTTCCAATACTCACCAATTAGCGTAGTCCCAAAGTAAGCACTGTAGGCTTTTGCTATGGGATACTAGGGTAACGGAAAGAACATATACTGATACATATACATATAAGTATATTTATATAGTAATACATATTAAACATCCATGACTGGAGTACAAATGCTCGTATTCATCACACAAACATCTGCCTCCACCGGGATTCGAAACCTCTCGAGTAGGGGATACCTTGATTTGATACCCGGCCTACAAAGCACTCAGCCACGGAGGTTATCAAACCTTCCTCGGGTATGATTCGAACCCGCACCACCCGCGTAGCAGTTGAGCTATCTACCACTGAACCACCGATGTTTGTTGATAAGGTCTGAATTTTGATAACAATTTACAAATTAATGCGACATGTTAAAGATGAAACGACGTAATAAACGTTTCACTTTAAAATAGCAAGCGCGGTTTGGACCAGTGTGAATTGCTGAATACTTAACACTGCAGAAGCAGCCGCAACCAAAACTTTAGCGTTCAATATGAACTACTGAAGAACTCGAGATGATAAATTTCTGACCACCCATAACCGACCACTGCGAAAGTGGCTCAACTTCCATAACCGCGGTCTGAACGCGCTAATCACTACACCTCCAAGCTCCTCGTCAAAAAACCCATGGAAGCTTCGAAAGCGCCATATTTACATCATAATGCGGGTCGTTCACCTCCGACCGCGCCGTATAAAAAACCAGTCAGTTGAGATTTACTATGAAGATATAAAATAACAATCTATGAGCAGGTAACTACCTACCAATTTTACTAATTGCATTTATATGCTGGTCGTTCACCTGGGATAGAGAAAAAATCCCATCTGTTGAAAATTCACTTTAATGCTTTGATTTTTTTGTTTTAATCTAAGCTTTAATGTTAATTTAAGGACTAGTAATACTATATACATAATACGTACGAGAGCAATTAAACACATACTTACATAACAACTTACAGATTTTAGTAATTATATTACAGTTACTAGAGGTCTTTTTTTTATAGAAAGGTCCGACAAATGACTCCACCCCACCTGATGTTAAGTGAAAGTGAAGTCCATACGCGAAGATAGCTGCAGCAGTTCTACCTGCCACACCAGACATCCTCACCCTGCCGGCCTGCAAAAATGCTTCTTCACGCCTCTCTTAAAGTATTGTGGGAATCCATGAGAAATGGATCGGTTGCCAAACCTCTATGCGATGGGGAATAGTATAAGTAAAGGCTGACAAATTGAGGGTATTTGGTGGGAAACATCTCTACCACAGCCATTTCAACTAACACCTTTGTAATATAGCTATTTCTGACAGCCCTCTGTGCGGAGCCTGCCTGGAGGAGAAGGAGACGAGCGCCCATTTTCTACTGGTGTGCAGGGGCGTTGCAAGACAAACGACTTCTCTATTGGGAAGCCCGAGGACAATAGTAGAGGCCTGCAGCAACATCCGGGGACTGCTGAGCTTTTTAGAGGAGCTGGGATGGCAGGACTGATACCAATCCCCACGCAAAACAGGCACTGGGTGTCGAGTTGCGAAAATAGCCCGCCGTACTACAAAGACTAAGACTTACGCTTCCTCTTTAACTTGTCGCATTAAATTTGTAAATTGTTATAAAAAATCAGACCTTATCAACAAGCATCGTTGGTTCAGTGGTAGATAGCTCCTCTGTGGGGTAGGGGATTGGGTTCAGGCCGGCAAGGTGAAGTTGGCTGGAGTGGTACACTTTCTGCTGCATCATCTATCTTCGCGACTTGACTCCACTTACACCTAACATCAGGTGGGGTGGGGTAATTTTCCCTTCCCCTTACTTCTCTTCAGGGCTCAACACTACCGCTACAAAGCAACATTTCCAATCCGAATCCAAAGGACTACATCGAAACCGTGATCAAAACAGCTTCACGCAAACTCGGAGTCCTGAACAAGGTGCGGCGTTTTTTCACGCCCGATCAACTGTGCTTTTTGTACAAAACGCAAGTGCGGTCCTGCGTGGAATATTGCTCGCATCTCTGGGATGTAACCAAGTACTTGCTCGATGCTTTGGATCACGGACAGCGGATCATAGGCGATGAAGAGGTGACTAAACACCTTGAGCCTCTTCAATTACGCCGTGACGTGGCGTCACTAAGCGCGTTCTATCGTCTGTACCACGGCGAGTGTTCTGAGGAGTTATTCTCTCTTATCCCACCTTCCCCTTTCCTTCAGAGGACCACGCGCGCTGGCCTACGTTGTCACCGTCTTACTGTGGCCACAATTCCAACGCATACAAAGAAATTTGGTGACTCATTTCTTTGTCGCACTATCCGTAAATGGAATGCTCTGCCCGCTCACGTGTTCCCTCCCTCTTACAACCTGGGATCTTTTTAAAGAGGCGTGAAGAAGCAACATGCTCTATTTATCTATATTAAATTAAAAAAAAAACGATAAATATGTCGGTCTTTTACCAGTAAGGGTTGGTAAATCTTGGATTTTACATGAAAAGCTCAGGATTTACCGTAGTTCGAGCGTTCACAGTAACATAATTATTATATATTTATTTCACAGTATACAAACTTTAATTAACTGCCGACCCAATAAAGGGGTTATGAGCAAAAATTCATAGCTTTGATTTGATTAAATTTCTCTGAATCAAGTCTGAATTGTGTCTGAATAACGCAGAAAAGTCATTACAAGTCAAAGGAAACAAATGAATCACGATAGTTTTAATATTCAAATCAAACAATAAGGAGACTCGCAGTCAACATATAATTTCAAATTAACCGCAATGTCAACAACATATCTTCGTGAAGAGTAGGTATGTGATGACTAACGGAAGAAGCAATAAAATACTTACGACTCACGTAGATGATGGGAAAACCCATAGTTAAAATTATGATAAATAAAAAGAATTCCGTAAATATAATATAGAGAAGACCGAGGTCAAGGAATGAAATGGCAAAAATCCAGTTATATTTAACTGTATAGTTGTTTGGCGACAAGTATTCAAAATATTTTTGGTTAATGATTTATAGAACACAGACAAAAGCCAGACGAGTTCAAACTATTTTTTCTCAACCTACTTGTAAAAATACTTAACATGATCATTAATCCTGCGGAGAGTTTAATTATTAAATCTTAACCAAATTTTACTAGAAAATAATCCACAAGACATCAGACATGTTTTAAACTTGCATCTTCCGCTACCTAAATAAATAGTTTTGTTGTCGCAGGTAGAATGATTACATTTTGAGCCTAACTTCCTCCCGGGACTTCGACCCCATTAACTTTAGTTTCGCTGAACTTTCTTGTTTTCTTTCTGTAAAAACCTACAAAAAAGTAGAAACCTACAAAAAAGTGGACGTAAAATGGGATATGGCGTGACTAAGGAAAAAGGATTCTTTTCATTACATTACATACGAGCAGACAGCTCAACTGATGGTAATAAGTGATCTGCAACACCAGGAGTATCAAAAATGCGCTGCGGGTGTTTAGATTCATTATTTTCTTCACATATATATTAATGCAAACATCTCACATTTCTCTTGAGTACGACAGTTTTCCCTTCACTTAAAAGAAAAACGTCACGAAGAAGAAGAAACATGATAGGTAGGTCTTTATTCACAAACTAATATTATTTGTAAATCTTTTATTGACCTCATGTTGACCTTACATTACTTTTAATTCAGAACCAAAATATCTCTGCACGCATAATAAATACAGCATAAGCTCATTATTTATTTGTTTTGTAGGCTAGACATCAATGCATCGATTGATATGAATCTTAAACACATTTGTTTGGAATTCTCATCGATACATCGATTGTTGATTTTGTTGTTTTGGGGAACTACGGAAAATCCAGTCGGATGAATTCACGTGTTGTTAAAAGCTACGAGTATAGAGATTTGCATGCCAACCGGTTTCTCAAAGTCAAGGTCATCTCAAGCCTGGGCAGGGCTGCCACTATTAAACAAATATTAATAATGGTTATTTTGAATTATTTGCCAAGATTTTTTTTGGGTCTGTGTGCACTGATTTCATTAAGACACAAGTTGAATTAATTTATTTATATTTACATAGACATATTTCAAATTACAAAAGCTTAAAACTACTTAATATCTAAAAACTTATAAACCAGAAATAACTAAATACTTACTAACTAATATACAATTTACAAAATATAAAATATGTCACCTCCGGCTGGCAGCATTTCCACGTTGGATAGCAAGGCTAATCCGTTGACCAAGGTAGCTGCCAGCCTTTTGATCACCGGTTACCTCGGTGAGTCCCTTAGACAATTCCTTAAAGAAGGAACGAGTGCTTGAACCCCATGGTCCCATAGTCTCAACACCAAACGGCTGTTTTGTAACAGGTAAGTTTTGTAACATTGTAAGATTTGGGAGCTGCTTATAAACTAGTTGACACTTTTTTCAAATAGGTCTAAAATTGATAAAAAACAAATGAATGATTGTAAAAAAATTGCTTATTATATTGTTAACTTAAAAACTTAAAAGAACTTGGTCGGACTTTTGTGAAAATATTATGTGCCATAGTGGTTGGTCTGTAGATTATCTGAATTATGATTTCAAACTTGTAAGTTTGGTTTGGTTCATACATTGAAACGAAATCTCTTTCGCAACTTTTGCACGTAATAAAAACATTTTTCAGCGACATATTTATTTCTGTTTTGGGACATTTGCTCTATTATAATGTACGATAATTAAGTACGATTTTTAACTTACATTTGGCAACCTTATTCGTGGGATAGAACCAGTTTAAAAGCGCTCCGTATGAGACTAAAAAAAACAGACAAGTGCGATTTGGATTCGCCCACCGAGGGTTACGTACGAAGAGCCCTCTTTCCCAGTGAGCACTTTGGGCAAGTGCCCAGGGCCCCGCGATCAATAGGGACCCCCTCAGATCAAATACAAAGTCCCTAGTTCCTGTTAAATCACCAAACGGGGGTCTTGTGGCTCCATTATCCTAATATGCTCAGGGCCTCCAATAGGTCAAAGACGGCACTGCGTATGACTTTGTAGGTACGCAAAATGAACGAGCGTATCTTTTTTATACGTTAAATTAGAAGTTTAAATTTTTTGCAGCTTCAAGGGACCGTAGAACCGAGTATATGGTTTAAATTTAACTCAATACCTCCACGCGCAACAAAGTGATCCTATAAGGGTCTTTCCTTTTGAGGACGGAACCCTAAAAACGATACGAATGCTCTCACTACTCGTTCGGGACCAAAATTGCGTTTGAAAAAAGTCGTTATGAATCAGAAGCCGGATGTAAATTTCTTTAAAACTGTAGTGAATTTTTAAACAGCCTGAGTACTTATATTTTTGTCAATACGCAATCCGATTTCAAATTACTTATTGTACCCGTAGCACGAATCAATATCGGATTCGAATAGTTTGCAAGTAAGAAATGTCATTGTCATATGGGATCCCCCCTTAAATATTTATTTTATTCTGTTTTTAGAATTCCGTGGTTCTAACAAGGAACCCTTATAGTTTCGTCATGTCTAAATGTCTGTCTTTCCGTCCGAGGTTTTACTTGGAGACTGTTGGCACTAGAAAGCTGTAATTTTATGAAACTATGTAGTATATCAAGCCCGCCGATAAAGTGGTAGCATAAAATAAAAATATGAGGGTAGAACCCCCCCCCCCCCCCCTAATAAAAACATGTAAAGTAGGGATGTTTTTTTTCGTTGTCTCCCCATTGTGTGAGGTATCGTTCAATAGGTCCTTTAAAATAACTTAGGGGTTGTTCAGACAATTTTTCGATGCATGGATCCTTTTGTAAAATATTAAACTTTAATTTGTTTAACTGGAAACCTAAACACAATACCTATAAACCTCTTATATTTATAAGACTTTAGCTGCCGCATTCATTGCGTTTATTAAATTATGTTCTGATTAACATAAAAAACATTCAAAAAATATAATATTTTGTAGCGTATATATTTCTTAAATATTTCTATAATATATACGTAAGAATATGAAACATCCATGAGCGGGAATAATTTTCGTGCTCATCACACAAATAAGTGTCCCTGTACTACCTATACGAACCCATGCCCTTTGAAGGAGAAAGCAGGATTATCTACCGGTCGTCATTAACGATACAACAGTCACTGCACGAGATTTAAAAGATATCACCGTTTTTAAGCTACTATAATCTTTACTTTCACGTAACACTAATATCTCCGTAGTGATGTCCTCGTCCGTTGCCTCTATACTTGATTTTGACCTGTAACATGCTTAAATTGAGGAGTTCTATGGTTAGAGTATTCGATCCCAGGATCCCACACTTCGAGGTACCGGGTACCGACCGCTTTTCAATCCCGAAAATTTTGGGA
Organism: Chilo suppressalis; assembly: GCA_902850365.2. Lineage (NCBI taxonomy): Eukaryota > Metazoa > Arthropoda > Insecta > Lepidoptera > Crambidae > Chilo > Chilo suppressalis. The sequence continues at coordinate 7,878,966 of OU963912.1, read as the reverse complement.
TCCTACGACAACGCATCCTGTAAAGGATGCGAAATGTCAATAAATAAATAAATCAGAGCATCTATACCGTTGAAACTTGGTTAAGTTTATTTTTGGGATTATGTTTTTCCGGGATTTTCGGGATAATAATCATTAAAAAAATGCAAAAAGAATGCATTAAAAAACCGCCCAGTGTCAGTATTCTCGACACATACAATTTCTTACCGAGCATTTGAATTTCATTTACAAAAATGTTTATTGCAAGTTACCATCATTGTGTACACATTGTCATATATAAACATTATTTTTAACATTTCATACTTTTTTAATTTCATAATTTTTTATGTTAGCAAAGTATTATAAGTCATCGAGGATGGTAGGGTAGGGTAGGGATATAGGGTAGGCTACGTAGGTATGTGTGTATGCTAGATCGAAACGATACAGAAAATTAAGTAAGTATCAAATATTAATCCAATGCCAAAGTTAATTATTCCAATACCAAAGTGACGCTAAAAGAACAGTTCCCTTTTTATTAGATATTGCTCCCATCTCCCATCACTAGTTTGTCCCATAAACATGGTTCCCAGTTGAAGTGAAAGTCTTTCACTAAATTCTTACGTAACGGGTCACAAAATCTCTCTTACTAACCAGTCACTATCCAGGATTGACACAAGCTGCCGTTTTATATTTAACTGTATAATTGTTTGTGTTTTGTTACTTATAAAATGTTTGGGGTAAGTTTATTTTTTATTGTAAATCGTTAAAAATTAAGATAACATAAACAATTTGAGCTATAGTTCGCTTTTCATTAGAAGGCTTATGTTTTTTTAAGTATCCATAATAGAATGGTAATGTTCCCTTTTCAAATGAAATAAATAAGAAATGAATATAACTCTAGGAGACAATATTATCCAATGCAGACGAAAACACTTGCTAGATAACAATAATCAAATAATATAATGATATAATATCTTTAATATAATTCCTGCCTTTTCATTTGATTTTCTTTCTTTTCTTTCATTTAATTCGACTGGATTTAAAGATTCCATTTTTTGCGATTCCAATTATAAATCCGATATTTTGTCAATGTTAAACCCCACTTAATATTCTTATTTTTATTCAAATCAAAATGAAATATACATTTTATTTTATTTCTCCAGGCACTGCTACTATGCGGCGTACTCGGCTTTGTAGTACAAGCACACAGTGCCGTATTAGATCCAGCCTTGTATCTGTTGCCCAGCCCTCCCCTGGTCACCAGTTCTGATAGCATCTCCCCTGAAGAGAGATGGAAGATGTCAGAAAGTACAAGAGTGACGAGAGACGCCGATAATCTCGACCCTGCCCTAACAGATCAGAGTACGTACAATTATTTTAATACAAAACACCATAGTAGTTAATTTACTATTATTTAGCAGTTTCTAATGGATTTAACAAAAAAAAATTAAATACTAACCTTTTCTTAAAAATAATAAATATAACAAAAAATAATGTCCTATCCTAAGTTATAAGCGTTGTATTGTTATATTGCATTAAAAACGAATAACTGGTCTAGGTATTCGTTTTAATTCAAATCCGCTCAGTAATTTTTGCGTGGAAGAATAACAAACATCAATCATCCACACAAACTTTTGCATTTGCATGACTAGATGCTTCCGCGACTTCGTCCGCGTTAGCTTCGGTCCCACATAGGATTACCAACTTTTTTCGATCAAATATAATATTTTCGCTATTACCTCTAAAAATATAGTATGTGGTTAAAATATCCACTTTATTTTTAAAATTAATATATTTTTGCTCTTCCATGCCTTTATAATTTTAACGCTTTTCCTGGAAAAAATCTGCTTTAAGCAAAATATAGTAGTTTGGTCTACTATATATTTCTGTTAGAAATATAGTAGGATTGGCTACCCTAGTCCCACAGGAACCTAACATTTTTCCTTGTTACAAAGTATCCTATATCTCAATCCAGGTCATAAACGTACGTACTCGTATATCTTAATTTCATTCAAATCAGTTCAGTAGTTTTTGTGTGATTAAATAACAAACACAAAGACACAAACATACAAACTTTCACATTTATAATATTAGCCTGGTATATACCTAGTAGGATAATAGGATTCATTAATTTCAACACATTTTTGATGTCCCCCTCCTCAGTTTAGCAACATGATAGATGATGATTATGGTAATAGTAGCGGTCGCCCGCGACTTCGTCCGCGTTAACTTTAGTCTTTTGGGAATTCTTCAGGAACCTCACATTTTTTCGGGATAAAAAGTATCCTATGTCTCAATCCAAGTCATAAACTAAAAGCCTACCAAATTTCATCCAAACCTATTCAGTCGTTTTTGTGTGAATAAGTACCAAACATTTTTCACATTTTTAATATTAGTACGAAGTAGGATTATTTTTATACAATGGCTTCTATCATTATTAAAACCTATCTAAACCCGTAGCATGAGCATCACAATTTACATTATATCACGTTTTTTTCCGTCTAACTGTCAAACTCCATAGTAATTTGATAGTTATGTGTAATAAAAACGAGCTACATATCAAATCGCAGTGCTCATGCTAGGGGGGCTGGTGTGGTGTGAAGTGATATACATACACATAATGTTGTGCAATGCTATTATCGATATTCATCATACTATTTACAGAGATTTAAATCGTACTATTTTACAGAATTCCACTACGCTTATTATGCCTATTTTAAAACACTGAGATCTCGAATAAAGATAGTGTTATGTCTAATATTATATGTCGTCAACTGAACCCTAAAATTTAGTTAATAAAATGAGCGTTACATAATATTGATAAAGATCCATTTACAGAGCAAGTAACAACTACAGAAAAGTCAGAATCAATGGAAGGAGCCGAGACCTTCTGGCCGGGAGTACGAACCCCAGCTTACTACGGGATTAGAGGCATCCATATACCACTGACATTCGGCATTACTGGCACGTACGGCAGCGCTGGATCCATAGGAGCTGGCGTTATCGGCAGCAGTTACGCCAGTGTATCTACTGATGACACGTCATTTGGCAGCTACGGCAAATCTGCATTGGCAGGCAGCAGCTACGGTAGCTACGGCTCTTACCCTGGCGTCAGAGTGTTTGGCGGGGGAAGCAAACAGGGATGGAGTGGTTGGGGAAACGGCAAATGGGGTAACTATGGCAAAGGATAGAAAGGAAAACAAGTATTGCGATGATGCAAAAAATTGACAAGAGTATACCTATGTTTATTGGCCTGTATTTGTATTTTGAATTCAAAAAGTATTTTTTTGTATATTTGTGTAGATTATGCCGGGCCATGCCGATGCTTTTAACCCTAGAGTAAATATAAATACGGCTCTGGTCCTGGGTGTCCTTTCTGTAGATTAATGCTTAAAATTATTTAACTTTATTTAGGAACTAATTGTAGGTGTAGGCCTTGTACGCAAATAGTTAAATATTAAATCTTCATGTCTCAGATACGAGTCTCATCTAAGGTCACTTATCTACCTAAGTTTTAACATTAAACATAATTCAATAGGAAATATACATTTTTATAAATTGATATAAGTAAACGATATTAAATGACAGTAAAGCAAAAAATGACTTCTGTGTCGTGTTTATTATTTCGCGTTACCAATAGTCCGGTCAATTTAGACATCCAAAAGTGCATAAATTCCCATCAAGTTCAAAGTGAGTGCAATGGTTCAAAACATAATTAAAAATAACATATCAAAAATCCACATCGTTACGGTACATGGAAAAAAAATACTCAAGGTCAAATGTAAATAAAATGGGTTTTTCGCTATTTCCATCAAAACGGTAAGTTTTATCGTAAAATTATCTTAGATAAAAAATGTAGATCATAAAATTATCTATAAAAAGGTATTTATCATTTTTTTCCTAAGAGCCACCGTTCCTGAAATATACCGATTGTCATAATATGCATAATAAGTACGTCACGTATATACGTCTCTGTAGCTGTAATATTAGTTAAAATATTTTTCTATCGGTAATTTGTAACTTACATTAAAAATATACATAGTTAGGTATAACTTAACTAAACTATAAGAATAATGTGTTGAAACTTTTGAAAAAAGTAATTCAACCCTACAAGTATCGATAAGCATGTTTTGTTAAAAACACTCGAAATAAAAAACAAGTGCAATCAGCAACCTTAGTTGCTGCTCATCAACATCTTTTTCGGGTATGTATATTACCAAGTTCAAGTGTGGCTTGGTTATCAGCTAGACCCCAAAAACTGGTGTTGAAAGTTGGTCGACAGTACATGAGAACCAATACAGACTTTACTTCTACTTGCGCCGGAAAAACTGCTCAACACAATCTTCTGCAACAGTAAAAAAGGAATGCAGTGCTAAATGTGGTTCCAAAAAAGTTGGACTGTTTTGTTCTCTGGCTTGTACGTATTGTCAAGGCCAGTCGTGTTATAATGTGGAATCACCAACAGTAGAGGATTCTTTTACTACCAACGAAAAGACATGTGACACTTCGCTAGTAGCAATTCACTTACGTGTGTAAGTGAATTGCGTCAGTGTGTAGAAGAAGAAGATCAAGAAGAAAAACAACAATAAATAATTGAAGATTATGTATCAGACGAATAACTGTTGCTACTGTTTTTTAATTTCCATCGCTTTTATCAATTCCAACCCATGCTTATATTTGTTTATTTATTATGCAATAGTTTCCAATTAAACAGAATTACAACAGATCTATGGAATAGGCCAATTGGGGAAACCTCGTTAAAAAAACGCGCTAAGTATACTACCTCAGAGGTGGCGTGGAAACGTGTACATATGACACTTACAACTTTGAATCATTATACCTCCGGAACGGTGGCTCTTAGGAAAACGAATATTAATACCTTTTTTATAGATATTTTTATGACCTATATTTTTTGACTAAAATAATTTTACGATTAATCTACCTTTTTTGATGAAAATAGCGAAATACCCATTTTTTTACCTTTGACCTCTCGGTATCGAGTATTTTTTCCATGTACTGGAACGATGGGGAATTTTCAACACTTAATAATTATAGTAATATTAATAATTTATGTTTGCAAATGTTTATAAAAAAAATGTGCGAAGGCACCGCCACCTCATAAATATATTGTAACGTAATTATTACCTACGTTACAAGTTATTTATCCAAGTATGCATCAATACACTAACCCGCCTCCTTCCATTAGGATGAGGTCATTACGTGCGTATTTTTTAATATTTGTGTATCACGTAATAAATCTGAATCGTGTAATTTTCTTTTGACCATGACCCCATCCCCTGACCCAAGGGTGGGGACAGACGATCATAGTTGTTGAGTTGCAAATCGCATGAGTCGCTTAATAGAAACTATCCGGTTGTCTCTACAAATGTACTTTTTTGCTACACGAAGATGGAAAATGGGTTGTAATATAGAGTATAGACATTACGTGAATTACATCTCAAATAAAACCGGCCAAGTGCGAGTCGGACTCGCGCACCGAGGGTTCCGTACAAACCTGCAAGGTTTACAAAGTTCGTTCATTACGACAATCGAGTCATAACTATGGTATTTTTATTGCAAAATGAAATTCATAACATTACAATGGGGAAAGATGGAGGAGCATAAATTTAAGACAAAGATCTCTTTATCGTTTAAGTAATATGGTTGTACTTTTGCGTTTTGCGTTTTTGCGTTGACTTAGAATTTTTTTTTTTCACGGGTTAAAGGCAATTAGATCTAAGTATTTGATATGAATTTCAACTTGATAGCTCTACGCGTTCATGAGGAAAAAAGTAATAAGTTTATATTTATTAAAAAATATATATTTTGTAATGTAACTAAAAATTTAAGGTTTTCGGAATTTTTCCTTTATGTGTGCTGTAAAACGTTGCTTCATGCCAAATTTCAAGATTCTAGGTCGACTGGAAGTACCCTTTAGGTTTTGATTCCCTTGCGAGTACTTGCGAGTTTCAAAATATGCAGCTTAAATTGCTGTTTCTTTTGATTGCGTTGACATAGAAGTTTGATTTTGTTACAGCTTAAAGGTATTATAGACCTGAGTATTTGGTATGAATTTCAATTTAATACCTCTACGCGTTTATGAGGAAATGGGTAGTAAGGTTAAAATTATTAAAAAAAAATATATTATGTGATGTAACTAAAAATTTATGGTTTTCGTAATTTTTCCTTTATCTATGCTATAAGACGTTGCTTGGTACCAAATTTCAAGATTCTGAGTTTACGGGAAGCACCCTGTAGGTTTTGATTCCCTTGCAAGTGTCGAAAATTTGCGGCATAAACGGCTGTATCTTTTGATTGCGTTGGCTTAGAAGTTTGATTTTTTCACAGCTTCAAGGGACAGTAGACCTGAGTAATTGATATAAATTTCAGCTTCATACCTCCACGCGTTCCTGAGAAAAAGGGTCTTGACAGACGGACGGACGGACAGACGGACAACAAAGTGATCCTATAAGGGTTCTGTTTTTCCTTTTGAGGTACGGAACCCTAAAAACAACGCTCATTTGACCTCAGTCTAACTAACCGATAAAATCTGTCATAACTGTGAGATTTTAGCTAACTTTACTTATGACATTTCCATAAAAGTAGAACGAACTTTCTGATGCGGATTGTAAGAATCTCGATCAAGATCAACAAAGGGTTTCGAAAAAGTTCTTAAACCAAAATTTATAGCTAATCGTTAATCATCTTAGATTAAAACAAAAAGGGAAGATACGGCAGTCGCGGCTCATAAGTGATCCGCTTAAATTGTGGTGCATGATCACAATTCGCTTTAGTCACAATTGGACATTCAAACACGCTGCATGTGCACTCAATATAACAATTTTGCGTATATTCGTTAGTATTATAAAGATAAAACAATGCCTTCGATTCTTTTATAAGGAACTCAAATAGTTCAAAATCAAATAAATGCCTCGACAACACTTTTCATTCGTAAAACTGTAAAAACATTTTTTTCTCAAATATCACTGTTTGTAGTGAATGTTATTTACGTAATCGCCATTTTGTTATCAAAAAAAGGACAACAATACAGCTCAGCCGTGCGGACTCGGACGCAAACTCGCCGTTTCGCTGGGGCTGCGTTAAAGCGTAAAGTACCCCTAGCACGAACCATTATCGAATTCGAATAGTTTGCTAGTGCTAAATGTCAATATCAAATATTGTATGGAAACTTGAAAAGCAGCGCCACAAAGTACGTAATGAGAACTAAAAATCAATACACATTTGACAATGACATTTCGGACTCGCAAACTTTACGAATTCGATATTGGTTCTGCTAAGGGTACAGTACCCCTAGCACGAACCAATATACTTTGTGCCGCTGCTGTTCAAGTTTCCATACAAAATTTGACAATGACATTTCGGTTTGCAAACTATTCTAATTCGATAATGGTTCGTGCTAGGGGTACAGTTTTGTCTCGCTCGCTCGATTGAATGTTTATTTACAGACGTGTGTGGGATTTGCTTATGTAGTTGAACGGAGCATATTTCATTTGATCCTAGTATGAGCGTACCAGATCTTCCCTTTTTGTTTTAATCTAAGTAAATCATGGTATGCGTCAGTCTATCTAGTCAGTCAGTCTAATCGAATTAAAACAATTGACAAAGATAGAATGACGTGTTAAACACGATTAAGCCCTTAATTTGAATTAAGAACTTTGGTGCAAGTCGGCCTAGGCTGCGCTGCGTTAAGCGGGAGCACGTAGCGGCGCCCGCTCGGCGTGTTTGTTTCATGTTTTCATAAAGCAGCGCTGCGTGAGGCGGAACTCCGCGCCGTGCTGCTATTCAATGACATAAAAACTGCACGCGGCGCGGACGTCCGCTACGTGCTCCCGCTTAACGCAGCGCACGCTCTTAATCTCAGATCTTTATCGTAGATAAACATGTTATCTGACTACCACCGTGTTTATAACGGTGCAAGATCCCTTTTAGATAAAGGGATCTTGAAGAAGTTAATCAAAATCGACGACGATCAAACATTTGACGACCTCCGTGGCCGAGTGGTTTGTACGCCGGGTTTCATGGTGTCGCCGACTCGAGAGATCCCGGGTTCGAATCCCGGTGGGGGCATATGTTTGTGTGATGAATACAAGCATTTGTACTCCAGTCATGGGTGTTTAATATGTATTTCTATATAAATATACTTATATATGTACAGTATATGTATTCTATCCGTTAGTCTAGCATCCCATAACACAAGCCTTACAGTGCTTACTTTGGGGCTAGGCTAATTGGTGGGAGTGTTAGAAATATTTATTTATTATTTTATTCATTTATTAAAATCAGTTCAGTCAGACTGAGTGCCCGACACTTCGTCCTAGTGCAATAATTTATCATTACCAATTTCGGAACACATAATTTTCCTAATCTAGTCTATAGCTTGGATATTCGGCAGTGTATAAATATTGTAAACCGGAAAACTCACCTAACTGCAGTGCTATTCTGTAAGGACAAATTCACTTTTCACCACGCAATTCGCCGGTGTGATTTGAAATTTGTATTGTAATTTCAAATAACAATGCGGATTCCTCTGTGAAAAGTGAGTTTGTTCTTACAGAATAGCACTGCTGGAATGATAAATAATAATTAGCTACCGACCTAGAATGTACTGTATATAATATCAGTATTTTTGCATTGGCCTTGCTCCTGTCCGTCAAACGTCAAAAATAATGAGATGGTTCCTGCTTCATCGCCATTTAAACGGTGCACTCTCTCACGGTGGCCCATAGAGTTGCGATGACTATAGTTTTCGTAGTGCTGTCCCTGTTGCCAGTGTTAGTGAGATGTTCTGGAGACGGTAACATTCGTCTGTTAGAGAATGAAGTAGAGGAGGCTCTGAAATCCTGCACATTATTACCTGATGATAGCTTAAAGGATAACAATGGTCAGTACTTTTAAAATATTTGTTTATTCATCGGACACTACGAATGTAATCTTGATGCTGTCAGAGGTCCTCCGCGGAGAACCTACTCGAAGTAATTCAGTGAGATTTTTAAATTAATATTATATACAGTGCTTTTAATTACTTATGAACGGAATTATTACCCCGGCGGCAAGGGCGGATCCAGGTGGGGGTCATGGGGGTCATGACCACGACTATATGACGCCTCCCTGGCGACAAAGCTGTATCCACCCCCGCGTGGTGGTACCTTTTTTGCGAGTCCTTGATATTTCGGCACTGTTGCAAGCGCCATGATCACGGAGTAAACTGATTATCGAGTACTCGCACAAAACGAGGTAGCAATCCCGTTAGAAACATAAATTACTATAGGTAATGTTAGTGACTATTAATGTTTACAACAATATAATGTAGAGCATTAGCTGATGTTAACATACTTTAACAAGTGTTTCTGGTAATAGCAGTACTTAATCAGAAAATTGCTACAGCACGCCAACGCCGCTCCAATGAATATACCCGCATAGATTTCAACGATAGCACTATTGGTCAAAACCAATACGGACACGAAAAACGGAACAGCACCGATATGAAAGAGCAGATGTACGTGCTCAACGCCACTTACGGCAACAATGACTACGAATATGGGAATGCCGGCATTGGGAATAGCAACGGGGAAAAGTTCGTGTCTTCAGCACCACGGCTTGCCGCGGGTGGAGATTACAACAAAACACAGATGAACGCGAACAGAACGAGACGCAGTGAACCTCTTTTGAACAGGCCGGACACCGATCAGGTAAACAAAATTATTTTACCAGTTGAAAGCAAAAAATACTGCATATGGAGGAGAAAGATATCACGGTCTCCCTTTCCAAAGCATCCGAGTCTTGCCATATTCAATCTTGAGATAAACTTGATGTTTTTTTATGAAAGTTTTCTGTAAGTAGATTGATGAGATTTACATCATAAAACCATCCTCATTCCAATGAAGACCAAGCCAATGAAGCCCCTTCCTTTGCACCGACCAGAAATGAGAACCTATCAAACAAATGAAACATATATTTTCTAGAAATATACGTAAATATACATATTTAAGGCTTTTCCTTTTTTATTTTTTCAGTGCCTGAGCCAATGCATATTCGCCAATTTACAAGTTGTAAGTGTTTCTCTATGTGATGATAACTCTACCTACTTATAACCAAAACAAATTCATTGTTGGATATGAAATAACAAAACACGATCAGGTGCAGAATATTATTAATGTTACACAGGTGGATTCCAGGGGGATTCCACGCGAAGCAGAATTCTGGAACAAGGTGCAATCATCGGTGACGTCACAGCAATCCAGGACTGCTTTAAAAGACCAGACCAGGGCATGCTTTCAAGAACTGCAGACGGGTAATTAGTTACAGAGGAAACATGTCGATGCCAAGTCAAGTGGTTGGTTGTGAGATCCTTTTTCCAGGGCGGGAATAGAAAATGATTTTTTTTTATGCAAACAAGCGTATGGCTCGCCTGATAATAAGCGGCCACCATAGCCTATAGACGCTTACGAAACCAAAAATATCACTCGCACCGTTGGCTACCCTGACCCTATCCCCTACCCCGTGGAGCCCTGGAACCATATTTAACAACAGTAACACAACACCACCAAACGGTAGTACACCAGTAGGGTAGGTAGGTGGAGATTACTTCCCCGGACGGGCGTTCCCATTCGAGCGGAAAATCCGCTATGCCCTATCTCTCTTATATAATGCCTGTGTCTGTAAGATTATTTCATTTACGAGGGTCTATCCGTTAATCTAGTTTCCCTTGACACAAGCCTTAAAAAGCTTTTATTTTGGACCTAGACTAATGGTTGTAAATGTTAGAAATGTATATTTTTTACATTTTTGACGTGACAACGTCTTAAATTAGGTTGCGGCTGGGAGTCACTTATGAAAAAGTGTAACGCTCGGTAACGTTACGATGAGTCTCTCGTGTTAAGTTTAAGTTTACATGTACAATGTTTTAGTAAACAAAATATATTTCTATAGTTAAAATTTGTGCAATTCTTATTTTCATTCAATTCCTTGTTCCTATTGTGCAATTTAATTATATTCATATCAATAAATATTCTACCGAGAAAAAGACGTTGTCACGTAAAATCTTCGCCCGTAAAACCGACTTTACAGGCAACCATTTTTTTTACCTCAATGTTATGTCCCACCTCCCTTACAATATTTTTGATCTTTTGATTTTTATTCTGCACAGAGGCTGAAGACAACGGATGCTCCTATTCAAATAAATTAGAACGGTGCCTGATGCTACGATTTGCAGATAGAAAACTCACCGGCGTTCAACAGGGGCAGAATCGTAAAACTTAAAATTAATTTCATCTGAGAACGTATCGTATATCTCTCACATGAAGTTTTTATTGATGTCACCAGTGTGCGTTTAGTTCTTTGTCGGATAAACCACTTATTGTTAATTTTATAGTCGCTGTGCAACTCAGAAATAAAATCTGAAATTAAACTTGCATTTTTATTACAACACGTGGTTGTAAAATAAAATTATAAGAACCAAGTTCTTGTTTATTTACGATTATCATATAATTTATGGCCGTTGATCATCACAGGAAATACGAACAAATATTATTCTAACGCTGACGCAAGTAGCTTCTTAAGTACTGACATCCTACTTAGGTACCTTTGATAAGGATAAATTAAAAAAGCCGATTATTATTCTTTTATTACGACTACAAATAAAGTATCACTGGATAGTTAGGATACGAAAACGGTTGTGGAAAATAAAGGACTGGTTCATCTAAGCTCAAATTCTGCAATTCGTAACCATAAATGGGTCTTGGCAATAATGGGAGATCTTTCGTGACCTGTGAAATTATTCAGTTAAAGGTGGTTAGAGTACTTCTAAATTATAAATTAAAATCTGAGAAACACATTTTCCTGTACGGTACCTACCGGTGGCTTGTAATAATCTTTCTTCGTTTTGCCTTCATTCAAACCGAATTTCAATATAGATAGGAATATTAAAATCTTGACGCCGCCACTACGACTTCTATCTGAATTCATTTCTGTGACCGTTTACACATAAATTTCATAGCTCAAATGTGTTTCGCGTATTATTTGTAGTATGTTTGTAGAATATCTACAAAATTGTAAAACGGTAAATATTGAGTAACTAGGTACATACATTTACAATCCCAATTTTATTGTTTCACTTTAAAATCAATTTTTTATTTATGTATTCTATAAGTAGGTAGGACCCGCTACTTGTCCGCGTGGCTTAATCGGTTTACTAAACTTTTCATCACCTATTTCTTTTCATCGTTTCCCGGAGCTATAATGCCCAATACTTTTAATAAGCTTGATATTAAGCCTTTGTGCCTTCGGGCTCTGCAATTCGTGGGCGGACCGGGTAGCCTGTCTGGTGTAAGTGTCAGACACAAATGCAAGGGTGTATTTTAATTGTGCACGGAAGAATAACACAAGGGGGCAACCTAACGACCTTGTACCTTGTGAAGTACCTACTCCCACCATACCTGAGCCGTCTCTTGGTATATGCTCTAAGATGAAGTTCCGAACGTCTAGGGCAGCAAAATATATTTTCAACAAACGGCCATGACTTTAGGTCACGTCCAAATCGTCAGTCTTTTAAATAGTAGCTACTGGACGGTTCACGTAACGTTTCTGACGACAAAAAAAATATTCATCCGCCGCTTTGCTTATTGGAGGACTGTACGAAAGAGTAGAATATAGGAAAAATATTTAAGCGCGTCAGACATTGAGAAGGGATGTTACCTACGTGAACCCTCGAGTAGCTTCCTATTCAAGAGACCGACGAATTGGACGCGACCAAAAGTCATGGCCGCCCCCCGCCCTCTATCATGTTATTCTTCCGCGCTCGAGTAAATCCAAAAATCCCGGCTAGGGTACTTTGCTACTATGAGGGTGGTCCTTATTTTACGTACTTTTAAAATCACAGCGTCGAAATTCTTCTAGCTATTCTTAAGCTGCAAGGCAGTGCCATTTCTTCGCATTGTAGGTAACCCACAATGTCAAATGAATACTTTTACCGGCGCTGCCTTGCAGCTTAAGAATGGCTAGAATAAATTCGACGCGGCCGTCAGGGCCGCGGTAACATAATTGGTCAGTGCATTCGCCCGGATTGCGAATGGTGCGGGTCGAGTCCCGTCTGCTGCCTGGACCGCGTGGAATTTTTTCTAGTTATATTTTCTTGAATTTTAAACATCAAGCAGTTAGTTACATGCTTAAAAATCGGCGGGGTACCTCGTCATATAAATGTATACCATAAAATTTTAAACTGTGTTTTTATCAAACTTTTACAAAATACATGGTATGGAACCTTAGACAAGTCAATAATGAGCCCCACAAATTATTGCCGATAAGGTTTATTTAGCATTGTAGCATGAAATGTTCAGCAATAAAAGCATTATAACATTTAAAAAAAATTAAGAGAGAGAAACCCATGGGCTTACCCTATGCGATGATGTTAAAAACACCTTGCACTTCAGCCGGTACCCAGTCATTAACGCGATTTTTGTGGTCCTGGTATACAGCTATTCAAAAGGTTTAAGCGCTTACCATAGCGAATTTCCGATGCTGCGTAGGAAGGGCGCCAAAAAGCAGCGTTGGCGCCCAATTTTGGTTGCTTTTTATGTAGTAAGTAATAAAAACTGAGCGGCTAGTCTGGAAGCCCAGCGCCCCAAATTTTAAAATACGCCGATGCAGAGATGTCTAATGGTCGCGATGAAAACTCTTACCATAGTATTCTATTTTACATACCTACAAATAAAGTCTGATTTCAACTGTCCACCTAAGATACAGCAGAGATCTTAGCCAAGTCCTTAGGTCAGGCCTCACTTCATGGTATAGATGGAACCTAAAAAGCAGCCAAGAAATAAAATAGAAACTCAAATAAATTGAAAATCTTAATTTATTTAATAAATAAATGTCATGGAATATAATATTAATGCACACTCTGTGCTAACACTGACAATTGCAATGTGTTTAAAGGTAATGGTGCTTTGCTTGCACATACTTTCGGCTGTGCCTGAATGTGCTTCATCCATCTGCAAACATGTAGTAAGCCTTCTTTTTCAATTATAGAAAGTCGCTCCTGTAAATAAAGACTTATTTTTATTAAGCTTTAACAAAGAATTATCTAAAAGAAAATTATAAATGGTTCTCAATAGCCATTGCAGTCATATAGTTTTAAGACCACAACTTTATGATATTGCTCCTTCATACTTAGGAAGGCATGTTAAGCTGCAACTGCAGTTATTAGGACCTACCAATCTGCACTGGTCCACTATGGAGGATGGCCGGATCTCCCTATTCCATGCTGGCTGCTATAATCAACTGATAATTGCTGCATTTCTGGTCATTTAGTTGCGCACAAATTATATGTCGACAGAATACGAGTGCGGGAAAAGAATGGGCGTGGCGAAAATCGGAACTAACGGTTACCCTAGTATCCCCATAACACAAGCCTTACAGAGCATACTTTGGTGCTAGGCTTATTTAGTGCGAGTGTCGGAAATATTTATTATTATTTATTAGTTATTGAAGCACACAAATAAACAATTTTAATACTTACTATCAATGTATAAAGAACATAATATGCTGCAATGTCTGCAATAGTAAGAAACTGCCCAGTCAAATAAGTGTTCTTCTCCAATGCTTTGTTAATATCCTGTGAAGGTTTGATTTAGCTTGATTTGTTATGAATTAAAGGAATATTAAAATATATGTGATTTAACTATGTTTGTGTTTATTACCAACTTAAAAATAGTAAAAAATTCAATACAATGTTACTTCAATTTGTTGTATACCACAAATTGAAAAGACTGTGCCCACTTAAATTAGGACCCTAGTTTTTGACAATAATCAAACTATATATTTACATACTTACTACATCTCTTGTCTATATAAACTTATTAAGGTCATGGAAATATGAAATAATGCAATATAGGGTAAAACTGTGTACTTTTTAGAGGGGGAGGGGGGCTCCCCCCGACCCCCCCGCCATAAAAGATTTTTGTCGGAAATGCAGTTTTTTTTTTACCTAACCTAAAAATTCATTAAATCTGTTAAATGTAGTGGAATTTCAGGGGGATAGGTATTAGGGAAGACCCCTCAGAGGGAAGGGTCGTTTTTTTTACAGAAATGATAATTATAAAAAATGAGAGGGCTTTTAAAGGTAAAACTGTACTTCCAGGGCCTAGAGGTGATATTTGATTTTTTTGTAGAAAAAGTCTCTATTAACGAATTTTTCTTTCTGGTGCTTCGCCGGCCGCTGCCGCGGCACGCTCGCGCGTTAAGGTCGCAACACTAACCTAACCTAACCTAGTATGAAATATCACCACACAAGTGGCTCATTAGAGTCCAAAACTCACACTACACTCGACTCTTCAGGCGAAGGGACAGCAGAACTCGAGGCCGAAGGCTTTGAGGATGCCATGGTAGTCAGATGATGTTAATATCAACAGGAGTACGAAAAAGCTCTCAACTGCGACGAACACAAACACTGACTGACAGATCTCATTAATGGCGGTAAATTGTCACATTTTGACAATAGTACCAACATAATAAACTTATATTTACCATAGACAACCAGAAACATGTTATTTTTGCATAAAAAAATGGCAGCACTGATCAAAATTGCTGTCAAAATTGACTCATAACCTACAAATATATTAATTTTCAAAAAATTTTTTCTCGAGTTCTATTCGTTTCCACCTAAAAAGATTTCGTGTACGTGTTTTTAATAGTTAATACTTTGCGTGACAAAAATTTCAGCTTGCAACTCAATTACATATAATGGAAAGCTGAGCCCCAAACTCAAACATCTGTAATAAATACATAACCTTACCTAGGTTAAGTATTCCAGAAGTTTTTGTTAGCTAAGCAATTTGAAAGTTTTACCTGTAAAAAAATTTTGGCAAATGAGGTAGTAGTTGCAGCTTGATTTGAATACATAGCGATATATTCCAGCCATTGATAACATAACAACAACTGTTCCTGTGTCATTGAAGATGTCCCATTCATTGTAGATAGACGCATTACAATACTCGCAAAACCTTCAACATTTTGCTTATTAAGAACTGTTGTTATAACCTGCATAGAGTAATGATGACATGAAAGAAGTTAATCCAAAAGCAATATCGAGAACATGAAAGTTTAATCTCTTTATTAATACTAGCAAATAGGGTACCTTGTCGGAATTATAGCAAATAGGCCCCACACTGGTATTAAGATATTTCCCAACTAACTTAACTGCATCTATATTACAAGCACACATTTTGATTAGGGTGTGTCGTGTCGTGACTCTCAAAATCAAAAGTTTTTCAGTTTTATTTAGCTTTCTACGATTTCTTTCGTTTAGATTAGATTAGATTTCTTCAGTGATGGCTCCCTCAGGATTTGGCCAATATCTGGTGTTTGTGTCCAAAATTTCTTGTCTATGTTTGTTCGGTGAGGGATTGTTTATTGTCTAAAACTCTGCTTATGGTGTGGAAGGGCTTTGTGCAAGTACAAGGACCTAGGATTTGGGAAAAGAATAGGGAAAAACAGAAAGGAAAGGTTAAGGTATAATATGTTGAGCTGCCTGAAACAATAAGTAATAAAGCTGAGATATGAGTACCAGTGAAACTATATCTACAATTTAATATTGTTAGAATCAATATACATACACAGAATATTCACAAAATCTGAATAAACTAAAGATAATATAGTTGAAAAATCTGTAGGAAGATGGACATGTGACGGAAGCAATGAATAGAGGGAATGGCTATTTTTGGAGCAATTAAAAAAGATATGATCTGGGGTACCCTCGTCGATACCACACTCGCACAAGGAACTGTCCCTCACCCTAATCTTGGCCAGGAAAACGGGAGTACATACGTGACCAAGTCTTAGTCTGCATAATGTGGAAACAACACTTTTTTTGGCATTTCGCATTTTGGTAAACCATGGAGAATGAGGGATATCTGGCTGAATATTCGCATAGAACTTGCCTTTTGATTTACTTGATTCCTTCCAAAATTTTGACCACTCTGTAAGCAACTGCTTTTTAGCTAAAGAAGCTAGGTCATTAGGGTAAGTGCCACAGTGATTGAGAGATCCGCTAAGTGTAGCTTGTTTGGCAAAGGAATCAACAGTCTCATTTCCCACTATACCAGTATGCCCAGGGATCCATGCCAAAATAATTTGTAAACCTTGCCGATGACATTCAAATAAAATAGTTTTAATGGTCAGTATAAATTGAAATTTTGATTTAGAGCTGAACTGATTACTCATTATGGCTTGGAGACAACTTTTAGAGTCTGAAAAAATTATTACTTTATTAAGACTATGGGATTGAATAAATTTGAGGGCTTCTAAAATAGCGATAGCTTCACCAGTGAACACCGAAGAATATTGAGAACATTTGAAGTCAAGAATGATATTATATTTTGGAACCCACACTGCTGACCCGACGTGACTATCATCTGTTAGTTTTGAAGCATCCGTATAAATAGTAAGCCAATCAGGCCACTGAGACCCAAGTCTGCAATTCAAGATGTTTTGTGCTGCTGGAGAATTTTTGCCAATATCTATGTCCAAGATTATGTTAGGCTTATAAATTAAAGCTTGATATGGGGTTTCAAATAAAGGATTGAGCCTACATTGATAGACAGGGGATGGTAGTTGTAATAACTTTCTAAAACTAATTAACAGACATGGGAGATTTTTGTGGGACCAGTAGCTACTTGAAGGAATCAGTTGGTTTAACTGATGAAGTTTAGGAATTAGTGGATGAGATGAGCGTTCGAAAATTTTAAATATAAATTTGTCTGACATATACTGTCGCCGAAATTCTAAAGGAGGCTCGACGCATTCTACCTGCATTGCATTAATTGGAGATGACTTCATGGCACCTAAAATGATACGTAGACACTTAGATTGAATTTTGTCGAACAATTTTAGAGCTATTTTGCTACAGGGTTCGAGTAAGAAAGATCCATAATCCAAGAGGCTGCGGACAAGTGCATTATACATCATTTTTTGTGTACTTGGGTGGGCTCCCCACCATACACCCGAGAGTGCTCTAATTATATTTAAATTCCGTTCACATTTTTTAACAATGTAGTTAATATGGGGGACCCCAGTTAATCTACAGTCTAATACCATACCCAGAAATTTTACCTTGTCATGATTCGGGAACACCTGTCCCTCACAGGAGATATTAATATGAGGGATAGACCGAGCTCTAGAGAAAACCACAACACTGCTCTTAGGGATGGATAGTGATAAGCCATGGTCGGATAGCCAGTTATTCAGGTAGTAAATAGCTGAATTCAGTCGACTAGAGGCATCCAATATATTATCGACATCTATGTATAGGGCAAGGTCATCTGCATATTGTAGTACATTACAAAAGGAGGTCACCGTAAGGTCTAAGTCATGGGTGTAGATGCTATAGAGCAAGGGGCTAAGAACTGAGCCCTGTGGGAGACCTTTCCAAATCTTTCTGGGTGGGAGGTTTAAATTTTGAAAACTAACAGAGACTGAACGATCATTAAGAGTATTACAGATAAAATTAACAAACTTCTCAGGAATGTTCAGCTTAAGCATCTTCTGCCTAAGCACTGGGAGAAGGACGTTATCGTAGGCAGATGCAATATCAAGGAATACACCCACCACTGACCTTCGTTTAGACAAAGCAACACGGATATCTGTCACAAAGGAACCCAGACTATCCATGGTGCTCAGCCCTTTCCGAAAGCCGAACTGGGTTTCTGATAATTTATTATTGTTTTCCAAAAACCATTCCAGACGATTTTTAATGAGGCGCTCTACAACTTTAAACAAAGTATTAGAAAGTGCTATGGGTCGGTAGCTGGATGGATCATTACCTTGTTTGCCACTTTTAAGAATAGGGATGATAATTTGAGTCTTCCATTCCTCAGGGGGGGTGCCAGATTCAAATATTGCATTAACCATTTTTAAAAAGTGAAGTTTTGTCTCATTGCCGCTCTTAGTAATGAATGAGTAAGGTATTCCGTCAGCTCCAGGGGCGGAATCTTCAAGGCCTGAAAGGGCCAAGGAGATCTCCTCCCAGGAGAATGGAGCTTCCAATGGGTTAGATGAAAAAGAAGGAGAGCCAGGAAGAGTCCTAACCTCCTCCAAGGTAGGCGCAGAAAGGGGGGCAATTTTACGGCTAAAGGGTACAAGCCATGCATCAGGGTCAGAAGAAGAAAAATTTTCATAGGTATCAGAGTATGATCCACGAAATTTTCTAATATTTTTCCAAATAAGAGAAGGCGATGATCTCGGGGACAAAGAAGTACAAAATTTAGTCCATCCCTCCTTTTTCTTAAGCCTCAGCAGAGATACAGTCTCTGCTGCAACTTTTTTGTAGTGGAGATAATTTTCCACAGTCATAGCAGATGAATAAGCCTTCTCAGCTATCTTCCGATTTTTTATTGCAGCAGTGCAGTCTTTATCCCACCAAGGCGGAGAGCTGATATTCTTACAAGTTGGCGATTTCCTGATTGGGATACACTCATCAGCCACTGAGAGCATAGTATTCTTGAAAAGTGAATAGTGGTTGTCATTATTATCTGGAGCCTGAAGGGATGGGAGGAGTTTCATTTTGTCATCTAACCTGCTACTATACTTATTCCAGTCTGCTCGGGCCAAAATATGTTTTTGCCTGGGAGTGATATGGGGGGCTTCTTTACTTGGTGCAGGCAAGAAAACTAAAATGGGGTAGTGATCACTCCCATATGTGTTTGAAAGAATTTGCCAGTTGAGATTAGAAGCTAAGCTAGCCGAGCAAATAGATAGGTCAACTGCACTCTTTGGGTTCTGATTTGGAGCAACACGACGTGTTGGAGAGCCGTCATTTAAAATGCAGAGATTTAGGTCATCTAGTAAATCTAAGAATGTGGAAGAGAGGGAATCAGAAATGTGACAACCCCAAACTTCATTATGTATATTAAAGTCTCCCAGAATGATATATGGTTTCTCAATTGATTTGATAATAGAAAACACTTGTAGTAATATAGATAAATCAGGATTAGGGATATAAATGGATATAAAAGATATGTTCATTGCTCGAATTGCAATTATATTAAACTTTTCAGTATTATGAGAGGATAGATCAATAGGATGGAAAGAATAATTTCTTAATACAAATAAAGCAGAGCCACCTTTGCCATCATTTCTATCATCCCGGAGACATGCATAGCCCGGGATCCAGAATCTGGTTCCCGGCCTAAGCCAGGTCTCCTGAATGGCAAGAATAACTGGCTTATGATAGTTAATAATATAAATTATATCAGATTTTTTATATTTAATACTCCGGCAGTTCCATTGGAGTATTGGAGTGAATTTTATTACCTAAAAAGGAAAGCTCAGTCAGTTTTTGCTTGAGGTTGTTCGGTAATTCAATATCTTCAAATCGTTTAATAAAGTTAATAAGTGTAGAAAGCTGAAGAAATAACATTTCAATTAAATTGTCATTCGGTTCAGTAACTAAAGAGGTATTAGTAAGGGCACAACCATTTGGCTGTGTCGAGGTTGGAGTATGGGTGAGTGAATTCTGTGTTTGCCTGTCATAGCCATGACTAGAGGCTGGAGAAGGGGAATGACGGGGTACTGAAATAGTCTTTTTATATGAATATGCTATGGGAACAGTTGGTAACCTAGGGACAGAGCTGCTCAGGTGGATTTGAGAATTTGAAGGTAAACGACTTGAGTCAGCATATGACTTTCTAACAGGGGCAAATCTTGCTGAGGCTTCCATATAGGAAACATTCTCCTGGGACATAACCAACTTAATAGACCTTTGTCTAGCATGTTCAGGACAAGAGGAATGAGTAGCTAAATGGCTCCCTAAGCATAGTATGCACTTGGGGGGAGCCTGACTTAAGCAGGATTCACCCTCATGCATTTCTCCACATACGAAGCAGCGGGGTTTGGAACGGCACAGAGACTTTATATGTCCGAATCTACAGCAATTATTACACTGGATTACCGGTAGCCTGTAAATTTCCACCGGTAATGAAGTGTAATAGCAATACACATGATCTGGCAACTTTTTGCCAATAAAAGTAACAACCACAGTCTGAGTAGGGATCCAGGTGGGAGCAGAGTTTGCAACAGTTACCTTTCGGTTTAATCTCCTCGCTCTAAAAACTTTCCCATGGCCATCAGGAACTCGTACATTTTGAACTAGTTCTTCCATAGACCACTCTACTGGAACATTCCTGATAATGCCCATTCTAGAAACATTAAAAGATGGGATGGACGCTAGGTAATTATTGTTAAGCAAAGCAGGATGGTCTATAAAAGAATTAGCATCCGATGCAGATTTAAATTGTACCGAGATGCGGTTTCTACCAACTTTTTTAACTCCATCTGCAACTACATTTTTTATGTTGTGTGTAAAAAGAAATTTACCAAAATGCATTGGGCGGAGGACAGTGCCTTGTGATGGTTCAGACTCTTTTTTAGATATATGTACAATAAAAGGTCCAATGTCATCAACATTATATTGAATTTTGTTTTCCGCATACTCTGGCAATATAAATGTTGTTTGAACAGACGCCGTAATTTGAGCCGAGGATGTTTTTTTTGCTGGTATATTATGGTTTGTGCTAGAAATGCTTTGCGATCGTTTTCTATTGATTGATGATGAATTATCATGACTTTGAATAGAAGGAAAGATATCTTGGGATTGCAAAGGAGGGTCAACGCCGCCTCCAGGATCTGGCGGGTCAGCGTCCATATTTGGCGCCAATTATAATTATGTAAAAAATATATATATTACTTACCAAATACCGAAATAAATATGTTATTACATACACACACAAATAAATAAATACAAAAATACAAAAAGTAGCTCAACACAGAACGAAAAACTAAATTAATCTAAATTGAACAAATTTGCACTTGTATCACGCACTCAACCTAAAAGCAGAGTCGATTCTTTCGTTTGTTTGCTTGCGTTACCTAAATCCACTTGTTTCGTTTGTCAATGTCAAGTAGGGATTAGGGACACGAAAAAAGTATCGATACTTTGTGGTATCGAGTACTTTTCCTTTCGATACCGATACTTTTGTACTCGATACTTTGTATTCGATACTTTTACTAAATGAGTACTTTTTGGCAAGTATCGATACCTTTAAAAATTTGGATAAGCGCCTCATATTGATGGCAACGCCATCTTGTTAATTCATAGCAAACCTTCTAAAACATTCCACTGCGTTGTTATAAAGTCAGTAACTGACATATTCAAATTCTTTCCAATCTGTGACTGTGTTTATTTTGCGCTTTGTTTTTTTTATATAAAGAGGTAGGCAAATGACTCTACCCCACCTGATGTTAAGTGGTAATAAAGTCCATACGCGAAGATAGTTAGTTAAAGTTTTGTTTCATAGTTATTTATTTAGCGACCATATTGTTAGGAACTGTGATTGATTCGCCGTTTATTGTGCTTTTCGCTTGACTGTATTTGATTTATTCAAGTGTAACACTATTATTCTGTCTGTGCTGTGTTACCTATACCTATTTGTAACCACGGACCTGAAAAACGGACGGACGTAACCTCTTCTATAATTATAATCTTGAGTGAAGCATGCCAATGGCCGCCGTTAACTGTGTGTCAGATTCAAGTTAACATAAGTGGGTATAATGTTTTTCAATGATTAAAATTCAAGAAAAGTAAGTTTAATTAAAAACGAATCTGAAAAGTTTCATACTTTTAAATTGTTTAACATTTCGATCTTATTAATTAACATTTTAATTATGAATGTAATATTAATGAACACTTTTTTAGTGTCAGAAATCACAGCTATTTTCTTTTCATTATATAATATAGCAATTTGTGAATTTACATGTCCTTTTTTTGTTTTTGATTATACGTACTATAATAAAATTTGATTGTTTTTCTTTCAAGTTTAACCCGGGGGGGGGGGTTGCTCATCATGCCACAGAGAATCTGATAAGGCCCTATAAAATGTACTCGATACTTTGAAGTATCGATACTTTTACGAGTACGATAAAAGCTTTCAATATACTCGATGCATCGATGTTTAAAAAAACATCAAATTGGTAATACAGTTTGACCACGTAGTGATAATATCCTCTTTTTGGTTTAACCTCAGTAAAAAAAAACTTAAGTTTGACCACTAAAATTTTACTTATTACTGTTATGAAAGCATTCCGAATTCTCTGATATGGCTCCGATGTTGGCAGCACTGCGCAAGAGTCAGTGCAGTGACAATAAAAAATAACTACGAGTTTCTATGTTTAAAAACATTTAATAACCTTTGGTTTTGTGAAACAAACTAAGATTGAAGTATATATTTCTAATATTCTATTGACAGACAGCAAAAAATTTTTAAATTTAAGAAATAGTACTCGATGTTTGAAATACATCGATGTTTTCATCCGATACATCGATGACATCGATGTATAGTTGTGATGTATCAAATCAAAAAATACATCGATGTTTTTTCAGAGTGGACACCCCTAATGTCAAGCCCTGCGATCTGCTAGGCTTGTTGAAAATATATCGATGTATCGATATTTTTTGTTTGATATATCGATATTTTTTGATTCGATATATCGATACATCGATACAAAATAACCAATATCAAAATTCGTATCAAAACGATATTTTTTTAATTATTAGCGGCATATCACGATCTAACAATCTCTTGGAAGAAGCTATCTGACGAAGTTGACCACAGCAAGTGGGGAAGTTATTGCTTCAAAGCCGGCAGTCCTTTCGGAAGTGGAAGACTTCTACGGCCAGTTGTACGCATCACATGCATCTCGACCCGATCCCGGAAATGAGGATTCTAGAGCCACAATAACACGCCACTTCACCGAATACTTGCCAGAAGTCAGTATTGGCGAAATCGAGATTGCTCTTGGACAGCTTAAAAATGGAAAAGCCCCTGGAGAGGATGGTGTTACAACGGAACTCTTGAAAGCTGGAGGTAAACCCGTACTGAGGGAGCTTCAAAAGCTTTTTAAGAATGTCCTGTTCGAAGGGAGAACTCCGGAGGCGTGGAGCAGGAGTGTAGTCGTCTTGTTCTTTAAAAAGGGAGACAAGACCCTACTTAAGAACTATCGACCCATATCCCTTCTGAGCCACGTCTATAAGCTGTTCTCAAGAGTGTTCGCGAACCGTTTTGTGTGAAGACTTGATAACTTCCAACCACCGGAACAGGCGCGGAGCGGATACGGCACCATAGACCACATCCACACAGTACGGCAGATTATACAGAAGACTGAGTACAATCAGCCCCTGTGCCTAGCATTTGCGGACTATGAGAAGGCCTTTGACTCGGTTGAAATCTGGTCTGTCCTGGAGTCCCTGCAGCGTTGCCAAGTCGACTGGCGATACATCCAAGTGATTAGATGTCTCTACGAAGCCGCCACCATGTCTGTCCAAGTACAGAATCAGCAAACAAGTCCCATACCGTTGCATCGTGGAGTGAGACAAGGGGACGTTATTGCCCCGAAATTGTTCACTAATGCAATGGAGGATATGTTCAAGATGCTGAACTGGAAAGGACAAGGCATCAACATAAATGGCGAACGCATTTCTCACTTGCGATTTGCAGACGACATCGTCATCATGGCAGAAACTCTGCAGGACCTACAAAAAATGCTGAATGATCTGGCTGACTATTCTATACGCATCGGCCTACGGATGAACTTGGATAAAACCAAGGTCATGTTCAATGAACATGTTCTACCGGAACCGATTGCAATACACGGTGCCGCTCTCGAAGTTGTTCAAAAATATGTGTACCTCGGGCAGACATTGCAGTTAGGTAGAAACAACTTTGAGGACGAGGTGAATAGAAGAATTCAGCTAGGTTGGGCAGCGTTTGGGAAGCTACGTCAAGTCCTGACATCGTCGATCCCACAGTGCCTAAAGACAAAAGTCTTCAATCAGTGCGTCCTACCTGTTGATGACACACGGAGCCGAGACGTGGACACTGACGGTACGGCTAGTCCACAAGTTCAAAGTCGCTCAGCGTGCTATGGAAAGGGCTATGCTCGGCGTTTCTCTAAAGGATCGCATCAGAATGAGGTAATCCGACAGAGAACCAGAGTTATCGTCATAGCCCAGAGGATTAGCAAGTTGAAGTGGCAGTGGGCTGGCCATATTTGTCGAAAAACCGATAACCGTTGGGGTAGATGAGTTCTGGAGTGGAGACCGCGTCTAGGCAAACGTAGTGTAGGACGTACTCAGGCACGATGGAGTGACGATTTGCACAAGGTAGCTGGCAGGAGTTGGATGCGAGAAGCCCAAGATCGATCTGAGTGGCGTGCAATTGGAGAGGCCTATGTCTAGCAGTGGACTAGGATAGGCTGTTGATGATGATTGATGGTGATGACTCTTAAAAAAAATCACTTAGTCTGTGATAAACTGTCATGCAGTGATACCAGATTGGTGTATTATTACGCAATCTGGTCGAAAATTTTGGTCTTGGCGAGATTTTAGCGGAATAGTTGGCGGAAATAAATTGAACTTGATGATTTTCTGGCAATAAAGGTAGTAAAAAAAGGTTGAAGAAGAAGCCTCAAAATAGAACTCATACCATGTGACATGATTTTGCCTAATCAGTGTCACATGACTTTAGACTTACTAATTAAAAGTCACTTTTCCATATTTGCTTGCATGAGTCATTCGTTCGTGCTTGCTTATGGGTAAAGTATAATCAAGGCGAAATCCTGTGTACATTTCCACGTTTTTTCATACACTCTACTCTTTTACTCTTTCATTTCTTCGGACATACAGCGTCATGAAGGAAGTCCTGTGAAATGTTCAGGAAAAAAAACATACGGTACCGATGACATTACAATAAAATCCATTTTTGTATGTGGTGAACGATATCAGCGTTGCCGTCTCTGAGTGACATTTTTAATGACACGTTGTGCGCGAAGTTCTATTGCAAGGCGAAATTTTTATGCCACAGGGTAACATTTACATTCATTCATTTATTGAACGATTCACTGTCAAACCAATTTTGCTAAGAGACAAAAGTCTTTCTAGAATTTATTTATAACAGAATTAACAAAATTCTTAATATCAATCAATCAATCAAAGAAAATAAAAGAGTGGCTACTAAAGCAAATATACAATAAAACTGAAAATCTTTAAAATAAAAATGGAATAATGATGACACAGACACATACCCGCAAACACACACCCACAAATAAATTCATTAAAAATATATAGTCAAACCCCTATTAAAGGAAATAGAAGAAAAGTTGATTTGTTTATTATATTTGCATATTAATATTTAAATTACAAAAGCTCAAAACTAATTATAGTCTAAAAACTTAAAAAGAATTAACTACTTTAATAATTTACAACCTAAAAAATAAAAAATATATCACCCCCCGCGCTGTTGTCAGGAATGGTGCCCAATAGGCTGGCAGCATTTCCACGTTTAATAGCAAGGCTAACCGGTTGACCAAGGTAGCTGCCAACCTCTATATTCTGTCGGTATTTTATTCTGAGGAATCATTTTATCGTAAAATAATTTTCAATCTGGCGGAAATCAGTAAATGCCTTCTGGCAGCCCTGAATGAAACACAGATTATAGGGAGTTTTTGGCGGGATTTCATCGAGTGCGCAAGGCGCCTTATTTAAAAAAAATTGGTGTGATTTTGTGTTATAACCATCTGTGCAACTGAAAAATTAGTGGAATCTTTAAAATGTACGCTATTCCGGTCAAGTAGACGTGAGAACTTTATTCCGAAGCTTACCGAAAAAACCACTCGATAAATTTCGTGCCAAACACTCCAAGAAACATTAGATTGCGTCACACCGACATTCTAATGTAAATAAAAAAGAAGATTAAAGATTTGTATTTATGTATACGAGTGAAGGACTTGTACCCATGGTCATGAATAATTTAAAAAAATACATAAATTAAAGAGAAAATTAGGGATAGAATTCTTTCCGAAAAAGATCGATTTTTAAATCGATTTGAATCGCGACCTGATGCGATCGCCATTTCTGAAAAATCGATCTTATCGGCATCGTTTTTTTGAAAAAGATACATATTATAATTTAACAATCTCTTATCAGTAAAATCAGGTAATTCGATGGTAAAAATCTTTTTATTCAAAGATTACAAACAAACGTAATTTTTTTATTAAAGAGGGGCGAAGGTATCCAAACATACAGCCATCTTGCAAGTTTTTGAATAATTAACCCTTTAACCGGCAGCACTCTTATAATACATAATAAAGACGGTTGTAACACAAAATCACACCAATTTTATTTCACAATATCCACTATGAACGAATTTAAGAATAATTAAAATAATGCGCTAACCGCAGTCGATGAAATCCCGCCAAAAACTCCAACGTACGTTTTTGAATTCTCCGAATATGCTCGCGCATGCTTAAAACATACGATCAGCAAATGTTTCTATACACACATCAATTATAAGGCAGGCTTGTTGAAAATATATCGATATATAGATATTTTTTGTTCGATATATCGATATTTTTGGCTGATATATTTTAATTCGATATATCGCTACATCGATACAAAATAACCAATAACGAAATTCGTATCAAAAACGATATTTTTTTAATTATTAGCGGCATATCACGATCTAACTAAATTCGTATCTGGAAAAATCGGAACTGGATCTCAGATTAATGATATTCAACATATCTATGATCTGTGCTGTATTTAGTATTGTCTATTATTTGTAAGGGTACGGGTGCGGCCAGAGTGCACTCCGATTCAGATTCAGATTCAGATTCCGAAAACAAGCGCGAGAAATAAACAGTCTAGTCGAAGGGTACGGCCAGAGTGCACTCCTGATTCAGATTCAGATTCAGATTCTGAAAACAAGCGCGAGAAATAAACAGTGTAGTCTAAGCAGGTTGCTTGCTTTGCACTCAGATTCAGATTCAGATTCCGAAAACAAACGCGAGAAATAAACAGTGTAGTCGAAGGGTACGGCCAGAGTGCACTCCTGATTCAGATTCAGATTCAGACTCAGAAAACAAAGCGCGAGAAAAAGCAGGCAACCTGCTTAGACTACACTGTTTATTTCTCGCGCTTGTTTTCGAAATCTGAATCTGAGTGCACTCTGGCCGCACCCTAAAGCTGTTTCGCTGGTGAATAGGCTAGTTTACTCATGTCGAATTGTATTAAATAAATGTTTATTTCTTAAAGTGTTTAGTCTAAGGAACCTTAATATATCGATTTCACTTCATAAAAGCAGAAGATTGCTGTAGAAATTTAATTTTAAAAAATATTTTTTAGTCTATATTTCTAAACACTAAAAACGCTGTTCGCCACATCCGCCATGATTTTGACGTCTCTTGTGGTAAACAACTAAATGTCATTCGCGTGTTACTGTAGGTGGATTCTTTCGTCTGACAAAATTTATCTTAAAACACTTTTAACTTTAGGAAAGAAAAAACAGTAAACTTAGTTATAATTTTTATTATTTTTAAAGCATGTAACTGCTTGATGTTTAAATCTAAAGAAAATATAACTAGAAAAAATTCCACGCGGACCAGGCAGCAGACGGGACTCGAACCCGCACCCTTCGCAATCCGGGCGAATGCACTGACCAATTATGCTACCGCGGCCCTCACGGACCGCGTCGAAATTCTTTCTAGCTATTCTTAAGCTGCAAGGCAGCGCCATCTCTTCGCATTATAGGTAAACCCACAATGTCAAATGAATACTTTTACAAGTATTAAACATTTGAAAGAAGAAATAGCAATTATAGTTATAATTTTTATTATTTTTAAAGCATGTAACTGCTTGATGTTTAAATCTAAAGAAAATATAACTAGAAAAAATTCCACGCGGACCAGGCAGCAGACGGGACTCGAACCCGCACCCTTCGCAATCCGGGCGAATGCACTGACCAATTATGCTACCGCGGCCCTCACGGACCGCGTCGAAATTCTTTCTAGCTATTCTTAAGCTGCAAGGCAGCGCCATCTCTTCGCATTATAGGTAAACCCACAATGTCAAATGAATACTTTTACAAGTATTAAACATTTGAAAGAAGAAATAGCAATTATAGTTATAATTTTTATTATTTTTAAAGCATGTAACTGCTTGATGTTTAAATCTAAAGAAAATATAACTAGAAAAAATTCCACGCGGACCAGGCAGCAGACGGGACTCGAACCCGCACCCTTCGCAATCCGGGCGAATGCACTGACCAATTATGCTACCGCGGCCCTCACGGACCGCGTCGAAATTCTTTCTAGCTATTCTTAAGCTGCAAGGCAGCGCCATCTCTTCGCATTATAGGTAAACCCACAATGTCAAATGAATACTTTTACAAGTATTAAACATTTGAAAGAAGAAATAGCAATACGGACCAGGCAGCAGACGGGACTCGAACCCGCGTGGAATTTTTTCTAGTTATATTTTCTTTAGATTTAAACATCAAGCAGTTACATGCTTTAAAAATAATAAAAATTATAACTATAATTGCTATTTCTTCTTTCAAATGTTTAATACTTGTAAAAGTATTCATTTGACATTGTGGGTTTACCTATAATGCGAAGAGATGGCGCTGCCTTGCAGCTTAAGAATAGCTAGAAAGAATTTCGACGCGGTCCGTGAGGGCCGCGGTAGCATAATTGGTCAGTGCATTCGCCCGGATTGCGAAGGGTGCGGGTTCGAGTCCCGTCTGCTGCCTGGTCCGCGTGGAATTTTTTCTAGTTATATTTTCTTCAGTAAACTTAGTTTTTTTTGACTAAACTAATTATGGATGCCGACTTTGTGAAAGCAGAAAGCACAAATCTGCCAAGAATTGACGCATTGATGGTTGGTGAATTTGTTGCACTAAGCCCCGATTTCTGCTCTGCGGAGCAGAGTAACGACAAGGCATCTATGTAAGTACAGTGCATTTAGTATTACAATGTAGTAATAAACATAAAACTGATACAACATATGAATAAGTGTAATAATGTTGCGCAGTTTAATTTCTTTCGGCACTTTAATCCACAACTTTCCTGGAGTCTTCAAGGATGTGTTTTTATATTCTCGTACAATACAGTACAGATAATTACTTTACTTATCGTGGTATTTTTTGAAATCATGTTTTTTTTTTTTATTATAAACGCAGTTAAAAGTAATTTTCTACGTGTTTACGAGTTTTTGTTTACCACAGTTCACGTCATAGCATAGATAATCTATAGACTAAAATGGCCGACAGCGTTTTTGTATGTCCATGAAAAGTCTATTTTAAAATTAAAGATTTGTAGCTTTCTAGGTTTAAAAAAAATACAATACATTTTTTTCGGTCTAATAGAACATTTATTAACCATTTAAAACCTTTTTCCAAAAAGGGTCAACTAGCCTATTGGTTGCGCTGAATTCCATTATATTCTGTGGAAGTGTGTGACTGTCTAGTCTTGTTTATGAAAGATGACACCTGAGAGGCCCTGCAATCATTTTCTACATTCAAAAAACGGGTCTACTTTTAGGGAGATAATTTTCGTTTCATTATTATTCCGCGTGCCATATTTCGTGAGCTACCGTACTGTCATGTAGTGTATCGGCAGTTGGGTACTTTGATAATTCTTTCTTTAATTATAATTTGTATTGTTATTATTAATGTGCTAGGCTGACCTAAATATAATTTTGGGAAAATTGGTCCGATATGTCGATGTTTTTTTCGTGAGATATCGAAGCCGATATTGATATTTTTTAAAATATCGATGTATCTATATTTTTTTCAACTTTCGACATCCCTAAAACATATAGATAGTCATACTACGAAAAATGCGAGTAACGAAATTTATTTGTGTGTAACGTTTCGTTACTCGGTACTAGATGGCGCACCCGTTACTCAGTACCGAATACATACGGTTTGCTACAGCTCTAGTCTGAACTAAACTGAACTTGTTCTCGTAATGGTCTGTGACTGTCTGTCCTGTGGATTGAAGGCACGATTGAAGGTTGTTGAAGTTGAGTTGAAGGGAAATTAATTTACTCCGCAATTTAATTATTAAAAATTGTTTTATATTATGTTGTTGATATTGAAATATATATGAATTTAAAATAGGGTTTTGGTAAAGCCTCATCACGATGACATTTGAATTTATACACATTTAATCAGCTTTTCCTAGGCCCTTTCAATCATCTTCATGTTGACTTTATGCCATAACTATTTTCGTGTTTTCCATAATAATAAAAACAATAAAGATGGTAACCAACATAACAGCAAAAGAAAATTCGCCTTTGGTGTGTTCATTTTATTAATAGTTGTTGTTCTATGGGTCTTATCTTCAGAGTTAACAAAGGTAAAATGGCAAGATTTTTATTTTTTTTTATTATGTTTACAATATATTTCATTTAGTTGTTCTAATTCCTATTTTCAGTACATATATACGGAAAAGAAACTAGAAAGACCTTTTCTAGTTACGTATGTGAGAAGCTCTTTCCTATTTATTTATTTGATATTTTTGTGCTTTCAACCACCAACAAGAGACCCTTGTCGACCAGCAGATTACACAGTGAGTACCAAATATTAGAACAGATAAGATTTGTATTGTTTCCTTTATATCCATAAACATAGTAAAAACTCGGCAAATATGGGATTTGCATGTGAGGGAAAATAAAGAAAAAATAAATAGGGCTGCACTACATGTTGGTTGCATATTGTATTGATCTATTTCAGACATAATACTGTAATTTCTTGAATCGAAATAGCTATAATATAGAAAAGTTTTTTTTAAACTAAATCTACACCATTGATTATGTTAATCATCAAAAATAGGCATTTGCAAATGATAACCCCATTGCCCACTGGATTCCCAGTGCAACCAGTTAATGCAGGGCAGCTTGTGGAGAGCTGTTGGTAAAAATTACAAAACTTCTCTGCTCATAGAATTTTACTAGTATATATGTACGTAAGCAGGGCTAGACTTAGAGGTGTGGAGTCCCGGGGCCATGAAGGAGTGGGCAATGAAGTGGTTATGAGCAAAATGCCTGAAATGCATGATGCCACTGCTGCAATAATGCCTAACATGTCATTTTGACTAAACAGCAGACTGCCTAGATGGAAGATACCACTACTCCAATAATACCTAAAATGCTAATTGACGAAGAAACAGATTGCCCACAATGTATTGTGACTATAATGTTTGCTGGCAACCTTCAATTTGAAATCTTTAAATATTAATAAATAATTTAAAAAAACCCTTAAATACTCCATAAAAATACAAATATAACTAAAAACTGGAGCATGTACCATGTTAAAAGTGTCACATGATTTTTGTTTAGTTAAAGAGAGAAATAAAAGGCCTCTGATTAGGTTGTCTTTCACTGTATCTCAGTTTCCATTTCAGGACTATCTTATAACTTTTCCATATGTTTATAAGGTCAAAAACTAATTTATAAATTTTAAGTGAGACTATTGAATCCCAACAACCCTTTACAACAAGACTTTCGAAACAAACTTGCTCATTATAAGCATTAAAGAGACATAATGCATTAGGCATTTCAATTTATAGACTAAATAACATTTAGGCAATTATAATGTCTTGGCATTCCTAGGTGGGCAAACTGCTTTTAAATCAATTGATATCTTAGGCATTTCTGCAGCAGTGGAATGTTTCATTTTAGACACTGTGCTCATAACCGCGACAAAAGAATGGAGGCCCCTACCGAGCCACCCAGCCCTGCCTGTCCTGCCCTAAATCTAGCCCTGGATGTAGGAAAGTTACTGTTTGCCTTTCTCCCTTAGTACAGATTATGACATTGAATGACACCTTCAGAAGTTTGTCATTATATTTATCCCGCTATAATTTCTTTGTACATTATAATTACAGATTGAAATTTATAAAATTGTATTTCAGCAACTCACAGAACCTGTGGCAGAAACAGATGATGAACATTATTTTAATGAGACTACAAATAGTTTAGTAAGTACTTAACTGTAATTCAACTTTAACTCCGATATGTATTCCGCCTTCCCTACCTACTTAGCTGATATCTATAAACTGTATGGATGTTAATAAAGGATAAGAAATGCTTGTGAAAAAAAAACTTTTTGGCCTGACTGCTGACTCTAGTCGCAATATCTGCATGGGATTTCTAGGAATTTTTACAAATGATTCATTAAAAACAGTCACTACACCGGAACTCGGCGTTACATCCAAAGCCGCTATAGCCACATGAATTTTGTACTAAAGTATGCTTTAAATTCAAGGGACTTAGATTTAACGTCATTCAGTCAGGTAAATGGTCGCTACAACTAAGGTGAAATCCACTGGATATTGATGATTATCGTAAGTTTTTAAGATCATTCGTTATTTTAAACATTACGATATGGTTGATATATAGATTCGTACTTTTCCAATATTTTTACATTTTTACAGTAGTTATTACAGTTTGGGTGAAACGAAACGCATAAATTTTCAATGTCTGAAACACACCCATCCTTTTTGTTTGGCATTGGTGTCGATTCTGGCATGATTCTCTAAAGCTGAACTTAAATTTGACAACAGTTTATCTCTGTCATTCTCTATACAGACTGAAAAGGACAGACTGATGTCAAATTTAAGTTTAGGTTTAGAGAATCATGTCAGAATCGACACCATTGACAGCTTTAACACAGAAAATTGAACAAAAAAATGAAACAATGGAGATAACTAACATCAAAGTAAAGACTACGTATGTTATAATAGTTATTATTTCACGCAGTAATAACGAAGTAATGGCTGCGAAAAATTTAAAACCTTTATTTTTTAAATTGCCGAGATTTCGCGCGCTCCCTGCGCTTACGTCATTTGACGGGATGACGCGATGGGATCGCCCGCGGCAGCGCACCTTTATACCAGAACCAGTAATAAAAATCGCGAAACTCGAAAGTAAAGCATGACTATCAGTATGACTTAATCTGGTCAAAATTATGTGTCTTTATTGGTTTGTATATATTTGTAACAAATTTTTATTATCCGTTGTAGTAGAATGTGCATTTTATAAATTCCCGTTCCTATAAATTCAAAGCCAGTTAATGAAATCATCGTGTGCGTTGGTATCGTGTATGTAGTTGATATTCACCGGCCGGTACCATGAACCCATAATATCCATGCAGATACTAACTTGATGTAATAATCAAATAACTCATGGTTATTTTTGTCTCCTACGGCCAAAGTTTAAAAACCCAAGATACCTCATCTTTTTGTACTGTAAACATATGCGCATAAATCGTTGAAAAGTTATTATGCCGAAGAGCACCATGAATAAATGCGAGAACTACCCACGGCCGCGTCCCGACATGTGACGTCATCGCATGTTCATGGATCGCCAACGTTTTTAAATAATGTCGTGGGAAAATGCATAATTTCAACTTAATTTTCTCAGCCCTTTTTTTATTTATATTTACATAGAAATATTTAATATTACAAAAGCTTAAAACTACTTAATGTCTGAAAACTCAAAAACTAGAAATAACTCAGTACCTATATAATATACAATTTACAAAATAAAAAATATATGACCCCTAGCGCCGCTGTCAGGAATGGTGCCCAATAAGCTGGCAGCATTTCCTCGTTGGATAGCAAGGCTAATCCGTTGACCAAGGTAGCTGCCAGCCTTTTGATCACCGGTGGCCTCGGTGAGTCTCTTAAACAATTCCCTAAAGGAGGAACGAGCGCTTGGACCCCATGGTCCCATAGTCTCAACACCAACGGCACAAATATATAGTTCTCATTGAGAGCTGCGACAAGAGCTCTGCGGATGACGTCATTGATGCAGGCGTGGCGGGAGACTGGACCAGCGCTCATTAGGCATGAGAGACCATGGTGTTCCTAACTCAACGACGCGAGTTCCGCAACGACAACGATGGGGGTGATTGGTCTTGACGCCGAGTCTAAGTGATATTGCTAATGACAGAGTGCTCCTGTCAAGCAAAGTCCCGATATTGGCTGAAGGAAGTGCTGGCAGCCAATAACCAGACTATAACTGAAAGACCGCTAGGAGGCGAGCACGCTCAGCTGCGTTTTCAGAGGAAGCTAAAAGATCACTCTGAAGACGCAAACAGAGTGGCTCATCCCATTGCCTCTGTGAAAATAAGGAGGATGGTGGATCTACTCCCGGGCATGCCCTACACCAAGCATTCCTGGCCTCTGCAAAGTGAGCCAGCTCCACTACGCCTAAAGAAGGACATAGTATTTTATTAAAGAGCTGTAGCATGTGCAGAAGACAGGAAAGCGGGAAGGACAATATGTGGAATTTGGCGAGTACCAAGTCCTCCGAGACGAACAGGGAGAGAGGCCTGCTTCCAAGCGTTATCAGAAAATGAACAATTTAGAATTTTGGAAAGTGTCTCCCTGAGCAAACTGTCAATAGATGACAGTAGTCCTGGAAAAAGCCAAAAATGAGTACTACGTAAAAAATATATGAATTTTGGGACAAAAGCGCAAAAACGTATTAAATACAAAGCAATGTGAGGATTAATTTTCAACATTTTTTCGGAGGACTGCTGAAATTTAGAAATTTGTTCATTATTAAAAATCGGGAAAGCATCGTCAAATATCGAAAATTGGTTTCGTTTAATCTCTGCTGTGGGGGCCCCTCTTTTATGGAGGCCCTTGACCCACAGTCCTGCCTTAATTTCAGCCCTGTCAGTACTACACGAATCAAGTTGAAATAACATGATGGTTTGTTTTAGGGTGACTCTACATTTGTACCGGTCCGTGCGGGGGAGACCACCGATAGTGACGATGCCACCCCAAGAGCAGTGCGGTTTAATAAAGTTGCTGAGGTATGTTTCAAAACAATTACAACTGTGTTGTTTATTTTCTTAATTAATGCGCCAATTAAGAGGTCACATGATTACTAACTTTGGTTCAGCCAAACTGTAGGTTCTAAATGTTATTCGGCAAAATTATGGGCGGCAAACATCAAAGGTTGGTGCGGTTTCTTTTGAACAATTATTAAGTAACGATAATAGGGAAGATGCATATTTAATATTTATGAAAATTTTATGATTAAAATGTTAAAAAAATATAAAAGAAATGTCACTGCAGCGTTACTATTTTACATAATGTTGTTTTTTAACAATTATTACGAATTAAAAATACTTGAAACAGAACGTATTTTAAAACACCAATCAGCGTTTAGTGACGTCACTCCTGTTATGACAACTTCTTTGAGGTTATGGTTGTTAAAGTAAATATTATAAAGGGAATATTAATTGCGTTTTTTATATTAAATAAAAATGGAAGTTGCGTTTATCAAAGCAGACTCCAGGAATTTACCAAGTGTTGACATGGTTATAACTTTTTTTGTCCAAAGTGCAGAGTTTTTAAGTGTAGAAATGAAAGGGACTAAATTACTACGGTCTGTAAAAATCGTAGTTGTTAAACTTCGTATTTTATTCAGCGGCTTCTACAAATCTTACGGCGATAATGCAATCGGCTATGTCCAAATTAAAAGAGATGGAGAATTATGTACAGTAAAAGGTCGAGTTCCCCAGAGCATAAAGTACGTGAAGAAGGTTATCGTGTTACAGTTATTTTAAATGAAACGCAAAGCTTGGTTCAGTCCTGCCAATGTGAAGATTGTGCAACATATTTTAAAGTTTATCTAATTTTCGACGTCATTCTCCAACTGTAAAATTAAAAATATGTTATAGACAGGTTTTGTATTAGGTAGGTTACTAATGCGTTTTTACGTACAAGCAGATTAATTAACCATATAACAAGTATATTCGCCGACTTACGTCAAAGTGATCTTCACAGCATCGAATAATGGTCTTTGGAGAATAATTGTTATTTCTCTTCGCAGCTTGAAACCACTTTTTTTTTCAGTTTTGGGTCAGAAGTTCCAGTCAAAAACATTTATTTGGAAACTTTGTTGAAGTAGATTGGCACAAAACATCACGTCAACGAGTCAACACGACTTTTTTTCGGAATATTAGTGGTATTGTTATAAAAAATATTTCGAAAGTCGAAAAAATATGCAAAAGTATGGAAATTTAAAGCCAGCGACGAACAAGTACGACCAGTGACAGACAGAAGTGATGTCATCGCAACTATAGGTTCGTTTTCGCGCGAAAATTGAAATTGTCAATTTAAAATCGCATTTTTACCGATAAATCCCAATGTTTTAATTTTTTAATATATCTGTGGTTTATTCTACATGGAATTCTTTAAAATGAAAACAAAAATAAAAATATTGCATCTTCCCTATTGTACGATATGGGCTATGGCTACTGACAGCATTTTATAAAAAAATCTGTTTCAAAGGAGCAAGTGAAGGTTTCATTTACTAAAAGTCCTCAAAAAAACTTCACTTCACATGACATAGGTACGTACTTAGAATTTTAGGTTGCCCCTATACTTTAAGGTTACATTTGAACAGAAGCGAAGCTATGCGGAGCTCAAAATACACACAATGTATTTAAATTTAGAGCAATTTTATGTCCGAATGCTATCTCTTATAGGTGGGTCTTGCAGTAGGCCGTTCTGTGTCCATAGAGTAAGAAAAACTCTTTGCTGAAATGACAGTGCATACAAAAAACTAGCTTTCGTTGTATGTGCCATAATAACGTTATGTTAACATAACCCGTATCCTGTTTGTTTCTGATACTGTGATTATTGTGTGTCGGGAACAAGTGTGAGTGAATAGTGAGAATGTGACCAGTGGTAGGGCTACGAACGCAATAAAAGACGACGTCAGAGGGTAGACCGATATGTCTGCCAATAACATCTACCCGCAATTACTTGAGTTACTGCGTGATCATGGCGCTTGCAACAGTGCTGAAATATCGGAGACTCATAAAAAAATAAAAACGAGCGAGCCTTACAGTAGTCGCGTATGATGTGTAACATTTGAAACCTTACCTTATATTAGTAAAAAAGGTATAAAACCTACTACAAAAGGAATAATCCATTTGGACATTATATTCTAAAATCAAATCAAATAGCGCGCGCTTTCGCGACTTCCTGTTACACACTTCCGTCCCATTTCACGAAATCACTCCCACAAATTGCAGGAAAGCGAGAGGAAAGATGTTACACATCAACAAGGTACATGGTAACAATCCCGTTTATAGCTTTAATCCGTATCCGTTTACTAGGTGCGGGTCATGTCAGCGGCTATGGCGGGCGAGGCGTTGCTCGCGCGCCTGTCTTGGGCTGCGTCCGTCCGCGCCACAGAGTACGCGCAACGACGCGCGGCTGCAGCGGCGACGCGGCGACATCTCAAACTGGCCATGATGTTCTGTATACCGGTATGTCTTCAACGTTATAGTAATAATAATCATAACCATCATCATTTACTCATAACCCAACATTTATATTTTCGGTAACTAATAGTTTAATTAAGTGTAGTGTATACATACGAGTGCGGCCATTCGGAGACGGGTTCCGCGACCACACCCGCCCTCTCGGCACGCACTAGGGGGACCGCGGTCCTCATAGTGTGTGTCGGGTGTCGGTGCAGGAGTATTGTCTGGTTATTAGTGGCCCTGTTCAGAGCGTAGGTAGAGCCCTGTTCAATTCAGTGAGCCCCAGGGGTGGCTGAAGTGGACAGGGAGGAGTCCCACATACCTTCTTCTCATTCCCCCAGTGGTTGAATGACGCGTAATGCATGTCCCAGACACAAAAAAAAAAGGGTATACATACAAAAAGTTCAAGAAATGCACCCCTAACCCTTATCAGGGTTAGTGATTCCTCGGTCGATACATTGCAAAATTGTATTTTAAAATTTAATACAAGTGAATAAGTTTTACTTCAGCTATTTGTGATGAGTAATCAACTGAATGAAACGAATACAATTTAACAATTTTGATTAAGTGTGAGCGTATATGTATGAGTGACTTATATTGGTGGTGTGTTTATGAATGTGTGATTGTGTTGATGTGTGTGTGTGTGTTTGTTTGTTTCCTTCATAGTGCATTACTGCAGCGGCCAGCAAAGGAGGCATTATTAGATGAACTTCGCCTCGGCCCACATACATAAGTCTATCAATCCTTAGTGGTGGCCAAGGCTTGTATAGTAAAATAAAATTTAGTAATACTTATGCAGTCAGTTCTTTTTACTCCGCGTAGGTGGGTCAGGTCAGGTCGGGTCGGTTTAGGCAAGCAGCGCGGCTCGCAGAGAGGGTATTGTTATATCTACTATATAAAAATAAGTCAGGTTTTCCTTCCTGACGCTATAACTCCAGAACGCACGAACCGATTTCCACGGTTTTGCATTCGTTGGAAAGGTCTCGGGCTCCGTGAGGTTTGTAGCAAATAAAATTCAGGAAAAATTAAAAAAAAAATTTAATCACCAAACGAAATGTTACATAAAACGAAGCCATCTGGTGGCGAAACGGAGTTCGCGGGGTTTGCTAGTTAAAATATATATATAAAAATCAATAGCTGTTCGACAGTCTCGCTAAAACTCGAGAACGGCTGAACGGATTTACCTTATCTTGGTATGTTCGTGGAGGTCTAGGGAAGGTTTAAAAGGTGAGTAAATATGGAAATATTGAGTAAAAACGTCAATTTAATTTTCATATAAACTGTTCTATCTTCTTTCCTGTCAAACATTTGACGTGAGTCCCTTTTGGTACGGTAGACTCGAGTCCGTCATTTCTTGCAAATCATTTTAACCCGTACAAAGTACGCGGGGTCAACTAGTTTTAAAATACAATTTTCAAAATCAATGACGAACAACAACACTCATTTACCCACTTTGGCTTAATTCATCTTCATAAAGTGCGATTTAAACTTACCATTAAGTTTAAATCGCATGGCTATGAAGTTAGTGCAAGTTGATGCGCATATAAACGGAAAGAGGGGCACACGATATGTCACTGAAACTGAACTGAACTGAAACCAGCGCGTAGTCGCGCGCGTTCGAAGCTAGCTTCACAACAAACGCCATAAAGTTTAAATCGCAACGCTTTGGATCCGAGTTGGTCGCATACTGCGCTTTTTCAGAAGCAGTGCGATGAAGTTAAAAACTAACGAAAGTCGCACATATAACAATCATTATTTTTGTAACGAATAAAATGCCAAAGTCGTCTTCGTTTTAATAAAATTTGATCTTCGCCAATATTTTTCAAAATTGAGTTCTGATCAGGGGCGTCTTTCTCAAAGGAGGGCTGGGTACAGCCAGGCGATTAACATCTGAATGACTGGTAGTAGATAATACCTACCTGCTTACCTTACCCTACTACAATTTTATAAATATTACTTTTAATAAATGTTTAAAAACAAAATCAAAACGTACGATTTAAGTACATACAGTCAATTTTAATGGTTGTTTACGTTTTTCTAGTCAACTCGGTCAAACTATAATACAATACGTATGCTTGCGTATTTATGTGATTTATTTCTTCTATATTTTTGTAGCTGTCTATACAATGAAGAATTAATTTGTCAAAATTTTTGAAAAAGGTCTTATAATTTTTTTTTAATTTTAATGGCGCCGCATATGGTTAAGATGCCCCTGGTACTGATAGTGATTTATATATCCTTTGCAGTGGTTTATATCCAACTATTTGTACCGGCTGAGCCTTCTGCACACTAACACTAGCTCGGCCTGCGTGTACACATCGACGACGGGTGCGTTCGCGATGTCGCTCGGCGCAGTGTTCGCGCAGGCCTCGCACGATCACTTCTCTCTGTCTAAATGTATAGCTGTCCTGCTCACCGCCGCCGGTTTGGTGAGTATTGGTTTATATTCTACTGCGTCCGCGTTAACGTTTTTTGATGTGTACATTTATCCTCCCGCTTTCGTGCAATTTGTGGGAGTGATTACGTAAACTGGGACGGAAGTGTGTAACAAGAAGTTTGGAAAGCGCGCGCTATTTGATTTGATTTTGGAACATAATGTTCAAATGGCTTATTCCTTTTGTAGTAGGTTTTATTTCTTTTTTTACTAATATAAGGTGAGGTTTCAAATGTTACACATCATACGCGACTACTGTAAGGCTCGCTCGTTTTTCTAAGTGCTTACTCGTCTTTTTCTCGTTTTTGTATACTTACAAACTAATGAACTTATTTATAACTAGCGACCGCTCGCGACTTCGTCCGCGTTCACTTTAGTATTTTTAGAATCCCACGGGAACCTAACATTTTTCTTAGATAAAAAGTACTTATCCTATGTCTCAATCCAGGGCATAAACTATATACGTACAAAATCCCTTCAGTAGTTTTTGCGTGATTGGGTAAAAAACATGAATGATAAAAACTTTCAAATGTGTAATATTAATAGGATAGGATAATTACTATCCTAATAAGTTTTAATTTCAACTAGGTGGTATTAGGCGTATCAGAGAGTCATCAAAGTAACTGGACAGCAGTTTTGGCAGCACTTGGCTCAGCGCTATGTTACTCGATACACCTTGTGTTGTTTCGACGAGAGCTAAGGAAAGGGGATGGGATCAATTCACCATTACTAGTTGGTAAGATTTTTAACACGGTTTTATTAGGTCGACTTGTATATAACTATGTAATAAAATCTTAAGAATTTGAATTACACCCACTTCTAATTCTTGTATCATCATGAAACTTGGCAATTAAATGTAGATGAGATGACAACATTATGGTACCATCGAGCTGGTCTGATGATGGGACGGGAAGGTGGCTGATGGAACCTTGGATTGCCTACTAGTAAACATATCTAGTTTGGGCTCATTAGATTCGTCTTAACATATTCTATTAATTTTTCCTGATGACTGAAACGAAAAAAAAGTAAAAAAAATAATAGTTTAAAAAAAACTAAAAACACGCTTCTATTTACTGCACTAAAAAGCCAAAAATAAACAAAATATGCTCTCTGTTTACTTTATTAGGGCCTTAGAGTTAGCCATGTTTATAGTTTATTTTAACATATCCTATATGTAATTGAAAAATCGTGGGGCGTGTTTATTTTTGGCTTTTTAGTGCAGTAAATAAAAGCGTGTTTTTAGTTTTTTTAAACTATTAATTTTTACAGATGACTTTATCTGATGACTTTAAAGGAGTTTCCATAATCAAAACTTGATTCATTTTCAATATTCCATATAAAAAAAACCAGCTTTAAGAAAGATTTATTTATTTATTTAAACTTTATTGCCACAATTACAAAAATGGATAAAAGGCAGACTCATCCCTAAAAGCATTCTCTGCCAGTTAACCTTTAGGCATAAAGAAATCCACGAATGCTACTAAAATGTAAAAGAAGTGATTAATTAAACTAATAAAATAAAATACATTGAATACATT
The DNA here is from genome assembly GCA_902850365.2 of Chilo suppressalis. Lineage (NCBI taxonomy): Eukaryota > Metazoa > Arthropoda > Insecta > Lepidoptera > Crambidae > Chilo > Chilo suppressalis. The sequence goes on along the minus strand of OU963912.1, from coordinate 7,836,823 downwards.
TAAACATATATTGTATAGGTACATAATATTTACAATATATACAAAATTATTATTAACATTGTAGTCCAGGCAACGAATGCTCAAAAACAGGTATAGAGGAAATTGCTTAGAACACAATTTTTGACTTCGTGACTTTGTTAGGACTAGTTAGGAGGTAAACATATCAAAAGTCCCCGCCCGTAGCCCTAAAGCGGGGGAGGGGGGGGGGGGGGGCTTGAAGGTCCCATTTTTAGGTTTTTCGCATATATCTCGAAAACTATGCATCCTAGCGACATGAGACTTTCACAAAAGTGAAAGCTGATTAAATTTGCTACAAGTCTTATTCAGTCAAATTTTTTGATATCTTGTATAGTTTTCGAGATATCCGCTCTTGAAAGTCTGTAATTATGGAAAAAAAAATTGTTCCCATTTTTGCTCTATTTGACCGGATAACTCTTCAACAATGCACCCAAAAAATAAATGCCGGCCGTAGGGTTGTAGAGCATTAAATTATCTTCAATAATAGAAACAATTGGCTTTTTTTTTTATTTAAGGACAAAATTGTTCGTGTAGTAGACGTATGGGGGTGGTACGGTGGGCACTAGGCCGCGTACTCAGCCCCCACGCGCGGGCCGTCCTGCGCACGTCTGTGGGGTCCTCGCGATACCCCGGGAGACCCCTGTCGCGGAACCTCGGCAAGGCCGGGAGGCTGCTAGGTGCGGAGACGCGGAAGAATCCCTAAACGGGGATTCCGCGGCTTCGCACTAAGCAGCTTAGAGGGTGTTCGCAGGGTTTTTTAGCGGATATTATGCCGTAAAGCGCCCGTAAGGGTTACGGGGTCCTCAGTGGGCAGCCACTGCTGGGGCTCGTAAGGCTTGCGGGAGCCAGGTGTGAGGTCCGTTCGGCGGTGTGCCTCTTAAAGGCGCCGTCGTCTGTAAATAGTATTTTTTGCCTGCGTATAAAAAAAAAGGGTAGTAGACGTATTGACTAAAGGGGGTGCCCTGCGTTCCTGTTCCCCAGCGTGCCAAAATTGCCAGGGGAACTGCTTGAATGGGGTCCCTCAAGTTGACTCCGAAGGTGAAGAAGAACAGGAGGATCCTCTGAACGTACAGGGTTCCGATGGAGAAAATGACACAGACAAAGAAAATGTAAACGAAGACGAGGATCAAGGTCCTTCCCACCCCAAAAGAGCAAGAAATTAACTATATTGGATTTTTTTACAAATCTCTTTTTGCACGTCATAGTGAATTGTATCGAAAACTGCTGCCGTATTCGTACCTGTATAGCCAATGAGAACCGGAAAAAAACCAGAGGCACAGGGCCCTACCGTCTCATTTTTTTTTAAAGTCCAGTTTTATAATTTTAATCATTCTTAATACTACTTTTTGTGTTGAGCTGGACCAATACAACACCAGACAATCTTATCATTTAAATAATCATCTAATTTATAATAACCTTTTTTGCATAAAGTAGTTAACTCTTGCAGTTTTTTTAAACTTATTTTCTGGATTGTGTGAAGAACCTGGTCAGTGGGCCAACAAGTACATATTCTAAAATGAGCATGTGTGCTATTTAGACATCGGTGCATCGTTAAAGAGTTATCCGAGAGTTATCCGGTCAAATAGAGCATAAATGTAAAGCATTTTTTTTTCTATAATTACAGATTTTCAAGAGCGGATATCATTATTACAGATATTATTATTAGATAATTACAGTTTCTCAATGACACTAATTTACTTTCTTTTTTACTTATGGACCTCACACCTGGCTCCCGCAAGCCTTACGAGCCCCAGCAGTGGCTGCCCACTGAGGACCCCGTAACCCTTACGGGCGCTTTACGGCATAATATCCGCTAAAAAACCCTGCGAACACCCTCTAAGCTGCTTAGTGCGAAGCCGCGGAATCCCCGTTTAGGGATTCTTCCGCGTCTCCGCACCTAGCAGCCTCCCGGCCTTGCCGAGGTTCCGCGACAGGGGTCTCCCGGGGTATCGCGAGGACCCCACAGACGTGCGCAGGACGGCCCGCGCGTGGGGGCTGAGTACGCGGCCTAGTGCCCACCGTACCACCCCCATACGTCTACTACACGAACAATTTTGTCCTTAAATAAAAAAAAAAGCCAATTGTTTCTATTATTGAAGATAATTTAATGCTCTACAACCCTACGGCCGGCATTTATTTTTTGGGTGCATTGTTGAAGAGTTATCCGGTCAAATAGAGCAAAAATGGGAACAAATTTTTTTTCCATAATTACAGACTTTCAAGAGCGGATATCTCGAAAACTATACAAGATATCAAAAAATTTGACTGAATAAGACTTGTAGCAAATTTAATCAGCTTTCACTTTTGTAAAAGTCTCATGTCGCTAGGATGCATAGTTTTCGAGATATATGCGAAAAACCTAAAAATGGGACCTTCAAGCCCCCTCCCCCCGGCTTAAGGGCTACGGGCGGGGACTTTTGATATGTTTACCTCCTAACTAGTCCTAACAAAGTCACGAAGTCAAAAATTGTGTTCTAAGCAATTCCCTCTATACCTTTTCGTTGCCTGGACTATTGTTCGTTATAAATTTAAGTTGAAGTTCGTTCGAAAAAGTGATATAAGATTTTGTAGTAAAAGTAGTGTTTGTATAAACTGGCTTAATTGTAGTGTAGGTATCTCGATAAAAGAGTATGCGTAGTATCGGTAGCGGCAAACTTCTAGAGCAAAACCACAGACAAGTAAACTTGTGCAGTATACGTTTTTGTACGCAAAAATGCTACTGCGCAGGCTTGCTTGTCTATGGTCGTTGCTCAAGAATTTTGCCGAGGTGTATAACTTTCTCTCAAGGCTCGTTGTAATCGTGCTAATGTGCGATGCTAGTACTTCATATAAGACGACCTCCGTGGCCGAGTGGTTTGTACGGCGGGTTTCATGGTGACACCGACTCGAGAGGTTCCGGGTTCGAATCCCGGTGGGGGAAGATGTTTGTGTGATGAATACGAGCATTTGTAATCCAGTCATGGATGTTTAATATGAATATTTCTATATAAATATACTTATATATGTACAATATATGTCTTCTATCCGTTACCCTAGTATCCCATAACACAAGCCTTACAGTGCTTACTTTGGGGCTAGGCTTAATTGGTGTGAGTGTTGGAAATATGTGAATATATGGAAAATATGTATATGAGCAGTCGTAATTGCTATTTGTAAATTTGAGTAGAGTGTATCCCTTTCATGCTCTATGGGGAATGAAAAGGAGAGACTGCTGTCAAGTTTGGTAATAGCAAATATGAACAGCCATGTGAAATCAAAGCCATATGAAATAATTTTATCAGCGGTCCATTATTATTCCTCACTTATGGGACACATATAGGCCTTCCCTATGGATGGAATAGGAAGATTGGGAATTTGGGAATTTTGGGGACTAACCACTAAAGACACAGGTTAGACTTCCGAAGCACGGAGGAGCTCGAGATGATGAATTTTTGATCTTCTATTCTGTATAACCGGTCAATACAAAAATTTTTAACTTCCAAAGACCAAACTCTTTAACTACGTTCGGGGGTACATGAGATTAGCACAAGCGGGCGCAATTGTCTACGGTATCTTGTGATTTAATATATTTTTATGAAGCATTAAACTGCTACATTTCTGTATCTAAAGAGAATTTTATTAGAAAATATTTCACTCTGCTCCATGCATGATGCCTGTAAATGCCCTTGAGGTACTACATTATTTTACCTAAAGAGAATTTACATTTAGGAGTTCGATGGCGCATATGGTTAGTGTATTCGGCCTGCGTTGCATTAGATGGGTGACCAAAACTTATTAACTCGAGCTCCTCCGTGCTTCGGAAGACACGTTAAGCCGTTGGTCCCGGCTGCATCTGCAGTCGTAAGCACCCACCAATCCGCACTGGGCCCGCGTGGTAAGCCACGGCCCAGTCTCCCTATTCCATCCATAGGGACAGCCAGTGCCCCAGCACATTAATGTGGGGACATTAATATGCTTACGATCATGAAATTTGTTTGTTCGTATTCTAGCTGTTTTTTAATTCTCTTATATTTATGTAAGTATATATCTCCTGCGTCTACTTTTGCACCCTATATCTATATTTCTCTATTATTATTCTTTTTCCACCATCAATTGCCTGGAAGAAGAGATTGCTATTTAGCAATAAGGCCGCCTATTGTATACTTTTTGTTTTATTAGTTTGTCTCGTGTCCTTTCTTGTGAGCAATAAAGCATATAATTATTATATCGGTTGTCCAGGTTTAGTGGGTTGCGCTTGCGGCTGTCTCGCGTGGGTAGCGGGCGGAGTATTAGCCGCGACAGGAATAGAACGAGCCGAATTACCTTCGCCCAAGCTGTGGAGCTGGGTGTTGCTGGACGCAGCATTCGGCCCGCTGGCCATTGAATCACTGTGGCTGCTGTGAGTGACACTTATTGACGTACATACAGATTCATACACCGAGCCTTAAGTGTGTACGGGAGGGGGGCGGACCCAAGCTGTGGAGCTGGGTGTTGCTGGACGCAGCATTTGGCCCGTTGGCCTTCGTATCACTGTAGCTGCTGTGAGTGACACTTATTGGCGTACATACAGATTCATACACCGAGCCTTAAGTGTGTACGGGAGGGGGGCGGACCCAAGCTGTGGAGCTGGGTGTTGCTGGACGCAGCATTTGGCCCGTTGGCCTTCGTATCACTGTAGCTGCTGGGAGTGACACTTATTGACGTACATACAGATCCATGCACCGAGCCTCAGTGTGTACGGGAGGGGGGCGGACAATCAAAAAGTTAGTTTTTTCGATTATTCGCAGATATTTTTAGGATATGTCAAAAAAGTGAAAATAAATATATACTAGTTTTTACGGGTTAATGCACGAAACATTTATTTATTGACGTTTCGCAGGTAGCTCGACAAAATTTAATAAAAAATAATTCTGACGAAGCAGCCTGAAAAGGCTGCGAAACGTCAATAAATAAATAAAGTTTCGTGCATTAACCCGTAAAAACTAGTTTTATTTAATGAGTGATGTGCGTGAAAACCTAAGAAACAAATACATATATACTATAATTTTGCCATTGAATGTTTTTCGATGGAAATTGCTCCTTACTGCGCAAGGTGAATTCTGGAACTACTCATTTCTCTACAAAACAGTCTCTTAAAATAACGGTATTCGCGCTTTGTTCTCGCAGCGGTAAGTCGCTGACGTCTTCGGGCACGGCGAGCGGCATGCTAGCGCTGACGCTACCACTAGCGGCGTGTGTGGAAGCGTACAGGGGCGCGGGCTCCGCGTGGCGAGGTGCCGCCGCCGCTCTGGCAGCCGCGGGATGGGTGACCGCCGTCGCTGACATACCAGCCAGCGCGCGACCCATCACCTGGATCACTAGCAGGCTGCGCGCCGCCGAGGGATTCACGTAAGTGTATATTGTTTTAAACTTTCATGGTCACTAACACTATATACAGGGTGTTACAAAAATACAAATAAAGCTTGAAGGGCGTTGAAGGACATCATATAAAGAGTCATCTCTAATATTCTTAAAATATTTGCATGAAGTTTTAACTTTTTGTAAAAACATTTAATTTTAATGATCCTCGAACTGGTGACGTATCTTAAAACGATCGATATTTTTATTAATCATTAAAAATAACTGTTTTTATATTCCATCCATAGGGAAGGCCTGTGCCCTAGCTAGATTGATGATGACGACTACACTTTGACAAGTTTACCGGGTGCATTCCGAAACGCTCTTCGCACTTTAAAGTTCAATATTTCGCAGACTTTTTGATGAGTGTATTTCAAAACCAAGAAACTTGACACACTTACGTGATTGTTACCATGTATCTTGTTTTTTATGAGTCTCAGATATTTCGGCACTGTTGCAAGCGCCATGATCACGGAGTAACTGAAGTAATTACGGGTAGATGTTATTGGCCGACATATCGGTCTACCCTCTGACGTCATCTTTTATTGCGTTCAGTGCCCCTACCACTGGTCACATTCTCACTATTCACTCGCACCTGTTCCCGACGCACAACACTCACAGTATCAGATCGCGGAACGACACTTTTTGATTTTTGCTGTTTTTGCACTAAATTCAAGACACGACAATTTAAACCCATCCTCACGATTAAAATTTGTGTTTGGTTATATCGGAGACCCATAAAAAACAAGGTACATGGTAACAATCGCGTAAGTGTGTCAAGTTTCTTGGTTCTGAAATACACTCATCAGAAAGTCCGCGAAATATTGAACTTTAAAGTGCGGAGAGCGATTCGGAACGCGTCCGGTGAACTTGTCAAAGTGTAAAGTCATCATCAGTCTAGGGCACAGGCTTTCCCTATGGATGGAATAGGGAAATTAGGCTGTGTCCCACCACGCGGGCCCAGTGCGGATTGGAGGGTACTAACAACAATAGATTCAGCCGGGACCAATTATTTGAAAAATTCATTCTCACTAATTTTCGAGTCGTTACTTACAGTGATTTATACAATCCGACCGATGACAGAAAGCTTAGGTTCCTCAGTAATAGGTTGTCCCTAAAAAGAGTATAATTAGCTAAGCTACCGTCTTAAAATATTTATCGGTAATATTGATTTTATTAAGCGGAAAAATACATAATATGCTACAGCGGCCCTGACGAATCCGTGTCGAATTTTTGCTAGTCGTAGGCTGCAAGGCAGCGCCATCTCTTCGCATTGTAGGTACCCACAATGTGAAATGAATACTTTTACAAGTATTAAACATTTGAAGGAAGAAATAGCAATTATAGTTATGCCGAATTTTTCCTAGCCTTAGGCTTTCGACACGGCTGTCAGGGCCGCGGTAGCATAATGGTCAGTGCATTCGCCCGGATAGCGAAGGGTGCGGGTTCGAGTCCTGCCTGGTCCGCGTGGAATATTTTCTAGTAAACTTTTCTTTAGATTTAAACATCTAGCAGTTAAATGCTTAAAAAATTAAAAACATAAGTACAAAATAATTAACAACAAAAACGTGAATTATTTGTTCAAATCTAATATCGAGTTTCATCCTAACTCTAATTCCCAGGGCCATAAGAAACATATCCGAACTAGATGAACAATCAGAAGCGTTGATGTCATCCGATGAGCCAACGTAGCGTTCATCCAAGGCTCGCGACAGGAATCGCTTCATATACCGCACCTGTTAGACTGGGCGGCACATATACGGTTTCCTGGGGGTCAATCGCCTAACGGAATAGGGTGTTTTCCAAAATTTTGAAAACTGTTTATAATTTAAGACTGGGACAAACGATTTAACAGAAAAATAAATTAATTAATGTCTTTTTTTCTCCATTAGACCAATTAAAGTTGAATTTATTTTTAATGGTTTTAAATTTACCGCCAAAACGCTCGGTTCGATGACGTCTACTGTGTGACGACAACTTTGTGTAAATAACAAGTGAAATCGAGTTAGATCGCCCCAGACTACATATAGGTGTTAAAATTATTTACTCAAAGTAGACGAAATTTATTTTTATTTTTCTGTTTAATTGTTTGTCCCAATATTTAAATATAAGCAGTTTTAAACAAATGGAAATTACCCTATTGCTATGAGTTACGTTATCGCTTACGATTTCATTTTGTTATTTCTGACCGCCGAAGGTTTTCAAATACCTTAAGCTCATTGTCTTTATTATTGTTGTTACCAATACAAAAGAAAAAATACGAGTGCGGGGCATTCGAAAACCTTCGGCGGTCAGGAATAACAAAATGAAATCGTAAGCCATAGCGATAGCCATAGCAATCCCGTTAGGCGAATGGCCCTCTGATCAGAAATCCAGATTCGGAATTCCGTGATCCTAGCGCAGTTTCGGTTTTTTTATTAGTTAGCGTCCGAACCGAACGTTAGGTTTTTTACCATTCTGAAAAAAAAAACAAAATACACACACTGCACCTTGTACAATCAGGTTTCCGAATCGGAATTCCTGATCAGGAAACCGTACATACTCGCCTAACCTTAGTGTAAGTTCACGGGCGAACCGAGTGAAGTTGCCGCTGCTTTACGTGCACCACACACGCACTGAAGTAAGTAAACTTATAGTAAAATTGTCTATGGTCGTAAACTTGCGTAACCCACCTTAATTATATAACGGCCAATTTCATTAATCAACCTTCAGTAAAAGGTAAGGATAATCTGTTTCCGTTAATTTGCAACAGTTGTTTTTATAATCTAAAATATCAAGGCAACAAAGCTCTAATAAGCCTATATATTACTGGAGTTTCATTACTGAAATTGACCGTACAAAAATAATGTCTATTCTATAGTCACATGTCCAAAAGGTAAAGGAGCATAGTTAAAATTCTATTCAAGTTTGTACTGATATCGTAATCCTGAACCAAAAATTTTATGAAATCATTTGTACATAATTGTTAATTAAAATGTTATTACTCGAGTTTAATTTTCAAAAGAAAATTTTTGAGGCTGCGAAACGTCAATAAATAAATAAAGTTCGTGCATTAACCCGTTAAAACTAGTTTTATTTAATTTTCAATTTATCACAATACAAAGTTATCTCATTTTTGTAAGAAAAAAATAATATTTTTTTTAGCTGGTAACTAAGCTGACAATAAAAGCTGATGTCTTTAAAGAAAAGGCAATGATCTTTAGCTTTACACATAAGCTGTTTAATGTTTTAAATAAAAATATTGTGACATGACGGGATGAGGTTTGAAATTGTAACACCAGTTCACATTTGACAGTTCTTTTTTAACCAGATAAACCTATCGTCCTATATTTAGGGCAGCACAATTGAAAAAATATGTCTAAATACCCGCGTAAGTAGGCCCAAAGAAATGTAATAAATATTATAGAAGGTACTTTGAAGCATTGTATTAAAACTATAAAATTCTAAGAAAAGCTAGTCAAAAGTCAAAATATCTTTAGTCAAATTGGATGCACAATATAACTCTTTTAAATCGTCTATATTTTTTCCCCAACCAACAGTTAAGGACATTTTATTCAGCTGTGGAGAAAAACTGGCGAAAAAAACTTCACAGCGTTAAATAATTATGAAAAAATATTTACTAAAAATTATATTGTTACGGTGTCAATACAAAATCATTTCATCTTCATCATAATTATAGAAAAAGCCTGTCGGAATGTTCGGAACAGTTTAAATCCAAGCATGTTTGTCTGAAATATAATCAGACACTTCATAATACTTATTAATAAGAACTCTTTTACGGTAGTTTTAAATTTATTGACGCTTAATGTTTGGATATTGCTAGGGACTTTATTGTAGAAACGTACACAAATACCTTAGTTTGTCCTAAAATCTGGTTAGGCCTGTAAAATATACATGAGATAACTTTGTATGCATCTACATATGTTTTTTCTTATCCGTCTTAATGTTGATACAAAAATATAATTCAGTGTCTATATTTTAAGTGTGCACCGATTTTAGTGTGACCGGATACTGTTTTCACTAGTCTATCTTATGATTAGCATTTATGAAAAGTGAGTAAATAGTAGTTAACCATAACTTTAGTGTCGACCATTCCATAGAATTTAGTGTATATTATAATGACATTATAAATTTAAGTGCAATATGTTTCAAGATAAATCTTGTGGACATGGATGTTTAACTGTCACATTTACATGTAGATATCACCGTTAATTGTTGGATAAGCAATGTAATAGTTTTTTCCTGTTATACTTATTTATGAGCATGTGTTCAATTAAATTCCTTTTTAATTTATTATTATTGCTGTGACAAAAATGTTTTTGCGTATTCGTGTAAGTGCAACTGTCAGTTGTCATCCTGTCGATAATGTTTTCATATATAATATTATACAATATAAATTATAACACAGAATGCCCAAAGTGTATGTTTTCACGTTTTAATGATGTAAAAAACTGCGTAACTTGTAATGTTTCTAAAAAGACAATACTTACTTCCTTTTTTCACATAGAGGTATAAGAATAGAGTAGGGGAGATATAGACTCTACTACAAGTGGAAGTGAGCCTCTAATAAAAAGAGAAAGAAGATGAGAGACCGCTAGATTTCTCTCTCTAATCGCGCATACGCATTGGCAACCGTAAGCATCTTACTATTTCGATGTCATGCTTGGACCAACTATTGGACAGACGACTGCGCATGCGTCACAAGAGAGAGAGATAGCTAGCGGTCTCTCATCTTCTTTCTCATTCTACTTGACGGACACATTTAGAGCCGCCTTACCCAATCTATTCTTATACCTCTATGTTTTTTCACTCTAGCGGTGCCTTCTCATCTCTAACTTAGGGTTGTACAAAAACGTTTTTTACCTTAATAATTAATATTACCATAATAAGTAAATTCATTGTATTTTATTGTGTGTAAATCGTAACTGTTAAAATAACATACTCATAAAAATCAATGTTTTCTAATCACAACACATCACGAGTTTGTGTCAACACCATTTTTTTGAAATCTGTACATATTTCCAACAATTTGGCAATCAAACCTAGTTTATGATATAGATATAATTTTATTATTTTCTTTTCATAGTCAACTGCACGTCAATTTATACAAAACTATCATCAATATCTAATAGTCCAAGTACCCAGGGCCGTCAGACCTTACTTATTTTCTGATGGACAAAATTATGTACAATCGAGTAGCATAAGTGTATTCAATGAACGTGTAAGCATAAGTGTATTCAATGAACGTGTACATACTTGCCAACTTCTGTATTAATTTCAAATTGTTTACAATATTCTCTGCAACATACGTAAGAAAGAATCAGTCTTCAGACTGTAAGTAAAGTGAGTAAACTCTTTACATGCCTGTGCCACCTGATACCTGAGAATTGGCCTACGGCACAAGTGAGCGAGTTTGATTCGTTCATTGTAGACACTGATGCTACTCGACTGTACATAGTTTTATCCATCAGAAAAAAAGTAAGGTCGGACGGCCCTGGGTTCTTACACATATTTTGTCAAAAATTTTGATAATTGAAAATAAGGTCTGGTGGCCCTGAGATCTCTCTCTATAAGTTATTTTTCATCGTGAAGTATTTAAAATTAGGTTTAATTTCGGTAAATAATAAATATCGACACTTTTGATAATCCTGCCCCTTCAATCAGATACCTTTTAATTTGACATTTCAAGTCGTAAGTGGCCTGAGGCCCAAGCTCGAGTTTTTGCAGTTCCCCAACGTCTCGCATCGTCAATGTTTCTATGAAACTAAGCAGCGCTCTCGGACGTATGACCCCCCCCCCCCCCCCCCCCCACGACAACGACTAACTAGAGCCGAGGTCCGAGTGTCAGAGGCGCCCTCTAGTTGAGCCGACTCCCTCAGGTTCGAGTGGTCTAGAGGATCCAGACGGAGAGGAGATTCCACCCGTAGGCGGATGCCATCCGTCTGGAATAACTCTGAGGCACTCGCCATTTCTCGGCTTGAGGTCCCTGTAGGATCTCGCCGTCCCTAAACCCGGTGACGCTGTAAAGATCATCTGTGACTAGGGTTACTATTAAAAAAATTTGCAAAAGCCGGACATTTCGATAAAAGTGCCGACATTTTAGTCTCAAATGCAAACATCACTCACTTAGTTACAGTGATATTATACGCGTGGTAGCAGACGCTCGCATCGCGGTATCGTTGTTGATTTTTAAAGATATTTTTTTTTTAATTAATGAGATTTTAAAAGATTATTATTTTGACTTAATAAGTAGTTTTACTCATATTCCTAATTAAAAAAATCCGGAGAGAAGGCAAAAAGTCCGGACTAGCCGGACAATTCCGGACGGATGGTAACCCTATCAGCGACCACCAACAGAAACATTAAAAAAAATAGGATGTAAGAACTAACTTTTTCGCAGAAAATGAAAATATTTCACAGAAAAATAACAATCGGAAAACAAATCTTTCAACGATGCACATTTAGAGACTATCAATATTTGTCAATGATATCGATTCTGGCATGATTCTCTCAAGCCTAAAATTAAAATTACAACAGGGTATCCTTGTCATTCTCTATACAGAATGAAAAGAAGAGACTGATGTTAAATTTAGTTTTAAGTTCAGATAATCATACCAGATTTAACACCATTATAATATAAATGCAAGTCCCCAATTGACGGAAGAAATGAATTTTCGTTAATATTTCACATGGGTTATTTTATTTACTCATTAAATTGCATTCCAGTTTTATGTAGGTACTTATGGCACAAAATGTTTTTTTTATGTGAATAAAGATCTGGCAGAAGAATTGTTTATATTTTATGTACTTAACAAAAATAAATTATGAAAATGTATAAAGATTTTTTTTTCTAATGGGAATAAGGCAATGTTTGTATAAAATAATAATAAAAATTGTAATAGCAAAGAACTTACTACTCTTGTAATGCGGCTGTAAAGCAAAACTCCTAAGTATAATATAATTTCTATGATACAGTATTATTGTAAGTGGACTACTTATTTATGTTACAAGATTTGTGGCAATAGATTTTATATTACATAAACTAGTCGTTTCTTTTACTACCTATCCTTAAGACGCTGTAGGTAGTCAAATCATTATTTTTGACGTTGTTAATATAATACATATAAAGATGCTGTATATAAGATATTTTTAAATATATTATAATTTCCTAAGTTAAATTTCTACGAGCCCGTAAACATGATTATCAAATACAAGCAGTATCTGGTGTCCCTCTCTGCGTAGCTATCTATTTTTTTCATTGAGTAAGATGGCGGAGCATGCGTGGTTTTGTAAATGTGCTTTTAAATTGATTATTACTTAAACAGTGTTCTGACTTAAAATGCGATTCAACTAAGAAAAGGACCGACTGGGCGCCATATTGAGACGTAAGCTGTCAATTCAAACCAGTCAGGTAGAGTGAGTAAAAACTTTTTCTTTAATAAAACCTATTTACCAAGATTAAGTGAGAAAAAATATCAGATATTTAATAATATTTATTTATTAAGACTGAGTGAGAAAAAACATTAATCAGAATCTAATCTTTAATTCCGCTCATCTCTGCACTACCGTCGGAGTAGTCATCATTATCGTCATCATCATCACTGCTGCTTACGGCTATAAAATATCGATTATTGTAGGTTTTAAAACGACGAGTTTATTTAAAATAAAAACAGTCTTTTTATTACCTGTATTTATATTAAAACTAAAGTTCTTATATTTCCCTTTTCCAGTACTTATTTTCTATACGGTTCATATGATTTATTCCCTTTTTTTGTTTCAAATTGTTTGGTATTTATTCTAAGATTAGCTCAGTGCTAAAAAAAAGTGTTCCAAGATTTTTTGCAAACCGTACTTTTCAAGCTATATTTGACAGATGGTGGTCATTGGCTTTCCTATTCCTATTTGAATCGCATACTAACTACACATGGTGTCAGGTATAGACACAGAACAACAAAAGAGGTTGTGGTAAGAGCAAACAATAAATTTCAAACCTGCTCAAGAACTGTCTTTTTCGGGGGATGTGACCATATATCGGAAATTGTTCACGCAACAATTCCAGTTAATCATTACTGCCAATGTATATGAGAAGAAAGGAAAAGATGTAAAAATTGCAATGTTTCTAGTCTGCTTAGGGAAGAAATTAAATGTGAATAACACATTTGCTGTGATGAAAAAGATGAAAAACCAACGCTTGACAAAATATATTTTTTTTAAGAATACTGTGTGCCCTGAATAAACACTATATTTCAAAGATTCATATTCTTCAAAAGGTCTCAGAAGGAAGGAGAACCATTTGACAAGTATGTAACTGATTTGAAGCTCCTGGCTTCAGGATGCGAGTTTGGTACACATCAGGATTCCTTAATTAGAGACAGTGGCGTGGCGTGCCTTGGCAGGGCCCCGTATAAAAATTTATTTGGGGGCCCTTAGGAAGGGTAAAGATTTCTCACAAAAGAAAAACAAATGTTTGCATAAAATTAAAAGAAATATTTATTCATCATAATTATCTATCTCACGGACCTGAAAGAAAGACGGACGTAACCTCATCTAATCGTGAATAAAAGCAAGCCAATGGCCGTCCGCCATTCGAGGGTTGTCGGGTAAAATATCAATTTCCCTACTTTTTAAATCTCGCAAACCAAAACTTTGTTAACATTATGTAATCAAATATATATTATAATAACGGGATATTTACCACGTGTTTTACTCTTTGTGAACTCCCGATATTTCAGCAATGTAAACGGTTGCACTTCAGAAACATGGTGTTGACCTAGACTGTTTACATATTAAATGTAAATAAATGTCTTAATATTAAGTGTACGAGACGACCGTCTTATGACCTATATAACAAGACATAGCAAGTTATGAACATTACGTGCGCAGTGAGACGTCTAAACAGTTTGAATTATGAACAATCGTAAAATATTTCTTGTGTTATTTTACATCGAATGGTTAGTTATAAGTCATTTGTATACAATTCTAATGTTATTTTATTAGAAGAAGACATAGCTTTGTTATAATACGAGGATCCAAAGTAAGAAATTCCTATAAATGGTTGCAATGGCGACGAGCCGTGATGCAGAGGCACGATTCGTAAATCGATAGTTGGCAAAGATAATGCTTATATGATTTGTCCGCCTTCGGAATTGTTCATTTATTGTGTTTTAATTAATATTCTTTGTGTTTATATAGATAAAAGATAGTTGTAGGAATACAAATAATCAAGTTTTATATAGATTAATATAAGATTTTAGATGTTATTAAAGCGGAAAGTTAGGAATAGATTCTCTTCGATAATAAGTTATTTATATTTATAAGTTTCACAATAAAGGTTTTATCTTGTGTGTATTGACTTGCCCAACAGAATAAGATATAATAATAATTAGGTATAAAATAAGATTAAGTAGGTTTTTAGGAACCTTTTATTTTTGTAACTTTGTAGGGCTATAAAGTTATTGTATTAGATTAATCCTACTAGAAACTTATTGGATTCGGTCAATAAGACATAGAACTACATAAATAAACAGGTTTCCGAACGATAAATATAGAAATATGCTGAAAAATAGGATAAATCGATTTGTATGAAACGCGCTAAGCACGAACCCCACGGGCGGAGGCCCATGGAGGGGCGAGTATAAATATCGCGGAGACCTATTTTCGCGCGCCACAGCTAAATTATAATGATTTCAGCCGCGCAAATGCGCTAAAAATATGCTAATTTGTATGCCCCATGTTTGTACCTAAAGATTTAAGCTCGGGATATTGTATGTAACAAATAAATGAGAAATAAAGTATAGCGGGGGTGAGGTAATGGATCGCTGGCTAGCCCTGTCCGCGCATATAAAAACAGGCCGGAACAGGATCGAATATGCCATACAGCTACAGGCGTTCCTACCTAAAGGAACAAAGCGGTTCACTGAAGACTCCTCGACCGGCCATCCATTACCAGTGCCCACCGATTCTCTTCGATACAGAACACTGGGAATTTTATTTCATCGAAAGCTACAGTCCACACATCGCCGTCAAGACTCCTGCGTGTACCATCCTCCACCCCCAAGTGCGAGTCGGTAACTGTCAGCTACAGCTACAGCCCGACGTGACGCACATTTTTTGGACCTTCGAGTCGGATCTACAGTGCCGAGGAAGAAAACGAAGAGAAGAATAGAAAATCGAAGAAAGAAGATCGTCGTGGAAAATCGAAGAATAGCGAAGACAGAATATCGAAGATAAAAGATTGAAGATAAAAAAATGCCACGAACAAGATCACAAGCTGACAAGATGGACCAGGCCGAAGAAGGGCATATCGAGAGAGTCAACGAAGAGCCAGGACGTGGGGGAAAACGCCGTGCAACCCCAGTCGAGAGCGCCTTCCGAAGTAAGCGACACCGTGACGCGGCCACCATACCCGCTGCGCCACGAGCAACCGCCGAAGTCGCCTTCAGCTGTAATGACGTCAGAATCGAAGATAGCTGCGCAAAAAGCAGCCAAGAAGAAGCTCCTGGCGGCGTTATATGAAGAATAAGAGAAGACTATCAGGGCGAAGATACGACTGCAAGAGCAAGATACCGAAGACTAGGACCAAAGCAACCATAAATAGAAGATAGAAGAGAAACCGATAGCACGCATAGCACCGAGAATGAAGAACGCGTCATCACCTGGCTGGGCACAGCGACATAGGACACCAACCCCGGCGACGGCACCGACCGTATAGAAGACCGACCGTCGAGGACACCGTACCGATTAATGGGTCCGTCGCGCCACTTATCGAAGATCCAGTCCCAGGGGCGCTGAAGCCATGCTTCAAGAAGAGTCTGCCGTCCCGTCTACACACCGAAGAAGCTCAAGAATGCGGCGCCCCCACGTTACCGCCACCGCTACCGCCGGTCCAGCAAGACAAAGTCAACCTATCCGAGCTGGCCGACGCCATCAACGCCGCCAACCGTGCCGCCGTACCGCCTACATGGGGTCCACGCTACGTCGGAGAGCTGCCAGCCTTCAGCGCCGCGCAAACAGAATGGCTCGCATTCAGGGCGGCGTACCTCGAATCCGCATCCTACCTATAGGCGGATAACTAATCAAGATTAAGAAGCTCCTCTAGGGGAAGGCAAGAGAAGCCGTGGCCAGCATGCTTATAAGCAACACTATTTCGACCACACAACATCGGACATTGCACAATAGAAGAATGACCGAAGATCGATTCCCATGCCCGGTATGCAAGAAATCGGGACATTCGACAGCGACCTGCTCTACGTTCAAGGCCGCCAATCAAGACCGAAGACGGGAAATAGCGAAGAAAAGCAACGTTTTTTTTTGTTGCCTGCAATATCGAAGCAAGATGCATAGATGCAAGACGCGCACGTGCGAGAGGGACGCGAACGCTCATACCACCCACTTCTTCACTACAAACCGAAGTCACAACGTGAAGAAGAACCAGCACCGAGCTCTACAGAAACCGAGAGGGTGGCCAGCACGCACAGCAGTCGCAAGCGCGACGCGTACTTGAAGATAATTCCAGTTCGCATTACGGGACCGAACGGACACTTCGATACATACTCGCTGTTGGACGACGGCTCTACAGTCACAGTTATAGAAGAGAGGGCTGCCGAGAAGGTGGGCGCCGAGGGACCTACCGAGCCATTAAAGATTGAAACAATCGACGCCAAGCTAGACACACAGTCACGCCGGGTCACGTTCAAGATCGAGGGACAGAATAAAGGCTTCAAAGTGCAAGCACGCACTATCGAAAAAATTAAGAATTCACCGCAAACTATCGAAGAAAGACACTTATGGGGCTGCAAGCACCTGCGGGGAATCGAGAAGCACGTCACCTACCAAGACGCCCGGTCGACCATCCTCATCGGTCAAGACAACTGGCACATACTCTAAGCCAGCGAAGTCCGCCGGGGGAACAGAAGACCGGCACTGGGATGGGTACTCCACGGCACAGATTCATGCACCATTGGGACACCGGGTTCATTTCATGAACTACATTACAGAAGAAACCGAAAACGGAAGAATGGACGAGCTACTCCGTCAACACTTCGCGTTAGAATCGATCGCAATAGAGAAGAAAAAACCGCACTCAGATCCAGAGGAAAAAGCCATAAAATGCTAGAAGAGCACACCCGAAGAAAAGAAGATGGCCAATACGAAACCGCACTACTCTGAAAGAATGAAAGTATCAAGATGCCAAACAATTACGAGAATGCGTTCAAACGGCTGCTTACAACAGAAAAGAAAATCGACCGCGATCCACGCCTAAGAGGAAGCTACATCGTGGAAATGGACGCGCTCATCGAAAAAGGATACGCCGAGAGAGCACTGCCGTCAACTACAGAAGGTAGAACGTGGTACCTGCCGCACTTCCCGGTCATCAATCCACTCACGCCGAACAAGATGCGCATCGTTCACGACGCAGCCGCGAAGACCGGAGGCACCTCTCTCAACGACTGCCTCCTCACCGGGCCGGACCTACTACGATCGTTGATAGGAGTCATGATGAGATTCCGTCAACACCAATACGCCGTGACAGCCGACATAGCCGGAATGTTCATGCGCGTGGGGATCCGGCCAGAAGATAGAGATGCACTGCGGTACCTATGGCGCGGCGAAAGAAGAGAGGGACCACCGGAAGAATATAGATTGACGTCACTCATCTTTGGCGCTACGTGTTCGCTCGCCGCCGCTATTTTCGTCAAAAACAAAAACGCCGAGCGGTATCAAGAATTGCAACCGACCGCCGTCAACGCGATAGTACAAGCGCATTATATGGATGACTACCTAGACAGTTTCACTACGGAGCAAGAAGCCATAGAAGTGTCGACACAAGTTAGAATAATACACGCCGACGGAAATTTCGACTTGCGCAACTGGGTGTCGAACTCGCATCGAATAAGGCAAGCGCTCGCCGAGGGACCACTACGCGTTCAACAAACATAAACACTCAACGACGGATCGAACATCGAAAAAGTACTCGGACTCATGTGGAACCCACAATCGGACGAGAAGACGGACGAGTTGGGGTTCAATTTCGAGTTGGCGCGCATCCAATCGGACCTACTTGCAAACAAGGCACCCACGAAGAGAGAAGTTTTGAAAAAAATGATGTCGATCTACTATCCAATGGGACTCGCATCACCAGTAAAAGTCAGGGGAAAACAGATTATACAAGAAATTTGGCGACGCGGCACAGATTGGGACAAGAAAATCGACACCGATCTCGCAGAATAGTGGACGGCGTGACTACAGCACATGAAGGACCTACGAGGCGTCAAAGTATCACGGGCCTACATAGGATACAGCGAAGCCACTTCACTACAGTTGCACGTCTTCGTAGACGCCAGCGCCACCACGTACGCCGCCGCACTCTTCTGGCGGGCTGAGTCACCGGGAGGTCAAGTCGACGTGTCACTCATCACGGCGAAAGCACGCGTGGCTCCACTCAAAGTCACGTCAATACCGCGCCTCGAGCTTCAAGCCACAGTCCTGGGAGCAAGAATGGCTGCCACAGTGATCGAAGAGCACGCAAGAAAACCCGATTTGAAGACAGTTTGGACCGACAGCAAGACGGTTTTGTCCTGAGTACGTACGGGATCGCGTCCTTCAAGCCATTCATCGCGCATCGCATATCCGCCATCGAAGAACTCAGCACCATCTACGAGTAACGATGATGGTGCTGAGTTTCTACGAAACCAGCAAGAAGAATGGCCCGCCGAAACCGCCACCGCAACCGAAGTTACCGGGGAAGAACGCGTGCACGTAAGCATGAAGAAAGCGCCGTCAATATCCGAAGCTGCACCGGACGTCACTCGATTTTCGCGCTGGGACAAGTTAATTCGAGCTACGGCAAAATGATTTAATGTAAAACGCATTACTACAGATAGTTATTTATTGGCCTTGAAACAATATATATTTATGAAAAGGGTGACGCTTTGTTTCTTGTTTAAAGTTATTTTTCAAAAGAAATATGGACGAATTACCACTTTAATTCTTCTTCTTCTTTTTGGAAAATGGCGGTGCACTTTTGTGGATTTCGCCAGACTCGAGACCACTTTAATTGAAACTGTTACGTGGTTAGATAATGGGAATTCACCGACTTGATGAAATGATATGTCATCAAATAATGAAGTGCTAATATTTTTTTATATATTTTTGGGACTAAAACTTCTAATTTGTATGCCCCATGTATGTACCTACCTATAGATTTAAGCTCGGGATATTGTATGTAACAAATAAATGAGAAATAAAGATAGCGGGGGTGAGGTAATGGATCGCTGGCCAGCCCTGTCCTCGTATATAAAAAAAATGTGTGTGTCAGCTCCGACGCACGACTGGAGTAGTCTAATCAGACGCAAAAAGAGTTTATTTAACTTAAAAAAGATTGATACTGTATGAAAGGGTAAATTAACAAATTAATGAAAATAAGATACATATATAAATATATATTTATTCATTTCATATACATTTACACTTCTGGACACATCTATTGGCCCACCTTGTATTTTCAGTTTCGTTTGGTCCTGGCTAAAATTTTATATTAGGTCGAGCAAAAAGTTTTTATGCAGTTTTGAACCTGGCACATTCACAATTTCATTCAATAGTCTTTTTTTTGAATTTCGAACACAGAATTTAAAGAAACAAAAGAAAATTTGGAGCCTGTTTGTTGATATCAAACAATCGAATACTAAGAAAACTTGGTTTTATTGGTTTACTTGGATTTAATTCTTGAAAAAGTGATTGATATCTTTGGTTTTGCAACAAACATTACTTATTCTTAACATTAAGGTGAGGTTCTATCAATAATCTATGGATACTTCACCTGAAGTCACCGCCCAAGCTGTGGCACTTATTCAGGCCGGACACAGCCAAAGAAACGTGAGTGCTCAACTTAATTTGAGTTGATCTGCGGTCCGAAATGTTTATCGGAGGTACCTAGAGACTGGCGGCTTTGTTCGTCGCCAAGGAAGGCCACGATCTCGGGTCACAACTGAAAGACAGGATCGATTCATCGTGACGACCAGCTTGAGAAATCGTCACCTTATCTCCATTGAGATACAAAAACAAATTCGCGACTTCCACGGAGTATCTGTGAGCGCTCGAACTGATCGGAGAAGGTTAAAAGAACGCGATATGGTACTATGGAGTTCTACCCAGAATGGATAGAACCTGGGGACGTGCTTATTAATTAAAAAATACTGGTAGAGATAAGTTATTTATTTTATTCAGGCGAATATAAAGAATTTTATCTAAATACGAGAGGTTTTCTTGGTGCCTGAAGATCTAATAATGAATGGAACCTTCTATCAAAAGACAGACGATTCCTTATTTCAAATCTTAAAATCATGACATTAACTTTTTAATATAACTGCCAACCGTAGGCATTGCAAAAGCAAAGAGTTTACCTAAACAAGGAGGTTGTAACGTCACGGACGTTACATCCCTCCGGCACCTCTAAAAAAAATTGTTTTGTCATACCAGATGACCGAACAAAATTTTTTTAGAGGTGCCGGAGAACGAATCGGAAGATACAACGAAAACGAGCGAAGGCACATTGAACGAAGACACAGAAGACGGATTGCGTTTATATAGAATCGAAGTGGTGCGCATAAGACAGGAACAAGAGAACGACGAATTCTGTCGACGTAATAGGCAGATTATAATCGACAGTCCAAGAGGAAGACATAAAGGTTTTGTGTTAATAAATAATATGGTTTACAAGTGTATGAATGTGCGTGGATTAAATAAAGAACTTATAGTATTACCTAGAACTTTATTTACGGAAATTATGTCTGAAATTCATGATGATCCATATACTGGTGGTCATTTAGATTTATCGAAAACTTTAAGTAAATTTCGTTCAAGATATTTCATGCTGAATGCGGAATTAGAGATAGAACGTTATGTAAAAACGTGTGTTAAGTGTCAGGAGAGAAAGAAAAGTCATGTGGTGGCACCCTTACAGCCAATAACAGTCAATAATTTATTTGAAATAATAGAGTTAGATATTATAGGGCCGTTAAATCGATCTATATCTGGTAAAAAGTATATCATTACTTGTGTGGAGGCTTTATCAAAGTATGCAATATGTAAGGCCGTTCGAAGGGCCACGGCACGAGCGATATGTAACTTCCTTATCCACGAAGTATTCTGCAAATTCGGATCGGTGAATACGATTATATCAGATAGAAGATCCATTTTCACTTCAAGATTAGTAAGAGAGACGTAACGATAAGTCGTTTTGGTACAACCCAGAAATTTGCAACCACTATGCATCCACAAACAGTAGGTAGGTAAGAAATCGGTTACATCACCTTTTCCGTCGAATGTGGTCCTGGTCTCCATCTTTTTAAAACTATTTCTTTCTTGATTTAAAAATATTCTTCACTCGCGGTACTAGAATCAACGCGGCGCCTCCACCATATGGAGTTCTACCCAGAATGGATAGAACCTGGGGACGTGCTTATTAATTAAAAAATACTGGTAGAGATAAGTTATTTATTTTATTCAGGCGAATATAAAGAATTTTATCTAAATACGAGAGGTTTTCTTGGTGCCTGAAGATCTAATAATGAATAGAACCTTCTATCAAAAGACAGACGATTCCTTATTTCAAATCTTAAAATCATGACATTAACTTTTAAATATAACTGCCAACCGTAGGCATTGCAAAAGCAAAGAGTTTACCTAAACAAGGAGGTTGTAACGTCACGGACGTTACAGTACCACACAAGCCAGCTAATGGGCCCAAACTAACGCGAGCCCACCGAACAGCGCGCCTTCATTTCGCACGCAGTCATTTAAATTGGACACAGCAAGATTGGAGCCGTGTACTCTTTTCTGATGAGTCTAAAATTGTGTTACATGGCAATGATGGAAGGAAGAAGGTCTACCGACGTAAGGGAGAGCGTTTCGCACAATGCTGCTTTGAAGAGAGGGTTGCTTATGGCGGTCGCTCATGGACTGTCTGGGGCGGTATATCCGCGAGCGGCAAAACTCAACTTGAGGTTGTTACAGGACCACGGCTGCCAACATTAAATGCTGAAAGGTACATTCGTGAGTGCTTAGAACCTCACGTGATACCATACGCGGACTATGTGGGCCCAAATTTCCTTTTTATGCATGATAATGCAAGAGCCCATGCGGCCGGCGTCGTCAGGGAATATCTTCGGGATGTGAACATCACAGTTATGGACTGGCCAGCCAGAAGCCCAGACATGAACCCCATTAAGCACATGTGGGACGAGCTAAAAAGACGTGTTAGGGCTCGTCAGCCAGTTGCCCAGACGATGCAGGAGTTGAAAACTGCCATAGAAGAGGAATGGGAGATGATCCCTCAAAATTTCATAGAGCGGTTGATAAACTCTATGTCTAATCGTATGAGAGCTGTGGTAGATGCCCATGGAGGCAACACGCCTTAATAAATTAAACCTTTATTTGATAAAACATGTTTTTTATTCAAAAATCAATTGCCTTTAACAAGGCGCATATCCGACTTGTTAGGCGTAGCTCCATGTCGTATGGTATTCTGAATTCAAATTTAAAACAATACGATCGAAAAAGATGGTAAAATGTATCAGGTTTAAAACTGCATCAACAGTTTTTGTTCAATCTAGCAGTCATATTTCGGTAGGGGCCATCGAAACCTAAACTCTAAGGTGGGCCAATAGATGTGTCCAGAAGTGTATTATAACTAATCGACGAAATATTTTACATTCAACTTTTTACAATAGTCAATTTCAGATGTGCATAAATATATTATTTTAAGTTATTGTACATCTTAGTGTTTTTATTTGTTTTGTTACCTTAAGTCATGGTGGGCGATAACAGAGTCATGTTGTTAAGTTAAATATTTGTAAGGACAAATCTCAGTTTGTCCTTGGTGGGCGATTATGTATACGCCATTTGTGCATTTAAAATTTTAGTTCATATGTATCAAAATAGATGGCGCTGTAGTTCGTTGCATCACGCTTGTAAATATGTTTGGAGCTACATATAGGCAAAACATCACCTATCTATTAAAGAAATCTATGGTCTAACAAAATACACTGTAGTTTCAATTTAATTCTTTTGCACCTAAGCTCTCGGATTTAACAGTCATTTTGGCTCGAACAGGATGCGCACTAGTGTTGGGTAGGACACGACTTGAAAAAGAGTTTGTAAGAGTAGCCTCTTTTTTGTACTGAGCCAGTACAATGTCCCACTTCAAATGAGGCGAGGCGTACAGAAGCTTGACATATACGTTTGTGTGCACGAGTAGCACCTCCTCTACGCACTATCAATCTTGCTGGATCCAGCATGCAGGACAGCGCTATACACGTAAAAGAGATAGAGATACAGATGGATAGTGCGTAGAGGACTTAAATGAAATGTCATGCCTTGCTCTCTCTCAGACTTACGAAGAGTGAGTGAGTAAAGAGACGCGACTATCGCGACATTTAATGTGAAGTAGTACATTTTAAAATTTTGAGCCGCTCTTACATTTTGACATCATGTCCGGGACAAATGTACCGCCTCTTGTAAGTCCTACTCAACACTAATGCGCACCAAAAACGTAACGAGGTCATTCATCGATAGATTTTACTCCTCACATTTTTCTCACACCGGGTCCCTTATATATGCAAATCGATTCTTAAGGAGTAAACTCCAAAACAGACCGGAACAGGATCGAACATGTCATACAGCTACAGGCGCTCCTACCTAAAGGAACAGGAAGAAACAAGCGGTTCACTCTGGACCTGAAGACTACTCGACCGGCCGTCCATTACCAGCGCCCACCGATTCTCTTCGATACAGAACACTGGGAGTTTTATTCCATTGAAAGCTACAGTCCACACATGTCATCGCTGTCAAGACTGCGTGTACCATCCTCCAGCCCCAAGTGCGAGTCGGTAACTGCCAGCTACTGCTACAGCCCGGCGTGCCGCACACAATTAGATGTTTTATTTAGTAGCGAACTTGCGATAATTCATTTCATTTTCTAAAACGTCCTAAATTCAATATTTTAATATGCCTTACATTTGACATGCTTAAGAATGTACGACTCCGATCTGATCACATACCTTTACATAGCTATGCGTTTTTGACGAGAAAATTAAATCTCCAAATTATACTTATTATAGTGTACGATGGTCGAGGGTGGATGGTTGTAGTAAAAGGTAGGTTTTACCTACCACTTTTTATAACTAATTCCCGGAGCTGACAGTAATGGATGTTGGATCATATAATAAGTTGGATTATATAATAAGGGTGACGCTACTAATATAAATAATTTTCGTCCCATAGCTATGTTAACAACATCATCAAAAATATTTGAAACCGCTATGATAAAACGTCTCGTGCGTAGGTTTTTATGAAAAATTTATCATTTTTTGTGATAATCAATGTGGTTTTAGGAAAAACCACTCCACCTCACTGGCTGTATATGTATTAAGAATGTACATATTAGAAACAATTGAAAACAAAAAAAAATGCAGTTGGGCTTCTTCTTGACTTAAGTAAAGCATATGATAGAGTTTGTCATGCGACTCTACTAACTAAATTATACCAATCGGGAATCAGGGGATTGGCTCATGGTTGGTTTAAATCATACCTCACCAATCGCTTTCAACTAGTAGAAATTGAAAATACTAACTTTGAGACGGACTGAATTACTTCAACTAGATCTGATGTGGTTCCCGTGAATATATATTATATATATTTGTTTCTTAGGTTTTCACGCATTATCTATCTATCCCGCAAGGTAGCGTTTTGGGATGTATCTTGTTTCTGATTTATATAAATGATTTGCCAAAAATATTGGACAGTAAAAGCATTCTCTTTGCAGATGACATTTCCGTCTTAATACCTTGCTCCAATATTTCAGAATTGAAACTTAGTCTGAATTCAACTCTTGGCAAAATAACTAACTGGCTAGAATCCCATAACCTGCAACTTAACCTTAATAAGACCAAAATCATCCAATTTAAACCATATCAAAGGTCTGGATTAGAAATATCATACAGTTACAATGACACGAAATTGGATGTAGTAAGCTCCACTACTCTGTTGGGTATTGAATTAAACACACATTTGAATTGGAAACAGCACACCAAAAAAATAACAAATAAGCTATCATCTTTTATAAACGCACTCCATCAATTAAAACGTGCTAGCGATTTTCAGTCCGCTATTGTAGCTTATTATGCGTACGCGTATTCAATACTTTCGTATGGAATTGTATTGTGGGGAAACTCATGTAACGTTGGGAAGGTGTTTGTTTTGCAGAAAAAATGTATACGAATACTGGCTAACATTGACCAAATGGAATCCTGTAGATCTTTTTTTGTAAAGTACAATATATTAACTTTAGCTTCCATCTATATTCAGGAGTCTTGTTTTATTATAAAACATCCAGAATTTTATTCGCCACTAAAAATAATAAAAGGAATAATAGAAACTTAAATAAATTTAGATTACCGATATCGAAAATGAAATTAGTAGCATCTAGCCCCCATATAATGATGATTAAAATATTAACCATGTTCCTAACTATTTAAAAAACTATAACACACCGACGCAATTTATCAAACATTTAAAAGGCTTTCTTATTGCCAAATGTTATTAAGACTTAAATTCATTTTTCGATGACAAATCACCCAGGCAATGGAATGCTTCAGACTCTTAAGAATTTAATTTATTATGAATGTATTTAAATGAAGAATAAATAACAATATTTTAATGAATTTATGGTGTCGATTCTAGCATGATTCTCTAAACTTTTTTATTCTGTATTGGGAATGATAAGGGTACACTGTCGTCCAATTTAGGTTTGGGTTGGAGAGTCATGCTAGAGTTGACACCAAATACCAATGTATGTATAGAATGATTGAAACTTAATTTATAAATTATATTGTGCAATTGTTTAATAATGTATTTTAAATTAATCTTTATATATATAATTCTTCTGTGAGTGTGTATGTCACTGAACTTCTCTTAAACGACTGGACCGATTTTGATGAAATTTTTTGTGTGTGTTCAAGGGGATCTGAGTATGGTTTAGATTCACAATTTTGTCCTCTGGACAACCCCTATTTTTTTAGGGCGGTACGAAGTTCGCTGGGTCAGCTAGTGTATGTATAGAATGATTGAAACTTAATTTATAAATTATATTGTGCAATTGTTTAATAATGTATTTTAAATTAACCCTCTAAAGTTGCTGTGCCCTTGCAGGGCGTCACATGGTTACTGTATTTTGTTATGTACCACCTTATTTTTGTGAATGTGATATGCAATGAATAAATAAAAGATAATATTTTCCGCGCTTAGCATACCATCTAGTCTCCTTCTTAAAACAAGTAAGGTTTTGTATAAAATCGTATCAATCTGTTTAAGAAGACGATAGAATTTTAGAACGATATGGGTAACATGGTTTTAAAAGACAAAACCATTTAAAATAAGGAATTAAAAAAAAAGAATACGAGGTTCGAAAGCTAAAATACGAGATTTTTAACTGCATATGTACGAGAAAAAAAATCTAAGGTTGGCAACCCTGAGCAATAGAATAGAGTCGAAACGACAAATGCATAAGGACAATGTATCCATTGCCAATAAATCAATAAAAAAAAGTCGAACGACAAAAAACAATGTTCGAAGATTGTAGCCCGTGGAACTAACCTACAAAATTCGCACGAAGTTGAAGTGATTGAGAGTAATTTTGTTTTGTATTGAAATTGAAAATGACTTCTACACGCCTCTTTGTTGGCAATCTACCGGATACTGTAAAAGAGACTGATGTAGAAGCAGCGTTTTCAAAATATGGACAAATTGTAAATGTGGATTTCAAAAATAAAAGTGGTGCTGATAAAAACCAAAAGCTCTTTGGATTTGTAACTATTTCTGCATCTAATTATGAAGTTGAATCATGTGAGTTATTATTTTCAACTATTCTTAGTGATTAAGCAGGTTTAAAGAATTCTATCCATCAATGTACTTATTACCTACATAATGAGCCTCGTAGTAAGAAATGTAAAAATATTACAGGCATAAACCATTTTTCAAGTGAAGATTTTTACGGGAACCGCCTTTTCGTCACACGAGCCCGTGAAAGCTTTTTAGAACGACTGCAGAGGGAGAGACATGAAGCACAACTAAAGGAGGCAGAAAAGGTGAATAACTTTATGGATAGGTAAAATTTTATAATGATCTTTACCTGAGATAAATATATTTATGTTTAACTATTTATTAAATATTATTTCAGAATGCCCCTCAACAAGATCTTCCGAAAAAGAACCCTGTTTTGAAATTATCTGAAAAGTTGAATCCACGCAAAAGGAAATTTGACACATCAAACAATTTCAGCAATCAAAAGAAGCCACACAAGCAACATGGTTTTGAAAACAGTTCACAGGACCTCCACAATGCTAATGAACAACCAGTGGAAGAAATTGTTGTGCCTGAAATGGATAAAAAGAAACAGGAGTCAGATAAAAAGAGAATGGAATCAATGAAAAGAAAAAGACAGGAATTTCTAGAAAGACAAAAGATAATCAAAACAGGTCTCATTGGGATTGTAAGTGATTTAAGTTGATTTGATTTTGCATTAATGGATTACATTCTGATGTATTAATTTTTTTTAATGATTTCAGGACAAAGTAACAAATAATAAAGTTATATTTTCAGATATAAATAATGGTGATACATTTACATCTGCTCATAAAGATAATCACACTATAATTGAAAATTATAAAACAAAAAGTTCTCTTTTTGATGATGATGCAAGTGATGATGATGTTAATTTTGAAATTAAAG
Organism: Chilo suppressalis; assembly: GCA_902850365.2. Taxonomy (NCBI): domain Eukaryota; kingdom Metazoa; phylum Arthropoda; class Insecta; order Lepidoptera; family Crambidae; genus Chilo; species Chilo suppressalis. The sequence goes on along the minus strand of OU963912.1, from coordinate 7,808,644 downwards.
AACAATTTGAAGGAAAGATGGGGCAAAAGGTACTTTATTCATATTTTACTGTTGTTATAATTAATATTACACATATCAAGCACTTGGTAATAATGATAAATAAAAAGGTTTTAGATTTACAATCAAGATACAAATCTGATAAACGTTTCATCTTAGATGAAAGGTTTATAGAAGATGGCAACTCCGAAGAAGAAAAGGATTGTACTCATAATGACAATGAAGACAAAATAGATTTGGGAGATGCAGATGAAAAAACAAAACAGCTAAATATATTGCAAGATGTGCTAGGAGTGTCAATAAAAACTAGAACAACTAAACCAGAGATGAATAAAACCAAGTTAGCTTATTATTATTAATTTGTTTTTAATGCTAGACAATTTTGGCTAAACAAGTGGCTCTATTTGTTGTAATATCTTTTTATACCATGTTTTCTTGCAAATAAGATTTATAACATGTTGTGTTTTCTAAACCTAAACAGTAATTAAAAATTTTAGATCAAAACTAGGTATGCTCAGGTTTGATCCTTCACAACCTGAACATGCAAAATTTTTGGCACCAGTGGATAAAATTAAACAAGAATCTACAAAAAAAGCGAAAAAGAAAAAGCTAAAAGAACAGCAAGAAGATGAAAAAACAAAAAAAGTTATACCAGAAAATGATAAGCCAAAAATTGAGGTATCTAAGGAGCAATTTTACAAAGTCAGTGAAACCCTAAAAGAATCTTTAGAGCAACCTAATAATTTCAGTCTAAGAAGTTTGTTTGGTCCAAATGAAGATGATGAAAAAGGTATAATAATACTCCATTGAGTTAATACATTATATTACTGTAAAGATTATTAATCTTTTTATTAATTTGCAGTTACTCTGGCACAAGATACTGATTATATACCATTAGAAAAACCAAAAGACCCCAAAGTTAAGAATCCTTTAAATCTTGTTGGCAAAAACCCATTTATATATGACTCTTCTGATTCTGAGACAGAGGAAGTTGTAGAAATAAAGAGTCAAAGAAAATCCACTGAAACTAATTCAGAAGTAAATAATACATCAGAACCTAAAGCAGTGTGGAAAGAAAACTTGTTTTTTTCAAAATCAGACAGCAGATTACAAGGTATTGTGTGTTTTCAATGTCAATTAAGATTCCTTTTGAAATTGTCAGAATAAGTAAGGTGAACATGATAATCATATTGTAGGGTGTTTAAAAACTTGTGTTAGTGTTTCATTAATATTTTTTTACAAGCTTTATTTCTTAGTAATTTATATCACTTTTGCTGTTAAATCCATGGGGGCCTATTTTTTACTTGAATTATATTATTGATTACAGATGGCTTATCATTTTTCAACAAAACCACTGAAAATGAACCAAACAAAGAAAGGAGGGTATTGAAATCTGTAATGAAAAAGAGACTCTATAATAAAGAAAGAAAGAATCAGATGTTCCAGAAAAAAATTGGTGGTAAAAGAAAGTCAATGAAGAAAATATATAAAAAGAAACATTGATAACTAACTAATTTTAATTAAATTAAAGAAAGTTTAAAAGTATTATTTTCATTTAATTTTTTTACTACTATCGTTTCTTCCACGTAGGTTTCTTTCGGGCTCCTGGTTGGCCAGGCTTCTTACGTTCACGGCGGCGATGATCTCTAGTCAGTAAACCTGCAACTTGCATCTTCTCAAGCATATCTTTTTCAACAAAACTCCGAAGGCTCCAAGCAATACCCCATCTTATGGCACCGGCCTGTCCTGACGGACCTCCACCTTCTATGTTGCAAACAACATCAACACGATCTTGCATACCAGTAAAAATAAGAGGAAATATAACTTGTTCCCTTGATTGTATGTCCTCAAAATAAGTAATGTCCTTGCCATTGATTGAAATATTTCCTGTACCAGGAGATTTTATGGTTACATCACCTCTAGCTTTCTTCCTTAAACATTCGTAGGTTGTGATAAAAGCACGACCATCTTCATCATAATTAGGCTTAGGGATCTCTAAAGCAAACCTTTGAGTAGTTAATGGCTTTCTGAATTGTTCAATAAAATCCTTACATCTGTACGAATATGGTAATGAAACCAACCTTTCCATGACATTTTTGAAGTTTGTATACTCAATGTCTTCAATGGTTTCAACTAAAGTTTTTTCCAATTGTTCTTTTGTAAACCAAACACTTCCTTCCAATTTGAGGCTGTTATTGGGGTCTGGGCTAGCTTTTTTCCTAATTACCTTATCCTCAAACTTCTGTAATTCCTGAATGTTTTCTGCTGCATCATAGAGAACTTTAAAAAAACTTGCTTTGCCTGTATAAAATAGAAAATGGTGTGGTCTACCTGCTTCATCAAATTCAGCAGCTTTACGAGCTGGGTACACTTCTTCTGGAGATCTCATGAGCGGACGCGCAGCTGGATCATATATTCCACTGGGAAACAAATACTCAATAGCTCTGTCTATATCTTTTTGGGTGAAAGTTTCTGGATCTTCTCCCATCATATTGGCAAGATGCCTTTTACCTACATTAAACTCAAAATGCTGTTTTTTCATAAACTCATCATGTTCTTTAGCTCTTTCCAAATAAGCTTTCATAGCTTTACTAATTTTTTTCTTTTTACTTAAGGTTTCCCAATCCGTTAGGTTATCCGTAACATTGTTAGTAACTCTACTAGATCCAGTCCTATATTGGAAAATGTTTGATAAAACCTTGCCACGAACAGAACATCTTGTAGCAAGTATAGAATGTTTTACAGTAAAACAAAACACAAAAACCATATTTTTACATTTGCTTTTTCATGAATTCATAAATTAAAACTCAAATTCCAATTTGACAGAGACAGGCAGTGTTGCCAGGTCCAATTTTAAACAATCTGGAGGCGTCAGCGTACACTAGGGTTGCTTTCCAATTACAGCATTATTGCGCATAATGCCTAACGTTGAGTGTTCCAACTACAGCAACGCTTCGCACAATTGAGCACTCTCAAAAGTGATGCTTTCGTGTGATGCGTGCAATGGTACCAACTTAGAGAAAGAAAATTAACAAGTGTCTTTTCTTTAAGTTGGCATTGATCGAAATGTTTTATTTATATGTTATTGCTAGTAAGTGTAATATAATATTATATATTATAATATTATATTATAGTAATATTATTTATTGTTGAAAAATTATTAAAGCTATCGTTTCATTAAATAGTTTTTTTTAAATAATCAAAGTTCATTCAAACTGTTAAAAAATTAATATAAGTATGGATGAAGGTACAAACATTGACTTTTTTTTTCAACACTGAACTTAGCGCACTCTGCTGGTGCATTTGAAAACTAATTCACGTTCCAATTAAGCATCAGCATAATTGGGCATTGTGCGGCACTGAGTCGCATTATGCTCTGTAATTGGAAAGCATGCTAGGGTTGCTTTCCAATTACAGCATTATAGCGCATTATGCGGCATAATGCTTAACGTTGAGTGTTCCAATTACAGCAACGCTTCGCACAATTGAGCACTCAAAAGTAGCGGTGGGCGTTTAAACGAAAAGCGCTTAATTAAGCGCGCTTAAAATATTAAGCTTTTAAGTATAAGCGTTATAAGCTTTTCACTTAAAAAGTGTGAGTAAGCTTTTCACTTAAAAAAGTGCAAGTATATTTTTTACTTAAAAAGTGCAAATCCCGCCATCTATGTCTTTGCCAGGAAACTACATACTTCGATCCTTCTAGTCCACTACAGTATCTAAAAATGGGTACGCGGAATTCCTTGGAACTAAATATTTCACAGCATCACAGCCATAGAACGCGCGACTACAGCGCCGCGTCGGCGTGCCATCTTTCGTGAGCCGGTTAATACAGCATGCGAATTATTATAATGCGACGCTTTTTCGTTAAAAGCGTTTAATTAAACGAAGTCGAAAAGCAGTACGCTTGTCACTGTGACGGGGTAAGAGCGCGTGGGTGTTGTACGGTGTGTTTCCATGCTTGCTTGTGTTAATGCGTTTCGTGTATTGGTTTAATGTGCATATAAAATAGTTAAAAGTATGTATATAAAATCAATGAACTTTTAAGTACGCCTGGATCACGAGTATATTAACTCCAGACAGTCCTAACTTTGTAAAGTACGAAAGAAAGTTCATTGACTATTATAAAAATGTTTATTATAAAATCTAAATTCAATTGAAAACCTTTCGTTTTTAATGCCAATCAATTCATTAGGTTTAAAAAACTTTTTAATAAAAATTTCATTAATAATAAGAAAAAACGCAATAAAACACTTAAACACATTAAAAACGATAATAAACTTTTCACGCTTTTTTAAACGATATACCTAAACGAAAACACAGCACAACGTCGCGCTTTTTACGCATGCTTTTGAACGTTTAAGATAATAAGCGTTTAAACAAAAAAGCTTTTTTTCAAGCGCGCTTATTTTAAAAAGTACAACGTTTAAACGCTTTTAAGAAATAAGCCGTTTTTTCCATCTCTACTCGAAAGTGATGCTTTCGTGTGATGCGTGCAATCGTACCAACTTAGAGACAGAAAATTAACAAGTGTTTTTTCTTTAAGTTGGCATTGATCGAAATGTTTTATTTATATGTTATCGTTTGTAATATTATTTATTGTTGAAAAATTATTAAAGCTATCGTTTCATTAAATAGTTTATTTTAAATAATCAAAGTTCATTCAAACTGTTAAAATATAAATATAAGTATGGATGAAGGTACAAACATTGACTTTTTTTTTCAACACTGAACTTAGCGCACTATGCTGGTGCATTTGAAAACTAATTCACGTTCCAATTAAGCATCAGCATAATTGGGCATTGTGCGGCACTGAGTCACATTATGCTCTGTAATTGGAAAGCAAACTAGGGTAGCTTTCCAATTACAGCATTATAGCGCATTATGCGGCATAATGCTTAACGTTGAGTGTTCCAACTACAGCAACGCTTCGCACAATTGAGCACTCTCAAAAGTAATGCTTTCGTGTGATGCGTGCAATCGTACCAACCCAGTGACAGAAAATTAACAAGTGTTTTTTTCTTTAAGTTGGCATTGATCGAAATGTTTTATTTATACGTTATCGTAAGTAATATTATTTATTGTTGAAAAATTATTAAAGCTTTCGTTTCATTAAATAGTTTTTTTAAACAATCAAAGTTAATTCAAACTGTTAAAAAAATAAATATAAGTATGGATGAAGGTACAAACATTGACTTTTTTTTTCAACACTGAACTTAGCGCACTCTGCTAGTGCATTTGAAAACTAATTCACGTTCCAATTAAGCATCAGCATAATTCGGCATTGTGCGGCACTGAGTCGCATTATGCTCTGTAATTGGAAAGCAACCTATAATGTATGAAAAGAGCTGCAAGAAAAACAGTGGTGTCGATTCTGGCATGATTTTCTAAATTTAAGATCAGCTCTCCTTTTTATCCTATAAAGTGAATGACAAGGATACCTGTTGCCTTTAAGTTTAGGTGTAGAGAAATAAACCAGAATCGACACCAGTATATGCATGAACGTATTTTACCCCCCCCCCCCCCTCCCTCTACAATTGGCAAATCAATTCAAAATATCTAAAAGCCAGTAACGACTGCGTTTCTATTTAATTATTCTTAAATTCGTTCATAGTGGATATTGAGAAATAAAATTGTTGTGATTTTGTGTAAAAAACATCTGCGCAACTGAAGAATTAGTGGAATCTTTAAAACAAACGCTATTCCGGTCAAGTGGACGTGAGAACTATATTGTAGTTTTGACTACCTAACAGTACCCGTAGTACGAGTTTTACAATTACGAAAACTATGATAGTTTTCGTGAGCTCGCACTCATACTAAGGGTAATGATTTTATTGTTTTACTTTCAATACAAATATATAGTGTTTAAATTCTATCATTAAATCATTTGCATCTTCTTAAATTTTAAGTATATTTCGTTACTTTTCACCAAAATGGATATCGTCATCATCATCATCAACCCATTTTCGTCCACTGCTGGACATAGGTCTCCCCTAATGCACGCCACTGCTCCCGATTTTGTGCTACTCTCATCCAACCCACTCCAGCCAGCCTACGAATATCATCATCCCATCTTGTCTCAGGGCGTCCTATACTACGTTCACCGAGTCGTGGTCTCCACTCAAGAACTTTCCGGCTCCAACGGCCATCAGTTCTGTGGCTAATGTGACCAGCCCACTGCCACACCAGTTTGCTAATTCGGTAACGGATATAGAAACATAATTTACAATTACGAAAACTAAGATAGTTTTCGTGAGCTCAAATTTGTACTAAGGGTACAGGAGCTTATTGAAAAAGCCAACTCGATACATTTCGATACACTCCAAGAAACATTAGGATGCGTCACACCAACATTCTAATCTAAAAAAACATAAATATAACTTAATACTAAGCTGTATAGACATTATTACCTTTGCCTTCCTTAAAAGCGGGAATATTAAAAAATAAATAAAAAACATTCATGTTCATAGACAAAAGATGAAATCCGTTACCTACGCTACGCGATAAAAAATTTGAAAGAGATTGAGAAACCGCGGCGGATTTCTGTTCACAGTGTTGTTTGTTTGTTTGTTTTATGTTTTCTACGTCGATTTTTTTCCACACATGATTGAAGAACAGTTCTTAATAATAACTGTTTCATTTCGAGCCTTGTATCTAAGTACACTATTGATATATGGATCACAGTACAGTAAAAACGGATTAATCTTTTGGTTTCGTTAATGACAGTTTTACCTCTTGTAGGGTTTTGAGATTACCTGGTCTTCCTTGAGGTGAGCCATAAGGTATTTAAATATTTTTATGATTTACCTTTTCGTTACCTACCTAATTTCCATTCATTTCTTGAAAATCCAAGCTAAATTTCATAAAGCTTAAAAAAGTGACTAAACATCATCTTTATCAAAGTCAAGAAAAGTATTTTCGAAGCCGCAGTGAACATGCTAGATGATGTTTCTTTAATATTCAACGTGAATGTCTCACTAAACCAAATTCTAAAGAAATTTTCTTTAGATTTAAACATCTAGCAGTTACATGCTTCAAAAATAACAAATTTAAACAAAATTCATTAGAAAAATAATTTACTATTGAATTTTGAATGCTTGGGCTACCAGTAATCAAACAAAACTGTAAAATGTAGGTTGTTTTACAAATCTTATAGTTTTTATCATAGCAAATGCACACTTGATTTTATTGTTCAACTGCTGATTACCTATTATTTAAAATTCATTTTCACTTTTTAACTAGTTGGTTGAAGGCTATGGAACTTGTAAAAATGTGGAAAATAAATATAATTTCACTTTCTAAAACTGTGGTATAGGTTTTGTTTATATTTATAATTTACATTTTATATATTTATAATTGTATAGCATTACCATATTCTCCTACAGGTATGTTACATCCACACACATTACACATTAAGTAATTTAATTTGATTGGCAAATTTTCAGGTTGATGAGAAATTACAATTTAGTAGAAATCACAAGAAATTATTTATAATGTCAGATAGTGATGACCTGTTACCCAACAATGTTTACTCTTTTCAAAATCAAAGCACTGTGAGTATTTGCTTTGATATAAATATATTATTACTTTTTTTTTTAGTGATATAGTAAAACCAATGAGATATTAAATTATTATTTTCATTTATATATAATTGGTTTGAAGTTTTTTAAAATCTAATTCTAAGCAATTATTCCAGGCTATTTGTGCTAAGGGTCCAAATATAAACAGTACCAGCATAAATGGTTTAAGTTTTCGGAATAATATATTATCTTCAACCAGGCACATGCCAAGAACATTTGAGAGGCAAAGATATTCAGAGCTGAGCTTTGACCAGAGATGCATGTCTTACAGAAGAGAAACTTCACCTATGTCTATGTATTCAGATATGAGATCAAGAAATTTCCATAATTCTATTTATAACCAAATGAGCTCACAGAGATCAATGTACAATGGTCGAAGTGGTTCACCTATGTCACTGCGGAGTATGGGTATGTTATTTTGGAGCTGATACATTTGTGCTTTAATATTTACTGTATGTGCGTTTTATATTAACATTCATGCTTTGCTATTTATAAACCCATCAAATTATGTTTCATGGTTCCTTTCCAAAATGGTGGTCGATGAAACCTTGTGGATAGACCTCCATATTCCATCCTCTCTGTCAGTTTTTTGTTTGACCTACTCTCACCTGGCTGGATTCACTTATTTGTGGAACTAGCTCTGGCAACCCTTGCTCAACAACAAAACTTATGTTATTATGTTCTAATTCTGTAGTTTCAAAATTATTATATTATTTTTGACAAAATTTGCCATTATTGAGCAATATGTGCTTTATAGTAATACAAGTTATTTACGGGATTATTACTATGTACCTTTTTTTAATGATGTTAATGTTCATGAAAGTTTAAAACAATATAACATGTGCTTTGTTTGTAAGTAAATACTGCTATGCTGGAAATTATTAAATATTCTGCTGTTAATGCTTTTATAATTTTCCCTTTTTTTATTTTCTATTATTTCCAAAACTTTATGTATGATTAAATCTTGTTTATTATAAGATAATTGTTTCTGTCATATGAATAAGATGAAGCATAAAATTAGGAATATGCTTTGGGATTGCAAACATATAGAATTGTTTGCAAAATTTATTTAATTTGTTAGTATCCAATAGATACACTTTTAAAAAATAAACTTGTTACTTGCTTGACATCTATTTAATTTAATATTATTTTTAAAAGTTTCTTTTTATTTCAGATTCAAATACTACTACTGTTAGTGCTGCTGATATAGCAACTGCATTAAAAACTGAAAAATTTAATAAAAATGATTTAAAAATGATAAAAGATGCCTATAATAAATTAATGAAACGTAGAGTTAGGAAAAGAATTGAAAAGCGAAGAAATATGAGAGTGTTTTTAAAAGGCAACAGAAGAAAATCTGGTTATGATTCTGGGGAACAAGGAAGTAACTCCTCTGTCAGTAGTGATGACTGCAGATCAACACATTCTGTTATGTATAGAGATAACATGTCTAGTTGTAGATCAACTAAAACAGATATTGCAGATTTCAAACAAAGCATAAGAGAAAGTAATATGTACAAAGACTGCACAAGTACTTTAAGAAATAGTGCATTTAGAAATATAATTCCAGTACCTCCTGCGAGTAATAATAGATATAATGATCAGGTGAGAACACAAAATCTGCCAATACCTAATCAAAAAGAGAGATTTAAAAATAGTTTTCTTTTGCCTTCCCAAAGATTTGATAAATCAGTTGCATCTTTCCCTATACCAGAATGTGATGGTAATCAAGTAAAACCAACTTCTTGGGTTTCACAACAGTCAGGGCAAATGGATATTCAAAGTAAATTAAGAAATGATAATTGTGTAACAGACAGTGATCAAGAGGAAATATTTTCTGAAGTGACTGTACGTGAAAATAGTATTCATAACCCTGTATTGCCACAAACTAAAGTTAGTGAAAAGAAAAGATGTCTTGCATTTGAAGAAAATGAGTGTTCTAGTAATAAAAGGACTAAACTATCTTCACCTGAAAAACTAAATAAAAGTAATAACATCACTAAAACTAAGTCAGGAAATGTTCTGAAAGACAACAAAAATACCAAGGAAATGAATAAAAATAAAAAGGCTGATGATTTTCAGTTTTTGAAACCACAATTCCCTATAAGAAAGTCAGGGACAAGTAAATTCAAAGATAAATTAATATCCAAATCAGCAGAACCATTGACAGATAGTAGTATACTTCCACAGAATGCAATTTCCAAAAATGCAAATCAAATTGAACATACTTCATTGTCACCTGAGAATGATTCAAAGACAGACAAAAACATAGATGATGAAACAATGCCACATTCCAATAGCGATATGTCAATGAGGCCTAGTTTCATCAAAAGAAAACTATTCTCTCAAAAAATGGATGTTACTGAAAGAAAAAATCTAAGCTCTGAAGTGTTGAATGTAAATAGTCCACAAACTAATGTTTACAGCGCCATACAAAGAGAAAAGAATAAGGCTAGAAAAGTCGTCACAAACCAGTCTTGTTTGAACAGAGAAGTTCAGGATGATAATAATTTATTGGATTTAATTCACAAAATTGTACCTCCTGATCAGATGAACATAACAAATATGACAAACAAAACAAGTAGTAAACTGTCTCATGAAGATAACAAAAATGATGAAGATGACAAATGGGATGTGACATCTATCATTTCAACATGTAATAAGGACGATATTAGTGAAACTTATACTGATGAAGAAATATTTCATGATAATAAAAAGAAGAGTGACATAGGTACTAAAGCTACAAAGCCTAAAAAAATTTCAAAGGTAATCAATGAATGTAAAACCCTTGTAGAGAGATCATTAGATATTAAAGATACAAAAATCACTAAGACAGATGATCAAACCAAGAAACCAGTGGAATCGAACACTCTTGTTGGTAAGTAAATACATATAATATTTATAAAGTTATTAAATTTATTTGTTTGAATTTCATCTTTATTTTGTTTGCTTTAGATAACTCTAAACGTATAAAATCCTTTTGGGACACAGACTTCGAAAGTGACTTAGAGAGCCCTAGACCAAAACGTTGGGGAGAACAGAACAAGGACAAAAATAATCACATTAATAGTAAGTTTTTACGAAAGTATTGTCATTATTACTTTAGCTTTATTTTTACTTGCAACATATCTCACTCATTTCTTTGATTACAGTAAATTCACAGCAAAACAAAAATAAAATTACAGATAAACATATTGCTAATATATCTAATAATATACATGACACAACTTCAGTGTCAGAAAGATTTAAATTCAAATCAACCAACTCTATTCTGGAAAATAGCATGAGCAATAATAAAAAATATAACATAAACAGAAATCTAACAATTAAATTGTTCAGAGTTATTGATAAGAAAATGAATAGTAATGCTGATGTTACACTGCCACCCGCTAAAAATATGATAAACAAAACAATTTTTAATAAAGATAAACAGCAGAATACAGATATTAAAACAAAACAAATGGACATAGTAAATAAGAATGAAGATCCACATGAATCACATGTAAATAATACCAGAAAAGAAATTAAAAAGAAAAGCCCACCCAATACAAAACTGAAAGACTCCAAAAGAAGTAAAATTGTTAGAAAAGAATTAGAAACAGACACTGCAAATAAACCACGAGTACCTGTTACTCAAAGCAGGTTAAAAAATAATTTACAGAAGTCCAAACTGTATGAAGTGCCTTGTAAAATAGATGTTGTTACTGCAGCACCTCGGCCACTCCAAAATCCAAAGAAAATATCGTGTTACTTAGAACAGTCAAAAGAAAGTATTGAAGATTGTGAAAAACCAAACCTGAAAAGCACTAAATCTTCCATGAAATCCACAAACACAAATAATAAAGGCATTTCTTGTAAGGGAGGTGGAAAGCAACATGTCAAAAATAAAGAGAATTTGGAACCTGCACCAGTTAACGTTAGTGAACTAATGATAAGGACGCTCAGAACAAGAAAAATCAATTTGTCCTCCTCATTGAATACATCTAGTGAAAATGTTAATAACATTACTATTCGAGGCTTGAGGCCTAGAAGAATTGACTTGTCATCAAGCATAAATAATTCCAGCCTTGAACGAAATAGCTCTGTAATACCGAAAAAAATACAGAATACATCCGGTACAAAAAATACCAAAAAGTCGAATCGCAACGACGCTAAAAAGGGACGACAGGGAAAGAAATTCGACACAAAAAGTTGACAAATTCGTATTTTTTGAATGTACAAATCCACGCTCTATCTTCTACTAATTATTTGTAAATATTAATGTTAATTTAATAATTATTGTAAGATATCATATTTTTGTGTCCTACGTAATAAATGCACAACTTGTTTACAGGAACTCAAATTTTCTAAATTGTACATATACACACACTATTTTCTACAGATATATTTAAAATTATGAACATATGCAACAATTTTACCAAATTTTTGTATAAGTATTAATGTTAATATTTTAACGATATATGTATTAATAATGTAAGAAATCATGATTTATTATGAACAAGAAGAAAAGTTGTCATGAGCTCATGTTTTCTGAATATTCTTCTATCTGCTCAATGTCTACTGTACCCCTAGCACGAACCAATATCGAATTCGAATAGTTTGCGAGTAGAAATGTCATTGTCAAATATGTACTGATTTTTGATTCTCGTTACGTTCGTTTTAGCGCTGCTGTTCAAATTTCCATACAAAATTTGACAATGACATTTCGGACTCGCAAACTATTCGAATACGATAATGGTTCGTACTAAGGGTACTGATCATTTTACAATGTTGAAGAATTTGTAAGATAAATACCAAAATATTGTATGTATTAAGTATTTTAATTTTACTATTATACTAATTTAAGACCTTAATTGTTTGATTATTTATTAGTTTAATAAACATATCTGTGTTGCAGTTTGAAAATATTGTTGATCTTAGTAAAAAGCTTAATCGTTTTCTAGACGTACCTATGTAATCCAGCGTACCAACCAAGGTGACCTTGTTGGGAAGTTGGTTTCCATCCGCGTTATGATTTTCGGCTACACGGATGTAATCCACGCGCCAACACGCAATCGCGAGCCGTCTTCTGGCGTGAAAACACGGTTACACTTGTATCATGCGCGGACTGTATTAGTAACCGTGTTGTAGAAATGGCTACAAAGGAGATTGCTCAGCTTCCATACATGTTTGGCCTAAAGACCAATAATCATGAAAAATTGTTTCCTAGATTCGAATTTATATATAAATTATTGTAGAAACGAATATTATTGACGGACACCCCTGAGAACTTTTATAAACCATATACACTGAACATATTAAAATAATAAAAAACAAATAAGTTATTTAGTAAACTAGGGAAATCAAGCCAATTACCGAAATTACGGATTAGATTCAGATATATAGAGCATGTAGATTAACAGATAGTTGCCCGTTTTTAAAGTTAATGCATAAAAGTAACTTAAAATCAGGTGTCATTTCCGGCTATAATAAGGTAGGTACTCTGTGACAGAAACTGTGATGATTGTGAATGAGCCACAGATTAGAGACAATTTTTAAACTCTCGTTAACCAAATAAAGCTTAGAGATTTAGATTCTATAGCCATATATTCAGTAGCTTCATTAGTAGTTAGTAGATTTTTAGTGTATCACACCTTATAATTTTATTTATTTATTAATTTATAGTCAGGGAACGTAGGCCCATAGATAGATACCTTAAAGTCAAACATATATACAGATTTTAATGTGTTTATGGAGGTGTTTGGCGAAAAATGTATGGCAATAGACTTTATGATGTCGCCTATCATCTATAATAATTGTCTGAGCACATTTGCATCTAGTGAAAATGATAATATAGTTATGGATATTAATATAGTGTAATAAAAAAATGATTTATTTTATCGATCTTTACTTAATAGATTTGTTTTTATTGTTATATAAACAACTTCGATCAGTCTTTGGCTGAATGTTACTACACCCAAAAATGATTCGTAAGTCCTTTTTAAAATATATTATACAAAGGTGTCCGTTGAAATCTAATGACTGTAAATAAAAATTATAAATTACGCCAAGAATTACCGTGTATGACAATATTTTTTGTGCATTTAGGCCAATTTGAGCAATCTCCTTTGGCTCCAAAAAGTGGGCATTGCCTTAGGAGTTTTGTGTGCAATAGACGACGAAAAACAACACAAAAAGAGAAAGTGGATGAAGCGTTGGTTAAAAGAGCGAATGATTCTCAGCCATTTAAACTTATGTCCAACTCCCTATACCTTTCGAGTAATATCTCCCACGCATTTTTTTTGACGAGCACCTTTATATGATTCCGACGTAATGTCCCATATGCATGGGAGATCATCTACACACGCGTTAGCTCTCAAATAAGCATCCCAGTTAGTTAGTTTAAACGGCGATCGCATCCCGCTAGGCCCCTTGCAGCAAGGCCCTGCCGGCATTGCCTGCCCTCCTCTTCTGTCCGATACGGGCGTGCCTCACTAGGAGGCCGCACCGTCCTTCTCGCGGATATGCTCTAGTGTTTAACTAAGGCAGCGTTGCGTCGCTCCCCCCTTGGGGGACTATCGCTTCCGAATTAGCCGATTTTTTAGATTTTTATGACGAGCATTTTTATATGATTCCGACGTAATGTCACAAGCATGGGAGATCTCTATACACGCGTTAGCTCTCAAATAGGCATCCCAGTTAGTTTAAACGGCGATCGCATCCCGCTAGACCCCTTGCAGCAAGGCCCTTCCGGCACTGCCTGCCCTCCTCTTCTGTCCGATACGGGCGTGCCTCACTAGGAGGCCGTACCGTCCTTCTCGCGCATATGCTCTAGTGTTTAACTAAGGCAGCGCTGCGCAAGGGCGGATCCAGCTTTGGCGCCAGGGGGTGGTCATGTAGTCGTGGTATATTAAATATTGAAAGTACTCAAATAAAATTCCCCTGGGTTTGGTCCACTTGTACCCAGCCCAGGGGGGGGTCATGATCCTCATGACCCCCCCCTCCCCTGGATCTGCCCTTGGCGCTGCATCGCTCCCCCTCTTGGGGGACTATCGCTTCCGATGTAGCCTTAGATGCCTTCCGGCCAGAGACAGGTGTTTTTAGTCAGTACGAGTCTGACATAACCTTGCAGCCGGCTGTAGGGTATCCATGAGGATTTCTCACCCGTTCCCCGCCTAAGAGGAAAAAAAAAGCTAGGTCATTACTTGCTCCGATGTACCGCTCTGTTCGTTAAGTTTCTGTTTAGTTATTCCGTGTTTGTAAAGTTGCACATTGTTTTGTTTTGTTATTGATTTTTTGTTACGTTTTTAACTTTCTTGTGAATTGCTGAGATTACGAGATTAACTGAATTCTCTCCGCAAGAAATCGCTGATATCCATTATTGTAATGGGATGTCACGTGGACGAACAACAATCGCTTGTTTGACATACATAAGTGCTTTTCCGAACCGACTTACATCCTCAGCACGGAATTTCCAAGAAGTTCGCCGGAGGTTATCCAATATCGGACTTGGATTAGCAAAAGATCAACGTGAGCAACAATCAATAATTATCGACTATTCTATAGAAGAAAGTGATTTAAATGATTTGTTTGCTGATCCCACAACCAACATTCGACGTTTGGCTTTACGTCACTGCTTATAAAAAGATATCGGTGTGGCGAATTTTGAAATAGGAGGGCATCCCTATTACTACCAACGAGTACAGAATTTACATGAAAATGTGGACAATCATCCAAAGGTTGTCTTTTCAACGTGGATTCAAAGAAAAATCAGAAGGAATCCACAATTTCTCCAAAGAATTCTGTGGATGGATGAATCGAAATTCACTCGCACTGGAATCACAAGCTGCAGAAACTTGCATCAATGGTCACATAAAAATCCTCATTTATAGAGGGCTTTCAGCTTTCAAGTGCAGTTCTTAGTCAATGTATGGGCAGCATTCATTGATGATCTGTCAGTTGGGCCAGTTATTTTGCCTTCAACATTAACGTCGGAAAGTTTTATACTACGCTACAATACTCCATACTTTTCCTTTGTAATACGCATTATTAATTTTAACTCTTTGGGATCTTCAATCCCTATTTCTTCTATAACTTGATTTGAACAACCAAGCTCTGGTCTTGCTATCCAGGGTCTGATCCGGGTACTGTACGCTTCAACGCAGCGCGAGCGAAACGGCGAGTCCGCGTCGCTTTGCAGCCGAATGCGTTTTCTTCTCTTTCTCTGCAGACGGCTGAGCTGTATTGTTGTCCTTTTCTTGATAACAAATGGCGAATCAATGACTAACATTCATCGTAAGCCGTGATTTTTGAGATAAAATGATTCTTATAGTTTTATGAATAAAGTGTTTCCGTGGCGTTTGTTATTTGATCTTCAACTATTTGTGTTTTTTATAAAAGCATCGAAGGCATTGTTTTATCTTTATAACACAGAATATCGTGTTTGGATGTCACATTGTGACCAAACTAAAGCTAATGAGCGTCATTCCAGAAATGGAATGACGGGCGTCAAATGGCAGTGGCAGTTAGACGAAAGGTCTATCGAGTCAGAAAAGACTATGAAGTCTTTGGTTCAATTTAAATGCTCGTTAGATTAGTTCGCGCCAAAAACTTCAAACACAAGACCTCACGTCACAGTGGCGCCGACTGGTGACATATATTTTTATAAACACCCTCAATCCTTCATTGTCGTCATGTCATGCACGTTCACTTGAGCCGCGAGTGCCGTATCTTCCCTTTTTGTTTTAATCTAAGACATAATCATGACATTTAAATATATGAGACTAAAAATAAACGAAATGTTGTGTTTCTTCTTAATATTTTGTAAATTTGCCATAACACGAGAGTTATAAATAAAACAATTTTCAGCTTAAAAAGTTATAAAATAATTTTAAACGTTACGTAAAATAAAATAAACACCTAATAAATTATCTTTTAAAAAAAAACATTAATTAGATTTTCTTTTACATACCTAATAGAAATTCTGATTAAGGGTTACTTGAGACACATCTCAATTTTTTTGAGACTGCCTCAATTTATCCTGATGAATAAAAAACGCTCCCATCTGCGAGAATTCTTAATTTTATTTTGATAACCTTTAGGCGAAAGTAGCAACTATAAATTCAACATTTCTTCTAAAAAGTGCCCTACGAAATATACTTTATAATAATGAATCAATACTGTAGAAGAACCAGAGATTTAATATACCTTTTTTAATGTCGGGTTTGTATATAAGAATTTATATTTAATTTGATTATTTTCGATTCAAAGTATCAAAATTGTTTATGCAAGCAATGAAAGTGACAGGAACGAGTACTACTATAGTCTTTTTATGGCGTTGCCACTTAATTCCTTTGCAAAGTTAGCTTTGCCAGTATTATATATATTAAACCTTATTGAAGTTATACTTCTTTAGGCGCGTTATGAAAAAATGATGAGAGTGAAATTTTAAGATGCGCGCGCATCACTGTAACACAAAATTTTAACAGCATGAAGTTGGTCGCTTTAGCTACCAACTTCATGCTGTTACTTTTGTGTTTACCGCAAATTAAGAAAATCTACCAACAAAATAGAAATAGAATCTCTATTTAGTGGGTGCTAACGACTGCATTGTGAAGGCCTACCAAAAGTATTTATTAATCTGGAACAACGGAACCAAAGCGCGATTCAGGAGACTACAGCGCCATCTCTTGACCATTGGTGTAGTAGAACCAAAAACCACTTCTTTATTTTTTGTAATAAAGTAACAGTTATAGGTATTCATATTTATAATATTTATCCACATGTTTCTAGTTTGTATATTCGGAATACGTGTTTGAGTTTCATATAAGTGCAAATCACATATGTTCTAATAAATTATATTCAGTAGCGATTTTAATTGAATATTTTGATTATTTATTTATTTTTTCAAATTAAAACTGAACTTTATTGACTGTGTCCTTTTCCAGACTTTTTATTAATTTATTGTAATTAATTATTTGCATGCAATTAAAAACTAATTTTAAACGATGCCAAAGAAGGATAACTTCTCACGCGCCTACATAAGTACACGCACCCATTTTTTTATTATATGCAGTTTTAAATATAATCAAGTCTTTTAGTTAAAACAACAATGTTTAGATCAAGAGACCTCTGTTGTGAAACATTTGTATTTATATACATGGTTAATTTTAAAACACCAACAACCTCTTAGGGGTGATTCTACCCATCAACAGGAACAACTTTTATTATGGGACAAACTCCGAAATCGCGAAAAAAAATCAGCTGCCATACATTTCGGTCGATTAGCTGATGCACTTTTGTATGAATCAGATTTTTATTTTCGTAATTTCAGCGTTGGTCCCATAGTAGAAGTTGTACATGTACATAGGTAGAATCACCCCTAAGAGGTTGCTGGTGTTATAAAATTAACCCTGTATATAAACAGACTTAGCTTACATTAGCTGCCGGACTACCTGTACCATTGATGGTACAACTGACACTGATTTATCCTATGAGTATATACTACGGGAATTAAACCCAGGAACATGGAGTAGACGATACTTTGAAAAGCGATGTTCATACCTCTCACACCACGGAGATAGTGGATTTTTATGTCGGTTTTATTGGCGAGGGATTCACATTTTATGTTTGATTATTAATCAAGAGTCGAAGCACCATTATAATTTGCAAAGATGTAAAATATTTCAATAAAAGACGAAATGTAATAAAGTTATTATTTTATTTGATAAGACATTCACAATCTGAAAACCAGAGGCAATTAATATCTGCTGTTAAGGCAATTTATGAATGCTAAAGTAAATAAATTAATTATCTATTTAAATCTTAACCAGCAAATAACATCTTTCGGCCAACAAGTCGTTATAATGTTCCGCTGTTCATCTCTGTTTTACTAGATAAAAATTAAAATTATTTTGCATATTAGTTACGTACCTCCTACAGTTAGTTACAACAGTGCAAACATTGTCAAGTCTTGTATTCATTTGTTTAACCTAAATTGTGTTCATATAAATATCACAACTACATGGAACCGTTTAACCGTCTACGAAATATCAACAATGTGTCGAGAAATTAAATACATTAACTTTTTATAATACAATTACAATATTGTTCAAATAGTTTCAGATCTAGCTTAGCATCTCGGGAACTGCATTTTTTTTGATAATACATAATAATACTAGCCAATGCGACTTTTATAACAGAATTAAACGATTAACAGTAAACCTCTTCCAATAATTTAACAGACTATTAAATGCATGTATATAGGCTTCAGGGCCCATGATGGTGATGATAAGATAATGCGATCAAGACAACACAAAGAAGCACTCGTTTCGCACCACATTGCACAATCAACCGCCTTATTATTCCTCAACACTTAAGATGGGACAGTCTATTTAAAAGAACATTCAGAATTAGAAGTAAATTCAGTCAAGAAATCACGCTCCGGAAAATTTATATGGAATGTACTTAGATATGACACAGCCATACACCAGATGGCCAATATGTTGTGATACTGATTTACATTCGTGTATATACATGTTTGGTAATAAAGGAGCTACTCATATGGTAATTTAGCCATCTTTCAATTCAGATGTAATGTTAAAATGTGAATGAAATTAACAAATAGGGAGTAGGCCTTACTGGGGGCCATTCGCGTAACGGGATTGCTATGGCTATCGCTATCGCTTACCGTTTCATTTTGTCAATTCTGACCGCCGAAGGCTCTAATACCTCACGCTCATTTTCTTAAATATTGTTATTACCAATGCAAAAGAAAAAAAAGTGCACGAGGCATATGAAAACCTTCGGCGGTCAAAAATAACAAAATGAAACTGTAAGCGATAGCGAAAGAAATCTCGTTAGGCGATTAACCCGCTGGAGCCTCTGTTATAGATATTTAAATACGACTTATTGGCTGTGAAATACTAAGCACTCGTACTGTCGATGATTGTAAGCGATATAATTTCGAGTTGATAATATACAAGAGCACTATAATACGCGTAATTTGCGCGCGCTCAATACTCGTCCTCTTCGGGCGGGTGGGGGTTGTCACCATCTATTTCCTCTGGAGGTGCAAATCCATCCTGAAAAAAATGGCGTTTTAAATATATTTTTGAAGTGAAACTTCTTTAGGCACGCTTGACTTAGGGGGTAAATTGGCGAATGTGTGACGATTTTTGCGTTACGCGCACACCGTTATGTTACGTTATGATAACGGACCTAGCGCGGATTGGTGGGTAATGACGGACCCAGTGCGGATTGGTGGGTGATAACGGACCCAACGCGGATTGGTAGGTGATAACGGACCCAGCGCGGATTGGTGAGTGATAACGGTCCCAGCGCAGATTGGTGGGTGATAACGGACCCAACGCGGGTTAGTGGATGATAAAGGACCCAGTGCGGATTGGTGGGTGATAACGTACCCAGCGCGGATTGGTGGGTGATAATGGACCCAGTGCGGATTGAAGGGTGATAATATACCCTGCGCGAATTAATGGTTTTTTATCTTCAGATTAAATTTATGATTTACAGATCATTGGAGCGAAAGAAGTTTCCGTTCAGTTGTGTGGTCATATGCACACTCGCTTTTTTTTTAATTACAAAGCATAGCAAATTCCCATAGCGTAAAGATGCATAGTCACTATTTAATGAATATATCATAGTCATGTGTAATTTGCATGTTTTTAATTGTAGCCCTGAGTAAGTGTACAATTGAACATGCCTACTAATTCGAAGGACAAGATGATAAAAAAGTCAGAACTGATAATAATGAATTTTGGTAATAGAACAGATTTAGGGTTCTAGAAACCGCAGACAATGGACTGAGCGGCCCTCAAAAAAAGAGTGAAAGTGGTGTTGGAGCCCATAGATAAGAACTATAAGTTGCACGATCGCTTTGTCTCTCTTGCACTTAGGGCAAAACACACAGAAGTCTGAGGCAGTCATTTGTATAGTTGGAATTAGTATGAAAGACTACAGACGGCGTGCACGGCGCGTTGCGGAGGCGTGCTACTAGCGGTTTATTCAGTTTTTTTTTTCTTACATAATTGTTCATCGATTTGCAATGGATTTCGGACAAATTAGACATTTTTGTAAACATTCCCTACAAAACACGAGAGCCTGCCTATCTCTCTGTCTTGTGACGCATGCGCAGTCGTCTGTCCAATAGTTTGCTCCAAGCATCACATCGAAATAGTAAGATGCTTACGGTTGCCAATGCGCATGCGCGATTAGAGAGAGAAAGCTAGTGGTCTCTCATCTTCTTTCTCTTTCCATTAGAGGAACACTTCCACTTGTAGTAGAGTCTATATATCCCCTACTCTATTCTTATATCTCTATGGTAAGAGCCCGCAACGCGACCGCCACGCCTGACACGGTTCTCGGTCGCCACCGCTCCGCCTCCGGCTTCTGCGGGACTTGGCTTTTATCGACCCACTTTTTTTCCAGTTCATTCTATCTTTTGTTTAACTTGTACTAGCGGCCGCCCGCGACTTCGTACACGTGGAGTTAGTTAGAAATAAAGGTTCACTGCTCGGTCCCCGTAGGTGATAGCGTGATAATATGTAGCCTATATGTTGACCCGACTTCTTAATAATATTCGTGCCAAATGTGAAGTTAATCCATGCAGCACTTTTTGAGTTTATTTCGGACATCAAAAAAAGTTTGGGATCACTGAAAATATAATGTTTTTGTGTTACTTTTTTGTAATTTCTTTTAATGAAAAGATTCTAAATTACAAAATTAGAATTAGATCGTAAAACAATTAAATAATTAATTTGTTTTTCCATATAAAAAGACATGCAATCCAAGCTGACACTCATTCAGAAATCTGACTTAGTCAATATTATCGAATTTAAAATATTTTTTCACCAAAAGTTGTGATTTAAAAAATGCCACGAGGATTATCAGATGTTTTACAAGCCAGAATTGTAACTTTGAGGGATGAAGGCTATCCTACGAGAGAAATAGCACAGCACGCAGAGTTGCCGTGTCCCAATTTGGTGTAGTTTCCATGTTGCAGAGGTGAAACACGGCATGGGTAATTTAGATGATCGACTCAGCACCGGTCACCCAACTGTTTTGACAGCTGCTCAGAAGCACTACATCAGGTTGCTGGTAGCCCGCGACCCAACAATAAACGCCGCTAAATTAGAAGCAGAAATACGGGCCGTTTCCGGTCTTGAAGTTAGCACTCAGACCATTCGGAATTGCTTATACAAGGCTGGGTTACGAGCACGGAGATCTTGGATAAAACCTTTGAATCCAATTGAACGTCACCGACGGCGATTACAGTGGGCTAGGCTCCGGCAAAACGAAGAGGAAAACATTTGGCAAAATTGCCTCTTCATTGCCGAATCGTGGATCAGTACTCATCCAAATAACCGACGTGTCCGTGTTTGGAGAAGACTTGGAGACTGAAAGGCAAAGAACGGCCACTGGAATGGTTCAGCAAGGCCTGAATAAAGGCTAGGCTAAAACGCCTTTAATCCCTTATCAAGTTATATGATGATCTATGATGAGCTGGAGAATAAAACGGTATAATTACGCATCTGGTCAAACTACATTTTTTTTTACAGTCCAGAAGTTTCGTACTGATTTTTAATCTCAAATAATTTTCAATCAAATCGCATAAAACAGTGTTATAATTGTTAAATTAAAAAACATACCATGAGCTCACTATAGGTAAGTGATGCAATTTTACATAGCTCCTGTAAAATTTAATTTTATGTAATTATACCGTTTTGTTTGTCAGCTCCTCAATTACTGATACAACTGTTTATATCAGGCCAGCGTCGCGTTGCCGACCCAACATGCGGTAATGATATCAACACAGCTTTAGTACTTATAGCACCCAATAATGCGGCTGTGAAGGAAGAGCATATTTTACACAAGCTTAGTTGCACTTGCAGCCAACTTTAACTTAAAGTTTAGCACCATAAAGTTTGAATTGCACTTTATGAGACCTAGTTTCGTCCCTGGTATACCTTGGGCTTTATTCTTAGCAAAATAAACAGAAATATTTGAAAATGACCGCAGTAGTTTTTAAACAACAAATCTACAGAAACTCAAATTTTCCAAGTGATTGGAGCTTGTGTCAAAGAATATTTACCTCGGTTGCATATAAAATATCGAGAATCTTCTGAACAACGGGAGCGTTTTGTTGTTCTTCCATCTCTTGGCAGATGACCTCTATATCCCGAAGCTTGCCAAAATAGAAGTCCCTTTCTTTTTCCAGGCCATCAACTGTTGCCTTTAATTCATTCACCTGTGGACATGCAGTAAAAGTTTTATAATATACAGCATATTACAGATTGTAAGACAGTATTGTTTCAAGGAAATCAAAAAGTAGCACTTTATTGTGTTGACGCATTGTCACATGCAGTGCAGGACTTAGAGAAATACCATCTTTCTAATCTAGCGAATGTTAACTTTAAAGTGAAAAATTAACTAATATACATATTTTAATTGCTTATTGCAAGCCCATTCTGTAAAATATACCTAATGTTATACCTAACATTAAATATACCTAACATTGTAATTTAATTATTTATTGCAAATTTATTGAACTTTAAAGTTAACAATCATTCGAAGAATAGAAATTGTGCCACGTGTCTAGGCCCTGTTCCCTGTTTAGCTATATAATAAATTAAATAAATTACTATATATATGAAGCAATGGATTGTTAAGCAGAGGCATCTGCTGTTTATGGTCTATGCTAGAGGAAAAAATTTATTAAACAATAAGCTTTTAATAACACCTCTGTTATAGAAATTTGATACTGCCTTCAAATATTTGTTAATATTTAATAAGTTATAATAAGTTTTTAATAATATCATACCTGGTGGTTGAGTTCATCAAGGATTTTAGAATCGCCCTTAGCACTTTGATTTAATCTCGATAGATTAACAGGCGGTGATCTAATTGTGCTGTTTGCCTTGCCAACTGTCAATATAAGTAAAAGATGAGTAATTATAATTGTAAAAGAAAAAAAATATATTTATGTTTAGCCAAACCACAATAAAAAATATAAAATAATAAACTTTATTTACATATATAGACAAAAAATAAACTTGAGAAAAAATGAAAAGCATGCTGAATAAAATACATAAGGATTGATAATTATGATAGGATTAAAGAAGTGATTTCCAGTGCCTGTGTCAAGGGGAAAAATGTAGTTATAGTATCTCATAGGACTTTTTTTAAAAAGAAATTCAATTGCAACCACAATAATGCAATGGTTCGAGTAGGAAAATATAATTACAATTATCATATCAAAAGCTAGTATTAAAAATTCTAGAACTCTACATAACAGGTCCAGTTGTACATCTTTATAATCCAGGGATCTACTGTAATACACTAAGGAGGGAGGAATTCATTAAAATATGCATGTATATAGTTATATTATTAAAAGACAAGGTATAAATGTGGAACTGTTACTATTTTATATTGTTTGTATTGATGCCTAAATATTTATGCCAATGATGCCTTTTTATAAGCATTATTATAAATAATGAAATGAAACAAAAAAAGCAACACGTAAAAATTAGAAAACAAAATAGGTACTGGTTTGGGGTCTGGCTGCGACTTTGGCGACTGGCGCTGCCACTTTCTTAGGGGCTGCGTGTCTTGGGGCAGAGGCACCCCCATGACCCATAGGAAGGCCTTCACGCTGCGCCACCGCGTCATATTCCGTGCCTCCATAGTTGGCATCAAAGAATTTCTTGAACCATTGCAAAAACTCAAAGTTATCTTGGAAACGACCCTTCACCAGTTTGTCAATGGGTACTATCTACAAAAGAAAACAAGTAGAAAGTAAAATAAAAAGAAATGGCATTTTCTACATGTGCAGGCTACCCATGTGGGAGGATTTGTATTTACCACTCTCAAAATTTTAAAATTACATTCAACCAGTGCAAATGGGAGACTATAATACAATACCAATGAAGGCTTCATAAACTGGTTTAATGTAGTTTCATTTCTGAAAGTAGTTACTTAAAGTGCAATAGTGTGGCCTGATGCATACTGCCAGAATGTTGGGTAGGTACAGGTCGTCTCACTCGGAGTGGTGCAGCGACAGTACCAGCACACAACGGAACCCCTGAATCGCATGCCCCTGAACCAATTGTGAAGCCACCACGAGCTTCAAAGGCATCGTATTCTCGACCATCATAGTTAGCATCAAAAAACTTTTTAAACCACTGTAAAAACTCAAAATTATCTTGAAATCTCCCCTTTATGAGTTTATCCACAGGTATGACCTAAAACATATCAGTATTTTTAATAGTTTTTACCTATTCTTGTGTCTCCAATACAATTTTTATTAGGTACTGACACAGGTCACTAGTAGATTCTGTGGCCTGTTACTATACACTGGTAAATTGTATTCAAATGCATTGGTAGCTTAAATCTGATTAGTTTATCTTGTGTACATCTTAAATAAATTTGAACGATGGTATATTCTACAGTTGAAACTTATCTAAAACCATATCAGTATACCTTGGAAATAAATTAATTACATACTGGAATTTATGGTTTTCTATGTGGAATATGAACAATCATTATTTAACAAATGATACTTACTGAATAAAGATTTAGGTAGATACAACATTGAGAATGTAAGCGAACAACTTAGAAGTATTAATCTCTTGTAGATCAATTAAAATTAAATTAATGATAACAATAAAAAATTACCTTATCAACACTCATTTTTTTGAATGCAGCCTGTAATATTTTGAAATTTTGTATATATTCATGTTCTAAATTTGTCTTAAATTTGATGCGTTTCATGGGAACACTGCCTGGGAAGAGCATGTCCATAAACTGACAGTATGCGGCGCCGGTACACAACTCCTCAATTTTACCAAAATTCGACTGAAGGCAATCGTTCACCCACGCCAACATATCGTGCCGCGATAGATTCTCCGAAGTAACATTAGTTGAATATACATTCACCGCCATCTCGATAGTCCAATAACTACTCCTAAAAAATAAAACGAGACAGTCATACACTGGAATGTTAAACCGGCTAATATGAGACAGCAATGTGGCTTGACTTAAAAAGAAAGCCAATCTAAAAATAGGTCGTCCTGCGTCCGCACTGTAACATGATGATTTCAAAATATCCCACGAGAATAAGTGCATTTAAATCTAAAGAATATTGTACCTGCTACGATTTTTTTAATTCCCAGTAGCTGCCGTACGTTTGCAAAAAAATAACAGTAAACGCTCAAACGGCGGATGTGGAAACGATGACAGATAAGAATAGGTAAGCGACTCATCGTTAGTTTTTGAAGGATGGTGTCGGCATTCAGCATACCTTTTACTCATGGTTAAAAATGTTCTTACCTTTATTTTATTAGCACTAATAGTTTAATCCGTCAATTCCGCTCCAGCGAATGGAGCAAAGCAGTCAAAAAAGTTGATTTTTTGTCCAAAATGCTCGCCTTTTCCTTTTCGCCTTTTAGCACCACCACAGATTACAGAACACACACAGATTATGTAAGATCGTGTAAATCAAAGACAACTTCGATTAATAGAAACAGGTCTGATCAGATCCCTGAACCCGATGAGAGGCAGTGCACGAAGGCTAATTGTCACTGTCTCACAGGGTGACCATATTTTCAAATATTTCTGTAATTATCTGTGGTTGTGGTTGGTTTCTCCATAGTGTTTTTTTGTTAATCTGTGTTTTACAATAATCCTCAAGAAATTGGAAATATTTAATATGAATCTAATAGAGTTGAAGACGTGGCATAAAGGACTTGTATTCAAGCCATAAATATAGGAAAAAAATAATAGTAGTCTGAACAATGTTGATCAAGACCTCGATTTTTCAAGTGTGGTGGGAATCATGTAGGTGATTCTTGTGATACAGAGGAATGTGATGCTTTCTGTTGTTCATGTGAAGGTACTCATTTTGCTACAAATAAATCTTGTGCAGAAAATCATCTTATCATCCGCCAAAAATAAATTAAAGTCTACATAGCTCATACCTGTCTTTCGTATGCGGAAGCCTCCAAGTCTTACACTAGAATAACAAAATTATATTCCAATGTTACCTACAACAATTTTGCCAAATCCTCTACTCTCAAAACTATTCCATCCAACATTGAATATACAAATATATACAAATTACATACGACCAATATACAAATATTGACAAATATACAATTCTGATCACTTTTTAGACTATTTTTACTTTATTATTTATAAATTAAATCACCAAAGCCAAAAAACGCGCCCGCCAAGTTCTTCTTTTTCTTTTTTATGGCATGCACGGTTTGTGTGTTCAGCCAATGTAAAGTAAAATAATCCCCCCTCATATATTGCGATTCTAATAAGAATAAGAAAGCCAATGACCTCCATCTGTCAAATATTGCTTCAAAAGTACGGTTTGCAAAAAAATCTCGGAACACTTTTTTAGCACTCGACTAATTCTAGAATAAAAACCAAACATTTTTAAACAAACAATAACAAATGATGATACTTTAATATTACTTGTTTTTTTTTCATTTACTTAGCTTTGGCTATGAATGGTTGATAACCTAAATCGTCAACCAAATGTCACTTTATGTTGCGTTCAAAAACTCGATTTATAACTTTCGTTTACATATAGAATGTATGTTCGTATGTGACCTGCATGATCATTCATAACTTCTCCGGCGGTAATGCAGAGATGAGCGAAATTGAAAAGCTAGATTTTGATTAATATTTTTTTTCACACAGTCTTAATAAAAAAAATACTATTAAAAATCGGTTGTGTTCTTTCTCAAGCTTAGTAATTTAATTTAATTAAAAAATCAGATGTTTTGTCTCACTTAATCTTATTAAATAAGTTTTATTAAATAGCAAAATTTTTTTGCTCACTCTACCTATTTGGTTTGAATTGACAGCTATGGCGTCAAAATAGGGCGCCCAGTCGGTCCTATTCATAGTTGAATCGCATTACAAGTTCCTTGCCCCCCTCCATGTCATAGACATTTTTTGAAGTTATACTTCTTTAGCCGCGTTATGAAAAAATTATGAGAGTGAAATTTTAAGATGCGCGCGCATCACTGTAACACAAAAGTAACATAATGAAGTTAGCCGCGGGCGCGTTATGAAAAAATGATGAGAGTGAAATTTTAAGATGCGCGCGCAACACTGTAACAGAAAAGTAACACCATGAAGTCGGCCGCTAAACCGCACATTACTCGTAAGTCTCGAAAAAAAGCTTCCAACAAAATAGTAATAGGATCTCTTAGTCGCACATGTTGGGACGCTCGTCGCCTCTGATCACTGTTTTCATATTTATAATATTTATTATTTAATAAAACTGTAAGAATGTGCGGGAGGGCGAAGGGGGAGTGTGAGAAGACTGACGTCAAATAAAGATAGGCGTAGGTAGAAAATACTTATATTGTGATTACTATTCAATATTTGTAGGAGAAATGGTATTACTGTATCCCACAAGGGTGGAAGTACATGTATACTATTATCAAGACACTAAGACGTCCCACGAACCTCACCTACGAAGCGATGACTTGGTTCATTTCCCAAGAACACCTTATACAAGTGGTGTCAGTATAGTATAGCACGATTCACATGCGTATAGCGCCATCTAGTAGCGGTCGGCGTGATGATATTTGATCCTATGATGTGTCATATACAATCGGTGTCGGTATAGGATAGCGCGATTCACATGCGTACAGCGCCATCTAGTAACGGGCGGCGTGATGATATTTAATACTATGGTGTTACAAAAATAATGGTGGATTATTAACCACTTAGTGGTTAATAATCCACCATTATTAGACATCTGTTCGAAAGGTACTTTGAACGATCCACGGAGCTCCTTAAGATGATCGCGTTGTCAAAAACAATGTTGGCACGCTCGTCGCCTCTGATCACTGTTTTCATATTTATAATATTTATCCACATGTTTCTAGTTTCTATATAGACACAACGTGTTTTAGTTACTTACAAGTGCTAATTACATATGGACTAATAACTTAAATTCAGTAGTAATTTTAATTGAATATTTTGAATATTTATTTAATTTTTCAAATTAAAACTGAACTTAATTGACTGTGTTAACTATCCTTTTCCAGTCCTTTTATTATTTTATTGTAATTATTAATTATTTGCATGCAATTAAAAAATATTTTTAATGATGCTAAAGAAGTATAACTTCTCACGCGCGTACATAAGTTACACGCATCCATTTTTTTTTGTTCAGGGAAGGCAAGGGGAACTAAGCCCAATATGTCATAGCAAAGTCTATGCCCCCATGTTTATGCAGTGTGACCAGATTCAGTATTTTACCACATTTTCGGTATATTTTGTCGACTTTTCAGGGGGTCAGTATTTTTATAGGTATATTGACAGAGGTTATTACTGGTTATTTTTTGGTTAAAAGGTATGACAGCCCCGTAGCGATCATCCCACAAACAGTAATTTCGGTTGATTTTCCGGATTAAGACAGATCATGTGCTATCTGTCTTTTTTAACAGGCAAATTTTTAAAGAGCTAAGGCAATTTAAGTAAAATGATTTGTTGTTCTGCAGTGCTGTTGGTTTAATAAATAAATAAAACTAGTATTTACGGGTTAATGCACGAAATTTTATTTATTTATTGACGTTTTGTAGTTCTTTCTGTTGGCTTAATCTTTTAAGAAATTCAGGAATTGTTCCATGGTAGTACATTTTTAGCCGTCATATAAATAAAGCGCGTGCTTTTCTTTGACTTAAATTAATAATACTATATTATTATTTAACTAACGGGCTTCGTCTTCGTCCGCGTTTTTGAAAATTCCACAGGAACTTAACATTTTCCCGACATAATAGGTATCCTATGCCTCAATCCAAGTCAAAATCTATATGCATACCAAAGTTCATCCAAAACCGTTCAGTAGTTTTTCGTGATTGAGTAACAAATATACAAACTTTCATATTTATGATATTTGGTAGGATATTAAGTGTATTATATGGTTCAATAGAACAATATGACTAGTTTCAGTAAATCTCTGTTAAAATGTATACCAGTATCGAATATTGCGGGCCCATATTTTCATAGATAAATTTAATAAAAAAAAGTACAAAGACAGATTTATAAACAAAAATGTATAGATGAATGAATAAAACCCTTATTTGAAAATCAGTATATTTATTTGTATAATTTATCTCTCTGCAAGACGGGATATTTCAGTATTTTTTCTTAAGGCCCTTCGGTATTTTCGTAAAATTTATTCGGTCACAATGTGTCTATGAATCCCACGGTTGCCAACCGTATGAGATTTCTCGTACAAATACGAGATTTTTGGTCTACCGTACGAGGTACGAGGACACTTCACATCTCGTACAATTTTGTACAAGATTTCGAGATTTGTCTGAGAAATTGATATCATGATATTTCATTCGCAACCTGCTTTCTTATAAGAAAGATTTTAGTGCCGTTAGATGGCGCTTTTTTCATCTTGTAGTAGTGCTAAAAATAATCCCTTGATGGCGTTGTAATTTACGAGAAAAGTGAGCTCTCCAAATTGTACTTAATGTGAGATGGTCGAGGGTGTGTAGCATGTGATGGTTGTAGTGGAAAGATACCACCTTTTTAACTAATTCACGGAGCTGACAGTACTGGATGTTGCTTTATATAAAATGTTGCTTTATAAAATACTGGTTTCGATTCTGGCATGACTCTCTAAACTAAAAATTAAATTTAACATCAGTCTCTCCATGTCATTCTGTACAGTGTATGACAAGGATACACTGTTGTCAAGTTTAGGTTTAGAGAATCATGCCAGAATCGATACCATTATCTAGTCTCCTTTATAAAACAAGTAAGGTTTTGTATATAATCATATCAATCTGTTTAAGAAGATGATAGAATGTTAGAACGATATGGATGACATGGTCTATAAAAGACAAAAATCTTTAAATTAAAGAACTAAAAAAAAGAATGTACGAGGTTCGAAAGCTAAAATATGAGATTTTTACACAGACATATTTTTTAGCTGCTTAAGTACGAGGAAAAAAAATCTAAGGTTGGCAACCCTGATGAATCTGTGTATTCATAACCCACAATGTATTCGACTGAAGGACTCTGTATCCAGGTCATGAATAAATTAAAAAAAAATGTGTATTCATAAAATATGCTTTTGTTTAGTTTTTGTATCAGCTGTTTATGTTCTCTTTCTTTGGTCTGTGGCTGTTTACGAATTTTAAAAAATCCAATCTTATATCATCTTCTAGGATATAAAATTAATTTTAAGAAAGAATTCAACTTTGGGTTGATCGCTGGGTATCGTTTGAAGAGACAAGTAAAAATCACTGTAGAAAAAATACTAACAAAAACTTAAATCAAAAGGTTTTTGCGACTTGCGGCAGTAAAAAAAAACTTAAATACAAAGAAAACATTTACATTTCAGTGGTAAAATTGTTACAACAAGCTAAACTACTCGAGTCTGGTGAAATCCAACAGTGATCCGTCAATTTGCAAAAAAAATAAAGAAGCAATGGCTCAAGATGACGATCGGGTTACGCAAAGTAATAGTAATATCAATACGATTAGTGAACTACCTGGAAGACCTTTTTCTCTAACAATGGAAGTACCTTTATTCTTAACCATGTTGGGACTATCTCTATCTGGTGAGTAACAATTATAGTTAAGAGTTATTAAGAGAGAGAGAAGAAATGCATACAGAATTTCCCACTTCAAATTGGAGATCACAGAGAAACAGGGAGTAGTATCTGCAGCTAATGGTTGCTGCTACTTCTCAGATGGCAGCTAGACTTTCAGTTTATAGTGTGGTTCGTCAGTAATTACCAAATAATGGTATTTACTGACAGTATGTGGTGTGTTTGACCACTAGTGTATTAATGAATGTCAGGATTTATCACTGATTTCTAAATTTCTGAATTCCGGAATGACACCTTTTTGTTAAATACTGACATTTGTCAGTACACTACACTAGACAATCATTATGTACCATGGTGTGTCAGTATGCATCGCGACAGCAATGGATGAGGATTTGATGTTTGTTGAGATTGCTGAGGGCACCCCCCACTGCTGGATCTGGCTCCGAGCTTGTCCCGGATCTGGAGAGGAGCTCGTCCTGGCCCATTACAAACGATCAGATTATTTTAATCATGGTCTTAATCTCTCATCAGTAAATTTAAATGAGTATATCTTTATCTCTGTTGTAGCCAATGTTTCGTTTTCTTTTCATTCTCTTTTTTACAACCAATGGCTAAGATAATAGCCACACAAGTTTTCCCTGTATCCCTCCCTGTAAAAAGATGGGAAGACAATCTACCCAAGAGTTAGCGACAAGCAGCCACAGATATGAACCAATGGGCCAATTTGGAGGAGGCCTATGTCCAAGGACAACCTGATTGTACACGTGCCAATGTCAGCAATTAAACTAAAAGTTTTAAATTTAAGTTACTTTAACATGTACAACAGAGAATAAAGGCTATTTTTATTTATGTGCTATTCACACAGGCTCTTCCTACTTTTTTTATCTATCTCATGGTGGCTGTTTTCAATCAAGTCAAGCTGGTTAACCTTTTTATGAAAAAGAATGTGGGAAAGTCAGTTGAGATCTGACTCTGCAGCAAAAACAATATTTATTAGTTTTGATTCAAAACTTGTTTAATTAAAACTACAAATATATTGGGAGAGGGTATTTTGGATGCAAAATAGTTTCAACATAATAATCACTAGTCAATTTGTTTTCAGGTACTGCAATAAGCAACATCCTACTTTATAGGACATGTATCCATTCTCTTAATCACACAACTGATGAATGCCACATATTCCTTGCTCCAATGAAGAACAACGAGACCCATGCCCTTGAAGAGGAAGTCCAAAAATATGTTGCTTTTGTACAGATGGTCAAACTTGTTATTGAGTCTGTGGGACCCGCAATACTCTCTATGTTTTTGGGAGTTTGGTCAGACACTCATGGAAGAAAGCCATTAGTGGTTTGGCCTATA
This sequence comes from Chilo suppressalis, assembly GCA_902850365.2. NCBI lineage: Eukaryota > Metazoa > Arthropoda > Insecta > Lepidoptera > Crambidae > Chilo > Chilo suppressalis. Next base: position 7,776,117 of record OU963912.1, on the reverse strand, counting down.
TTTGGTAAGTTCTTTAATTTTATCTTAGGCACATAAAAAAAGCTTTGGACTGGATTCTGGATATATTAATGTTTCATTTAAAGTGTTTTAAAAAAAAATTTAAACTTTCATTTAAAGTGTTTTAAAAAATTAGTTGTCATTGACATTTTATTGAGTTAACATTGTCTTTAAACATAACGCACATTTCAATTTTTTACTTTTATTAAGCTATTATTAATTTTTCAAAACAATTCGAATTCAGTATAAAATATTTAATTTTGATTTTGGAGTTGAATTTTAACACAGGTGTTGTCTTTAAGGCAGACCTAGTCATGAAGGACTTTTATGTGTTTACATTTATGTAGGTTTCACTTTTATCACATGTGAACAGCCCATGTCCGTTTTTTTTTGTTGTTTACATCCTCTTGATAAATTATGAACATATTCAACATGGAAAAATAGTAAAAAGGGTTTTAAAAAAATGAAAAACTTGCATGGGCACTTTAAATGTTTACAATTGTGGAACACTAGGTGTGACTTCGTAATTTATAACAAATATGTCCACAGTTACTAGGTTACATAAGAGGTGAGGTGTCCACCACTACCAACTCGGGCTAGGGCTTGTTAATATTGACATATCCTGTGAACATGGTGTTTGATTGTTGATTTGTTGTTATTTTCTACATCACAACTGCTCTGTTCCCACAAGCTTTTCGCAGTTTTCTATTATTAATTTCTTACTCAAAAATAAATTTTATTCAAAGGTAGTTGAGTTTATATATAAAATAATTGAGCCTTGTTTGTATTAAACATACAATAATACCTATTGGTTATAATTATTGGAATGTCATCCATTGTGGACACATGGCTTCAAGTGGCTTCAGTAAGTTTAATTAAGAAACTACTAATTTATTACTTCCGTAAGGATGTTTGGTGCTATATAATTGAGCATGTCATCATCATCATCATCACCATGTTAATGTCCCCACTATAGGGTCATAGGCCTTCCCTGTCGATGGAATAGGGAGATTGGGCTATGACCCACCAAGTGGCTCCAGTGAGGATTGGTGGGTGCTAACGACTGCAGTAGCAGCCGAGACCAACAGCTTAACGTGCCTTCCGAAGCACGGAGAAGCTCGAGATACTAAATTTTTGGTGACCCATCTAATGACCGACCACTGCGAAAGTTGCTTAACTTCAACGATCGCAGCCGAATGAGCTAAGCTTACCACTTGCGCCATCGAACACCTCGCAATATGAGCAAGTATTTTGAACCATTCAGTGTTTTCCACAGTGGTGGTATGTCGATTAATTTAACTAACAACAAATAATATGTATGCATGGACGTAGGACATAATATATATTTTTAACAGTTTCAAGCAAGTCGATCATTACTATCTACGATAACGTCGCGGCACTGTGTCAAGTCAAACTAACAAAACTGACGAGTGTGTGCCATGTGTAATATTACACAAACCATTTAGAGCCACTTTTCACCCCCTCATAACCTAAAAACTATTCACATAAAAATTACAAATTTGGCTCATATACTTGAGACTTGAAAGATATATATGTGCTCTAAAGTTCATAAACAAGCCGGAAATGGTTATTTAGATATTAACGTCCAAAAATAACGTCTTTTTTATTTATTACTGACTGTCCTATAGATCAAAACTCTTACCCAATATATATGTGTTCTAAAGTTCATAAACACGCCGGAAATGGTTATTTAGATATTAACGTCCAAAAATAACGTCTTTTTTATTTATTACTGACTGTCCTATAGATCAACACTCTAATCCATCTAGATGACTTAGAAAGTTAAAATTTGGCATCCAGATAGGTAGTTGGGTGAATACTAAGAAATAAATCAGAAACTAGTAAATTCTTGTTATTTTATTATATTTTTTTCAAATATCAATCTATTAGGAAGACTTACTTAATTTAGATTCTTAGAACCTCTAATCAAAACCGCGAAACCAGGGGGGGGGGGGGGGCAATTGTTGGTTTGCATGGAGAAGGAATGACTTTTTATGATAAACTCCGTCTTTAAGAAGCCGCCAAACAGGAAGTAGACGTGGCTGAACCCGAATGATTCGACGAGTATTTCCAATCAGAGATTGACTGCACCATGTCGACAAAATGGCACATATTTAACGTGATTGTTAATCACGGATGAAAACCGGTAGCGATCACCGAATAGTAAGAAGCACATTGAATATCAATGTTAAGTTTGAATTGCATCCTCTCCTTCTTGCGCACATATCCGAAACTCAGAAAATTTCCATCTTCAACTACAAAATCGCTTTGCTTGTCTGGAAGATTGCGTATCTGTGGACGATATAAACAGATTGGTGGAAACTGTCCACAAAATGGTATCCAAGTTCTGTAAGAACTAAAGGGCACAAGAGGTTCTCTGACCACACTCTCGAACTCATGAGAGAAAGGCAAAATATGGGACTACAGGCTTCAGCGGATGCGGTAGCATACCGGCAAATTAATAGGCAGATCTTGAAGCGACAGTCACGCGCCCTTAGGTTCTTAAATACTAAAAGGATTAAGGATACCATAAAAAACAAAGGCATAAAAGCGTTCTTGAGAGATCTGCTATCAGACAAAGTCAGCTGATTAAAACGGTAGTCTCATCATCTCGAAGCCTTTTTTTTCGATGACGAGGAGTATCGCCCGAGAACATATGATCCGGCGTGCTGCATTCGGCCGGTGGAAAGCATGGTGCTGCCCTGCTTTGTAGTGCTGCAGACCGCTGAAAAGGCAACCGTTCAGCAGCCAATTCCACGTCCTCCGGCACGATCCTGGGCTTCTCTAGTCAACGCGCCAATCGGCTAACCACCTGGTGCCGCAACTGAGGTCCATGGTGGATAGTCGTCCGTGCTTCGTCTCCCATACCTACCAGGTTAAACAACTCGCCGATATAACCCGCGCTGATTGAACATGACTAGTGGACCCCGGATTGGGAGTCGCCGCGCGATCATCTCGAAGCCTGAGATTTTAAGGGAAGTCGAGAACTTCTATGGTCAAATGTACACCTCAACGCAGAGAGCTTTTCCTGATTTAGCTTAAGATCCCTGTGCCATATTAACCCGACATTATACCGAAGATATCTCTGGCGTCAGCCTATACGAGATAAGTATGGCTATCAAACGGCTACAAAAACAACAAGGCGCTAGAAGATGACGGAATCACAGCAGAACTGCTGCAAGCAGTGAGGTGACCCGTCTGTTCGTATGCCCCCTATAAAATAAAAAAAAAGCAGGCGGAACCAGTACGTAAAATCTTTAAGCGATTGTTCAATTGCGTTATCCACGAAGGCATAATGCCAGGGCATGGTACAGGAGCGTGGTGGTACTGTTGTTCAAAAAAGGTGATTACACCCTATTTAAGAACTTGTGGTGTGTCTTTCTGCCACTCCAAATTTACTTTTTAGCTAGAAATAAGTTAGTTTAACGTTATGCATAATAAAACTATTTTTGCCTCTAAACTTTTTCAAATACATTGTTTATGATACTTTATGGTAAAATTTACTCGCCGCTACACGGCGCTTATAATTTCTTATTGTTAAAATTATTGATTTTCATTTTGACGATTCACGTCACTTCCGCGTCATAACTTTTTCTTCATCATGTAAATAGTTTTAATTATTTTGAAATTTTCATCTCTTTTAATTTACCTGACTAGGTATTCAGGTCATAAATTCTGTCACATGTTTAATATAATATAATTGAAACAAGTTTATTCATTATGTAACCATTTATATACCAAAATGAACTTAACAAAACTATAAATATTCTTATGACAATAAAGTTTATTCAAAATGACCTCCGTGATTTTGAATACAGGCCTTCAATCTGCGCGGCCAGTCGTCTATCGCAGCACGAACGAGGTCCATGTCAATATCGGCGGCTGCACTAATCAAGGATGTCTTGAGTGACTCCAAATTGGGATGAAGCTTTGAGCACGCCTTTTCCTCCAAGTGTTGCTATATCTTGTAATCTAACGGACTCAAATCTGGACTGGAGGAGGGCCAGTCTTCGTGCCGGATGAAGTCGTTTTCACGCGCCGAAAGCCAGTCTTGTGTGCTCTTCGCTCTATGAGCTGGCGCCGAATCTTGTTGGACTACCCAGTGCCTGTTATTGAACATGGTATGAGAAACAGGTTCCACAAGGTTCGTCAGGCAGGGCTATATTTTGATACACAACTGCATTAGTTTTTACACCTTTCTCACAAAAATGTACCTCTGTTGAGCCCCAATAAGAAACTCCCAACAATACCATGAGCGAGGATGGAAAATGACCTCGTTGGACACGCGGAATACGGTTGCTCGCTTCTTCACTACTGTTTGCGTGCACCTTATCATTTTGTTTGTTGTAGCTCTCTGCTACGGTAAAAATTTTTTCATCCGAAAAAATATTTTTTTCCCGCGTATCGCTTCAACAAAGCGCGGCATCTCTTCAGTCTCAGGTCCATTAGACGAGCATTAAAACGATGTCCTGTTTTTCTTCAATATGCGCGAAGCCCTAAGTCTTCATTTAACACCCTTTTCACCGTGGTTCTGCTTAACCCCATCTGAAGAGCCAACAGTTTCTGCTTACGTTTGGGATTTCTTTGAATTCGCGCCTTCACAGCTTTTATCACTGCTGGAGTCCTAACAGACCGAGGGCGACCACTTCTTGACCTGTCATCTACACTAGAGTCTTCATTGTATCGTTTGATGATACGATAAACGAATCTTTTGATTATATTCAAAATTTTCAGTATGTCAAAAATTTTAATTGGCGCGTAACCGCAATGATGCAGCGCAATAACTGCAACACGGTCTTCTTTAAGATGGACGCTTAAATACGCTCCATATTTAAAAATGAGTAAAATTCTAACAAGTATACATTTTTATTTTCATGAACAATTCGAAATTCGAATTCAATAAACTTTTTGGTGGCCAGCATTCTAAAAGAAAAGTTTTTACTGTGTTACAATACTTATGACCTGACTGTGTCTGCCGAGAGAGACCATTAACGTCTTCTTCAAAATTAAAAAATGTTTCTTTTGTTTTTTCTCGTTCTAATAATTTATTTTTCTTAAATAAAACTAGTTTTTACGGGTTAATGCACGAAAACTTTATTTATTTATTGACGTTTCGCAGCCTTTTCAGGTCTGCATCGTCAGAATAATGAATATCAAAATTGAATAACAGGCATCTTCTTTCGAATATCAAAATTGAATAACAGGCATAGCGGTATAAAAGCTGCTTACGCCTGGCATCGTGATCCATACATCGAATTTCACTCGCAAACTACACACTGTAGTTCTGGCCGTTCCCGGGCCTTTGGCTTATCTTCGGCGTTAGAGCTAGAGTAACCGCCATAGCTAAACGGATCGCCATGCTCTAGTAGCAATGTGGGGCACATTGTTCGGCGAACAGACGGACGTTGGAGGCCCAAGGTGCTTCAATGGTGACCTCGCACCGTGAAGCGCAGTGTCGGTAGACCCCTCACCAGGTGTTCTGGCAACATCAAGCGGGGGAGCCACTGGATGAGGAAAGCGCAGGATCGTTGTGTTTGGAAATCCCTAGAGTCCATAGGAGGCCTTCGACTTCCATCGGCTGATTATGATGATGATGAGTATGACATTGAGTATGTAAATTACTAAATAAATAAGCAATGTTGACTATCGATAAAAAAGTCGATAAATTTTTCTGTCACCTCCCTAAATTTTAAAATGCATCGCTTTATTTCGGGCGGAGTTAATAAACAAAACGACACACTCGGACTGCAGTAAAAATAGTCTCATCGCGCTGTTCTTTCTTAATTTATTCCTGTGGTTAGCTCGATCTACCTGCGAGACGACTGTCAACACCTTCGTGACTCGTAAAATTTATTTATTTGCTTCGAACGTTAAAACATCGACTTATAATAAGACTAATAAAAAAATCAACCATTTCAAGACGGTCGGCAGAGCTCTCCAATTGTTTTTCTTTTATTGTCATGACCCCCATGACCCCCCCTGGGTATAATATCACAATTCGTTTGAGTTTAAATAGCAGTACCCTTAGCACGAACCAATATCGAATTCGTATCGTTGCGAGTCCGAAATGTCATTGTCAAATGTGTACTGATTATTAGTTCTAGTTACGTACTTTGTGCCGCTGCTGTTCAAGTTTCCATACAAAACTTGACAATGACATTTCGGTTTGCAAACTATTCGAATTCGTTTATAGTTCGTGCTAGGAGTACAGTATAAATCTTGCTTTCAGACTTATCTTATTTTAAAAAACAAATTTGGTCAGATCTTTACAGAATCAACAAAAGAAGAAAGATTTTACTATATATCGCAAAAATAAAACTATATGGTTAATTTTTATTTAAAATTGGGTAAAATTATTAAAGTTTGAATTTTTTCTACGCAAGCGATGCCGCGATGTCGCGGATACTCAGTACTTATGAAGTAATTTGTTTAGCGCTCTTTGTATTCGTCTTATTTTTTTTATAGAAGACAACGTGTTTTTACACCCATGATGTACGCACACTTTACTTTTGACCAAACTTTGATTTGCATTATTAAGATCACTCCATGCGTAGAAATTCCCATTTTTCAAAAAAAAACGGCCCAGTGCGAGTCGTACTTGCGCACCGAGGGTTCTGTACAAACTCAATTTAAAACCTCTACGCGTTCATGAGAAAAGAGGTAGTAACTTTAAAATTTTCAGAAATATTTTTTATTATATGATGTACCTAAAAATTTACGGTTTTCGCAATTTTTCCTTTATCTGTACTATAAAACGTTACTTCGTACCAAATTTCAAGATTCTAAGTTCACGGGAAGTACCCTATAGGTTTTAATTCCCGTGCGAGTTTCGAAAATTTGTGGAAATTTGCGGCAGAAACGGCTGTATCTTTTGATTGCTTTGGCTTAGAAGTTTAGTTAAGTTTAGATTTTTTTGAAGCTCCAAGGGACAGTAGACATGAGTATTAGATATGAATTCAGTTTGATACCTCCACGCGTTCCTTAGAAAAACGGTCTTGACAGACGGACGGACGGACAACAAAGTGATCCTATAAGGGTTCCGTTTTTACCTTTTGAGGTACGGAACCCAAAAATTAACAAAATTGTGGACTTGTACATTTATTGAATCAGTGAATAACAAAATTATGACTAACCAAAACCATCTATATCTTATCATAAACAGTGCGTCATCTACTTAGCTTGTTTATATTTTCACCGGTGACTCATTTCATTATTTTTTCTTTTAAGGCTCCTTAAAATAGCAAATTATACCTTTTTTATTTTGGGTGGCTTGTAACATCATTGTTATTAACACTTCTAGTAAAGAAACAAGATATATCTCGTGGTTTCTAGGTATCACAATGACCGCCGTGTTGACTGTCATCTACAGTATGTTGGACAACTTCGGACCGTGGTGGTTTCTTCTCACCGTCATTCCCTTCTCCTTTACCGGTGGATTCAGTGTTCTATTCACTGGGGCCTTTTGTTACTTGAGCGATGTCACTACAACCGACAATCGATCTCTTAGGTAACCTAACACCAGGATTGTTTTACGTTTGTGATGCGTTGCTAGATTGCTATGAAAGCTTGATGTTTTTATTCGTACGAAAGAGAATAGGATACATTGATAACCCAGATTAGCAGCTGATTATGCGGAAGTGCAGAGTGAATTAACATTATGCACGTGAACGATATGTTACGCAACTAATAGATAATAGGACATCTGACACTCTAAAATCAACTCGTCTGCGTTTGTGTTTTGTCCATTACAACATAATTGATGAGGATTTTTTTTTTGATAAACTTAAGTTTCTGCAATTCTAATATCTATAACATCAAGAATATAAAAAACCCTTTATTAATTTTGACCTTAAGTCATCCGGTTTTAGTCCCGCATGTGTGTCGTCTATTGTTTCTAGCTTAGCTTTATGATAACCACGCTTTAAATGCAGCCGTGTAGTTCAAAGCACATTACAGGTAGCATAACTCTTTGGATGTTTTTAGAATGACCTTGCTCGAAGCTGCCGTGTCTGCGGGAAGTGTGACTGGCGCCCTGTTAAGCTCTTACTTGCTAAAAGCAGTGGGTAATGTCTACTTGCTGCTCATAGTATCTACGCTGTATGTGATCGCTTACGTCTTTACCAATGTGTATTTGAGAGAATCATTGACTGGCGCAGTACAGGTATGTACTTGCTTAACAACAATCACATTTTTATTTGCCATACATTTCAATTAAATCATACTAAAGAATCAGACATTATAATAACGATCGGTCTTCGCTGCAGTAGTTCTTGCTGTGTTGTCATAGCTTAGGAAGCTAATATTGCATTCTAGAAAAATACCCTTCGTTACTTGACTCTCTCAAAAATGTTTAACACTTATCAAAGTAATGTGTTCTCTCACTCTATTGCTATCGCAAAGAAAGTGATTTCATCAATCTTTAAAATTAATTGACGTTCTGAGTGGTGCCTTAAGTATGTATAAGTTGATTTTATGTAAAATTTGCTAGATCTTCTAAAAACATCGGTCAAAGCATAGCACAATCAAAATTTTATTGCTAACATAGTAAATATAGGTATATATATTAAACTTGCTATCAATTATTGAACTGATAAATAGATAGATACAATACTTACATCTAACTTGTCATTTACGATATAAATAAAAGCAAACAATCATAAAGTATAATACTTACCTATTTACAACCCATGCTTTAAAACCTCTTTAAAATATTCTGAATCTGTTAGCTTATTGCCAATATTAAAATATCCTATGTTCTAATAACCATAATATCCAAACGGAATATACAATGTTGTACTAAATTTCATAATAACACTTCTTCGCTTTTCGATTTCTACCGCGCAAAGGAATCTTTTACTCATCAAACATCCACAATTTTTACGGCTGGGCGCGTAGGATATGTATGAATGTCACAAAAAGAACATTGTCATCCCCGCCCGTTTTATTATCACAGGGCCGAAACTTTTCATTAATTTTAAGTTCTTAGAAGAATCGTTTATAGTGGATTCATGTGCTGGGTGGGAGATAAAGTCTTGTATGCCACTGTTTATATGAGGTATTAAAACCAACGATATTAAATACCTTAGATACAACAACACGAACAAAATCGTGGCCGAAACCTGACCAAAAGTTACATTGGATGATCCACGGAGCTTCGTAAGATGATGGCGTTGTCAAAAACAATATAAGGCATTATTTAAACATTGAATGCATACTGTATAAGGTCTTAATTAAAATGCTTGCGTCCAACAGTTAGCGGGAACGCGGAGCAGACGCCCGCTCCGTGCTCCCGCTTAACGCAGCGTAGGACGTAATTAATATAATGCATATACATAATTATAAGAGTGTTTCACCAGAAAGGTTAACCACAGTTTAATTAATAAATACAAAATAAATAATCTGGTATTATAGAAATTAATGATTTAAAAGGAAGTAACGATTGAAGCCTAAATAATTAGCTTTTCACTTGCATGGCTGTCATAAAATTAAATATATTTTTATTTTCTGATCACCGAACCAAAAGTGATATGTACCTTCTTTTTGCTGCACCAATGTGAACTTTCAATTATTATTTTAATTTATATCATTGAAAGTACCTTCTAAACATCTGCTTCTACTTTCAGGGTGGCATATGCACAGTCTTAGATATTTTGTTGGTGAAGGAAATGTTCAGGGAATGTTTCAAGAGACGGCCAAACAATTTGAGGGCACAACTGCTTCTTCTCGCGATAGCCAACAGCCTCTCTATATTTATACTCTACGGCGTCTTTGATTTAGAATATTTGTACACAAGGGAGAAGTTGAATTGGGCATTGAAAGACTTTACCACGTACTCTGCAATCAGCACCACCATATCATTCGTAGGATCCTTCATAGGCGTTGGAATAATACAGAAAATTTTGCCAATCAGTGATTTAGCATTCTCAATGCTGGCATTTTTGACTACTGCTGGACAATACATGGTTAAAGCATTTGCTGTTGTGACTTGGCAAATGTACCTTGGTGAGTTAGAATTCTATACTCTATCGATCTGGCAATAATACAGAAAAAGATAAATTTAGTGTACTTAGTGGAACATAATCCAAGGGATAGGGATAGTGATATTTTTAGTATCGCGAGCGTTTATACAACTTTAATATAAATCTGTCTTTTAATTTAACATATCTATACTTATAATAAATCTGTAGAGAGGTCAATTCTGTACATGAAATATATTTTCAAAATAAGTATCAGGGGGTGATTAGTGATCGATACTGATGACAAAAATTCAATCAGTAAATTTTTTGTCTGTCTGTCTGTCTGTGTGTATGTTCCTTATAGAAACAAAAACTACTCGACGGATTTTAACGAAACTTGGTACAATTAATCTTCATACTCCTGGGCAGGTTATAGTGTACTTTTCATCACGCTACAATCAATAGCAGCAGAGTAGTGAAGGGAAATGTTGGGAAAACGGGAGAAGTTACTCCATTTTTTAAGCTTCCGTCGCGTATGCAGCCTTAATGGTTAAAGTTACATAGAAATCATGTATCACGGAAATATTCTACATAAAATTGTCTAAAAAATATCCCGCAACAGGATATGTCTATCTTTTATGGTTGACTCACAATAACACGTGTCATTATATAAATAAACTCATTGTTTATAGCACAAGCCTGAGAAAAAAAAGCTATAGTTTACACTACAGCTCTACGCCGACGCAAAGCAAGGGCGGGCCACTAGTAATAAATAAATAAATTATACGTAAACTTCAGTCGCTAATTCAGCCAAGCATAAGCAAAGTCTAAACTTTCTAAATTCTCCTGAGATAAATTTGCATATCGTGCTGCGCGTAGACGAAAGACGAAGTAGTTTCTTAAACCTTGTTTGGTAACATACCTTTATTAGAAAATCTTATGAAAGTTACCAAAATATCCTCGCCCCTCCATTCAGGACGCAAGAAACTCATAAACAGAAGAATATACATAAATTCATGTCGAAACCAATAAAATGAATAACAATATGTGTTATTTAGGTATCTAGATATGAGTTTGTTAAATGTATCACTGTTAAGTTCCTATAGCTTAAATGTATATCATCATCATCAGCCTATGAATGTCCCCACTGCTGGGGCACAGGCCTTCCCTATGGATAGAATAGGGAGATTGGGCCATGACTCACCACGCGGGCCAGTGCGGATTGGGTGCTAACGACTGTAGATGCAGAAAGGGCCAATGGATTAACGTGCATTCCAAAGGACGGAGGAGCTCGAGAAAGTAAATTTTTGGTCACCCACCCAATGACCGACCACTGCGAAAGTTGATACCTTTAAAAAATGATATGATACGTAATAAAAAAATGTGCAAAACCGTGGATTCATCCACCTTCGAGCTTCCGTAAGTAATATGAATCTAATGTAAAGAAACAATTTCAGGTCCTCTCATTGCATTGTTCGGCGGTCTGTCAGCGCCGCTCATCAGATCAATGTTGACAAAAATCTTGCCTATTGAAGACATCGCTAAAGCGTTTGCGTTAATGTGCGCCATAGAAGGCATATGTCCTCTCATATCGCCGTTCATATATAACTCACTATACAGAGCGACTATAAGTGTGTTTCCTGGAGCCATATTTGTGTTGGCTAGTTTTACGTCCATCACTTGCACCATTATGTTGGGGTAAGTTTTTCTTACAAGTGTTTATTAATTTTTATCATAGTGAGCAAGATTTTTGAAGTGAAACTTTATATTCGGACGGGGTGTAAATGGAAAAATCCTATGGAAAAGTTGAAACGGAAATGCGTCATGGGCGTCACACGACTATAATCCTATGGAAAAGTTGAAACGGAAATGCGTCATGGGCGTCACACGACTATATACAGGATGTTTCTTTTAGGGTGTCAAGCCAGTGCGAGCTGATAGCTATCAATTTAATCTCCATGTATGTTCTACGATTTTCGTAGTTTTTGAGTAAGATTTCTTTTCGTTGTTTTTATGATTCAACGATGAGACAACTTTGAAAAGTATAACTTTTTTTGGGTCGATTTTTCTTGATTTTGTTTTAACAGAGTACCTATTGTTAGTAGTTTTATAGGTAAAATAATCTCATTCCTAACTTTAACCTAAGATATATAAATTTTGATCGATACTAAATAAAAGTGGATTCAGTAAAACAGAATGGACTTTCTATTAAAAAAATAAAAAAGTTGTTCCATAACTTCTGAATAATTTTATAAACTGCCCGACTACATAAGCTTCCATAAAAATACAAAAAAGATGTACTAAACAGGGTAAGAGCTTTGCTTATTTTTGATGACAAGGGGGAGGAGGGGGTAAATAATTGTAATAAATCTGCTTACGTAATACTTGAACGGACCCATAGCTCCGCTAAGAGAGTTCTCAAAGTCACCATCTGCCGCGCTAAAACGAGCATCTGGGAGGAGTATCTGTACCTGTGGGGCCTTTATCGAATGATAAGAAACAAATTTTGCTCTTGAGCCCTCCATCGGATTCCATGGAGCCGAATCTCCTGGCACGCATTATGGACGGCCTCTTTCCAACTGAGGCCCCTACGACAGTACTACATATGAGGCCGCCTATGCCGCATACGGAATCACTTTGGCCGTTTCACTCCGATACCGACGAAGAGATGCAGGACACCATGGAATGCCTCAGAGGGAAGAAAAGAACCTAGTACCGCTCCTATGGCACATGGGTTATGATTAGGCGATTCGCGGAGTTCTGCTGCCCCGTATGGGGGTCAGCTGCTATGCATACGACACTCTGATCACCATACGAGGCAACAATTATGCAGGCACGACTCGTCTCGCCAGAGCAGGAGTAACCCTAGTCACAGAATCCGTGACCTCGGGTTTATTGTGGTGGCCAACAAGACCGAATCCGTATTTTTTTTCTGACGGGGAACCCCCAGACAACCTGCAGGGGCCCACATTGAAGTGGACGGGGTTAGGATCAATTAAAACTTTTAATCAAGTACCTGGAGTTCGGGCTTGACTAATACTGGAAGGTTAGTAAGCACTTCGGGCGCTCCAGGCTCAAGGGCGGATCCAGCTTTGGCGCCAGGGTGGGGGGTCATATAGTCGTGGTCAAGTCACAGTGGGTACAGATGGACCCAGCCCAGGGGGGGGTCATGACCCCTATGACCCCCCCCCCCTGGATCCGCCCATGGCCAGGCAAGAGGGAGCAGCAGCTGTAACACTTTTTGGTGTTAGGTTTGGATAATCAACCGGTTCTCAACCTCCGTCTAAGCGTTGTTATCGGCCGCTTTGAACAACTATTGCGAGTACAACAATAATTAGCATCGAATCGCACGCAAAGCTGAGATATTATGTTGCAACAGTTGAGATTTGACCTTTTAGTGGCGAAAATGGAAATATAAAATATCGCATATGGTATTTTTAGAACAAGGACTTCTACTCTTTACCTAAACGACAGGCTGTCTGTTCTATTATTATCACATAATGGTAGTCGTCGCGAACTGTCGAAAGTATATTATAATTCTACAAATACCTAAATGAAAAATTTTAATAATTATCCTATTATACAATTATCAAACACAGTGGTTTTTTATATAGATGTAATTATCATACGATATTTTCTTTATAATTTTTATAATATGACTTGAAATGGAATAAAATTACAATCGAATATTAAAAAATGGAGCATTCTACGTTATGGTACAAAAAAACATGTTTGTTTTTATAGTTTGCTATGCATACAGTTATATAATTTCTTACTTTTACATGAATACATTTACAAGTAAACAGTACGAATTATTATCTACATTTATGTTGTTATCTCTATCGTTTATCCTAGAATAAACAATAACTAAAAGGTACTTAATAAGTACGATTCATGCTTGAATCGTGAAATTTAAAGTAATGTTGTTGTATATTATACGTATGTATATTGTTTCAGATTTGTCGCTTACTACAGGACGAGGGTAACTACACCAGATTACCAGCCAGTGCAATACCAGTAATAGATAAGTAATTTTATCTTAGTATGTATACTAACTATGCTAGTATATTAGTACTGTACTTAAAAAGTGTTGTTTTAAGATCATGCTTTAAAGAAGTGCCTCAATTAAAATTAAACTAAACTCGGGTGGGTAGTTATGTGCAACTTTTTGATGTGTAACATCTTTCCTCTCCCTTTCCTGCAATTTGTGGGAGTGATTTTGTGAAATGGGACGGAACTGTGTTACAGGAAGTCGCGAAAGCGCGCGCTATTTGATTTGATTTTAGAACATAATGTTCAAATGGCTTATTCCTTTTGTAGTAGGTTTTATTTCTTTTTTTACTAATATAAGGTGAAGTTTCAAATGTTACACATCATACGTTACGCGACTACTGTAAGGCTCCCTCGTTTTTTTTATTTACAGTAACTTAATGATTATGTATTTCTATCATTAGATATAATAATAGAGTACCTATAGGTAAACCGCATAACTGAGACGCTTGTAATTTTGACAAGAATGTGCCTGCCGCCCGCACCTCTTACGGTTCCCGTTTTCAGCCTCCCTCACACCCTTTGCCACGCAGGCGAGGTCTCAGTTAGGCGGTCTACCTATAAATATAATTGAAGCCGCGACAGTGAATAAACGAAGTGTATCCACCAATGTGGCTCCCTCTGTATATTCTTATTGTTATTATTTTAGTCTGATTTTTAATTCGACGGAATCCTGATATTTCAGAAAAAATATTTTTGAGTTAATTGTATAACAAAAAAAGTTATATGATGCACTTTCAAAGCAAATGATTTTAAAAATAAGACTGGTGTATCTTTAGACATAGTAAGTATACGTTATTAGGACTGCGAAATAGAAAAACTGATAATTTTAGATTTTATACCTAGATATGGTTTTTGTATACCTACTTATAGTATAAGTATAATTTTTCAAATTGTTTATATATTTTGGTAAAAAAATTATAATGTGCAATATTTACACTTTTTAAATAAAATATTTTCGGATTGCGATTTGAAAAAAGATGAAATTTTCAAAATTAGTAAATCCGAGTAAATGTTTTAAGATCTGGGGAGGCAGCATTGTTTCATTTTCTACAGTGTTAGCTTAATATTTTAAATAATGAACATTTTTTATATTAATATTATTCATGTGGTCTAAGGCAGCTTGTTAACTGGGTGGCGCATCCACGGTCTTTTCGCACTTTCGTGCGCATTGGCAGCATAGAATTCCCTGTGTTCTATAAATTATGACCTGGTAATTTACCAGACCACAAGGCCGGATTTAGAGGTGTGGAGAACTCGGGGTAATAAATAAATAAATATATAAATAAATATTTCCAACACTCACACCAATTAGCCTAGCCCCAAAGTAAGCACTATAAGGCTTGTGTTATGGGATGCTAGGGTAACGGATACAATACATATACTGTACATATATAAGTATATTTATATAGAAATACATATTAAACATCCATGACTGGAGTACAAATGCTCGTATTCATCACACAAACGTCTGCCCCCACCGGGATTCGAACCCGGGACCTCTCGAGTCGACGACACCATGAAACCCGGCGCACAAACCACTCGGCCACGGAGGTCGTAATGAAGGAGAGGAGTCCCTAACAAGAGCTTATTTTAAAATCTAGCACCATTTTTTTTTCTACTCTGTTGTGGGGCCCCGACACGCCCCTCTTGTGGGTACAATCTCGCCTGCCCTGCCTCAAGTCCCTATAATATAGCAGGGGCTTGTTATCCGAATAAACACAAAGCCGTTAACAAGACAAAAAATACTCCAAAGTCTCCAAAGTCTTGAACACAGGCGAAAAGTTGCCTCTTTATCGGTTTTTTACCGGTTACATTTCGGTGAGTGTGCCTCGGAGTTACATAACTTAATTCCACCTTCACCTTTTTGCCACAGAACCACCAGAGAGACGGCAAAACGCCACAGGTATGCCGTAGAGGTCCCACAAACTCGTACTAAACGGTTTGCTTCCACCTATATAGTCAGAACAGCTAGGTTGTGGAACTCTTTGCCGGAATCTCTGTTTCCAGTCACCTATAATCTGGGGCTCTTCAAGTCGCGAGTCAATCGGTTTCTTCTAGGCAAGCGCGTCCCACCTTACGCTGCTACGTCGCTTTTCATTATTTGCGTGGCCGTCAAGCGCAAGCCTATTTAATGTAAAAAAAAAAAGAAAACTATTACAGACGACGGCGCCTTTAAGAGGCACACTGCCGAACAGACCTCACACCTAGCTCCCGCAAGCCATGGTCCGAGAGCACACGCTTCCATCGAGCCCCTCGTAGAGGACTGACCTCCCCTGCAGGTAGTCCTCTACGATCGCTCGCAGGTATGGAGGCACTGGGAGACTGTTGAAGGCGTTGCGGATCAACGCCCGGGCATTGCGGGCACCCGCAATTTGCACCTCACCACCTTATGGTTCCGCCACAATCACTAGCCCCACGTTCCACTCCGCCGCCGACTGGCGCATTAGATCTTGTGCCGCGTTGGAGTGGTTAACGTTTATTTGGAGGAGCTCGATGGTGTTGCTGGGCATTGCGTTGCATCCATGGGCTCCTCCGGCGGGGCGGCTCTTGCGTCCCGAACTGCGTTAGGCCCGTTCTGTGCGGGCCTTAGCGGGTGGGGGTTACAATTCCGGCCCCCCATCGGATGGTTCGCTGGCCGCTTGGCCTCCGCACATACGGCGCATTTTAGCGTCGCTGTGCAGCCCGATGCCTGGTGCCCCTCGGAGACGCAGCGGTAGCACAGCTTGCTGCGGTCGTTTGCGGAGGGGCATCGCTGTATGGGGTGTCCAATCCCCATACAGCAGAAGCAACGCATGGGTTTTGCCTCCAGGAGATGCACTGTGGCAGAGCTCCAGCCCATCGCTACCTTCTTGGCCGTTTCCAGGCGCTTGGCAGCCTCCACGGGGACCGATGCAAAGGCCGCACCAGTCCCCCGAGCCTCCGTATGTAACTTGCCCACCTTTATCTGGTGGGCAGGGCAACCACCTACTTGCGCCAGCGCCTGACACACCTCGTCGGCGCTTATCGAGTCGACTCGGACCTCAGCCGTTTTGGTTACCTTTGGTTGGCCGTATCGCCCAGGGCCATCCCGATCTTGGTGGCCAGCTTGTCGGCCTGGTCCGGGGAGGTTTCCTTCCGGAGCTCTATGATCCGAGCACCAGTGATGCCCGTGCGGAACTTCGCTGGGCCTATGCCCGGGTCTGCGAAGCTCACTGCGTTTTTGGCCTGGGCGATGACCTGACCATACGTGAGGCCCTTCTGTATGGCCTCGGGCTTCAGGGTCAGTACGACGGCCAGCGTTTTCGGGGCCCGCAGCGACTTTTTCTTCTTAGCGGCCCCCTTTTGAGCTGAGGCCTGCTTTGCCGCCTTCTTGGCCTTCTTCCCCTTCCGGCCCTTGGTGACCAGGACCCACTCTTTGTCCTAGTCGGGTCTTCCCGCCTCACCCGAAGTGCAAGGGGCTGGCGTCTCCTTTTTCTTAGGGCCCTTCGCTTTTGGGGCCTGCTGCGGCGGAGGAGGTGCAGGCGCCATAGGCGGCCTTGCTGGCCCAGTCCTTTTGATCTCCCTGCCCGTTTTAGGGAGGTTGGCTGGCGGGGCGAGGGTGGTGTTCCCCGCTGGGGCCTGCCGCTCCTGGCCGCGGCCCGATGCCTTGGAGGAGGCGAGGGGCGGTCTGTGGCTCTGCTTCCAACAGCCGCCCATCCACTTCGAGCCTCTCCAGGCGCGCCGCGCAGGCGGTGCTCACTTGTGTGATCAACGCCTGCTGGAGTTGCTCTATGGCCCGGAGGAACTCCTCACGGGACTCTACCTCTACAGGGCGATGCTCCTCAGCCAGTTCCGGCGGTTGCTGCTTTCGCTCCGTCATAAATTGGCGGAAGGCCTTCAATTCGGTGTCAATTTTCCCGATTTGTCCACGCAGCCGTTTATTTTCGGCGCGCAGCCACCGGACCTCCTCCGAGGGAGTCAGAGACGTCGCCTCCCCCACCAATGCCAATAGGGCCTGGGTTTCTTACCTGATCTGCTTGACGGACGTCCCCTTGAGGTTGCCCGCCTTCTTCACCACCCCCAGGACGGCGTCCGCCTTAACTTCGGCTTCGGTGCGGAGCGACTCCGGAGAGCGCGTCTCTCTCAAGTCGTCGGACCCCCTCGATGACCGGCGTCGACCTTTCTCCAGCTCGGTCATGGTGTCCGACCCGGAGTCGGAGTAGTCGTCGCGCAACTCAGAGCGCGCCTGGGAGGTGCCCATGTGGTGTAGCCCGTGGCACCTTGGGGGGCTGCGGCGTGGACATCTCCTCCCTCTCCGTCTCGGAGGTCTCGCAGGGTTCCGAGTGCACCCCGGAGGGTCGGACAAACATCCCCTTATCGCTTGACTTTTTCCTTCCCGCGATGCGGGCGGAGTGGCGGCTAGCCCCCAATTCCGGGTCCTCGACTAGGGCCTCCGAATGTCCGATGCGACTCGCAGTCGGACTTCTCCTCCTTGCTCAGGCCGGTATTCAGGGGCCTGTAGTTGGAGCCGTCATTTTCAAGGTATGGTATTTTAAGCTCAGACGCGACGTCGGGCATCGCCTCGCTCTCCACACCGGACATTCCCTCCGATGATGCAGTGCCTTCTTAATCGTACTATTGCCATTGTCACGAAAGATGCCGCTAGGCTCAAGGAGCGCTGGCTGACTGCGATAAGTTCTGCGGATAATGTCATTGATGCAAGCGTGGCGGGAGACTCGGTCAGCGTTCATTTGGCATGAGAGACCATGGTGTACCAGCTCACCGATGCGAGTACCGCAACGACAACGATGGGGATCGACGCGATATTGCTATAGAGAATAAGTGATTAAAAATTATTTCAGAAAAAGCGGTTCAAATTTTAGTTTTTTGTCAAATGATTTACAATTAAGGGCACTACATGCGTTAATAAAAACTTGGAGTGAACCGGAGACTGACTCTCCATGGAACCGTCTCCTTTGATACTGTACACATTAATTATTGAAGTAATACTTCTTTAGGCGCGTTATGAAAAAATGATGAGAGTGAAATTTTAAGATGCGCGCGCATCACTGTAACACAAAATTTTAACAGCATGAAGTTGGTCGCTTTACCGCACATTAAGAAAATCTACCAACAAAATAGAATCTCTATTTAGTGGGTGCTAACGACTGCATTGTGAAGGCCTATCAAAAGTATTTATTAATCTGGAACAACGGAACCAAAGCGCGATTCAGGAGACTACAGCGCCATCTCTTGACCATTGGTGTAGTAGAACCAAAAACCACATCTTTATTTTTTGTAATAAAGTAACAGTTATAGGTATTCATATTTATAATATTTATCCGCATGTTTCTAGTTTGTATATTCGGAATACGTGTTTGAGTTTCATACAAGTCACATATATTCTAATAAATTATATTCAGTAGCGATTTTAATAAAATATTTTGATTATTTATTTTTCAAATTAAAACTGAACTTTATTGACTTCGTCCTTTTCCAGACTTTTTATTAATTTATTGTAATTAATTATTTGCATGCAATTAAAAACTAATTTTAAAAGATGTCAAAGAAGGATAACTTCTCACGCACCTACATAAGTACACGCACCCATTTTTTTTAAAATTATAGGAATGTGATACTTGGCACCAGTTAAAAATTTCGAGATTTGGACATTCTGTATCTGACCGTTGCAGAACTTGGAAAAATTGTGATAATTCTTTTAAAATACTTTGATATAAGTAAAATAATAATACGTTAGTACCATCCCGTAGAAAGTTTCTTTGTCACAAAAACTTAGTTCAAATTAAGTTAAATAAAAATATGTACTTACATAATTATGTCGGTTGCATAAATATAAATATTTTGAACTTATCAATTGTTTTTGACTTAAACTTTCCCTTTCGGATTAATATTATAATAGTGGTAGTGCCTGATAATAACGTTCTCCTTTTGGTCAAAGAAAAAATATATTTACTGACGAGAAAAATTTTACTATTGATCCAAGCAGAATGATTAAGTTTATGCACAAATCTCTATAGAAGCGTCATTGTTAGTCAGCAGAGTACAACGTGGACATTATCCGACTTCAGTAATGTTTTGGTGGGGTGTTAGCTATCAAGGAGTGACTGAGCCATATTTTTGTACAAAAGGTGTCAAACTATAGCCACAAGTGTATCAAGATACGATTCTTGAGAAGGTGGTTAACCCCTTTAACAACATTATGTTCCATTCCATAACCGAGAATGGTCCTTGCAGCAAAACTCAGCACCGGGACATAAAGCTTGATCCCCCAAGCTTGGTTGGACAAACATTTTGGACTTCTTCAGAGCTGAAGACTGGCCGTCATCTAATCCCGATTTTGATCAGCTGGGTTATGATTTATGGTCACTTGTAGAGAGCGTGGTGTGTTTGGAGGCCATGATAATTTGGAGTCCCTAAAGCAATCCATAAGATTGGCAGTGAAGAATTTTTCCATGGAGAGAGTGCATGTTTCTATAGATAACTGGTCTAATAATAGATAAAAAAATATGGGATAAAAAATAGATATTTTCTTGTAAAAATATTTATGGCAAGACTTAGTATATATTATCTAAACTTATCAGTGAAATAAGAATCTTATCTGTGAACACATAAAATTGTTTTAACAATGACTGTCACGATGACGACGCCCGACCAAACTTTCAATTTCTCTACCGGTAGATTAAATTTTATCTCGGCGGGGTAGAAATAAAGCATAAAATAATCATGAGACTGATAATTATTTATGATTACGTCAGTAAGTAAGTTAAGCGTAATCTTATTATCAGGCAAAGAAATTAACAGAATCAAATTTAACTAAACCGAAAAATTATTATTATACTGCTATGTATTGCGAATGCTATGTATTTATATTACGCGCCTTTACCTATTGTTTTCTAAACCTAAAAAACTAGTAAAGTCAGTATTCAAGGTGAATACACATGTCAGTATAAAAAAATGTATTTGAAAGTAGTGAAGGTCAAGCGTAAACCGAGAGAGATCGAGTCTTGACTGAACTGACATAAAGATTAAAATGAGTTTAATTAACTCCTATGTCATCGAAGTAGACAATTTTGTTAGGCCTAGCTCTTTGAAATTCTTATATCATGTCCTGATATATACTTATAGAACCCATTTAGGTTCTTATTAACAAATCACACGAAACCAAACGAGACATAAAATGGGGTCAAAACTCATTTACCAGTAATGATATTAAACAACGTTCGCAAAATACTGCACGCGCTATGATTATCATGATGACAAATAGATTAAATAAAAGCAGCAGTTTAAGAGTTTATCAAACGTTCAACTTAGTATTGTTTGGATAGCGGTAAAGAGCGCACCGATGATTTATAGTTTAAAAAAAATGTGGTGATTAGTGTTTAATTTCTTATTTGGGAACGATTTCATTGTGTGAGTTCAGTGTCTAATTAAGTGTTTCAAGTTACTTATATACTTACTTATATAACTGAACAATTAGTGTAATCGTTAATTAGGACTGGTAATCGAAGTAGAAAAGGAGATTGCTTAGCTTCCATACATGTTTGGCCTAAAGACCAATAATCATGAAAAATTGTTTCCTAGATTCGAAATTATATATAAATTACTGTAGAAACGAATATTATTGACGGACACCCCTGAGAACTTCTATAAACCATATACACTGAACATATTAAAATAATAAAAAACAAATAAGTTATATAGTAAACTAGGGAAATCAAGCCAAGTACCGAAATTATGGATTAGATTCAGGTATATAGAGCATGTAGATTAACAGATAGTTGCCTGTTTTTAAAGTTAATGCATAAGAGTAACTTTTAAAATCAGGTGTCATTTCCGGTTATAATAAGGTACTCTGTCACAGAAACTGTGTGATGATTGTGAATGAGCCACAGATTAGAGAGAATTTTTAAACTCTCGCTAACCAAAGAAAGCTAATAGTACGAGAGCCCACGACCAAAATTTTTGTCTCATAGCAATACGGCCAAAACCGCATCAAATCGATAGATACGATTATCTTGAACTCGAAAATACCAATATCAGACATTTTCCGCGTAGCGTTTGATCTGACCGAATTTTCAAAATTGTCAAAGAATTTTACCGAACTGCATCATAGCAATATGTCTGATTTGCAGACTGTAGTTGAATGATAGTTCTGAGATACCGGAAACATATTTTTCAGACGTTAGTGGTGTAGCGCAAACCCGTAAAATCACTTAAAAAAATTAAAAATGAGACAAAAAAAATGTCTCATAGCAATACGTCTGAAAATCTTTTTTATTAGTAAATTTTGGTTATTTGATGCGAACAAAACAATTTTCAGACGGAAATGTGAACGCATTAAATTTTGAGACCGTTTTGAAAATGTTAACAAATTTTACCGATCGGTATCATAGCAATATGTCTGAAAATTGATGGACATGATAAAATAAGTTGTCCACATGTGCAAAAAATTTATATCAGACAAATTAAGCGTAGCACCTTCTCTATCAGACAACTTTTCGATACTCAGATATCATTTAAAAATCGTTACAAACCAATGAATACGTTGCGACCCTGAATTTATTAGATGATAATTAACAAAGAATTTAGCCGAAACCGTAACATTGAAGTTTAAGTGAGCGTCGTTCCAACGTTTGGAGCAGCTGGCGAGTGAGCTGTATAATAGTAAGAAAGGGGCAGGAGCGTAACAAGCGCTGAGGCTGTTGAAATTAAATACTGATTGATTTGATAGTTTTGGTTTTATTTAAAGCACACTTGAGTAACTTTTACAAAAGTAATAAGTAATGACATCTGTCATCTGTCAAAGTACATATAATAGACAAGGGAGATTCTTGAATATCTATGAAGGCTGTAAATTTAAAAAAACATTTAACAGAGGCGTCGGCCAGGCGACTCCGAAACGTTATTTTCGTTTTTGGGAGTATATGCTACACTTAAAGTGTCTGAAAACAGGTTTTTGGTAATCATGGCAGCAATACGAAAAGTTGAAAAAAAAATTTATCCGTATTGCTATGATACAGGTCGGCTAAATTTGTTGACATTTTCAAAAATGCGCTCAGGCTATATGCTACGCGCAAAATGTCTGAAAACAAACTTTTTCGTAATACAATTATAAAATCTATGTACATTTTCACTATCAGACGTATTGCTATAATACCGACTGTCTTTTTTTTTGACACAGCAGAAATGGCCTCCCACGCTGTTGCTACATTTTCGACCGTTACTACACATCCAGTCGGGTTCAGAATCATACAATCTAACGATTTTATAGGGTTTTTGCCGTATTGCTATGAGACATGGTTTTGGTCGTGGGCTCTCGTACTATAAGAGATTTAGGTTCTATAGCCATATATTCAGTAGCTTCATTATTTTTGTTATGTTTTTAAGATAACCATATTTTAGATTTTTAGTGTATCACACCTTATAATTTTATTTATTTATTAATTTATAGTCAGGGAACGTAGGCCCATACATAGATACCTTAAATTCTAACATACTCGTATATACAGATTATAATGTGTTTATGGAGGTGTTTGGCGAAAAATGCATGGCAATAGACTTTATGATGTCGCCTACCATCTATAATAATTGTCTAAGCACATTTGCATCTAGTGAAAATGATAATATAGTTGTGGATATTAATACCACAGTGTAATAAAAAAAAAATGATTTATTTTATCGATCTTTACAAAATAGATTTGTTTTTATGTTATATAAACAACTTCGATCAGTCTTTGGCTGAATGTTACTACACCCATAGCCATTAAAAATGATTCGTATGTTTTCCAAACCGGTAAAATTAAAAGTCCTTTTTAAAGTAAATATATTATACAAAGGTGTCCGTTGAAATCTAATGACTGTAAATTAAATTATAAATTACGCCAAGAATTACCGTGTATGTCAATATTCTTTGTGCATTTAGGCCAATTTGAGCAATCTCCTTTATTGACGAGTACTTTCCTGAAGCTTATGTACTAAAAGTTGACTCGTGTATTTGATATCATAAACTGCAAAAATACGAAAATATCTAATACACCCATGCATGCAAAATGTAAGAAAAAACAAGAAGAATAATATCAACAACAAAAAAAGTTTGGCACTGGTAAAAGTTTACTGAGACAAAAGAAAGATTGACTTTGTCATTAACAAAATAAAAAATTTAAAAAATGGAACGAATTGCCGAAAACTCAAATGAAGAAAATGCTTATAATGAATACCCGAATGAAGAACCAGATAGTAATGAAATTGATTATCTTGGAGGACAGTCGAGAAACCCTCCGTTTAAATTAACGATAGAAATAACATTGTTTTTATCGTTCTTGGCATTATCCATAGCAGGTGAGATAAATTATATTAATGTTACATAGCTTCCATATCTCTTACAGCCAATTTCAATCAAATTCCAGTCAGAGGTTGGCCTTTTAGTAGGCTTGCCAAGATATTTTTTATACTGCCGGGTACTCATTAGCGAGCTGTAACCGTAACATGCGTGATACAGTACCAGGTCTAGTGTACGTGCTCGTACGCTTGTAACTATAGATGTAAAACAACCGATTTAAAACGTTTTAAACAAAATGTTGCCGTTTTAAACCCAAAATAAATCGTTTTAAACGGTTGAAAACTGGCATACAAAAATAAAAGAACTATGATTTTAACACTTCAACAATGTTTGTTTTTTTTATTTACCAATAGAGTTTTTAACTTATGATAAGAGTTTTTATAACTTAGGTAGGTAATACCTACGCTTGGTCGCGGATGGACCAATTAGAACTTAACTCGCTAAGTATATCAATATCAGTAAGTATATTTATACTAATATCAGTAAGTATTAAAAAATCTTTATACAGTTTATAGGTTCTCCGTTATATTCCTACCTCGTTAAATCAAGACAATGTAGTTATAATTAAGAAAAACAGTCATTAACACCAACCGTTTTATTTCGGTTTTAAACGGTTTTTTTCGTTATAAACGGATTGGTTTTAAACCGGCCTTACATCTATACTTGTAGCTCAGTTGTAAACGTCGGCTCGCTGCAAACCGCACATGTACCGCTCGCAGCAGGGTAGCGAACCACGTACACACTATGCTTTTTGGTTACAGTGCATGCAACGGTTACGGTTACAGCTCGCTATTGAGTACCCGGCTTAATAACACTGTTGCAAGTAACGGAACCAGATTACCCTTACCTTTTACTGGAGGTTGATTATTGATACTGGCCGTCGGTTATCACAGCATATTATGTCCTTACCCTTATGAAGATGACAAGAAAATAGTTAAATCTAAAGAAAATATAAAAGACGGGACTCGAACTGACCAATTATGCTACCGCGGCCCTTACGGACAGCGTCGAAATTCTTCTAGCCATTCTTAAACTGCAAGGCAGCGCCATCTCTTCGCATTATAGGTAACCCACAATGTCAAATGAATACTTTTACAAGTATTAAACATTTGAAAGAAGAAGTAGCAATTATAGTTATAATTTTTAGTAAACATCAAGCAGTAACATGCTTTAAAATAATAAAAATTATAAGAAAATAGTTACTTAAACAAACCATTATTCTCATATATATTCAATTCAACGACGAATTGTTTAAATATTTAAGTTGTTGTCTGGATGAAGTCAATAGTAACAGATTGCCAGCCTATCGTTTATATAATTCGATCCATTGATAGATTTTATTACTTCCGTGGGAAAGTTAGTATCGGGCCCCTTTTGTTTTTTTTTATTATAGGTAGTTTGTAGGATAATATTATTCTTATTCCTGTAAATTAATCACAGAAATAATATTTTTTAGGGAATTTAAATAACATTACATTATATTCAGTGAAAAATATTCGTGCTATAGTAGCTACTATTAGTTTGGTTAGGAAATACTATTCTTTATGGAATTACTATCTTTTTCTTGAATCTTTAGTTTGAAACAAACTGTAATCATTGATGGGTCGTCGACCCGGCACCGGGAATAGATACAAAAGAAGAGCGGAAGTTATTTAAATAAGCGATAGGTAATTTTACTTGCAACCATTGTACAGTGTCAGTATTGGACTATGATAAACTATATGGCTGAAATACGGTTACAGAAGTTTATTTATCAAAATGGGAGGTGTACCTATAATAGAAAATACGCGAGGTGGCAACTATCTTTTGTACTTTAATAGTATTAACAAACTAGGCAGTTTTGTAAACTATTGTAGACGATGGGCTGGCTCGCTGTTGGTGCTTTCTCAATCCTATAAAAGACAATTGTGGCGTAAACTTTTTAGTGGACGGTTACCAAGACGTGCCGAAGTGACTTCAGACGTATCTCTGAAATCATTTTTCAACTTGACGACTCTGTATATAACAATACAGGGAGAAAAAAACAGCCCTTACTGAGTTTCTTGCCGGTTCTTCTCAGTACAAGGTCTCCCGCCGTAGTTTTGCGAACTGATGGCGTAGCTTCTTGCCCTTCACAAGTGCTTGTAACAGCCTAGACGTGAAATGACATTTCATTTCAGTGAAATCTTTCTACGAATAACCTTACAGTATTATCATATTTGACGCAGATAGATGTACGATGTTGCATGGTACGATTTCATTTACAGATTTTAAAATGCTGAAGCCTCTAGGTGCGCATTCATCTTTTCATATAATCTTTAATTATGTAGACCATAGCGAAATGATAAGTCTAAATCTTGAAACAGAGGTGGATTGGCAAAGAACGCTTCGCAGGCAAACCTCCGTCAGAGAACCAGAGTAATACAAGACGTTGTTCAGAATTAAAAGTACATAGAAAATAACCTTCCCGTATTTTTTTTTCTGGCCCATCGTGGAAACCACGACTGGCTTAGACTAGAACTTAAACTGATTTATGTGATATTTTTTTAGATTGAAATTTAACTTGATAAATGTTTTTTGAGCCAGCGGCGCCCGCAGCCAACCTCCTAATGTACCGCACGTGCGTGCATGCCTTGGGTCATTCCGTGGAGGAGTGCGAGTCATTTCTCGCGCCTGGGAAGACTAACCACACACAGGTATTAACCCCGGCAAACTTCTTCAGCATAAACAATGGACAACAAAGTCTGCGCAGTACTAGCAATTTCACATACAAAAACGTCTACTGCGCATGTTTACGGTTTTGCTCAAGAAGTTTGCCGCACCTATGTTAAACTTAACAGAAAACCGGCCAAGTGCTAGTCGGACTTGCGCACCGAGGGTTCCGTACAAACCGGTAGGTATATTTTAATAATTAAAATTATTAAAAAATATTTTTTATTATATGATGTTACTAAAAATTTACGGTTTTCGCAATTTTTCCTTTATCTTTACTATAAGACGTTACTTCGTACCAAATTTCAAGATTCTAAGTTCACGGGAAGTACCCGGTATGTTTTGATTCCCGTGCGAGTTTCGATAAATTTGTGGAAATTTGCGGCATATACGGCTGTATCTTTTGATTGCTTTGGCTTAGTAGTTTGATTTTTTCACAGCTCCGAGGGACAGTAGACCTGAGTATTAGATATAACTTTCATTTTGATACCTCCACGCGTTCCTGAGAAAAACGGTCTTGACAGACGGACGGACGGACAACAAAGTGATCCTATAAGGGTTCCGTTTTTCCGTTTGAGGTACGGAACCCTAAAAACCACCAACCTTTTAAGTAAATCTATCTTAATCGGCTTGAAATTAGCAGTTTTTAGGAATAAAATTGATGTCTATTGCCTAGCTATATGTCTAAATTCAGACTGGAGGCACTTCCTCGAACATGTTTTTCTTAGATTAGAGCTTTCCAATTGCTTCTTTCCTCGTCGACAGGATAACACCTATTTGTAACAAAAATAATGAAAAACTCACACATACAGGAGTTAGAGAATGCAGTCCAGCAGTATGCGACGTTTGTTGGAACCGCCAAGTCAGTGCTGGAGTCGGCTGTGCCAGCGCTGTTGTCCGTGTTTATCGGGGTCTGGTCGGATAAGCACGGTCGAAAACCATTGCTGACAATCCCTCTTCTTGGTGAGTTATATCATTATCATCACTACCAGTCTTTGTCCCCACTGGTGGGGCATAGGCCTTCCTTTCGAATGGAACAGGAATGCATACCTTAAACGCATCCTTCTGGGCGCTGAAATTGCAATAAGAAAATTACCGCCCATTGCAAATAGGGATAAGACTTAAATAAAGGTATTTAGTAAATATGGGTGCAGGTTTATCCTAAATATCTAGAACATTATATATCGAAATTTTTTCAAACACACTTTTTTAACTTTTTTCTGTTTAATCAACTGTAGTCCATTTTTTGCCCTATCAAATATAAAAGATACTTAGCTCTGTGCTTACTGACTTCTGTTTTTTTTTTATCTTTTCGGTACTCCTATTCTATTAATATATGTACTTAATAGGTTATAGGTTCAATTTAATTTTGTCCAAATTATAAATCAAATCATTATTTTATAAGTCTGTAAAAGTCTCTCTAAAAAGAAAAACTGTCGATCTTTTTTTTCTCGATTGAATTGTGATCTGAGGCTCAACCATTTTGTGCTCACAGAGTTCACAGAAGTGCCTTTAACCTCCGCCACTTCCGAAAATGCATCTGATTTTTAGGGTTCCGTAGCCAAATGGCTAAAAACGGAACCCTAATAGATTCGTCATGTCCGTCCGACTGTCCGTCCGTATGTAACAGCCATTTTTTCCTAACTAAACTATAAGAACTGTACTGTTGAAAATTGGTATGTAGATGTATTCTGTGTACCGCATTAAGATTTTCACACAAAAATAGAAATAAAACAATAATTTTTGGGGGTTATCCCCATACTTAGAACTGAAACTCATTTTTTTTTTCTACAAACCCCATACGTGTGGGATATCTATAGATAGGTCTTCAAAAATGATATTGAGGTTTTTAATATCATTTTTTTCTAACCTGAATAGTTTACGCGAGAGGCACTTCCAAAATGGTAAAATGTGTCCCCCCCCCCCTGGGACTTTAAAATAAGAGAATGATAAAACTTAAAAAAATATATGATGTACATTACCATGCAAACTTCAACCGAAAATTGGTTTAAACGAGATCTAGTTAGTAGTTTTTTTTATACGTCATAAATCGTATACCGCTATTTACCTTTCATACAATCAACTCAAATATAAAAAAAAAACATTAAATTTCGTAAACATAAACGTTATGCATAAACAGTGAAAAAATATATACACATAAACTATAAATCTGTAATAGGTTCCTAAGTAAATAATAATTATAATTCGCGCGGGGCGTGGCTTGATCGGTAGCGGGTGCAGAGCGCGCGGGGGGCAGGTTTTATATTATGCTACTTGTTGCTACGGAACCCTTCATAGGCGAGTCCGACTCTTCTTGTCCGCTGTTTTTGTTTTATATTTATTTTCATTTGTAGTTGCATCCCAAATTACGGCTTTTTTACATATCAACATGATTAATTCCAATGTTGTCTCTGGATTCCACTCCACAATGCACTTCATCATGATAGTCGTCACATCTTCCCATGCCAAAATCAAACATAAAATGAACGATTCCCCCCGCCCGCAGACGAACGCTGGGGATGTTTTTTACAAACTCCGACAAACACGTTCAGTGTATTTGCTCCACAAAACATTTAGGCCACGCCCCTTATGTATGTTTTCTAACAATGTTCTGTTCAAAACATGGCGCAGCAGACGCGCCTTAATATATCGTTGCCTCTAATATGTACAAAAAAGATAGTACAGTAGGTAATATCATGTCTGTAAGTACTTTAAGTTTCAATGTAACTACGCTCAGCGGTCACGCTAGGATTGTCAACTTATTGTTGTGCAAAAAAAAAAGAAAATCGTGGTATTGGCACTCGCATTCGTATCTAGTTAATTATGATTGAGGAATAGAAATATTCTAATCAATAAAGTACCTACTGATAAGTAATTATTCAGGCATCTTCAGCTATCTTACCTACTTGATCGCGCCAGACACGCGATCTATGACCTTAGGTGCGTTACATAATGAAAAGGTTTAATTTCAATGAGTGTACACTTTTTCAACTCACTTGATTGCTTTAACTCCTGTACTGGACTGGGAGTGAAAGAAAAAGACTGGGTTAATAATTAAGAATAATATTGAATTATACTTAAATAAATTAATGCGGAATATTAGTGGCATAAAAGTACGGCCAAGACCGCATCAAACTTTGATGTTTCTTCAAAAGAACGTAAATTTAAAAACTTTTGCTTTGAACAAAAAAAAAATAGAATTTACTAACTGCTTTCCCTTGTAAATAGTAAGTCTATCTACAGACAGGGTCTATCAACATATTGGGAAACTTTTGGTAGGACGGCAACCTTTCTCTGCTAGCTCAAATGAGCAATGAAATAGTATAGTATTTGTCGTATCTTCTAAAAAAATGGTAATTTGTTTTTAACTTTCATGGTCTAACCTTTTAGTTATATATGATTTTTACGGGATTGTCACCATGTACCTTTTTTTTAGCGAGATCCCGATATTTCGGCACTGTTCCAAGCGCCATGATCACTTTTGATAACGGAGTAAATCCTTAGTTACTCAGTGGTTAGATCATAGCGCTTGCAACAGTTCCTAAATATCGGAAACTCGCTGGAAACAAGGTACCTACATGGTAGCAATCCCGGAAATATCATAAATTACTTTAAAATAAGTAAGTGATAATCTAAAAATGACGATTTGCGCCCACAGAAAGTGCTCCCATAACGCAATATGTATTATGTTTGAATTTGGTACTCGGAGCATCGCCCCTCGTCTCCAATCTCCATTAACACGCAATAAAGAAATAAAAATGAGACATTAATTAGATTCGTTATTCCATTGTAGGCACAGAACACAGAAAGAAGTTAGAAGGGTGATCAATGTTTGTACGGGATCCGATGTCACAGGCTCGCCCCCGCTACATTTGCATCTAATAGTTAGTAGCCAAACAAACCAACCAATCAAAGCTGACACCCGAGAGCAATGACACAATCAGAGAGAACAAGTTTTGGTCAAGTTATGAGCTTTTGCTCACACATGTTTCGCGCCTGCCTCGCCCACAAGGCCCTTGTAATCTCTTTCTGTGCTCTGTGATTATATGGTTGAAGTTTTTTTTATTTCTCAAAAAGACTAATACAATTCACTTAGAAAAATAAAGTTTTATCATAATGCATATAACACTTATTCACTTATGCATATAACGAGCGTATACATACCATAATGAAATCAACGTGGGTAGACGGAAATTGGAATCGCAGCTCGCACAGTTGCACTAGACAACCGCGGATGTACAGAGAACGGTCTGTTTGGGATCGATTCTAGATGCGGCATGGAATGTTTGATGTGAATTAAACTGACTAGGTTTAATTTTTCTATTGATTTATGCACTTAGCAGTTAAATGCTTAAAAAAATTACATTAATGCTGCTTTTATTTATTTAGTTTAACTTTTTATATTATGTTAATTTTAAGGTCTATTCATGAGCAGCGTGATGGTGGTAATGTACAGCATAATGCCGTCCCTGGGGCCGTGGTGGTACGTGGTCACGGTGATTCCGTTCTCGCTGAGCGGCGGTTACGTGGTCATGATAACTGGCTCCATGTGTTACGTAAACGACATCAGTACCACTGAGCAGAAAAGTGTCAGGTAAGGTAACTGATTAATCCATACTAGGTAACATGGAGGTTAGAGATAAGGAGAACGATCGCTGTAGAAAATAGTGTCCCAGAAATATGGACAAAATAAGTGAGAAAGCGGGCTAATTTGAACATTTTCACAATATTCAACTAACTTCATCTACTTGCACTGTACTCATAAACAGCTAACTTCACAGATACTACTTACCGACGGCAGCGCGGCTGGTGCCTGAAAAATGAACAATAAATTCTACAAATTTTCAGGTTCAGGCGGGGTAATGCTTCAGTACGTAGCGATCGTTCTCCTCTCTAACCTCCATGCTAGGTCCTATATAAATGCGAAATTGTGTCTGTCTGTTATCTCTTCACGCTAAAACCACTGAACTGATTAAGCTGGGATTTGGTAAAGAGATAGTTTGAGTCCCGGGAAAGGACATAGGATACTTTTTATCCCGACAAAATCATAGGTTCCTTTTTTTGTTACGCAGGCAAAAAATGCTGTTTACAGAAAACGGCGCCTTTAAGAAGCACACCGCCGAACGGTCACACCTGGCCCCCGCAAGTCTTACGAACCCCCCCAGTGGCTGCCCACCGAGGACCCCGCAACTCTTACGGGCGCTTTGCGGCATAATATCCGCTAAAAAATCCTGCGAATACCTTCTACACTGCTTAATGCGAAGCCGCGGGGTCCCTATTATGGGATTCTTCCGCGACTCCGCACCCAGCAGCTTGCCGGCCCAGCCGGGGCTCCACGGCAGGGGTCTCCCGAGAGATTGCGGGGACCCCGCAAACGTGCGCCGGTAGGCCTGCTCGTGGGGGCTGAGTACGCGGCCTAGTGCCCACCGTACCGCCCCCCGTCCGCTGCGGAGGGCTACTTGCTCTTACCCTTGTAGCTCCTTCCGCCGCCCCCCCCCTTTGCAGGACAGAACTGTCAGTGGGAGGGCCGCCGTTCCCGGGGGAGCGGGAGGCGGAGGTAGTTCTCCCCGTCCCTCTCCCCTCGCCGTCGATGCAGGGGCAGGCACCCCCTGTCCTGGTCGCCCACGTCTCCTCGCCCCTTCTTCTAGGAGACGAGGGGAACGCGGGCGACAGAATTCGGTGGGGAGTCCGAGCGGCCAAGGCTACTCGGACTTCCCCCCTCTGAGGATGCCCGTCTGGGCGCCGACGACTCAGAGGCCACTCTTTCCGGGGGTTTGCCCTTGGTGACCGGATGGTTGCAGCTTCCACTCCCCATGATGTGGTCAGCCGGCCGACCACTCCCCGCGCATATCGCGCATCGAAACAGGACGGCGCACGTCGCCGCCTTTTGTCCCGCTATCCCGCCCCGAACCACGTGCGGGGTAACGGGTCGGCCGGAGGCGACGTGGAGTTCACGTCGCAACCGCCCTCACCACTCAGGCGTCTCCGCCCCTCCAACAGTCTCGACTACCGCTACCCAGGCTCCTCGGGACGCCAGCCGGGACTCACCAAGGTAATTTTTTATGGAGGTTTTTTTCCTCGCAGCCCTCACCCTCCGCACTGCGTACAGGATTACGAGCTCCTCCAGTCAGCGCACTGCCCTCCGACACCGGGGCTACTCAATACCCCCCACCCAGAGTGATTTTTTAGAGAGGTTTTCTTCCTCCCAGCCTCCACCCCGAAGGATGGCGGCCCTCGGCCCCGCACCACGTACGGGGTTACAAGATTGCCAGCTATCAGCCTACGCATGAGGTATCCTTACGGATACCTCATATGTAGTTGCCCAGAGTGCGCCGGTCCAGCACATTTCCGTTCCCTAGGCCCATGGAGCACCCCCACTAGAGTCCGCATCACACAAATTTTGTTTGGTATCAAAATCGCCAAAGTCGGTGGGGTGCAGTGAGGTCAGCCCCGCTGTGATTGGACGCGTCAAGGTCAGATCATATACTCAGTGCAGCGAAGTAATGAGGGTAAGATCGATTTTAGAAAATATCGATATTTTCTATCGATTAACAATTTAGAATAGAGGCCTAGTACTTTGGTGCGCGAGTGTAAGCAAATGCGTAATCATACCCTCTCCACTTTCTTCCAGCGTTCTAATTACATGACGCGACTAGTAACTACATACTAAATTATATATAAGCAACACAAAAAAAAAACACGCCCAGGACAAGAAGTATTAATGCAACGATATTAACTACCCTAGATACAACAACACGAACAAAATCGTTGCCGAAACGTGTCCAAAAGGTACATTGGACGATCCGCGGAGGTCCGTAAGATGATCGCGTGGTCAAAAACAATAAAATGCCTTATTTAAACATTGAAAGTCACGATTTAATGCATACGGCATAAGGTCTTAATTAAAATGCACGCGTCAAGTTCGTAAAATTTGACGATTTATTGTTATGTGTGAAAGAATATAGACCTTATTTTTTTTGACTTTTCGCGCGCAATTCTGAATGCGCTGTTAGCAATATAGCAGGTACAGATCGCGAAGAAAAGAGATGGCTAAGGGCGACGTATAACCGACCATGCATTTGAATATCACAAATATTTTATATTAAATCAGTTTATAGTAAGTATTAATTACAACAATAAAATTTGCTTTAAAGGCGTTAATTAAAAAACATTAGTTAGCTACCCGTCGCAAAAACGACACTTTACGTCCTATTAGTATTTTTCTGTATTTTTTCACGGGACTCTTTGGCATCTTGACTTTTCAACGGTCCGCGATTGAGTGGAGTTCAAGTACTTCTTGATGGGGACACATTTTGAGCGCTCGTGGTGTTTCTAGGGTATTTAATATCGTTAATTCTATGTCTTTATCTAGGTCATAAACTATGCGCACTTAATTTCATACAAATCCGTTTAACCGTTTTAGCGTGAAAGAGTAACAAATATGCATACAAATTTTCGCGTTTTTTCAATTTTATTAGGATATGTTTGAAGTCAAATAAAAACTGTTGGTTGTATACTCATGACATCTATTATTGTATACGATGAAATAAATAGTTTTTATTTATTGAAGTTATACTTCTTTAGGCGCGTTATGAAAAAATTATGAGAGTGAAATTTTAAGATGCGCGCGCATCACTGTAACACAAAATTTTAACATAATGAAGTTGGTCGCTTTAGCGACCAACTTCATGCGTAACTTTTGTGTTTACCGCACATTAAGAAAATCTACCAACAAAATAGAAATAGAATCTCTATTTAGTGGGTGCTAACGACTGCATTGTGAAGGCCTATCAAAAGTATTTATTAATCTGGAACAACGGAACCAAAGCGCGATTCAGGAGACTACAGCGCCATCTCTTGACCATTGGTGTAGTAGAACCAAAAACCACATCTTTATTTTTTGTAATAAAGTAACAGTTATAGGTATTCATATTTATAATATTTATCCACATGTTTCTAGTTTGTATATTCGAATACGTGTTTGAGTTTCATACAAGTGCATATCACATATGTTCTAATAAATTATATTCAGTAGCGATTTTAATTGAATATTTTGATTATTTATTTATTTTTTCAAATTAAAACTGAACTTTATTGGCTTCGTCCTTTTCCAGACTTTTTATTATTTTATAGTAATTAATTATTTGCATGCAATTAAAAACTAATTTTAAACGATGCCAAAGAAGGATAACTTCTCACGCGCCTACATAAGTACACGCACCCATTTTTTTTTTCAATTTCCATAGCTGACAAACTTATCGATAAACTTACGCGTTGAGACATGAGCTGCGTCTGAGTCACTAGCAATACACGTGCCGGTGTGAAAGCGAGATAGCATATATGATGTAGCCCATGCGAGAAAGGGATAGTGTAAAAAGACATCAACGCGTTCACAAAAAAATAAATACAATTAACACCAATTTAATATAACAGTATTTTTGTCTTTTTGTAATGCATTTAAACTAACCAGTGAAAAGTAATACCATTTTTTTTAAGACTGGAAGTTGTACTCGACTTTCCACACAATTTAATTGCACAGTACGGCATTTTTTACAGTTTTTTAACACGAAAACGAGAGAAGCAGTTCGACCAACGCTCTGTTACCGAATGAAACGATGTATCGCGACGTCTGTAGGCGTGCCTCACGCATAGGTAAAATACTACTTAAGCTTGGCGTAAGCGCTTGCCCTTGTATGCGGACTCTAGTGGGGGTGCTCCGTGCCTAGACCTAAGCCACAGGACAGGATATGCACCAGCCACACGGGGAGATTTCTGCCGAGGCACCCCAAAATCATAGGTTCCTGTGGAATTGCCAAAAACCTAAACTTAATGTGGACGAAGTTGCTGGCGGCCCCTTAGTTATCTATACAGCATAAATGTGAATCCCGGCAAACTTCTTGAGTAAAAATAGCAGCGCTGTAACAATTTTTACACACAAAAACGTCTAGTGTCCAAGTTTATTTGTCTATGGTTTTGCTCAAGAAGTTTATAACCCTTAAGTAGGTACCAGAGAATAGAAAGTAGTCATCCTTTGAAAACAATTATCTAAAATAGGGATGATGACGGGGTAAAGTACAGGAAATTCTATTTAGTCCGTCCGATAATATTATCAAAAAATGGAAACGTATTTATTCTTTTGTCAATCTACCAAAAAAGGACAAATATAAAGCGCGTTTGGGCATGGAGGCTCATGACATCACTTCTAAGTAAAAATTATATCAAGATGTGATGTCATGCGACAGCGACGTTCCAAATCACTAGTGTCAATTCTGGCGGGATTCTCTAAACTTAAAACTAATTTTAACATCAGTCTCTCCTTTTCATTCTGTATAGAGAACGACAAAGATACACTGTTGTCAAATTTAGGTTTATATTTCATGCCAGAATCGATACCAATGTTCCTCTTAATTTTTTTGATAATGTGAAGAAAGAAAAATATACATGTCCAATACTCAATTAAGTCTAAGATTCGGAGCCCCCCATCTTATTTGCCCTAGACCAAAGACCAGACACCTCTAAATCTGCCCTGAACGCAACTCTTAAGGCAGAAACATATTAACGCGCCGTGGCGTTTCGTGACGCGCAAGTTGCACATCGGTTTCGTACATTTATTATGGTTAGAGACATATTTGTAGGGCGTGTTGTGTCGACACGAATAGCCAAGTGAAATGCCAGGATTAGAAATACTTATGTATTTATAATTTATCAGTTGTTTCAACTGCCTGCCTGATTACAGTAATAAATTATAATATTTTTTTATTCTTTTTACAGATTGCTATATATCCAGTTGGCTGTCACAATATCCTCAGCCGCGGGCTCTGCAATTTGCCCGTTTTTGTCGGGAGCTCTCGGTAACGTGACGTATGTACTGTTAGTGACAACTGCTCTCTTCGCCGTCACATATGTGCACATTGCTTTGTGTTTAAAAGAGTCTTTGAAGACGGCAACTCAGGTATGTATTATGTCAGCACTTCACATGGCTATTCTTCCACTTCCACTTTGGGTATTATGGCTCCATCGTTATGCACGATGATTCTGCCAATGTCAGGGTTAAGAAAGGCACTGTTATATCGGTACTCTTCTTTGTACGGTGTGGTAGCCCGGTTACTACGTGGAGCTATCGCGTGGAGTTGAGATTCTAGAATAGGACAACACATATAACATCACAAGCGGATATGTACCCAAGCATACAAATTATTAGTGTCTTTATTACTGTAGTAAAGCATTGGAGTTGGATTGTAAGAGGTGACACGGCAAAGTATATATGCAATTTATGGCTATTCTTATTTGCTATCCGTCATTTTTACAGCAGGTTGTTCTTATCATACCCTACAGGGAGCGAAAAAAAGACACTGTTATTAAATTTACAAATAGCATTTAATAGTGTAGTTCCTTATAGCAGAACTACACTTATCTGTTGTGTTGTGACGCATTACCGAACTATCTGTTTCATACATTTAGTTTGGTTAGAGTGAGAACAGTGTCGAAACATAGCGACACGCGTTCTAAGTGTACTAAATGTATGAAACCGATCGTGCCACAACACTACACTACAGATATGTAAGTATATTTCTGCCTTTCCAGTTCATTGCTTGAAAGTTGGATTGCGTTTAGATTTTCGTAAAGACACGACATTTTAAGAAAATAATGAATCTAAGTAATCGATCAGATCAATGTTAATGCTGAAAATAAAATAAAAGAAACTATAACATTGGTATAAATATTATGGAACTCAAGCTAATTATAAAAAGGAACTTTGTTCCAAAACCTTCCATCGATTAATGTCGCTATAAAATAAATTAATCGAAAGTTTTTTTTTCAGGGCACGATTCTGACGGTACTCAATATCGAACACGTGAAAGAAATGATATATGTTTGCTTTAGAAGGAAGCCTAATTATGGGAGGGCAATCAGTCTCCTCGTCATTATGGCATCAGCACTGTCCGTGTTTACCACTTATGGGATATCGGGCTTAATGTACCTGTATACTAGGAACAAAATCCATTGGACGATGAAAGACTACACCATATTTATGGCCATTGGCCCTATAATATGGCTGATGGGATCTGTCGGCGCCATCGCAGTGTTGCAGCCAGTGTTTCGTATAAGCGACACAGTTTTCTCTTTGATCTCATTCATGAGTGTTATGGTGGAATATGCTATTAAAGCGTTTGCAACGAAAACCTGGCAAATGTACTTTGGTAAGTCACACTATTACAGTTGGCTTAAGATGGGCTTTCGTAATAAGCGTCAGCGACACGCCGCGACAGAGCGTCAGATACAATTTCTATGCAAATGTAAATGTCAGCGTCGGTCAAAGCGGCACTTAGGCTGGAAACAGTACTCGACCGACGGTTGGGGCTGACCGTCGGTCAAAAAGAAAAAAAAGAACGAAAAGATAATATATTTGTTTCTTAGGTTTTCACCCACATCACTCATTAAATAAAACTAAAATAAACTCAAAAGTCTTTCGAAGGTAGCTCGACAAATTAAATAAAAGTTTTATTCTGACGACGTAGCCTGTAAAGGCTACGAAACGTCAATAAGTAAATAAAGTTTTCGTGCATTAACCCGTCAAAACTAGTTTTATTTGAAAAGATAATAGATGAAACAGTGGCTCAAAGAGCGAATTACTTTGAACCACCTTAATATTTTACGGATTCTTGATTCAGATGACTTTCTGAATTTTCTAAGAATAGATCAAGACACTTTTAATGAATTACTTGAAATGGCGCGTCCAATGATTACATAGAAAAATACAGTTATGCGTCTGTGTCTGCTGAAGAACGGTTAATAGCTACATTAAAATTTCTGGCTACGAAAAAAAGTTATAAAGATCGCAGATTCATTACAGTTACATCATTTCAATTGCTTTCCAAAAATTATACCTAAACAAGTTCCCGTGCTTCAGCTTTTTGGTTCTTATCTTTGTATAAATCGGAACCAATGTCCCAAAGACATGGTAAATCAATATATAAAGATATAAATTCGGACAGAACCTCTCGTTCGAGGCGTTCATTTTGCAATTCCATTGCAACACGTGATGACTGACAAGCGCAAACTGAAGCGCTCGTGTCGGCCGAAAGCGTTCCAGACAGTCGGAACATAGTCGGGACCGACCACGAACGCAGTCTGTCGCGAGAGATGCGCTTACGACCAAGGCCGTTGACATCAACCAAATAATGGTCGGGTCAACCGTTTTCTACACTGTCCACTTTTATATCAACCCGACCAAGACCACGATGGTCGGCAGTCGATCCCGACCGTGTAGAAGGCCTTTTACAATGTCATTTGCATAGAAATTCTATCTGACGCTCTGTCGCGTTGTCACTGACGCTCGCTACGAAAGCCCACCTTAAGGTAGTTAACATACGTTTTATATTATGTTGTTCATGCAGTTTATTGTTCGTTCGCTTTTATTCAAGAGTCTGTCGGTCCCTAATTCTAGAGTTTTGTACCTTTTTCGGTAATTGGCAGAAAAATCAAAGTAGAGAACCGAAGTTGAATTCATTTTCGTTCGTTTGTTAAGAACTGCATTGAAAATTTTCTCCCATAATAACAAAAAATACGTTCGAAACTTAAAATTTTCTTATTAGGCATTAGAAATCTCCGTAATTATAATGTTACAAAATGATTTAGTGAAAGAATAACATCAAAAACGTTATAGCTTCAAGTAAAACGTAGGCACATATTAGAACCAATATTGTTGGTTTATTTCGTAAATTTTCTTTGTTCCCATTATTATTAAACGATCATCATCATCAGCCTATTAATGTCCCCACTGTCGGGGCACAGGCCTTCCCTATGGATGGAATAGGGAGATTGGGATATAAGCCACGCGGACCCAGTGCGTATTTGTGGGTGCGGTGCGGTACAGCCGAGATTATAAATGTTTTGGTCACCCATCACAGATAGGCCATTGCGCAAGTCGCAAAACCGTACCTCACCATAACTTGTATTTCAAAATTCTCTAATGAAAAGGGTTTCGTTAAGAACGGTATAGCCTAAATCAGGGGTCTCCAAGTGTCATCAATCCGGCCCGCGACAGCTTAAGACTAGCATCATCAATCTAGCCCACGACAGCCAATGTTTTATTGTTGTTGCTGTGATAAATTGAATGGAATAAAATGAAAACACAGAATGATAATTACTCGGTTTTATTTACTTGCAATGTAACTTTACGACAAAAATTATGACGCACAAAGCTAAACTTAAGTATCTCAGCTTAGGCATATTAATAACTAACAAATAATTAATATGACATTAATTCCACTAATCAAACAAAAAAGAAACACTAATGACATTTATGTAATTGTGATTTTCCAGTGATAATGTTTGTAGTTGTGGATTAATTTTACTTGTACCAATTATTAGAAGAGTTTTAAGATGCTCATCGGTTAATTTAGATCTGTAAACATTATTTGTGTGCTTCATTTTGGAAAACGCTTTCTCACACAAGTACGTAGTACCAAAAAACACAAAACAGCTCACGAGCTATTTGATGCAAATTATTCAATTGTACCAGTGGCAAACTCTTATAAAATTCCAATAAAGATGAATTTAGATATTTGTTCTTAAACATGTCACTGCACTGTAAATCAATAATTTCCATTTGGACTTTCGGAGGCAGAGTTTCAACGTAAGAATCAAAAGGATTTTGAAAAAGCTTAATTTCATTCGC
Source organism: Chilo suppressalis (assembly GCA_902850365.2). Classification (NCBI taxonomy): domain Eukaryota; kingdom Metazoa; phylum Arthropoda; class Insecta; order Lepidoptera; family Crambidae; genus Chilo; species Chilo suppressalis. The sequence continues at coordinate 7,735,400 of OU963912.1, read as the reverse complement.
AATGACATCAAAGTCTGAAAAACGAGAATCGAAATTTATCTTTAAAGCATTCAAAGTAGATCGACTGCAAAATTAACAGGAAATTCAGTCTCTGTAGTATGGCTAAATATTTCACATGTTTTAAAATGTATGAAACATTTTTTACGTAATTGCGATTGGAATAGTATTATTTTCTGCCTTGAATATTTTGATATTGGTGTATAAATCAGAGAGATGCTGATTTTCTCCTTGCAATCTCAAATTCAGTTCGTTCATATGATTTGTCAAATCGACATAGAATGCTAATTTCCACAGCCATTCACTGTTTCCTAAATCGACACAAGGGTTTCTCATTAAAAAAAAAACTGTGCTCGAAGTTCAAAAAAGCACTTAAGAACTTTTCCGCAACTAAGCCAGCGTACGGCAGTATGATATGGCAAGTCATTTTCTCCAATCTCTTCAATAAACTCGCGGAATTGTCGGTGATTCAGTCCTGTGGATCTGATGAAGTTAGCAACTGATATGACTGGTTTTAGAACTTCAGATAAATCCAAACAATTCGCACAAGGACTGTTGATAAATGATACAATGTAAACCTAATGGTTTTGAACCACCGTTATTTTGCGACTACTCCTTTATTTTTACACACATAGTTTTGCCTCCATCGGTGGTGATAGATTTCAAGTTTTTCCATCGAAGGTTCCTTTTATTAATGGCATTTTCAACTCCCTTAAAATATCTGCCCCAGTTGTCGTGCCGTGAATACTATCAATATCAAGAAGTTCTTCATACACATCATGGCTTTTATCTACTCCACGAATAAAAATCAACACCTGAGCAGTATCTGACACATCTGTTGACTCATCCAAGGCCAGAGAAAACCACTCAAGATGTCCATTTTTTAGACAGTTGAGATATTGTCTGTCTTGCTCCCTCCGAGCCACGGTGTTTGCTGACAAACTGACACCTTTCAATAAATTTAACTTTTCGGTGCATATTTCTTCAGCTACTGCAATCAAGCAGTCTTTTTTCATTACTCCATCGGTGAATGGTTTTCCACGTTTTTCAATTTCAAGAGCCACACGAAAGCAGGCGCGGGTTGTAGACTCTTGCTCAGTGTTTGCTTTGGTAAACAAAGATTGCTGCGATTTCAGTCCGCGCTTCAAAACTTCGCCATCCGCAAACTTCCTGTATATTTAGAGTAATTTTGAAAATGTTTCGATTCATAGTGATGTTTAATGTTATATTCTTTGAGAACAGCTATAGTTTCATTACAAATTAGACATAGCGCCTTATTATTGCACTCAATGAAAATATACTGAAAGTTCCATTTATCTTGGAACGTTCTGCATTCCTTGTCTATTTTTCTTCTCCTTTTCTATACGAATAAATCACACATAAAACAAGTCTAATCAAAATACTCTTACTTCTGCACGGGTGTTACTTTATTTCACAATAGGCAGTTTTGCTTCCTTCGCCTTTCCCACGCAAACTGACTCGCAATGGCGCCGCTAGCCTTTTTATACTTATGAAATTACTGCCATCTAGAAGTGATCGAAAAAACAAGTCAGAACTAGACCTTTCTCGAACCAATGCGGAAATTCCCAAATATGCCACCTGTTAGTGGGTAGCAGAAATAGATAGTACCTGCATAGTATCACTACTCGCCACTAGATGTTCATACGTGTCATAATATACTGAATACAAAATCAATGGTAATTGAAATGCAAAAAAGCCTATGTTTGCTTAGTTAGGTGGGCAGAAAAATTTAAATTGTTTTAGCCGTTGGAACATACCGAAAAAAATATTATGGTATATTATGGCCTAAATAATACTAACTAACTAACTGGATGATGACTAACTTCTTTTACTTCGTCTTTTAGGTAGATTATCAAAAAGTATTGGACACGTATTCTTTTTTCACATTCTAATCAAAACATAGCACATATATAATATATTGATTAATCTTAATTATATAAAAAAGCTAGGGCATAGCGGATTTTCCGCTCAAATTGGAGCGCCCGTCTAAAGAAGTACTCCACCTTACAGAAGACAACGGAACAACAACAAACATTAAAATCACACTACCTTTTGGTGGTGTGGTGTTTCTGTCGTTGAGTAAGATTCCAGAAGAATCGAGTGATATTTATTGTATTGCAAGCGAAACCATAGGCTTGTTTATCTGTCTTTTAACATAAAAAAAATAGTATGAAGGTGATGATTGATAAATCTTGCTCGTTTCCAGGTTCGGCCATATCCCTTTTCGGCACAGTATCGGGTGCCTTGTTGAGGGCGATACAAACTAAAGCATTGCCCGCCGCCGACGTTGCCAAGGTGTTTGCGCTACAGAGTTCCGCGGAGGCGATATGTCCGCTCCTAGCGCCAGTTTTATACAACATGCTATACGCTTACACTATAGACAGCTTCCCTGGGGCTTTCCTTCTTCTCTCCACTGCAATAAACGTCGTTTGTTTCATATTGTTGTCGTAAGTATTTTGAATTAAGTAAAATTTATAAAAAAGACGATACAAACTAAAGCATTGCCCGCCGCCGACGTTGCCAAGTTGTTTGCGCTACAGAGTTCCGCGGAGGCGATATGTCCGCTCCTTGCACCAGTTCTATACAACAAGCTCTACGCTTACACTATAGACAGCTTCCCCGGGGCTTTCCTTCTGCTCTCCACTGCAATAAACGTCGTTTGTTTCATATTGTTGTCGTGAGTATTTTGAATTAAGTAAAATTTATAAAAAAAACTGGCTTCTAGGCGTGGCGTTTATCCTAATAATATTATAAATGTGAAAGTTCCTATGTTTGTTTTGTGTATTTGTATGCTTGTTACTCGATCGCAAAAATGCTGAACGGATTTGAATGATTTTGACATATGTCTATTTGATATACTTGTTCCGCAAAAAAGTTAGATTCCTGTGGGATTCTCAAAAAAAAAAGTTTACGCGGACGAATTTGTGGGCAGCCGCTAGAATACCTATATGTCTAGGCGTGTATAAAAAGTATAAACTGAATATTTCGTTTTGGTTAGATATACAACACGAATCAACAGCTCCGTTAAAGTCTCTGTAGCATAATGATTGAACGTGGACGAAGGCGCGGGCGGCCGCTTCTAAATAAAAATATAATAAAACTGATTTTTACATGTTTTTGCAATTCAACATGAAATGAAGTATTCACTTCAAAGGTCCCCTTGGCCCAGCAGTTAGTGATCCTGACTGTGTCACAGCCGCCCGGGTTCGAATACCGGAGAGGAAAAAGTTTTTGTGATGAACACTTGCATTTTCTCACCTTTGATGGATGGATAATATGTATCTAAATAGGTCTTTACAAATTATACGTTGTGTAGCAGCCATGGTATACACCCTGGCCAACTTCCTGAGCAACGACCATAAACAAGGAAACCTGCGCAGTAGCATTTTACATACAAAATCGTCTACTGCGCAAGTTTATTTTTGCCTCTGGTTTTGTTCAAAAAGTTTATTATCGCTACTTATACAAGCTCATTTGAGGCTAGAAGCTTGGTTTTAGTGTCCAATATTGATTTATATACCTCTGAATAACTCTGAAGATATTAAAATGACGGATATTTTTAAAATGAGTATCTTAGTACCTGTTTTTATTTCAGGATCGTCTTACACCTCATGAAGAAGAGTTCAAATACTACCTATCAGACTATTGAGCCTTAACTAAAAACAATTTGTAATAATAATGACTGCATTATTTATTAAGTATATATGTATTTTAAATTAAATATTAGCTTGATAATGGACTTAATACTTGCACAAGTTCTGTAAACCTAAGACTGCACAGTGACTTAGTTTTTTTTTTATAGTTGTCAACCTATTGGCTTATTCTTTTATTATGTCTAATGCTAGCCATACACACTACGAGAAATCGTTACGATCAGACTGTACAGTTCGAACGGAACAGTTTATCGGACGTGGCGTACGTATAGGAAACTGTGCAGTTTTATGACATACACGCTACGATTTATCGGTACCGTTCGGACGGTACAGTCTAATCGTAACGATTACTCGTAATGTGTTTGGCCGGTATAAGAAAGTGACAATGGTGTCGATTCTGGCATGATTCTCTAAACCTAAACTTAAATTTGACAGCAGTGGTATCGATTCTGGCGTGATTCTCTAAACATAAAACTAAATTTAACAAGAGTGTATCCTTGTCATTCTCTATACAGAATGAAAAGAATACATTGTTGTCAAATTGAAGTTTAGATTTAGAGAATCGTGCCGGAATCGACACCAGTGTTATCCTTGTCATTCTCTATACAGAATGAAAAGGAGAGACTGATTTTGAATAACATAATAATAATAATAGTTCATTTCTCTCATAAAATTCGTCACACAATAATAAACATGAGTTGATAGACAAGGCACCCGTAATACAGAAGCTAACTTTTGCACTGCCGGAGTCCTATCCACCTCACAAAGGATGTTATAAATCAGTTTTAAGTTTAGAGAATCACACCTGAATCGACTCCAGTATCAGATATAAGGAAAAACCGAAGAAGTGCGAATCGGACCGTAAAAAATTTGTCGGTACAATAGGTAGTATTATTTACATAGTAAAAGTTGAAAGATTTGCTCACCCATAGAATTTTGATCACGTATACCGCTTCGTAACGTATGATTTTAGCAAATGTATACCTAGTTATATTTTTATTTTTAAGCATTTATCTGCTACATGTTAAATCTAAAGATTTTTTTTCTAGAAAAAATTTCTTTTCAGTATTTTACCAGTACTTGCAGTATAAAGACGATATTACTTGCCAAATTTCATAGTTCTAGGTCAACGGAAAGTACTCTATCAATTTTGATTTCCTTATGAGTGTCAAAATATACATTTTATGCATCATGATGACCTCCGTGGCCGAGTGGTTTGTACGCCGGGTTTCATGGTGTCGCCGACTCTTGAGGTTCCCGGGTTCGAATCCCGGTGGGGCAGATAATTGTGTGATGAATACGAGCATTTGTACTCCAGTCATGGATGTTTAATATGTATTTCTAAATAAATATACTTGTATATGTACAGTATATGTATTCTATCCGTTCCCTAGTATCCCATACACAAGCCTTACAGTGCTTACTTTGGGGCCAGGCTATTTAGTGTGAGTGCTGGAAATTTTTATTATTACTATTATTTATAAACGGCTGTATCTTTTACGTTAACCTAGAAGATTGTATTGACAGACAGAAGAATAAACCTTTTTCTTTTGAGGTACGGAACCATAAAAATTACAGTAGTATATGTTTATCATGCTCTAATGTTAAAGAAAAGGAGAGCTTAGCTTAGAGAATAATACCAGTGTAAGGTCCATCGTAATGTAATTATTATTTAAATGATTTATTAAATGAGGAGCTGGCGAACAAAACGGTAATAATTACACTTCTGGTCAAAACACTTTTTTTTACAGTCCGGAGGTTCTGGGCCCGCTGAATTTGAATTTTCTATTGAATATTCATTTTCAAACAAAGCCACCTAAAACAGTATTATTATTACTACATTTAAAACCACGCCAAAAGCTCAGTGTAGGTATGTCATTCAGTTTTTTACTGCTCCTGTAAAATTTAATCTTTTGTAATTATGCATTTTTGTTTGCTCCTCAAATAAGATAGGTGTGTGATGTACACATCTATATATCTAATTTATTATTGACAAGTGTGTTTCATGCTCTTTATTTATTTATTTATTTTATTCTTCATGCACATTGTACAATGGCGGACTTAATGCCGTAGGCATTCTCTACCAGTCAACCATAGGGTGTTGTGGAGATTTTAGTGGCAGGGTGCACAACTGAGGTGGAGATCACATTTAAAGATTTTTTTTATATATTTATATATAATTTTTTTTTGGAAAATATATTTTTAAGAAGTTATATAATTTTTGTATTTTTTTACAAAGCTGAAAATAATTTTTCAATAATTATTTGTGTAACTGTCGCACTTCAAGACGTTAATTAATTAAGTTTAATTTGTTCCTTTGCAAAAACAATTATTAAGGTATTAAGTAGGTACAATAACTTTCGGAAGCATTTAATTTATTAATATTAATGTGATGGCTGTTGTTGCTGATGATTTTTATAAAAAACAATTTATTTGCTGCAGCCATTAAATGCATCACTTATTTTCCTTTTTCTTCGATAAGCAAAAAACAGGGACCTTATACACCACAAACGCTTAAAACAACGAAAATCCGCCTTATTTAGTAGAATATAAAGTAGTTTTTTAATCATACATAATTGGGAGTAAGGTTGAATTGTTATCATCCTCCAGGAAGAAAGAGTAAATCTTTTTCTTCCTGGAGGTAGCATTGATGTAGTACACAAAATTATAAACGTACACATTGTGACGTATATTTTGTAATCTATGTTGTTGATTATAAAAAAAGTAGAGTTCTAAAATCAAGTACCTATGATTAATTATAAAGTAAAAGTGCAATAGAATCACTGTACCTAATTTAAACTTAATTGTTATACGTGAATAAAACTAAAGATGAAAATAAAATTTACCGTTTTTTTCTATTGATACAAAGTGGAGAAGAGCACGAGACGCAGACCGCTGACATACCGGCGGAAAAAAGGCGAATAGTAAATGGATATTCCGTGGTCCCATTTGGGTATGGAACCTAAAAAAGATTTAACCATAAGTAATAAACGTTGCGGTACCCCATAAACTTACCCATGTTCCTGGCAGATGTCAAATAAGTATACACAGAGCCCTCTTTCCCAGTGGGCACTTTGGGCAAGTGCCCAGGGCTCCGCAATCGATAGGTGCCCCCTCAGATCAAATACAAACTCCCTATTTCCTGTTAGATCACCAAACGGGTGTCGTAGGAGCCCCATTATCCTAATATGTCCAGGGCCTCCAATAGGTCCAAGACGGCACTGAGTATACATCAAACAAAATTACATCAAATGATCAACCTTATTCTATGAATGCCATTGTAAGTTGACGAACCTGACTAGACAAAACTCACGGACTGCAAGGCAAGCAAACGATGGAAGCCATTCCTAAGGTAAAGCTATCATATTACATTGGGCGATTTTACATTGTTTCTATGTACTTGTCTATTTGACATTACTTTTTTTCTCTTTTTTCTGATTTTCTTAATTTCATTGAATTGGAATGAATACCTTCTATGAATGTTAATATTTTTATGTATGACTTGCCGGCGTTTTGGATTTTTCTCTAAGCCGGCATGTGTAACTGGAATAAATAAATCACCAACAAATAGCAATATGTACTATGACGTAAATTACCCGAACTAGTCTTGAAACTAATTGGGTATACTCACGGTCTTAGGGTAAATGCCCAACTGTGGGACCAACAGAACTCTTACGCAATTAATATACAGTGCATATTCAAAGCTCGTTGCTTTTTCACACACTTTTATTAAGTCGACTTGTAACAAACTAACTTTGTAATAAAATCTAAGAATCTGAATTACACGCACTTGTAATTCTTGTATCATCATGAAACTTGGCAATTATATGTCGATTATATGATAATACAATAATATTAATGTGATGGAAGTTGACATCAACACATGTATTCAATTTTTGATGTTATCTTTCAATTGACGACACTGTGTGAAACAAAACAGGGAGAAAAAAATAGCCCTTGCTGAGTTTCTTGCCGGTTCTTCTCAGTACAAGGTCTCCCGCCGTAGATTTACGAACCGATGGCGTAGCATTTGACTTTCACAAGAGCTTGTAACAGCCTAGACTGAATAAATGAGTTTGAATTGAATTGAATTGAATATTATGGTACCATCAAGCTGGTATGATGATGGTACTGGAATGTGATGGAACCTTTGACTGCCTACTAGTAAACATACCAAGTTTGGGCTCACTACATTCGTCTTAACAAATTCTGTTCATTTTTCCTGATGACGAGGACTTGACGATGGGCTGGAAGGTGGCTGATGGACCCTGGACTGCCTACTAGTAAACAAATCAACTTTGGGCTTATTAGATTCGTCTTAACATATTCTGTCAATTTCTCCTGATGACAAGGACCTAACGATGGACTGGAAGTCTTCTGATGGACCCTGGACTACCTAGTAGTAAACATATCCAGTTTGGGCTAATTACATTAGTCTTGATATATTCTGTTTATGAAAAGAGAAAAATAAATTAATACTTTTTAAAACTAAAAACACGCTTTTATTTACTGCACTAAAAAGTCAAAAATAAACAAAATATACTCTTGTTTTACTTCATTAGGGCCTTAGAGTAAGCCTGTTTATAGTTTCTTTTAAAATATGCATTTAGATAACTGAAAAAGCGTGAGGCGTTATTCATTACAATATTCATCAAATCAAATAATACATAACGTCGTGATAGATAATGCTCAACAATTCGGTTAAAATTTAATAATGAAGCGCCCCACACTTTCTTCAGTTATATGTAAGGTTATGTTAAAATAAACTATAAACATGGCTTACTCTTAAGCCTTAATGAAAGTAAACACAGAGTATATTTCGTTTACTTTTGGCTTTTTAGTGCAGTAAATAAAAGCGTGTTTTTAGTTAGTTTTTTAAAACTATGAATTTTTGCTATTGAGCGTAGCCACTCAATCAACAGCCGCGTTCACAACAGGAGGAGGAGGAGCTCGATGGCGCAGGTGGTTAACGCGTTCGGCTGCGATCGTTGAAGTTAAGCATCTTTCGCAGTGGTCGGTCATTGGATGGGTGACCAAAAATCTTCTATATCGAGTTCTTCCGTGCTTCGGAAGGCCCGTTAAGCTGTTGGTCCCGGCTGCATCTGCAGTCGTTAGCACCCGCTAATCCGCACTGGGCCCGTGTGGTGGGTTATGGTCCAATCTCCCTATTCCATCCATAGGGAAGGCCTGTGCCCCAGTAGTGGGAACATTAATAGGCTGATGATGATGTGCACACCAGCCTCAAACCCCAATACCTTTAAAGATGTTTTATATTAAAAAAACTTTTCAAGGTTTTAAGAAATAATCACAATTGGCTCTGGTTTGGAGGCAAGCGCAGCCATTGTAAGTTCGGTTTGGTGTGTGTGTGTTGATGGTGATTCCCCGTCATTGGTCGTCGCGGTTACAAACTAATCTTACGAGTATGACTCAACCGAATTGTGGACTTGTTTAAAATAAAGGTAGGTTTTAGTGTTCGCTCGTGTTTTAGTTTGAATTATCTATATGATAATTTTTATCTCATTCACTTCCGGCGGTCCTGCAATATTGCGGGCATTTATTAAAGTGAATTTTAAATAAGTATGCACGTACCTACTTACCTAAAGTTGTTAGCTAGAAAAAAACTCATTAAATTTAATAGGGAAAAATAATTTACTTTAGAAAAAAAAACGAAAAATTCTACATAATTTCCAACTTATAAGTTCTTACCTAATGTAACTTGTACAAAGAGTAGCTTACGTACAGAGACAAGGACAACATTCTTATGCACGTCGTCGCTAGAAATGTGACCAAATTCGATAATAAACAAATGTTACTACGGTTTGTCACTAATGTGAAGCTTATGGTTCAAATAGGACCAATCAATATATCTCATTTAAAAATCTGCTACCGGCCGCTTTACTATCTGCCCCTATAGAATTAGTAAATCAATCAAAACATATGTAGTTCAATAGCGAATGCCTTGGCTTCTACCGCCCCACATAGCTCCGGGCCATTACCCCTTTTGTGCTTTTGACCCTATGCGTACAGAGTCCTTAGCCATTATGTAACGAAAAAAAAACTAAACGAATAATGATTAGAACTTCTTATCTCTCGACGTCCTCGAATTATTGCTATTTTTGTAACCATTCATCACAATGACGGATTTTTAGAACTATAAAAGATACTTGTTAAAGAAAAGACCGACAGAGTATTAAAAACTGTATAAGATGCAATTTTAACATTGCAAAAAAGCTAAACGAATAATGATTCGGACGTTCTTCATCTCTCCACGTCCTTGAATTATTGCTATTTTGTAACCATTCATCACATGACGGATTTTTAGACAAACTATAAAAGATACGAACACTTGTTAAAGACAGACCGATAGAGAAAACTGTATTTCATCATCAGCCTCTTAATGTCCCCACTGCTGGGGCCCAGGCCTTCCCTATGGATGGAATAGGGAGATTGGGCCATGACCCACTACGCGGGCCCAGTGCGGATTGGCGGGTGTTAACGACTGCAGATGCAGCCCGGACCAACGGCTTAAGGTGCCTTCCGAAGCATGGAGGAACTCGAGAAGATTTTTGGTCACCCATCCAATGACCACGGCGAAAGTTGCTAAACTTCAACGATTGCAGCCGAACGCGCTTTCCACCTGCGCCATCGAGTTCCTCATAAAAACTGTGTAATATGCAATTTCAGACTGAAAAATCGACCACATCACAATTAGCCGCACTTTAGTTTGAGGACGGCCGCGGCGGCAGTATAACACTGTCAGTTACGCATTCATGTAGCGAAATTCACTTTTCCTTCAACACTGCAATCCGTCATATTTATATTATCAGATGTTTTGTTTGTGGTGGATCCCTTGAAAATGCAGTCTAGTATTAAATAAGTAGTGGTGAAGTTAGGACGCAAGTTAAGTATTATTGGCGAAAAAGAAAACCTCGTACTCACAGTTATTTAGGTACCTAGTAAATACAAGATATTTATTTTATCTTTGTTCTTTGAAAATGGAACCTGTTGGAAGTAATTCTAATGAGAGTGAAACTGAAACAGGCGGTAACACTAACAACAGTGATGATCAGCCGACGCAGCCTCACAAGTTCGCGGTGTATTTGGAATTTCCGTTGCTACTTACAATGCTGGGAATCGCCATATCAGGTATCTAAGCTTATCTTCTTGGAATTTATTATTCTAAGACTATCTTTTTACCCAAGTGATAATCTTTTTTGATGTTATTATTAGAGCATTTTTACACCATGTGTATGTTTTGGCAGTTGTTTCAATATTGATATTGAATAACTATAAATATAGGTACCTACTCTTTATACAAATGTTTTATAAAGCAATTGACTTTTGCCGTCTAGTGTTATTATGTGGTTTTCCTTATTTTGATGCCTTAATGAAACGAAATATATTATTTACACAAGTTACAAACTTTTTAACCGGTAGGTGAAGGATTTTGTGCGCTCTGTACGTCGAGTGCGAGTTAATCCTTGATTTAAGATTACTATCGCGTTTGTATAATTTTGTTAAAAAAAGGGACAACTGAATTAACCGCTGGTAGCATGCCTCCGCACCGCAACGCTTTGTCCCCGCACCGCAACGCGCCACGCGCCGCTCAAAATACAACGGTCACGGCGCACGCCTCAGCCCCAGCACCGAAGGTTTTCAAATATTTCAAGCTCATTTTCTTTAATATTGTTATTACCAATGCTAAAGAAAAAAAAGAGAGCGAGGCATTTGAAAACCTTAGGCGTTCTGAAATAACAAAATGAAATCGAAAGCAATAGTGATAGCCATAGCAGTCCTGTTAGGCAATTAGCCCCCAGGTTGTCTCGCGCCGGTACGACCTGCCCCGTCACCGCGCCGCGTAGCCACCGTTCCATCTTGTGTGTGTAGTCTTTCTTACTAATTCGAATTTTACAAAAAACCGCCTCCACCTCCGGCTTCTGTGTTTTGGCCTTTAATTGGATAAAATTTCTTCAAGGTGTTGAAGTTCAACTTAACAATAAAATGGATATAGCAAGCATTGTAAACATTACAAGCATTACAAGCAAACATTACAAGAAGAGAAGGTGTGTGATAAATGTTGCCGATTGTAAATTAAAAACAAAAAAAAGAAAAACAAATCAAGAAAAAGAAATCACCTATAAATAATAAATAAATAAATATTTCCAACACTCACCCCAATTAGCCTAGCCCCAAAGTAAGCACTGTAAGGCTTGTGTTATGGGATTCTAGGGTAACGGATAGAATACTTATACTGATACATATGTTTAGAAATACATATTAAACATAAATGACTCTAGTACAAATGCTCGTATTCATCACACAAAGATCTGCCCCCACCGAAACTCGAACCCTCTAGTCGGCGACACCATGAAACCCGGCGTACAAACAACTCTGCCACGGAGGTCGTCAAAATTCAAAATTAAGTAATGTGCAATGTAGCTGCCTTCTGCCTTAACTGTGGCACTCATTCTCTGTACCTTACTACCCTGATCGTGCCACGTTTTTTTAAGTTAAAAGGGTGCGGTGGTAAGCGGTCACCATAGCCTAAATCACTTCGGTGGTGTCGTGTAAGGCGGGTCGTTGCGTTCCCTAAAAAATGCCTAGCGAAGCGATGGCTGGTTCATGCCCCATGCTCGTGAACGGGTGCTGCCAGCGGAGATTACTTAGTCTGCTCTTGCTTCACATTAATCGTTGTACTAAACTTTAATCGTTAATTTTTTTTGCCTGAATAGTAGGACATGGAACTCCTAAACATTCCTAATCTTTGTTAAACCAGTTTTTTAAATTTTTTTTTTATAGTCATAATTTTTATATTATTTGCATTTGTAAGTAATGGAAAGTGTATTTATGAGTTACCTCATATTGAAATCATTTTTCAATTTGACGACTGTATATAATACAGGGAGAAAAAAACAGCCCTTGCTGAGTTTCTTGCCGATTCTTCTCAGTACAAGGTCTCCCGCCGTAGATTTGCGAACCGATGGCGTAGCTTTTCGACATTCACAAGTGCTTGTAACAGCCTACGCTGAATAAACGATATTGAATATTGAATTCTTTTGAATTATAAAGTATATATAGACGCTTGCGATAGCTTGTGATACAAAAAATATCACTCGCGCCGTTGCCTTCCCTGTCCCAATCCCCTACCCCTTGGAGCCCTGGAATCTTACTCACTGACTTTACTATGGTTTCCTACAGGAAACGTACACCTTACAAGGTGGAGGTTACTTCCCCAGACGGTGCCCTCGTTATTGTAAAAGTTTACCTAATATATAATATTTCAGGTGCACCTACAAGTAACCTCTTAATGTACCGTACATGCCTGCATTCCTTAAACCACACGGTGGAAGAGTGCCAGTCGTTCCTCCTTCCCGAAGCTATAAATCATACCCAGGAGCTGGAAGATGAGGTTCAGCACTACGCCACGTTCGTGACCACGGCGAGGACGGTGCTCCAGGCTGTGGTACCCGCTGTCATGTCCCTGTTCATCGGAGTGTGGTCGGATAAGCATGGCAGGAAACCGCTGGTGGTGTGGCCAGTATTAGGTGGGTTTAGCGGCGTATTTTGAAATTTGGCGTCCAGGGGGCCATTCGCCTAACGGAAATGTTTTGGAAAACGCTAACGCTTACGATTTCATTTTGTTATTTCTAGCCGCCTGAGGTTTTCAAATGCCTCGCGCTCACTTTTTTCTTTTGCATTGCTAATAACAATATTAAAAAAATGAGCATGAGGTATTTGAAAACCTTCGGCGGTCAGAAATAACAAAATAAAATCGAAAGCGTTAGTGTTTTCCAAAGCATTTCCGTTAGGCGAATGGGGCCTGTGAGATTAGCAGTCCATTTTAATAATAAAATTTCATACTATATTAAAAGCGGCCAAAATTGGCCTTTTGACGGCCTACCATCCCGGGCCATGGCCCTTTTAGTATATACGCCCCTGGGTGAAAAGTAAAATATAAAAACCTGCCATGTGCGTTTCGGACTTACAAATTGATGATCAATATCGTGTTCACGTACCTTTTTTATTTTAATAAAGTAATTTTCTGTAAGGATATAGGTATTCCGCTGTGTTAAAATGCAGGCGGGGTTAGTCATTTACCTACTTTTCAGGGGTAAAACTTTTACAAATCAGCCCAGACGACCGCTATTGACCCCCACTGGGGATTCCAAGAATTGATTCATAGATAAACGTTAGATAAGGATAAATACGTATATATCAGAAGAAATAAAAAGTACCATTATGCATTATTTGTATTTGGCTTTGATAATAATTTTTATGGAGGACTAGGAAAAAATGCACTCGCGGGAGATAGGAGTGATATAAAAATATGTACGTCATATTTATTGCTAATGCTAATTGCTATTGCAAGTAAAGAGACAGCATCAAGTTTAACCAAAAATCAAAATAATTATCGACAGTAATTAAAAAATATGAAATAAAAATTTAATAGAATTTTTTAAAAAATCCCTTACCCAAAAATTATCTAAAAAGTGAAAAAAGAAATATGTTGGCCCTTATATTATATTGTAAATTTATTTAGTAATATGTAGTTAGACCCAGACATCGTCATAAGCGAATGCGTTATGAGACAGAACCAAACAAAAAGTTTTCCGATTTGAATACCAATTTCCAATATCCGAAAATGGAAGGCTCTGCCCCCTCACGTGTTCCTTCCTTTTTACAACCTGGGATCCTTTATAAGAGGCGTGAAGAAGCAACATGCAGGCCGGCAGGGTGAGGATGGCTGGTGTGGCAGGTAGAACTGCTGTATCAGCTATCTTCGCATCTGGACTTCACCTTCACTTAACATCAGTTGGGGTAGAGTCATTTGTCGGACCTATCTATAAAAAAAAACTTTGATGGTCTTCCGCCTTGACGATGTCTGGGTCTAACTATTAAAAAATACTTTTTTTTTTACTTTTTATTAAATTTTTGGATCGGGGGTTTTTTATTTTCCATTTGAATTTTTTCATCATCTTCCAGGACTGTTCATAAGCAGTGGGTTGACGGTGATATACAGCATGCTGCAGTCTCTCGGCCCTTGGTGGTTGGTAGCTGTTGTCCTGCCGTTCTCTCTGAGCGGTGGGTTCGCGGTCCTTTACATCGGATCTATGTGCTACGCCAGTGATACAAGCACTATCGAAAACAGAACTGTTAGGTATGCCATTTTTTCTAGTTTCTTATTGGAGCAAAGATTCAGTAAGCACACAACAATCCCCCTTATAAACAAAGAAAACTTTATTAATTAAGTTGTGCAGAATTTGGTTCCGATAGATCATCGGTAGCATTTGGGTATGTTAACATAAATAACTAATTAGGTACTTTATTTAGAAATTTAACTAATACATGAACGTCGGAATTTAACTACAATTATTGTTATTTTTCAGAATTTTGTATATGGAAATGGTATACATAATAGCTTCTACTTTGGGATCTTATTCGAGCCCTTATATACTGAAGGGAGTAGGTGATATAACGTTTTTGCTGCTAATGGAAACAACCCTGTACGCTTTCGCGTACGCAGTAACAGTTGTCTTCGTAAACGAATCTTTGTTAACGGCTACCCCGGTGAGTATACAGCATTTTCCATACAAAGATTGTTAATTTCATACTTTTTAAGGATTAAATATTATTTAAGGAACTATACCTAAAGATGATCCTTTTATGCAGTCTTTCTGAAGAAGTCTTGAAGATTGAATATACAAGTAAGAGAAATGAGGATTTAAGACAACTAATATTTTTTTATAACTTTTATATCCGCGTAATATTAAATAAATGTGAAAGTATGTTTGTTTGTTACTCAATCAAGCAAAAACGGCTAAACGGATTTGGATGAAATTTGACACACAGACAATTTATAACCGGGAAAGAGACAGGATAATTTTAATCCCGGAAAAGTGTTAGGATTTCGAGGGATTTTCAAATAACTAAATTATAAAATTTTGGTCTCTTTTTCGCACGAACAGCTGAACTCATATTGGTTGATTTTGGGATAAAAGGAGTCTTTAATATAAACCTTTTTTTACTTTATCTATTGGGTAATTTAGGTACACTCTTATAAGTATAGTAGGTAATATCAGTAGCAGGAGGTACGGCTCTTTCAACACCATTACTTGATTAAAACCAATAAAAACAAACGATAAGAAACAATTACAACTAATTCAATCTATACCAATATTAACCTTGGTAAAGGACTTAAATTGCTTCTTAATATATAGAATGTTATCTAAAATCAAAGAGGATTCGTTCATGACTGATTAAGTTATGAAATCCAATTGGGACTGGCTGTTTATAAATTTCAGAAAAATATTTCAGGGCACATTTCATACAGTTCTGAACGTCGATCACGTAAGAGAATTCGTAAAAGTGTGTTTCAAGAGAAAACCGAACCATGGAAGGGCCATCACACTTCTAGTTGTAATCGCAACAGGGCTATTCGGTTTCCCCGTCTACGGGATATCGGGTCTTATGTACCTGTACACAAGGAACAAACTTCATTGGACCATGAAAGATTATACGACTTATAAGTCGATCAGTACTGTCATGTGGTTTCTTGGTTCCTTGTTGGCTATAAGGGTGTTGCAACGATATTTTCGTATAAGAGACATCATATTCTCATTGGTGGCATATATGAGTGATAGCGTTGAATATTTGATCAAAGGGCTGGCGACAACCACTTGGCATATGTACTTAGGTAAGTACCTATCTAATAATAAATACCTACCTATTTAAAAATATATATTGTCCTTCGTCTAGGCTAGGTGTATGTGTTTGTTTGTAAAAAATGAGAATGTGTACCATTCTCATTTTTTATACGTGGCGCAGGATATTAGCCCGCTTCATCTGTTGAAATGTAAGTGAAATCCAGTCGTGAGGATAGTTGAAGCGGCAGCAAAATATAGGTACCACTCCAGTCGTTCCACCTTGCAGGTCTTACTCTAGTCTCCTATATCATGGAGCCCTGGGTAATAACATACAAATGAACAGAAACATAATAGATAATGGTCTTTTGGTCTTCTGTAAGGAGAAGGTTATTCCCCAGACGGGTGCTTGAGTGGTAAATCTGTTGGATCTGAGTGAAATGAAACAATACCTACTTATTCCTCAGGCCGGGACTCCACCAAAGCAGAGATGTGTGCGGTGTGCTGTGCGAGACGAGATGTTTTTTAGCTCGGGAGACTCCACCAAAGCGGAGATGTGTGCGGTGTGCTAGACGAGAAGAGATGTTTTTCAGCTCGGGAGCGAGGCGTTGAGTGCCGGAGTGAGTTGCTAGCGGGCGAGAGGGTGGAGGGTGACACCGCTCACATCTCTCGTCTCCACTGCGCGTCGTCCGCGCACAGCTTACACCTCCGCTTCCATCGCGCCATACAAATATTACACATCTCCGCACAGCGATCTCCACTGAAGCTGAGCGGAGAGGAGATGTGTCAATAACACTATTCTATTGGTTGTTAAAAACATCTCTCCGCTCGTCTCGTCTCCGCTTTGGTGGAGTACCGGCCTCACTCGCATGATATGAATACAGCTTCGGAGGTCCTGGGTTCGAATCTCAGTAGGGTCACTTATGGGCGTTACAAAAGTCCGAAATAAAACTTAAGGGTGTTGTTGTGTTTCTTATAAAGAATTACATATGAAAGTTTGACGCCTTTCAGACCACTTCCATACTTTAACCGGCCGTAAGCCGTTTGATGAATAGCGACGGCGTCTCCAGAACACAGGGAGCTTCGACATTCCACCTCTTTCGGAAAGCCTTAGTACTCGGAACCCGGAGTTAGAGACCCTTTTGAGAACATTCATATTTTGGATCTTTTGATCTAAAATCCAAAATATTAATGTTCTCTAGAAGAAGATTTTTTTTAGTGTCAATAATTTGTTGAGGTGGCGGACATTGCCAAGTGATGGTCAAAATCCGTATTAGTTCAACAGGAACCAGACATTACATTTTTTTACGTTAAGTAACTAAGCCTCACCTAGTGCAGTGATATTTTTGGTGTTAAACTTATGTTGTACTGTGGCGTGCTTTTGGAGAATTCTGAATAATACCTGACACCCCATTCCTCGAGTCGGTAAGTACCTATGATCATGCCTGCCCCCCTAGCATGGGCACCACGATATAATATATAATTTTTGCGTTTGTGTTTTTATCATACGTAATTGTCAAATTACTATTGAGTTTGACAGTTGGGCGTGATAAAAACGTGATATAAGTAGTATAAATTGTGGTGCTCATGCTACGGGGAAAACTCTCATTCATAACGCGCGTGGTACATGACGAAACAAATGCGCGCAGCGAAGGGTCACTGGCTGGGAAGGCAAGGCGTCTGTTTACGTAGTAGTAATCGTACGCATTTTTTAGGATTGTTATAGGCTGGTGCAAAACAATATTTTTATTAATTTAATCAAAATATAAAAGCAGTCTGAAGGGCGTCAAACTTTCATAGGTAATTTTTTATAAGGAACAAAATAGCACCCTTAAGTTTTATTTCGGACTTTTCAGACACCTGTATATTTGCTGAGCATAAATATTTTAACCAGAGTTAGTTGTTTGAAACAGAATTTAATACACTATTAACTTTTTAAAGTACATCATCATCATCATCTGCCTATTAATGTCCCCACTGCTGGGGCACAGACCTTCCCTATGGATGGAATAGGGAGATTGGGTCATGACCCACCACGTGGGCCCAGTGCAGATTGACGGGTGCTAACGAATGCAGATGCAGCCGGGAGCAACAGCTTAACGTGCCTTCCGAAGCACGAAGGAACCTGAGATAGAAGATTTTTGGTCACCCATCCAATGACCGACCACTGCGAAAGTTGCTTAACTTCAACGATCGCAGCCGAACGCGATAACTACCAGCGCCATCGAGTTCTTAAAGTACAATCTATGCCGAATCGAGTTCGGTATATATAAATTGGATTCTATGTGAGTTAGCCGAATTTATGTTGATTTGAAACTTTTGCAGGCTCAGTTGTATCACTGTTCGGAACAACTTCCGGTACTTTTCTCCGGTCGTTTCTCTCGAAGATCCTTCCTCAGACTGACATCGCCAAGACATTCGCCTTGATGGGCGCAACGCAAGCGCTGTGCCCTCTCCTGGCGCCCATATTGTACAACACTTTGTACGTTTACACAATCAAAACGTTCCCCGGAGCGTTCTTGGTACTCTCTTTTGGCATCGGTATCATCAGTTTATCTCTATTGTCGTAAGTATTTACTCCTCGTACACCAATCTTACACATCTCCCAGAGGCTTCCCGATCGAATGGGAAGCAATACAATGTCCCATTAGCTGTTAATAACGTTTTAAATAAGTTTAAAATTTATTAATAATAAACCGGCTAAGCACCTACGTGTCATCCCAAGCTCAGTGTAGTTTCGTAGTTGCCCGTTGTTACCACAATATATTTCAGAAGGAGTCTGTTTTACGCGTTAAACTCAAGCAATTACTTCATCTCAATCGCTTTTAATGTTTTCTTCTAAGGATTTTTTAATAGGCAAATTAAAATTAAATTTCTAATATGTACATAAATTACACGACTATTACTTTTAAACTAACTGATATATCTTAACTGTTATAATTTTCCTTAAAAGTTCATAAAAAAATATAACTATCATGAATTTGTCCAGATTTTTCAAGCTAATTACCTACTTTAGCTTTTATAGGGTGGGAGGCTAATCGAAAATAAATTTACACTGTAATGTTTAATATTTCGGAAAAGGATCCCTTAATCGAAAAATAGTCTAAGCAACCATTTATAAACCGCTAAGTAATTTTAAACGACCCATTTAACGGTAGACGCAAGACGATGAAAAAAAAGTATTTTTCAATATTTTATTCTACCACATTGTCGGCGTTATTGAAGTACCTCCACAAATTATAGTTCTCTAGTGTTTTTTGTAACTTATTTAGGATAATAAGACTGACTCTTTTTTATTGTAACAAAACAATATTTAAACATTTTCTTCAGCCAGAGTAGGCGAAATTCAACCGAATTTTGGCAGGACCCACATTCGGTGCAACACTAGTATTCGTATAATCACTTTATAGCAGGATGTGGTTTTAAAATTATTAATTTAGTATAAAGATAAGCGTAATGTACCTACCTAATATTATAGCTTTTGGCACAATTAATTAGGTATATAATGTAGGTATTTATTTGAGAGTGCGCTAAGGCGCAACCCGTAAGGGATAAGTCCCTTGCGGGTTGCAGGTTTGGTGGAGCAGAAAAGATGAGCAAGGCTTTATGCATACTGGCTGGCCTTTGGTGATTACAGTAGATTGCTCACTACTATATAGATAAGTGTATTGAAAGTATAGGAACCTAATTTCAAATCATGTATTTATATCAGTTAAATTGTGTTGGCCGCCTACTTACAATTTTCTTTTCAACGAAAATTACTAGGTATAAATTCATTTTTGGAAACACATGCCAAATTCAAAAAGGTCACCACTTAATGTCAATTTTTTACTAACGCAGAGTTGCAGCGCTTCGAAGCACAGAAACGTGACAAAGCAAATTCACCATTATTCCCGCAACGTATAATGTACATAATTCGTGCAGAGATAAAAAGAAGACGCGCGGTTTCGCACTCGCTGATTTAATTACTGCCAAGAAACTGCGTTGCGGACAAGAATACTGTCAATTTCTGCTGAATTAATAAATAAAAAAAAAACGAGCGAGCCTTACAGTAGTCGCGTAGATGTGTAACATTTGAAACCTCACCTTATATTAGTAAAAAAAGAAATAAAACCTACTACAAAAGAAATAAGCCATTTGAACATTATGTTCTAAAATGAAATCAAATAGCGCGCGCTTTCGCGACTTCCTGTTACACACTTCCGTCCCATTTCACGAAATCACTTCCACAAATTGCAGGAAAGCGAGAGGAAAGATGTTACACATCAAAAAAATTATCAGTACCCTCAGCACGAACCAATATCGAATTCGTAACGTTTGCGAGTCCGAAATGTCATTGTCAAATGTGTAGCGCTTTTTAGTTCTACTTCTTACACAAAGTACTTTGGTTCGTGCTTAGGGTACCACTGCTGTTCATTAACGGTGGTATGGTTCAGTCCCACCCTACCCCCAGGGGTATGGTGGGTCTGTCATGCAAGTTTCTATACAAAATTTGACATTGACATTTCGGTTTGCAAACTATTCGAATTCGATAATGGTTCGTGATATGGGTACAGAAGGAATGTTTACATTACATTGCGGAGATAATGGTAAATTTGCTATGTTTCTAAATTTCGTTTCGGCTCTGCGCTAGTATGAATTAACCATTAGTAGAAGGTTATCAGATGTAACGTGTGATACTGTGACATGCTACCCTATCTAGATTCTTTAGTATCATTATTACGTACCTACCTACTTAAAATGTTGAATATGAAATAAATGTTTCAGAATTGTGCCCTGCCTTCAGAGAAGAGCCGGTGCTACATATCAAACAATTAATGAAGATGATGAGCAAGAATAAAGCTGTTAAGTTTTTCTTGTTTTGGTCCAAGACAAAGCTCTAGTCATTAGTACATATTCATTAGTGGCGGGTGTTTAGTTTAGTTGATGTATGCATTTTAAATTTATCGTTTTATTTAATCGAGTTCTATATTTATGGTTAGAAAATGGATAAGTTTTAAGTGACCCTACCAGAAAAATCTTGTATATAAAGTTAAAAATAAAACACACTTATTTTACTTATTTCTCTTGTTTTTTATTAAAGTAAACATTAACAACAAAAAGGTATAATCAAACCATTGCAGTTTGACATTTGGATTGTTGTACAATCATTTGGCCAAATGAACCGAATTTGTAACATATTTTTATTGCTCTTGAGGCAATTACATACTAGAACTTTTGAACTAAACAATATCTATGGCATAGGACGACGTATATCTCTATCTCTACTTATAATAATCATCACAGATTATAATATAAAACATATTTCGTTTTGTACAGGAAGTGGATTTGCAGGCAGAGCTGCCTTAGTAAGATTTCTTAAAATATGTGGTTCACATTTTTATTAGATGAGGTCTTGTATCTTTGTACAATAATTGAGATTCAATAAGCGAAGAAGGGGTTCACGAAAATATTAAGATTTTCTCCACTTACAAGATAGCATGATAAACCTATGAATAACGAAACTATTTTAAAATTTAAACTGAGCAACTTTAACATTTACACATCACAGTTTGCGTTATGTATTAAAAGGCCTACATTCACAAATGCCTAATCTTAAAATGTCGATTTTAAGTTTAACACCCTGGGAAAAAAACGATAATCAACGAAAAAACTAAAAATTAAACTCAATAGTTCTTAATGGGTAAAAAATAATCAAAATGACTTATAATCCTAGACAAATGTAAGTACAACAATGATGAATGACAAACCAAAGGGTCTTATGCAATACACACAAAGGTACCGGTAACAAATTTCTTAAAAATATTTCTTAAATCTAAAATACTAATTAATCAACTTAAGATGTTGCAGTCTTGTTGTGGTGAAATTGATGGTAGTTGAAGTCAATATTGTGTAAGTTAGTCATGAAATGTGTTATTATAAATCGTGTTAGGGTGAACCATAGACATAAGAGAATGGACTCGAGTGACACTTGCAAGAAATTGGACATTAAAGAAAAACAAAATACTCTCTGCGCGTCGCGTTGCTTGTGTCCAGCAGGTGGGTAAAAAAGAAGAGAGCGATGGTGCAGCCAATATCTATAAGAACTATGGCCGCTTTGTCTCTCTCACACATATCTGCCACATGGAAAACTCATTTCACTATCTATATCTATGGTGTGAACATAGGAAATAATCACTGGGGTTCATGTCACGTCATAAGCACCGATGATATATACACGCACCATGTGTTGCACAAATCAAAGGTTCAAACACTGATTTTACAATGTCCTTATTTCTACCATTCCTCGTCTGGTTCTTGGCCTTGGTCTGCGCCGGAAGTAGCATTATTGAAATTCTGTAAACAAAATGTACATTGAAAGTATAATAAAGGGCACTTTTAAAATGTTTATTGAAGTTATACTTCTTTAGGCGCGTTATGAAAAAATGATGAGAGTGAAATTTTAAGATGCGCGCGCATCACTGTAACACAAATTATTAACAGTATGAAGTTAGTCGCTTTAGCGACCAACTTCATGCGTTACTTTTGTGTTTACCGCACATTAAGCAAATCTACCAACAAAATAGAATCTCTATTTAGTGGGTGCTAACGACTGCATTGTGAAGGCCTATCAAAAGTATTTATTAATCTGGAACAACGGAACCAAAGCGCAATTCAGGAGACTACAGCGCCATCTCTTGACCATTGGTGTAGTAGAACCAAAAACCACATCTTTATTTTTTGTAATAAAGTAACAGTTATAGGTATTCATATTTATAATATCAAAAGCATTTATTAATCTGGAACAACGGAACCAAAGCGCGATTCAGGAGACTACAGCGCCATCTCTTGACCATTGGTGTAGTAGAACCAAAAACCACATCTTTATTTTTTGTAATAAAGTAACAGTTATAGGTATTCATATTTATAATATCAAAAGTATTTATTAATCTGGAACAACGGAACCAAAGCGCGATTCAGGAGACTACAGGGCCATCTCTTGACCATTGGTGTAGTAGAACCAAAAACCACATCTTTATTTTTTGTAATAAAGTAACAGTTATAGGTATTCATATTTATAATATTTATCCACATGTTTCTAGTTTGTATATTCGGAATACGTGTTTGAGTTTCATACAAGTGCAAATCACATATGTTCTAATAAATTATATTCAGTAGCGATTTTAATTGAATATTTTGATTATTTATTTATTTTTTCAAATTAAAACTGAACTTTATTGACTGTGTCCTTTTCCCGACTTTTTATTCATTTATTGTAATTAATTATTTGCATGCAATTAAAAACTAATTTTAAACGATGCCAAAGAAGGATAACTTCTCACGCGCCTACATAAGTACACGCACCCATTTTTTTTTTTTAATCAATCATGTTTATAGTTCACCTGCCTTATTACAAAGTATTGACCAAAGTTAAACCTGGTTTAAAACTGATACTGTCACTTTTTTTTGCTAAATATAAGACTGACAGAATTAGGTTCAAACCATGAATAACTTCAGTCCGCGTTTTGGTTCTCGCTGCATAATTTCAAAATAAGAAGGGTATTTTTACAACATCTTAACACCATAACCATATATTACAAAAAAATTACATACTTAATATTGTAAACTGGATGTTTGTCCAACTCATTTGTTTCGCGTTCCCCTTCAAAGTTTAGTTAATAATAATCATAATTATCTTTATTTGCAGAATATGGTAACAAATGGTGATACAGAGATAAAGAGCATCCTATATTCTTACCCAATGGGGTGTGCAAATTAATTGTCATGCTGAGAAGAAAAAAACTTATTACAATTATTCCATTCATTAAGCATAATAGTTAGTGATGACATATCTCTTTCAGAACTATGAATTTGAAAGGGATGGCAAAAGCGATATTGTAAACACTATTCGGCCTCAGATTGTATTTACCTCAAATATTTCAGTTCCCTTTTGTTAGCATGTAACAAATACACATCAAATCAAAATAGTATTTTTTAGTACATACAACTAGACAGTTCGCCGGAAATACTCTATGGCCGCGTTCAGAGGTGTCAATTGACTTGATACTATTACTCGCTTAATGATAACAATGAAAAAAGATTTGATCAATCAAGCTTTCAAATAATTTTTTTATCACATCTATCAGAAGATAGCTAGTTTTTTTTTGTTTACAGGGAGCAAAATAGTGTTCCCTAGGGACTAAAGCTAATTTGAATTGGAAATGTGGGTATTGTAAATATCAGTTATCACCAAGAAAGTCAATCAGGAACATCTTATGAACAAGTCACAGGCAAAAACTAACCGCATGCTGGTCAAATTAAACAAAGACTATCAGGACAGGCAGTGCATGTTGAAAATTCCTTTATTATATTTTTATTTTAGACATAAAACAGCTTCAGTTATAAATTCACACATTTATTTTTCCGATCTTGAGATACTGTCTCCATACAAAACAGCATCACAAGATCGCTCTGTGTTGAGAGTGATCTATTAATAAGGGTCTAGACTTATTCCTCGTTCATTAATAAGGTGAAAGAAGTTTGCCGGGGTGAATAAAAGACTGTTTGGCCAACGAAAAGCAATACACAATGAAAAAAGTCAATGAAAGGTCATTGACCAAAGCAGGGGTTGGCAAATTTTATTGAATATGATATTTTATTTAGGAAAATTAATATAGGACGTTTATCATTTTAAGAAAATGTAGAAAACTATCATTCATATTATTAAAACATAAAATTACTTGTAACTTGCTACTTGACAAAAATTATTTGTTATCACAATGAGTAATATAGGAAAGACAAAAAACGTAATGAAAATGTCATAATTTTTTACTGTAAAATGGGTGCCCGATTTTTGGCGAACGCGGCACCTCGGCGATGACGCAACATGACAGACTGAGACCGCATGGTATATTATTAGACTGTCAGCCCCATAGTTTCATAAAAGGTAAGGTGAATAAACTTTTGTATCGCTTCTCGTTGGCCATACTTTAATGTTCCATATTAGATGTTATACAATTTCACACACACCCACATTTACACTTACGTAGGAATGTTATACTAACTATTTTAAGGAAGAGCACTACCTCCTGACACAAGCTATTTAAGCTTAGAAGGAGATGCTGGTCATTAGTTTGAGATGATATTATTGTTCAAGCCAATAAAATTTATTGTTATTATTATACGTACCCGCACGTCGCTACCCCCGTACTTGTTGCCCTTGTAGGTGGAAACACCTCCGCCCTGCAAGAAGTCTGGCACTGGCTGCTCCGCCTGCCGCAGGATCTTCGCCAAATCACCGCTTAGGGCGCCGTCCTGTACGGAAACCATCATCATCACCAGCCTCTTAATGTTCCCACTGCTGGGGCACAGGCTTTTCTTATGGATGGAATAGGGAGATTGGGCCATGACCCACCACACAGGCCCAGTGCGGATTGTGTGGGTGCTAACGACTGCAGATGCAGCCGGGACCAACGGCTTAACATGCCTTCCGAAGCACGGTAGAGCTCGATATAGTAAATTCTTTGGCGCAAGTGGTTAGCGCGTTCAGCTGCGATCGTTGAAGTTAAGCAACATTCGCAGTGGTCGGTCATTGGATGGGTGACCAAGAATTTTCGGAAACCATAAAGACAAAGAAAAATCTGTTCTGTTACAGTAATACAGTTACCTATTTCATATTCCTAGTTTGGTTTTGATGTGTATTGTGATAAATTATCAACTTCTATTCAAATTTAAAGTACATTTTATTCAGTTACATAATATGCTGTTAACAGAACCTTTATCACGAAACAATAAGTGCTATATTCGTAAAACTATCGTATTAAGTGCTATGGGTTCAGCTGTAAAAAAATAAATATTTGGAAGTAACACTAATTTAATATGGACTACTGCGAAATTTTGGAAACTGAACATTTTCACGATTAAATTTCATAAAAGGTTATGACCAGTATAGTGTCGATTCTGGCATGGTTCTGTAAACTTAAAAACTAAATTTAACATCAGTCTTTCCTTTTCGTTCTGTACAGAGAAGAACAAGGATACACTGTTCTCAAGTTTAGGTTTATGTTAAGAGAATCATGCCAGAATCGACACCAATAAACCCGGTGTAAAAAATCCTTTAACGAATTCGAAGGCCACGTATTTTCCATATGTTGATGATCATTTTTTTCTTCTGGACCATACCTGGGAAATTTATGGTTATGGAGATATTGAAGGTCAAAGTCCCAATTTTTATTTCAAGATTTATACATTAATATTTTCAAAGCGTTATTTAGAAACTTTTTTACCGATGCACTTACACATACACACTCATTATACACATAGGCACATTCTTTGCGTAGCGCGACAGTACCGCGCCGCACTATATATAACAATATTTTGTAATATTACTTGTTTGGGTGTACAGAATGCGTAGTTTCAGTCTTTGTCATCGGTTTACCTGTATATAGTGATAAATTAAACTGAAACTCACCTGATCTGAATCAAAGAATGACACGGCCTTTCCCCTGTTTCCGACGCGACCGGTCCTGCCGATTCTGTGCACGTACTCGTCTATACTCTTGGGGAGATCATAGTTGACTACGATGTCCACATTCTTAATATCTGAAAATTATTGGCATTGTTAATCATTTGCGATTGATTAATTATTTATTGAGGAGTTCGATGGTGAACTGCGTTAGCGTTCGGTCTGAAATTGTGGAAGTTAGTTTAGATACCTTCGTGAGTTGACCAAATATTTATCATCTCACTTCGTAAGGCATGTTAAGCTGTTAGTTCAGGTTGCATCTGCATCATTAGCATAGGGCCCGCATCCAGAGTTTATTTCTCATAAAAACATACAGTTTTCTTATAATGATTTCACATTCTAATATTACTTTAAAATCAAAAAATCTCCCTATTCAATCCATAGGGAAGGACTGGGGGGCAAACAGATCGTCAAGATGATGTTCAGTTTTGCTATTGCATTATTAGTCTTTGTTCATTGGGAATCTAATGCAACTGCATAGGTACTCATGGGGACATTTTTTAGCTTTGATTTTGTATGCAGTCCGTTATTTATAGAATTGTTGATCGAAGTCAGGGCTTGTAACCGGTTTCGAAAATACCGGTAAATAAAGGTTAATACCGGTTTTAGTAAAGGTTTCGTTCGGAGCGCGTCCGAAATGAAAGCGGTACCTAAAATCTTAATAAACCGGTTTAATCCAGAGCGACACGTGCACGCGTCAGCATCGCCTGAACTTTAAAAACCGCTAAATTGATTCAAAACCTATTTGATTTTGCTTTTTAGAAAAACCGTTTTTTTTAAGGTTAAGGTAGAGCCAAACCTAAATAAAACGCTCCTAATGTACTTGATACTGATTTAGGTTTGAAAATTAACCGGTAAACAAGCCCTGATCGTAGTGTAATTCGGTAAAAAACGCTAAATTAGCATTTTCATTTTCAAGGTGCCGCCGTAATGTTACTCTGGACTCGTCGGCGTCTCACTAGTGTGTGACGTCAAACAACTGTCATTAAAACGTCAAACGATACAATGTAATGTCATTTTAGCCAGAAGTTAACTAGCGTGTGACATCATTTTAGTCTTAGCCAATAACAGGCGTTTTCGGTCAAGTGACCATGGAGCAAAAAGTGATTTTATAGAAAAGGTATCAATTATTTTTCCTACAGAATAGTAAAATCGAAATATTAAATACATATGCCAACAATTGGTAAATTTTTTTTATACTGTCAAACAGCACAGAATAAATAGGCTCTAGTCAAAATTAAAAGCCTTAATTGCTGATATAGACGCATTTCCAATACTGAAAAGCTAATAAACATCATCAATATAGTTTTTAGAAGTTTCATCTGTATGTATGTCCAGGATAAACTCAAAAAGTACTGCATGGATTTACTTCAAATTTGGCACGTATATTATTAAGAAGTCGGGTCAACATATAGGCACGCTATCACCTACGGGCAACGAGCAGTGAACCTTTATTTCTATCTAACTCCACGCGTACGAAGTCGCGGGCGGGCGCTAGTTGCTGATATAGGCCCATTTCCAATACAGAAAAGCTAATACACATCATTAACCACATGAGGGTGTCCTGCTGGCACCTACGCCTCATCCAGCTTCCTCTACACACCTTTCTCTAGCCACTCTACGCCATAGGGTTCCTGCTACCGTTCTTACGTCATCCCTTAAATAATAATAATCAATCAAGGTATATGTTACTATAATAAAATACCAAGAGAAATAATTAATTTACCTTTTAATAAGTTAAAGATTTCATAAATGATAAGTCACCTTGGGCTTAATATAATAGACTAAGTCGTTTTACTTTGCTAATTTGGTTGAAATTTTGTTTAATCGCCGCTTCTAAATTTAAAAATAATACCTAGCTATACTAACGTTAATTAATAATATTAATGTGATGAAAGTTGACATCAACACATGTTTTAAATTTTTGATGTCATCTTTCAACTGAAGGGACTGTATGAAACAAAACAGGGAGAAAATATTGCCCTTGCTGAGTTTCTTGCCGGTTCTTCTCAGTACAAGGTCTCACGCCATAGATTTACGAACCGATGGCGTAGCGTTTGACTTTCATAAGAACTTGTAACAGCCTAGACTGAATAAATGAGTTTGAGTTGGTCAAAAAATAAAATATTGTAGGATATATTACCCAGTCCTCTAGCGGCGACAGCAGTGGCGACCAGTATGAGATGACCGCCGCTCTTGAAGTTGTGCAGAGCTTCCTCTCTCTCACGCTGCATTCTGTCCCCATGGATGGACGACGTGAGTTTCTGTTGTTCGGAAAGCATTGCCGCTATGAAGTCGGCGTTGCGTTTCGTCTCTACGAATACTAGGATACGTTTTCCGTCTGCAAAATGTATGAGAAGATATTTTTAAAACTCACTTCAAACGGGTTTATAATGAGTCTTTTGATGAAGTTTTTGACGTCGTCAGAATTATGAATTTTTATTTACTTTTGACTGATCTAATCTGATACATACATAAAAATGCAAGAGTCCAATTTTCTTGGCAAAAATAACATGAAAAACCTCTGCACGAAACAAGCAATATTGACAATGAATTATCTTAAGTGACGTTGTTATTTTTTTTTTGCCGTGGATATCAGTGGATTTGCCATTTTCATATAATAAAATGGTAGGAAAGTTAAAACTGTACATTGAATATTTTTTTAAAAGAATACTTGGGGTGTGATCTACAATCGATACCGAAGCAAAAATTATAGTTTTTAAAAATTTTGTCTTTTTGTCTGTATGTATGTCCAGGATAAACTCTGCTTATCACCATTTTCCTCGATCAGTTGCTTCAACGTCTTCTGTTTCTCGTATTTGGTGACTTCGTGGAATATTTGCTCCACGTCTGCGCTGGCGCCGCCCACGATGCCGACCGCAACGAATAAGTAATTGTTGAGGAAACGCCCGGCCAAATGCTGGATGTCTTCGGGGAATGTGGCAGAGAACATGAGGGTTTGCCGATCCGCCTGAAGCAATATTATGTAACACGTTCAAGATTAATCTAATCTATAAAATTCTCGTGTCCACGGTCTGCATAATTGAACTAATCCGAAACAGCTCGACCGAATTTCGTGCAATTTTATATGCATATTCAGTAGGTCTGAGAATCGGACAACATCTATTTTTCATCCCCCTAAATGTTATGGGATTATTATGTTAAGGTAATTTTTAGTTTTATTTTTTTTATGATACATCATACAAAAATACACACAACCCTAAATTTTCACCCTTCTGCCACCAACCCCTATTTTTTTATGGCTGTACGAAGTTCGCTGGGACAGCTATTTGATCTATATAAAAGGACACTGTAAAAAACATAATATGTATGTAAATTTGAATAACAAACTGACAGAATGATTATAATAGCTTTATCGAAAATATTTTTATATATTTATTTGTAATTCAATTTGTTATATACCATAGGAATAACAAATTCTCAACAATAAGGGCAGATTTAATTTTACTGTGGATGGACTTTGTTCACTTCACATCATGCATAACCCTCAAGCTCTTGTCCAAATTTATTTCCCATAACAAACTAACATTATAACAAAGCTCCTTGCTTTAATTGTTTTATGTTTGTGTTGTCCTGCATGTCACATTTTTCTTTACAGGTAAAAGTGCTTATAAAATAACCAAATTACTGATTAATAACTGCCATGCCGCAAGCTATCATTAAAAAAGAAGACATCGGGT
Organism: Chilo suppressalis; assembly: GCA_902850365.2. Taxonomy (NCBI): domain Eukaryota; kingdom Metazoa; phylum Arthropoda; class Insecta; order Lepidoptera; family Crambidae; genus Chilo; species Chilo suppressalis. Next base: position 7,704,883 of record OU963912.1, on the reverse strand, counting down.
GGACCTGTTTTATTTTCTTAAGCATATTAACAAAAATACTAAGCTGCAAGACCATATATGTATCTCAAGTTCCTTTCGTGCTCTAAAGCTGTAAATAGCTGCTTGCTATAAATTCTGGCCCCTGTGTGCTTTGCCTTAGCAGTGGGCAACATTAATTGGCTGGTGGTGAATTAATATTACTGTCTGGCTTCAACCTTGGTGGGGTGTTCTATGTTAGAGGATATGGTTTTCGATAAATATTCTTGTAATACGTATTATATAGCCCTATAGGGCTATATAATACGTATTACAAGAATATTTATCGAGGTATAGATGGACTATATACAACACAAAAATATTTTTTCACATTGGACAAATAGTTCCTGACGTAAGCGCGTTCCAACACTGCACAGCTGAAGTAGGATATGATGAGCTGGCGAACAAAACGGTATAATTACGCATCTGGTCAAACTACTTTTTTGTTAAGTCCGGAGGTTCGGGTCCGTTGAATTTGAATCTGTAATAATTTTCAATCAAAACCACCTAAAACAGAGTTAAAATTACTAAATTTATAAATGAAAAACCATGCCAAAAGCTCACTGTGGGTACGTCATTCAGTTTTTTACTGCTCCTGTAAAATTTAATTTGATGTAATTATACCGTTTTTTTCGCCAGCTCCTCATATAATATTAGTAGTATTGGATATAACTGACCGGCTTCACCATAGTGGGGTGCTCCATCATCTTCTCCACTGCAGGCATGAAGCCCATGTCCAGCATTCGGTCAGCTTCGTCGAGCACCACGAATCGTACGCTTTCGAAGGAGACGCGGCTGCGGTCAACGAAGTCGTGGAGACGGCCTGGGGTCGCAACTAGTATGTGGCAGCCACGCTGGTATACGAAAATCATAATGAGATCATTGATTTGTGTGATAAATTATTAATATGTAATTAATAATTACATATAGAAATTCATTGTGTAAATACAAGCCTGAGAACAAAAACTATAGTCTACCTACACTACAGCTCTACACCGAAGCGAAACGAGGACGGGCCACTAGTAGATAATAATATCTTTATTCATTATTAACTTTTACTTTAAAATGAGTAACACAAGGGTAAGAAGGTAGACTGAACGAGGAATATCCCTGTGTTTCAGACAAAGGATCTTAAAATAAGTAAATTTAAATAATCAATAGCTCAACTAAAGAAAACAATTTCACTAAATCTTATTTGAATAATTAAATGCTAATGTATAATTACGCCCGCCTATTGTAAGCGTTTACATTGGAGCACCAGTGGAGACAACAAAAATACATAAATAAACACAGGCTTTGTAGCTTAGGTTTTCCCATAAAAAAGTAGACTGTATAATTGTAAATTTTCAATTTATGATTTCTTCAGGACTCCAGACTAAATGATTAATTCAGACTAAAAAGAATTTATGTAGATATATGCTGACACTATACACAGAAATAATTTCATTTTCTGCAGAAAAAGTAACAATGAGTTTATAGAAACAAAAATGTATTCAACTTACAGCAATATTGTCACCTTGATGGCGTACAGCAGTTCCGCCGTATGCAACTGCTATCTTCAATATGGACCCGTAAGCAAACTTCCTTGCCTCATTAAATATCTGGAGCGTCAATTCACGCGTCGGCGATACTATTACAACCTGATAATAGACAAGGTAAATGTATTACAAATGATATAAAGAGACGCAACCAAGACAAAACACAGGCTGTACAAATTTAGTTTTAATTTTAAGAATATACTGTTATGGCGACAATTTTATGGAAATTTTAGTTCTGCTAGACATTTTAATGTGTTTATGTGATGTGATAATAGAAAAATGTATTATACACATAAATAGAAAATACAGTGTGTAAACTGAATAATAATCATGATCAATAGAATAAATTAATTTGAATAAAGGAACAAATTAAAAATGACGACGCAAGACATTTTGTCCCTTGTGCATATAATTTCTGTGACAGGATGTGCGAGGGACATAAGGGGGAGAGTTACATATAAATTAAATGTTTATTTCTGAAAACTAAAATTATTATTACCTGTGGTTCTGCGCATCCATTAGACCCGACTACAAGCTCTCGAACGTCTTGTAAGAGCGTGTTTATTATGGGAAGCAAGAAGGCGGCCTATAAAGAAATAATTAGTATCAAAAATATCAATAATTAAAATCAGTTTATTGTCAATGTCTAATTTGACTCTGTCTGACAATGCCAAATGGAAGTAAGAACAGGTATTATAATCAGCTGCTAACTTCGTAATTTCTTGTGCCATTTATTTCTATGAACCATAAGTATGTCCTCAGTAGGTATCATTTCTGTATAGATCAGACAAATAACTTCAGTCATTAGGCCGTATACAGAAAGAAAGCTGGAAGCCGACCAGGGGGCCATTCGCCTAACGGAAATGCTTTGGAAAACGCTAACGCTTACGATTTCATTTTTTTATTTCTAGCCGCCTGAGGTTTTGAAATGCCTCGCGCTCTTTTTTTTTTCTTTCGCATTGGTAATAACAATATAAAAAAAAAAGTGAGCGTGAGGTATTTGAAAACCTTCGGCAGTCAAAATAACAAAATAAAATAGAAAACGTTAGCGTTTTCCAAAGCATTTCCGTTAGGCGAATGGCCCCCAGCGCTTGTCCAGCGACTGGTAACAGTTACATAAAGGAAGCAGATTGAAGCGTAGTTGTTCATTAATTTCAAAGGGCGGCGCCAGCGCTGACCAGCGCGTGTCGAAGATTGTCGGAACTTGTCGGCGAGGTTCGGCGCTTATCGGCGCTGGTCTATTCGCTATGTGCGAAGTACATGGTGGGGGTATAGTGAAGCGATCGCAGCGCTTATCGTGGCAGAAATACGCAACAATCCGGGAAAGTAAAGTCAATTTGCACGGAGTTCGTAATAAACAAAAATTTTTTAAAATGCCTATTAATAGATGTTGTTGTGTTGTGAATTGCAAAAATAAGGGCACAAATAGTCTGTGTATATATTTCCTACATTGGACTGGAAATTAAATCAAAGAAATAAATGGATAGATGCCATAAAAAGAAATAAGTAAGCGAAATAACCTTAAATTATGATCAATTTTATTTGCGCTATATATTTTATGTGATATTCATTATTGTCTTTATTATTTTAGTGTTGATGGGTCGCCATGGTATCCCAAACCTGACGACACAATTTGTAGTGAACATTTTATGGGAAACAAAAAATCAGACGAGGAAGAAAATCCGAGTTATGCTCCTACGATATTCCCTGAAATATATCGAAAGAGGAAGGTTAATGATTCACAGGTCCTAGCTAGATATACACGCTTGACAAAACGAAGAACCACAAAAGTCTCAGATACCACATCAAGTCAAATAATAATTGAAGAAGGGAGTGAATTAAATCAAACTCAACCTTTTATGATCGATCAAGGATGTCAAGTCAATATGTTTTCTGAATCGAAATTAAGAGATACAACTTTTATTTGTATTAGATTAATTTACAGTGATCACTGTGATCCAACATCAAGAATTTTAATGACAAATAATTCAAGAAAGAAAGATAAAAGCTGTGGCACTGACAAAAAATCGTATGAGGATCAATCTACCGAAACAAAAAGTCAAGAATTTGTTGGTATTTCATCAATAACAAATGATCAAGAACTCCTAGATCCTTCTGGTGTGTCATTTAGCAATTTTGAGTTTTTATTAACAAGATTAACTATGAGAAAATGTACAGTTTCCACTAAAGACCGACTTCTGATTTTTTTGATAAAAATGAAAACTGGCTTGACATTTTCAGCATTGAGTGTGTTATTTGGTGTACAAAAAAACCACAATCTCACGTATATTTCATTCGATCTTACAAAATCTAGCTTGTTCAACTGCTAATTTAATCTTTTGGCCGAATAGAGCCACCGTACAAGCACCAATGCCCAAGTGTTTCAGTCCAGATTACATCAATACAAGAGTTATTATTGACTGTACTGAATTCCGAATTGAAATCCGATATTATTTAAATTATTATACAATATATAATAATTTTTATTTATCTTTACCTTACTATATTTACTAGAAATCAATAAAATACAAACTGATGTCATTATTTGGCATAATCCCGGAAAGTTGCGCATTGTAGGTGGCGCTACTGTCGTGCACATAGCGAATAGAAATGCTTGCGCCGGTTACCTGCGCAAACCGTTTCCTATAAGCGCTGGTAGACTACCAGATTTCTTTCTGTATACGGCCTTAGAATGTAAAGATAAAATATACAAGGTACTCACCGTTTTACCAGAACCAGTCTGTGCACAGCCCATCAGATCTCTGCCATTCATGATGATGGGTATGGCGTGTTTCTGAATAGGTGTGGGTTTCCTGTAGCCCGACTTCAATATATTGTCGAGGACATACTTCCGAAGATTTGCGCTCTCGAAACTGTCTATAGGCCGTGGGGGATTCTCTCCGCTGACCTGAAAAACTACTTTGTTTAAGTAGTTGAATATATTTGGGAAACATGTTCTAAGTACTACCTACAGTTTGTCAGAATGCCACCTTAAAAGGGTAAAATATAGAAAAAACAGTGTTCTACCTTGCTTCAGAACCAGTCTAGAGTCATATTATGTCAATCAATATTGACCTAGTCATTGTGATACAGGTACAGTTTGTCAAAATGCAATACCTAAACTATTTATTTTATTATAAACAAAACATTGTAAAATATTGATGTTATTATGACAGAATACTACATAAGCAGGTAGTCACGTCGTCCTGGTGGTTGTGAGAAATTTATGAGTGAAGTTAGCAGTAGGTGCATGTGTGCAACCATTAAATGTCAAAATTTTGCTGATTATACATATTCATCACTCTATATCATCAGTTTCACTGATAGAATATAAATACATAATTTTAGATTAGATAAAAACTTATAGCATTTGCAATAATTCAGCAGAGAACAAAGAAACAAAAATAATCCACTGGATATTTAAGATAACTATTGCTGTCACGCATTAGCAAATACCGTGCGATAGGGACAACAGTAGTAAACGCTGGAAATTGTGTATAAAAAATGCTAAATTCGAGATTTGGCTCTCGATGATTTCCTCCTCGAAAATGAAACATTATGTGAAAGAAATTTTACCCATAGAATAATACGTAGTTATACTAGTTCTTTTTTTTGTAAATTCTTATTTAATCTCCAAACTAGACGTCTTTAGTGAAACAGAACAGTTAGAATTTATAATATACACACAACCCAACCCTTACGATAAATAGATCAATGCCCTTCCGGCGAGTCTATTGATGGAGAAGGTAGGTCTGGCGCCCGAGAAATTTTTAATTTTATTTCGACCTATCCATATTGCTTTAAAACACAATTTTGTCTTTCCCCATATGAAAGTTTCTCCCCTTTAAACCTTTTTATATGACACTACTTCTACTCTTTTTTTCTGTTCTGTGGGCGATTCGTAAGCTTGCGTTCAATTTGATATATGAACCTATTATGTAATTAATAATAATAGAGAATCACTCACTTTAACAGCGATGCAGTCAAATTTGTCAAAGTTGATGCCAGAACTAATACTGCTACTGAAGATCTCGGTCTCATCTGTGGTCGGTTCCGGGGGCACGTATGTGACTGGGGGTTTCTTTGGTTCTCCGTCCTCGCCGACTTCCTCTTCAGGGTTGTCACCCCTGTCTCCCCTATCACCGCCGCCACCGCGGCCGCCCCCGCGGCCACCGCGACCTCTACCCCGGCCCCTTTCGCCCCTGTCGCCTCTATCACCCCTATCGTTGTCATCGTAACTGTCACCTGATCACAAATAAAGGAGTTCTTTGCACAAATAGGAAAGCGTGGGCCACATTGAAGACGAAGCAGAGCATCTTCTTAGTATTAAATAAATAAACATTTCCAACACTCGCACCAATTAGCCTAGCCCCAAAGTAAGCACTGTAAGGCTTGTGATATGGGACATGGGATGCTAGGGTAACGGATAGAATACATATACTGTACATATACAAGTATATTTATATAGAAATACATATTAAACATCCATGACTGGAGTACAAATGCTCGTATTCATCACACAAATATCTGCGCCCATCGGGATTCGAACCCGGGGACTTCTCGAGTCGGCGACACCATGAAACCCGGCGTCAAATTTTAAGAAGTTGAAGTATATGAAATTTGAACAGCGCCACAAGGACAGGACGAGGATTAAAAATCTTCCATGGAAAACTTCTTGACATTTTGACGCGTATCGAGATCGAATTCAACTATACGAAATCGACATTGGTTCGTGCTAAGGGTACTAAACTCAGTTTATGGTAAATGACTTTGCATACATATACTGCACAGACCACAAAGTAAACAGATGCAGCATTCTGTTATTAGAGTACATGCAGTAACGATACATAGATTAGTTGCTTCAAAGACTCGTGTATGTAAAGATGCTAGTGAGAGAGACATCTGCTACTAAAATACAATTGCAACCGTACTAAATAGCAGAGAAAACGTGGTTTCCTTCTGTGACGTTTATGACAGGACACGAGAGGAGGAAGTTCAATCAGCAAAAAAAACCGGCCAAGTGTGAATCTGACTCCCGCACCGAGGGTTCCGTGAAAACCTGTAGGTATATTTTAATAATTATTAAAAAATATTTTTTATGATATGATGTAACTAACAATTTACGGTTATCGCGATTTTTCCTTTATCTGTACTATAAGACGTTACTTCGTACCAAATTTCAGGGTTCTAAGTTCACGGGAAGTTCCCCGTAGGTTTTGATTCCCGTGCGAGTTTCGAAAATTTGCGTCATAAACGGCTGTATCTTTTGATTGCTTTGGATTAGAAGTTTTATTTTTTCACAGCTCCAAGGGAAAGTAGACCTGAGTATTAGATATGAATTTCAGTTTGATACCTCCACACGTTTCTGAGAAAAACGGTCTTAACAGACGGACGGACGGACAGCAAAATTTTCTTTTAGGGGATGCGTTTTTTCCTTTTGAGGTACGGAACCCAAAAAGGACTTTTTGCCTTTCTAAAATGATGAAATATCTAACGGGAATGTAAATTAGTGATAATATAAAATCACGAATCATAAATTTTGGGCTATTCCTAGTAGCAAGGTTATTATTATATTGAAGGTCAATGTATACCTGTTTTCGGTACGCTTTGTGTGGTGGAGCTCATAATTAAATAACATTCATTGAGATACCAAATAACAGTTTAACACAAATTTGATATCCATGTTACCATTTTTTTTTGTTTCACAAACTTATGGTATTAATTACCACAGAACTGATTAAGATTGTTATTAAAAAGATGCAAAAAAATATGTAATTAAGTATTGTACACAACCAAGCATGTTATCTAGTCAAATATACAATTTATTAATGCAAAAAAAGACAATGCTCTATATGGTCACCAATGTTTTTTTAGATTGCAGTTGTTGTTAGGAATGTGTTAGTAAATTGATATTAAGAATGAAAAATATTTATCTATCAAAAGAAATCCAAATGAAACTTTAAACACACACAGACAGCAAAATTACTACTTAATAATGTTGAATATTATTACAATAATTTATATTAACTGGGTACTTCTGATGACTTAATTTGTACTGCACTGATACAAAATGCTTTATACTGATGTATAAATAATAATTAGGAAGTGAGGATATGTATGTATCATACAGCATAAAAAAGCAAAACAACTCAAATGATCAGCATCAACTTAAAAAGTTTTACATCTACCTTTCTTTTTTCTAACAAATTTCCCTGAAAAGGAAATAATAACAATTTATTGTGTGGTTCGAATTCTTTAATAAGGTACTATTAGTAGAAAATTTAACAAAAACATTTCTAACATTAATAAATTCAACCATTAATTATTTTTGAAACAAATTTTAACATCAGTAATTTTAAGTCAACACATATCAAATGTGTTGACCAAACTTCTAATAAACAGTTCAAAAACCTATTGCTTACATAAAAAAAATAAGTTTGTTATAGCAAGTGCTTCAACCTGCATAAATATTAAGAGGCCTTTTTTGATGTGTAAGTAACATCTTTCCTCTCACTTTCCTGCAATTTGTGAGAGTGATTTCATAAAATGGGACGGAAGTGTGTAACAGGAAGGAACGAAAGCGCGCGCTATTTGATTTGATTTAAGTACATAATGTTCAATTGGCTTATTCCTTTTGTTGTAGGTTTTATTTCTTTTTTTACTCATATAAGGTGAGGTTTTTAATGTTACACATAATATGGGACTAACTACTGTAAGGCTCCCCTCGTTTTTTTGTCACTGTTGCCTCTTACTCAAGATGTGCTCACTATAAACTGTCATTTTGCAACAAAACATTATTTAGCAGATGTCATTGACTTAAAGAATTCACTATCATAAATCTTTATAAACACACATGTGGTAACAAAAAGTCACTATGAATAAAGGTCACAATTTTAACACCCAGCATTTTTTTGTACTCTGTCACAAACAATTGATTTATGCATATAAAGTGAGGAGCACAATCATCAGAATTTTGTCTTCACTGATAGGTTACACATGTGATTCATTCATTATAAGTACCAGTGTGTGTTTGTCTTTCTAGACACAGGCTGTAATGCAGTTCATATTACCGTTGACTCCACAATTTTTTACTTAAGAAGTAGGCAACTACTTGTACTTGTAATAGTTTCAGCCCACGACTATGTCGTTTAAAAGATAGTTTTTGGCCGATCCCACAGAATTATAACCTTTTTCCAGGATAAAAAATATCCTGTGCTAGATAAACTATAAATATAATGCCAAATTTCATACAAATTCGTTCAGTTGTTTTAGCGTGAGAGTCATCAGAGATCCACACATACATGCTTACAAACTTTCGTGTTTATAATTGGTAATTAATAGGTAGTAGGATTGTATCTCAATCACACAGAGGAGCTCGATGGCGCAAGTCGTTTGACATTAGACTGTAAGCGTTGAAGTTAGCAACTTTCACAGTGGTTGGTCATTGGATGGTTGACCAAAGATAAACTATCTCAAGCAGCTCATCAGTGCTTCAGAAGGCATGTTAAGCTGTTGGTCCTGGCTGCATTTGCAGTCGTTACTACCCACCAATCTGCACTGGGCCTGTGTGGTGCCCAATCCCCCTATCCATTTGCAGGGAAAGCCTGTGCCCCAGCAGTGAGGACATCAACAGGCTGATGATAATGATGATAGAATAGATGGAGGACCTTATTGTGCTGAAAAGTATCAAATGTATTATTCTTGAGATAAATATGAACTCACCATTGGTTTCATAGTCGGGCCGACTGCCCCCGCGGCCGCCCCGTCCTCCGCGACCGCGTCCCCCGCCTCGCCCGCCTCTGCCCCGTCTCTCGCCAAAGTCGTTACTTACATCCTTATCGAAACCTGAAACAAAACTCACAAATCAACCCCAGTAATATTTAAGTGGCATATACTTTAAAAAAATAAATAAAAAACACAATGGAATTGAGAACTTCCTTCTTTTTTTTTAAGTTGGTTGAAAAGATTGACTATGCTTTTATTTACTTCAGAAGTAATGGGACTTTAAACATTATTATAATAATACAAATGAAACAAAAATTCAAACTACTAAATATTCATCCAAACATCCTTTTACAAAAGATACTTTTAACCAGATGTTTTTTTTCTGTTATTTCAAAAGGAGGCATTTCTCACACTTGATATTCAATTTAAAAACAAAGTGGTTACACAAAATGCAACTCAAGTGTCTGATAAGTGGGAGGCCACTTCTGATAAGTTTTGTTAGATGACAGGTATCAAATTTCATTCCAGAAATGGAGGGGTTAAGAATGCTTGCACAAAGATGACATGTATTATGTAGAAAAAGGTAGGTACCTATTAACTGGTGTCTTGAAAAGGTTTTATTAATGGATGAAACAATATTGCTATTACAATGATGAGTGTGCTGTGATGTCCTCAGCCAGATACATTTTTTTTTCATGTAAAAGCATTTTATTTAGTGCATTGGAATCTTTGTTTGTGTTATGAAATCAATATTGACTTCATAAGATTCTAAAAGCTATTGAATGACAACACATTTCTCATCACAATTAGTGAAGGAATAGCATTTGCAGATGGCTTTGTTGTAGGTTTTAAGTGTAATAAATATTGAAATAGGATGCTTTGAAGCTTTATTATGCCCAAAGAGAACAGGTAGTTGAGAAATCAACAAGTTGTTGTTGACTTCCTACATAAATCTATAAAAAAATATTGAAAAAGAATGACCAGTGATGGTCAAAACAATGTTGTAACTGTATAATGTTAATAATACTGTAATATGTACCATTGTCTTCAAATGACTGGAAACCTCTGCCTCGGGACAAACTATGGCCGGCATCCACAGAGGAATCTTCATAGGACTTGAAATTGTTTGTAACTGGAGGTGGCATCACCTACAAAGGAAATTAATTAACAAACACACAAAATCATTCAAAACTTTTGTAATATCAAAGTAAACGATGAAAAACTTTGAGATGCTTACCACTTCACAATTGTCATCCCATTCATCATCCATTTTCTGAAATAAAAGCTCTACTTTAGCATTGTACTCGAGGGGACGTCAATGATTGTAAATAAGCAATTTTAATCAAAGTGAAATGAAGATATTCAGTAACCACACAATTTCAAATAAATGCCTAATCAGTCTTTTGCGAAGCTATCACCTACCTACAGTAAAATATACATCTACTTATCACCGATTTTGAGCTACAAAAGAAATCTTTTCTAAGAATCTAATATTTAACTATAAGTAAATGTTAATTCTTTATATTTTATTACTATTTTAATCAATATTGTATTGAAGTTATACGAGAAATCATTGTAACCGCCAAATACCGGTCCAGGCTTCTCCATGAACACATACACGTGCTTTAGATAAATCTTAAGTTTGTAGAGGTTTTTTTTCTCATAAGATTCAATTTGAAATATTACAAGGAACTTACATTTGACGGAATTTAGTAAAACGATTCTGTAGTCTTCAAGATTGGCGCATCAGAAAACACGAACAATGACGACAATGTACTCACAATGGCGGCAGTTCAGACAAAAAAAGACTGCTAGAATTTTGGCAATGAATGAGTGATGAATGACAATGAAAAATGCAGTGTGACCAACCACAAGCAGTTCAATCTAATATCTACCCATAGACTACAGAAGAAAACAGGTATGTACTCTGTTACGATCGGATAACTACGTGTGAGAGGTATAGTACGGAGGCTTTTTTTATCACATTAATAGGGTGAGCATAACTTTGTCTTTATCAGAAATATTATTATACTTGTGTGTCGTGTTGTGTTGTGACCTTAGAGCATATACCACTGGAGATGCCACACCGTTCACTCGCCGAACAAAATTCAGCCTTTTTGGCGCGGGACGAGGTACACACGTATATCACACTAATGGAAATATGCAATACTCCCACAAACACGAGCGTGTTGATGCTATAAATTCACACTTTAAAAATTACGTCACACAAACAGAAAAACGCGCACACGCTAACGTTTTTTATGTAACTATGCAATTGTTCGAGTGTACACCAACACAAACTTAGGGATGCGACATTAAAAGAATGAACGATATTTGAATGAACAGTTCTTGAAGAATGAACATAATGTTTGTTTATAATGGAATTAAAAAGTTTAATTTATAAATATCTATCTGAAGGCTTATTTATAGTTTTAGTACTTATGATTTTTGTACTCAAAATTCAAAGTTTTTTTTTTGCAAATTATATTGCTGTGCAAAAAAAAAATCTAACTGAGTTTGCTGCCTTTTATTGGATCCCTGCCTACATTCAATTGCTTTAACATCTTTAATAGTAGCAAACGCAGTATATTGTCACAAAACACTGCGTAACTGACCCAAGATGAAGAATGGATAAGCCATTCTATGTTTAATATAACAGGGAAAGCGAATTAATAGACTTCGGTGAATTAATAATAATAATAATAAACATTTATTTCAGACTTTAAATCCATATAAAAGTGTTAGTAACACACGAAATCTTATTCTAGTGTTAGTAAATGAAAAAAGTACAATCGAACACAAATAATAATATAATACATTCGGATTCCGATGGGACTCGTCTGTTATTTATAAATAATTATAATGATAGACTGGCGAATGTAGCTTAAGCCAGTGTCGCAATAGTGGGGAGTCCCATCGGTCAGCCAGTGCGCTCAGGACACTGTTGGAGCTGTCGCGCACGCGCGCCCACAGCGAGGCGCAGCGCTTTCTAATGATCGTGTAAAAGCAATCAATACGCGCCTCGGCAAACATAGACGACGCACTGCAATAACGCGGCAGACCCAACAACATCCTGAACGTGTTATTATATTGGACTCGCAGTGCGCTGTATGTCCGCTGCGTAAAGTTCACCCAAAGACCGCACGTGTAGAACGACTGACAGTAAGCTTTGAAAAGCGTCAGTTTGACTCGTTTACTACACTGTGCAAATCTGCGGGCCAACATGTTACATCGGACACACAACGCCCTACGTTCCCTCTCCATATCTACTGAGTCCGACAAGTTGTCAGTGACCCAATGGCCCAAATACTTGAATTTGTCAACTTTTTTAAGTTCAGTGCCCCCGAGTGTAACGGAAGGTACACTGCGCTGACACTCTGCCGTCCCAGCTCGAAATACCATGAACTCACTTTTAAGACAGTTGTATTTGAGCCCATCAACCTCTGCATATTTTTCACACATATGAAGCATCTTCCTCAATGCACCAATCGATGGGGTCAGCAGCACCATATAATTAAGGTTATTTGTTTTCCTGATAATGTTTTCCTCAGTGTTTTAAGAAGTCAATTATTTTATCATGTGTTAAATAGAAAAAAACCTCAATGATTCAAGCTTTCGGCAAAGATCAATCCCATGTTTTCAACGAGTACTTCGTTAGCGTATGCTTAATCCAAAATGATAAAAAAATATTAACCTATATTTTTCAGAAATACGTATTGAATACGTACGTACGGAGCTCGATAGCCCCGGTGGTTAGCGCGATCGGCTTGCGATCGTGGAGGTTAAGCAACTTTGGCAATGGTCAGTAATTTGATGGGTGACAAAAAAACTTATTATCTCGAGCTCCTGTCGAAGCCTGTGCTGTGCCCATTCAATGGGGATATAAATTGGCTAGTGATGATAATGTATTATTATTTGGAAAAAAATCGTAAATGATTATTTGAAGATATGTTTCAACGCTTGACAATATTGTCTTTTTTTTAAATATGAATAAATCATTTCATCAAAAACCGTTACTATCTCAAAGAAAATCAACCTCCTGCATAAACATACAACAATAGTATAGCTGTTTGAAATAAGATAAAAGATGTTTTGTTAAAGGGATCGCCTTTTTTACTAAAACTAATAATAATATTTATGTTATTCATAGTTTATGAGAGTCGTATCGTAATCAGCAGTAGCAGTTCTACGAATACGACACTAATTTTGTGATCCAAGATGGCGAAATCTACTTTTTACTCGATTGCTGAGGGTAAATTATTTCGAATGTATGTATGTGTGTCTCCGTTTCTTTGGCACGTCCTACATCCAGTATGATTTAACTTGCAAGATTTAACATGATTGTGAAAGAAAAAATTAGGTATATTCAAATTAAAAAATCTGTCTTTCAAAACCCTTCACTTTGATAGCGCATTTTATTTAAAAACTTGTTTAATGCGTCAAATATTGCTGATATTTAGTACCAAAATGAAACACCTTCAAAATAAATTGCTTATAACCTTTCAAGCGGGGTATTAAAGTGAAGGGTTTTAAAATAAATTTCAGAAAATAAAAATAAAATTATACAAATTATACAGGTTGTTTCTTTTAAGGTGTCAAGCCGGTGTTAGGTGATAGCTGAATACCATCCTACCTATCGATTTGACCCCCATGTATGTTTCGCATTTTTTTGTAGTTTTCGAGTTATATTTTTTTTTTCATTATTTTTTATGATTTAACGACTGAACGGCTTTAATAAATTATAACTTTATTTAGCTATTTTTTTTCTAGTACAATGCCTATTGCTTGTAGTTTTATGAGTAAAATAATCTCATTCCTAACTTTGCTACAAAATACAAAAATTTTGATCATAAGTAAAAAGAGTGGGATCATGCTGAACAGAATAGAATCTTCAACATTAAAAAAAATAACTTAGAGATTTTCCTGATCTCCTAACTAATTTTAAAAACTGCGCATATCCTAAGCGTTCATAATAATATAAAAAAATGTACTTTATGGGGCATTATTTGCTGAAATCGATCTCTGAAAGTATTGAATCAAAAATATCAAAATTTTCATATTTTATATTTTTTATTATTTTTGCATAATTTTTGGCATTCTTAAACTTAATTTACCCATTTAACTTTAAGTTAACAACGGATATGCACATTCGGCACCTTCGCAAAAAATTCTTCTTAAATTTGAAAAGGCTTCATGTTGCGATCTAATGTGATTTTGCGCTTCTGTCAACTTGGTATTCAATTGTTGAATATTTTCATATTCTGTGCAGTATACCAACTCTTTGTAAAAGCCCCATACAAAAAAATCCATGGGGTATAGGTCGGGTGATCTAGGCGGCCAAGCTATTGGTCCATTGCGACCTATCCACCTCCCGGGGTATTGTTCATTTAGTTCTTCTCGAACGGCTCTTGCAAAATGGCATCGGGCTTCGTCCATTTGATAAAACATCTGTGTTCTTCATAAAATATTTACGTCACCTAAAAGTGTCGGCAAATTGTGTTGTGTGCCGAATGTGTTGGCTGCCGGTATTTTAAAATAGTACTGTCAAATTGAAACTATGTATGTGTAGTATAATCAAAATGCGGTCATAATTTGCCATTTGTGTTTTATTTTTGGGATTTATTTTATTAAAGGAGGGACCTTTCATGATAAAGACCTTAAATTGTCTCCATGGTATAGTGGTTATTGAATAGTAATAGTGTGATAGAATTACTGTTTGTTTCCCATCAACGGAGCTCAACTTAAAGTTAAATGGAAAATTAATCTTAAGAATGACAAAAATATGCAATGATATTTACCACTTTCAGAGACCGATTTCAGTGAAAAATGTCCCATAAAGTACATTCTTTTTTATATTATTATGAAAGCTTAGGCTGTCGCGCATTTTTTAAAGTTAGTCAGAAGCTAAGGAAGATCTTTATTTAATTTATTTTTAAAGTTGAAATTTCCATTCTGTCCTGCTTTTTCTAATTTTTTTACTATCGATAAAAAAAATGTATTTTATATTAAAGTAAGGAAGGAGATTATTTTAGTGACTGAACTACAACCAATCGACATTGTATTAAAAAAAATACTAAGAAATGTTTACTCAAAAAAAAGTTATAAATTTTTAAACCCCTTCAGTCGTTAAATCATAAAAAAAAATATAACTCAAAACTACAAAAAATCGCGGAACATACATGGGGGTCAAATCGATAGATATGGTACTCAGCTATCACCTAGCACCGGCTTGGCACCTTAAAAGAAACACCCTGTATGTATTTTAGATCAAAGAAAGGGACAAATATATGTTGCTATGAACTTGTGAACATGACAGGCAACAGCTCCATGATTTTTGTCCTGGAACCTGTTTCATGGAGCTGTTCCGATATATACGCCTCACTCTCTTTTTGCACTGCACACGTTCATCCCTAGCTGGCACATCCATAGAGAATGGCTGAAATGGAGATACTTACGGCCGTAAAACTTAAAAATAAATCCATAGACAAACATCCTTAGACTATGGGCACATACGTAGTATCTCTAACTAGTCTGTGGGCACATCCATCCATCAAAAAAGTGAGTGCTATGTTGATATTGTTATTAGTGGTTGTGGGTTGTGTTTTGATTTAGTGTCCATAGTTTTAGGAAGTCATTAAATTGATTAGAAGAAACTTGAAAACATAACATTTTGTGATATAAAATGTGTGAAACTTATGCTCACAAATTTAGACCAAACATAAAATGGTGAAATCGGGTCTATTCATTGGCGTCCCCCATAAAATTTATATGGTGTAGTAAACGATGGCTTCAAGTGTGGGGACGGTGACAGTGTCAGTGGTAACTGAACGTGCACCCATCACCATAGAATGCCTTACCAGTTCATATACGGCAGAAGAATTGTGTATTTATTTATGCAAGAAGTACAACATACCACCAATAACGCGTACTCTATTTGCATTAAGAATCAAAGGAACTCGGTATTTTCTCAAAGATAACAGTGAAGTTCTATCAGGATCAAGAGACTATGAATTGAGGATTCGCTTCAAGGTATTGGACCTATTTCTGTATTTTAGTTTTATCCATGTTAAATAAGTGAATGACATGCTCGTCATAATACATTTCTGTTCATATTACTTAATCAAAAAAGGTTTTTTATGAAAGATCTAAGTTTTGGTAATCAATAATAAATAAAAATTATCTTGTAGAAAACTTTACTGTTTTGCTACCTTATCTTTCTTATCTCTAACTGTTTATTATGATAAATTAAATTTGATCACAATTACCATTATTCTGATTGTTTTGTAATTGAATGTTAGTAACAAATAACATGTGATATAATTGGGAATAATTTGTGACCTTGTTAATCAATCCAATCTAATGCATATTAATAGTAACAAACTCCATAGTATTTGACGCTTGTGTGATTAAAACGAGATCATCGTTTTGCAGTGCTCATGCTAGGCCTAATAATTATAGCCACACAGAACTGATAAATTTACAAGGCTTCTTATTAAATCATGTCTTATGCAATCAACAGATAGCTAATTAATGGAATACCATATATAAGTAGAATATCAAGTTGTTGCAAATTAATATTTCATCCTATGTTTACCTCTGTTTCAAATTTAATTTAACAACTAATTAAGGTATGTGTTGGTAGGTATGGTAGTGTATTGTATGTATTTTGAATTTCATTAAGAGCTGCTCAATGGTTTATTCATGATGAATGGACAGAGTTAGTTTTGCATTTTTTTAAATAATTTTACTGTATATTTTTTTAATATATATTATTCATAAACATAATCATACATGCAGCAATTGATTGATTTCATTTATAATCTATTTCATTTAAAATAATGAGCACAATTAACTAATAAACTATTGTGTTAAATAATGATCAACCTATGTAGCATCAGTTATAATTATGTAATCTGCATAACACTTTCTAAAATTCTTATATTAAAAATATATCATTATAATATTATCAAGTGATTAATGAAATTTTATAGCAATTAACGATTGTTACTATGCACCTTGTTTTTTATGAACCAATATTTAATTATGTAAGGTCTTTTTTTGTATCAAACAATATTCATCATTAGTATATTAATCTCCTGACTACTGTGCCATAAGCCTCACCTATGGATGAACCACCACTCAGGTCCAGTGTGGGTTGGTTAGAGCTAACAAATGCATTTCTAGCCAGACCAACTCCTTAATTTGCTTTCCAAAGCAAGGAGGAGTTTGTTAAGACACATTTTTGCTTACCCAATCTATAATCAAACATTGTAAAAGTTGCTACACTTTCATCATTATATTTATACTGTATGACATAGCAATCAAAATGCAGGTACACCACTTGTTCAGTGATGTATATTTCACATGTTGTAATTAAAGGTAACTTCATGAATCATCTCTAAAGTCATTTTTCATCTTGATGATCCTGTAAGTAATAATACAGGGAGAAAAAAATAGCCCTTGCTAAGTTTTTAGTTAGTTCTTCTCAGTACAAGGTCTACCTCTGTAGTGTGAACTGATGGCATAGCTTCTATAGCTTATATGAATGCTTGTAACAGCCTAAACTGAATAAATTATTTTGAGTTTAGTATTATGCACGAAATAAATGTATACATGTAAGACTGCTCATAATATTGATGGTAAAGAAAGCTTATATGAAGGTCTACACTAATGATTGTGTAAACTTCATTGTAAGCATTAGCGCCTTTATTTTTTAAGCAAAGTAAATTTCATAATAATTAAAAGATAACAAACAATTTTTAGGTCCCTAGGCTTGGTCTCCTGATGTCATTAGATGAAACAACTTTTGATTATTACTTTCAACAAGCAAGGGTCGACATAAATGACAACCAAGTTGCAGAGATCAAGTATCCAGATCATAAGCAAAAGCTTCTTGGGCTTGGTATAACAGATATGTAAGTTCCTTTTTTTTACTAATTATTTTTTAAATAAAAACACTACTAGAGAACCATTTGTGATTAAAATTGGAATCAGTTTTAGTGTTTATAACATGCATGCATGTATAGCGGCTGCCTGCAACTTCATCCGCGTTAACTTTAGTTTTTAAGGAATCCCTCCTCTCCTTATCATATAATCCTAAATTCCTAAGTTATTTTCTTGATAAAAAGTATTGTGTCAATAAGTATCCTGTCTCAATCCAGGTAAAAAAAACATGCCACATTTCTTACAAATCTGTTTAGCCATTTTTGCATGATTGAGTAACAAACATACATACTTTCACATTTATAATATTAGTAGGATGTTGGTTTGGTGATTTGGTTGATTTTTGTAATTGCAATATAGATTTAAAAAATATGCTATTGTTACAAAATGAGAACGGGAAAGGACTAACCTGCTATCACGCTGTTTTGTATTGACAATCTGTCGTTTGCCGTCGATCAGTGAGTCTTGCTTGACCCTTAGGGTAAGTTCAGAACTAATGACTACTTTAGAATTTAGGTGAATGCATGATTGTCTAAACGATTCAATGTAATGATTTAGAAACTATATGCGTGCGTTAAAATGTAGGCACGTTGTCGCGCGACGCGTAGGAGGTCACCATCAGATGTAGTGCACTCGGATCTTGCGATTGTTTCTAAGTACAGTATTTGTACTCAGAGACAATAGCAAGATCCCTTGCAGGATTGGAACTTGGAATCTACGGACAATGCTAGCGCCGGGAAAACTGGAAGAACTTAAAGAAGAAATGAACAGGTTGAAGATTGACAACCATGGGTTTATGTGAGGTTAGGTGAGAGGGAAGTGAAGACTATTGGATTGACGATTACAGAGTAATATACATTTAAGAAATGGAATTGCTATTATCTTAAACTAAAAGTGGGGAGAACAGGTCGAAAACACTTTTCATCATAGCCATAGAATCCCAGTAATAAAGCTAAAGTCAGAACCCATAGATACATTAATTATCCAGGTATATATGCCAATAGGAACCTACATAGATGATGAGATAGAAAGTATATATGAACAATTCGAACCATTCATGGGCTTGGTTGGTGAAAAGGACATTTTTTTTCTTATTGGAGACTTGCTGTGGTTGGGGAAGGAAAAGAGGAGAATTTAAAAAACTATCGAATAACAAATGTTGCAAAGGCAACGGGCCAGATTATCCTTATCTAAACTAAAGGTTGATTATAGAAACTGACGTTAATAGTTATGGTTTTGGCCGATGTCAATCTTGCCGAAGCTTTTCGCCCACTTGTCTACAGCCTCAGTCAGACTCCATCCGTTCCCTTAGCACAAGGTCTACGATCGAGACGCTGTCTTTGAACGTGAAGATTTTGCTGCAGGCACAAAGTACGTAAACGCCGCACTCATGTCACGCACACATTGACACTACGTTTACAGGCATTTTAGAATTTACTGGTTAAGAACCACTGCTATAGACACTACGCTACGAATTAGTTCCATGGCTAAATCTATGTAGCTATTTCGGGTGTAAACAACTCCAGAAATCTTTTTGTGAATGCCCATGCATGAGCCATATTCTTGACTATAGAAATGCAAGTTCTAGACAACATCCGCAAACAAGTTAAAGCTCTATTCTTTAGCTTTTGAATAGGAAAATCCCCAGTATTCTAATTATTTACCTTTGTTGGGCCAAGGACTGTGACATCTTTAAAGTGAATTTATGACCAGACAACTAATGAATAAATTAAAGTATAGCTATAAAAAAACATAAAGCACTTGAAATAGTTTATTATAACATTATGGCTTTTTAATATTTTCTTGGTATTGCTAAACTGTATATAAAGTTGAAAGTTATTTTTTTATGAAAAATCAAAAATAACTAGTTAAATTGAGACATCGCGATTTCGTCAGGTCTTATTTTTATTCAGTATGTCTTGACGGGGTTCCACAACTATGCCTGCACTCTCGACACACATTCCTGCTCAAAACGTCTTTCGTCAGTGTCAAATGCAGGAATATTGTCTGGTTATTCACGGGTGGGACTCGGCTCATTTCGCCTAGCCATTGAGCTGGAGAAAGGCAGGCAGGAGTCTTACATATCCCCATGTTGCTGCTCCCGGTGGGCAGAGAAAGGCTTCAAGCCTTTTTTTATTTTATTCATACTTACTCTTGCGGCGCAACGATCCGAAGTGGATCTTGACCTCCCACACTAGATAGCACCATGCTTTGCGCCTTGCTTAGTTGGGATCCAATCGTATTCTGTGTTGGTTTTGTAACTTTGGATTTTTACGTGGGTGGGGTGTTGGTGTACTGTACATTCCCAAAACAATACAAAATGGAGTAGGACCACACTCATCGTCCACCGGACTTAACCGGTAGTAAAGTTTGGCTGTACTGCCGACCTTTCCTCCATCCGCTACCTTGGGTACGCTCCTCTTCTCTATCATTATCATCTTGTTATTGTTATGTCGTAATATTACATGAGGTTTTATCAAAAAGCATATGTAAATAATACTAATAATTTCCAGGTGTCGGGCCATCACAGAGGAGAAGTTATCTATGAATGAAGTAGTAAGAAATTATAAAAAGTACATACCGAAAATAATAAACAAACGTCATGGGCCTTTTCCTAGGCGACACGCGAATAATCTTCTCCCGAAGTTGTTTGAGATGCATTATAGTAACAAGTGAGTGTGTAAACATTACCTGACAGTCATGATAAACAACGTGTTATCTTAGTTATTTAAACTTTTCTATGTAATTAGACTATTTAGTGACTTTAATGATCTATTGAGTTAATTGATGATGAATCTAATTTTGGTATGATTATCTAAATCTTAAATTCAATTATTGACTACATTTGCAAAATTGCTTTGTATGTTACAATGCGTATATTCATGCGCCATTATTTTTACTAATGTTGATTTTCGAAACAGGTAACTTTTGTTGCAGACATTTCAGATAGACCGTAGAGTCTCTGGATTGATTGGTAAGAAGTAAGAATAAATTTAATAATGTGATAATTGTTTTGCAGTTATCTGAAGGACAAATATATGGCTCAACTGTACGACTTGGCACCGAACTACTTGGCCGAGGAATACGATAGTATACTGTGGATGAACGGGGATACTGTCACGCCGGTGCGGCTCATGGTGGCCCCGTTTCACACACAACAACCTGGTATAAGGCTTTACGATACCAACAAGAGAGAGGTAAGTGATGAGTTTTGCAGTTATTTAAAGGATAAGTAATTGGTACTGAAGAGTTCTAGCCAGAGTGGATAGAACCCAGGGACGTAACTACTAATTAAAAGATACTGGTAGAGATAAGATATTTTATATTTTATTTATTGCATTGAGGCGAATATAAGTTTTTTATCTAAGCTACGAAGGTTTTGTGCCTGAAGATTGTCTCTTGTATGGAACCTTCTATCAAAAGACAGATGATTCCTTATTTCAAATCTTAAAATCATGACATTAACTTTTTAATATAACTGCCAACCGTAGGCATTGCAAGAGCAAAGAGTTTACCTAAACAAGGAGGCTGTAACGTAATGGACGTTACAGTACCGAACTGCTTGGCGGAGGAGTATGACAGTATACTGTGGGTTAACGTGGTTACTGTCACGCCGATGCGGCTCATGGTGGCCCCGTTTCACACACAACAGCCCGGTATAAGGCTTTACGATACTAACAAGAGAGAGGTAATGATGGGTTTTGCAGTTATTTAAAGGATAAGTAATTGGCACCGAACTGCTTGGCGGAGGAGTATGGCAGTATACTGTGGATGAACGGGGACACTGTCACGCCGGTGCAGCTCATGATGCCTTTTTTTTTTAACTAAAAAGCCTTTATTTATTTTTTTTGGGTTGGAAGGTTTTTCGGTTAGGTTTTAAGTTAGGTTTCTTTAATACAAAGTCTTAATACTGGGTTCTAAAAAGAATTGAAAAAGCGCGAATCTCTGCTAAAAACGAATAAAAAAATATCATTTTCATATTAGTCACCCTTATTTTTCATTCTAAAGCATAACACTTTTAATTCTAAGAGGTAATTCACGGGCTTCACCCTGTAGTGAAGGGGGTTAGGGTAGGCAACACAAGTAATATTCTGGCATTACATCAGGCATACCATACCATACGTTTGTTTGCCACTCTTATTACATAAAATAAGAGAATTGAACTGTTGCAAAACAAAGCAGCAGTAAAATATGGTATAGCAAAGTGGGCGTAAACTTCTCTTATATAGGTACTAAATTTTTGAGTAGTTAGTCGGAGAAAAATTGATTTTCAATGGCTGTAAAGATATCTAGAGATAAGATAACCTCTTTTACATTCCTAACATTCGTCAATGACTGTATAATCCGCACACGTCTGTTATTGGGACTATTTATGTGGCCCGCCCTCTTTTCAAAAGCTAATACATTAACATTAATTGCTTATCGGCCTTCGGGTGCAATAGCCAGCCCATCGCTCTGATTAATCTGGGACTAAATCTATACTTACAATAAAATGGTAGGAAACTCAAAACTGTACATTGAATATTTTTTTAAAAGAATACTTGTGATCTTCAATCGATACCGAAGCCAAAAATATAGTTTTTAGAATTTTTGTCTGTTTGTCTGTCCGGGACAAACTCAAAAGTACTGCATGGATTTACTTCAAATTTGGCACGAATATTATTAAGAAGTCGGGTCAACATATAGGCTACATATTCTCACGCTATCACCTACGGGGAACGAGCCGTGAACCTTGATTTTTAACTATCTCCATGCGTAACACGTACGAAGTCGCGGGCGGCCGCTAGTCTAATATATAAAATTCTCGTGTCGCGGTGTTTGTGGTTAAACTCCTCCGAAACGGCTTTCCCGATTCTATGAAATTTTGTGTGCATATTGGATAGGACTGAGAATCGGAAACATCTATTTTTCATTCCCCTAAATGTTAAGGGTAATCCACTCCTAATTTTTTTTTTTCAATTTTAGATAAATCTTTTTTTTTAATTTTTTTTATGATACAGCATTAGTAAATACATACTACCCTAAATTTTCACCCTTCTACCACCAACCCCTATTTTTTTATGGCGGTACGAAGTTCGCTGGGACAGATAGTAATTATATGTAATGAGTTTTTCGAAATCAAATTATTAAAAAATCAGAGACATCAATATGTCCTATAATATATCAGGCAATGACCTCTACATACCAGTACATCTATTTCGTCTAATAACATCGAACAGCTCGCTAATTGCAATTAATATTAATCTCATAAGTAAACGAAAGATTACAGTGTTGAACATACAACGATACTTAAAACCAAATAAGTGCGATTCCATCAAAATATTCGTCAAATAAGCTTATTTAGTAATCTTCAATCAACATTATATTAAAGCGACGAATTAATAGTATTTACATACACTTGATTATATTACATTTTGTCGTATAACTTTACTATTTAGTAACTATTAAGAGCTTTTATTTTATATTAAAATTGAGGAGCTGGCGAACAAAACGGTATATTTACGCATCTGGTCAAACTACTTTTTTTACAATCCGGAGGTTTCAGGCCCGTTGAATTTGAATCTCAAATAATTTTCAATCAAAACCGCTTAAAACAGTGTTAAAATTACTAAATTTATAAATTAAAAACCAGCAACAGCTCCTGTATTTTTTTTTTTGTAATTATACCGTTTTGTTCGCCAGCTCCTCAATTAAGAACATTTAGTCCTCGTTATAATGAGAACTTATTATCACACATACAAAAAAAATAAGTACCTGATAATTGAGTATTTAGTGTATCAAGAGTAAGGCAAATCCGACGCTTACATTAGTTGTTCAAGATCACGGTGACCTTAAAGGCCAAGACTATATGTGATAAAGAAATGTAATCATCCAATACGCTATCAAATTACGTTCGAAATTTATCAATGGAATGCATATTTGAATTAAAGAAAGTAAATAAAATCTTTGTAAATGCATTACGTCTAAGTATTTTTTTTTTCTGTTTTTTTTTCTCGGTTAGTAATTAATATTTATTAGTAGACTTCTGTGATTTCGTCCGCTGACAAGGTCTAATATTTCTATCAGGCGCAAGGGGAAGGCCATGATCCCCACAAAATCAAATCCGATTAATTAACACTTATTTTTATAAGCACTATTAATTTTATTATTCATCTCGTTCAAGTCAGTCAAGTGTAATGTCGTTTGCTTAGGCGCTTGACCTCCGGACATGAACGAAGGACTTGGGGGGGGGGGGGGGCATATGAAGAACTACAAATAATATGGAATACTAACTAGTGGGCAGGGCGAACAAACTGCGATCAACACGCCGCCCTTGGGATTGGTTAGGATTTTCATTTGCAGATATTTCATTTGTCAAAGTATTTTGTTTTGTCTTTGTCCGTGTCGCGTTAGTATTGAAGTTTAGTTCTATGAGTTTGGAACCATGTTTTAGCGGCCTTTGTTTTTGGACAATTTTCCTGTGACCTCTCAGTATAGTCTGAAACCAGTAAATAATACTTTTTAAAACAATGTTCATCAAAGATGCAACCACTGAGAGCCAGCAGACCGACTTGTTTCAGCGCTGGAGATGTCATACTTCAAATACATACCAAAACTGACCATTTCCCGTATGGTTTTTTTTTCTCAACAATGAAGCTTCTTTCTTGCGCAATTCCCGAAGATGCAACTACTAAGAGCAGGCAGACCGACATTACTTACATCAGGAGACCACTTTGCAACCCATAAAAATAAATCCACTCGTATCCATGATCGTTTACAATTTTCCTGTGACCTCTTACATTATTAGAGCATAATGCTTCCATATAATTTCTAATTCGTTGGTAGCATACCATTATTGTATCGGCAGTTGTCAGCCAAAATATAGGGTCCGTTGATTGACTCCACTATCAGGAAATCTAAAGATAGCAACTGGCGTTTCCTATGTTTATCATTCTCCCTTAGTTTAGCATCGAAGAATCTCTTCTTTAAAGTACAACATTGAAGATGTAGGTATATGGCGCATGTATATTTCGTAATGTCATCAATTGGCAATTTTATAAATAGATGCCACTTAGTGGTCACATCCCGTCTGGAGACGTAGCTTACAAGTACAGTAGAAAGTAACATTGTTATAACAGTTACTATACTATCGATTATGTTATAACCCAATATTTTAATATCTGCGCAATATGATGACTGATTGCTTAAAAACATCGTTTGCTAATTTATTTTTGTGTAACAAACTACCTATTAATGTAATTTGACAAGAACTTTAGACAAAAAACTTTGCGAAGTTGTGAAAATTGTGGTTGCTGAAATCAGTCAAAGCTTTACTGATGACACATTCTACAGACCATTATTGAATTTTTAAAGTTTCTTCACGCGCATTAAAATCTAAATACACGATCATTTAACATAAAACAAATAACAGCAGTAAGATTATTCCAAATATGAAATCCTAAATTAATAATTCAATCGCCATCACAAAGAAAAAGATAGCGTCAATTTAAGAGCTTAATAGCGCAGGTGGTGGAAGTTAAGCACCTTTCTTAATGGTCGGTCATTGGATGGGTGACCAAAACTTATTACCTCGAGCTTCGGAAGGCACGTTAAGCCGTTGGCCCCGGCTGCATCTGCAGTCGTTAGCACCCACTAATCCGCACTGGACCCGCGTGGTGGGTCATAGCCCTTCTCCCTATCCCATTCACAGGGTAGGCCTGTTCCCCAGTGATGATAAGCTTACTGTCGTTTCTGAGTGGGGCTATAAGACTTTATTGATCTTTACAACAAAACGAAAGTAAAATACTTATTTTAGCAGAATATTTCCCTCTGCGTCGTAATACCCAGTTTCAGGGTATTCGTCTTGCGTATGTATTAAATTTATATATTTTTCTTTATTTACAGTGGATGCACGTCTGTAATATAGAAGGACTTATTTATTTAATGAGAAATGGCGAATGCACATTGGAAGTCTCTAGAAGAGGGACACCATTATTTTTCAGGTTCAAGTCTGATAATCAATTGTCGTCTTTTATATCCGTCTGTGACGGCTATTACAGGTAATGTTTAATTCTTTTTTCTGGAAATTAAAAACATTTTGTAACATGATTGTTAATACAAGTCCCTTCACATTTTACGACGAATTAAAGGTTTCATTGTGAAATGAAACGAAATTTACACCAGTTGTCGCTATTTTTGTATACCTGAACTAATAATATATCATACAAAAATTCATTTACGTGTTTAGACTGACAAATGTTGACCAGCCCACAGTTAAGCAATTCATTATAAAGAGGAATAAAAAGTAGATAGATAGATAGATAATGCGTTTATTTTTTTCTTCAACATACATATACATTTCAGAGTAATACAATAAAGAAAAATTAAAAGATACAATAAATTAGCTATAAAACCCACATGTATGCTGCAGAAAGCAAAAGGCCAAGGCTCGGCTAAACATTTGCCAGTTTTAAGGCAAAACACCGATTTTCAGCCATCACCTTTAAATATAGTTTACTAACCGTCGTCTGCAATGTACCGATATCTTTTTTCTATTTCAGGTTAATGGTAAAGTGGACTTTCAATTTGTCAAAAGATGATGAGTCCCCTTCATTGAAACAGCTACAGAAAATAAAATGCCATGGACCTGTTGGGTAAGTGTTTAGTTATGATAAAATAAACGAAAATGTAGTGACGGGGTTGTAAGTTTAAAAAAAAAGTGTTTCTTTATCTCTCAAATGACGATGTGAATGATATATATAACGATAAAATATAAATACAATATACTACTTACCGTACTTATTAATAAGGTCCAAAATTTGTAATATTCACTTCACTTCTAGGGGCGCATTCTCATATCGAAAATTAGAGGAAAAACGTGGGAAAAAACACGGCTGCTACATACTCCGACAGTGCCAAGATCATTATAATATTTATTACTTAGACGTTTGTACCAAAACAAGGTAAGTTTGCGGATCTGATATAAATATTAGACACACTATTTTGATTTGATCTCTTTGTATAACTTTGAATTTTGTTCAAACTAATGCGCAACATACAACAATATTTGTCGAACAAGAAATACATATAATATTTTTTAAATTATACATAGTAAATGATTTACGTTTTCACAAACAAAAAAACAACACAATTTAGGTTGCCTGTCTGCTTTTTGGATATGCAATTTTGCATATTGCATATGCAATTTTGTGTATTGCATATGCAAAAAGCAGACATTATACTGTATATTCAAGCAATAAAAGACAGTGGTAGCCACATTCCACCAGGCGGCCCAAAGATTTTTTGCCGTGTGAAAAGTAGTTCACATAAATAGATTAAAACTTTACTTAACATGAGTTATACACTCCGCGTCAAAAAACCGCAGCTCCGCGAAAATAACTTTTAACCATTATTATATTAACGCTTGAAAGTTATTTTCGCACAGGTGCGATTTTTTTGACGTCGAGTGTAGTTGTGTGAGTGAGCTTAACACACAGTGTTTTTCTTGAATTTATTAGTTTTTCCTACTGGTTTTTTATATTGTAGGACTACAGAGACATACAAGATAGAATATAAGGGACACTGTTTCATGTTCAATGGCAAAGAGTACTATGACATTGAAGCTATAATCAGGGCTCACCAGGATCCTGAGAAAAAGATATTTTTACACGAATGCATACCACCCTCCGAGTTTGGTAATTATAATTTTATTGTCATTTATATTCGTTAATCTCAGATGAAATCATATTTATTTAAATAAAATGATGTCTTCTCTTAGTAAAATATCCTATCTTCAATGTTTAATATATTTTCCCTCCGTGTGACAAACTTCTTGTGGGTCGCCCTGTATATACGGCGTTAAGAGCTAAATTTATCTTTTACGGTTTCTGAATTGGCCGTGTTTTGAACTCTTAACACAACCCGCTATAGCCATTGACTAATAATATTAAAATTCATTCTTTATTGTGTCTATATGAAAAAGCAGAAGACAAAGCATTCTATTTTATCTATCGTTATTTATAAAAATTTTCGTAATACATAATTTAACAGATCAATCGCAATTATTGTTGTGTGGCGAGCCGGTGAAGAAAGGAGTGCGCATCGACCAAACTGAATTGCAAGAGGTGCTCAAAAGCAATAGGAGCCCACGTTGTCTTCTTAATAAGGACATTATGCTGTTTATAGGTATGTTTTCTCTTTTGTTATTAGCTTATTCAGGTCTTCTTTATAACGACTATAGTGAAGTTAAGAGTGAATACAGTGGTGTTCCATAGAGAAAGTTGTATGAACAATGCACTCGTGATGGCAGCCAAAAGAAATATTCCTTATATTTTCCCAGTGTCAAGATTTGATTTTTTTTACTACACTAATCGAACGCTGATTCGAAACATTTCAAAATAGGAAAAACTATACCCATTTAATTACAGAGTTTAGTTTCGAACATAATAAGGCAGTTAGTCTAGACAGCAGATGGGACTCGAATCAGATCAATTATGCTACCGCGACCTTAAAGGCCGTGTCGAATTTCTTCCAGTATTTCTTAGGCCACATGACAGTTAATTATCGCATTATGATAACCCTTTCATATTATGATTTTAAGATAGTCAACACTGTAGTATCAGTGTTGAATATCTTAAAACGTTATACCATACCAATACGCTTTTGAAATAATTAATTTAAATAATTACACTTTGAGAAAATCCTTCTGCGAAATCTTCTTTTGGTAATTTTTGCCAAATAAAAAGAGATGCAAAACAAATAGAGATGCAAAACAAATAGCCATTAAGTAAAGTGAAACATAAAATGTCGACAGGTTCCGAGAAAGTTGGTTCAGGCAATGTCACTGTGACATATAAAGCGCATTGGAATCTCGATGAAACGAAGAAACTTATAGTTGCGTTTAAAGCTCTACAACGCGAGGATCATCTCAAGGTAAAAGATTTTTTAATAAACTTTTTATTTATACCGTGGTCACGCCCACAAGGCTTTTCCAACCTATATCTCATCACGCGATGTTATATAATTTAGTCGCACTATTATCACAGTTTAGTTACAACAGTCTCCTTTTTATTGCCTATAGAGTATGATAAGGACAACTTGCTGTCAAACTAGAAATAGCAAATACGTCAAGGCATGTGAAGTGCTAGCACAAAATAGTGCCTACATTTCTTTATTCTATCCACTAGCTGCCGCCCGCGACTTCGTACCCGTGGAGTTAGTTAGAAATAAAGGTTCACTGCTCGTTCCCCGTAGGTGATAGCGTGATAATATGTAGCCTTAGTTGACCCGACTTAATAATATTCATGCGAAATTTGAAGTAAATCCATGCAGTACTTTTTGAGTTTATCCCGGACATACATACAGACAAATAGACAAAAATTCTAAAAATTATATTTTTGGCTTCGGTATCAATTGTAGATCACATCCCAAGTATTCTTTTAGGAAAATATTCAATGTACAGTTTTGACTTTCCTACCATTTTATTAAATGTATAGATTGTACAAAAGTTCGTAGAACTAGCTAGAAACTATGTGCGCGTTTTCATCTTTGACGCTAGTGCATTTATACAAAATCACTGTAAATTATGACTGATAGCCTTTCCATTGACCATCAACTTTTTATCTAATCCGTGGATGTAACTCTCATCACGATATGTTACAGATTTTTCTCCCAATATGGTCACAATTTAGATATTTCCGTGCTGTCTTTTCACTTAAGTTCAGAACTGTTCTGAACTAGCATGTTCGCTCGGTAAATGGAATGCTCAGAGAAGAGTTCGATCGCCGTTGCGTTTCTTCCATTAATGATTGATTGACCAATAGAGCATTCTTTCGCTGAGCCAGCCAAACATCATTGAACTTACTGTTTCGCTCGCTCTGGTGTTTCCATTTACCGAGCGAATAATGTAGTGTTATATCAACGAATTAGAAATAATATGGAATACGAACTGCACTAAAAAGGAGTTCCACGCAAACTGCGATCATTGATCGTTCACTCGTTCGCCCATTTGGGCGGGGCGAAATAAATTACGATCAAGACGCCGATCATGAAATTGGTTGGGATTTCTGTTTCACATTATCTTACCCAATGAATGGACAGTCGAATTCATTTGCAGATATTTGATATGTCAGTGTTTTTTTGTGTGTGCGTGTCGCGTTAGTATTGAAGTTTAGTCGTATGAGTTTGGAACCATGTTTTAGCGGCCTTAGAGTAATACTTCCGTATAATTTCTAATTCGTTGCGCTCAGCATTGTTCTGATTCTGAGCACTAAGTGGAAACGCTGCATATTTCTAGTGGCTATATTTTCTATTTATAGTGGTTATATGTTATATCCATTGTGCAGGAGTTCGTAGAACTAGCTAGCAAGTACGTGTGCGTTCATTCTTCGTCGCTGGTGCGTTTGTATGGCGTCACGTTAAACTCGCCCACTGCTTTAGTGCTGGAATATGTGCCGCATGGAGCCTTCGACGAATATCTCAGGTGAAAAATACTTTAATGATATGACAGATAATTTTCAGAGATACATTAAATACGCTTGAAAATGACAAATAATTACTGAACTCTAAAGCTAGGGCCTCTTCTGCGTGTTAGAGCAGAGCAATGCGTGCCGGAGCTTCGTATGTTTTGCACGCTAAAAAGTTACTACGATAATGTGCTGGTCATATTACCCCCTACGTCATTTTACACGATTAAAGTGCATACAGTTTGGCAGAATATTGAAACAATGGAAGAAGCCATTATTTACTTGTACATGTGTGCTTCTATTTATTTAAATGCTTAATATTCTTTGTATCTTTTATTTCATCTGCGTGTATCGTGTGTATGAGAAGTTTTGCACTGAACATTTGTATTTTATTCATTCGATCTCTTCCCATAGGAACAATGGTGAAAGAGTTAAGCCTATACACTTAAAGAAGGTAGCGGCGACGTTAGCTCGGGCGCTATGGGATTTATCCGAAGCTGGATTGGTGCACGGCTATATTCGATGCCGGCGCTTATTATTAGCGGCACACGATGCAGACCGTATTGTGATAAAACTGTCCGGCCCGAGTCTGCGGTCTTACACGCCATATGAGTGAGTATTCATAGTGAGATATATATTACGTTATCACATCAAAAAGTCTATTTTTGATGTGATAACGTCTTATAAATCACGATGAACACCGGCTGCACGCACGAAAAAGTGTGACGTCATGTCACGAGTCGCGTTATGTGATGTCATGACATGTTAGTTCAACGTTTGAGGAGTTCCATGGACACCCCCTCCCCCTTGACCGCTCTACCGGACATAAGGGCAAACTGGTTTTTACCATAAAAAAAAATCGATGAAGATACGATTACGGATCTGCCAGAGTTCGTGCTTGGGCCTCTGAGTCTGAGTTTTTACACGCAGACGAGAATGTATTGTAAATGCGTCGGTATTTGTGAGTCGAGGCCCTCCACAAGTAAGCACAGTGTTTGGTCCTCAACCTGTCCCATAGACCAAACCCGCTTTATATTTCGAACCATCACCTTATAGTTCACTCTCCGGGGTTTCGACCCCACCAGATATCGTTAAATTCCCCTTACTGCATTCGGCTTTACCACCACCGAAAGGTAGTGTTATTTTACAAAGTACAAACCGTTGGTAGTTTTGCTTTCTGAACACAAGCAAGTCAACATTATATAATTTCACAGCATACACTGGATGCCTATAGAGTTCTTCAGTGACATGAACATGGCGAAGCGATCAGCGGTGGGCGATATATGGGCGTTCGCGACCACGCTCTGGGAAGTGTTCTCCTACGGCCTGTCTCCCGCTGAGACGAATCCTGTGCTCACAGAGAAGGTAAGATTGTAGACTTTAAAAAAACGATCGAGCCTTACAGTATTGCGTATGATGTGTAACATTTGAAACCTCACCTTATATTAGTAAAAAAAAAGAAATAAAACCTACTACAAAATTCAAATCAAATAGCGCGCGCTTCCCAAACTTCCTGTTACACAATTCCGTCCCACTTCATGTGATCACTCCCACAAATTGCACGAAAGCGAGAGGAAAGATGTTACACATCAGAAAAAATTACAATTTCCAAACACATTTTACCACTGGAAGTGTCTCTAACGCAAACTATTTAGTTTAGAAAAAAATAATGTTGGAAACCTCAATATCATTTTTGAAGACCTATCCTTAGATAAGCCCACATGTATGGGTATGATGAAAAAATTTTTTTTTGAGTTTCAGTTTTCAGTATCGGGAACCCCAAAAATTTATTGCTTTTTTTCTATTTTTGTGTGAAAATCTTAATGCGGTTCACAGAATACATCTACTTACAGAACCCGGCCATTTATAAGTCGCATCGTGCTTTAGAAAGATATACTCGGCAAGCTTCGGCTTCGTATAGCGCCGTCTTTGTTACCCTTGTCAACCTGACGATTAGTCGCTGACTTGTCAGTCGTAGTTCAACATCGCTAAAGAGCAGTCGCGTTCTTCTTCAAAAACATATATATACAGAGTTGCTAAAACCAACAACAAAAAAATTTTCATGGCATGTAAAATAAAAAGTGGGAAACCTTTGCACGGACTGTCTTGCGAAATTGTAATGTGTATAAATATTTCGCGAAAGAAAGTAAAAAATTGAAAAAAAATAAGGATGATGATTGCAGTAATTATTTTATGAAGATTTAAGAGCGAGTTGCGAGTGCTACTGGAATTTCAAGAAAAACTGTCAGAAATATATTGAATGAAGCTGAGCAAGCAGCTGATATTGATGCACCATCCACTTCATTTAAGTTTAGTACTCCCAAAAAAGGGCGACCAAAAAGCAACACTGTTTGGATTTGGATGATTTTGATGATGATGTTGTTCGAAGAATGGTTTATGATTTTCACTTAAGATTTAATGAATTGCCGACAATTGAAGCGTTGAAAATCAAATTATCTGAGGCCATTAACTATAATGGACCTGAAAAGATGTTAAGAAAAATTCTTCTAGAGATGGGATTGCGGTTCACTAAAATGGAAGATAACAGAAAAGTTTTAATGGAAAAGCATGATGCAAGACTCAAACGAATTGAATACCTAGATAAAATATGTAATTTTCGCAATGAAGGAAGAAATATAAAATAAATCCACGCGGACCAGGCAGCGGACGGGACTCGAACCCGCATCCTTCTTCGCATTGTAGGTAACCCACAAGTATTCATTTGACATTGTGGGTTACCTACAATGCGAAGAGATGGCGCTGCCTTGCAGCTTAAAGCTAGGAAAATTTCGACGCGGCTAATAGGGCCGTGGTAGCAGAATGGTCAGTGCATTCGCCCGGATAGCGAAGGATGCGGGTTCGAGTCCCGTCCGCTGCCTGGTCCGCGTGGATTTTTTTCTAGTAAACTTTTCTTTAGATTTAAACATCTAGCAGTTAAATGCTCAAAAAATAAATAAAATCATAATATAAAATAATTTATATGGATGAGTCTTACATACATACATCCCACACAAAAGGCAAAAGTTGGATTGATGATAAAAAAATAGGAGTAAAGAAGCCAATTTCAAAGGGTCAACGGTGGATAATAGTTCATGCAGACAACGAAAAAGGTTTTGTTCCCGGAGCTTTTTTAACATATAAATCCAGATACCACAGGTGATTACTACAAAGATATGAATAATGAAAACTATGAGAAATGGCTGCTTAATCAATTAATACCAAATATACCCATTAACTCCGTTCTGGTTATCGACAACGCACCTTATCATAATAAATATGTAGAGAGAGCCCCAAATTCCAACACTATAAAATAGGAAATGATAAACTACTTAAACACACATAACATTCCAGTTGATCCAAATTTGACGAAACCACAGATTTATGCTATTATATGTCGCCACAAGGAAAATTTTACAGAGTTTTACGTAGACAAAATACTTGCAGAACATGGGTACACTACGTTGCGATTGCTGCCATATCACCCGGATTTCAACCCTATTGAAAATATATGGTC
This sequence comes from Chilo suppressalis, assembly GCA_902850365.2. NCBI lineage: Eukaryota > Metazoa > Arthropoda > Insecta > Lepidoptera > Crambidae > Chilo > Chilo suppressalis. Next base: position 7,670,705 of record OU963912.1, on the reverse strand, counting down.
TCAATTAAAAGGTTATGTAGCCGCTAGAAATGTGGATATGAATTTGAATTCGGCGAAAAATTTATTGACTGAAAAAGGAAACATGATTGGAACTGAGGAGTGGAAAAATGTTTGTGAACACGCAATAAAATGTGAAAATGAATATCGAAGTACTGAACATCATTTAGACAATTATACTGATAGGCTAGTGATAAATGCGGGCGATAGTGACAGTGATGCCGTGGTTGAGAGCTCACATAGTGATATGGAAGGAATTGAGAATTTAGAATCTCATTAGTAAAATGACACGGATAGGCTTCGCATATCTATTACTTTTTTGTATTTTGTTATTGGGTTGGAAATAAAAAATATAGTATTTCATTAAAATAAATAAATTAAGATACATAGTACATATATTATGTTGTCTTTTACCTACAAGTTTTCTGTTTGTATTGATTTCTAAAAAAAAATCATAAAAAGTTGTAGCAGCTCTTAATATATACCGGACTGTTAGTGTTTCGTGTGACAGAGATGACGCTCTACAAAGCCGAAGGTAACCGAAGCTAGCCGAGTATTTCTCTCTTAAGATCGATGCGACTTATAAATGGCCTGGTACTGTACCAAGTTTCAACAGTATAGTTCTTATAGTTTCAGAAGAAAGTGGCTGTGACATACGGACGGACAGACAGACAGACATGAAGAATCGATAAGGGTTCCGTTTTTTGCCATTTGGCTACGGATGAATATTTTTTATTCGGTATGGTTGAAAATATTGATCAATACATATTGCATATATGTTTTATTTATTAGTTTAACTTACTGGTTGATAAATATAATGAACAATACTAATACGTATATCTATAATGTTTTGATTATGCGTATAAAGAAAAACTACGTGTCCAATACTTTTTGGATATCCCTGTAGATAGACGAAGAAAAAAAGTTAGTCATCCTCTATTTGCGTAAAATTTCTCTTTACTTATAAGTAATTCTTACGGTTGTTAGAGTTACGAGCTAGGCGACAGGCTTCTGCGTCCCACGCAGTGTCCCACGGAGGTCTGGGCGTTGATGAACCAGTGCTGGCAGGCCACGCCAATGCGGCCACAGGAGATCATGCGGGACATGAACCATATGCTGCATAGAGGTAGGTGTCAAGACGATTTACTTTTACGAACGTTTTTAGTAAGTGATTGTCATTGTGAAGTTATTTTCACTCATTCTCGCACATACACACACACACACAAATATACACATACTCTTACTAAATGTTGATTAATATTGTTTACATTGTGTAATTTGTGTAATATATGTACTTTTATATATGTAGGTTTATATATATATAAATTAAATATTTAATATGTAAATGTACTCTGCAACAGTTAGCTAAAATAAGCATAAAGTTTTTAAAATTATACCTAACATTACTTAAGCTTCAAGTCACGTCATAGCCTCTTTTTATTATGTATGTAGTCAGCGGGAGGGTCCTGGTGACCTGTGTCACAGGTTTTCACTGAAACCTAATTCAGGCACCAGTCTCTCACAATACTATAACATATTGTAAACCACAAGTGGTATACTATAAGAACTTCATTTTCATGTGAGAGAAAAATAAATAAATGATTGATTGATTGATTTTAATCGTTTTAAAACATGTAAAGAAAGAAGAAAAGTAAAGCAAATGTTTTTGATTAATTTCATCAGTAAATGATATAGAGTAAAACTCAGCTGTATTCGCACTAAATAACTGGCGTAGTTTATCTGTACATTTTTCTGTCAAAATAAGTGTGGGAGAACTTCATTGGAAATACTAAAGCATTGGATTGAACGTTATTTAGCCAATTTCACAATATCACATTCAAAGTGTTAATTAGATATTATTTATTAACCAGAATCATGTCCATAGTGAAATACCAGTGTAAATGATATAATTATAATAAATGATTTTCAACACTCACACCAATTAGCTTAGCCCCGAAGTAAGTAAATAGTCCATCCGATTTCTGAAAATGCTAAATCATTAGTCAATATTTTGTTTTTGTACAGAATACGTGCCCATTCACGACTACGAAGAACCAAAGATATGTCTTAATCATCACATGGACACCACAGACACCGTATCGAGTAAGTAGATAGATTAGTAAGTAGTTTTTTCTTAAGATTGATAACAACAATATTAAATACCCTAGTTACACCACGAGCGCTCAAAATGTGTCCCAATCAAGAAGTGCTTGAACACCACTCAAGCACTTCTTGGTTCAGTCACGCGCGGACCGTTACAAAGTCAAGATGCCACAGAGCTCCGTGAAAAAATGCGAAAATAATACTTAGAGTACGAAAAGTGTATTTTTTTCTAAATGTTTGTTTATTTAACGCATTTGAAGCAAATTTTGTTTTAATACTTACTATAAACTGATTTAATATAAAATATTTGTGATATTCAAATGCATGGTCGGTAATACATCGCCGTATAGCCGTCTCTTTTCCTTGCGGTCCGTACTTGCTATATTGGTAACAGCGCATTCAGAATTGAGAGTAGAGACAAAAGAATAAGGTCTATATTCTTCCACATATACCAATAAGTCATAAATTTTACGAGCTTGCATTTCGAACTGTCAGTCTTTGACGCATGCGTTTTAATTTAGACCTTATACAGTATGCATTAAAGTTGATTTTCATTGTTAAAATAATGCCTTAAATGGTTTTGACCACACGATTATCTACGAGCTCCGTGGATCACACAACGTACCTTGTGGGCACGTTTCGGCCACGATTTTGTTCGTGTTGTTGTATCTAGCGTATTTAATATCGTTGATTGGTAATAATAAACTCATTGCGATTTGAAACATTTTAGGTGACAGGTTCGCTCCAAGTGAACTGAGTGACGCAAGCAGTAACAAGTCTCTTATATCAGACAGCAGTGCGCTGTCTCTGAACGGTGCATTGATAAATCACTTGGAGAACCATGTGAGTATTTCTATATTTAATTTTTAATAATGCATTTTTATTAAAATTTTGTATGAATTTGTGAAAGAATGGTATACTTTATTTGTTATTTTTAATTGATGGTTTTAGCGATTCGGAATGATATTCTTGACATTTTGAGAATTTTTGACTTGTATACTGGCGCAAACGCGACTTCGTATGCGTGGAGTTAGTTAGAAATAAAGGTTCACTGCTCGGTCCCCGTAGGATAGCGTGATAATGGTGTCGATTCTGGCGTGATTCTCTAAACTTAAAACTAAATTTAACATCAGTCTCTCTTTTTCATTCTGTATAGAGAATGACAAGGATACACTGTTGTCAAATTTAAGTTTAGGTTTAGAGAATCGTGCCAGAATCGACACCAATATGTAGCCTATATGTTGACCCAGCTTCTTAATAATATTCGTGCCAAATTTGAAGTAAATCCATGCAGTACTTTTTGAGTTTATCCCGGACATACATACAGACAAACAGACAAAACTTCTAAAAACTATATTTTTGGCTTCGGTATCGATTGTAGATCACACCCCAAGTATTCTTTTAAAAAAATATTCAATGTACAGTTTTGACTTTCCTACCATTTTATTATACAGGGTGTAAAAGAACCAATGACAAAAACTAAAACTACGCATTCTGTACACCCAAACAAGTAATATTACAAAATATTATATGTGGGAAATCATTTTTATTTTTAAGTTAAAAATATATATATTTTTTTCCAGTACGCAATGTATAGCGCGCCGCGCTACTGTGGCGCTACGCAAATAATGTGCCTGTGTGTAAGTGTGTGCGTGTGTGTAAGTGCGTCGATAGAACGCGCTTCTCCACTACCTAGCGGGAGTATTATGTACACAAAATTACTTGATTATTTACTTCCAAAGTTCCTACATTTAAAAACAGCCCTTATGGAATTTGTTTAGATTTAGAGCTACGTAAGTACTTTTACTACTTACCGACTACTCGACCTCGTCTGGAATCGGCCGCTCGAACCGGATAAGTTGTGGCTCGAACTGGCGACCTTCCACATGTAAGCAAACGCGTGCCCGGTACAGCGTATTTTGATGGACGCGCTCCAGTATTCCTTCCCGTACAGACCGATATTTCAGTTCTTCAAATACGTCAATAATTTTTTGACGCATTTGATCACTAGTCTGACAGGGGCGGTCAAAAACACGGTCTTTGACGAAACCCCACAGGAAAAAATCCATGGCGTCAAATCAGGCGAACGCGCTGGCCACGCGTGCGGCCCATTTCTGCCGATCCAGTGGTCTCCGAACAGCTCCGTCAGCCGCTGCCGAACTGGTCTTACGATGTGAGGCGGTGCACCGTCGTGCTGGTACCAAGTCTCCCGCAACTCGGCCAGCGGCATGTCGTCTAAGGCCTCCGACAAATCGGTGTCAATTAAATTTAAATAGGCGGCCCCGTCCACTCTAGGCGGCAAAAAAACGGGACCGAGGATCCGGTTCCCCACAATGCCTGCCCATACGTTGTGTTTCCACCGCGCCTGGAAGCCCGTTTCTTGAGTCTGGTTGGGATTTTCTGCAGACCAGTAATGAGCATTTCGACGGTTCCACATGCCATTATTAGTGAATGTGCTTTCATCAGTGAAAATGATGTGTCGAACAAAACCTCGATCTTGTCTCAACAGCCACTGACAATAAGCCATGCGGCGCTGGGCGTCGCCTGGTACCAGTGCTTGCACGCGGTGGATTTTATACGGCCTCTGCCTGTCCCTTCTTAAGACTTTATGCACGGTGGTATGGGACACTACATGTCGACCGCGATGGCCATGCCTTCTACGCAAAAGTCTAGCTGCCGTTCGAACGCCTAAACGTGGGTTTTCCCTCATTACGTCTAAAATGGCTTGTTCCGCCGCAGGTCGTATTTGCCCGCGCCCGCCCTCCGAAACTGGCACTATCGGCTGATTGTCCAGCAAACGTTGTACAGCCCGAACAAAAATACGTGCATCACCCGGGTGATTCGCCGTGGGATATTCAGCCCGATACAGCCGCAGAGCTTCGGAAGAGTTTCCACGTGCTCTCCCGTAACAGAGAACCATGTTTACGTACTCACGAGCAGTATACGTTTGGTTAGGCATCTTCTAACACACACACACACACACTTTCACGTTCACAAATTATCACTTAATTGAAATCGCACGAGATAACAATAAAAATCGCAAATTTGCAATTTGAAAAGCGCATTCGATGACCTAAGAAACCGAACTGGAGAGCGGCGCGGGCGCGGGCTCGGTAGAGATAAAAAGAGACGATAGTGCCATCTTCTTCTTTCAGTTCACCGCCGACGCCGCCGCGCCGGCCGGCCGGCGTTGCATTGCCTAGGTTATACCTACTGACCAATTAACAATTAGATAATACGTAGATAATTACCTACATAACGGACATTGTGTTACGCTTCGGTAGCGTTTTTTATCATTTTCCATAAATAATTTACGTATTTTTTAAAACATTACAAAACTAGAATTTAATTTAGTACAGGTAGGTACTATAAAAAAATGGGAATGTAAAACCGGGAGGAAACATTCATTCGTTTAATCTTCGTTGACTACGGATCCTTCCGAATTAAAAACGATTAATGTTCTTGTATTAGTATCGATTCATAGCAAGCTTCCAAAATAATTCGAATTGGTACAATCGTTAAAAACAACAATACTTAACACGTTTATGGGATAATAAAGTTACTTTTATTTAAAATCCAAGTAAAGTATGAATAATGGCTGTAATTTATTTATTTATTTAATCTGTATTGCCTTTACACTGCAAATGGCGGACTTAATGCCAATATGGCATTCTCTACCAGTCAACCGGAAAGAACTTACAGAGCTAGAAAAAAAACAGCAGAATCTAATTAAGTAATTGATTGCTAAAAGATATGGAACTTTGTTTATTTACTGGAATCAATCGAGTTTACAATTGTATTGGACGTCAGTATGTCCTGACGTCCACGAAAAAAAAAATCCTAAGCGAAAGTGCAAAAATTAACACTAAACAATCAACATTGCTAGTGTTAAATTGTAAGGCGTTTTAGATTTGGTAAGTATCTTAGTTTCATTTTAATTACTATCGAAAAGACGTTAATTTTTTTTTGCGGTAGAGAGGACGGAATGTAAGGAATGACGAGCCTGTTTTAAAATATCATTTTGTCACCTGTTTAGATGGTACTTTAACTTTTTAATGAAACATAGCTCATTCCTCCGTAGGTAAGGTATTTTAAGAGAGGTAGGGCACAGCGGATTTTCCGCTTGAAATGGAGCGCCCGTCTGGTGAAGCAATCTCCACCTTTTGGTGGTGTTGTATTTCTGTTGGTGAGTAAGGTTCCAGGGCTTTGCGGGGTAGAGGATTGCGTTCAGGCCGGCAAGGTGAGGATGGCTAGAGCGAACACTTTCTGCCGCATCATCTTTCTTCGCGATTGGACTCCACTTACACTGAACATCAGGTGGGGTGTGGTAATTCGTTGCGCCTCGTGTAAAAAAAACCTTCCTGTTATTATTAACATTTTTTTTGATGATTATGGCAATGTTAACCGTTATGGAAAATAAAAGCCAGAAGCATGGTTTAGTTTGTTACATAAACAATAAAAAATTTGGGAATCTACTTGAGTTTAAAAAAAAATATGGCTAGTGTAACTTTCATTTTAATTAAATGTTTTTTAAGCAAACCTAATAAGGGGTAAATGACTAATTTACGCATTTCGTTTTAATAAGTGGTTGGATTAAACCCCGGTGTTGACTAGGCACGTTCGGTTGTTGACCTACGTGGCAGCTGATACGAGCGCGGGCGCGGGGCGCGGGCGCGGGGCACAGCGCGTCGGTGCGTGTGCATGCGTTGCTGTACATTTCTCGTTGTAAAGACAAAAGCCTTATTATGGAAGAAATACTAAAAAAAAAAAATATGTTCCTCAGGAAAAAAGTTTCTAAATAACGTTTAGAAAATATTAATGTAAAATTCTTGAAAAAAAAATTGTGACTTTGACCTCCAATATCTCCCTAACTATAAATTTCCCAGGTATGGTCCAGAAGAAAAAAATGATCGTCATGATGTGGAAAATACGTGGCCTTCGGCTTCGTTAAAGGTTTTTTTACACCCTGTATGTATAGATAAATATCTAAGTATCCCACGTGCCTAAAGAAGATGTTTCTTATATTGTTTCACCAAAACAGTTCGCGAACTGCAAGCTAACTAGCTCCCTAGACGGGATGAGTTCTGTAGCGCTAGCACTGCGCTCGGATACTTCCTTACGCAGCGCTAGTACTGCGCGGGCTCCGCTAACCGACGACGCGGTCGAACAGTTCGTAGGCGGCGGACAACCGAGACGTATGCAGCCCATAGTCACCCGCGGGACTACTTACTTCGTCACCTTAACTAAGAGGATCGGCAGTGTGAGTACCAATGTTCCAGCAATATAATTCCGTAACAAGGAGTCACCCGCGGCACTACGTACTTCGTCACATTAAGCAAGAGGATCGGCAGCGTGAGTACCTTTGTTTCAACAATACAGTTCGCTAACAAGGAGTCACCCGCGGCACTACGTACTTCGTCACATTAAGCAAGAGGATCGGCAGCGTGAGTACCTTTGTTTCAACAGTACAGTTCGCTAACAAGGAGTCACCCGCGGCACTACGTACTTCGTCACATTAAGCAAGAGGATCGGCAGCGTGAGTACTTTTGTTTGAATAATACAGTTCGCTAACAAGGAGTCACCCGCGGCACTACGTACTTCGTCACATTAAGCAAGAGGATCGGCAGCGTGAGTACTTTTGTTTGAATAATACAGTTCGCTAACAAGGAGTCACCCGCGGCACTACGTACTTCGTCACATTAAGCAAGAGGATCGGCAGCGTGAGTACTTTTGTTTGAATAATACAGTTCGCTCACAAGGAGTCACCCGCGGCACTACGTACTTCGTCACATTAAGCAAGAGGATCGGCAGCGTGAGTACTTTTGTTTGAATAATACAGTTCGCTAACAAGGAGTCACCCGCGGCACTACGTACTTCGTCACATTAAGCAAGAGGATCGGCAGCGTGAGTACTTTTGTTTGAATAATACAGTTCGCTAACAAGGAGTCACCCGCGGCACTACGTACTTCTTCACATTAAGCAAGAGGATCGGCAGCGTGAGTACCTTTGTTTCAAAAATACAGTTCGCTAACAAGGACACCCGCGGCACTACGTACTTCTTCACATTAAGCAAGAGGATCGGCAGCCTGAGTACCTTTGTTTCAAGAATACAGTTCGCTAACAAGGAGTCACCCGCGGTACCACGTACCTCACATTAAGCAAGAGGATCGGCAGCGTGAGTACCTTTGTTTCAAAAATACAGTTTGCTAACAAGGACACCCGCGGCACTACGTACTTCTTCACATTAAGCAAGAGGATCGGCAGCGTGAGTACTTTTGTTTGAATAATACAGTTCGCTAACAAGGAGTCACCCGCGGCACTACGTACTTCGTCACATTAAGCAAGAGGATCGGCAGCGTGAGTGCTTTTGTTTGAATAATACAGTTCGCTAACAAGGAGTCACCCGCGGCACTACGTACTTCGTCACATTAAGCAAGAGGATCGGCAGCGTGAGTACTTTTGTTTGAATAATACAGTTCGCTAACAAGGAGTCACCCGCGGCACTACGTACTTCGTCACATTAAGCAAGAGGATCGGCAGCGTGAGTACTTTTGTTTGAATAATACAGTTCGCTAACAAGGAGTCACCCGCGGCACTACGTACTTCTTCACATTAAGCAAGAGGATCGGCAGCGTGAGTACCTTTGTTTCAAAAATACAGTTCGCTAACAAGGACACCCGCGGCACTACGTACTTCTTCACATTAAGCAAGAGGATCGGCAGCCTGAGTACCTTTGTTTCAAGAATACAGTTCGCTAACAAGGAGTCACCCGCGGTACCACGTACCTCACATTAAGCAAGAGGATCGGCAGCCTGAGTACCTTTGTTTCAAGAATACAGTTCGCTAACAAGGAGTCACCCGCGGTACCACGTACCTCACATTAAGCAAGAGGATCGGCAGCGTGAGTACCTTTGTTTCAAAAATACAGTTCGCTAACAAGGACACCCGCGGCACTACGTACTTCTTCACATTAAGCAAGAGGATCGGCAGCGTGAGTACCTTTGTTCTACCAACAGTTCGCTAGTTAGTAGGACGCGGGCGAACGGTACCCTTAGCATGAACCAATAACGAATTCGAATAGATTGCTAGCCCGAAATGTCATTGTCAAATGTGTACTGATTTTTAGTTCTCGTAACGTCCGTTGTGGCGCTGCTCTTCAAGTTTCCACATAAATTTTGACAACGACATTTCGCACTCGCAGATTATTCGAATTGGATATTGGTTCGTGCTAAGGGTACAGTTCGTAGAAAGCGGACAACCGAGACGTATGCAGCCCATAGTCACCCGCGGAACTCCTTACTTCGTCACATTAAGCAAGAGGATCGGCAGCGTGAGTGCCTTTGTTCTACCGATACAGTTCGCTAGCGTAGGCGGCGGACAACCGAGACAGGTCTTTTTTTGGTGTGTATGCTGTTAGTCGCAGATGACCTTTACAGCGTCACCGGTTTGGGGACGGGACGGCGGGATCTTAAGGAGACCTCAAGCTGAGAATTGGCAAGTGCCTCTAGAGGTATTCCAGGCGGATGGCATCTCCCCGCGGGGGGAGTCTCCTCTCCGTCTGGAGCCTCTAGACCACTCGAACCTGAGGTGGTCGGCTCAACTAGAGGGTGTCTCTGAGACTCGGACCTCGGCTCTAGTTAGCCGTTGTCGTGGGGGGCCCAATACAGGTTGTGAACTGCAAGCTAACAGCAGTTTAGACGGTATGCAGGGCCGAATTTAGAGGTGTGTAGGCTCTGGGGCAACGAAGGAGTGGAGAATATTTTGAATCGGCCTCTTTCGATTTGGTAGTTGACCAGTCGAAATTTATTTATTTTCTTATCTCTGTTGTTGGCCTGTACCACAGACCCACTTGCCCGGCCCTAAATCCGGCTCTGACAGTATGAGTTCTATAGCACTAGCACTCTGCTCGAATACTAGCAGTCCAAACTTTATGGCTGTAGTGAAGTTAGCAGCGAGCGAGACTATGCGCAGGTTTTACTTCATTGACTTCCCGCGCGTTACATTTCGTATACTGCGTCACAATTTGCGCTATCTTCACAGCTGCCATTGAGTTAGAAACGCGGGCGAACAGTACTTCGTTTTTTTACCAATGCCACTCAAAAAGAGGTTAATTCATAAATGTTGAACTGAAAGTCGTATTTAACTCAAAATTTATACAGAGGGTAGCAAAATGGGGGAAGGTCACACTGACATGTTCTGCTCCATTGTTCCCTCTACGACAAAGAAAGACATGATATTCATTTTCGTCATTTCTATTAATTGACTTTATATTGGTATATATTTAGACTTTATATGATTTATATTGGTATAGTTAGCGGCAAACTTGAGTAAAACCATAGATAAAGAAACTTACGCAGTAGACGTTTTCAATGTAAAATTGCTACTACGCAGGCTCCTTTGTCTATTTTTGATGCTCCAGAAGTTTGCCGGCTGTATAACAGCATATTTATCAACTTCTGGATTTTTAGCATCTGTAACTTAGTAACTACTGGGAATGTCACTTGCTGTGTCCCATATTTATGAAGGCTTTATATCATTTTTCTGTATTACTATCCCTATAGGGTAACTATGGTGAAGTATACCGAGGTTGGATGGAATGGGACTCGGACGAAAGTCAAGAAGTAGCCATTAAGAAGCTCACCAAGCAAGCCAATGCTCTAGACAAAGACAGCACATTGTATGTCGATTTCAAGAACGAATTGGAGATCATGAAGGTATGGTGTATAGAATTATTGATATTGAACTTACTTGAATGAGATTCAAAAATAATTTCATTAGAATCAATAGTCATCAAAGATCTTACAAAGAAATAAGAATTTAGTTTTTAACGATTTGCCTGCCAAGTGTAAATATATCCACGTTGGCGCTACGAATTTCGTACTTATAGCTAACAGCATAAAGTGTATGTCAATTATAACTTCCAATTTTGACCCAGTAAATGGTTAACCTTACCTTTATTATTCCAATCTCAATTCCCTATTTTCTATTTGAAGCTCTTGCTTCCTTCCAGCTTTTCTCTCATCCTTCCTGTACTCATTTTCTTCCCCGCCTTTACTTTCTGTAACTGGCCGAATCGTCAATCAGCTTCTAGTACTGGTGAGGAGTCTTTATTCAAGATATATCTTCCCAACAACACTGGACGTAATTCCATCGTGAAAAACTTTCTTATAAACGAATTAAATAAAAGAAACCTTTATTGTTCATAGTCTTTGAATCACAAGAATATAGTCAACATTTTGGGCTACTCGTGGAAACCAGATGTTATGATCGTGATGGAATATTTGGAGGAAGGCTCCCTCAACTACTACCTCAAGTTCCAAGGGGACAAACTTTCCATTATGCACCTGCTTATATACGCTGGGGACATTGCTACGGTAAGTTGTAAGGTAAACTAGTTTTAAATTTAAATCACACTCATATTATAAGGCCGAAAGTTTTGTGATTGTGTGTGTATGTCACAACTTCTTCACGTTTAAACGGCATTTAATAAAATTTGCTATGGAGGTAGCTGACACCCTGGATTAACACTTAGGCTACGTTTTACTGCGGAAAAATATCCCTCATAAACCGCGGGACACAGCTAGTATAAAATAAACCATAGGCTAGTTGTAATCTGGAAATTAAACTGTAACCAGGCAAATAAAAAAACTGGGCAACCGTTGGCTGGTTTCAAAGTCTATAACGAACATAGGTAGAAACCCCAGAACAAGAACCAAAGCATTTGAGCGTACACTTCCATAGACAAAAGATTTCCAAAGAAAGTATTACCCAACCAAAAAGTATTAGTGCCATGTTGGCAGGTTGCATTTGACATTAGATCGCCTTTTGATTCGGTATCGCAAAGGAACCAAGATATCCATCCACAAGGCTTACCAAGCAACAAAGGTATCCAATTTTAAGTTAGTATAGTGGTACGCACGCTGTTTATAGCAACATATATTTTTCTCTTATAGGTCTATATGAAGAAATAATATAACTATATAAGTCGATTTTATGAGTTGAATTTAAATTCTTCCTATGCTTTGATTCTTGATCTGAGGTAGAAACAATATTTGTGTTTTATAAATTAAGGTTATAGCCAAATTATTTAAAAAACATTGTTCCGTCATCAGGGCATGGAGTATGTATCGAAAAAGAATATAGTGCATCGTGATTTGGCCACTCGCAACATTCTCGTGGTCGACAAGTATCACGTGAAGATTTCAGATTTCGGCCTCGCCCGTACTATTCCTAAAGAAGACGACCAATATAAACTTAAGACTGAGAGACTGTTGCCGATTAATTGGTGAGTATATTTTTTTAACGGTTTTATTGAGCATGCTGTTTGTTTATTTTATGGAAAAAGATGTGGATGTAAAAGTAGCTGTTGGGTGGTAAAACTTATGATTATACATAATTGGATTATATTTATTTGTAAGAGCATCGTTGGTCTAATGGTCACTCAGAGACTGCAGCAGATTTTGGTTCGATCCAAAATCCCCAAGGAGAAATGGTCAGTCGTGAAACGGTCGCCAAAAAGTTTATTATTATCTCAAGCTCCAATCCGTTTTTTCCAAAAGAATGACCTAAATATAATCTCTTCTACACATAGGGGATAATTTTAATTAATACAATGCAACCTCGACATAATAAATCTGAGGGAAACAAGTAAATATTCGTTATAATATGGAATAATTCGTTAGATAATTCGTTAGAGTGAGGTTTGTTATATTGAGGTTAGGTTAGTTTAAATTTTGTTATAAAAAGGTAAAAGAATAGTTTTATAACAAAAACGTATCGAAACCTGTCGCGATATGAATCACATACTTATTTGATTAAGGGTCATATATTGGTGAGAATGTTATATAAAGGTTTTACACTTGAGGTATTTACACTATTTTTGATAGTTGAAAATTCGTTAAAAATAGGTTGTTCACAATGAATGTCGCAAGGTATATTTTACATTGACTCTTAGGGACAATTCAAGGGTATTACGAAAAATTTGTTATAGTCAGTCCATTCATTTATTATCTTTATGTCAGATCGACGCCCATGAAATTTTGTATTGTTTACGTTAAAATGTCATACAAATAATATTGTACTTCATGGACGGGTACCGCCCACTTAGTTATGTGCCACACGTAATGATTACTAAGATTGTGCCACAGATTACAAATAATCGGTATAAATAAATGAGTACAACCAAATTGTAAGGTAAACCAAGTAATTAAAATATTAACATTATATAAAGTTCATTAAGTATATAAATTAATATATAATTTATTCAGACGTATCGGATTCATCATAAAAACTGGATTCATCGTCAGATGTGTCCTCGGTATTAATGATGAGTTAGGTCAGACATAATTTTCTTTGTTCGTTCAACGACACTCGCTCAGTTTTCACGTGTAACATCACCACACGGGTTATTTAAAAGTTCTATCATGTTGTTTCTTGTGAACGGTGGCGTAGTGTTTTTTCTTGCGTAAGTAACAAATCAACACTATATGAGTACTCAACTTAACGGAATATGACTATTCAATTTAACGTTTGATAAAATGTTCAAAAACAAGAATTACGTTGCAACTGTCGCAAGATCAGTGAACAAGAGACCTCAAAATGGCGCCATACCACCACCATAACATATAACATAGTGTTTCCAACACGCAAAAATATTTCAAGGTAAAAAGTCAAAGATATAGTTTTTTATAAACCTTTTTTAAATGATTTTTTTAAATATAATCAATAAATTTAATTGTACAGAGTATTAGTATTAGGATAAACAAACATATAAAAAGTATACTGCTTTTTTGTTGTATATTATAGATAAATCACACCCAGACACAGAATAAATACTTGTGCTCATCACATAAATATTTGTACTAGGTAAAATAATAAATCTATTTAATAATTTATTAAACACCAGTATTTTTGATAACTAAAATAATTTCTGTACTTTTATAATCGATTAAACAATGTTCTAGCATTAAATCGATTATAGCTTTAAATCGAACGAGTTATGTGATACGGTGTCACTATTTTTACTTCGATCGATCTGTCAAAAAGATAATAAATGAATGGACAGACTATAAATCAAGGAAGTCGTTATATTGAGGTGCGTTATAATAAAGTTTCACTGTATCAAGTGCTCTATTAACAAGGCTAATGATAGTGTATCTGATGTTATCTAAACAGGTATGCACCAGAGTCGGCGAGTGATCCGTGGTTGTTCTCAACGAAGAGTGACGTGTGGTCTTATGGCGTCACCGTGTGGGAGATATTCACTCGCGCCACAGTGGAAGTGCCCAAATTCGACATGACCAGACCCACGGAACGAGCTTCCTGGTAACGTATTGCTTTTTAAGCTCAATTTATACCACCGTGGAAAGGAATACGAGCAAAAATATGGTCGCATGTTTTTTTTTTAGGAATTTAACTGCTAGACCCGTCTGCTGCCTGGCCCGCGTGGATTTTTTTTTAGTAAAATTTTCTTTTAAAATTTGTATGTTAAATACAATTGACATAAAGTTCATTAGGCTATGCACAGTTTCGTTACGAAAATGCGCGTCCATTTCATTCCGCGGCGGTATAAATTAAGATTAGACGGGTTGTCCTCAGCGAAGAGTGACGTCTGGTGTTACGGCGTCACCGTTTGGGAGATATTCACTCGAGCCATCCTAGTAGTGCACAAGTTCAATATGACCAAGCTTACGGAACGAGCTTCCTGATAACCTATTGATTTTTAGGCTCAATTTATACCGCCGTAGAATGGAATGGAAGCGAATTTTTGCGACGAAATTGTGCATAGCGTAATGAACTTTATTTCAATGACATATAAACTAAATAGGAGTTAAAGTTAGTCCAATGGTTCGGTAGTACTCGGTACAGAGAGATGTGTCTCGGTAAATAAATCTGTACCAAAACGACTCTGATAGGAGGCTTTCGTTTGGTTACATGCACTCGGTAAAGAATGAGCCTGCACCGATCCAGCGAGGAAGGTGTCTTTGTTTGACTATAAGAAATTCAGTTTTCAGTACGGTAATGTATTTTTTTGCAGCTTTCAAATACCAGACGGCTGCCCATCGGAGATATACAGATATCTCATGACAGATTGCTGGAACTTGGATCCCAATAGGAGGTCCAATTTTACTGAACTCAAGATTAAAGCAAAGAGGTTTCTAGAAGACTACGACCAGTCAACATAGATATGTTAAACAACTGAAACATGTATACATTTATTTGTAGATTTTGTTACGTATTGACAGTCAGATGGACGTTGCAAATGATGATGTTATATATTGCTGAAAATGCAATTATTTATGAATTCACATTTTATTGACAAAATTGTTATATTAAGATGTCGTATGACAGGTCTGCAGGAATTTTAACTTCTGTATGAAGATTTTATATTTATTTAAAAATGAATGTAATTTTATATATGAATTTTATAATCTCCTAATCTATTACAGGTATTGTATTGTACCCTATAATGTTTTATATTGTATTTATTCGCACAATATTTTTACGGGAAATAATTTACTAATGTAAACCGAAAACAATGCACACATTATAGAGTTAATATTTTTAAAAAATCAAATAAAAAAATAGATTAATAAATTATTATAAAGATACCCATAAATCTATGATTTGCTTGATATGAGATACACATCTTATCATGAATTTGTTTTATTTATTTATGATTATAATAATTAATTATCAAACTGTTTTAATGATCATTGTATATAAATAATATAATATTGTGCATGTTTAGTTATTAGTTTGGAGTTCCTACAGCTTTATATTTTGTCTACTCTCCGTATATCAGGTAAATCAAAGATCTTCATCTGTAAATATATAGAAAATGTTGTTTGTGGTTCCTGGAAGCATTTGCCGTAGTTCAGTATGCGTTAAATTTAACTTTCTGTAAATATTTGTTTTTAAGCTTTAATTTTAAGTGAATAATAGCAATCTCATATAAATATTTTAATTATTGAACAATAATAAAAGTGCAATCAATTCAATGCAAATATCAGAAGCAACTAATTTCATTATAAACATTTGGTAATTATTTAAGTACTTAGATATAATCGAATCTGTTAGAAATTATATTTAATTAGAATCAGGAACAAATGTACGAGTCATTAATAAAATCGATTTAATAAAATCATTAGTGAGTGAGATGAAATAAAGGAAAAAACATTCACTAAACGTCTGAAAACTTGTAAAGGTCACACTACATTATACCGGCACCGTTAAACATTGCTTTGTACTAAGATAAAATTTGTAAGATGTTTTCAACTCGCATACTCCCAATAGGTGAATGAATGGAGAATGAAACGTTCAGCAAGCAAATGTCTGTCCTTTTAATAATTTTAGGTAAGTTTATACAACACACAAAAATTAAGTAGATTCATTGTATTTAAAAAAAAAAATATTTAAAACGTTCCTAAAGTGTGCGATCTATAATCGCGGTTATAAAATTTAAAGCTAAGTTAGCGAGTTCAGGATTCTCTTAAAGTTAGGTGCAAACCAATTGCATATGTTTTAAGAGTCACCAAAATATTGAAGAATTAGTTCGTCCAGGACACAGTCCACCGCATACAACGTCCGAAGTACAGACCACAGGTCAACTAACTCGCAACTGTCAATTTCCTAAACCAACTTTGAGCTTTATGTTGCTTGATGTAAGTTTTACAGTTTATTGACACAATTTGACATTTATTATTTGACACTTGATGTGTAAATTATTCTCTGATCCACTCTCTATAATTGACACCCGGTGGAATTATCCGTATGCCATATCTGATTCTACTATCCCCTCGTGAGAATACCGCGGAGCATTTACTCCCGGGCAGTCACCAACGAATTAGAAATGTAATGGAAAACGGGAGGGGCGAAAAAATTGCGATCAACACGCCGCGGCGTCGATCATGGGATTGGGTGGAATTTCCGTTTAACATTATCTTACCCAATGAATGGACATCCGAATTAATTTCTAGATATTTGATTTGTCAAGTTGTTTTTTTGTGTGCGCGTCGTGTTAATATTGAAGTTTAGTTGCATGAGTTTGGAACCATGTTTTAGCGGCCTTTTTTAGAGAGTAATGCCTCCGTATAATTTCTAACTCGTTGGCAGTCACAGCACAGATGTTCCGCTTATTGTTTACGGTGCTGATGTATAATGCCATGGCATTAACGCTGTATTTTTATCAAACAATGCGAACTATTTTAATTATGAGTGTACAGTGGCAACCACATAAATTGTCGCAGACAAACGTGATGAAATACTTAAAAAAATATAAGTTACACAAAGCTACAGCTTTTTTGTACCGTTTTATTTTGCATATCTGTGCAGCTTTTAAAAATTTAACAAGTACACAAAAGTTAGAAACGCACAAAATTGTCTGATACAGATTATGACGAAAGAGAAATGAAATTCCGACGTGCAACTACGTGTTTAGTGGCTTAAATCTCACCAACGAAATATGGATTTTTTTTCCGCACCTCGCTAATGAATTTATCGAACAATCTAGTTTCTTTTTACCTCATTTTCATTGTACTCTTGTATTTCTTTATATGTTTTAAGAGTCCAGAGCGCTGTTCGCGAATTTTTAATTAATTCGATCAAGTTCTTTTAATTGTAAATGGAATATATTACAAAACATACACTTCTAATAATATGTATACTCTATAAGCATACCCTGTGTATTATTTGACGACCAACTTGGCCGAGTGGTGTGTACGCCGGGTTTCATGGTGTCGCCGACTTGAGAGGTTCTGGGTTCAAATCCCGATGGAGGCAGATGTTTGTGTGATGAATACGAGCATTTGTACTCCAGTCATGGATGTTTAATATGTATTTTCTATATAAATATACTTATATATGTACAGTATACGTATGCTATCCGTTACCCTAGTATCTCATAACACAAGCCTTATAGTGCTTATTTTGGGGCTAGGCTAATTGGTGCGAGTGTTGGAAATATTTATTTATTTATTTTGCAATAAGTGGGATTGACTGTCACAAAAGTATACACATTTTGACACGTGATTGTGTGTTTATTTTCCACAACACAACATTCATCAGGCACCACAATGGCTATTTGTATTTGTCCATTTTACTTGGAGAGCAGGCTCTCCTTTTCAATTTTTTAATTTACAATTCCAAATTATTTGAGTTAAATGTGCTGTTTTGCTTTGATAAGATTTGTTTTCATAAACGGTGAATTCAATCGGTTCTCAAAATTCCGCTCCGGTGCAAACCTCTAGAAGGCACCTTATTCAGGTAAATACGAAGTAGCCATGTGAAGTGCTAGCTAGCTATAATTGCTGTAAGTTTGTCGTGTAAATTAAAAACTCGCACAGCGTTGACTCGGCATGGTGCGTGCATTATTGACTATTAAGCCAAAGATGATATTACGAACGTGCTTTTAATGTTCGTGTTTTTAGTTAATTTAGTTTTATTATTATTTAAGTGAATAAATATAGCGTATATGTAAGGTAGTGCCACTTCTTCATGTATGTAAATAATTCTTAAGAAACGGGCGTTGAAATAACGATTGTTCGAGAGATGCGTGGCAGTTTTATTTACTTTTCTCTAGTACCTAATTTTTACGAGTAAAGAGAGAATGGAATGAACGGACAGTGAACGGGGCGAAAAGCTTAATTGTGATTGAATTGAGACTGAAATTCGAAGTGTACATACGGTGCTATGGAAAATCGAACCATGTTATTAATTGTTAAAATTAAATTAAATTGAAATTAATTATTGAACCGATCAGTGGAAACCTAAATTATTGTTGAAATTACTCTATGAAGATTATTAAAAAAATACATTAATACATTTCACAATGCTAAAATGATTTACATATATTAATAAGTGTTAGTGTCATGGAGGTTTTCCTAGTTACTAAGAGAAGGAATGTTTGAGTAAGAATCTCTAGAAATGATTTACGGACATTTATTGTTTTTATAGTTGACTGTGACGCGAATCTTAAATTTATAATGAACATTTCCGATAGGTAAAAGTTTGATATATTGTCACAATCTGTTTGAGGTTCAGATGGATTTAATGATTATTTTTGGAGTATCTGGCATCTGGTATCAAATATTATATATTGTTTCGACGTGATCAACTGCAGAGCGCTGATATATCAACTTTAATAGACTTATACCCCTTTACTTCTATACGAAAAACAAGTTTGGACTTGAACAGTTTGTGAACATCACTCAAAATAAAATGTTGAATCCTCTATCCGACACTGCATAAACTGCGTAGCTAACAACTTCATCCTACGTTTGTAATGGAAGTGTCAGGAAAATAACACAGTGCAGACGGGAGCCTGCAAAGTTCCCTCCAAAGTTATGATGAAACGCAAACTTTAAGATTTAAATTAACATTTAATTAAGTATTCACTTTGCATAGTTGGAATTTAACATGTTACAGCTGAAAAAACTTGCCCGGTTTGATTTTAACCGTTTAGCTGCGCAGCAGACAATTTAATTTCTTATAAAAGTTCCATTCCACAGCCAAACGGCTGACTTCAGGCCAGCTAAGATTCGTCATCTGCAGTTTGCGTGAAAGTATTTTTACATACAGATACAGAAGATTTTACGACACGAGCTACTTATTATATATGGCGTGTATATTTTATTTCGAAAATTCAAAAAGTTTTAAGTATTTTTTAGTAGTTAACTAAAAATCATATGCGACTTTATTCTTTATAGATGTGTGTGAATGAATTTATTGTTCGGAAATACAAGTCAATTTACGGCGTGTGTCAATTATTCTACGAATGCTATACTACTTATCTGTTAAATCTTTGTACTGTGAGCCATTGAAACTGCTATGCGATTTTATTGCTAACGACAGTGGCACGACCAGTTTGTTTAGAATAGTTGTTGTAAATATTTCGTATTGTAATCATAAGAATTTGTTTCAATATGTTGTAAGGCTGGATGTGAAATGTTATTTCGAACAATGTGAAAATATTATACGGTTTATGTTATATCGGTGAAAAGGGATTTCATAAAACCTTGTATTCAATAGACTGTTACCTATTTTGAAGTAGAGTTAAAAAAATAGTCGATATATTATCGTGATATAAGCTCGCTTTGCTTTCATCGTAAGCGAACATAAATTTTAGGCGATTTATTTAAAGTTTTGCCGTCTCAAGTTGGTGAAATCTGTTGATTTC
This sequence comes from Chilo suppressalis, assembly GCA_902850365.2. Taxonomy (NCBI): domain Eukaryota; kingdom Metazoa; phylum Arthropoda; class Insecta; order Lepidoptera; family Crambidae; genus Chilo; species Chilo suppressalis. The sequence continues at coordinate 7,650,430 of OU963912.1, read as the reverse complement.
GAAGATACTGGGAGATATTTGGTCTTAATTATTGGTGCAACGGAATTTTTGCAAGTGATTTGAAGTAGTCCCGTTACTTTATATTACACTTCGCTTGTAGACTCTACACGGAAGCGAAGCCAAGTGTAATGAACGGAAAAATACAAGCCCTTGTATATCTTCTACAAAAAATATCTATCACTTTTGATTGCTGAAATTTTATATAAAAATATTTTTACATTGATCGAAATGATGAAATGTCTGTTATTTGCCATGATTATGAAATAAATTATTATGCGTAATTTAAGATGCTTTTTTTTATTTGCTCCCTGACTTGCACACTAACCTCCTTGTTAATAAACGAGGAATAAGCTTTAACGAGTTACGCCGTGTTTTGTTCACATCACTTAAATGCCATTAGTCATTCAATGAACAGCACCAAAACATAGAGTAACTAATCCAAACTTATTCTTCGCTTATTAATAAGGAGCAAGAGTTGTCTTTGGTGTTTTAAAGTAATATCATCATCATCAGCCTTTTAATGTCCCTTCTGGGGCACAAGCCTTTCCTATAGATGGATTAGGGAGAATGGCCCGTCTACGTGTGATTGGTGGGTGCTAACGACTGCAGATGCAGCCGGACCCAGCGGCTTAACGTGACCTTGGAAGCACGGAAGCGCTCAAGATAACAAGTTTTTTTGCTTGTTTCACTAATCCAATGTCCGAAGATTGCGAAAGTGGCTTAACCTTCACGATCGCAGGCCGAACGTGCTAACGAATCGAGACCTTCGAAAATCCTTCGAACAAATAAATATGACAATAATGAAATAAACGTAGGCTAATCTAGCGATGTTCACGGCCTACGCTGCATTAGGCGCCTGAGACCCACGCAGCGCTGCTCTATGAAATTACATGAAACAAATACGCGGAGCGGAGTGCTCCCGCTTAACGCAGCGCAGCAGGCCCGTAGTTGCGAGTGTTGCCTGGTATTGTTAATCTTATTAAACCCATGAGATGTTCGTACGTAGGTACACACTTTTTCAGAAATGAGCATCGGTAACTTGAATTTCACGCGGATCAACATACAAATGTATGCCTAATGTAATGCCTATGTGTAGTTTGTATGAGACACATTAAATGACGGACAATAGGGTTTCGTTGTGACCCTTTCTATAACAACACCTTTTTCGTTCGTTTCTAGTCCAGTATTTCCAACACTGCTGAAACGATAAATAGTCCAGGCAACGAATGCTCAAAAACAGGTATAGAGGGAAATGCTTGGAACACAATTTTTGACTTCGTAACTTTGTTAGGACTAGTTAGGAGGTAAACATATCAAAAGTCCCCGCCCGTAGCCCTTTAGCCGGGGGGGGGGGGGGGGAATTGAAGGTCCCATTTTTAGGTTTTTCGCATATATCTCGGAAACTATGCATCCTAGCGACATGAGACTTCAGCAAAAGTGAAAGCTGATTAAATTTGCTACAAGTCTTATTCAGTCAAGTTTTTTGATATCTTGTATAGTTTTCGAGATATCCGCTCTTGAAAGTCTGTAATTATGGAAAAAAAAATTTGCCACCACTTCCTGGGAATGCTGTTTTACTGCTCCCTCAGTGGGAGGAAGACAAGAGATATTAGGCTTGATGGTGGCCACTGATTTCAAGAATGACTTGTACCTGTAGGCATTGAGGGAAATCTCTTTCGCTGGAGCTCCATACCACCTTAAGATGCAGGTTTCACCTGCCTTTTGTACTTGAGCGGTGGTGGAGAAAGGTTGTGAAAAGACCGCTGCTGCTTTCTGGATTTCTGGTGACTTGATGTCTCTGGTCTCTGGGAAGGGAGGAAATTTCTCAAACCAATCGGTGAGCTTGGCAATGTCAGCTCCATCCTTGTTTTGGCGGGATTGTCCGAAATCTGCATGCTGCTCACTGGTGGAACCAACAACCCTACGGCCGGCATTGATGAAGAGTTATCCGGTCAAATAGAGCAAAAATGTGAGGCAATTTTTTTTTCCATAATTTCAGACTTTTAAGAGTGGATATCTCGAAAACTTTACAAGATATCAAAAAACTTGGCTGAATAAGACTTGTAGCAAATTTAATCAGCTTTCACTTTTGTTAATATCTCATGTCGCTAGAATGCATAGTTTCCGAGATATATGCGAAATACCTAAAAATGGGACCTTCAATCCCCCCCTTCCCCCCGGCTTAAGGGCTACGGGCGGGGATTTTTGATATGTTTACCTCCTAACTAGTCCTAACAAAGTTACAAAGTCAAAAATTGTGTTCTAAGCATTTCCCTCTATACCTTTTCGTTGCCTGGACTAAAAGTAGGTTGCACGTCTCGTAAGCACCTACTTGACGTCATGATATATTATGGTAATCCGCGCAGTTGACGTGCGCTGCATTCCGTCGCTGCAGCTAAGTTTGCGTCTCGTTGCACATTTGACAGGAATGATGGACGACAAACGACAAGCTATAGTCGCCTGTCGCCCACCGAGGACGCGACTACCCAGTCGCGTCTCTCCGCGTTGCGGGTCGGGGTAGCCAGGGGGCCATACTCCTAACGGGATTGCTATGGCTATAGCTAGCGCTTTCGACTTCATTTTGTTAATTCTAACCGCCTAAGGTTTTCAAATACCTCACGCTCATTTTCTATAATATGGCAAATACCTCACGCTCATTTTCTTTACTTAAAATAGAATAATGTTATAGATGCGAAAGTCAGTTTGTTTGTTACATTTTCACGCCCTAATAGCTAAATCGATACTGATTAATTTCCTGATATAAATAGATGGGACCTTGGTTCTAAGCTACATTATCGAAATACATATAAGGGTAGGGTTATAAAAGGGACGATTTACCTATAAAACTTTATATTATTTGCTTCAAATTTTGCAGAATTATCGTTTACAATTACAAAACCAACATTACCGCGAGCATAATATTATAAACTTTGCTTTGGTGATTGTATAATTATTAGACTTGCAACGAATAGTATATTCGGTAGTATACCGAATATTAGGCAAAAGTATTCGGCTGGATTTTAGCGCTAAAAACTTGTACAGACGTGATTGTTTCGCTCTAATCTGCCTAAATGACAAAACCAACTTTTGAGATATGGCCAAAAACGGCACGTAAAGGACATCGACGAAATCGGCCCTAGCATGCCCAAAAGAATGTCCTTCACTATTATTTTTCTATTATTTTTTTAACTTATTAGCAATTAATCATATTAAACGGACAATCTGTTTAAAAATTACAAGTTCTGTTACTAGATACTACAGTCTGTTCATCCAACTTGGCACTCCTTTTTATTGAAAATACAGCATTAAAAATCAACTGATAACTGGATTCAATAGGTTTCAGTCTATAATAACGATTTATTTTAATAGTTTATTGGCTTCGTTAATATTTTATTATTAAATGGGTGATTCTGTTAAAAAGTTGTGCCAAGATTGTTTACCTTAGTAATGCAATATAGGCGACCATAGGTATTTATCAACATAAAAATAGAACTAGGTACCTTAGTTAATAATACTTATTACTAGTATTTCTATTATATTTATGAAAAGATTATTTCTGAAATTATCTAAAGATAGTTTATACTCCCATCCCATGTAATATCTGTTTATTTTTATGAAAATCATAATGATAACCAGGTACATACCTAATTACCGATAGTAAACTGTAGGAACAGGTAAATGGAAAGACTGAACATTTCATTTGAAAAGAAATCTATCATTACTTACTACAAGTATCATAGGTACCAACTGACAACACTCATAAATCAATATGAATATAAGCATTTATTATTTTTATTATTAATTGCATTTTATGTTCATTTAATGCATATTATTTAAGTGCTTACATAGAGGTAAACACTAAATCTATTCAGAATATATAAAGTGTACATCTTTTATGATTAAGTATAATAATTATAACCTCAAAATCTAATACATTCTGTAGTAGGCCACGGTTCCTCAAGTTGTCCGTATCTCAACAAATGCTTATTTAGAGTTTATGAATGATTCCGAACACAACTAGCATTTTCTCATTGCTGGGCGTTCTAGGGCATTCAATGTATGGGGAACGAGCAATGTCGTTTAAATTATTGCTATTATGTAAGTAACCATTCATCACATGACTGAATGAATTAAAAACTGTTAACTTGTTTAATACAGAACATGATTAAATTATTTACCTGTTTTATGTACAAATAACTACTTAATAAATGATTATAAAAGAAATGAGAACCTTACCATTCTAAATTTTGATTACCACAATAATTCAAATATATAGAATCCTACATTTTTCAAATTCAGAAGATGATTATGTACCTGTATTATGTACCAATGACTACTTAAATGATTATCAGAAATGAAAATATGAATATATACGTAATCAACCGATTTTAATTTTTCATTTTACCAGTTATTTATGACAAAATATATTATTTAAGTATTTGGTATTCGGCCGAATAATATGTAGATATTCGGTATTCGGTCGAATATAAATAAAGCAGCCGAATAGGCCGAATACCGAATAGTAACCGAATATTCGTTACAAGTCTAATAATTATTTATTTAGCGATATAGGAGTTGCCACCAGTGTCCAAAATAACAGACGGGAATTCTGGCCTTTCTTAAACTGCGACATTAACGTCATTGATTAGTATTGTAGTATATGATTAATAATTTCGAAATTACTCTCAGGCATCTACATACATATTTGGTTTTTATGTAATATGTAAATAAAATAAATTATGAGACAAGGATATGACACTGCATTTGTGTATATCCCAATCTTAGACACGGATGTTGACAATGCAGCCACTGCCAATTTTAGAAAGTCAACGAATAAAAGTAAATTTATTTTATATTTACTCTTAAACTACTAAAAAGAACATAAGCAAAATATGATTTTTAATAAGTACTAGTTAACTATAAAAGCATGCATTAGATATATATAGGTAACACCTTGATTAAATTTCACACATTTTTGCGAAAATTGAGGCCCATCTGTATCTGTGCCTTGACCCTGGTGGTCAGGTCTCTATAATATGTCGTAATAAATCAATCGTTTAGACCATCAGAAGGTACTAAATAATCCCCGCGATATTAATTCCCCTACTGAAATCACAAGACTGCGGTATATACCGTCTTATAATCCTAGCTAAAAGTGTGAAAAAAGAAAGGTTAATTTAGAAAATAAAAAAACCTGAATGCTTAAATATTATTTAAAAAAAAAAAACTGAAAAAAAGGTCCTGTAGTCCATAATTCTGTTATGGAACAAAGATAGTTAAACAGTCGGGACCCATTACTGAAAAAAAAATCCATTCGTGAATATCTAATGGGTCCCGACTGTTAAAGTAGCTTTGTTCCTTACTTAACAGATTTATAGAATACTGAACTTGTTTTTTTCTTTTAAGTTTTTATTTGAAGTAATATTCAAGCAGTCAGGTTTTTTGATTTATAAATTTTTGATGCTTACAAATCAATAAAGGAAACGATGTCATGAGTGTTTTCTTCACTAAAAATGGATTCGGAGAATTTTCTGAAACAAACTGAATAATCACCTTAATGTATTTTTAGACGCATTTAAGAAGCGTTTTCCGTGTTTTAAATCAGTATTATGTTGTGATCACGCGACGCGGATGTTGATTACTGTGAAACGTGGAAAGAATCTGTATATTATTTCATTTAACGAAGTACCGAATGTATTTTTTCTACAGCTAGTAAGTGGTGGTAAAGTCTAGACGTGAAGATAGCTAGTGCAGAAGTTACGAATTGCCACACTAATTGTCTTCACCTTGCCGGCCTGCGGAAATGCTCCTTCACGCCTTTTTTATCCGCAGGAGAAGATTCCAGGAGCAGCTTAGCGGGTATTCGCAGGGTTTTTTTTGCAGGTTTGTTTTCAAGGATTTGACCATATTTAAGGACATGATCTAAGGAGGACACAATAATGTGATCAATCTACGAATCGAATGTATTTTAAGATTATGATGTGAAGGATTCGGGTGTAAAAAAGAAAAGTTACCTATATCAGAAATGTTATAATGAATAATATCCATTTCATCGTACAGCGCGTGTTTACATGCTCTGTCACCAAGTAAGGGATAAGATAGGTACGTGACTCGTATGTTGAAATGCGTTGTTGATAGTCAATTTGCCTATAAATCAGGACTGCGTAGGTGAAATCCATTTGACATTTTACTCCGCCTTTTGGCACATATTTATGATCATCAAAATAATAGTAATTGATCCCAAAAAAAAAATCTAAACCTAAGTTTCGATTACCAATCGTATTTTTAAGGCGATCGTTTATAATTTTTTGGGGCTCATTAAATATTTTTAACCGATTAAAAAGGACGAAGGAGGCTATCAAGTAGACGTGTATATTTTTTATGTATGATCAGTACCCCTAGCACGAACCAATATCGAATTCGTATTGTTTGCGAGTCCGAAATGTCATTGTCAAATGTATACTGATTTTTAGTTCTCGTTACGTACTTTGTGCCGCTGCTGTTCAAGTTTCCATACAAAATTTGACATTGACATTTCGGTTTGCAAACTATTCGAATTCGAAGGGTACTGCACCCCTAGCACGAAACATTATCGAATTCGAATAGTTTGCAAACCGAAATGTCAATGTTAAATTTTGTATGGAAACTTGAACAGCAGCGGTTCAAAGTACGTAACGAGAACTAAAAATCAGTACACATTTGACAATGACTTGTGCTAGGGGTACAGTACCCCTAGCACGAACAAATATCGAATTCATAACGTTTTACATAATAGCCTGATTTGGATGATTTTTTTTGTGAAGTGTATACTCCGAAATTGGTCCCATATAAATTTGGAAAAAAAACTTTTTTGGGTTGTTCGGGTGTTTTTTTTTCACCGTCTACCCCATCATGTGGAGTATCGTGGAATAGTTCCTTTAAAGCGACTTAGGGGTTGCTAAGATTATTTTTCGAATAAGGGATCCGTTTATGAAATATAAAACCTTAAAGTGCAAATTTTTGTTTAATTAGGTCCCTCCACACATTTATTTATTTATTTATTATCTTAGGGCAGCTAACAGCTTATGAAAATAAAGATAACAGCAAAAAATATTACTAAAAGCTATTGACAAGCTACCACATATAGAAATCTGTACTGATTAAAAATCTAAACAAAAACACAGAAGCGTCAACCATACAGTAATAACAGTTTTACATGAAATGATAGTAGTGAGAGAAAACATAAAATGTTACAATACGTACGTTACATAATAACTTATTATTCAGCTGAATTAAACTCATATTTATACTTTTGATGCTATTAAAAAAGATATCTATGTTGGTGTCAGCTTTATTAAGGGCCGAACATGCTCTAATAAGAAAACTGTTTTGTCTATAGTTCGTGCGAACAGAGGGAACACTAAACGGCTTATATGTATTATTGCGAGGTGCCCTTGAAGGTATCTTAAAAGCAATTTTCGCTAACAAATTGCTAACAAATTAAAAGCTAAACTAATGGCTTAAAAAACTGAAAAAAAAACATGAGAATAGATGATGCTATTTATGAATTTTCAAAGAAAATCATGTCGTTTAAGATAGATTAGTTAGTATAAGACTAATAGACTTAGGAATTAGAAATTTTCTTGTATAATAAAATTCCTTAGACGAACACAATAAAAATGACTTACATGAAGTAATTGCTAGCTTTATATCACGTAAAACCTTGAATTGAAAAACAAAATTAAAAAATCTATTTAAAAAACAATAAAATGTCTACGGAACCCTTCACTGCGCGCGGCACGACACGCACTTGGCCGGTTTTTATTGGATAACTCTAAGTTGGTCCTAGATAAATTTGGAAACAAAAATGTATTTATCAAGAGCTACTTCATACTTCGGAATCTGTAGTCGTTGGTACCCAGCAACCCGTATTTGGGCTTGCGTGGTGGGTGGGTAATAGCCTAAACTCTCTTTTCCATCGATAGGGAAGGCCTGTGGCCCAGCAGGCGGCTCATTAATAGGCTGAAGATAATGATGATAAAAACACGATGCAAGTGAATGTTTTAAAATCATTAATAAAAAGAAGTCGTTCCTTGGCTTTGGAAACCTGGCCGCCAGCGTGGCAGGCGAGCTTTCTACCGCCGAAGCTTATTGACATAGTCTGAATGTTTAAATGACAATCAAAAATGAAATACTATTTTTATATTTTTTAACCATTAAACTGCTAGCTATTTAAATCTAAAGAAAATTTTACAAGAAAAAACATCCATGCGAACCAGGCAGCAGATGGTTCTCGAACCTGCACCCTTCACTATACGGACGAATGCATTGATCATTATGAATTTTCGCTAGCATTTCTGAGGTTGCAAGGCAACGCCATCTGCAATTATAGTTATATATAGGTATATATAAAAAAAAATGGGTGCGTGTACTTATGTAGGCGCGTGAGAAGTTATCCTTCTTTGGCATCGTTTAAAATTAGTTTTTAATTGCATGCAAATAATTAATTACAATAAATTAATAAAAAGTCTGGAAAAGGACACAGTCAATAAAGTTCAGTTTTAATTTGAAAAAATAAATAAATAATCAAAATATTCAATTAAAATCGCTACTGAATATAATTTATTAGAACATATGTGATTTGCACTATACGAATATACAAACTAGAAACATGTGGATAAATATTATAAATATGAATACCTATAACTGTTACTTTATTACAAAAAATAAAGGATGTGGTTTTTGGTTCTACTACACCAATGGTCAAGAGATGGCGCTGTAGTCTCCTGAATGGCGCTTTGGTTCCGTTGTTCCAGATTAATAAATACTTTTGATAGGCCTTCACAATGCAGTCGTTAGCACCCACTAAATAGAGATTCTATTTCTATTTTGTTGGTAGATTTTCTTAATGTGCGGTAAACACAAAAGTGCTGTTAATTTTTTGTGTTACAGTGATGCGCGCGCATCTTAAAATTTCACTCTCATCATTTTTTCATAACGCGCCTAAAGAAGTATAACTTCAAAAAATGCTATTTCTTCATTTAAATGTTTAATAATTGCAAAGGTATTCTTTTGACATTGTGGGTTACCTACAATGCGAAGCGATGGCGCTGCCTCATAGCTTAAGAAATGTTAGAGAAAATTTAAGCATGTAACTGCTTGATGTTTAAATCTAAAGAAAATATCACTAGAAAAAAAGACGGGACTCGAACCCTCACCCTTCGCTATCCGGGCGAATGCACTGACCAATTATGCTACCGCGGCCCTGATGGCCGCGTCGAAATTCTTCTAGCCATTCTTATGCTGCAAGGCAGCCCCATCTCTTCGCATTATAGGTAACCCACAATGTGAAAAGAATACTTTTACAAATATTAAACATTTGAAAGAAGAAATAGCAATTATAGTTATAATTTTTTAAGCATGAAACTGCTTGAAAAATACTTATATAGAATAAAATATAATATAATAAAATAAAAGGAATATAATTGTTTACTTTGATTGCAGAGTGCCTGCTTAAGTAGGTACCTACTTAGATTAGATAAACTCATCTCTGCTCACCACCCTTTGTAATTAATTGTGTGTGGGTGAATATGAAGTGATATATGAATTTCCGAGAGTGGAATAATAAGTACTTGCCTTTTTATTTTACAATGGGTTTAATGGATGGTGCAATGACCTTAAAAATACAGAAAAAACATTTTAAGCGTCGCTTTTACTTGTATGTACCTACCTACATAACTCTTCATGATTAATGTAAATTCTACTAAATGGTGTAATGGAGGATTTGATTTAGGGGCATCATTGTTCATAGAGACGAATTTATGTGGCGTTAACATCATTTACTAAAGTCAACTCACTCCTCGCTAATGGAGATGGGGCTTTGTCTGCTAAAAATAGGTTTGTTGATTTGAAAAATAGATAAAGGTCAAGAATAATAACTTATGCCAAAATGTTTGATATAAAACATCTACACGTCATTTTTGTTATTAGTGGGATTACTGCCATGTACCTGCCGGTACCTGCTTGTTTATTACGAGTCCCCGATATTTCTCTGTGATCGATCATGGCACCTGCAACCACAGAACGCAGAAAGAGGTTAGGAGAGCCTTGTGGGTGGGGCAGGCGCTCCACAGTTATTTGTGAGCAAATGCTCATAACTTGACTAAAACTTGGTTCTGATTGCGTCGTTGCTATTGGATCTGAGCGCTGATTGGGTCGATTGTTTGATCTCGCGTGGTTTGATTGGCTATATCTATTAGGTGGAAGTGTAGTGGTGGCGAGGCGGCGACATCGGTTCCCGTACGAACGGTATATGAGCCACCTTCCAACCTCTTTTTGTGTTCTGTGCTAGCAACAGTATCACAATATTGGGGACTTAAAAAACAAGGTAGATGTTAGCAATCTCACTTATAACAAAAATGACTGTAATGTCAGTGACCATGAAATTTTAACACAATATTAAACAGCTATTTCGACGCGTAGCAAATAAGTACCTTTTTTTGTTTTTAATGACGGGGAGAAAAAATGCATTATATCCACGACAATGACCAACGCTGCGTTGTTTTGCTGTTAACAAACCCCTGCGACGCAGGTTATTGCGTGGTGCATTCGGCCAGCGGCGAGCAGCCCGAGGGCCACTAGTCGGTGCAGGTATAAATGGCAGACGTCAAACCACCCCGCCTCCGACAAGCAGTCCGGCCCGCAACCCATTCAGCCGATTCTGGGCTTCTCCGTTCATAGCATCTTTTATTTATTTATTTGGTTTGGAAAAGTTTTACATTATTTGTTGAGACACGCACAATTAAAAAGAAACTGGCATACATATTTTATAAATATCTAAAAATAAAAGTGAACAAACTATAAGCCGTCCAAACCAAGGGGTAAAAATATAGCAGATTACTGTCGTCTTTTAATAAACCCATAAACTCCTCAACATAATAAAAACAGTTCTCAATCAACCGAGTTTTAAGTTTCCTCTTGAACGTATTTAAAGCCAGAATATTGAGATCATCCGGCAAACTGTTATAAATACATATGTATAGTCATACAATACGCATTTCTATGGTACGGTATACGTACGGTTTCTATGGTAAGCCGTAGTTTTTTGAGAAAGAAACAGAGGTAGTGTTAACTAAGGGTATCTAGTGTAAAAACTAAAGTAGTCTTTTTCTTTTTAAATAACTCGGCGTTACTTTTGGCAAACACACAAACCTCAAAAATGTACATGCAAGGTAGCGTCAGCAGCTTAAGCTGTTCAAAGAATGGTCTACAGGATGTACGGCAATCAATATTACAAATAGTACGAATACATTGCTTTTGTGCGACAAATGCTTGATTTAAGTGACATGATACCCCAGAGAAGAATTTGATACCTCAATAAGCTGCTTATGTAACCATGATAAGCATGAATAGCAGTATTTTTGCTACTCATCTTAGTTAACCTCCACAACGCATAAACAAATGAATTTATCCTATTGCAGAGCCTGTTTATATGATCTTTCCAAAAACTTCATCACAAGACCTTTCAAAACATCATCTGACCCACGGACCGCAGTCCGAACGGCTAGCCAGCCCACTTGCTCCCGTACCTACCAGGTAAACCAATAATCTACCTCTCACCCTCCAGGCGTAACTGCGGGATCCCATTATGAGTCACCGCCACGCGTAACAAATACTTAGGTATATACAAGCATGAGCAGTAAACTTACAATATGAGGGGAGAACCAGGAGACTTTCCCAGGTGGGAAATTTAACCATCTTTCATTTCATTCCTTCATCGTCAATTTGTTCATTGGCCACATGCGAGACTGTTTTGTTGTGATTGGCGTCTTGCATAAGATGGTTCAACTCTCCCAGTTTTCCCCCTACCTTAAATTTAGTCAGCATTTGTAAGAGCTCCGTTGGTCTCATGGTCATTGCAGCGAGTTCTGATTTTGGTTCTTTTTTAGTTTTTTGAAGTAGTCTTAATAGACTCTTGAAAAATTATGAAATTGAAACCTCTTTGTAATCAAAGAGGTTCCTTCCAATTTCTTCAAACTTGGCACAGACAACCATTTCCCTGCTTAATGTTTTTATTATATGCAAAGAGGCGCCTTTAACAGCCTACTTAGTAGACTATTACGTGCTCGCAACACCAAATTGGTATTCACAAATTCATGTAACTGCCGCATTAACTAATTAGCATCGTGAGTACGAAGGACACAATGCATCGGGAATCGAAGTCGTGGTCCGCCGGCATCGATTCATTTACATGTGAACAGTAAAGGACAATGGATAATTTATTTAATGAACTGTCCGGTCAGACCACCAACGTAAATATGTTTATGTGCGAGTGTTTACGACGCACTTACTATTGATATTTCGTAACGGAACACAATATATGGAGTTTTTTTCTGGAGTCTAAAAGGGCGAAAAACAAGCATATGGTTGCTGCCTGTAGGTGCTTACCTTCAGGCAGCTGTTGCCTACCCTGATATTGTCACATACCCATACCCCGTGGAACTTAACTCACTGACGATAACCCAACGCTGCCTAGTGACAGAATGCTAATGTATTTAAATTTTGACGTTATATTTACATTGCAAATTAAAAGAAATGCCAATTTATCGTTAAATGTTGAATTTAAACAACGGAATACATTATTATAACCGTACACACGAACATTTATAATATTGTATAAAGTTTTAGGTCCGAGATATTGTGTCCGGTGAGTGGTATCTAAGTTATCTCTGACGACCTCCGTGGGCGAGTGGTTAGTACGCCGAAACCCGGCGGTTTCATGGTGTCGCCGACTCGAGAGGTCTCCCGGGTTCGAATCCCGGTGGGAGCAGATGTTTGTGTGATGAATACGAGCATTTGTACGCCAGTCATGGATGTGTAATATGTATTTCTATATAAAAATTCTTATACATATACAGTTTATGTATTTTATCGGTAACCCTAGTATCTCATAAAACGAGTCTTATAGTGCTTACTTTGGGGCTAGGCTAATTGGTGTGAGTGTTGGAAATATTTATTTATTTATTATTTATATATTTTTAGGTACGTTATATCGTGTCTGATGAATGGTATCTAAGTTCTCTATTTATCTGCGTGTGCGTTGCCCAAACGTATGTAGATTAACTTCTGTTTATCTATCTGTTTTGTGCCATGTCTTTTTCGATTTTGCCAATCCAGCGCCTTCAAACTATAATGTCGATCTTCCCCATGGCTATCTATTCCAAATTTAGATATGTAAGCTTTGGGTCTAACTTGATCAAGTGTTCCTTTTGTTAGGTGTGCTTGTTCGATCGTAAACGGGGTATATATAACCCCCGATCGTCATCAGCCTATTAATGTCCTCACTGCTGGGGCACAGGCCTTCCCTATAGATGGAATAGGGAGATTGGGCCATGACCCACCACGCGGGCCCAGTGCGGATTGGTGGGTGCTAACGACTGCAGATGCAGCCGGGACCAATAGCTTAACATGCCTTCCGAAGCACGGAGACACTCGAGATAAAAGATTTTTAGTTACCCATCCAATGACCGACCACTGTGAAAGTTGCTTAACTTCAACGATCGCAGCTAAACGCTTTAACCACCTGCGTCATCGAGCACCTCATATAACCCCCGATATATCTACGGTTTGTATCTGCGGTTTGATTGATAAATATTATTTTGTGTCGACTTTATGTTAAAATAATACATTAATACGTCTTTATAAAAATTCTAAGCGTGTATGAGTGTAACAAAACCCTAGCTAAACAGCAAAGCCGATTTTTTGTTGTTCAAAGTGTAACTTTTATTACCTCACCACAAAAATGTTCCTTCACCTTTAGCATGCCGATGTTAATACTCTAAGGGCCTATTTCACAATCGCTAAGTTAAGTTCTCAATAAGCTACTTAGAACATAACTGCTCAGTAAACATATAGGGATGTTGACTTTGACGTTGACAGGGCACGTTAACTTGTTTTTAAACGCCTTGCAATAAAAATTCAACATCCCTATTCTTTACTGAGCAGATAAGCTTACTTAGAACTTCTCAGCGATTGTAAAACAGGCCCTAAATCGAATAATTTTCAGAAAATTTTGCAGTTAAACGCCTTTGATCCGAAAAAAAATAGTCGGTGTAAAACACATTTAAAAGTGTTACTTGCATCGTGGTTTAACGAAACAACACCTATTTTTTTGATGTGTAACATCTTTCCTCTCTCTGTCGTGCAAAGTTTGGGAAGCGCGCGCTATTTGATTTGATTTTAGAACATAATGTTCAAATGGCTTATTCCTTCTGTAGTAGGTATTATTTCTTTTTTTTATTAATATATAAGGTGAGATTTCAAATGTTACACATCATCGCGACTACTGTTGTTTTTTTGTTTGTTTTAGCACCTCTACCCCGTTATTAATGACGACCTCCGTGGCCGAGTGGTTTGTACGCTGGGTTGCATGGCGTCGCCGACTCTAGAGGTCCCGGGTTCGAATCCCGGTGGGGGCAGATGTTTGTGTGATGAACACGAGCATTTGTACTCCAGTCATGGATGTTTAATATGTATTTCTATATAAATATACTTATAAAAGTAAAGTATATGTATTCTATCCGTTACCCTAGTATCCCCAAATATAACAAATATAACACAAGTGCTTACTTTGGGGCTAGGCTATTTGATGTGAGTGTTGGAAATATTTATATTTATTTATTAATAAACGAAGAATCAATAAAAAATTAAAATTAAATTAAATAAAATTTACTTACATCGAGCAGCATAACTCATAATAATCATATAGAAATAGGTACATGTCACTAAAAATACAATTCATAATTTATTTAATTTAAAATTATTTTCAACCAGTAGTTATTAAATTTAATATGATAATTTAGGCTAAGGTTATGTCATAAAGAAACATATGTTAATAATTACATAATTTAAAAATTATTAATTTCCTTCAAATAAAAATAATTAAAAGTCAAAAGTCAAGTCAAAAGTATTATATTTATTAGTAAGCTTAAGCTTGGATTTGTTACTCTATGTTTTGTCTTTGTGCATTGAATAGGGATGATGACTATTTTTTTTTCTTCGTTTATCAGGTAGATTATCAATAAGTATTGGACACGTATTTTTTCTTTTTTCACATAATATAAACATTGCAGAAATATATTGATTTGAAAAGTCGCATCACGTCACGTTTGAGTACACTTATAAGTGAAAAATCACTCAAGGGTGACGTCACGAGCCCCTACTCCCAAACTTTGACGCGCTATAACTTTGTCATTTTTTGGTTGATTGCCTAAAGAAAAAATACGTGTCCATTATTTTTTGATCATCTAACTGACGGACTAAATAGAATTTCGTTTACTGTACCCCGTCATCATCCCTATTACAAATGACACTTGAGTGATAAGAACAAAACACGGTGTAACTAGTCTAAGCTTATTCATCGTTTATTAAATAAATAAATAAATATTTCCAACACACACACCAATTAGCCTAGTCCCAAAGTAAGCACTATAAGGTTTGTGTTACGGGATACTAGGGTAACGAATAGAATATATATAGCACCTCCGGTGCGACACTGTCACTTATGCAAAAAAATCATTTTTTTCAGGAGAAGCGTTTAAAACTTTAACATCCCAAAACATACAATATTTACAATAGTGACGATATATTGTACTTATATAAGTATATTTATATAGAAATACATATTAAATATCCATGATTGGAGTACAAATGCACGTATTCATCACACAAACATCTGCCCCCACCGGGATTCGAACCCGGGACCTCTCGACACCATGAAACCCGGAGTACAAACCACTCGGCCACGGAGGTCGTCAAAAAGGGGGATACTGAATAAGTTAGATTCACGACAGGATCGGCTAAGTGTTGTTTTTGATTATGTAATAGCAGGACGGTAATTAAGCCTGTCCAAAATGACATATTCTTTATTCAGGCCTTTTCAGCTAAACTTGGTATTGGAACTTGGTCAGAAAGTTAGCACAAAAGCCTGCACTTGGCGTTAAGAGGTAAGGTTGTTAAGGGTAAAGGAGGTTAGGAGAACTGAAGTTAAACTTCGGTTCTGATCACTGAAAAGATTTTGGCCTTCATGTCTGAAAATTATTACCGTCTGTCATGCTGGACCTTTGTAAAATCTACTCGATTATATTAAATACGTAGTCTATTTGAACAGGTTATTCTTAAATAAATACTCAAAACCCTAGAACTAGAACTTGAAACTTGAAACGGTGCTATTTTTAGCTCATTTAAAAGTTTTTGTTCGACACATAATATTTTTTTATCAAACTTTTAGAAGATTTTTTTTAATTGGAATCTACATTTATGCCATATATATAAAACAACTTGGCATTGATTAATTGTGATTACTTTTTAAGATAAAAAAGAACATGCATGCCACTTTGGCATAAATGTAGCTTACAATTAAAAAAAAACGTTCAAAAAGTTTATTTGTTAATGCTATTTTTTATCATTCCTGATGAAATGCTTTTTTCCGAATATCCGACCAAAAAGTGCTATTTCCATTTTTAATCACTTAATTTTGTATTTTTTAATAATAAATAAATTTACCCTAAAAATAAGTGGCCTCCTCATGAATTACCTGAATAAAAAAATACACTTCACATACATCATTAAATCAGCATAGTTTTTTTTTAATTTTATCAACATTTATAATTTAAATTTTTTTAAGCATGTAACTGCTTCAGTTTTTTTTCTAATTATATTTTCTTTAGATTTATCAACTTTACTTAGCATGGAAATATCCCCTTTTGAAAAGATGCTTTTCATTTTTATTTGCTACCTGTTTAAAGACAGTACGAGTATATATACCTATATAAAGATAGGCAGAAGTGATTGCGAAACCGAAACCAAATAAAGAATTGTGTTTGACGACACTTTCTTAACAGTTTGTACCATTTTAAGTGATTTTTCATATCTCAAACTAGTAAAGCATGACAATTACATCCTTCCCCGGAGAAGAGTCCCCTTTACATTACAAATCACTCCGACAATCAAGTAGCCGGCTTAACTGAGTCTTTGCTTTAGCCAAAGATAGGATTGCCATAAACGTCTAATGATTTATAAGGATATTTTGAAAATCGAGATTTATTCACTCCCGGTCACATCTATCCGCCCACTTAGCGTTCTAAGCTTAATGGTCTATAACTATATGTTAAGGTTAAGCAATCTCTCATATATAAAATTCTCGTGTCACTGTGTGCGTAATTGAACTACTCCGAAACGGCTCGAACGATTTTCGTGAAATTTTATATACATTTTCAATAGGTCTGAGAACCAGAGAACATCTATTTTTCATCCCCTTTAAATATTAAGGGTGGTCCACACTTAATTCTTAGTTTGGTCATTTTTTTTGTTTTTATTTTTTGATGATACATCATACAAAAATACATACAACCCTAAATTTTCACCCGTCCACCACCAACCCCTATTTTTTATGGTGGTACGAAGTTAGCTGGGACAGCTAGTAATAATATATTTTTTAAAACACACGAAATACATGGTTTGTAAATTAATTTAAAACTGCGTAAAATCCTAATGATCAATGTAACATTTAAAAACACTAGGTGGGTCGATAGATGTGTCCGGGAGTATATTATTCTATGTTAAAAGGGTGGCAAACAAGCTTTTGGCTCGTTGATACAAAAACTACCACTCGTGCTGACCCTGACCTCATCCCCTATCCCGTGGAACCCTGGAACCTTACTCACCGACAGAAAGCAACATCCCCAAAAGCAAGTGTTATTTTACTGTGATCCTCTGTTAGATGTAACTTCCCCACACGGCAGCTTAAATTCCAGAGGAAAAACCGCTTTATTTAGTATTTAAGAGAGGTAGTCTCTAAATTCTATATACTAATGACGTAATTTCTAAGCTACGTTTATTATATAAAATGTAAAATCCACCCTATCTAGTTATCAAACGTCGAGTTTTTTGAAAATTGTAGAGACAACATATTTTACACAGATATGCTGCAGCTGACAGGATTTAATTTAAATGTAAATAGTCAATCATGTATTGGTTGGTTACTTATCCTACAATTTGCATTGACATATGGTATTCCTACTAAAAGGCCTAGTTGCAAAGCAGATGCGATTTCCTGTAAGACTGACCTTCATTGCTTTAGATGGGGTGGTTGATAAGAAAGCCCTGATTAAAGCTTTAGCTCACAACGCAGGTTTATAGTTCAGTAACTCGATGTTATGAAATAAAATTATTGTCCAGTTATTGATGTGAAACATCTAGCGAAGCGTCACCACGCTATAAAATGGTATTTACCTATATATACAGTCTATATGCAGTAGTGTGTACGTTGTGGTGACACATCGCCATGAGCAATCGAATTTGATTTTTGTATTTAATGAAAATATATGTTTATTAAATAAACAGTCAATATTTTCAGGAAAAAAATCGTAAAATTTCATTTTATTATCATGCCATATTTAGTTCCTATCGCAATCTGTTCTTTTCTGCATATTACTTTTACAAAATAAAATAATGTCAATGTTTCACATTTGCCAGGCGTCCCGTGACGACTTACATATTTTTTTAAAAGCTTCATATGCGTACTGATTAAGGATATGCAGGAAAATGAAAAATACTGATACTAATAAAAAATACATAACAGCATCTTGAATACCCATAGGATTGGTAATGTCTGTACCCCACAGCCGTCGTAACACTAAACGAGAGTCGCAGCTACTCCTTGACGAGCTAAGCGTTGAGCTGCGCAATCTGACGACCAGCGTCATTCTAAAACCTGCTTTACTATGATGTATTTTATTTTATTTATTCAGCACAAAAAACAGTGGTACAATGCTCATTTGACAAACAGTGTTGTGGTTCAGGAGACACCTTAAATTATTGTACGACCAACTTCATTATCCACTAACTACAAAATAAAAAATTGTGCGCTTCTTTAAGATTTTTTAATAATATAGAAGTTACCAATAAATTTAACAGAACATAACATTAATAATTGAAAGTAACAACATGATCCTTTATTTAACCACACTGCTAGTTGAACCAGTATAGAACTAGACATGAATGTAGTTTTTAAAGTTTAAGAGTGTCAAAACTTAGTCGTATAGATGTATATCTAGTATATTAATATTCACTTAGTTACTTCGGAACTTTGGGAAAAAACTAAGTGACACTTTTTTATATAAGGATGGTGACAATAGAAATATTATTGTAATTAAATCAAGTGTGCGCAGCTCAATGGTATAATAGTAGGCGCATTTGGTTTGCTATCATCATCATCGTCTCTACACCACTCTATTTAACATATTTTTAATGCCGCAGATTAGTACATGACACGATTAAGCTCACCGTACATTGATTATCGATTTTTAATCTACGAAAAAACGGAGGAGGTTCTCAATTCAACGCGTATATATATTTTTTCTATATACCTGGTCTGGCACCAATTCCAAATATTAATTTGTCTAAAGATAAAAAAAAACGTTTATTATTTTTTACTTTTTGGCCGTTTAATTTTTTTGCCACTAAGTTTTTAAGACTAGAACCACAAGGTAGAAACTTCACGAATGTCCGTACCAACCAAAGCTTAAATCACGATGACACACCACCACGATATGCAGTGATCCATGGGCATCCAACTGCCAGAATATAATTGATCCTGCCAGCTAAGCATCGATCTATAACTGCGCTAGGGGATGAGGTCATGGTATATTCAGGTGTTCGGGGACCCGTAGTCATGTTCAATCAGTGCGGGGTAGATCTGGGAGCTATTTTACCTGGTAGGTATGAGAGACAAAGCCTGCCATGGTCCTCAGTTGCGGCACCAGTTGGTTGGCAGACTGGCGCGTTGACCAGAGAAGCCCAGGATCGTGTTGGAGGGCGTAGAGTTAGTTGCAGGGGCGGGGGTAGTCGCTCGTGCTCATACGAATGAATGCCCCTTCTGCGACTGCAGGGTCAGCGATCTTCAAGCTTATCGTAGCAGTGCAGCACACTGCTTTCCACCAGCAGAATGCAGCATGTCGGATTATGTGTCTACGGGTGTATGATGTGGTACTTATGCACAATGAATTTTTCCTCCCTTCATCGAAAAAAAGGTATACCCAGGTATAGAAAGTTTCCATACATAGGTCGTGATGCCGCTTCCTGTCAGACGGCTTGTTGAACACTCTACCAACTGTACGAAAAACCTGATCACTAAAACAGAAAAGGGTTCACTTAATAGGCACTTTACCACTAAAGTTTCTGTGAATAATATAAGGTCAAGTAGGCATTTTATATTTATTCTAAAAGCATTAAAAGCTTTTAGAAACTTCAGAACCATTATCGTAGCTACATAAATGGTATCTATCCTTAGAATTAGAACGCCATGTACTTAGACATTTAATAAATATTATAAATAATAAATCTCAACAGCTGTTTCCTTTTGCGTAATTTAATATTCTATTTTAATCAAAGTGTTTTGATGCTGGGGAAGATATTTTTTTATTGTCGTTTATTTGACATAAAGGTATTCAAAAATGAGGATCCGTGACGATTTTAGTTAAGAATGCAGATTTATAGAGCTAACAATTCTATAAAATACAGTGGTTAATTTTTTTTTCTAAGACCAAGAAAATGACGAAGAATATTGATGAAGTGATGACCTAATGACTAAATGAATTTTCGGCTGGCCGTATGGTAGCTATGACGTCACAGAGCTCTAGTGCTCGGGCGCGAGCGTGCGTAGAGACGCTGCTGAAGTTCGACCGGAGTGAACCACGATCGAGCTCTGTGACGTCACACATTTCGCCCGCCGTGAATATTTTCTACCATAAAATTAGTTATAAAATCGCAACGAATGAACCGATTTCGATGATTTAAAAAGTATATAAATTAAAACGCTTATTTGATCATTGCACTGTTGATCTTGAGTTAATTTGTTGACCGAATATTGACCTCATTGTAGTCAATGCGCGCATAGATCTCGCGAACCTATAGTTTTGGTTGAACCAATCAATACGCCTATATTAAACTAAGAAATTCTAAATAATTATAAAACTTTTGTAGACACCAAATTCTTTCTTTTCATAGAAATTTTATATACTAGCGGTCGCCCGCAACTTCATCTGCGTTAGCTATTGTTTTTTTGAGAAGCCCACACGAACCATCAAGGTGTCGCCTACTCGAGAGGTCCCGGATTCGAATCTCGGTGGGGGCAGATGTTTGTGTGATGAATACGAGCATTTATAATAATAGTTTGATAGATTGATTTGTGTGCAACGAAAGCAACAAAACAAAACTTACTGTATTTCGTTTCTGCTGTAGACAATGAGTCAGTGATAGAGGCTTGGATCACGGTGATCGTAAAACACACTAGTACAACGTTGCATTCCGGCGGATTAGTGATACCTACACGTCCTTCCAAGATTACAGGATTGTTCGATAGAGTTACTTGAGATTTATTCTCAATTACGCGAGAGCTCTGCCACGTGGCTCATAAAATATATTACAATTGTATGGAGCATTTCGCAGCCGGTAAATTGATTGATTGCCTATGTCACATTAGATACTTTGAATGATGTGTTTGTGTGTATAATATTTTCTATAACTTCTTATTTGGCCTGACAAATAAGAGGCTATAATCAGAGCCGGAGTTTAGAGGGCCCTGGGCTAATACTACTCGGGGGCCCACCTAAATACTCAAAGTATAGAAAATGATACTGTAAAATATTTAATTTATATTACAATGTATTATGCCTTAGTGTTATACAACCATAAATAAAATGCCAAATTATAACTTTTCCGCACTTTCCTTTAGCAACTTCTTAAATTTGATTCTCACATTCTAGGTTCTTAGTTAAATCAACATTTATAGACATAAAGGATAAATGGTTAAATCGTAAGTTTGACATTGTCGTTCTGTATTTATTCTCTACATATCATCGCGATAATAACCGTATATAACCGTTAATAACCGTACGGGCGCTTTCGTTTGATAGAAATGCATACCGGGACTTCAGGGTTGCCAACAAGTAGGCGGCCATTACACATTCAATCTGAATCACGATTCGCTACATTCCTCCTAAACAAAACTCTATTTATTTCTATCCTATTACTTATAAATAATTAAAAATGATAAATAATGGTACTTCTAAATAATTCTAACAAATCAAAATAATCAGTAACCCTAGCAACGGCTAGCTTTTTGAAAAAAGAACAAAAAGTAAAAAGCGTTTAAATATTTTATTATAGCTCCAAAATCACATAAGAGAAAACAAACAAAATTGTGTTTAATAAATCCTTAAACCATCTCTATTAACTTAAACAGTTTTCAAAGTTAATGTTTAATAACCGCGGTGGTGGCTTGTAATTAAAGCTTTAAAGTTGAGAAACTTTTCAATAGACTTAAAAAGCTAAAAGAGCCAAAATGCTTAAATATCAAGTTTATCAATTTAAATGATCGAAACCCTCTATCTATTCCCATCTTTTGCTCATTAAAGTTATCTAGCACAATGCAATATTAATATTCTCGATTTGTGTAATTCATAAAGAATGTAATTATAATCATTGTAGGTATTGGTATCGACATATTTTTATGTAAATGTCGCTACTTCATAAAAAGCTGAGAAGTTTCTTTCGCCTGTTTTTCTTATTAGTTAAAAGATGTCCTGAACAGGTGGTGGTCAAAAAAAAAAAGAACGAATCAATAAGTCAACTTAAACAAAGGTTATTTTCTTTTCATTTCATCAATATTAATGATTAATTTCTGAATTATGGACTGTCTATCGAAATGAAGTTACTCAGAAATGAATTTTAATAGAATCAATTTACAAGGGAAATCCAACACCAAAAAGAAAATAGTTCAGTTGTTTTTATTAAATGACTGTTCACAGAGAATTCCATTATTCATGCTGAATTTTAGATCAATGGATCGGAATGAAGAAAGTATTTCAACCATGATTCCCTTTGACGTATCGTATTTAATGGTATTAAGTAATATTTGTGACATTGTGCGAATAATTTATAAGCCGCCCAGCTCAGGGATGAGGCTAAAATAATTCATCTTGTTTCGTCATATTTAAACAAGCTGAAGAGTTTGTTTGATTGTTTGTTTGGTTGAACGCGCTAATCTCAGGAACTACTGTTTTTGTGTTGAATTGTATCTGATATCATATTTGGGTACTGGAAATTTGTTTGGTTTTTAAATAATATGTAACCCTAACCCCTGCCTCCCGTGGGTCCCCTGGGTGGACCGCAAGACCTAGAATATTTTTTTCGATTTTTAGATGACCACGCGCCCCCACCACACCTAGACATCTGAATATACAAAAATTGGATTTGATATCAAATTCGGATTCAGGAAGAACATTTAGACCACGCTATAGATTCCAAAGGTGTATGAAGAATGGTCACTAGATTTTTTTCTGTACTTCAATGAATATTACAAGAAAGAGTTTTTATTAATTTGATGATGTATTGGCATTATTAACTTTTGAAGCATTATGGCATGATTCTTGATACCCTTTGTCGTATCACACACGTCGTATAACATGAAATTTAATTTTTGCGGATAACTCTACGAAATACAGACGGACACGAACCAGTACTTTATAGATTCCAATGGTGTATGTGAACTTTCAAACATAATAACGTATGAACTATTTCAAAAAAATGTCAAATAACCTTTTGTAATCTCAGCTTAGTTCACTCCTTTTCAGTGTGGGCTCTATAGTGTAAGGCCAAGTTTAGATTGGATTATATAAAATTTTCGTATTGCTGAAAATACAGTACCAACCATAAGATGTTTTTTTAATAATCTAGTTTGATTTTCTTTTAATTATTGTAATGTTCTGTTAATAAAATGTTAGGTCTGTATAGAAAAAAAATCTTATTATTAACCATTAACAGCTTGCAATTTAAAAAGTTTAAAAATAATTAACAATTTGTCTTGAATTATATATGCAAAAATCACTAAATAGCGAAGAAATTACGTTAATTAACCATTTAAATCCAATAGTTTACGACATTTAATAATTTAAACTAAGTTTAATCATTGATTCACATAAAAGAGTAAAGTAGAAATATACGTTTAAAATAAAAGTTGTTATTATAAGCCAAGACAATACTGAATACTTTTTCAGGCAATCGCTGCAATTCAATTAGATTTTAATGGTTAATCTTCATTTGAAAAAATTGAGGTTTCGAAATTAGAGAAGTAACTAATTACTTCGTAATCGAATCAAGCTATCGCTAACATTGATTGGAACTGTATCGAGTAAGAAATCTGAAAAAATAAACTGTGTACCACTGTAAAACTGTTCCAGAACAGATATATAATGCTGGTTATTTTAAAAAGAGCATTTATAATGTACAATTGTCCTAGATTCATAATTGTACAGTCATTACGGGTCTCCGATGCAGGTTCTATTCTAACTACTGGAACAATAATGGATGACTGAATCTCGTCTTATTCAATTGCTCTTGCTATTTGAAATGTAGATAATTTTAGGTTGAGATTCAAACTGATTTTAAGTCGGTTTTGTTATTTAGTTTACAACAATTGTATTATGATACTATCGTTCCGAAAAAAGCAGTTTAGGCTAGTTAAAAAAGAATTTTATTACACATAAGGTGTGTGTCTGAAAACTTTAGATACTATATAAATATTTCATAAAATAATGTAATTTATTTATTTATTCATTGCATATCACATTTACAGAAATAAGGTGGTACAGAAAAATACAGTAACCACGTGACGCCCAGCAAGGGCACAGCAACTTTTTAGTGTTATTATCTAAATAACTTGAAATCTTGACTTCATGAATCACCTCTGAAGTCATTTTTCAATTTGACGACTTTATTTACAATAATAAAACAGGGAGAAAAAACAGCCCTTGCTGAGTTTCTTGCCGGTTCTTCTCAGTACAAGGTTTCCCGCCGTAGATTTACGAACCGATGGCGTAGCTTCTAGACATTCATTAGTGCTTGTAACAGCCTAAACTGAATAACTGATTTTGATTATGATTATAATTATAAAATACATTATTATTCAAATGCACAAAATAAATTATAAATTAAGATTCACTCATTATACATACATTCATTCATTAAAATATTACTATTTATTCTTAATTTAAATACATTAATAATACATTTATTCATAAGAGTCTTTAAAACAAACCATTGGATGGTTGATTTGTCATCGAAAAATTCATTAAAGTTATAGTACCACTTGGCAATGAGAAAATTGTGAAGAATTTGTTCGCTTCTTCCAGGTTCTTTTGGCCGATTACCGGCTTACGCCTCGCCCAAGACACTAATAAAATGAAATAGTCCTTTGGGATAAAATAATTATATTGAAGATCACAAAAAAACCAAATTAAATATAATGGGAAACAAAAAACATTCTAAAGAAAATATAACTAGAAAAAATTCCACGCGACCAGGCAGCAGACGGGACTCGAACCCGCACCCTTCGCAATTCGGGCGAATGCACTGACCAATTATGCTACCGCGGCCCTCACGGACCGCGTCGAAATTCCTTCTAGCTATTCTTAAGCTGCAAGGCAGCGCCATCTCTTCGCATTATAGGTAAACCCACAATGTCAAATGAATACTTTTACAAGTATTAAACATTTGAAAGAAGAAATAGCAATTATAGTTATAATTTTTATTATTTTTAAAGCATGTAACTGCTTGATGTTTAAATCTAAAGAAAATATAACTAGAAAAAATTCCACGCGGACCAGGCAGCAGACGGGACTCGAACCCGCACCCTTCGCAATCGTGAAAGAAGGAATTTCGACGCGGTCCGTGAGGGCCGCGGTAGCATAATTGGTCAGTGCATTCGCCCGGATTGCGAAGGGTGCGGGTTCGAGTCCCGTCTGCTGCCTGGTCCGCGTGGAATTTTTTCTAGTTATATTTTCTTTAGATTTAAACATCAAGCAGTTACATGCTTTAAAAATAATAAAATTATAACTATAATTGCTATTTCTTCTTTCAAATGTTTAATACTTGTAAAAGTATTCATTTGACATTGTGGGTTTACCTATAATGCGAAGAGATGGCGCTGCCTTGCAGCTTAAGAATAGCTAGAAGGAATTTCGACGCGGTCCGTGAGGGCCGCGGTAGCATAATTGGTCAGTGCATTCGCCCGGATTGCGAAGGGTGCGGGTTCGAGTCCCGTCTGCTGCCTGGTCCGCGTGGAATTTTTTCTAGTTATATTTTCTTTAGATTTAAACATCAAGCAGTTACATGCTTTAAAAATAATAAAAATTATAACTATAATTGCTATTTCTTCTTTCAAATGTTTAATACTTGTAAAAGTATTCATTTGACATTGTGGGTTTACCTATAATGCGAAGAGATGGCGCTGCCTTGCAGCTTAAGAATAGCTAGAAGGAATTTCGACGCGGTCCGTGAGGGCCGCGGTAGCATAATTGGTCAGTGCATTCGCCCGGATTGCGAAGGGTGCGGGTTCGAGTCCCGTCTGCTGCCTGGTCCGCGTGGAATTTTTTCTAGTTATATTTTCTTTAGATTTAAACATCAAGCAGTTACATGCTTTAAAAATAATAAAAATTATAACTATAATTGCTATTTCTTCTTTCAAATGTTTAATACTTGTAAAAGTATTCATTTGACATTGTGGGTTTACCTATAATGCGAAGAGATGGCGCTGCCTTGCAGCTTAAGAATAGCTAGAAGGAATTTCGACGCGGTCCGTGAGGGCCGCGGTAGCATAATTGGTCAGTGCATTCGCCCGGATTGCGAAGGGTGCGGGTTCGAGTCCCGTCTGCTGCCTGGTCCGCGTGGAATTTTTTCTAGTTATATTTTCTTTAGATTTAAACATCAAGCAGTTACATGCTTTAAAAATAATAAAAATTATAACTATAATTGCTATTTCTTCTTTCAAATGTTTAATACTTGTAAAAGTATTCATTTGACATTGTGGGTTTACCTATAATGCGAAGAGATGGCGCTGCCTTGCAGCTTAAGAATAGCTAGAAGGAATTTCGACGCGGTCCGTGAGGGCCGCGGTAGCATAATTGGTCAGTGCATTCGCCCGGATTGCGAAGGGTGCGGGTTCGAGTCCCGTCTGCTGCCTGGTCCGCGTGGAATTTTTTCTAGTTATATTTTCTTTAGATTTAAACATCAAGCAGTTACATGCTTTAAAAATAATAAAAATTATAACTATAATTGCTATTTCTTCTTTCAAATGTTTAATACTTGTAAAAGTATTCATTTGACATTGTGGGTTTACCTATAATGCGAAGAGATGGCGCTGCCTTGCAGCTTAAGAATAGCTAGAAGGAATTTCGACGCGGTCCGTGAGGGCCGCGGTAGCATAATTGGTCAGTGCATTCGCCCGGATTGCGAAGGGTGCGGGTTCGAGTCCCGTCTGCTGCCTGGTCCGCGTGGAATTTTTTCTAGTTATATTTTCTTTAGATTTAAACATCAAGCAGTTACATGCTTTAAAAATAATAAAAATTATAACTATAATTGCTATTTCTTCTTTCAAATGTTTAATACTTGTAAAAGTATTCATTTGACATTGTGGGTTTACCTATAATGCGAAGAGATGGCGCTGCCTTGCAGCTTAAGAATAGCTAGAAGGAATTTCGACGCGGTCCGTGAGGGCCGCGGTAGCATAATTGGTCAGTGCATTCGCCCGGATTGCGAAGGGTGCGGGTTCGAGTCCCGTCTGCTGCCTGGTCCGCGTGGAATTTTTTCTAGTTATATTTTCTTTAGATTTAAACATCAAGCAGTTACATGCTTTAAAAATAATAAAAATTATAAAAAACATTCTTTTCTTCTTACTTTAGACAGCTATCAAAAAAAATATAAAAACCGAATCACTAAAAAGAGCATATACTTAACAAAAAAGTTTTATCATGCTCTACGTGGATTCATGACAACAATCTTTTAAATGTTTGATAAATTTCATCGGTGTGTTAATTTTTTTAGATAGTTAGGAACACGGTTATATATATCATCATTATATGGGGGCTAGATGTAACTAATTTCATTTGGGATAACGTTAATCAAAATTTATTTTAGTTTCTTTTATTACCTATATTATTTTAAAAGCGAATAAAATTCTATAAGTTTTATAATAAATTTACAAGGCCCTAGAATATATATCGCACTTAAGTTTATGTGTTGTATTTTTCAAAACTTTTAAAAATCTTCAGGATTCCATTTGATCAATGTTAGCCAGTATTCATTTATGTACATATTTTCTGCAAAACAAACACCTTCCCAACGTCACAAGAGTTTCCCCGCATTACACTTCCATAAAAACTTATTTCTGTGCAAATACCCAAAATGATATTTTTAATATACTAAGGCCCGTATTATAGAAAGATTCTCAGTGATTGATCTAGTCTTGAGCATAGTTAAAAAGGGATGTCGCTATATATAGCACATAGCGATATCCCTTTTTAACTGAACTCAAGTAAAGATCAACACTTAGTTGTCATTCTGTAATACGGGCCTTAGAGTTGTTTTTCTCTCATTTACCAGAACCACGGTTACGTGTCAATAGTGTCGTAGAGGAAGACCACAAATGCGTTGGAAGGATGACGTCAGAAAAATTGCAGGGACGAATTGGATGGAAGTGGCGCAAGATCGAACTAGATGGCGTTATTTGAAGGAGGACACCAGACTGGTTGAAAACGGCTGAAAATAAGAAGAAGTGTCGCTGCGGCTTCTTGGGGTTGCGTTGTGGTACCAACAAAATGTAGTTGTGGTTGCATTATTTATTTTGTCCCAATTTGGTCCCAATATCTAATTTTATTTAATAACCTAGATTTAAGCACATTGTGACTTTCACTTATGGATTTACAATATTCGGAAGTAATATTTTAATATCTTTATGTTGGTACGCTTTTCAGCCACCGTGTCCAAAGCCAAAACGAAGAGGTATTTTAGTACCTTTTTATCTAAAAAGTGAGATCATCATCATCAGTCTATTAATGTCCTCACTGCTGAGGCACAGGCCTCAGGATTGGGCCATGATTCACCACGCGGACCCAGTGCGGATTGGCGGATGCTAACGACTGCAGATGCAGCCGGGACCAACAGCTTAACGTGCCTTGTGAAGCATGGAGCAACTCGAGGTAGAAAATTTTTGGTTGAAATGTGGCCAGCCTCTAGTTCATGGTAACGCTGGTGGTTGCCATGTGGTCGATTTCGTAATGTTGTCTGTGTGAATTCAACTATTAACTTTAATAAATAGTTGAATTTGTGAACATTCACTTGTTGTAGTTGTGGTTGTAGTGTGGTTGTGGTACGTGTGAAACAAGTCTTAGATATAGAAGTGTTCAGAGGATAACTATGTATTTAAAATTTCAATAAACGGTCAAATGACATGCCAAGTTCGTAAAAATATTAGATTACATTTATTCATACTTTCGATTTGAATCTTTTTTCTTTTTTTGTAAGATATGTACTTCTAGCTGTAAGTAACTTCCTATCTACACATGAAGCGGCTGTAAAAGCAATAATATTTTTTCCAGCTTTAGTTTTTCCAACGGTTTGGCTCCAACCCAACTGCTGTGTGCAATAACACACTTTTAATATCACGTTTGTGAGAGCTTTCATAATATTATCAAACTACTCCTTGCTCGTATTCCGACAATAATTCAAAAATATTTTGACGACTTCCTTATGCGACCACGTTTCCAAAAGTTAATATTTGCAAAAAAATTTGGAAACTGATACTAAGGTAGAATCTATATTTAATACCATAATCCTTTTTCTAAAGAGAAAGAAAATTCCTATTCGAAATATTTTGCCAGTTGCTACAGGTGGTGCTCCAGCAATAACGATAAGGGTTCCATTGCGCATTTAAAACAAGCAGTACCAAATGTACTCGCTGTACATTGTGTCATCGTCAGCACTTGTGTGCAATAAATTATAATAACCGCATGCATGTGTCGCTCCATTACGGTATTAGAGCAGTCAACAAGATAAGAAGCATTTATTAAATTAAAGGTTATTTGGGCAACTTTGTAGTAAAAATGATGAAAACTGTAATCGCTTGCTGCTGCACACAGAAGAAGGATGGCTCCCGCAAGAGTTTTGTTTAATAACAATTTGGATTCCGAGTTTAAATGAATTTACGAAAACACGCTGCTGTGAACATCCTCAGCTTTTAATTCCTTGAGTGCAAGTGCGTTAGAAATAAAGTCTTCCTCGATATACCGAAAAATACAACTGATCACTATTGACTTCTCTTTGGAATTATATGTCGGAACTCTTGAAATGTAATTAATCTGGGTCTTTGGTATAATGTACTCCGCTTTTGTCACCACAATTTCTCTCAGGTTATCTTAGAATATAAATTAAGGTCGTTCAATATAATTTTCGTAAGCGAATATAACTTCACCCATTCTATTTATGAAAATTTACTATTGTTGTTTCTATTGTTTGATAACTTAAGTTTTGGGTTCCATTGTACTCGTACTTACTTTGGAACTTACTTAGGTCTCATAACTTCCATTATTAGCTACAAATACATTTCGATTGTATTCTGCATCATGCGGTTGTCAGAGATCACACGCAGAGATAATTTATTTTGTTATAAAACGTTTACATGTTCAGCGAATCTTTAATCAATTGAATAGATAACTACTTTTGCCACAAGCTACATAAATTTTTTGATGAACTTGTAAGAATAATTCCTGAAATGTGATATGATGGTATGTCACTCAACATAGTTGGAAAAATAGTTGCACTTTATACAAGATATACCCAATTTTTCTAGCTACTAGCATTATAAATGTAAGTAGATAATATCTGGAATTATGTATTATTATTCTTCATGGACCTTTTGGTTATTTAAAGGCTCCGTGTCATATGTGTCTGATAAAACTTTAAATAAAAATATAGTTTTATACATAAATTAGGCACCTACTTAAAAGAAATCAAAAGCTGGTACACAGAACGCAGTCTCAAAATTCGTGTTGCCTGGGCGATGACATTTCATAAAAGAGTGGTAAATACTGCGGTCCTTACTACAGTAAATTACGCAGCTAGTGTAGCATCATTATTTAGACAGTGGATTTTTTTTAAAAAGTATTTCTTTGAATTTATTGCAGTAAAGTAAAAAATACCGCTGTATTACTTTTATGAAATTGGACCCAGATTTTATTTTTGTTTTTATCATTTATTTTATTACGTTAAGTTCCCGAGTCTATATTGGCTATTTTTAGCTGCAAGTAATGACGGCTACAAAATAGGCTTACTTTTTGACCCCTAATGCGTCCTTTCCGTGCCGTGCACAACAACTAAACCACTGATGTGATAATTAATTAAGAGCCGTAGGGAACAGTTGTTTTCCCGCTGAAATTGGAGCATTATTTTGAGGGATTATCCTACACACGATACACTGCAGTCAAACAACGTCGATATATTAATCTCTTTTTATAGGTATTACTATTGTACCCTGAGGACGCACAAACCAATATTGCATTTGTTTTCAAAGCAGTTTCGTAACAGGTATTATAAATCTTCCATACAAAACTTCTTGACATTTGTCGCGTATCGAGATCGAATTTAACTATTCGAATTCGATATTAGTTCGTGCTAAGAGTACTGTACCCCTAGCACGAACCATTATCGAATTCGAATAGCTTGCAAGTGCTAAATGTCAATATCAAATTTTGTATGGAAACTTGAACAGCAGTACCACAAAGTACGTAACGAGAACTAAAAATCAGTACACATTTGACAATGACATTTCGGACTCGCAAACGTTACGAATTCGATATTGGTTCGTGCTAAGGGTACTGTACCCCTAGCACGATCTTTTATCGAATCCGTAACGTTTGCGAGTGCAAAATGTCAATGTCAAATTTTGTATGGAAACTTGAACAGCAACGCCACAAAGTGCGTAACGAGAACTAGAAATCAGTACACATTTGACAATGACATTTCGGACTAGCAAACTATTCGAATTCGATAATGGTTCGTGCTAAGGGTACTGAATAGAAACGTTACTTCATTTCAATTTAGATCTTAATGCTTAGGTACAATAGGTTTATCTCTCACCTTTACAGGTGTATACACAAAATAAAATTTACATAAGGTCTACATAAAATCAACAAATTTATCTTATCTGTCATAATCTTACAGCTATTTATAATTTCAGTATTCTTGTATGCTATAAAAACATTTATCCACAAGTCATTGTTTAACAGAGGATTTAAAATTGCAAATTTTAAAGTTCTAATTTGATCTGGTAATTTATTATATATTTTAATGCACATTGTAAAGGAATTATTTGACACAACTGTTAATTTTGTAGCGGGATAGTAAAGTTTATTATTATACATAAAACGAAGATTACGATGAGATACTTGGCTTTTTTATGAAAGAAATTTTCGTTATAATGAACAAACAAACAAGTGTCAAAAATATATAAACAAGGCAACGTAAGAATTTATATAATCTCTGAAATATGGTGATGATGATGGTTTGACATGAATCAATCTGTCGCAATCCAAATATGGCTCGAATACATTTCTTTTGTATTATTAATGCCTCGATCACGATCAACCGATGGCCCCAAATCATAACTCCGTAGCGCAGTATTGAATTAATATATCCATTGTAGGCAGTGATAGCCGTCTCCTTTGACACTATTTGGCTGATACGACTAAAGGCAATTACTAATCTATTTAAATTGATACACATCAGATTTCTATGATCTTTCCAATCACAAAAGCAATCCACTGTTATTCCTAAAAAAAATAATACATTTCACTGATTCATTTATTTATTTATTGAGTTTTTGGTGTTTTCTCTTATATGTTCCAAATTGCATATATTTAGTTTTTGCAATGTTCATTTTAAAATTATTACATTCTAGCCATTCAATAATCCAAAGAAGTGTTGCATTAATATTAATTTCGGATGATTGTGTACCTTCAACACCTTTAAAACAATTGTGGTATCATCTGCAAACAAGATGCATTTTTCAAGTATAGACTGAGATTGATTATTCATGTACAGAAGAAACGAAAGCGGACCCAGAATACTGCCCTAAGGTACTTCAAATTTTAATAAATTTAATATAGATTATTTATATTAATATAAAAATAGAAGATCTATTCTTTTCCAAACATTTAGTTTCGGGGTAGCACCTCTGAATTTCTACACACTGTTCTCTCTGCGACAAATAACTTTTGATCCAGTTGTAACAAGGTCCCCGTATATCGTACTTGCAAAGCTTGTCCAGCTGACGATCATGACAGATAAAATCGAATGCTTTTAACACATCTAGGAAAAGTGCTGTGTGCTCTTTGGCAATTTAAACAAACCTAAAGATGTGCTTCTATTTTTCCTAAATCCATTTTGTTCTTCGGTTATTACACTATGCGAATCTTAAAACCAGATTAATCTGCGATACATAAGTTTATCCGTAGAAAAAATTGGGATTATTTTTCTCGGCCTATAATTACACAGCAATATCTTGCTACCTCTTTTATAAAGTGGTTTAACTATTGTTTTTTTTTAATATCGGGAAAAGTGCCTTCCCATAACAACTTATTTATAACAAATGAAAAGGGGTTTGCAACAGAGTCTAAGCTCATTTTCACAACTCATTTTCAAATTCCATCAATATCAACAGATTTAGAATTCTTGAGTGATTGAACAGTTTCAATGAATTCCGCTTCCGTTACCGGATTTACAAATATTGATTGAACTATTGGCTCTATATTGTTAATGTAATAAAAGTTTCGTGAGCTATTTTGTGACACATTCTCTACAAAATATCGATTAAATAATTCGGAAATAACATTTATTATCAAATTTGTTAATAAAATTTTAGTTATGTATTTATGTGACTTTTTTTTAGAACACGTGCATATTTTTCATAGAGAGTATTGGAATTTATTACGATCCTTACGATAATTAATAATACGATAATTAAGATATAATTGGCGTTTTTTCATAAAAATTTTAGCAATTCCTTTAGTTAACAAATTTGACAAATATGTGATTTAGAATTTTATACAAACCATTCAAATTGTTAAAAGATTCTTGATTTAGAAAGTATTTCAATATTATTATTTATGAAAATGATGAGGATTATTATCTATATCATAATTTATACTGCGTACACTTTTTTAATATTGTTTCCATGCCAAATTAATTAATTTTACCGGTACGAAGTGTAAACATATCAAACGTCAGATCCTCATTCGTATCAAAGCTGTAGACGTAATTATGTTTATTGATATTATTGTACAGAAGATTATTGAACGTTTCTACTTTATAATTGAATATAGGAGAACCACATATATAAGTGGGAGGTACTATTATGATATTTGTGTGAAAATTGAACTTGGGACTTTTCTTATATTGCCTATCAGATCATGAAAATCCTCTTGTTGGTGAAAATCATGTTAACCTACTAGAATCACACAAAAATCATTACTGTTAAAATCTTCAAATTTTGGTTCTTCTAGTCCATCAATAAGTTGAATTATACTTGATGAATGCTTGATATAATGGCAATAATCATATTCATCATCTAAATGCAAGCGCTTTATAAGTTTTAAAATGTAACTTTTATTTATACTTGACATAATGCACATATATGTTTTTGTATTTATCTCTTTTCTTAATTGAGGATGGTTTTCGTTAGATTATTTACATTTATTAAGATTTTTATGAATAAGACGTTTTGTATGACTAGATCCAGTTTAATTATTCCGTTCTTAGCAGTGTTTATTTCATGCTTGTGACACCGCAGACGAGCCGTCAGCCGTCAACTTGTCGACAGCAGCAGTCCGTCAACCCTCCGACAGCAGTCGTCAACCAGCTGATAGCAGCCGTCGACCAGCCACCGACGTGGTGGCTGATGACTTGTCGGTGGCGGTCGTCGCCACGTCGACGGGATAGGTCGATGGCTGCCGTTGACCGCGTCGACTACTGCCGCCGAAAGGTGGCAACGGCGACGGCGACGGCTGTAGTTGCGATACCGTCGAATAACACAGAAATTTAACAAGTTTTCGTGGTTACAATACTGAATTATGCCTCTCCCACACTTGTGTGACGAAGCTTCGACTAGGTATTTATTGCGCTAAATAATTTGAAGAGAAAAGCCACCAAAAAGTTGGTAAACCATGAATAATAGGCTAGTTGACCCTTTTTGGAAAAAGGTCTTAAATGGTTAATAAATGTTCTATTAGACCGAAAAAAAATGTATTGTATTTTTTTTAAACCTAGAAAGCTACAAATCTTTAATTTTAAAACAGACTTTTCATGGACATACAAAAACGCTGTCGTCCATTTTAGTCTATAGATTATCTATGCTATGACGTGAACTGTGGTAAACAAAAACTCGTAAACACGTAGAAAATCCTTTTAACTGAGTTTATAAAAAAAAATCATGATTTCTAATAAATACCACGAAAAATAAAGTAATTATCATTACTGTATTGTACGAGAATATAAAAACACATCCTTGAAGACTCCAGGAAAGTTGTGGATTAAAGTGCCGAAAGAAATTAACCTACGCAACTTTATTACACTTATTCATATGTTGTATCAGTTTTATGTTTATTACTACATTGTAATACTAAATGCACTGTACTTACATAGATGCCTTGTCCTTTCTCTGCTCTGCAGAGCAGAAATCGGGGTTTAGTGCAACAAATTCACCAACCATCAATGCGTCAATTCTTGGCAGATTTGTGCTTTCTGCTTTCACAAAGCCGGCATCCTTAATTAGTTTTGTCAAAAAAAAACTAAGTTTACTGTTTTTTTCTTTCCTAAAGTTAAAAGTGTTTTAAGATAAATTTAGTCAGACAAAAGAATCCACCTACAGTAACACGCGAATGACATTTAGTTGTTTACCACAAGAGACGTCAAAATCATGGCGGATGTGGCGAACAGCGTTTTTAGAGTTTAAAAAATATAGACTAAAACATATTTTTTAAAATTAAATTTCTACAGCAATCTTCTGTTTTTATTAAGTGAAATCGATATATTAAGGTTCCTTAGACTAAATACTTTAAGAAATAAACATTTATTTAATACAATTCGACATGAGTAAACTAGCCTATTGTCAGGTTCATCGGTAATCCGTAAAAATAGTGTACTTTTTGTGCTCGAACCATTCAAAATACAAAGTTGTTTTAATAAAAGCATGCCTAGTGGGTTATAAGGCCCACATTCCATTTACACATGGGATCGGAAAATACGAATCGGCTTTAAACAGATCAAGTCAGTAAGTACCGATCGATCACTATTTGTAGGTCGATCCTTGTAAATGATGCGAACGTAGAGTTCAAAGTTTTTGGATTGTTGCGACAAACATTCGACATACATACATACTCGTATTTTGTAAGAAGAAGACACCATCCATAGTAATTCATTTAAATACTAATAATATAATATTATAAATACAAAAATGCGTCTGTTATCTCTTCACGCTTAAACCGCTGACCCGATTAAAATGAAATTTGGTAAAGGTATAGTAAAATTTTATTAATATAAATAAAATATACCTATAATTATTTCATGTCACTCATTTTTTTGTCGCACTATCCACAAATGGAATGCTTTACCCGTTCACATGTCCCTCCCTCATGCAACTCAGGATCCTTTAAGGGGCGTGAAGAAGCACAGTGCCGGCCAGCAAGGCGAGGATAGCTGATTTGCTGCTGGTGCTGGTGTGTGTGGCAGTTAAACAGCTGCTATCTACAGCTATCTTCGCATCTGCACTCTATCGTCACTTAACAACAGGTGGGTTGGAGCCATTTGTCAGACCTTTTTATATAAAAATGTTTCAAAATGAGTTTATTTATTATTATAGAGGCATACGAGCACACGGCTCTAAGTGATCACCGTCGCCTATAGACATCTGCAACAACAGGAGTATCACAATTACGATGGCGGCCTTTAAGGAAGGGGGTTTCTGGTCGTATTGGTTCGGAAACACTGCTGGCGACAAATTATTCCACAGTTTTGTCGTACGTGGTTAAAATATATCAACAAAATCGCACAGTTGTGGATAGCCGATTGCAGACACATCAAGATGGCGATGAAAATTTTGTCGCGATGTATCATGGCGACAAACAGCAGCTGGAATTAATCCGAACAGTTCCTCAGAACACTCCGGGTGATAAATACGGTAGAGCAGTGGTTCTCAAACTTTTTAAATGACGGAACCCTTTTGGGAAGCAAAATACTTGATGGAACCCTACAATAAAACAATTATTTTTATAAGTGTATTCTATATTAATCAGCATAATAAAAGTACAATGTATCCGTTACTAATTATTATTTACTTCACCACTTGGTAAGGACAATAATAGAAAACATTAAAAAAGAAAAAATCTAACTAGTGGGAGGTATGAAACTGTTTTTTATTTTTCATCAATTGCTTGATATCAGGTTTGATGGAAGAAAGTTGGAGTCTCATATCAGCTTCGGCGTCCAGTCTATTGCGATATTTTGTTTTCGTGGCTGCGTAGGTAGAGTATCCTGTTTCGCACAAATATGTAGTTGGGAACGGGAGAAGAATATCCAGAGCCATTTGGCCAAGCATTGCATATTCATCTTGG
The DNA here is from genome assembly GCA_902850365.2 of Chilo suppressalis. Lineage (NCBI taxonomy): Eukaryota > Metazoa > Arthropoda > Insecta > Lepidoptera > Crambidae > Chilo > Chilo suppressalis. Next base: position 7,612,895 of record OU963912.1, on the reverse strand, counting down.
ATTCTGCACCAAAAATCATTAAGAGGCGTCGTTTTGAACAATGACTCCATACTTGTGTCTGATGACATTTCTAAAAGAGATTCATATATCTCATTTGACATGTTTTCAGGCTTTTCCAAGTTGGGTAAAAAAGGATTATGAATCCAGGAGTTCACTTTAATTTTTGTATTGTGTTCTTCGGGAAAATACTTTTCAAAAGATGCGCGCATCGAACTGAGATATTGGACCAATTCTTCAAACACATTATCTTCAAACATTTCTGAGTCGTTTTCGCTAACAAACTCAGTGAGTAACGTAAAACTTTCTATTTCTTTCTTACCAATGCAAATGATCCAAAAATCTAATTTTCTTTTAAAAGTAGTTATTTTATTATAGGCCTGAAACACTGTTGTCTGTTTACCTTGCAATGATAAATTTAATTCGTTAAGTTTTTGAAAGATATCCGCCATAAAAGACAATCGGAACAACCAAGTTTTATCATACAAACGGTCCTTCAAATTAAAAGAAGTATCTGCTGAAAGAAACATTTGTAACTCGGCTCTAAGTTCAAATAGCCTTGTTAAAGTTTTTCCCCGAGACAGCCATCGCACTTCTGTATGGAGCAGCAGTGTTTTATGTTTGCTGCCATAATCTTCACACAATAATGAGAACAATCGGGATTGTAGTGGTCGTGATTTGATAAAATTAATTATTTTTACCGCTTCATCCATAACTAATTTTAGATTAGACGGCATTTGCTTCATCGCAAGTGCTTGTCTATGCAGAATACAATGACTGGAACTACAATTAGGCGCTTTATTTTTCATTCGTGACACTGCTCCTGCTGTTTTACCTGTCATCGCCTTGGCCCCATCTGTACAAATGTCAATGCAATTGTTCCAACTGAGATTATGTTCTTCAAAAAATATATTTATTTTATTAAAAATTTCTTCCCCGGTAGTGTTTGTAAGCAGCGATGAACACATAAGCATGTCTTCTTCAAAAGAACTTTTATATGGATATCTCACAATAACCAGCAGGATAGCCAAACCAGCGACATCAGTCGACTCGTCCATTTGCAAAGCGAATCGTGTATTTTGTAGACGTGTAACTAGTTCTTGTTTGACGTAGCTTGCCAGATCATGGATTCGTCGTGAAACAGTATCGTTTGATAGCGGAACAGTAGAAAGATGCTTTGCAGATTTTTCATCAAGCATACATTTTGTTATGTCTAATACACATGGTTTTATTAATTTCTCAGCGATAGTGTGCGCTTCACCTGCTTGTGCAATGCGATAGCTAACTAAGTATGATGCCTCCGTGGCCTTTTCGTTGGTAGTTTGTGTTACATGCATCATATTTTTTTGACTTTCTAATAACTGATCTTTTTTGCGAACAAAAAATTCTTTATTCTTGTCTTTAGTCTCGGGGTGTACGGTTTCTAAATGTCGACGCAATTTGGCAGGTGCCATGGAACTATTAGGAAGCAGTTTACTACAGAGCATGCAGAGAGGTGAGCCGTTGGAATCAACAAATCCGAAACTGATATAAGATTCATCATACTTCCTTTTTTTCGTCTTTGAAACCGTCGAGCTTGACGTCGTGGCACTCGTGGCATCATCTTCTGGATCGGTGATTGCTAAATTCTCCGCGCGCATTGCTTTTGAACATTCAGCGTCATTAGAAGATGTTGTTGGAACACGTTTAACACCTTTAAGCCAACGTTCCATTCTTCTTTATTTATAATGTTACAAGTCAGGATAGTGGGGTTTAAATAATGCACAATCGTTACTGCGTATAAGAGACTAAATTTAGAACCTACAGGGAAGAAATGTATAAAACTGAGACAACAGAATACAGCAGGCAGTAAAACAATGAACACCAGTTTCTCGCTAGCGAGCTTGTAAGTAGGTAGTAACTTATCGCTCCGAACGCTAATCATCAACTGACGACGCCAACGCGCGATCGCCGCTTTTATACTTAGTCCTAGACTCGATCTCAAATATTCTCGAAAATACTCGAGTCGGCACCTTTGATAAACAAAAAGCAAAAATAAAAACAGAAATTTAAAAATAGCGTTGTAAACAATATCGACTTTATCCTTTGAAGTTAGAGACGAAAGTCGCTAGTTGACAACTATAGCGTCTAATTCAGAGGCGGCTTTTATCAAAGAGACTGAGCGCTTACAAGTATACCTACCCGCTCGTTTTAAGTTTGCCGCTGGCGATAGGTATGAGTGTATGACGTTCGAAATTTTTTATTTAATTGTAACAATAAAAATTGTGTACGTTAGATATTTGGGTAAAACTATGACACATTATAAGTTTTGTTGTCACGTGGGGGAGGGTACGCGCATTCCACAGACCGGCAAACTTAGAGCGAACGCGTTGTACAAGTATAAAATTGTTGAGACCAAACTTATGAGATATTGTACCAGCTAATGTAACACAAGCTTATACAAATACAAATAAATAAATAAATAACATTCATAGCGTTTTGTCTCCGCGCGGCCGCGGAGTCCGCACAGCCGCGGAGCGACCAGAGAGAGGTGTTTTGATTTTTTTATTTCTAAATTCTTGCGGAACCCCGACAGAGGTATCACGGAACCCTAGGGTTCCGCGGAACACACTTAGAGTATAGCTGCGGTAGAGGATTCAGAGCGAAGCTATATCCCGACGTAGTGCCAAAGTATCAAGCTTATCGGAAAAGTTCAGTAGACCTTATTCGCTAACTGCTTTTGGCAGATGGAAATAATAATCAAAGAGCTATTTAGTGATCCACTACTGCTTTATTATAATGACACTAAGAAACTTATTTGAACAGCATCGATGAATATGTATATTTTCTCTTAGTTGCACACTGTAAATGTCAAAAAAGTTTGTGAATAGGCCGGCTGGTCTCCGACCATTCGAATCTCTCAGCACTGGATACTACTGAGCTGATTAAAATGGCTGCTGTTGTTTCTATATCATAGAGATCAAGCAGTCATTTTTGTTAGTTATTTCGATTAAATAGCTCTATATAGATATATATAGAAGTTAAATACAGCTACTAGCGGCCCGCCCTTGCTTCGCTTCGGTGTAGAGCTGAAGTGTAGACTACAGTTTTTGTTCTCAGGCTTGTATTATACACAATGACATTCATCTATTTCATTCCCTATTTTATCCCCTTGGGGGTAGAATTGATCAAAATCATTTCTTAGCGGATGCCTACGTCATAACATCTACCTGCATGCTAAAGGAGATTGCTCAGCTTCCATACATGTTTGGCCTAAAGACCAATAATCATGAAAAATTATTTCCTAGATTCGAAATTATATATAAATTATTGTAGAAACGAATATTCTTGACGGACACCCCTGAGAACTTCTATAAACCATATACACTGAACATATTAAAATAATAAAAAACAAATAAGTTATATAGTAAACTAGGAAATTCAAACCAAGTACCGAAATTATGGATTAGATTCAGGTATATAGAGCATGTAGATTAACAGATAGTTGCCTGTTTTTAAAGTTAATGCATAAGAGTAACTTTTAAAATCAGGTGTCATTTCCGGTTATAATACGATACTCTGTGACAGAAACTGTGTGATGATTGTGAATGAGCCACAGATTAGAGAGAATTTTTATACTCTAGTTAACCGAAGAAAGCTAAGAGATTTAGGTTCTATAGCCGAATATTCAGTAGCTTCATTATTTTTGTTATGTTTTTAAGATAACCATATTTTAGATTTTTAGTCTATCACACTCAAACCTTATAATTTTATTTATTTAATTATTTATAGTCAGGGAACGTAGGCCCATAGATAGATACCTTAAAGTCTAACATATATACAGATTATAATGTGTTTATGGAGGTGTTTGGCGAAAAATGTGTGGCAATAGACTTTATGATGTCGCCTACCATCTATAATAATTGTCAGAGCACATTTGCATCTAGTGAAAATGATAATATAGTGGTGGATATTAATACCACAGTGTAATAAAATAATGATTTATTTTATCGAGCTTTACAAAATAGATTTGTTTTTATGTTATATAAACAACTTCGATCAGTCTTTGGCTGAATGTTACTACACCCATAGCCATTATAAATGATTCGTATGTTTTCTAAACCGGTAAAATTAAAAGTCCTTTTTAAAGTAAGTATATTATACAAAGGTGTCCGTTGAAATCTAATGACTGTAAATTAAATTATAAATTACGCCAAGAATTACCGTGTATGTCAATATTTTTTGTGCATTTAGGCCAATTTGAGCAATCTCCTTTCAGGCCGATCCGTCCAGTGGTTTGGGCTGTGCGTTGAAAGATCACTATGTCAGTCAGTCAGTCACCTTTGAGTTTTATATATATAGATTTTAACCTGGGAAGTTTTATTTTCTTGCTCCACTTTGTGTGCGTGAAAAGTATCAGTTGGAATAATTATGCAACTTTTCTTTGGCCTCCAGTACATCACGGAAGCACGCGAGTATCATACAGTGTCTTTCTATGAACAACCGAATTCTTCTATATGTCTCGAATTTTTCTTTGATATATCATCATAGTTCACTGCGTTAGGCGTGAATAAGCAATCATAAATAAAGTAAACGAATCATAAGGAATTGAAGGTTACCCTCATGAGTGTGAATGTATGTACAATGACAATATTTATAGTATTTAGTCTCAGCCCGTGAATTTGAGTGCATGCATTCCTGATTTTTTGAGTTATTTAAAAGAGGAATGCCAAGATAGTACTTACACTGGGAAAATATATTTTAAAACATAAAAATTGGTATAGGTACTCATTAGCTAAACAATTAATAAAGTATTTAACGAAAACATTGATTTCTAAATTTATGGCGACACACAGAATCTATCTATATCTATAAATCTATTTTAATGCAGATTTTCAGCATTTTTTTTAATTTGTTTGAGATTTTGATACGTGAGTCATTTAGTTGATAGATATTTTTCGAAGTAAATTGTACCCAGGTACAAAATTTGGCGAAAATCGATTATCTCCTTTTAAAAAGATGATTTTGCCTAACTAAATCATGCGTTTGAATGTCTGCTAAAAG